>CM065909.1:10010000-12510000 GCA_033439115.1 Firmiana major | reverse complement strand
TGATGTGACGAGCATGAGATGTCATACATGACGATTTTTCCATGTGTGCTTTATATGCCGATTTCATGGTTTTTTTTATATGATATATACATACATGTGGCATTGTTTTAGTCATATCTCATGCTCCGAAAGTAAACGATTTTTACATCATGACATTATCAGCACGTAGATAGTATAGTTATCTACCTGCTTACATTATTGCCTTACTGAGCACGTTTCGCTCACCCTTTCATTTTCCACCCCACAGGGTACACCCAGTAGAAGAGAGCGACAATAGCTTCGCAATTTGGTTATCCGCTGCTTCTTATTAAAACCAGGTATACACATTTATATAATTTTTGTATCTGAACATATAGATGCACAGTACTGTATATGGAATTAATATTGGGGATGTATTTTGTTTAAATAAATTGATATGTGAATGTGAATATGAAAATAGAATGGTAAATAGGTGAGAGGTTACTAACACCGAATCATAGCCCAACTGTTTTGAAGTGTAACTGTTCACGACGGGTGAGGAAATGAAAATGCGAAAAAAAATTTATAAGGATTTTTAGGTAATTTGGGTCGTGACACTCCGGCACTACGGATAAATATTTATCAGGTCAAATACAATATATGTAATAGTATTTCATATTTTCTGGGCTTAATTTAAATCATTGGGCCCGTTTACCCATACTGGGCCCAATTGTACTATAATGGGCCTCAATCGACCTTAAGCCCGTTTTCCACTTATTATTCACATTATCGAGGCCTGTTGGGCTCATTGGGCCCATCAGTATTTATGGAGCCTCGTTATAAACTCTCGAATTGCTTAATGAATTATTTACGACAATTATCTCAATTTCCAGAATTTAATTCATTTCATGCAGAATTTAAATCCGTAATTTATGCGGTAAATTCTAACACGCATAACGATGTAAAATTGTGGTAAATAAGGGTTACTTACCTATGATTCCATGATAATATGCAAATCGAGACTGTTTCGAGCTCTCGTTTAACGTCAATTATCGAGCTACACAATTTAATATTTTTTCGGGTAAATTTCCAGTCAGATATTAATCAAATTAAATATTTCAAAATTTAAATCGGTCAATTTGACCACTTACCAACTTACCCGTAGCTCGATTGAATCATTGGAATTTTTCTCCAATTTTTCCTCTTTTTCTGTTTCCCTTTTTTCTTCTTTCTTTTCTTTTCTTTTCTTTTTTGGTTGAAACGGTTCGGTCCGGTTCAACCCGGTTTAGATCGGTTCAGTCTAGCCAGTTCAATCGGTTCGGTGCCTCGCCGACTGGTTCTCCACCGGCTTCCGTCGCTAGCAACTTTGTGAGGTCGTCAGATGCACGGATCTTGTCTTGGTTTCCCCCGACGTGGCTGAAAAGTGGCCTGTCCGGCTCTTCTCCTTTTCGTGGTCGGTGCTTTCCTCTTTCCTCACCGTTTTCGAAGCTGGCTGCTGTTCTACCGGCCAAGGCTGCCATCAATCACGTCGCCTGCGCATGGGGAACGCTCGGCAGGTGGTGGCCGAGCCTGAATCGGCATTGGTCACCGAGAAATTCCTTTTCCTCTTTCGGCTTCTCTTTCTTCCATTTCGCCGGCCGTCGTTCGTGATTCCTTCGGGTCACTGGTGCCGGTGGGCGACCACCTCTCGCCTAGCTTCCTTCGCCGACCTCGCTGGCCTTCTCGTCGGTGGTCGTCGGGGATGCAGAAGTCGGGCTTGGCTTCGTTTTCTTTCAATTCGCGTTTTGCGAATTTTCACTTTTTTTAATTTTTATTTATTATTTATTTTTATTATTAATTTAATCAATATTATATTATTATTTTTACCAAAATATCTAAAAAAATTATATTTAATTCTTTTAACCAATAAATAAATTTATCGGTCTTATTTCGGCTTTTCGGTATATTTTTCGATTATTTTCGAGATTATTTTTCTAAGTGAAAATTCCGATTTATTCCAATAAATTCATATCTTGATCAATTTAACCCAAAATTTAATTATTTCTTCGTTATTGATCAAGATTTCTCAATCCCATATTTTTAATTAAATTTTCTTCTCGAATTTATACCAGCTTTCGATCTTTTGACACTTTTACCCTTCACGTGTTCGGGAATACCATTTCAATGCTTTTGCATTTTTTCATTTCGTGTTTTAAATAAAATCGGGTCTTACAATCTCCCCGACTTAAGAAATTTGGTCCTCCAAATTAGAACCAAGTAAAATGGGTCCATAAACAACTCCGAGTACGTCTATTGCATCATACTCTTTAATTCTCATAAGACTTTTTCCTGAAGTGTAATACTACCAACATACTTAACTAGGGAGATCATATTAAATCTCAACACTTTCTCCTTCCGTCTAATACCTGAATCGATTTTTCAACATACTTTATACTTTCATTGAGCTAAGCTGTTGGAGCTCATATCCGATCACCTATGCTGGGTCCGGATAGTATTTCCGAAGCATCAAAAGATGGAACACATTGTGGATGCCTGTTTATTCAAGTGGTAACGCCAACCTACAGGCCTTATCTCCCACTTTGTCCAATCTCTTTTCGAATCTCATTACGTCCTTAAGCTATGTCCTAAGGGTGTGTAACTTCCAACAATACTGATTCACCCTCGGTGAATTCCAATAGTTTTCTGTCTGCTCTGAGGCGTTCTTAATTTCTCACAAATCAACTAAACATCCTCAGAGGTTCGTCTTACTAATGCGGGAATAATTCTCTATCTGTCACCCACTTCTTCTTATCTAAATCAGGGAATAACCCCTACAACCATACAATGCCTCATATAAATCATCCCGATACTTAAGTGATAGTAGTCATTATTGGCGAATTCAATTAGTAACAACTGATCATCCCAGGAGCTCATAAAATCAATGGCACACACTCTCATCACATCCTCCAGAACCCGTACAGTCCTCTCTGACTGACCATCGTCGAAAGACGGAAAGCTATGCTAACACTCAATCAGGTTCCCAGAGCTTCCAAAAATAATATTCCCAAAAGTGGGAAGTGAAACGGGAATCCCTATCTGGTACTATGCTCACTGGAACGCTACATAATGTTCCAAAATTTTCCTTACATATAACTTCGCCTACGCACTCAGAGTATCTGGGGATTTCCATACCCAGAAGGTGGGTAAACTGAATCAATCCATCGACTATCACCTAGATAGCCTCGTGATTCATTCGGGTCCTCTGTAACCCATCACGATATCCATGGTAACTTGTTCCCATTTTCATGTCAATATAAGTTGAGGCTGCAATAACCCTGTAACTTCTATTGCTCTACCTTAATCTGCTGACATACTAGACACTTTGCTATAACTCTACAATATTTCTTTTCATATCTGACCACCAATACCATTTTCAGAAATTCTAATATATTTATTTCTTCTCGGACGCACTGTATATCCCAAAGAGTGAGATTTTGACAATAACACTATCTCAGCAACTGTGGTCCTGGGGAGCACTTATACCGTCTCTGAACCTCTGTAAGTCATCATCTCTCACTGTGAACTCTGTCACTATACCCTTCTGAATCTAACCCACACTATCGACACCATGCCGATCATCACACTAAGCCTGGCAAATTCGGTCACTCAAATTCGGTTCTAATCTCAGTCTAGTTGTCACAAAATCACTGTCATCATCAGAAGGGATCACATCACTACTGAGGTTCACAACTACTCTAGAAGCTCACGCTCCCTAACCATCATATGTGATACCATCCCGAGGCTCTTTCTGCTCAAGGCATCAGCCATTACATTAGCCTTTCTTGGGTGGTATAATGTTCACAATCATAATCCTTAGAAGCTCTAACCCTCTTGGTTATCTCATATTCTATTTTTTCTGTGAAAACAGATACTCGGGGCTTTTTACAATCAGTGCATACCCAAAATTTCTTACCATTTAAGTGGTGGCGCCATACTTTTAGTGTAAACGCTATGACTACAAACTCTAAATCATGGGTTGGATAGTTTCTCTCATGGTCCTTGAACTAACTGGATCCATAAACGACTATCTTCCCATTTTACATCAATACACAGCCCACTAATTATTTTGAGGTATCCATACACATTGAAACCTCTTGAGTTGTTGGTTATGGTGAGAATAATTACGGTGGTCAGTTTATTACTTCAATATACCAAAACTCACCGAAGCCATTTTCATACTTATCATCCTACTGACATACAATCTTTTTTGAACAAGATGTGTCAACTGAGCAACTTATTTCGAGAAACTCTCAACAACTCATCTGTAAGACAGTTTCCTATTGCTACTCATTCTCTTCACTGGACTTCGAATGCATCAAAATATCATCGCTAAAGTTGACAACCAATCGGTCCAGGTAAGTTTTAAATACCTCATTGTAGTTGAGTTCCACTAAATATTTCAATCACCCATATCCTTGACTTATGTACGCATAAACGTATAATGTCATTTCGACATTGCTTTCGTTCAAGATACTAACCCGCGTCATTTCCTTTTTCTTATATTAACGGCTTTTATAAAATTTTAATTTCTTAAACCTTCATGATTAATTGAATTCTATATTTCTTTATCGTACCAGCAAAGGTACCCAAATTTTAAATGTATATATTACGACTGTCAATTTCAATTTATAGGTTATGTGTGTGCTTCTAGACGCTGTCAAGTCTTCAGGCGGGGAAGTATTTTGAAATACCTTTATTAACCTTCAGACTTGACCACATGGACTGGGTGTAGATATATCCTTCCCTTATCCTTGGTCGCAATTCATATTCATTACATATCGCTCAATCCAAATTACTTTACATATCAAAGATATTCTTACCTTACATACACCTCGTATTCCAATATATCTCGTATTCAGGATCTATCACATCTCAAAGCTTATCTCCTTTCATATATCACTTATAACAAATTCTTTCATTACTTATTAAAATTTACAGTATACTTTTCAGGGGTGAAAACATCACTATCTTAGGATAGCAATCTAAATAACATATTTTGTAACCGAATCAATCTATTCTTAAATATTACTTCAAAATTATTCATATTCCATTTAATAAAATCGGCTGACATATCCTTTTTCCCCCGTTTTAACTTACAATCCCTATACCCATATTCAATTAGTGATAATCAACTAACCATCATCATCTTGTCTAAGGGTACAGGTTTCACATCTTTCCCTAGCTTATAACCAACTGAAGGCGGTATGAATAAATGTGTGGCATCAAGATCAATTAAAATAATTACTTCATTATTTACAACTAGTGTGGTATCTTCCACCACATCAGATGAAACATCAGTAGTGTCCTGGTCCAAGGCATACACTCGCCCTCGTCCAACATCTTATTTTTGTGGTATCTACCACATATTCTACACTGTTTCGAAACAGGTCAGGGTCATCCAATCACAATACTGTAAGTGCTGAAATTGGATACATTGGGACCTTACCAATCATTTTACCCCGTGACTCATCATCCCTAAGCTTTTACCAAACTACTTTTTTTCTCATTCTGACATCTCTGTCATTCTCTATTCTCTCTCTGTCTCTATTTCGGCCCATACTACCTTTCCCAATCTCAGAGGCATGCAACGCATGATCTTATTCACACAACTGTAATCTGCGCACCGCCTCGGCATAGGTAGTGATATCTAACGGCTAATTGGACTCTAATTGACAATCTGAGCCCTTCCATGAACTTTCAGACATTTCGACTCTCATTGTTCATATTGTCGGAGTCATATCTGGGCAGGTATATAAACTGAGATTCACACTCGTTAATCAACCAGTTCCTTTGGGTTAGAGTAAAGAATATCATATGTTATTCCTTTAAGCAGTGTCCGGGATATTCTGTCACCGAAATACATCGAGAATTATTTTCCATATACATTATGGATGTCTAACTCTTAATATGGGTCGAGCGGACTTCCACCAATGCTCCGACCGCACTCAAATCTCATTCACACTCTGAGCAATTAGCTCGCAGAATATTCTCCACACTCCACTCTAATCTCGAGAAACGCGTCTCAATACTATCCGATCTCTCTGTTGTACTCTGTCTGATCTCTCTGTCGGACTCTGTGGGGCATGCTCAACATCAGCCTCCACTTCAATCTCATCTTGAGTCTCATGTTGTGACTCAGTACGACTCTCAGGCCTACCTCTATGGCCTCAAGCTCGTGTACTCGCCCTTCTACCATAGCAACTATCAGTTAATGAGTCTATATTCTTGCATTCAAAATCAAATTCTTAGCTGCGATTCCATCTCGATATACACAATTGTATCTAAACAATGCACAGTACATGGGGATGTAAACTTCCTTAACCACTAACACCGACTCATATCAGGCCAACCTAAGCTCTGATAAAAAAACTGTCACGACCCAAATTACCTAAAAATCAGAGTAAATTTTTCATTTTTTCATTTATTATTTAATTCTTACCATTTTCTCATCGTGACCATCCTACAAACAGTTGGACTATGATTCGGTGTTAGTCACCTTTCACCTATTTATCATTCCATTTCCATAATCACATTCATATATCAGGATTTACTATCCTTTGACTTTAACTAAATACATACACAATGGTATTTACATAACCTTACATCCCCGACATCATATACGTTTATAGTATTGTGCATTACATACCACTAACACCGACTCATATCAGGCCAACCTAAGCTTTGATACCAAAAACTGTCACAACACAAATTACCTAAAAATCAGAGTAAATTTTTTGCTTTTTCATTTATTATTTAATTCTTACCTTTCTCTCATCGTGACCATCCTACAAACAGTTGGGCTATGATTCGGTGTTAGTCACCTCTCACCTATTTATCATTCCATTTCCATAATCACATTCATATATCAGGATTTACTATCCTTTGACTTTAACTGAATACATACACAATGGTATTTACATAACCTTACATTCCCGACATCATATACGTTTACAGTACTGTGCATTACATATTTAGATACAAAACTATACAAATGTGTATACCTGTCTCTCGAAGGGAAGCAGCGGAGACCAAGATTGCAAGTCCTCAACCGCTCACTAACAACTGCAAGTACTCTGAAAAGATGGAAAAATAAGGGGGTGAGCAAACCACACGCTCAATAAGGCAATTATGCAAGTAAGTAGATAGCTCCATTATCTACATGCTCATAATGCCATGCCCTTAAAATCCATTTCTTTTCATTAAAATCTCAAGCACAAAATCATGTATTTCATCGTGACTTAGTTTATAAAACTCTTCGTGCATATATAAATCATACTACTTATGCATCAATACCATTTTATGTGACATCATTAAATCATACTTAGCATGAAGTAAATCAAAATCATGCATTATTTCATGCGATATAAAACAAATAATGAGATACAATCAATTCATGAATTTATCTTTAAAGCATGGAAAACTCATCAGGCTACTGCATTTAAATCATTTCATTTAAAATGCAGCATAAAATAACCCAAAGGGGTTAAGCATCTCATAATTCAATTTCAAACTCATAAACCAATTCATTAAAATTCATTATAAAACTTCGGTTGTGAAACCACCCTTCTTTCAACGTCACATATCATAAAATCATAAAATCGGGGGCTTGACCCTCCCTCGGGTCTACCCTGGTCTATCGAGACCATAAGTTATATCATGTGAGACAAGTAGGTGACTATCAGTAACAAAAAAGACTATGGCCATAACCTAGTGATCCCTGGCAACACGGTACCTAGTGTACGGGGTATCACACCTGAAACGGGAAGTGGGTCGGTCCTACCCGCCAGAACAACATAACATCAGGATTGCGAGGGCAAGGCTTGCTGCCTCATGGCTAATGCCACTCCACTCCAACAATCCCCATGGTACAACGTACTGCACATGACATACAGGGTACAATGTACTCCGTGAACCCAAGCTCAGTCAGGGGTGCCTGCAATAGGTCTTATCCACCCATATCATCTCTATCTCAGTATGCACGTGTGAGCATATCATCTCACTGTGACACACAGTCTACAGGAGGCTCCAACACTGCTATATGCATGTCATATAAATCCCTGTGCGAGCGAAGCTCTAGTACGACTCCATGCTTATTCATGATATCAAAAAATCTCATTCGAGCGAAGCTCTAGTACGGTTTCATTAAAATCAATGAAATCTGCATAAAAGCAGCGCTCCAGTACGACTTAAAATAATTATAAATTCAAGTAAAATCCACGTACGAGCAATGCTCTAGTACGGATATGTATAAAAACTCAGTGAAAACCTCGTACGAGAAAAGCTCCAGTACGGCTTTAAAAGGAGTTATAAAACCATGTAAAACTTCGTGTGAGCAAGCTCCTGCACCTCTCATACATTTCAAACCATAAAAACTAGTGCGAGCAATCGCTCCAACACCTTTTTATGCATATTCAGTCAAAACCATCAAAACAGTCAAAACAGGGTGCGAGCTAGGTTCCAGCACCTCTCATGCATTTCACAATAATAAAAATCAGTGCGAGCAACCGCTCTAGCACATTTCATACATATGATGTCTGACAAGTCGGTGCGAGCAACCGCTCAAGCACATTTTATGCACACTCACAAACGCAGGTATAGTGTGAGCTATGCGCCAGCACTATCTGTTTCAATATAAAATTGATAGTTGGCCCATTTTCCAAGTAATTTTCATTTAAATCTTAATAACACTTAAGTAGTGTTATATTGTGAAATTTATGCAATTACTGGCCAAACTACCGTTTTGCTTTGCGTAAAACCACGAAAATCCCTTAAATTAGAAAATTCTTAAATCATGCATTTCATGCATATCATGCTTTCACCATCCTTAGGTGAACTTCTCTCAATAAGGGCAAAATAGTCTTCATCTATTTCGAGTCCTTAAAATCTTTAAACCATTTTTAGGACCTTTATACATATCAGTGTATACATACATATTCAGTGTATACAAAAGCTATTTACAGTACGCGTAGCTACCTCTAGCTACTCACACAATTCCCTTATCTCATTTTTTTGTACAGTCTGACCTTTCCACTGATGTCTCGTCACGCAGTCCAATTTGCTCCCAATCCAAATCAAATCTTCGGCACTGCGAATAAATATTCATCAGGTCAAATACAATATATGTAATTGTATTTCATATTTTCTGGGCTTAATTTAAATCATTAGGCCCGTTTACCCATATTGGTCCCGATTATACCATAATGGGGGACTCAATCGGTCTTAAGTCTGTTTTCCACTTATTATTCACATTATCGAGGCCTGTTGGGCTCATTGGGCCCATTAGTATTTATTAAGCCTCGTTCTAACCTCTCGAATCGCTTAATTAATTATTTACGACAATTATCTCAATTTTCAGAATTTAATTCATTTCATGCGAAATTTAAATCCGTAATTTATGTGGTAAATTCTAACACGCATAACGATGCAAAATTGTCATAAATAAGGGTTATTTACCCATGATTCCATGATAGTACGTAAATCGATACTGTCTCGAGCTCTCGTTTGACGTCAATTATCGAGTTACACAATTTAATATTTTTTCGGGTAAATTTCCAGTCAGATATTAATCAAATTAAATATTTTGAAATTTAAATCGGTCAATTCGACCGCTTACCACCTTACCCGTAGCTCCATTGAATCATTGGGATTTTCCCTAATTTTTCATCTTTTTCTTTTTCCCTTTTGTCTTCTTTCTTTTCTTTTCTTTTTTGGCTGAACCGGTTCAGTCCGGTTCAACCCGGGTCAGACCGATTCGGTTGAGCCGTTTCAGTCTGGTTCGACCAGTTCGGTGCCTCGTCGGCCACTTCTCCCCTGACTTCCACCACCAGCAGCTCCGCGGGGTAGTCCGATGCACGGATCTTGTCTCGATTTTGCCCGAGGTGGCTGAAAAGTGGTCGGTCCGACTCTTCTCCTTTCCGTTGTCAGTGCTTTCCTCTTTCCTCACCATTTTCGGCGCTGGCTGACATTCTATCAGCCAAAGCTACCACCAATCGCGCCACCTGTGCCTGGGGAATGCTCGGCTGATAGTGGTCGGGCCTGAATCGGCACCGGTCGCTGGGAAATTCCTTTTCCTCTTTCGACTTCTCTTTCTTCCATTTTGTCGGTCGCTGTTCGCCATTCCTTCGGGTCACTGGTGCCGGTGGGTGACTGCCTCTCGGCTGGCTTTCTTCGTCGACCTCACTTGGCCTTCTTGTCGTTGGCCATCAGGGATGCAGAAGTCGGGCTCGGCTTCGTTTTCTTTCAATTCGCGTTTTGTGAATCTTAACCTTTTTTATTTTATTTTTATTTGTTTTATTTTTTTATTATTTTAATCAATATTATATTATTCTTTTTGCCAAAATATCTAAAAAATATTATATTTAATGCTTTTAACCAATAAATAAATTTCTTGGTCTTATTTCGGCTTTTCTGTATATTTTTCGATTATTTTCGGGATTTTTTTTCGAAGTGAAAATTTGGGTTTATTCCAATAAATTGATATCTTGATCAATTTAACCCGAAATTTAATTATTTCTTCGTTATTGATTAAGATTTCTCAATCCCATATTTTTAATTAAATTTTCTTCTCGAATTTATACCGACTTTTGATCTTTTGACCATTTTACCCTTTACGTGTTCAGGAATACCATTTCAATCCTTTTGCATTTTTTCATTTCGTGTTTTAAATAAAATCGGGTCTTACAATTCCGTTAGGAATTCCTGAAAGGAATAGAAACCTAGTTTAATTGCTTAACCTAACCGTTTTTGGTATATCAAGTATGAGTTTTAATTCACTAATATTTTATATTAGAAACTTTATGATTTTTTAATATTTCAACTTCAAATGATTTTAAGTACGTATGAAAGCAAGTGAAGAAGTAAGGTTTTTCTAAGACTAGAGTGCTACCCCATTAGCTAATGTTGTGTGCACATCATGCCCACTACTTATGGTGTTCTGGCTCCACCACCTGTAGTGTTTGTTACGTTTCGTCCATGTAGTGCTTTTCTCTACTTTTGTGGTGTTTGTCTTTGCTACACATGGCGCATGTTTCGTAGTATCTCATGCTCGCGCAGCGTGCATGTATGTTACCCACACGGTGAGTGCCACTGGTGCTTGTGCCCTGGCTATGTGCTAGTTAAAGTTTATTCAGATACTACACTTATTTGTTGTACGACCTTGATCCCGTCTACAGCCCCTACAATGGCTATCAGTACTTTATTCCATATAAGGAGGATGATGTATGTTTGCATGATTGCTATCCGGACATAGCCTAGTCTCCATGTTTTAATGTATGAACGTTTTGAGTATGAAGGAAAGTAAGTAAGCTAAAGTAAGTAAGAAGTATGTGAATTTTAAGTAAGTAAGCATGTATGTAAGTATCTTTCATTTCAAAGTAAATAAGTATGTATGTAAATTGAATTCCATAAGTATGTATGTACGATTGTTTTATTTCAAAGTAAGCAAGTAAGTTTATGAAAATGGATTTAAATAAGTACGACAGTATGTTAACCCTGATTTTTTACATGTTTTTGGGATTGTCAGGATTTCTTTAAATGCCTTCTTTACTGAGCTTTATCAGAAGCTCATCCTTTATTTTCCTCCATTTCAAATTACCTGCGATAGAATTTGCTCAGCAATTGCGAAGTACTTGAGTAGCCTGGTGAATTTTGAGCCTCCTAGGCTAACTTTAGTACACGCTTAGGTATATTCCCTGATGTTTAGTTCCAGACAGTGGTAATGTACAACTACTGGATTGTATACGTATACTTTTGAGATGTAATATAACGTTACAGAGTTGTAGATAAATGTCTTGGGAAACAAATGAACTGTTGATGATGTTAAGTACTAATATACTTGATGTAGTGGTAATGTATTTTGAATTGGGAGATGGTAAAGTTTAAGAAAATAAAAGCAACTATATTGCGTTTAGAAATTGTTGTTTATTGCAGGGAGGTAGATTAAAAATAAAGAGGTTGTGCAACTGAAATTTCTAGCAAATCTTATACTGTTAAAGGATTAAGTAATGGAAGAAATTAAGTAACCTACACTGTACAAGAATGCAACCTATGTAAAAAATAAGAATTTAAGGAAAAAGTTAGCCCCTATTTTCGCGCTGTCGAGGCATCACAGATTTCATTAAGCTTGTAATGTAAGGCTAGGGTTAAGGTATGATAAAGTTGATTTAAGCTCAAAAACCCTTAGGCATGCATTACTGTAACGACCCAAATTTATTGATATTTCGGTTGGGCTACGAGTCGATAATAGATCAAAATCCATAAATTCGCCTATTTAATTTAAATCCTCTTGGTAATAGTTTAAAACGAAAATAATAATAATAATAATAATAATAATAATAATAATAATACTGTTTCATTAAATCGACACCTTTGTTCACATACAAAATAGTCTCAATCACATTCCTCAGACATAACTTGCATACATTACTATACCTTCAAATATTTTTAGATACAAAACAATTATCCTTACTGGGTATACCTCTAGCTCAAGTGATTTCTTTCTGAAGTGTGGCTGTGCAAAATTGTCAGACCCGGATTTTTTGTAGCTTGTACCTTATGATTCCTATGTGTATGAACACTATGTAATTATAGTTGAATCATAAGAAGAGTAATTACTAACATGCAATCGACAATTTGATAAATTAAAAATGCATGTAAGCTACATAACAGCGAGATAAGGGTTAAGTTGATTCCCGAACGAGTGCAGGGGTAAAACGGTCAAATGACTGAAATTCGGTATAATTTCGATAAGAGAATTTCATTAAAAATATGAAATTGAGGAATCTTGATCAAAATCGAGGAAAATATTTAATTTCGAGCCCAATTGATCAAGATATAAATTTATTAGAATTTATCGGAATTTTTGCCTCGAAAAATGAGCCCAAAAATAGTGGAAAAATATACCGAAAAGGTAAAAGCGGACTGATAAATTCATTTATGGATTAAATGAATTTAATATAATTTTTGGAGATATTTTAAATATTTATGGGATATTTTTGGGATTTTTATTATTATTTTATAATAAAATAATAATAAAAATATATATTAAAAAAAAAAAAGAAGAGAGAAACGAAATCTGAAGAGAAAACACGGGGAGAGAGAAGAGAGAAATCGCGTGAAGCCGACCCGAGGGAGATGACCACCGGACGGCGAGCACCGGCCTCCCCACGGGCAGGCAAGCGGCCGGAAAAGGAAGCCCGGCACCGTGCGCACCCATCGGCACCGATCACGACCTCCACCGACGCCGGACGCCGGCGAATCGAAAAGGAGAAGCCGCAGAGGAAAAGAAGGAATTCGGCGGCCACCGACGATGATTGGTCCCGATCGAGCCCAGCCGAGTGTTGCCCAGGCTTAGGCGCGCCGAACTGCAGTGGTGATGCGTCGGGAATCGACCGGAATAGGCCGGCACTGCCAAAGGATGCCTGAACCGGTCGACGGTTCAGGGGAGAAGGTTCTGTGCTGAACCGGACCGGACTGGTTCAGCCAAGGAGAAAAGGGGAAAAAGAGAAAAAAAGAAAGAAAAAGGAAAAGGAAAATTTTCAGGATTTCACCGGACTTCGGGTAAGTCGATACGAGGTCAAAAGTGACCGATTTGATTTCCGATGAATTTATTTAAATTATATTTAATCGAAAATTGACCCGGAGTTAAATATAATAAATTGTGCAGTTCGACGATAAATTCCGAACGGAAGCCCGATCGAACTTCGATTTGCGTACCATCGCATATTCTCGGGTAAGTAAAGTTCATTTACGATAAATTATGTGATTAATGCGTATTTAAGATTTAATTTTACGCATTTCGGATTAAATTCCGTATTTAGTGAATTATAATTGGAATTTTGAATTAAATGTTGTAAATGATATACGGGCTATCCAAAGAGCTTGGAATAAAGCCCAATGGGTATTGATAGGCCCAATGAGTCGACAGACCCTGATGAAGAGAAATAATAAGTGAAAAACGGGCTTAATACGGTTAAGGCCCATTAAGGATTTTTAAGGCCCATTAAGGGAAATTAAACTGTATTAATGTGTAATACAGTAGGAAAATGATAATTAACCTGAGGAATGGTTATTTACAGCTCCGGAGTTTACATTGAGAGCTGATCGGACTGCGGGAATTAGCAGCACCGAGGAAGTGAGGTCACGAGACGTGATCCGAGGTAAGGGACTTTTGCGAGTAGTTAGAGATACCTGCACGTATTTTCAACTGCTTCTGCATTCACTTAAAAACTCTGAGGGTCAGAGAAAGTGAATAATAATTATTGCGACCCGATAGTGGCAAATTACGATTTTGCCCCTAGTTAGTCAAAAAGTTAACTTTTGTGAGAAGTTGCAAAAAGCATGAAAAATTTATTGTGGTTTTTGGTTAAAGTCAAGGATTGAAACTGGGGTCCTGACAGGATGGTATCAGAGCAGAAGTTGGCCTGATGTGAGTTGGTGTTAGAAAATAGGAAAGTGTACATCCCCATAGTATTGTGCTGTGTTTAGATATAACTGTGTATACCGGATAGGAGATGGACTAATTCATTATTATGAATGCAGAAACCTTGCCTATATGGCAAATACGCGTAGTGGTAGAGGTATGAGAGGTAGGGCTCGAGGCCGGGGAGATAGACCCGAGGGACGAGCCGCTGCAAGGCCATTACCTACGCATGAGACTGCAGGTGCTACTGAGGCACCCGATTGTGCTGAGACGCGCTTCACGAGATTAGAGCGTGGTCTCGAGACTATTATTGAGATACTGGCACAGACGATGCCAGGTAGGCAGAGACAAGAGGCAGGAGCTGCTACTGGAGAGGCAGTTGCCTCTGATACACCTACGCAGACAGCTGATACACAGAGGACAGTAGATACTCCTACACCCCCACCGGTTTCGGGTGGTAGTGGATTAGGATATGGATGTGACTTGCATCGGTTGAGGGAGTTCCAGAAGTTCAGACCTCCATCATTTAGTGGGGTCAAGAACCCCGTAGCTGCGGAGGAGTGGTTGGCAGAGCTAGAGAAGCTCTATGGATACTTCGAGTGCACGACCTCGGAGATGGTCGCGTTTGCTACGTTCCTACTGAAGGGAACCGCAGAACATTGGTGGAAGTCCACCCGACCTATATTGAGATCCCGACACACAGATATCACTTGGGATATATTTCGGGAGGCCTTTAGGAGGCAGTTTATTCCTGACACCGCACAGCGGAAGTTACAGGCAGAGTTTCTGAGACTCAACCAGGGAAGTTTATCGGTGGACGAGTATGAGACTCGATTCCTATCCCTAGGAAGATACGACCCGAATACTATGTATAGTGAGACCAGGAAGGTCCACAGGTTTATCGACGGGTTGAGACCGGTGCTACGGTCCAAGTTGGTTCCGCTGGACATAGTGACCTATGAGGAGGCAGTGCGCAGGGCGCAACTATGTGAGCAGGACTACAAGAGGAATGCTTCCGAGTTTGGGAAGTTTAGCCGTAGCCAAGACTTGCAGAAGAAGAGGCCGGCTAGAGATTTTAGTTATCGAGGGGGGAAGAAACCCTTCGGTAAGAGATCACGGATAGAGGGGACACGAGATAGATATGCTAGATCTCCTGCTTATCCGACTGCAGCCCCAGCGAAGGGCATTATGATAGGAGGACCGCGACCTGCTGCAGATCAGTGTAGAAGATGCGGCAAATCACATGAAGATAGACCGTGTTCACAGGGTGCTATGGTATGTTTCCGATGTGAGAAACAGGGGCATCTGGCTAGAGATTGCCCATTGCCGTATGCGACTGCACCACAGAGGGGCATGGAGTATGATAGAACCCCAGCTGGTACGTCTGCTCAGAGAGGTAGAGCGACGGCAGAGGAGAAGGGGAAACAAGTGATGGGTCAAGGGTGAGTACATGCTTTGGACCAGGGGACAGCTGATGCTTCATCGGATGTGATTCGAGGTAACATCCTGATTTATGATATTGAAGCATATGTTTTAATTGATCCTGGTGCCACGCATCCTTTTGTATCGCCTTCATTTGCATGTAAATTAGAGAGACATGTAGAGCGTACACGTTTATGTATGATGATGTTAATCAGTACGCCTATGAATAGTAGTCAAGTGGTAGAATATGTATATAATGACTGCAAGTTGAGAGTAGGGGATAAGGAGATGACAGCCAATCTAATATTACTAAGTATGAGACTTTGATATAATATTAGGAATGGATTGGCTATCTGCAAACCATGCTGTTTTAGACTGTTACGCTAAGACAGTTATGTTTCCTAACCCTACTAGATATGTTGTAAAGTTTAATAAAGATAAATGAAAGGAGTAGATATGATTATTACATGACTTCTGATTTAGAAAACCTTCAACATATCAAGGTTTCATTGCGTACGTGGTAGATATGGATAAGGCACATCCGGAGTTGGCAGATATCACTGTGGCCAGTGAGTACTCAGATGTTTTTCCCGGATGAATTACCAGGGTTACCACCAGACAGAGAGATGGAGTTCTGTATAGATCTGGTACCTGGTACGGAGCCTATTTCGAGACCACCATATCGCATGGCCTTAGTTGAGCTGGAGGAGCTCAAGAGACAGTTACAGGAGCTGTTGGATAGGGGCTTTGTACGACCGAGTGTTTCACCTTGGGGAGCACCGGTTTTGTTTGTGAGGAAGAAGGATGGGAGCCTCCGATTGTGTATAGACTACCGATTGTTGAATAAGGCCACCATCAAGAATAGATATCCCCTTCCACGCATTGACGACTTGCTAGATCAGCTACAGAGAGCACAGGTCTTTTCCAAGATTGACCTAAGGTCTGGGTATCATCAGCTGAAGGTTCAGAGTGGAGATGTACCCAAGACAGCATTTCGTACCCGATATGGCCATTATGAGTTCTTGGTTATGCCATTCGGATTGACGAATGCTCCAGCTGCTTTCATGGCTTTGATGAACGATGTGTTCAAGCCATACTTGGACCAGTTTGTTATCGTCTTCATCGATGACATATTGGTGTATTCGAGATCCAAGGAGGAGCATGAGGAGCACCTCAGGATCGTGTTGCGGACGTTACGGGAGCATGAGTTATATGCTAAGCTCAGCAAGTGTGACTTTTGGTTGTCACAGATCTCGTTTTCGGGACATGTCGTATCGAGAGATGGTGTATCAGTTGATCCATCTAAGATAGAGGCTGTAGTTCAGTGGGAACAGCCGAGGACAGTCACCGAGATCAGGAGTTTTTTGGGTTTAGCTGGATACTATCGGAGATTCGTTGAAGGATTTTTGAAGTTGGCTGCTCCGTTGACACGTCTTACTCGGAAGAGTACACCGTTCATATGGAACGAGGATTGTGAGAAGAGTTTTGAGGAGTTGAAGCGTCGATTGACCACCGCTCCGATTCTCACTATCCCTACCAGCTCAGGAGGATTTGCAGTATATACCGATGCTTCGCATCAGGGACTGGGCTGCGTATTGATGCAGGACGGGAAGGTAGTTGCTTATGGATCCAGACAGCTGAAGGATCATGAGAAGAACTATCCGACCCATGATTCGGAACTAGCAGCAGTAGTGTTTGCGTTGAAGGTATGGCGCCACTACTTGTATGGTGAGAAGTTCCAGATATTTACCGACCACAAGAGCCTCAAGTATCTGTTCTCGCAGAAGGAGCTGAACATGAGACAGAGAAGATGGCTAGAGCTTCTGAAGGACTACGATTGTGAGATACTTTATCATCCGGGTAAGGCTAACGTTGTAGCCGATGCCTTGAGCAGGAAGAGCCTGGGAATGGTATCGTATATGATGGTTAGGGAGCATGATTTGCTAGAGCAGTTTGCCAGCCTCAGTTTGGGAGTCGTGCCTTCTGACATGGATACAGGCTATGTGATAGCTAGTCTACGCTTGGAGCCGGACCTATTGGACAGGATCAGAGTGGCTCAGCAGACTGACCCATTTTGTATGGATGTTAGTAGTCAGATGCAGAAAGGCACCGTGACTGATTTTGAGATGAGTTCTGATGGACTACTGAGGTTCAGAGGCAGATTGTGTGTTCCCGAGGATCCAGGACTTAGGAGATTGATATTGGCGAAAGCTCATTCGTCGAGGTATACGTTGCATCCGGGGAGTAACAAGATGTATCAGAACCTCCGGAGGGTATACTGGTGGTCGGGCATGAAGAGAGATGTGGCAGACTTTGTGGCAAAGTGTCTTGTATGTCAGCAGGTGAAGGTAGAGCATCAGAAACCTGCAGGATTGTTGCAGCCTCTACCTATACCGACATGGAAATGGGAGCATATCACCATGGATTTCGTGATGGGTTTACCGAGGACCCGCAGGAATCACGATGTTATATGGGTGATCGTTGATAGACTGACGAAGTCAGCCCACTTCCTAGCTATGAGAGCTACCGATACTCTGAGTTCATTAGCAGAACTGTATGTACACGAGGTAGTGAGGTTACACGGTGTACCAGTGAGCATAGTCTCAGATAGGGATTCCCGCTTCACATCCCACTTTTGGGGACATTTTCAGGAAGCCATGGGAACCCAGTTGAGTTTGAGCACCGCTTTCCATCCTCAGACAGATGGTCAGTCAGAGAGGACTATACAGACTCTGGAGGACATGTTGAGAGCATGTGTGCTAGACTATCGAGGCTCCTGGGATGACCACCTACCACTAGCCGAGTTCGCCTACAACAACAGTTATCATTCGAGTATCGGGATGGCACCGTATGAGGCTTTGTGTGGCCGTAGATGTCGTTCCCCTATTGGATGGGAAGAAGTGGGTGACCATATGATTTTCGCTCCTGACTTGGTTACGCAAGCATCTGAGGACATCCGCTTGATAGTAGAGAGACTGAGGACAGCTCAGAGCAGACAGAAGAGTTTCGCTGACAGGAGATGTAGGCCACTAGAGTTTGCAGTTGGTGAATCCGTGTTTTTGAGAGTTTCTCCTTCCAAGGGCATAGCGAGATTTGGGAAGAGAGGGAAACTAAATCCTCGCTACATTGGACCCTTTGAGATACTTGATCGAGTGGGAGATAAGGCGTATAGGTTGGCATTGCCACCGGACTTATCAGGTGTCCACAACGTCTTCCACATATCGATGCTTCGGAAGTATCACCCGGATCCATCACATGTGATTAGTTACGAGCCTTTGGAGCTCCGAGAGGACTTGTCATATGTAGAGAGACCGATTCGGATATTGGATAGAAAGGAGAAGGTATTGAGATCGAAGACCATCAGATTAGTGAAGATTCTCTGGCAGCATCATACTTCAGAGGAAGCTACTTGGGAGCTAGAGAGTCTGATGCGAGAGAAGTACCCTCACCTATTTGAGGACTGACTTGGTTCTAATTTGGAGGACCAAATTTTCTGAGTGGGGGAGGATTGTCAGACCCGGATTTTTTGTAGCTTGTACCTTATGATTCCTATGTGTATGAACACTATGTAATTATAGTTGAATCATAAGAACAGTAATTACTAACATGCAATCGACAATTTGATAAATTAAAAATGCATGTAAGCTACATAACAGCGAGATAAGGGTTAAGTTGATTCCAGAACGAGTGCAGGGGTAAAACGGTCAAATGACTGAAATTCGGTATAATTTCGATAAGAGAATTTCATTAAAAATATGAAATTGAGGAATCTTGATCAAAATCGAGGAAAATATTTAATTTCGAGCCCAATTGATCAAGATATAAATTTATTAGAATTTATCGGAATTTTTGCCTCGAAAAATGAGCCCAAAAATAGTTGAAAAATATACCGAAAAGATAAAAGCGGACTGATAAATTCATTTACGGATTAAATGAATTTAATATAATTTTTGGAGATATTTTTAGATATTTATGGGATATTTTTGGGATTTTTATTATTATTTTATAATAAAATAATAATAAAAATATATATTAAAAAAAAAAAGAGAGAAACGAAATCTGAAGAGAAAACACGGGGAGAGAGAAGAGAGAAATCGCGTGAAGCCGACCCGAGGGAGATGACCACCGGACGGCGAGCACCGGCCACCCCACGGGCAGGCAAGCGGCCGGAAAAGGAAGCCCGGCACCGTGCGCACCCATCGGCACCTATCACGACCTCCACCGACGCCGAACGCCGGTGAATCGAAGAGGAGAAGCCGCGGAGGAAAAGAAGGAATTCGGCGGCCACCGGCGGTGATTGGTCCCGATCGAGCCCAGCCGAGTGTTGCCCAGGCTTAGGCGCGCCGAACTGCAGTGGTGATGCGTCGGGAACCGACCGGAATAGGCCGGCACTGCCAAAGGATGCCTGAACCGGTCGGCGGTTCAGGGGAGAAGGTTCTGTGCTGAACCGGACCGGACCGGTTCAGCCAAGGAGAAAAGGGGAAAAAGAGAAAAAAAGAAAGAAAAAGGAAAAGGAAAATTTTCAGGATTTCACCGGACTTCGGGTAAGTCGATACGAGGTCAAAAGTGACCGATTTGATTTCCGATGAATTTATTTAAATTATATTTAATCGAAAATTGACCCGGAGTTAAATATAATAAATTGTGCAGTTCGACGATAAATTCCGAACGGAAGCCCGATCGAACTTCGATTTGCGTACCATCGCATATTCTCGGGTAAGTAAAGTTCATTTACGATAAATTATGTGATTAATGCGTATTTAAGATTTAATTTTACGCATTTCGGATTAAATTCCATATTTAGTGAATTATAATTGGAATTTTGAATTAAATGTCGTAAATGATATACGGGCTATCCAAAGAGCTTGGAATAAAGCCCAATGGGTATTGATAGGCCCAATGAGTCGATAGACCCTGATGAAGAGAAATAATAAGTGAAAAACGGGCTTAATACGGTTAAGGCCCATTAAGGATTTTTAAGGCCCATTAAGGGAAATTAAACTGTATTAATGTGTAATACAGTAGGAAAATGATAATTAACCTGAGGAATGGTTATTTACAGCTCCGGAGTTTACATTGAGAGCTGATCGGACTGCGGGAATTAGCAGCACCGAGGAAGTGAGGTCACGAGACGTGATCCGAGGTAAGGGACTTTTGTGAGTAGTTAGAGATACCTGCACGTATTTTCAACTGCTTCTGCATTCACTTAAAAACTCTGAGGGTCAGAGAAAGTGAATAATAATTATTGCGACTCGATAGTGGCAAATTACGATTTTGCCCCTAGTTAGTCAAAAAGTCAACTTTTGTGAGAAGTTGCAAAAAGCATGGAAAATGCTATTGTGAGTGTTTAATTGTTATTAGCATGAAAATAAATAGATGGGCTAATGATTTTAAGGTTGATACGACTTAAGCACACTTTGAGTGCTGATTTTGATGTTTTATAAACAATCCCTTTTTAAATAGCCATCTATCATATTATGTGAGAATGAATCGTGCTAGAGCACAGCTCGCACTGGGATTCATATGTTTTCCACATAATATTAGTGCTGGATTTGATACGCACTAGATTTTCATGACATGCATGATAGAGTACTGGAGTTTTACTCGTACTCAGCTTTGAATAATATATGCATGATAGAGTGCTAGAGCGTGGCTCGTACTCGATTCTTCATGGTTTATACATGACATAGTACTGGGATCTATTGCTCGTACTTGATTTTGATATTGTGCATAGCATAGTACTGGGAGCTATTGCTCATACTTGATTTAATACATAAACTATGCATTGACCTAGTTGCTAGAGAGTGCTCGCACTAGAGTCGAATTTTATGATGTGAAACAGTGTTGAGCGGAGTGACGACTGTGAGTCGCACTCAAGACGCACACTGTATGTGATATGTAATACATGTTGAAACCCATGCTTGAGACCTTGCGTGACTGTGTGTCATAGCTAGAGAGGATATCCGCATGAGGTTGGTATAGACGTGGTATGATATTTCCACAGGCATGAGGGCTAAGACCTATGTTAGGCACCCTGACTGTGATGTTGATGAGTTCCACGGGAGTGAGAGCTAAGTCCTATGGTAGGCACTCTGGCCGTGAGAACGGGTCCACGGGGGTACTTTGTATCGTGTCTGAGTGGCACGAGGTACGCTGTACCGTGTGTTACGTAGCTGGCGGTTGACATTGGACTGACCATCCTCCCGTTACAGCAGTGAGGCCCCGCACATCTAGATCTATGTGGCTTGGGATCACTTTCTTTTCGGATATGATCATAATCCAGGATACTATTTGTATAAACCACAGAGTCTCACATGTTATATCACATTGATTGACTTCTTTAAACTGCGGACAGACCTGAGGGATGGGTCGGACTCCGATTTGTGTTGTGAATCATTTGATGCCATATTTATATGTGATTTAAATATACATGGCATGATTTACATAAAGGCATGATTTATATATAAATGCATTGTGTTGCACTACATGCCTACTTTTGAGAAATAAAGCATGATTTCTGTACATGGGATTTATTCTGTACAAGTACATATATATTATATTTCAAGACATGCTTTTAAAGTGAGTTAAGGAAATAATGTTTTCAAGGCATAGCACTATTTTGAGTAGATAGTGTGGATATCTACTTGCTTGCCTGATTTCCTTACTGAGCGCGTTATGCTCACCCCTTTTTCTTTACATCTCTCTACAGAGCGTCAGTAGAGCGAGAGTTATCGTGGGAGAGTGTCCCAGAGTCCACTGCTAATTCCTATCGATTCATCAGGTATACTTATTATGTACAGTTGTGTATCTAAACATAGAAACAGCACAGTGATGTATACGTTATATATTATGGGGAATGTAATCGTATTAGATTTTATAAAATCTTACATGTATAATAAAAGTAACTACAGTCAGAATTAATATATTGACATGTATGTATGAGAATGGATATTATGGTAAGTGAAGACTCTGACATCGAATCACAGCCAAACCAATGAAGAGAGGAAAGGTAAGTTAAAAATGTGAAAAATTTATTGTGGTTTTTGGTTAAAGTCAAGGATTGAAACTGGGGTCCTGACAAAAATACCTCGACTTAGGGAGTCGATCCCACTACTGATGCAAATCTGTGCAGGAGAGTAAGGGTGAGCTTAACATACTCAGTAAGAAAAACCTCATAGTAGGTAGATAAATATACTACCTAAGATATATATATATCTGTATTTTTCAAATTTGGATCATTTTCATAGAATACATAAATAGTACGACAAAAGTACACATACCAAGAACAGATTTTCAAAAACAGAACATGTATCGGTAGTAAATTTAGCTACTGTTGTAATTCCAAAAAGTTCAGAATTTTCTAGTAGCAAAACAAACAGATTTCCAAATATCTCAAATCAAGCAGACGATTCAGAAAAATATTTCAAATAGACGAGGCAAGGTAGACATGCTATATCAGATATTAAAAATGACTATTGGTCATTTTCGGTGACTCCGGGAAATTCACGGGCCAGGTGTGCCGAGATGTCAATCGCTGTGAGAGTGATCAGCTATCCAAACGGCTCATAGATCAGAATGTTCGAAGACCAGAAACAGAATAAGAAATACAATACATCGTACTCGTGGACCACAGATACAGAAACATATACAGAACAGACAAAAATGTAGCATGATCTCACCAACGCCTTTGTCTTAAAATCAGTGCGAGACGGACCGCACGACACATAGTCAGTACGCTCTCATGCGCATATCATCAAAATAGCTTTATAAGCAAATCATTTCACCTTAAATCACATATAAATTCAATTGTTTTATGAAACCGTTCAAAACAAGCTGACTAGCCCTTTTCAGATAAAATCTCAGAAAACAGTCTATGAAAATTCAAAATTTGGGATATTCGATATTTAAAATAGAATTCAAGCCACATCAAAATCTATGCAAACCATTGAAATTCAATCTGTAAAAATTAGGTTGTTCAACTAGGCTAAAATCTCTAATTTCCAAAGTCATAAAATTCGGACTAGAATTTTTGGTAATTTCGATACTGCAAAATTCAGCCTAAATGTTATATCTACAAATATACGAATATTATGCATATTCATCTCTAGTAGCAACGAGAATTTTCCTTACCTCGATATCCTGCCAGAAATACTCAGTTTTTAAGCGGTGCGAGTAAAGGGTTTTATGTTAATCAATTTGTTTCCCCGAAATTTCAAACCGATATTTCGATCGTCTTTTCTCGGGTTTTCCTCCCAATTCCCTCGGGCTTTCTTTTCTACTCCATATATATATATATATATATATATATATCTATATGTATAAAATTCTAAATATATATAAGAATTTCCCTTTTTTTCCTTCCTGCGGTTTAAACTTTCCCGCACCTTTCTATTCTACTTCCTCTTCGCTACTATTCACTGTCATTGCCGATTTCCTTCTGTCCTTCTCAGCTCGGCAACTTTGGCACCACCGTTATCACGTTTTTATCCTCGTTTCTCCCAGCTGCCCAATTTTCTTTCTTAACTCCCTTCTCCCCGTTCACCGTTACTTCAGTTGGCCTCTGTCTCTCTCCGATCACACCCTTGTCTCTACTCTTCACTTCTGTTTCCAGTACCGAGGAGTGACCGGACACACTGGTGGCACGTTCAGCCACCTCCACCTCAAGTAATAGCCTTTAGCAACCCGTGGTTATGCCCTTTTCTTGCAACTAGTAGAGACCCCTTTTAACGCCGTAAACAGAGAATGAGTTCTCTATTTCTAGACTTCCCCCTCCAGTACCGAGCCCTCTGACTAGTCACCACCCTCCACTTGCATTCCACCTTCATAGTTTCTCTCCTCACAATCTCGCCACCCCCAGCCAATTCTCAGTTTTTCCTAACCCTCTTTCCTTTCTTGGTTACCTGCTTCCTCTCGGTCGTCCTCTGTTTTCAGCTATTCGTTACTTCCTCCAATTCCAGTCATGTCTCATCCACCATCACCATCATCTTTTCAGCCTCCACCCTTTCTTCCTCCCTCACTTCTGCTATAGTTTACAGTGGTAAGAGCCCTCAGTTCTGGCCTTCTAAACATCTCATTTTTTCTCAGGTTCCTTTCCTCTTTTCTCTGTTTCTTTCTTCAGCCACCTAGTCTCCCTCTCTTATCCTTTTATTTCAGTTTCCAGCTGCATACAAGAGCAAGATAGAGTAGGCAAACTGAAGACCTGTTGATGGAGGGAGATGGGAGCAGTTTTGATAGGAGGTGTCCGGGTGCAGTGGAGTTTTGCGTACAGGGGGTCGGTGGTTAAACCTGAGCAGGGTGTGGGTGTTTGCAGTTTTCAGTCCACAACTACTCCTATTCTGAGTCTGTCCCATGCCCTGCATGCAGACTTCTCTATCTACCTTCTCTTCTTTTCTTTTCACTTATGCAGATCACCAGCCACTCCACTATCCCTTCACCGAAAATCATCATCTTCTTTTATTATTATTCTTATTATTTATTTATTTATATATTTAATTATTATTATTATTTTATTTTATTTTATACCAAGCGTACATTTTATTTCCACTTGTTCATTTTTACGAAAAAATTACATGGAAATTTCGAGGATTTACATTTTCCCCACCTTAGGAAATTTGGTCACCAAATTTAAGAGTACATCAAAATTCATAAACAGGTGTGGATACTTCTCTCGCATTAGACCCTCTAATTTCCACGTTGTCCCGCCCTACACTCACACATGACTTATCCAAAATCACTACAAATTTTTCGCATTTTACTTACCTTTCCTTCTGTTATCTCCTCACACCAAATAGTTGGGCTGTGATTCGATATTAGTCACCCATTCACATTCATTCATAACATGTATACAATTTTGTATTCTTTTCTATTATGTAAGCTCTTATACATTTATACAATTAATTGTACATATACATCCCTGACCGTACTACCATTTACATAACTGTGCTGTTACAATGTTCAGTACAAAATATCAAGTGTGTATACCTCTCGTAAGATGGATATGCAGTGGATCAAAGTCTACCAGTCCTCAGTCCTGTCCACCTACTGTGGATGCTCAGTAAAGAGGGAAATAATAAGGGGGTGAGCTCATAACTCAGTAAGGAAATCAAGCAAGCAAGTAGATAACCGCACTATCTACAAAATACTATGCTCATGCCTTGAAATCGTTTCCTTATCTATTCGTATCTAGAGCATGCATCGTACTCAAAGCTTTATGCAATAGACATATATATATATATATAGATACAAATCATTAGTTATAAAACTGGAAATATGCTAGTTTAATAGCCTCAGCATTTGATGCAAAACAATGCATTTCTCATGTACTTTCATAAATCTCACATTTATCATGCCATTCAATTAAATCAAAATAATATGGCATTCATCATGTTTAAAAACATGGAAATCTGGGCCTCACCCATTCCTCGAGTTACCCTTTATCACACATAAATTCACATGTTCACAATATAAAACCATTTGATTGTTCATTTAATAAACTCAATTACATTGCATGAAAAGAAAACGAGATAAGCGACTACATGTTTCGAGATTATGATCATAACTCATTTTTCGTGATCCCAGGCTGCACAGTACCCGGTGTGCAGGGTCTCATAATTGCTGTAACGAGAGGTGGGTCAAATCTCTACTGTCAGCTCTCAATTGAGGACTTGATCCCAAAGGACACCAAATCCCATTGGATCCCGCTCCCATTGCTAACCAGTCTTATCCAAGTACATTGAAGTACTCACAGTACACAGTACTCCATTGACCCTATCTTAAGGTGGGATGCTCGCCATGAGTCTTAGTCCTCATACCATGGGTTATATTTTTGATAGCCCTCGGCCATATCTCAAAATATTGCATGTGTGAGCATATAATATCGGTGTGACACACAGTCAGCACAGGTTCCCAACACGACTGTTTCATGCTCTTTCAAAACTGGTATATGGGAGTAAACTCCCAACACGACCATATCATAATGATATAACTTGAGTGTGAGTAATACTCCCAACACTATGTTGTGTAAAAACATGTGTATGAGCAAAGCTCCCAATACTCTATAATATATAATCAATGAAAACTGAGTACGAGCTAAGCTCCCAATACTCTATCATGAAAAACTGAGTATGAGTATAGCTCCCTATACTCTATAATGCATCAATCAATAAATTTGAGTACGAGCAATGCTCCCAATGCTCCAACATGCATAAATCGCATTTAAAATTTAGTACGAGAATACACTCAAGTACTATGTGATGCATATCTCAAAATCAAGTGCAAGCATTCTCTAACACTTATGGTTTTCACACAAACCCTAATAGATGGCTTATTTAAATCACAATTCACCCAAGTAAATCAAATAGGCACTCAAATGTGTTATTTTCGCATATATATGAAAACATTAGCCATTCTACCATGCAGCTATGAATTTTAGTCACAACATGCTTCCACAGTATTTTCACCCTATTTTTGGATAAAACACATTTATCCTCATTGTTCCCTGTCATTTTAACATGCCTATTAACGGGAGTTCATATATCATATAATTATCGAAATTCTATTCAAAATACGAATAGCTAACTTAAGCTACTCACGAAATTCCCTTACCTCGATCACGTCACGTGACCTCTCTTCCTCGGTGCTGCTCACTCTCGCAGTTCGATCAACTTCCACGGTGATTTCTGAAGCTGTTATAATTATCTATGTTAGTATACCGAAATATACTTGTTTCATTTGCCAAATCTCAATTCAATACATAAATCTCATCACTTCCTTCTATTATGGTGTTATACCATATTTTTCACATATTTATCTTCATTTCTCCTTATTTCCAATTTATGCATTTCATAAAACTACCTTAAAATCTTCCATACATGTATATTCCATTATTTAATTCATACCAACATAACTTCCTTATCATTTTATCACTTTCATGCCAATAGCTAGGTCATGTACATTTTTTATGATCCTTTTGTTTCCAATAATTCAAACTTATACCAATTAACTCACCAATACACCTAGATTAACATATATCAAAGTGGTGTATTGAATCTTACCTAGCTTGAACTTTTCCTCTTGTCTCCAAATTTGGCAAAATCCTTCTTGTTGTTTCAACCTTTGATTCCAACTTCTTGTTTCTAAGTATGTTGTTCTCCTCTTCACTAAGAACAACTTTGCTTAACTGTATCTCATTCAAAACTACTTACAAACTGAAGTTTTCTAGTCTTAAAAGGTTAGGTTTAACTTGGTTTCTTGAATGGAATAGAGTTTCTCGGGAGAAACTGAAGTGCAAGGCCCTATATTTATAGAATTGGCTCATAGAATCGATCTGCTAACTACATGAGATCGGTCTTCCCTGCACTTTTCTCCTTTGAACCAACCTTTCAGGCCAAATGAGATCGATCTGACCCTAAGCATGAGATTGATTTGCTTCACACAGAATCTTAAGGAGATCCATCTGGCCTTGCAATGAGATCGATCTGTTACAACTCGAGCCTTATGGAAATTGATCTGCTTCAACCAAAACTTACTTAAGATCGATCTGCATCATTGAGGGATCAATCTGCTCTTCTTAAGGGATCAATCTGCTTTTATTAAGGGATCGATCTGCCTCTTGTAGATACCTTATTTTCTCATATTCAACCTATGAGATCGATCTATATTGCCAATGAGATTGATCTGCTCCTCTCCAGAAGCAGTTTTGCTGCACTTTTCATCCCAAAATCACTGTTACATTGGTATTTGATTTACTTAACAATGCATTTTACATTTTATACACATTTACAACTTCAAAACATACATTCCTTATGATTTATATAATTTGTGACTTGTCTATACATCACAAAATCATAAAGAATATATATTAAATTACGGGTCTTACACATGTGGCCTTTTTCGAAGTGTGATACTACCATAAAACCTTGACCAGAGGAATCGACTTATACCGTAATACCTTCTCCTTCCTATCTAGTATCCGAACCAGTTTCTCCATATACGTCATATCCTCTTTTAACTCAGCGGTTCATACTTAATCACATGTGTCAGATCCGGATGATACTTCCAAAGCATCGAGACATGGAAGACATTATGAATGGTTGATGAATCAGGCAGTAATGCCAATCTGTAAGCTTTGTCTCCCACTTGGTCTAATATCTCGAAAGGTCCTATATATCAAGGACTCAACTTTCCTTTCTTCTCGAATCTCATTATACCCTTGGATGGAGAAACTTTCAGAAGTACTGAATCTCCTTCTGAAAATTCTAAGAGCCTGCATCTTTGGTCAGCAAAACTCTTTTACCTGTTCTGAGCTATTTTCAACCTCTCACAAATCAATCGGACATCCTCAGAAGCTTACTTAACCAAATTGGGAGTAAATATCTTCCTTTCACCCACTTCTTCCCATCCGATTGGTGATCAACACCTTTGACTGTACAATGCTTCATAAGGTGTCATTCTGATACTTGAGTGATAACTATTATTTTACACAAACTCCGCTAACTATAAATGGTCATCCCAGGAGCCTTTAAAATCTTGAGCACAAGCCCTCAACATATCTTCCAATGTCTAAATGGTTCTCTTCGACTGCCCATCTGTCTGAGGATAGAAAGCTATGCTAAAATTTAGTTGGGTTCCCATGGCTTCTTGAAAATGTTCCTAGAAGTGTGAAGTAAATTAGGAATTCATGTCAGATACAATGCTCACCGGTACGCATGTAATCTTACTACCTCCCTTACATATAGACATACTAGTGCACTCAAAGTATCAGTGAACTTCATAGCTAGGAAGTAGGCAGACTTTGTCAGTCTATCAATAATTATCCAAATTGCATCATGGTTCCTCCTTGTCCTTGGCAACCCCATAATAAAATCCATGGTAACATGTTCCCAATTCCATGTGGGTATCAGTAGAAGCTGTAACAACCCTGCAGGTTTATGATGTTCTACCTTGATCTGCTGACACCCAAGATACTGGACCATAAATTTAGCAATATCTTTTTTCATCCTTAACCACCAATACACCTTCCGTAAATTCTGATACATCTTATTACTTATCGGGTGTAAGGTATACCTTAAGGAATGAGCTTATGTTAATATCAATTTCCTCAATTGTGCATCATTGGGAATATAAATTCTACTCTTGAACCTTAGTAGACCATAAGGGCTAACTTCAAAATCTGTCACAGTACCCAACTGGATATGACCGGCCATATCTACACAGTACTTATCAGTACACTAAGTGTCACGACCCAAACTACCCAAAAATCAGAGTTAATTTTTTACATTTTATTATTTTCTTACTTAAATTCTTACCTGTCCTCGAATTGTGACAAACACTCCACTAATAATTGGGCTGTGCGTCAATGCCAGTCCCACCATTCAATTACCATCTAACTTATTTATTCTCCAGTCATTTATAATTGTTTTCATTATTTATACATCCCCTAAAGTTTCTTACAAACATGTTACTGTGCTATGCTTATGTAGATACAATATGTACAAGTGTATATACCTTATGTTGATGGGCAGCAGCGGATATCCGGAATGCAGTACTGAGTCGCCTCAACTTCAACTGGAGATTATCTGTGGGAGAAAATGAAAGGGGTGAGCACATCAAGCTCAGTAAGGCAATCCTACGAACAAGTAGGTAACCATACTACCTACATGAACGTGGTGCCATGCATAAACCACCCTTTCTCCACACATTTTAAAACAGATGGTATGAGAAATGATGGTATGTAAAACACATTTGCAAGGAAAATTCAACATGCAATTATATTCAAAATCATATCTTTCTCGTTTAAAATTTCACAGTAAAGTCAGGACTCGACCCCTCCTTCGGGTGATCCTGACTCACACAAAATCATGAAAATTCGTTTACATCACATATGGGTTTAAAAGCATGGAAATAGCATCATGCACATTTAATTTAAAACCCGATTTGATCTCATCAAAATCGTCGACATGCGAGACTAGGCAACATCTATATATCGGCAATAACCAGGATTGGCCATGTGTCCTCGTGAGTCCCTCTAGCTTCACGGATCCCAGTGTGCAAGGTCTCACCCTGATCGGGAACTGCCCGGGAGGTGGGTCAATCCAACCCGTCAGTCTTGTCCGATCTCACGCATCCGAAGATGTCGTATCCGAAGATACCCCGTATCATAAAGATACCGTATCCGAAGATACCCCGTATCACAAAGATACCGTATCCGAAGATACCCCACGGTACATCGTACTCCATGCTACTTGCACGGTACATCGTACTCCATGTACCCATATCACTCTAGGTACTCCAGCCCAAATGGCCTGCTTCCCACAGAGAGGTTTTGTTTCTCAATACTCGTGCCATGTCTCAAAACGCACGTGCAAGCCTATTAAATCGGTGACACGCAGTCTACCTGATGCTCCAAGCACGGCTCATCGCATGTTCTCATAAAAATCAGTGCGAGCGATGCTCAGCACTCTCATCAAATCAAGTAAAATTAGCAGAGCTCGCTTTACATCTCCACAAGGCCGCCAACCTCATCCCTCACTCTCACCCTACTTAAGAGGTCTTTTGAGCCTGTTGGGCCTTTTGGCTGACTCCAAGGGCAGACAGCGCTACTCCACAAATCCAGTAAAACTAGTGCGAGCTAGGCTCAGCACTCTGTATATAAATCATATGAAGATCTTATAAAATCTGGTACGAGTTAAACTCCAGCACCCTGTCTTGAAAATCATGCAAAAATATGGTGCGAGTTAGACTCTAGCACCGTGTCACGAAAAAGCATGTGAAATCTGGTGCGAGTTATACTCTAGCACCTATGCATGTAAAACTCTAGTGTGAGCTCTCGCTCCAGCACTAATGCATGCATCACACAAATCAAACATCGTGCGAGCTGAGCTCTAGCACGTCACATGTAAATAAAAACACGTAGGCGGCTCGGTTATCTCCAAATAGTTTTCACAGAAATTACATCGTTAAAGGTATGCAATGCTATGCATTTTTCTTTAAAAGTGAGCCAGCCGACTCATGCATATGTTAAAATACCTCCAGAATGAGCAAGAACCTTTTGTTCTTGCTCCTCCCAATTTTTCCTAAATTTGTAAATTTTACCCTTAACAAGGGTATTTTAGTAATTTGCCCATTCGGGGCACTAAAATTATTAATTGACCTCTAGACCCTTCAGGAAATTTTTAAAGACTGCAATGAATTTAAAATTGCGTAAAGTTTACCTCTAGCAGTCCGTAGAATTCCCTTACCTTATTTTCCTGTCGAGTCTGACCTTTTCCATTGATGTCACGTCGCGCAGTCCGATATGCTCCCAATCAAATGCCCGGAACTGCGTATTAATATTTCTTAGGTCAGATATTATACAATTTAATTATATTTAATATTTTCTGGGCTTAATTTAAATCATTGGGCCCGTTTACCCCTATTGGGCCCGTTTGCACCTTAATGGGCCTTAATCGGCCTTAAGCCCGTTTTCCACTTAATTTTCACTTTATCGAGGCCTATTAGGCTCATTGGGCCCTCCAACAATTTATTGGGCCTCGTTCTAACTCTCAAATAGCTAAATTTAATATTTACGACAATTTATCTAAATTTCCATAATTTAATTCAATTTATGCGGAAATTAACTCAATATCACGCATAACGAGGCAATTATCGTAAATAAGGGTCACTTACCCGAGATTCCATGCTAGTACAAAATTCGAGGCTGTCTCGAGCTGTCGTTGGATGCCAATTGTCGAGCTACACAATTTTACAATTTTTTGGGTAAGTTTTCGGCCCAAAATTAATTAAATTAAATAGTCCGAAATTTAAATCGGGTCAATTTGACCGCTTATCGACTTACCCGAAGCTCGATTGCATCATAGGAATTTTCTCCAATTTTTTCCTCTTTTTCTTTTTCCCTTTTTCTTCCTTTTTCCCCTCTTTTTGGCTGAACCGGTTCAGTCCGGTTCGGACCGGTTCAGACCGCCGGTTCGGCCGGTTCACCACCGGTTCACCACCTTGCCGGCCGGTTCTTCACCGGCTTCCACCGCCAATCGCTCCGCTGGGTCGTCCGCATCTCAGATCTGCCCTCGGTTTCGCCCAAGACCGCCGGAAAGTCACCGGTCCGGCCGTTCTCCTTTCGGTCGTCGGACCCATTTTCTTCTTCCGCCGTTTCCGACGTCGTCCTCCGGTTTCGGTGGCTGCCACCACCACCAATCTGCTCACCGTCGCCTGGGGAAGCTTCGGCTGGGGTCGATCGGGCCTGAATCGCGCCGATCGTCGGCGATTCTCTCTCCCCCTCTCGGTTTCGATTTTCTCCGTTTCTCTCACCGGTGGCCGCCGTTCGGGGCTCCATGGGGCCGGTGATGGGTCGGGCCTCGTCTGGCTTGCCTTCGCCGGACTCCGTCAGCCGTCGTTCCGCCGGCAGGGGCTCGATCTTCAGCTTTCGTTTTCGTTTCTGTTTTTCGCGATTTCGTTTCTTCAGATTTTCAGATTTTTTTTATTCTTTAATTTATTTTTATATATTTATTTATTTATTTATTTTTATTATTTATTTATTTTAATATTATGTAGTTGATTAAATTAGTCTAAAATATTCAAAATGTCTTTAAAAAATTATATTTTATTCATTTAGTCTATAAATTAATTTCTCGAAATTATTTCGGCTTCCCGGTATAATTTTTGATTATTTTTCGGGATTATTTTTTCAAACTAAAAATCTCGATTAATTCCCATAAATTAATATCTTGATAAATTTAACCCAAAATAAATTTATTTCATCCTTATTGACCAAAATTTCTCAAATCCATATTTTTAAATTAAATTTCCTTATCGAATTTATACCGGCTTTCGGTCTTTTGACCGTTTTGCCCTTACACGTGTTCGGGATTAATTTAACCCGACTTCCCTTCACGAATACTCATTCATTTCATATTTTAAATAAATTCGGGTCTTACACTAAGCCTATCGGATTGTGTCAATCAAGTCTAGTTCTATCCTCAGGCTAGCTACCACACCACAACTAGCAGTGTCAGAAGGTTCAATGTCTAAGTTAAGGTTTGCAAACTGTTCCAACAGTTCGTGTTCCTGAATCATCATATAAGATACCAGCCTCATATTCTTTTTGCTTAAGGCATCTTCTACCACATTCGCCTTTCCCGGGTGGTATAGGATCTCATAGTCATAGTCTTTCAGAAGCTCTATCCACTTCCTCTACCTCATATTCAACTCCTTCTGAGAAAATAAATACTTGAGGCTCTTATGGTCTATGAAGATCTGAAACGTCTCTCCATATAGGTAATAACGCCATATTTTTAGTGCAAACACTATAACTGCCAACTCTAAATCATGGGTCAGATATTTCCTCTATGAGCTTTTAACTGACAAGAACCATAAACCACTACCCTCCCATTTTGCATCAACACACATCACAAACCTTGACTAGATGCATCTGTATACACCGAGAAGCCTCCCAAACTAGCATGGATAGTCAATATTGGTGCGATGGTCAGTCGGTGCTTCAACCCCTGGAAGCTCCTTTCGCATGCGTCACTCCATTCAAGCCTAACATTTTTCCTTATAAGCCATGTCAGAGGAGCAGCTAACTTAGAGAAACCCACCATAAATCTTCTGTAATATCCAACCAAACCTAGAAAACTTCAGATCTCAGTAACAGTCTTGGATCTTTCCCATTTCACCACAGCCTCGATCTTAGACGGGTCTACAGCCACCCTATCTTTCGACACAATATGACCCAAAAATGCAATATGATCTAACCAAAAGTCACACTTGTTGAGTTTGGCATATAACATCTTCTCCCTGAGGGTTTGCAAAACCATTCTAAAATGCTGCTCGTGGTCTTCTCTGGACTTGGAATAGACCAAAATATTATCCATGAAAACTATGACAAATCTGCCCAGGTACTGCTTGAGCACTTCATTCATCAGTGCCATGAAAGCTGCAGGAGCATTATTTAACCCAAAAGGCATGACCAAAAACTCATAATGGCCATATCGGGTTCTGGAGGCTGTCTTAGGTACATCCTCACTCTTGATCTTCAACTGGTGGTACCCTGACCTCAAATCAATCTTGGAAAAGATCTGTATTCCTCGCAGTTGGTCCAACAAATCATCGATATGGGGTAAGGGGTATTTGTTCTTGATGGTTGCCTTGTTGAGCAATCTGTAATCGATACACATCCTGAGACTCCCATCCTTCATTTTCACAAATAACATTAGTACACCCCATGGTGAAATACTCGGCCTGATGAACCCTTTATCTAGCAATTCTTGCAATTGCTTCCTCAACTCTTCCAACTCTACAAGGTCCATTTGGTATGGAGGCTTGGATATTGGCTCAGTACCAGGCATCAAATTGATACAGAACTTCATCTCCCTATCCAGAGGTAGCCCTAGTAGATAGTCTGAAAATACGTTGGGAAACTCCCTGACTATGGGGATATCGCCCAGATCCAGGTTTGCCTTATCCGTGTCGATTACATACATAATGTAACCTTCAAAAATATTATTATCCATATTATTAATAAGACTATGTCGTTTAGCAGTAAATTTTCTTTCCATTACTTATCAAAAAAATTTACAACATTTTTTTCAGGCAAAAATATCACTGTCCTATTATGAAAATCAAGAACAACTTGATTTGTTGCTAACCAGTCCATGCTCAATATCACATCAAAATAATACATATCTAGTAGGATCAAGTCTTCTAACATGTTCCTGTCTCCTATTTTAAGTTTACAATCTTTATATAGTTGCTTTGTCATTTGACTATCTTTCATTGGTGTCCTAATTGTTAGTACCCTTCCTAGTGGTTTGGGTTGTACATATGGAATCAATTTACATACAAACATAGGCGATATAAATGAATGAGTTGCACCAGAATCAAATAAAACTACTGCTTTAATACTAAAAATTAGAATAGTACCTTTAAATGCTTCAACGGGTGCATCAATTTCTGTCGCCTCCTGCTCTAGAGCGTACACTCGCCCCTGTCCTGTAACCCGCTTACCCTTTTCTTCCACTGTTGCCTTCCTTTTTGGTGTGGAGGTAGTAGCAGATGCTCTATTCTGTTCTGTATACCTCTATGGGGCTGTTTCAACATCTTCGAGACAGTCTCTGACCATGTGTCCTGTCTTACCACATCTGAAACAAACCCCCATCATCCTATAGTAGGGCCTGTTACCATGATTTCCTCCACAATGTCTACACATCTCTACATTAGGTCGGGGTCCTCCGATTACAATCCTCTTGGTAGGTACTGAGCCCTGATAGATTGGAGGCCTAATAGTCTTACCCTGCAACTCCTCATGGTGCCTTTATCGCTTAAACAATGGCCTCCTACCATCACTGCCTCTCTTGTCCCCAGCTAGCCTCTTTCGATCATGTTCCTTCCCTTTCCTACTTTGTTAGATTCAGAGGTATGCATCTCGTAATCTTGTTCACATAGATGGGCTCGACAAACTGCCTCATCATAGGTACTAATATCAAACGGAGCTAGTCGGGATTAAATTGGGGCTTCAGCCCGTCCATAAACTTCTGAACTTTCTTCGCCTCATAGTCCATGGTGTTCGGATCATATCTTCCCAATAAGGTGAACTTTGACTCATACTCATCCCCAGATCTATTTCCCTAAGTAAAGTTTGAGAATTTCAATCGCAGTCTCCTCTGAGTAGTATCCAGAATGTACTTCCTCCGGAGGCATCAAGAAATAGATCCAATGTGATTACCCCATGCCTGTTTCTTAGGATCAGTTGAGTGGACTTCCACCAGTGTTTAGCTTCTCCTTTTAGTACAAAAGCTCCAAAAGCAACTTTCTCGGTAAAGTTACATCGAAAAAACCCATAAAGCTTCTCTATCTCATTTATCTAGTCCTCTACAACCACTGGATCCTTAACCCCACTAAAAGAGAGATGCTTGAATTCCTGAAAGTGCTTCAGCCTGTCCAGTTCACACTCGTACCCCATATCGTTACTATGCTGCTATTGGGCCACTTGTGCCGGTGATTGTGGTACAGACGGGGTTTGTGGCAGAGTAGTAGAAGGCTCTTCCGCTAGTGACACTAGCGCTATCTTGGCTGGCACAGGCGTGCCTGGAGCAACTGTTGGAGTAGTAGGTGCAGTTTGATCAGCAATGCCCGGTGGGTTGTTTAGCCTGGCCATCACTTTCCTGATCAGATTCAGTATGGACTCCATACACCGTTCCTGACTAGTAATTCGGGCCTCGGAGCTCTCAATAGGGTTATGAGAGGGCTATTCAGCAGTGGGGCCACCCGATCCTTCAGGCCTCTCCTCATGGCCTCGGGATGACCCACATCCTCATCCCCTCGATTGACCTCATTTTCCACCAGCCATAACTAATTGGTTTCTTACTCTCAGTAGCAATTTCTTAGAAAAACACAGCTACGTATACCCGTTTGCATCTAAATAATGTACAGTAATGCTGGGGCTATGAACTTTCCAAATTTTCTCTTACTTTAAATATCGACTCATATCAGGTCAACCATGCACTGATACCAACTACGTAACGGCCCAAATTTACTGATATTTCGGTTGGGTTACGAGTCGATAACAAATTAAAATCCATAAATTCACCTAATTAATTTAAATCCTCCTGGTAATAGTTTAAAGCGAAAATAATAATAACACTATTTCATTAAATCGACACCTTTGTTCACATACAAAATAGTCTCAATCACATTCTCCAGACGTAACTTGCATACAATACTATACTTACAAAAAAGTTTTAGATACAAAACCGTTATCCTTACAAGGTATAACTCTAGCTCAGGTGATTTCATTATGAAGTGTGGCTGCGCAAAATACCTCGACTTAGGGAGTCGATCCCACTACTAATGCGAATCTGTGGAGGAGAGTAAGGGGTGAGTTTAACATGTTTAGTAAGAAAAACCCCATAGCAAGTAGATGAATATACTACCTAAGATATATATATATATATGTATTTGTCAAATCCAGATCATTTTCACTTAATAGATAAAGAGTACGAAAAAAGCACACATACCAAGAACAGATTTTCAGAAATAGAACATGTATCAATAGTAAATTTAGCTATTGTTGTAATTCCAGAAAGTTCAGAGTTTTCCAGTAGCAAAACAAATAGATTTCCAGATATCTTAATTCAACAAGATAATTCAGAAACAATATTTCAAATAGATGAGACAAGGCAGACATGCAATATCAGATATCAGAAATGACTATTAGCCAATGTCGGTGACTCCAGGCAATCCATGGGCTAGGTGTACCAGGATGTCAATCATCGTGGGAGTGGTCAGCTACCCAAATGGCTCACCGGTCAGAATGTCCGAAGACCAGAAACACGGTACATTGTACTCATGGACCACGGATATAGAAACAGATACAGAACAGACAGAAATGTAGCATGATCTCACCAACGTCTTTATCTTAAAATCAGTGCGAGATCGACCGTACGACACACAGTTAGTACGCGCTCAAGCACATATCATCAGAATAACTTTATAAGCAAATCATTTCACCTCAAATCACATATAAATTTAATTATTTCATGAAACCATTTAAAACGGGTTGACTAGCCCTTTTCGGATAAAATTTTAGAAAACAGTCTATGAAAATTCAAAATTTGGGATTTTTTATATTTAAAACAGAATTCAAGCCACATCAAAATCTATGCAAACCATTTAAATTCAATCTTTAAAAATTAGGTTGTTCAACTAGGCTAAAATCTCTAATTTCCAGAGTCATAAAATTCGACCTAGAATTTTCGATAATTTCGGTACTGTGAAATTCAACCTAAATGTTATATCTACAAATATACGAAAAATTACGCATATTCATCTCTAGTAGCAACGAGAATTTTCCTTACCTCGGTGTCCTGTCAGAAATCCTCGGTGTCTTAGCGGTGTGAGTCAACGGTTTTGTGTTAATCAATTTGTTTCCCCGAAATTTCAAACCGATATTCTGACCGTCTTTTCTCGGGTTTTCCTCCCATTTCCCTCAGGCCTTCTTTTCTACTCCAAATATATGTAATTCTAAATATATATATATATATATATAAGAATTTCCTTCCTTTTTTTTCCTTCGCGTGATTTAAACTTTCTCGCGCCTTTCTCTTCTTCTTCCTTCTTCGATATTGTTCATTGTTTTCATTGATTTCCTTTCGTCCTTCTTGGCTCGACAACTCTAGCACCACCATTATCACGTTTCTATCCTCGTTTCTCCAGCTCCCCTCTTTCTTGGCTCCTTTCTCCCCGTTCACCGCTGCTTCAACCAGCTTCTATCTCTCTCCGATTACGCCTCTGTCTCTACTCTTCAATTATGTTTCCAGTTCTGAGGAGTGACCGGACACTCTAGTCACACGTTCAGCTACCTTCACCTCCAGCAGTAGCTTTTAGCATCTCGTGGTTATGCCTCTTTCTTGCAACCAGTCGAGACCCCTTCCGTTGTAATAAACAGATAAGAAGTTCTCTGTTTCCTGACTTCCCCCTCTGGTACCGAGCCCTCTGACCAATAACCACCCTCCACTTGCATTCCACCTTCACAGTTTCTCTCCTCACAGCTCACCACCCCCAGCTAGTTCTCAGTTTTTCCTGACCCTTTTTCCTTTCTCGGTCACTTGCTTCCTCGCGGTCGTCTTCTATTTCTAGCTCTTCGTTACTTCCTCCAGTTCCAGTCGTGTCTCAGCCACCATCACCATCATCTTTTCAACCTCCACCCTTTCTTCCTCCCTCACTTATGCTATAGTTTACAGAGGTTAGAGCCCTCTGTTCTGGCCTCATAAACCTCTCGTTTTTTCTCATGTTCCCTTCATCCTTTCTCTGTTTCTTTCTTCAGCCACCTAGTCTCCTTCTCTCATCCTTTTATTTTGATTTTCAGCTACGTATAGGACCGAGACAGAGTAGGCAAGTTGAAGATGTGTTAATGGAGGGAGATGGGAGCCGTTTTGATAAGAGGTGTCCGGGTGTAGTGGAGTTCTGCGTACAAGAGGTCGGTGGGCAAACCATAGCAGGGTGTAGGGGTTTGCAGTTTTCAGTCCATAACTACTCCTATTCTCGGTCTGTCCCATGCCATGTATGCAGACTTCTCTATCTACCTTCTCTTATTTTCTTTTCACTTCTGCAAGATCACCAACCACTCCACTATCCCTACACCGAAAATCATCATCTTCCTTTATTATTATTATTTATTTATTTATTATTATTATATATATTTTATTATTTTATTATTATTATTTTTATTATTATTATATTTTATTTTATACTAAGCGTACATTTTATTTCCACTTGTTCATTTTTACAAACAAATTACAAGGAAATTTTAGGGATTTACAATTACCTATTAGGATCAATGATGTTAGAGCTCTTAATTATTCCCCCAAACTTATTTATTTTGCTGAACTCTTTTTTTTTGTGTTTTACTTTTAAATTTTTTTCATTTATTTATTTACTTTTTGCTTCTTCTTTTTTTATATCACCTACAACCCATATGTACATAAGTCTGAATATATCCTAATGAAACACATGCTTTTAGGAGAAGGGATAGAAAAAAAATGTTTAGGCTAAGGAAAATCATGTAGAGATATATATAGAGAAAAACTTATTTGGCACGGAGGGGTGACTAGGGATAAAATATGTACAAGGATGGCTGGAAATGCTTAAACAATCCAAAGATGGCCTACATCACTTCCCTAATCAAGTGTGATCTAATATTTTACCTCGAAAGAAGATCAAACAAATTCTAGAATATGATGCACAAGATCAAATGAATAATGCAATCCTATGTCTACATAAGCTTTCTCTAAATGAGTATACAAATCTGTGACATAAATGTGCATAAAATGAGAAACTCATAATCAGAGTAAAGACAAATTCAAGGAATTAACTTTAAGCTTTCACAACAATCATGCCTCTCATCAATCAAAATCATACAATGTCAATAGGATCATGAGAAAAAAAAAACATGTTAAGAATAAAATCACCTCAAATCAAAATATGAAGTTCAAATTCTAAAAAGTTTTAAAAGATTTTTCAATTTGCACAATTTTTTTTGAAAATTGTCGAAGTTAATCCTTCCCACAAACTTAATGTGCACAGTGTCCTCAATGTGTAGATAAACTATAACGCCATGAAATTTAGCAAAAAATAGACTAAAATTTTCTTTTCTTTACTTTTGTTTGCCAACGATCAGTGTAATGCTTACTTACTTTTGTTGATTTAAATCGATCAACCCGATTATTAATTCCATTAGTCATGGTGCCATTCTGTCATGACCCGAAGGTTGTTACTTCTTAGTAACTTATTACGAAAGTCCAAAAATTTGGGATAAATTTTTCATATTTCTTATAACACTTGTTTGTCATGTAGGTACAATCTTATAATGTTTTTAGGTCTCAAACTACCTAGCTCAGTTTAAGGTTTTGAATCTAAGGTCCCATTTTGATTTCTTATTAACTTTCATTTATCAATCCGAGATGCGATTATCGATTTCAATAAAATTTTGATTGTATAATGACTTATGTTTTTTTATCATACCTGACCTGTAAGGTTCGGTCCAACAATTTATATCTATAAGGTAGTTGATTTTACATTTACTTTCTTAATCCATAATTCACTATTCACACCTATAAATCAAATTTCAATATCCCTCTATCTCATATAGTTTCCAATTTATCTTATGTTTGAATTTCATAATTTTCTGAGGTTGTTTGATCCTCAAGAATATTGATTTTCCAAATAATCTATTAGTTACTGAGTTTTTAACCTTAGTGTTAATATTAATTCATTTGCATCCCCTAATATGATAATCAACTTTTAAAAATATGTTTTAACATAATACACATCCCAACTCATGTATTGAAAGGTATCTGTCAGAAAATAAATACAATTAAACAATATAAATATATACCAATATGAGCTGTGAGATTCCAAAGCATTAACTTTGAAGTCGATATTGATGTCAATGCCAATGCACCTTTAGTCAGAACTTGTGATGGAAAATAAGAGGGGGCGAGCTTAGGGAGCTCAATAAGTAAACCACACAAGCATGAAGGTAATAACATACAAATACTAAATTCTAATGCATTTCTTACGTAATATATAAAAGGCCGAAAACGAAAATGAAATAGGGGCAATGGTTAATATCTATTTTAACCTACAACTGATCTAAATTAAAGAAACCATACAAATCTGAGAGGATAAAAAAAACTAGCTTATTAAATAGTAATGTAAATTGAAGCAATCAAGATGAGAAGCTTAAAATAACTATGACGGTAAAGAAAATTTTTAACATTGAATTTAACTTTATAATTATCTTAAACAACTTGAAAATAGAAAATAAAATGCTTGAAATAAATCTAAAACCTAAAACAAAAGAAAAAGAAGCTGAGACATGAAGATAGACTATGGCCACTATTACCAGCCAAAAATTCTCCATTTTTTTGTCCAACACTTCCCCCGATAAACAGTAAATTTTAAAAGAAAAATAAAAAACTAAAACTAAAAGAAACCTAGCCACCAACCTAAAAAAACTTTAACCTAAAACTGTAAAAAAAAAAAGCTAAAAAAATTTCGAAAAACTACTTTAAAACTACTATTAAAAACCACCCCCAAACTTGAGCTTTTGCTTGTCCTCAAGCAAAATATATGTAGGAATTGACAAGTACTAAACATATTGATTTCCCCAATATTATCCTCAAAGAAAAAGTACAAACTCTAATATCAAAGATTCACAATTATAAGTCTAACACTCATAATCGTTCAATCCTAAGTCTTAACCCAAATTGGACTCCTTGTGTGTGTGTGTGAAAATGTCAAAGCCACTTCATAGTGCATTACCCGGATCAGATTATGCAAACACGGTGAATGCAAAGTCAATGACAAGTGATCATTCCCATAAGTTTGTTTTTCACTTCTCTCTCCACTAATGTGGTCACACTTAACAAAAGATCAATAGGACTTCGTTCAGCTTGTAATGTAAGGTCAGGGTTAAGGTATGATAAAGTCGATTTAGGTTTAATTAACCCTCAACATACATTACTTCTAGGATCTTTGATATAAGAGCTCATATTTATTCCCCCAAACTTATTTTGCTAAACATTTTTATTATATTTTTGTATTTTTTTTTCTTTTTTTCTTTTTTTTTTTCAATTTTCTTTTGGAGAATTCACCATCAACTATAACCCATATGTACATAGCTCAAGATATATCCTAGTGAAATTACACACTTTCGGGGTAAGGGATAGGAAAAGAGTGTTTAAGCTAAGGAAAAAAATATGCAGGTGTTTCTACAGGGAAAAGCTTATTTAGCCCAGATGGGTGACTAGGGGTAAAATATGGACAAGGACAGCTGGAAAGGCTCAAACGATCTAAAGATAGCCTAAATCATTTCCCTAATTAAGTGTGATCTAATATTTCAGCTCGAGATAAGATCAAACAAATTCTAGAATATGATGCATAAAATCAACTGAACAATTGCAATCCTATGTCCACATAAGCTTTCTCTAAATAAATATAGAGGTTCATGACATGACATGTGCCTAAAATGAGGAAATCATAATCAGAATCAAGATAAATTCAAGGATTCAACTTCATGCTTTTCCTACAATCATGCTTCTCATTTAATTAAAGTCAGACTAAATCATGGGGTTATATAATCGGAATATGGAAAAAATCACATGCTAAGCATTAAATCATTCCAAAATCAAACAACGTAAGCTCATATTTTTGTAAAATTTTACAATTCTGCCAAAAAATTTTCAGAAATGCTCAAGTGAGTCCCGTCCCCAAAACTTAAAGTGCACAGTATCCTCAATGTGCAGATAATATAAGAATTGAAGCTTAAGAATAGAATACTCCTCTATCTGATGATGAAGAACAATTAAAGCTTGATGAGAGAGATTTGCTGCAAAGTCTATCTACATAATAAAAAAAGAAAGAAACAACAGAGGAAAGAAAAAGAACTGTACAAAAAGTAAAAAGAGATATAAAATACATCAAATGCAGCTGGAGAAAATGATGCTCAGTAGCAGGGTTAGAAGTAGGAGGGTTAGCCAAAGTGGTGACAGAACGCTGACTATCAAATCCTCCTTAGCTCTATCTACTTCCATCCTTATAGCAGATATCTTATGCCCAAGCAGTATATCTTCCTTAACCTCCATCCTAAAACAATCTTGAGAGTCATCAGGGAACCTTACAGATTTGAAACATTAAATGTCACTTCCTGATTTAGGACTCTCATGGTCAATTTCCCCTTTTGCACGTCAATTAATGTCCTACCAGTAGCTAAGAATGGTCTGCCTAGAATGATGGTGACTTCCATCTCTTCCTCCATATCCAACAAAATAAAGTCTGCAGGGAAAATGAATTTATCCACCTTAACTAGTACATCCTCAATGATTCCCTTCGGATACTTAATGGATCTATCAGCTAACTGAAGGGTCACTGTGGTAGGCTTTGCATCTCCTACTCCTAACTTCTGGTATATGGACAAAGGCATAAGATTAATACTAGCTCCTAGATCACATAGGGCTCTACCAAAGAACTGATCTCCTATGGTGCAAGGTATGATAAAACTACTTGGATCTTTGAGCTTAGGGGTAATTTCCTCTGAATGATGGCACTAAACTCCTCAGTAAGCGACATTATCTCATAATCCTCTAATCTTCTTTTCCTCAAGAGGATAACCTTCATGAACTTCACATAACTGGGCATTTGCTCTAAAGTATCTGCGAAAGGAATGTTAATTGAAGCTGTGAGAACTGAGAATTTTGTATACCCTAGTTATGAGAATTGTAATTTTGTGTATGTAATTATGATATGTTAATGTACACGCAAGTTTTAAATATGATGAAGTATAAGTGTAAGACCCGATTTTATCGTAAGAGCAAAAAGGGAATGAATAGAAATTTTTGAGTGCATTTAAAAATGCAAAAGGACTGAAATAGTATTCCCGAACATGTACAAGAGCAAAACGGTCAAAAGACCAAAATTCGATATTAATCGGGACAAGAAAATTTAATTAAAAATATGAGATTGAGAAATCTTGATCAATAACAAAGAAATAATTAAATTTCGGGTTAAATTGATCAAGATATGAATTTATTGGAATAAATCAAAATTTTCGCTTCGAAAAATAATCCCAAAAATAATCAAAAGTTATACTGAAAAGGTAAAATCGGACTGATAAATTTATTTACGGATTCAATGAATAAAATAGAATTGTTTTAGATATTTTTGGAAATTTTATTATTATTTTATTGAATAAAATAATAATAAAATTTAATTATAAATAAATAAATAAAGTTAATAAAAATGAAAACGCAATCTGAAGAAAACAAAAGGAAACATAAACGAAACAGAGAAGCGAGGAACCCGAGACCGAGAAAGAAGAGATCGTCGGATGAGCCACCACCGGCGGGACCGAGGGGCCGACGAGGGTCGGCGAAGGTAGCTCGACCTCGGGTGAGCCACCAGCGGCCGTGATGCGCCGTGGAGACCGCCGAAGAATGCTAAAAACGGAGGAGGAACCCGCGAAAGAGAAGCCCCGATTGGCGGCGATCGACGGCGATTTGGTCCAACTTGAGGCCCGATTTAGGAAGCCCAGGCCGTGGCGCGCCGATTGGTGCTGGAATCGCCCTGGGAACCGGCCGGACGGTGTCGAAATGACCAAATGGTGACTGAACAAGTCGAATCGGACTGAACCAACTGAACCGAACAGGACTAAACCGACTGTTTGAACCGGGTTGAACCGGACCGGACTGGTTCAGCCAAAAAGAAAAGGAAAAAAAAGAGAAAAAGGGGAAAAAGAAAAAGAGGAAAAATTGGGGAAAATTTCAATGATGCAATCGAGCTTCGGGTAAGTCGGTAAGCGGTCGAATTGACCGATTTAATTTTTGAAATATTTAATTTGATAAATAATCGACTGAAAGTTTACCCGAAAATATATTTAATTGTGTAGCTCGACAATTGGCATCCACCGAGAGCTCGAGACAACCTCGATTCACGTACTATGATGGAATCACGGGTAAGTAATCCTTATTTACGATAATTTTACATCGATATGCATGTTAAAATTTACCGCATAAATTACGGATTTAATTTTCGCATTAAATGAATTAAATTCTGGAAACTGGGATAAATTGTCGTAAATAATTCATAAGCTGTCTGAGAGTTTAGAACGAGGCTAAATAAATACTGTTGGGCCCACTGAGCCCAATAGGCCTTGATAAAGTGTGGTAAACGAGCTTAAGGCAGATTAAGGCCCATTATGGTATAATCGAGCCCAATATGGGTAAACGGGCCCAATGATTCAAATTAAGCCCAGAAAAATATGAAATACAATTAATTGAATTGTATTTGACCTGATGAATATTTATCCACAGTTTCAGAGATTTGATTTAGAGCAAATCGGACTGCGTGACAAGACATCAGTGGGAAAGGTCAGACTGTACAGAAAAATGAGGTAAGGGAATTGTGTGAGTAGCTAGAGGTAGCTACGCATTTTTTAATAGTTTTTCTGTACACTGAATATGTTTGTATACCTTGATTATGTATAATGATCCTAAAAATGGTTTAAATGATTTTAGGGATCGAAATAGGTAAAAAGACTATTTTACCCCTATTGAGGGAAGTTCACCTAAGGATGGTGAAAGCATGACGTGCATGAAATGCATGATCTAAGGGATTTTTTGAATTAAGGAATTTTATTGGTTTTAACCAAAACAAATCGGTAGATTGGCCAGAAATTGTATAAATTTCACAAGATTACACGACGTAGGTGTTATTCATATTTAAATGGAACTTCTTTGGAAAACGGGCCAACTATCAAGTTTATATGGAAACAGATAGTGTTGGCACATAGCTCGCACTATATTTGTGTTTGTGATTGTGCATAAATATGCTTGAGCGGTTGCTCGCACCGATTTGTGTGACATCGTATGCATAAAATGTGCTAGAGCGGTTGCTTGCACTGATTTTTATTCTTGTGAAATGCATAAGAAGTGCTGAAGCCTAGCTCGCACTCTGTTTTGACATGTTTTCACTGATTTGATGTGTTTTGACTGGTATGCATAACATGGTACTGGAGCGATTGCTCGCACTAGTTTTAATGATTTGACATGCATGAGAGATGCTGGAGCTTAACTCGCATCCTATTTTGATATGATATTGTATAAAGCCGTGCAGGAGTGTAACTCGCACGAGATTTGATTTACTTGAGCATTCATTTATGTTGGAGCGTTGCTCGCACAAAGTTTTATATGGTTTTATAATTCATTTGAATGTCGTACTAGAGTTTTTCTTGTATGAGGTTTTCATTGGGTTTTTATGCATATCCGTACTAGAGCATTGCTCGTACGTGGATTTTTCTTGAATTTATAATTAGTTTAAGTCGTACTGGAGCGCTGCTCGTATGTAGATTTTACTGATTTTTATCAAACTGTGCTAGAGCTTCGCTCGCACGAGATTTTCAGATATCATGGATATGCATGGAGTCGTGCTAGAGATTTATATTACATACATATAGTCGTGTTGGAGCCTCCTGTAGACTGTGTGTCAAGTGACATGATATGCTCACACGTGCATTCTGAGATGGAGATGATTTGGGTAGATAAGACCTATTGCAGGCACCCCTGATTGAGCTTAGGTTCACGGAGTCAGTTGTACCGAGTATGTCACGCGGAGTACGCTGTACCGTGGGGATTGTTGGAGTGGAGTGGCATTAGCCACGAGGCAGCAAGCCTTGCCCTCGCAATCCTGGTGTTATGCTGTTCTGGTGGGTAGGACGACCCACCTCCCGTTTCAGGTGTGATACCCCGCACACTAGGTACCGTGTTGCCAAGGATCACTAGGATATGGCCATAGTCCTCGATGTTATTGATATAATCAACTGATTGTCTTACATGATATAACTATTGGTCAATAGACCAGGGTAGACCCGAGGGAGGAGTCAGGCCCCCGATTTCACGATTTTATGATATGTGACCCTGAAAGAAGGGTGGTTTTATAACTGAGGTTTTATAATGAATTTTAACGAATTGTTTTAAGAGTTTGAAATGGAATTATGAGATTGTTTTATGAGTTGATTGACCCGGAAGGGTTAGTTTTTATTGCAGTTTTAATGAATTGATTTAAATGCAGTAGCATGTGAAGTTTTCCATGCATTCATTTGAAATCCATAATTTGTCTTACATGACATGAAAGACTGCATGATCTTGATTTAATTCCTGCTTATTATGATTTAATGATGTCACATAAAATGCTATGATGCATAAGTAGTATGATTTATATATGCACGAACAGCTTTATAAACTAAGTCATTGATGGTTGCATGACTTTGTGCTTGATGATTTTAATAAAAAGAAATGGATTTAAAGGCATGGCATTATGAGCATGTAGATAGTGGAGCTATCTACTTACTTGTATAATTGCCTTACTGAGCGTGTGGTTTGCTCACTCCCTTATTTTCCCATCTTTTCAGAGCACTCGTAATAGTTATTGAGCGGCTGAGGACTTGCATGCTTGGTATCCGCTGCTTCCCATCGAGAGATAGGTATACACATTTGTATGATTTTGTATCTAAATATGCAATGCACAGTACTGTATACGGATATGATGTTGGGGATGTAGAGTTGTAAATACCAATGTGTATGTATTTATTTAAAGTCAAAAGATAGTAAACTCTGATATATGAATATGATTATTGAAATGAAATGGTAAATAGTGTAGAGGTGACTAAAACCGAATCTTAGCCCAACTATTTGGTAAGATGGTCACGATGAGAAAAAGATAAGAATTAAACAATAAATGAAAAAGCGAAAAAATTTACTCTGATTTTTAGGTAATTTGTGTCGTGACAAATTAATGGTATCAGAGCTGAGTTGGTCTGATATGAGTCGGTGTTAGTGGTTAAGAAAGTTTACATCCCCATGTACTGTGCATTGTTTAGATACAATTGTGTATATCGAGATGGAAGTGCAGCTAAGAATTTGATTTTTGAATGCAAGAATTGACACATTAACTAATAGCCACTAGGGTTGAGAGGCGAGTACACGAGCTCGAGGTCATAGAGGTAAGCCTGAGAGTTGTACTGAGTTGCCACATGAGACTCGAGATGAGATTGACGTGGAGGCTGATGTTGAGCATGCCCCACAGAGTCCGACAGAGAGATCGGACAGAGTTTGACAGAGAGATCAGTAGAGTCCGACAGAGAGATCGGACAGTATTGAGATACGCTTCATGAAGTTAGAGCAGAGTGTGGAGAACATTTTACGAGCTAATTGCTCAGAGTATGTATGGTATTTGAGGGCAAGTTGGAGCATTAGAGGAAGTCCGCTCGACCCATCTTAAGCGTTAGACATCCAGAGCTGACATGAAAAATAATTATATATGTATTCCAGTGACAAAATATCCCGTACACTACTTAAAGGAAATTACTCATTAAATTATTTACTCTGACCCAAAGGAACTGTTTGATTAATGAGTATGAAACTCAGTTTATATTCCTGGGCAGATATGACTCAGACACGATGAACAGTGAGAGTCGAGATGTCTGAAAGTTCATGAAGGGCTCAGATTGTCAATTAGAGTTCGATTAGCCCGTTAGATATCACTACCTATGTCGAGGCAGTGCGCAGACTACAGTTGTATAAATAAGATCATGAGTTACACGCCTCTGAGATTGGAAAAGGTAGTAAGGGCCGAAATAGAGACAAAAGAGAATAGAGAAAGACAGAGATGTCAGAACGGGAAAAAAGGTAGTTTGGTAAAAGCTTTGAGCTGATGAGTCACGGGGTAAGATGATTGGTAAGGCCCCAGTGTATCCAATTACAGTATTTTGAGGGGTATTGTGATTTGAGGACCCCGACCTGCTCCGTAGTAGTGAGAGCAGTGTAGCCGTGTGAACAGTGTAGGATGTGTGGTAGTTACCACGGAAATAAGATGTTGGACGAGAGCGAGTGTATGCCTTAGACCAGGACACTATTGATGTTTCATATGATGTGGTGGAAGATACCACACTGGTTGTGAATAATGAAGTAATTATTTTAATTGATCCTGGTGCTACGTATTTATTCATATCGTCTTCAGTTGCTTATAAGCGAGTGAAAGATATGAAGCCTGTACCCTTAGGCAAGATGATTATAGTTAGTTTATTTTCACTAACTGAATATGGGTATAGGGATTGTAAGTTGACACGTAATGAAAGAGTTTATTATAAGTGATATATGAAAGGAGATAAGCTTTGAGATGTGATAGATCTTGAATACGAGATATATTGGAATAAGAGGCGTATGTAAGATAAGAATATCTTTAATATGTGAAGTAAATTGGATTAAGCGATATGTAGCGAATATGAATTGTGACCACATGGACTGATATGTAAAGTATTTGTGGTCAAGTCTGAGGGTTAATAAAAGTAATTCAAAATACTCCCTGCCTGAAGATTTGACAGCGTCGAGAAGCGCACACATAACCTAGAAATTGAAATTGACAGTCGTAACTTATACATTTAAAATTTGGGTACCTTTACTGGTACGATAAAGAAATATAGAAGTCGATTAATCATGAAAGTATAAAAATTAAAATTTTATAAAAGCCGTTAGTATAAGAAAAAGGAAACGACGCGGATTAGTATCTTGAACAGAAACGATTTGGAAATGACATTATACGTTCATGCGTACATAGGTCAAGGATATGGGTGATTGAAATGTTTAGTGGAACTCAACTACAATGAGGTATTTAAAGCTTACCTGGACTGATTGGTTGTCATCTTTAGTGATGATATTATTAATGTATTCGAAGTCCAGAGAAAAGCATGAGTAGCAATTGGAAACTGTCTTATAGACGAATTATTGAGAGTTTCTTGAAATGGGCTGCTCAATTGACACATCTTATTTGGAAAAAGATTTCATACGAGTGGGATAATAAGTATGAAAATGGCTTCGGTGAGTTTTGGTATATTGAATTAATGAACTGACCACCGTAAGTATTCTCACCATAACCAACAGCTCAAGAGGTTTCAGTGAGTATGGATACCTCACAATAAGGATTGGGCTATGTATCGATGTAAATTGGGAAGATAGTCGTTTATGGATCCAGATTGTTTAAGGGCCATGAAAGAAACTATCCAACCCATGATTTAGAGTTGGCAGCCGTAGCGTTTACACTGAAAGTATGGCGCCACCACTTATATGGTAAGAAATTTCAGGTAAGCACTGATCGTAAAAGTCCCAAGTATCTGTTTTCACAGAAAGAGTAGAATGTGTGATAAACAAAAGGGTTAGAGCTTCTAAGGATTATGATTGTGAACATTGTACCACCCAAGAAAGGCTAATGTAATGGCTGATGCCTTGAACAGAAAGAGCCTTGGGATGGTATCACATATGATGGCCAGGGAGCATGACCTGCTAGAGCAGTTGTGAGCCTCAGTAGAGATGTGATCCCTTCTGATGATGATAGCGATTGTGTGACAGCTAGCCTGAGATTAGAACCGGATTTGAGTGATCGGATTTGCCAGGCTTAGCGTGATGATCAGCTTGTTTTCGATGGTGTGGGTCAGATTCAGAAGGGTATAGTGACAGAGTTCACAGAGAGTGATGATGACTTACAGAAGTTCAGAGACAGTATAAGTGCTCCCCAGGACCATAGTTGCGGAGATAATGTTATTGACATAAGCTCACTCTTCGGGATATACAGTGCATCTGAGAAATAATAAATATATTGAAATCTCTGAAAAAGGTATTGGTGGTCAGATATGAAAAGTGATATTGTAGAGTTGTAGCAAAGTCTCGTATGTCAGCAGAGTAAGGTAGAGTACGAGAAGTCTACATGATTATTGCAGCCTCTACCTATAGTGACATGAAAATGGGAACAAGTTACCATGAATTTCATGATGGGTTATAGAGGACCCGAATGAGTCACGAGGCTATTTGGGTGATAGTCGATAGATTGATTAAGTCTACCCACATTTTGGCTATGAAATCCCCAGATACTCTGAGTGGGTAGGCGAAGTTATATGTATGGAAAAAAATTGTGATACATGATGTAGCGTTCCAGTGAGTATGATACTAGATAGGGATTCTCGTTTCACTTTCCACTTCTGAAATATTTTTCAGGAAGCTATGGGAACCCGATTATGTGTTAGCACAACTTTCCGTCCTCGGACAGATGGTCAGTCAGAGAGGACTGTACAGGTTCTGGAGGATGTGATGAGAGCGTGTGCCATTGATTTTATGAGCTCCTGGGATGATCAGTTGTTACTAATTGAATTCGCCAATAATGACAGTTGTCACTTGAGTATCGGGATAACATTTTATATGAGTCATGGTATGGCCGTAGGGATTGTTCCCTGACTTGGATAAGAAAAAGTGGGTGACAGATAGAGAGTTGTTCCCGAATTGGTAAGACAAACCTTTGAGGATGTTCAGATGATTTGTGAGAAATTAAGAACAGCTCAGAGCAGATAGAAAAGCTATGCTGACAAGGCACAGAAACCATTGAAAATTCACCGAGAGTGAATCATCATTGTTGGCAGTTACTTGTCTTAAGGATGTAACGAGATTCAGATAGAGATATTGGACAAAGTGGAAGATAAGACCTGTATGTTGGCGTTACCACTTGAATAAACAGGCATCCACAATGTGTCCCATCTTATGATGCTTCGAAAATAATATCCGAACCCAACATATGTGATTGAATATGAGCTCTAACAGTTTAGCTCAATGAAAGTATAACGTATGATTAGAAAATATCGAGTTGGGTATTAAACATGAAAGAGAAAGTGTTAAGGTTTAAGATGATCTCCCTAGTTAAATATGATGGTAGTATTACACTTCAGAGAAAGTCACTTGAGGATTACAGTATATGATACGATAGATGTACTCAGACTTATTTATGGACTCATTTTACTTGGTTCTAATTTGGAGGACCAAATTTCTTAAGTGGGGGAGATTGTAAGACCCGATTTTATCATAAGAGCAAAAAGGGAATGAATAGAAATTTTTGAGTGCATTTAACAATGCAAAAGGACTGAAATGGTATTCCCGAACATGTGTAAGGGTAAAACAGTCAAAAGACCAAAATTCGGTATTAATCGGGACAAGAAAATTTAATTAAAAATATGAGATTGAGAAATCTTGATCAATAACAAAGAAATAATTAAATTTCGGGTTAAATTGATCAAGATATGAATTTATTGGAATAAATCGAAATTTTTACTTCGAAAAATAATCTCGAAAATAATCAAAAATTATACCGAAAAGGTAAAATCGGACTAATAAATTTATTTACGGATTAAATGAATAAAATAGAATTGTTTTAGATATTTTTGGGAATTTTATTATTATTTTATTGAATGAAATAATAATAAATTTTAATTATAAATAAATAAATAAAGTTAAAAAAACGAAAACGTAATTTGAAGAAAACAAAAGGAAACAGAAATGAAACAGAGAAGCGAGGAAGCCGAGACCGAGAAAGAAGAGATCATCGGACGAGCCACCACCGGCGGGACCGAGGGGCCGACGAGGGTCGGCGAAGGTTGCTCGACCTCGGGCGAGCCACCAGCGGTGGTGATGCGCCGTGGAGACCGTCGGAGAACGCTAAAAACGGAGGAGGAACCCGCGGAAGAGAAACCTCGGTTGGCGATGATCGACGGCGATTTGGTCCAACCCGAGGCCCGATTTTGGAATCCCAGGCCGTGGCTCGTCGATTGGTGCTGGAATCGTGTCGAGAACTGGCCGGACGGCGCCGAAACGACCAAATGGTGACTGACCGGTCGAACCAGACTGAACCTACCGAACTGAACCGGACTGAACCGGCGGTCTGAACCGGGTTGAATCGGATCAGACCGGTTCAGTCAAAAAGAAAAGGAAAAAAAAAGAGAAAAATGGGAAAAATAAAAAGAGAAAAAATTGGAGAAAATTCCAGTGATGCAATCGAGCTTCAGGTAAGTCGGTAAGCGGTCGAATTGACCGATTTAATTTTTGGAATATTTAATTTGATAAATAATCGATTGAAAGTTTACCCGAAAATATATTTAATTGTGTAGCTCGACAATTGGCATCCACCGAGAGCTCGAGACAGCCTCGATTCGCGTACTATCATGGAATCACGAGTAAGTAACCCTTATTTACAACAATTTTACGTCGATATGCGTGTTAGAATTTACCGCATAAATTACGGATTTAATTTTCGCATTAAATGAATTAAATTTTAGAAATTGGGATAAATTATCGTAAATAATTCATAAGCTATCTGAGAGTTTAGAACGAGGCTAAATAAATACTGCTGGGCCCTGAGCCCAATAGGCCTCGATAAAGTGTGGTAAACGGGCTTAAGGCCGATTAAGGCCCATTATGGTATAATTAAGCCCAATATGGGTAAAAGGGCCCAATGATTCAAATTAAGCCCAGAAAAATATGAAATACAATTAATTGAATTGTATTTGACCTGATGAATATTTATCCGCAGTTCCAAAGATTGGATTTGGAGCAAATCAGACTGCGTGACAAGACATCAGTGGGAAAGGTCAGACTGTACAGAAAAATGAGGTAAGGGAATTGTGTGAGTAGCTAGAGGTAGCTACGCATATTTTAATAGTTTTTCTATATACTGAATATGTATGTATACCTTGATTATGTATAATGATCCTAAAAATGGTTTAAATGATTTTAAGGATCGAAATAGGTACAAAGACTATTTTACCCCTATTGAGGGAAGTTCACCTAAGGATGGTGAAAGCATGACATGCATGAAATGCATGATTTAAGGGATTTTTCGAATTAAGGAATTTTATTGGTTTTAATCAAAACAAATCGGTAGATTGGCCAGAAATTGTATAAATTTCACAAGATAACACTACGTAGGTGTTATTCATATTTAAATGGAATTTCTTTGGAAAACGGGCCAACTATCAAGTTTATATGGAAACAAATAGTGTTGGCACATAGCTCGCACTATATCTGTGTTTGTGATTGTGCATAAATGTGCTTGAACGGTTGCTCGCACCGATTTTTGTGACATCGTATGCATAAAATGTGCTAGAGCGGTTGCTCGCACTGATTTTTATTTGTGTGAAATGCATGAGAAGTGCTGGAGCCTAGCTCGAACACTGTTTTGACATGTTTTGACATGTTTTGACTGTTTTGATGTGTTTTGACTGGTATGCATAAAATGGTGCTGGAGCGATTGCTCGCACTAGTTTTAATGATTTGACATGCATGAGAGATGCTGGAGCTTAGCTCGCATCCTATTTAGATATGATATTGCATAAAGCCGTGCTGGAGTGTAACTCGCACGAGATTTGATTAAATTATGCATAAAGCCGTGCTGGAGTGTAACTCGCACGAGATTTGATTTACTTGAGCATTCATTTGTGTTGGAGCGTTGCTCGCGCAAAGTTTTATATGGTTTTATAATTCATTTGAATGTCGTACTAGAGTTTTTCTCGTACGAGGTGTTCATTGGGTTTTTATGCATATCCGTACTAGAGCATTGCTCGTACGTGGATTTTTCTTGAATTTATAATCAATTTAAGTTGTACTGGAGCGCTGCTCGTACGTAGATTTTACTGATTTTTATCAAACCGTGCTAGAGCTTCGCTCGCACGAGATTTTCATATATCATGGATATGCATGAAGCCGTGCTAGAGCTTCGTTCGCACAGGGATTTATATTACATGCATATAGCCGTGTTGGAGCCTCTTGTAGACTGTGTGTCACAGTGAGATGATATGCTCACACGTGCATTCTGAGACAGAGATGATTTGGGTGGATAAGACCTATTGCAGGCACCCCTGATCGAGCTTGGGTTCACGGAATACATTGTATCGTGTATGTCACGCCGAGTACGCTGTACCGTGGGGATTGTTGGAGTGGAGTGGCATTAGCCATGAGGCAGCAAGCCTTGCCCTCGCAATCCTGGTGTTATGCTGTTCTGGCGGGTAGGACGACCCACCTCCCGTTTTAGGTGTGATACCCCGCACACTAGGTACCGTGTTGCCAGGGAACACTAGGATATGGCCATAGTCCTCGATGTTACTGATATAATCAGCTGATTGTCTCACATGATATAACTATTGGTCAATAGACCAGGGTAGACCCGAGGGAGGGGTCAAGCCCCCGATTTCACGATTTTATGATATGTGACCCTGAAAGAAAGGTGGTTTTATAACTGAAGTTTTATAATGAATTTTAACGAATTGTTTTATGAGTTTGAAATGGAATTATGAGATTGTTTTATGAGTTGATTGACCCGGAAGGGTTAGTTTTTACTACAGTTTTAATGAATTGATTTAAATGCAGTAGCATGTGAAGTTTTCCATGCTTTCATTTGAAACCCATAATTTGTCTTACATGACATGAAAGACTGCATGATCTTGATTTAATTCATGCTTATTATGATTTAATGATGTCACATAAAATGCTATGATGCATAAGTAGTATGATTTATATATGCACGAACAGTTTTATAAACTAAGTCATTGATGGTTGCATGACTTTGTGCTTGATGATTTTAATGAAAAGAAATGGATTTAAGGGCATGGCATTATGAGCATGTAGATAGTGGAGCTATCTACTTACTTGCATAATTGCCTTACTGAGCATGTGGTTTGCTCACCCCCTTATTTTTCCATCTTTTCAGAGCACTCGTAATAGTTATTGAGCGGCTGAGGACTTGCATGCTTGGTATCCGCTGCTTCCCATCGAGAGACAGGTATACACATTTGTATGGTTTTGTATCTAAATATGCAATGCACAGTACTGTATACGGATATGATGTCGGGGATGTAGAGTTGTAAATACCAATGTGTATGTATTTATTTAAAGTCAAAAGATAGTAAACTCTGATATATGAATGTGATTATTGAAATGAAATGGTAAATAGTGTAGAGGTGACTAACACCAAATCATAGCCCAACTGTTTGGTAAGATGGTCACGATGAGAAAAGGATAAGAATTAAATTATAAATGAAAAAGCGAAAAAATTTACTCTGATTTTTAGGTAATTTGGGTCGTGACAATAAGAAGATGAGATTTATAAGTCTTGAATGTGTATGGATTGAAAGATGGACTATGGGGTAGATTTTGGGAAGTTTTACATTGAGTTTTCTGTAAATTGATGCAGCAGGAGTACAATCCGTGAAGGCCAAATCGATCTCTAAGGATGAGAGATCGATCTCATGGCTCCATAATGAAGAAAATGTGCAAGAACTGATAGGCAGATAGATCTTATATGCAAGCAAATCGATCTCCAAATGTTTTTGTAAAGAGAAGATCAATCTCCTCAAGGAGCAGTTGAACTCATGAAGTTTTCTGTAAACAGAAGATTGATCTCCTCAAGGAGCAGATCGATCTCATGAAGCAATTATGAGATCGATCTCACCCCACGACAAATCAATCTCCTAGTTATAAAATTGCCCTAAAATGTTCCCAAATTTGAAGAGAGATCGATCTCATCAAGGACCAGATCGATCTCCTACCTTCGGCCATATAAGGACCCCTTTGTTTTTCTGGAAATGGATCCTCTCTCTCCCCAAATCACCATTTTCACAACCCTAGCTTTCTCTCTCCTCAAGACCCCTATTTTCATCCAAATCTCAGGCAGAGGCAGGAAGGAAAGTTATTCCTCATCCAAAGGAGAACAACATACTTGGAAATCGAAGGACGAATTGAATCGAGGTGTGAATAGAGCTTTCCATAAGTTTTGGGTAAATTTTTAAGCTTTAATCTTTGACATTGAGGTGATTTTGGTGATTGTGACTATGGGTGTTGTGATAAAATAGCTAGGAAATGATTAGAGTTAATGAAATTATGATTTTGTTGGAGTGATGATGATATTATGCAATTTGTGGTGATTTTGGGATTTTAGCTATAAATTGGAATCGAGGTAATGAGGTGATTTTGCTATGGATATTATGCATGAAAAATGTAGGATTTGAAATGTAGTGGATGAGAATGTGGATTATGATAGGAATATGAGAAAAATGAGGTTTGTAGTATTTAACGAGAATATGCGCAAATATGTGCTCGATTATGTGATTGAGATGAATTATTGATGTTTTAGCATCGTTTGGATAGCCCGGGAGTTCCAGAGAGGAATGCAAGGCTAGTCTGTCATTTAGGGGAACGATTGCACTATATGAGGTGCAACGAAGTAAGGGAAACTTAAACTCATTTGTGCATATGATTTTGTGATGATATTGTAGCATGAAATGTGATTTGAGAAAACAAACATGTTTTTATGAGTTGTCAATGAGTTATTCCACATGGTTTTATAGTCGGTTGGGGCCCATTTTTTATGAGTTGTAAACTAAATGTAAAATTGTTTTACAACCGTTTTGAGTTTGAAAAGTGAAAAGTGATTTAGGCTCTACGTTAAGGCGTACTGAGATTTGAGAAATGTGTGCGTGGTTTTGTCGGTTTGAGCTCAATTTTGACATGTTTTGTATTGAGTACAGAATGGTTTTGAGATGAGTTTTATGAGAAAAACCATTATGAGTGCTACATGAAGGCAAAACGGTTTTATATGATAATGGCTATTATTGAGACTTAGGCGTGTCATGTTGAATACACATCGGGCCTTGCTCTGGTAGCATGTAAGTTTGGGCATTACTTTGGTAGCATGTAAGTTTGATATTCCTTCGTTTTGGGTAGCCTTACTCTGGTAGTATGTAAGTTCGGGCATTGCTCTGGTAGCATGTAAGTCTGATATTTTCCCTCGCTCCGGTAGCGCTGGGAGGCCTTGCTTGGTAGTATGTAAGTCCGAGCCTTGCTTTGGTAGCATGTAAGACCGATAGTGTACATGAGGAGAGGCTTTGCTCTGGTAGCATGTAAGGTCGGGCCTTGTTCTTGTAACGCGTAAGTCCAATATACTATGTACACGACCATATTGTCGACGTTCCCTCTTTTGAGGCCTGGGATGCACACCCAGAGGAGAATTATATTATTGTGCCATGACGAATATTTTATATGATTTTTATTTGCCTAGTCTCGTTTTACACATGAGATTGTGTTTGGTGGCTGTGCCACATGTATTACTATTGAGGTGATTTTTATCACGTTTTTACGAGAAAAGCCATTATCGTATCCTGATTTCCACATGCTTGTGATTGTGATTTGTACATAAGTCATGCACTCGCATGTTTTTACATGATTTTAGACAAATGAGATGATAATGATGTTTTACTGCTTTCATGCTACACTTTTATTGAGTTTCAACTACGAGATAAAATGATTGTGCTGTGCAAATCATTATTTTGTTAATGAACCCTTTACCCCCTTACTGAGCGATTTAGAAGCTCACCCTGTTTTATCTTCCCCCTAGATTTCTTCAAGTGAAGAGAGTTTTCCTGCGATGTACGGAGTAGTGACTAGTGGAGGACTTGAGCCCCATGCCACATATTGTACTTTGAGGTATAATTTATCCTTTCATGTACCCAGACTAATATTATATTTACAGACACTTGATGAACAATGATGTATGCGATGTATGGGATGTATTAGGATTTATTAATTCGGAACTGAGGAATGTATATGGTGTGATATATAAATTGGATGACGAGATCCTGAGGTTAAAGTTTTATAACTTATATATATGATGATGCATGACACCGCCCAGGAATGCAGCTAGAATTCTGAAATGATGTAAAGAAATTTTAAATTTACCTTGTTTTTGGTGCTTCTGGGGCATCACAGAAGCTTCTTAAAAACCTCAAGAAATTTAGCAAATTATTGATCAAGCTTTTGGTTTTGGAACCTCTGAGGAAAAGGTAATGAGAGTCTAACTGGAGGAAGTGTAGTGGTAACAGGTGTAGTATCAGATGAAAAGGAAGGCTGTGAAAAAGAACATAAAGATGAAGAAGCGCCTAACTTAGTTTTTTTTGCACCCTGATCATCTTGTTCCTGCTCTTTTTGAATTACCTCTTTAGAACCTATGGGCTCTATCACTGTGGGCTTTACAAGATTGGACTTAACATGTGGTTCACCTAGCTCTCTACCACTCCTAAGCGTTATGGCCTTAACATGCTCCTTACCCTTCCTCTGTTTGACAGGGTTAACTTCAATATTACTAGAGAGGGTCTCTTGTGGATGTTGGTTGAGAGCACTAGCTATTTGTCCAACCTGGACTTCCAAATTCTTAATAGAAGCAGCTTGATTTTGCCCGATAGTCGTGAACATCTCTTCTTGTGAGGGCTTCTTCTTAGCTGCAGTTGCTGGTGCAGCATTGTGCTGTGGATGCACAGGTGGTGGTGGTGATGGATGATGTTAAAACTGATGATGTGGAAGCTGTTGTGGTGGTGGTATATGAACAGGTGGAGCCTGAAAACTAGGGGGTCCCATAGCTCTAGAATTAGAAGGCTGCCCTTTATTTTGGTTTCAAGAAAAATTAAGGTGATTCCTCCACCTTAGATAGTAGGTGTTCGAGAATGGATTGTTCTGTTGCCTTTGAGGTAGCACAACGTACTGAACATACTCTAAATTTAGTGGGCACCTATCTATAGAGTGTGTACCACCACACAGGGTGCATGAAATGAAAGGACTTTGGATAGCTAGAACAGGACTAGACTATTAGCAGAATTATACTGGGTACTGAGTGACTCTACCTTTTTCGTGAGATTGGCTATTTGGGAAGTCAAGGTAGACAATGTGTCTAACTCATAAATACTTGCAGCTTTCTTAGGTATCTGCCTCTTTGATGTCCACTGATAATTGTTAGCTGCCATCTTATCCAACAGATTGTAAGCTTCCTCTTCTGTCTTACACATCAAAGTTCCTCCCGCAACAGCACTATGGTCCTATTCTGGCTCGCGAGTCCGTTATAGAAGGTTTGGACTTGCAGCCTGTGAGATCTGAGAATTGTAGACATATTTTAATTATGTAATATGAACTTGAAGTGTAATTTATTGAGCTAAGTGAAATGTTTATGTGATAAATGAGAAATAATCTAAGTAGTGAATTGTGGAAATTATATTTGGAGATTTACATGTTAAATGTTTAACCTAAGTGTGAAACTATGAGGTTAGATCAATCTTGGAGAAGGAGAGATCGATCTAGTGAGTTAAAACTGACAAGGAAGGAGGAAAGTAAGAGAGCAGATCGATCTCCAATGGAAGAGGATCGATCTCCTTATGATTCTGTTTGAGAGAAGATCGATTTCATGAGGAAGGGATCGATCTCCAAATGTTTTGGTTTGGGAGAAGATCAATCTCCTCAAGGAGCAGATCGATCTCAAGAAGCCATTAAGAGATCGATCTCACCCCTCGACAGATCGATCTCCTAGGCATAAAATTGCCCAAAATCGTCCCTAAATTAAAATGTAGATCGATCTCATCAAGAGCCAGATCGATCTCCTACCCTCCGTCTATAAAAGGAACCCCTGCTTTCTCCTGTAATTTCATTTTCCCTCTCTTCAAAACCCCATTTTTCACCCGAGCCCTAGCTTTCTCACTCATCCCAAGCACCCATTTCCGTCCAAATCAGAGGCTGTGGCAAGAAGGAAAGTTATTCCTCATCAAAGGGAGAACAACATACTTGGAAATCGGAAGACGGATTGAATCGAGGCAAGAGATAAGCTCTCCACAAGTTTTGGGTAATTTCTAAACCTCGATTTTGATAGTTGAAATGATTTTGGGAATAATGGTTATTGGCATTGTGTTGAAATAGCTGGAAAATGATTAAGGATTGATGAAATTACAATGTAGTTGGAGTGATGATGATATTTAGCAATTTTAGTAATTTTGGGAATTTTGAGTTATAGATGGAAATTTAGACAATGTGGTGAATTAGCATAGATATTGTGGCATGGGAAGTGTAGGATGTTGAGATGTTGTGAATGAGATTGTGGATTGTAATAGAGTTATGAGAATTGAGAGATTTGGTGTTATGAGCAATTATGCTCGATTTTGAGAATTGAGGTTACTGTGATGATGAGTATTGATGTTTTAACATCGTTTGGACAGCTCGAGAGTTCCAGAGTGGGATGCAAGACTAGTCCGTGACAAGGGGGAAACGATTGCACTATACGAGGTGCAAAGAGGTAAGGGAAACTAAACCATTTGTGTATGTGATTTGTGAACTATTATAGCATGATTTGCGATTTGTAAAACAAGCATGTTTGATACGTTGTGTTTTGATGAGAATGCACACGATTTTTATAGCCGGTTGGAGCCCAATGTTTTTATGAGTTTATAAGCTACGTGTGAAACCGCTTTATAAATTGTTGAGTTTGTGTGAGAAATGCATTTGGGCTCTACGTTAAGGCAATATTGAGATTTGAGAAATGTGTGCGTGTTTTGCCGTTGGAACTCGATTTTAAATATGTTTTGTGTTGAGTACAAAACGGTTTTAAATGAGTTTTATGATAGAAAAACCACTATGAGTTCTACGTGAAGGCAAACCAGTTTTATATGATAATGACTATTGATAAAGACTTAGGTGTGTAATTTTGAGTACACACTGGGCATTGCACTGGTAGCATGTAAGTCCGATTCTTCTCCGTTCTGGTAATGTGAGACCCCCTATTCTGTGGTTGTGCCACGTATATTTGGTGGCTTTGCCACGTGAGACCCCCTATTCTGTGGCTGTGCCACGTACAAATCTAAATCAGTGGCTGTGCCACGAGTGTTTGGCGGCTATGCCACGTGCACTATTATTACCGTGATTTTATCACGTTTATCAAGAAAGCCATTATTGCATTATTTTCACATGCTCGTTACTGCTCTATACTGAGCCTTTTACTTCATGTTTCCACATGGTTTTGAGATAGGAGAATGCTGTTTTGAGAACTTTCATGCTATGGTTTTCAAATAAGTATACTGAGTTTCACATACAAATAAATATTTTATGATGTGCATTATGATTTATATAATGAGTCCCTTACCCCCTTACTGAACGATTTAGAAGCTCAACCTGTTTTCTTTCCCCCCAGATTTTTTTAAGTAAAAAGGGTTTCTCTGCGACGTACGGAGTAGTGGCTAGTGGAGGACTTGAGCTCCAGGCCATATATATTGTGGTTTGAGGTATCATTTATCTTTTCATGTACCCAGAAAATTATTGTAATTACAGACACTTGCTGTATAACATTGTAAGGGATGTATTAGGATTAATTAACTAAATATTGAGCAATGTATATGATATGATATATACTATCTAATGATGAGATCCTGAGGTATGATATGCATGATGATGTATGACACTGCACAGGAATGCACCCTTAATTGTGATTTGACGAGTAAAAAGTTTTAAATTTGCCCTATTTTTTGTATTTTCGGGGCGTCACAGAGTTTTCTTGGTATCAGAGCTTAGGGTGTCTAGTACTGTCAGTGTCGGTTAAGTGAAATAGAATACATCCCAAGTGTCTGTAATAGTCTGGTCATGAACTGAATTTGAGGATTGAAATTTCAATCGATTTTGATATGTACGCGCAAAAGATGAGTTGAGATAAAGAATGAGTGGACGATGAGGTCGTTCGAGGAGGTAGGCAGAGTCCCCTCCGCCACCTACCCCACAACCAGAGAGTCCTAACTCTCGATTTAATCGGATTGAGACCGATGTGAGGCAAGGTTTTGAGCAGATGGCAGCGCTATTCGCGCAACACTTTGGAGTTAATGCCTCAGGTACTACTCCTACACCACCACAACGACCTCTCGTACCCCTAGTACAGATGGATCCAGTGCATCCCGTCACTCAGCCTGATGACAGAAGTACGGTCCGACTGAAGGATTTTCTGAAGATGAATCCACCCGTATTTAGGGGAAAGAAGGATCCTACAAAGGCTGAGGAGTGGCTGACGGAGTTGAGAATTATATTTGACTATCTGGGGTGCACAGATACTGAGAGGGTCAGTATGAGCGCCTATATGTTGAAAGGGAGAGCTTGAGATTAGTGGGATACCACCCAGGGTATTCTGATGTCCCGTCAGGATGTGATTGGTTGGGAAGAGTTTCAGACAGCCTTTAGGATCCAATATGTACCACGAGCCGCCCAGAGAAAGAAACGGGCCGAGTTTTGGAGTTTGGTACAGGGCGATATGTCTGTGGATGACTATGAGAGCCAATTCAGCCCGCTATTGAGATATGACCCAGAGACCTTCAAGAATGAAGAGCTCCGCACAGAGAAGTTTGTGTAAGGATTGAAGCCCATTATCAGAGATAGATTGATAGGGCTATGTATTATTGAGTTTGGAGATGCTCTGAGACGAGCACAAGAGATTGAAAGAGGAATTAAAATGGTACAATACCAAAACGAGCTTAGAGCGGTGAATAGAGATAAGGGCAAGAGGCCAGCAATTTTCCAAATAGACGCTCGGAGAGGTTCCTTCAGAAGAGGAAGGATTGAGGTGCAGAAGGGTAGAGTAGAGAGACCCAGAGGTTACCCTAACATTAGGGAGACCCCTCGAGATGTCAAGCCTGAGCTAAGGGTTTACAGAAATTGTGGTTGAATGCATGAGGGAAGTTGTACTGGGTTGATCCATGGATGTTTTAGATATGAAGAAATGGGTCACATGTGAAAGACTGCCCTCAACCTCAGAAACCATATGTTCCAGAGCCCACTAGACAACAGCCTCAAAGAGTGAACCCCCAGAGACGGGCCACTACTGCAGAGAAAGGGAAAAAGCCTGTTACATAAAGACGTGTGTTTGCCCTAGATACAGAAACCGTAGACACTTCTGCAGAAACTATAAGAGGTACACTCTCTGTCTGTGATTATAAGGCTCATGTTTTAATTGATCCAGGATCTACGCATTCGTTCCTTTCTGAGCATTTTGCATGTAGATTAAACTTGAAGTTTGAACCTCTAGAATATATAATACATGTAAATACCCCTATGCGTGAATCCCAGAGAACTGATTTAATTTGTAGAGAATGTGAAATAAAGCTGGGAGATAGAATAATGTTAGCAGATCTAATAATACTGAATATGCATGGGTTTGATGTAATTTTGGGGATAGATTGGTTGGCAACCAATCGAGTGAGTTTAGACTGCTACGTTAAGATTGCAACTTTCTCCCTACCTGAAACTTACAGTGTACGTTTGAAATATTGAGTAAATAGATGTATGGAATTTTGTAAGCAAATTGAGAATTTTAATATTATTTTGGAAAGTATTAAATATGATTGTTCATGTGAAGGTTATGAAACACTCATCTCAGATGATGATCGGGAACATCCGAGGATTGAGGATATACCTGTGGTGTGTGAATTTTTGGATGTTTTCCCAGATGAGTTACCAGGTTTACCACCAGAGAGAGAGCTGGAGTTTACCATTGATTTGGTACCAGATACTCAGTCGATCTCTAAACCTCCCTACATGATGGCATTAGTGGAACTTGAGGAATTGAAAAAACAGCTACAGGAGTTATTGGATAAAGGGTTCATTAGACCCAGTGTTTCACCGTGGGGAGCACCGGTTTTATTTGTTAAGAAGAAGGATGGTAGTCTCAGATTATGCGTAGACTACCGATTATTAAATAAAGCCACGGTGAAGAATAAATACCCACTGCCCAGGATTGATGATCTACTGGATCAACTGAGAGGGGCTTCGATCTTCTCTAAGATTGATTTGAGATCGGGCTATCACCAATTGAGGATTAAGGAAGAAGATATTCCGAAGACGGCCTTCAGGACAATGAATTTCTAGTGAAGTCCTTTGGATTGACGAACGCCCCTGCAGCATTTATGAGATTAATGAATGAGGTGTTCAGAGACTATCTAGATAAAATTGTGATAGTCTTTATTGATGATATCCTGGTGTACTCTTGGTCATATGAGGAACATGCACAACATCTGTGGTTAGTACTTCAGATACTCCGAGATAAGCAATTATATGTAAAGCTTAGTAAGTGTGAGTTTTGGCTGGAGAGGATAGCTTTCCTTGGTCATATAGTCTCAGAGGAAGGAGTACCAGTGGATCCAAATAAAGTAGAGGCTCTGCTTAACTGGGAAAGCCTGAGGACAGTTACAGAGGTGCAAAGCTTCCTTGGTTTGGCAGGGTATTACAGAAGATTTGTGGAAGGATTTTTCAGGATTGCCTCTCCTTTGACTAAGCTCACGCGCAAGGAGACTCTGTTTATATGGGCTGATCAGTGTGAGCTCAGTTTTCAAGAGTTAAAAAAGAGATTAACAGCGGCACCTATGTTAACTATTCCGGAGGGATCAGGAGGATTTTCCATGTATAGTGATGCATCCCATCAAGGATTGGGGTGTGTGCTTATGCAGCACGGAAGAGTGGTCGCTTATGGGTCGCGACAATTGAAAGACCATGAGCGGAATCACCCCACGCATGATTTGGAGTTAGCCGCTGTGGTATTTGCCTTGAAGATCTGGCGACACTACTTATATGGGGAAAGATTCAAGATCTTCACTGATCACAAGAGTTTGAGATATCTCTTTGATCAGAAAGAGTTAAATTTTTTATATGAGACAAAGGAGATGGATGGAAATCCTTAAGGATTATGACTATGAGATTCTATATCATCCGGGTAAGGCGAACGTAGTTGTTGATGCCCTGAGCAGGAAGAGTATGATATCTGCCATGATGATCAGGTAATGGGATTTACTGGAGCAGTTCGCCGAACTCCGGATCAAAGTTAAAGATGTAGAGACTGGATTTTTGGCTAGCTTACGGATAGAGCCTAAGATCATGACTCATATTAGAACTGGGCAGCACAGTGATCAGAGGTTGATAGATATGGTTAGCCAAGCTGAATAGACTTCGCAGTCGGATCTCACAGTCAGTGAGGATGGATTGTTGAGACTCAGAGGACGGATTTGTGTATCAGACGATGATACCCTGAAGAGACAGATACTGAGAGAATCTCATTGCTCGCGTTACACCATGCATCTAGGGATTACTAAGATGTACCAAGATTTGAGAAAGGTGTACTGGTGGAGTGGTATGAAGCGAGATATGGCAGAGTATGTTGCCAGGTGTTTAGTATGCCAGCCAGTGAAAGCTGAGCATCGGAAGCCCGAAGGACTAATACAGCCCTTACTTGTACCTACATAGAAATGGGAGCATGTCACCATGGACTTTATTATGGGTTTACCGAGGACCCGATTGGGTCGTGACGCTATATGGGTTATAGTGGATAGATTGACCAAGAGTGTCCACTTCCTTGCCATCAAGAGCACCGATACTGTGAATGCCTTAGCTGAGTTATATGTCAGCGAAATAGCTAGATTACATGGGGCTCCAATGAGTATTACTTCTGATAGAGATTCCTAATTTACTTCCAAATTTTGGACCCAATTTTAGGAGTCCATAGGATCTCGATTGAGTTTTAGTACCGCCTATCATCCTCAGACAGATGGTCAGTCAGATAGGATTATTCAGACCTTGGAGGATATGTTGAGGGCGTGTATGATGGATTTTAAGGGATCATGGGATGATCACCTACCCCTAGCAGAGTTTGCGTACAATAACAGCTATCATGCAAGTATTGGAATGGCACCTTTTGAGGTTCTATATGGTAGGAGGTGTAGATCCCCTGTAGCTTAGGAAGAAGTCGGTGACAAAAAGATAAATGCTTCCGAGCTTATTGAGCAAGCTGTACAGAGTGTGAAACTCATATGTGAGAGATTACGGGCTGCACAAAGTAGACAGAAAAGCTACGCGGATGTGCGTAGACGGCCACTCGAGTTTGATGTTGGTGTGCAGTATTTCTGAAAATATCACCGAGTAAGGGTATCATGCGATTTGGGAAGAAAGGGAAATTGAATCCTCGATACGTAGGACCATTCGAGGTTCTTGAGAGAATGGGAGAGGTAGCCTACAGATTGGCATTACCCCCGCGGATGTCTGGAATACACAATGTCTTTCATGTGTCTATGTTGAGGAAATACCATCCGGACCCTTCTCATGTCATAGAGTATGACGAGATGGACATACAAGAGGACATGAGCTACACTGAAAAACCCGCCCGGATTCTCGATAGAAAGGAGAAGGTACTTAGAACCAAGAGCATTCCATTAGTGAAAGTTCGATGGAAACATTACTCAATGGAAGAGGCAACGTGGGAACTAGAGAATCTCATGAAGGAGAAATACCCTCATCTATTTCACGAGTTGAGTTGAATTTGGAGGACCAAATTCTTTTTAAGGTGGGGAGGATGTGAGATCTGAGAATTTTAGACATATTTTAATTATGTAATATGAACTTGAAGTGTAATTTATTGAGCTAAGTGAAATGTTTATGTGATAAATGAGAAATAATCCAAGTCGTGAATTGTGGAAATTATATTTGGAGATTTACATGTTAAGTGTTTAACCTAAGTGTGAAACTATGAGGTCAGATCGATCTTGGAGAAGGAGAGATCGATCTGGTGAGTTAAAACTAACAAGGAAGGAGGAAAGTAAGTGAGCAGATCGATCTCCAATGGAAGAGGATCAATCTCTTTATGATTCTATTTGAGAGAAGATCGATCTCATAAGGAAGGGATCGATCTCCAAATGTTTCTGTTTGGGAGAAGATCGATCTCCTCAAGGAGTAGATCGATCTCAAGAAGCCATTAAGAGATCGATCTCACCTCTCGATAGATCGATCTCCTAGGCATAAAATTACCTTAAATCGTCCCCAAATTCGAATGCAGATCGATCTCATCAAGAGCCAGATCGATCTGCTACCCTCCGTCTATAAAAGAACCCCTGTTTTCTCCTGTAATTTCAATTTCTCTCTCTTTGAAACCCCATTTTCACCCGAGCCCTATCTTTCTCACTCATCCCAAGCACCCATTTTCGTCCAAATCAGAGGTTGTGGCAAGAAGGAAAGTTATTCCTCATCAAAGGGAGAACAACATACTTGGAAATCGGAAGACGGATTGAATCGAGACAAGAGATAAGCTCTCCACAAGTTTTGGGTAATTTTTAAACCTCGATTTTGATAGTTGAAATGATTTTGGTGATAATGGTTGTTGGCATTGTGTTGAAATAGCTGGAAAATGATTAAGGATTGATGAAATTACAATGTAGTTGGAGTGATGATGATATTTAGCAATTTTGGTAATTTTGGGAATTTTGAGTTATAGATGGAAATTTAGACAATGTGGTGAATTAGCATAGATATTGTGGCATGAGAAGTGTAGGATGTTGAGATTTTGTGAATGAGATTGTGGATTGTGATAGAGTTATGAGAATTGAGAGATTTGAGGTGTTATGAGCAATTATGCTCGATTTTGAGAATTGAGGTTACTGTGATGATGAGATAAGGGCAAGAGGCCAGCGATTTTCCAAATAGTTGCTCGGAGAGGTTCCTTCAGAAGAGGAAGGATTGAGGTGCAGAAGGGTAGAGTAGAGAGACCCAGAGGTTACCCTAACATTAGGGAGACCCCTCGAGATGTCAAGCCTGCGCTAAGGGTTTACAGAAATTGTGGTCGAATGCATGAGGGAAGTTGTACTGGGTTGATCCATGGATGTTTTAGATATGGAGACATGGGTCACATGTGAAAGACTGCCCTCAACCTCAGAAACCATATGTTCCAGAGCCCACTAGACAACAGCCTCAAAGAGTGAACCCCCAGAGACGGGCCACTGCTGCAGAGAAAGGGAAAAAGCCTGTTACATAGGGACGTGTGTTTGCCCTAGATACAGAGACCGCAGACACTTCTGCAGAAACTATAAGAGGTACACTCTCTGTCTGTGATTATAAGGCTCATGTTTTAATTGATCCAGGATCTACGCATTCGTTCCTTTCTGAGCATTTTGCATGTAGATTAAACTTGAAGTTTGAACCTCTAGAATATATACTACATGTAAATACCCCTATGCGTGAATCCCAGAGAACTGATTTAATTTGTAGAGAATGTGAAATAAAGGTGGGAGATAGAATAATGTTAGCAGATCTAATAATACTGAATATGCATGGGTTTGATGTAATTTTGGGGATAGATTGGTTGGCAACCAATCGAGTGAGTTTAGACTGCTACGTTAAGATTATAACTTTCTCCCTACCTGAAACTTACAGTGTACGTTTGAAATATTGAGTAAATAGATGTATGGAATTTTGTAAGCAAATTGAGAATTTTAATATTATTTTGGAAAGTATTAAATATGATTGTTCATGTGAAGGTTATGAAACACTCATCTCAGATGATGATCGGGAACATCCGAGGATTGAGGATATACCTGTGGTGTGTGAATTTTTGGATGTTTTCCCAAATGAGTTACCAGGTTTACCACCAGAGAGAGAGCTGGAGTTTACCATTGATTTGGTACCAGATACTCAGTCGATCTCTAAACCTCCCTACATGATGGCATTAGTGGAACTTGAGGAATTGAAAAAACAGCTACAGGAGTTATTGGATAAAGGGTTCATTAGACACAGTGTTTCACCGTGGGGAGCACCGGTTTTATTTGTTAAGAAGAAGGATGGTAGTCTCAGATTATGCGTAGACTACCGATTATTAAATAAAGCCACGGTGAAGAATAAATACCCACTGCCCAGGATTGATGATCTACTGGATCAACTGAGAGGGGCTTCGATCTTCTATAAGATTGATTTGAGATCGGGCTATCACCAATTGAGGATTAAGGAAGAAGATATTCCGAAGACGGCCTTCAGGACAATGAATTTCTAGTGAAGTCCTTTGGATTGACGAACGCCCCTGCAGCATTTATGAGATTAATGAATGAGGTGTTCAGAGACTATCTAGATAAAATTGTGATAGTCTTTATTGATGATATCCTGGTGTACTCTTGGTCATATGAGGAACATGCACAACATTTGTGGTTAGTACTTCAGATACTCCGAGATAAGCAATTACATGTAAAGCTTAGTAAGTGTGAGTTTTGGTTGGAGAGGATAGCTTTCCTTGGTCATATAGTCTCAGAGGAAGGAGTACCAGTGGATCCAAGTAAAGTAGAGGCTGTGCTTAACTAGGAAAGCCTGAGGACAGTTACAGAGGTGCAAAGCTTCCTTGGTTTGGCAGGGTATTACAGAAGATTTGTGGAAGGATTTTTCAGGATTGCCGCTCCTTTGACTAAGCTCACGCGCAAGGAGACTTTGTTTATATGGACTGATCAGTGTGAGCTCAGTTTTCAAGAGTTAAAAAAGAGATTAACAGCGGCACCTATGTTAACTATTCCTGAGGGATCAGGAGGATTTTCCATGTATAGTGATGCATCCCATCAAGGATTGGGGTGTGTGCTTATGCAGCACGGAAGAGTGGTCGCTTATGGGTCGCGACAATTGAAAGACCATGAGCGGAATCACCCCACGCATGATTTGGAGTTAGCTGCTGTGGTATTTGCCTTGAAGATCTGGCGACACTACTTATATGGGGAAAGATTCCAGATCTTCACTGATCACAAGAGTTTGACATATCTCTTTGATCAGAAACAGTTAAATTTTTTATATGAGACAAAGGAGATGGATGGAAATCCTTAAGGATTATGACTATGAGATTCTATATCATCCGGGTAAGGCGAACGTAGTTGTTAATGCCCTGAGCAGGAAGAGTATGATATCTGCCATGATGATCAGGTAATGGGATTTACTGGAGCAGTTCGCCGAACTCCGGATCAAAGTTAAAGATGTAGAGACTGGATTTTTGGCTAGCTTACAGATAGAGCCTAAGATCATGACTCAGATTAGAACTGGGCAGCACAGTGATCAGAGGTTGATAGATATGGTTAGCCAAGCTGAATAGACTTCGCAGTCGGATCTCACAGTCAGTGAGGATGGATTGTTGAGACTCAGAGGACGGATTTGTGTATCAGACGATGATACCCTGAAGAGACAGATACTGAGAGAATCTCATTGCTCGCGTTACACCATGCATCTAGGGAGTACTAAGATGTACCAAGATTTGAGAAAGGTGTACTGGTGGAGTGGTATGAAGCGAGATATGACAGAGTATGTTGCGAGGTGTTTAGTATGCCAGCAAGTGAAAGCTGAGCATCGGAAGCCCGAAGGACTAATACAGCCCTTACTTGTACCTACATAGAAATTGGAGCATGTCACCATGTACTTTATTATGGGTTTACCGAGGACCCGATTGGGTCGTGACGCTATATGGGTTATAGTGGATAGATTGACCAAGAGTGTCCACTTCCTTGCCATCAAGAGCACCGATACTATGAATGCCTTAGCTGAGTTATATGTCAACGAAATAGCTAGATTACATGGGGCTCCAATGAGTATTACTTCTGATAGAGATTCCTAATTTACTTCCAAATTTTGGACCCAATTTTAGGAGTCCATAGGATCTCGATTGAGTTTTAGTACCGCCTATCATCCTCAGACAGATGGTCAGTCAGAGAGGATTATTCAGACCTTGGAGGATATGTTGAGGGCGTGTACGATGGATTTTAAGGGATCATGGGATGATCACCTACCCCTAGCAGAGTTTGCGTACAATAACAGCTATCATGCAAGTATTGGAATGGCACCTTTTGAGGCTCTATATGGTAGGAGGTGTAGATCCCCTGTAGCTTCGGAAGAAGTCGGTGACAGAAAGATAAATGCTTCCGAGCTTGTTGAGCAAGCTGTACAGAGTGTGAAACTCATATGTGAGAGATTACGGGCTGCACAAAGTAGACAGAAAAGCTACGCGGATGTGCGTAGACGGCCACTCGAGTTTGATGTTGGTGTGCAGTATTTCTGAAAATATCACCGAGTAAGGGTATCATGCGATTTGGGAAGAAAGGGAAATTGAATCCTCGATACGTAGGACCATTCGAGGTTCTTGAGAGAATGGGAGAGGTAGCCTACAGATTGGCATTACCCCGCGGATGTCTGGAATACACAATGTCTTTCATGTGTCTATGTTGAGGAAATACCACCCGGACCCTTCTCATGTCATAGAGTATGACGAGATGGACATACAAGAGGACATGAGCTACACTGAAGAACCCGCCCGGATTCTCGATAGAAAGGAGAAGGTACTTAGAACCAAGAGCATTCCATTAGTGAAAGTTCGATGGAAACATTACTCGATGGAAGAGGCAACGTGGGAACTAGAGAATCTCATGAAGGAGAAATACCCCCATCTATTTCACGAGTTGAGTTGAATTTGGAGGACCAAATTCTTTTTAAGGTGGGGAGGATGTGAGATCTGAGAATTTTAGACATATTTTAATTATGTAATATGAACTTGAAGTGTAATTTATTGAGCTAAGTGAAATGTTGTGATAAATGAGAAATAATCCAAGTCGTGAATTGTGGAAATTATATTTGGAGATTTACATGTTAAGTGTTTAACCTAAGTGTGAAACTATGAGGTCAGATCGATCTTGGAGAAGGAGAGATCGATCTGGTGAGTTAAAACTGACAAGGAAGGAGGAAAGTAAGTGAGCAGATCGATCTCCAATGGAAGAGGATCAATCTCTTTATGATTCTGTTTGAGAGAAGATCGATCTCATGAGGAAGGGATCGATCTCCAAATGTTTCTGTTTGGGAGAAGATCGATCTCCTCAAGGAGTAGATCGATCTCAAGAAGCCATTAAGAGATCGATCTCACCTCTCGATAGATCGATCTCCTAGGCATAAAATTACCTTAAATCGTCCCCAAATTCAAATGCAGATCGATCTCATCAAGAGCCAGATCGATCTGCTACCCTCCGTCTATAAAAGGAACCCCTGTTTTCTCCTGTAATTTCAATTTCTCTCTCTTCGAAACCCCATTTTCACCCGAGCCCTATCTTTCTCACTCATCCCAAGCACCCATTTTCGTCCAAATCAGAGGTTGTGGCAAGAAGGAAAGTTATTCCTCATCAAAGGGAGAACAACATACTTGGAAATCGGAAGACGGATTGAATCGAGACAAGAGATAAGCTCTCCACAAGTTTTGGGTAATTTTTAAACCTCGATTTTGATAGTTGAAATGATTTTGGTGATAATGGTTGTTGGCATTGTGTTGAAATAGCTGGAAAATGATTAAGGATTGATGAAATTACAATGTAGTTGGAGTGATGATGATATTTAGCAATTTTGGTAATTTTGGGAATTTTGAGTTATAGATGGAAATTTAGACAATGTGGTGAATTAGCATAGATATTGTGGCATGAGAAGTGTAGGATGTTGAGATTTTGTGAATGAGATTGTGGATTGTGATAGAGTTATGAGAATTGAGAGATTTGAGGTGTTATGAGCAATTATGCTCGATTTTGAGAATTGAGGTTACTGTGATGATGAGTATTGATGTTTTAACATCGTTTGGACAGCTCGAGAGTTCCAGAGTGGGATGTGAGACTAGTCCGTGACAAGGGAGAAACGATTGCACTATACAAGGTGCAAAGAGGTAAGGGAAACTAAACCATTTGTGTATGTGATTTGTGAACTATTATAGCATGATTTGCGATTTATAGAACAAGCACATTTGATGCATTGTGTTTTGATGAGAATGCACACGATTTTAATAGCAGGTTGGAGCCCAGTGTTTTTATGAGTTTATAAGCTATGTGTGAAACCGCTTTATAAACCGTTGAGTTTGTGTGAAAAATGCAGTTGGGCTCTACGTTAAGGCAATATTGAGATTTGAGAAATGTGTACGTGTTTTACCGGTTGGAACTCGGTTTTAAATATGTTTTGTGTTGAGTACAAAACGGTTTTAAATGAGTTTTATGATAGAAAAACCACTATGAGTTCTACGTGAAGGCAAACCAGTTTTATATGATAATGACTATTGATAAAGACTTAGGTGTGTAATTTTGAGTACACACTGGGCATTGCAGTGGTAGCATGTAAGTCCGATTCTTCTCCGTTCTGGTAACGTGAGACCCCCAATTCTGTGGTTGTGCCACGTATATTTGGTGGCTTTGTCACGTGAGACCCCCTATTCTGTGGCTGTGCCACGTACAAATCTAAATCAGTGGCTGTGCCGCGAGTGTTTGGCAGCTATGCCACGTGCACTATTATTACAGTGATTTTATCACGTTTATCAAGAAAGCCATTATTGCATTATTTTCACATGCTCGTTACTGCTCTATGCTGAGCCTTTTACTTTATGTTTCCACATGGTTTTGAGATAGGAGAATACTGTTTTGAGAACTTTCATGCTATGGTTTTCAAATAAGTATACTGAGTTTCACATACAAATAAATATTTTATGATGTGTATTATGATTTATATAATGAGTCCCTTACCCCCTTACTGAACGATTTAGAAGCTCAACCTGTTTTCTTTCCCCCCAGATTTTTTTAAGTAAAAAGGGTTTCTCTGCGACGTATGGAGTAGTGGCTAGTGGAGGACTTGAGCTCCAGGCCATATATATTGTGGTTTGAGGTATCATTTATCTTTTCATGTACCCAAAAAATTATTGCAATTACAGACACTTGCTGTATAACCTTGTAAGGGATGTATTAGGATTAATAAACTAAATATTGAGCAATGTATATGATATGATATATACTATCTAATGATGAGATCCTGAGGTATGATATGCATGATGATGTATGACACTGCACAGGAATGCACCCTTAATTGTGATTTGACGAGTAAAAAGTTTTAAATTTGCCCTATTTTTCGTATTTTCGGGGCGTCACAGAGTTTTCTTGGTATCAGAGCTTAGGGTGTCTAGTACTGTCAGTGTCGGTTAAGTGAAATAGAATACATCCCAAGTGTCTGTAATAGTCTGGTCATGAACTGAATTTGAGGATTGAAATTTCAATCGATTTTAATATGTACGCGCAGAAGATGAGTTGAGATAAAGAATGAGTGGACGATGAGGTCGTTCGAGGAGGTAGGCAGAGTCCCCTCCACCACATACCCCACAACCAGAGAGTCCTAACTCTCGATTTAATCGGATTGAGACCGATGTGAGGCAAGGTTTTGAGCAGATGGCAGCGCTATTCGCGCAACACTTTGGAGTTAATGCCTCAGGTACTACTCGTACACCACCACAACGACCTCTTGTACCCCCAGTACAGATGGATCCAGTGCATCCCGTCACTCACCTGATGACAGAAGTATGGTCCGACTGAAGGATTTTCTGAAGATGAATCCACCCGTATTTAGGGGAAAGAAGGATCCTATAAAGGCTGAGGAGTGGCTGACGGAGTTGAGAATTATATTTGACTATCTGGGGTGCACAGATACTGAGAGGGTCAGTATGAGCGCCTATATGTTGAAAGGGAGAGCTCGAGATTAGTGGGGTACCACCCAGGGTATTCTGTTGTCCCGTCAGGATGTGATTGGTTGGGAAGAGTTTCAGACAGCCTTTAGGACCCAATATGTACCACGAGCCGCCCAGAGAAAGAAACAGGCCGAGTTTTGGAGTTTGGTACAGGGTGATATGTCTGTGGATGACTATGAGAGCCAATTCTACCCGCTATTGAGATATGACCCAGAGACCTTCAAGAATGAAGAGCTCCGCACAGAGAAGTTTGTGTAAGGATTGAAGCCCATCATCAGAGATAGATTGATAGGGCTATGTATTACTGAGTTTGGAGATGCTCTGAGACGAGCACAAGAGATTGAAAGAGGAATTGAAATGGTACAATACCAAAACGAGCTTAGAGCGGTGAATAGAGATAAGGGCAAGAGGCCAGCAATTTTCCAAATAGACGCTCGGAGAGGTTCCTTCAGAAGAGGAAGGATTGAGGTGCAGAAGGGTAGAGTAGAGAGACCCAGAGGTTACCCTAACATTAGGGAGACCCCTCGAGATGTCAGGCCTGAGCTAAGGGTTTACAGAAATTGTGGTTGAATGCATGAGGGAAGTTGTACTGGGTTGATCCATGGATGTTTTAGATATGGAGACATGGGTCACATGTGAAAGACTGCCCTCAACCTCAGAAACCATATGTTCCAGAGCCCACTAGACAACAGCCTCAAAGAGTGAACCCCCAGAGACGGGCCACTGCTGCAGAGAAAGGGAAAAAGCCTGTTACATAGGGACGTGTGTTTGCCCTAGATACAGAGACCGCAGACACTTCTGCAGAAACTATAAGAGGTACACTCTCTGTCTGTGATTATAAGGCTCATGTTTTAATTGATCCAGGATCTACGCATTCGTTCATTTCTAAGCATTTTGCATGTAGATTAAACTTGAAGTTTGAACCTCTAGAATATATACTACATGTAAATACCCCTATGCGTGAATCTCAGAGAACTGATTTAATTTGTAGAGAATGTGAAATAAAGGTGGGAGATAGAATAATGTTAGCAGATCTAATAATACTGAATATGCATGAGTTTGATGTAATTTTCGGGATAGATTGGTTGGCAACCAATCGAGTGAGTTTAGACTGCTACGTTAAGATTGTAACTTTCTCCCTACCTGAAACTTACAGTGCACGTTTGAAATATTAAGTAAATAGATGTATGGAATTTTGTAAGCAAATTGAGAATTTTAATATTATTTTGGAAAGTATTAAATATGATTGTTCATGTGAAGGTTATGAAACACTCATCTCAGATGATGATCGGGAACATCCGAGGATTGAGGATATACCTGTGGTGTGTGAATTTTCGGATGTTTTCCCAGATGAGTTACCAGGTTTACCACCAGAGAGAGAGCTGGAGTTTACCATTGATTTGGTACCAGATACTCAGTCGATCTCTAAACCTCCCTACATGATGGCATTAGTGGAACTTGAGGAATTGAAAAAACAGCTACAGGAGTTATTGGATAAAGGGTTCATTAGACCCAGTGTTTCACCGTGGGGAGCACAGGTTTTAATTGTTAAGAAGAAGGATGGTAGTCTCAGATTATGCGTAGACTACCGATTATTAAATAAAGCCACGGTGAAGAATAAATACCCACTGCCCAGGATTGATGATCTACTGGATCAACTGAGAGGGGCTTCGATCTTCTCTAAGATTGATTTGAGATCGGGCTATCACCAATTGAGGATTAAGGAAGAAGATATTCCGAAGACGGCCTTCAGGACAAGGTATGGCCATTATGAATTTCTAGTGATATCCTTTGGATTGACGAACGCCCCTGCAGCATTTATGAGATTAATGAATGAGGTGTTCAGAGACTATCTAGATAAAATTGTGATAGTCTTTATTGATGATATCCTGGTGTACTCTTGGTCATATGAGGAACATGCACAGCATTTGTGGTTAGTACTTCAGATACTCCGAGATAACCAATTACATGCAAAGCTTAGTAAGTGTGAGTTTTGGCTGGACTGGATAGCTTTCCTTGGTCATATAGTCTCAGAGGAAGGAGTACCAGTAGATCCAAGTAAAGTAGAGGCTGTGCTTAAATGGGAAAGCCAGAGGACAGTTACAGAGGTGCAAAGCTTCCTTAGTTTAGCAGGGTATTACAGAAGATTTGTGGAAGGATTTTTCAGGATTGCTGCTCCTTTGATTAAGCTCACGCGCAAGGAGACTCTGTTCATATGGACTGATCAGTGTGAGCTCAGTTTTCAAGAGTTAAAAAAGAGATTAACAGCGACACCTGTGTTAACTATTCCTGAGGGATCAGGAGGATTTTCCATGTATAGTGATGCATCCCATCAAGGATTGGGGTGTGTGCTTATGCAGCACGGAAGAGTGGTCGCTTATGGGTCGCGACAATTGAAAGACCATGAGCGGAATCACCCCACGAATGATTTGGAGTTAGCCGCTGTGGTATTTGCCTTGAAGATCTGGCGACACTACTTATATGGGGAAAGATTCCAGATCTTCACTGATCACAAGAGTTTGAGATATCTCTTTGATCAGAAAGAGTTAAATTTTTTATATGAGACAAAGGAGATGGATGGAAATCCTTAAGGATTATGACTATGAGATTCTATATCATCCGGGTAAGGCGAACGTAGTTGCTGATGCCCTGAGCAGGAAGAGTATGATATCTGCCATGATGATCAGGTAATGGGATTTACTAGAGCAGTTCACCGAACTCCGGATCAAAGTTAAAGATGTAGAGACTGGATTTTTGGCTAGCTTACGGATAGAGCCTAAGATCATGACTCAGATTAGAACTGGGCAGCGCAGTGATCAGAGGTTGATAGATATGGTTAGCCAAGCTGAATAGACTTCGCAGTCGGATCTCACAGTCAGTGAGGATGGATTGTTGAGACTCAGAGGACGGATTTGTGTATCAGACGATGATACCCTGAAGAGACAGATACTGAGAGAATCTCATTGCTCGCATTACACCATGCATCTAGGGAGTACTAAGATGTACCAAGATTTGAGAAAGGTGTACTGGTGGAGTGGTATGAAGCGAGATGTGGCAGAGTATGTGGCCAGGTGTTTAGTATGCCAGCAAGTGAAAGCTGAGCATCGGAAGCCCGGAGGACTAATACAGCCCTTACTTGTACCTACATAGAAATGGAAGCATGTCACCATGGACTTTATTATGGGTTTACCGAGGACCCGAAGGGGTCGTGACGCTATATGGGTTATAGTGGATAGATTGACCAAGAGTGTCCACTTCCTTGCCATCAAGAGCACCGATACTGTGAATGCCTTAGCTGAGTTATATGTCAGCGAAATAGCTAGATTACATGGGGCTCCAATGAGTATTACTTCTGATAGAGATTCCTAATTTACTTCCAAATTTTGGACCCAATTTTAGGAGTCCATAGGATCTCGATTGAGTTTTAGTACCGCCTATCATCCTCAGACAGATGGTCAGTCAGAGAGGATTATTCAGACCCTGGAGGATATGTTGAGGGCGTGTACGATGGATTTTAAGGGATCATGGGATGATCACCTGCCCCTAGCAGAGTTTGCGTACAATAACAGCTATCATGCAAGTATTGGAATGGCACCTTTTGAGGCTCTATATGGTAGGAGGTGTAGATCCCCTGTAGCTTGGGAAGAAGTCGGTGACAGAAAGATAAATGCTTCCGAGCTTGTTGAGCAAGCTGTACAGAGTGTGAAACTCATATGTGAGAGATTACGAGCTGCACAAAGTAGACAGAAAAGCTATACGGATGTGCGTAGACGGCCACTCGAGTTTGATGTTGGTGATGCAGTATTTATGAAAATATCACCGAGTAAGGGTATCATGCGATTTGGGAAGAAAGGGAAATTGAATCCTCGATACGTAGGACCATTCGAGGTTCTTGAGAGAATGGGAGAGGTAGCCTACAGATTGGCATTACCCCCGCGGATGTCTGGAATGCACAATGTCTTTCATGTGTCTATGTTGAGGAAATACCACCCGGACCCTTCTCATGTCATAGAGTATGACGAGATGGACATACAAGAGGACATGAGCTACACTGAAGAACCCGTCCGGATTCTCGATAGAAAGGAGAAGGTACTTAGAACCAAGAACATTCCATTAGTGAAAGTTCGGTGGAAACATCACTCAATGGAAGAGGCAACGTGGGAACTAGAGAATCTCATGAAGGAGAAATACCCCCATCTATTTCACGAGTTGAGTTGAATTTGGAGGACCAAATTCTTTTTAAGGTGGGGAGGATGTGAGATTTGAGAATTTTAGACATATTTTAATTATGTAATATGAACTTGAAGTGTAATTTATTGAGCTAAGTGAAATGTTTATGTGATAAATGAGAAATAATCCAAGTAGTGAATTGTGGAAATTATATTTGGAGATTTACATGTTAAGTGTTTAACCTAAGTGTGAAACTATGAGGTCAGATCGATCTTGGAGAAGGAGAGATCGATCTGGTGAGTTAAAACTGACAGGGAAGGAGGAAAGTAAGTGAGCAGATCGATCTCCAATGGAAGAGGATCGATCTCTTTATGATTCTGTTTGAGAGAAGATCGATCTCATGAGGAAGGGATCGATCTCCAAATGTTTCTGTTTGGGAGAAGATCGATCTCCTCAAGGAGCAGATCAATCTCAAGAAGCCATTAAGAGATCGATCTCACCTCTCGATAGATCGATCTCCTAGGCATAAAATTACCTAAAATCGTCCCCAAATTCAAATGCAGATCAATCTCATCAAGAGCCAGATCGATCTGCTACCCTTCGTCTATAAAAGGAACCCCTGTTTTCTCCTGCAATTTCATTTTCTCTCTCTTCGAAACCCCATTTTCACCCGAGCCCTATCTTTCTCACTCATCCCAAGCACCCATTTTCGTCCAAATCAGAGGTTGTGGCAAGAAGGAAAGTTATTCCTCATCAAAGGGAGAACAACATACTTGGAAATCGGAAGACGGATTGAATCGAGGAAGAGATAAGCTCTCCACAAGTTTTGGGTAATTTCTAAACCTCGATTTTGATAGTTGAAATGATTTTGGTGATAATGGTTGTTGGCATTGTGTTGAAATAGCTGGAAAATGATTAAGGATTGATGAAATTACAATGTAGTTGGAGTGATGATGATATTTAGCAATTTTGGTAATTTTGGGAATTTTGAGTTATAGATGGAAATTTAGACAATGTGGTGAATTAGCATAAATATTGTGGCATGAGAAGTGTAGGATGTTGAGATGTTGTGAATGAGATTGTGGATTGTGATAGAGTTATGAGAATTGAGAGATTTGAGGTGTTATGAGCAATTATGCTCGATTTTGAGAATTGAGGTTACTGTGATGATGAGTATTGGTGTTTTAACATCGTTTGGACAGCTCGGGAGTTCCAAAGTAAGATGTGAGACTAGTCCGTGACAAGGGAGAAACGATTGCACTATACAAGGTGCAAAGAGGTAAGGGAAACTAAACCATTTGTGTATGTGATTTGTGAACTATTATAGCATGATTTGCAATTTATAGAACAAGCATGTTTGATGCGTTGTGTTTTGATGAGAATGCACACGATTTTAATAGCAGGTTGGAGCCCAGTGTTCTTATGAGTTTATAAGCTATGTGTGAAACCGCTTTATAAACCGTTGAGTTTGTGTGAAAAATGCAGTTGGGCTCTACGTTAAGGCAATATTGAGATTTGAGAAATGTGTGCGTGTTTTACCGGTTGGAACTCGGTTTTAAATATGTTTTGTGTTGAGTACAAAACGGTTTTAAATGAGTTTTATGAGAGGAAAACCACTATGAGTTCTACGTGAAGGCAAACCAGTTTTATATGATAATGGCTATTGATAAAGACTTAGGTGTGTAATTTTGAGTACACACCGGGCATTGCTCTAGTAGCATGTATGTCCGATTCTTCTCTATTCTGGTAACGTGAGACCCCCTATTCTGTGGCTGTGCCACGTGTAGTTGGTGGCTTTGCCATGTGAGACCCCCTATTCTGTGGCTATGCCACGTATATTTGGTGGCTTTCCCACGTGAGACCCCTTATTCTGTGGCTGTGCCACGTATATTTGGCGGCTTTGCCACGTGAGACCCCCTATTCTGTGGCTGTGCCACGTACAAATCTAAATCAGTGGCTGTGCCACGTTGTATTTAGTGGCTGTGCCACATGTGAATATAAATCTGTGGCTGTGCCACGTACAAATCTAAATCAGTGGCTATGCCATGTGTGTTTGGTGGCTACGCCACGTGCATTATCATTACAGTGATTTTATCACGTTTATCGAGAAAGCCATTATCGCATTATTTTCACATGCTCGTTACTGCTCTATACTGAGCCTTTTACTTCATGTTTCCACATGGTTTTGAGATAGGAGAATGCTGTTTTGAGAACTTTCATGCTATGGTTTTCAAATAAGTATACTGAGTTTTACATACAAATAAATATTTTATGATGTGCATTATGGTTTATATAATGAGTCCCTTACCCCCTTACTGAGCAATTTAGAAGCTCACCCTGTTTTCTTTCCCCCCAGATTTCTTCAAGTAAAAAGGGTTTTCCTGCGACGTACGGAGTAGTGGCTAGTGGAGGACTTGAGCTCCAGGCCATATATATTGTGGTTTGAGGTATCATTTATCTTTTCATGTACCCAGACAATTATTGTAATTATAGACACTTGCTGTATAACCTTGTAAGGGATGTATTAGGATTAATTAACTTAATATTGAGTAATGTATATGATATGATATATACTATCTAATGATGAGATCCTGAGGTATGATATGCATGATGATGTATGACACTACACAGGAATGCACCATTAATTGTGATTTGACGAGTAAAAAGTTTTAAATTTGCCCTATTTTCCACATTTTCGGGGCGTCACACAGCCATAAGGGCAAGCTATGATGAGGAAACTTCCTAAGAAGGTCCTTGTAACGTTCCCATGCCTCGTAAAGGGTCTCAAAGTCGAATTGGGAAAATGAAGATATGTCACTACGTAATTTAGCCATTTTGGAAGGAGGAAAGAACTTAGCTGAGAACTGATGGGCTAACTCATCCCAAGTGGTGATGGATCCAGGAGGTAAAGAGGTCAACCAATGTTAAGCTCTATCTCTAAGAGAGAAAGGAAATAGCTTAAGCCTAAGTGCATTGTCCACGAGTCCATTATGCTTGAAAGTGTTGTACAGATCTAGAAATTGCTCTAAGTGAGCATGTGGATCATCATGAGGAAGCCCACTGAACTGTAGCGAAGTTTGGATCATCTGGAGGATCAAAGGCTTAATTTCAAAGTTGTTTGCTGGGATAGCTGGTGGTCTAATGCCAGTGTAGTAACCTCCTATGGTCGAGACAACATAATCTCCTACAATCCTAATCTCTCTGTTTTCAACCATCTTGTCTTACAGCGGAGCTACTATTTTCCTAGAGTCCTTCTTGATTTTTCTAAGTGTTCTTTCTATTTTAGGATCTAAAGGAAAAGCAGTCAAAGCTCTTGGCTCTACGCATACAGACATTCAAAAGTCCTAAAAAAATATTTCGATTTTAAATTTTTTTAAATTAATTTTTTTATAGAGAGAAAATTAACTAATCTAAATTAAGGCTCTAAATATTTACAACCTAAGTATGTACAGAACTAAAAGTATACCTAAGCATAATTTCACTTACATTAATCAATGGCTAATTGTGATTCCCCGACAACGGTGGCAAAAACTTAATTCTTGCGACGTCCTAACTACCTTAGACGTGTAAACCACAAGTGCACGGGTCGCGCAAGTAATAACGGGAATTGAGTCCCAGATTATTGTCCCACAGAGTGTCACGACCCTCAAACTTACCAAAATCCTTACAAATCGCTTTTTAAATATAATTGTTTATTCATCCATACCTTACTCCGAATGTGAACAGCTACCCTCTCAACAGTTAGGCTATGTGTCAATGTCTACCTCATCCATCCATAACAATTTAATTTGCAATATAATTTTAGAAGTAAACACTTTTATAAATATATCAGAGTTACTGTTTACAAGTGTTTACATTGCTTTACATCCCCAATGTTTACATACAAAATGCTACTATGCCATGTCTAGTTTAGACACAAAATAATCCAAGTGTGCATACCTTATGCGATGGGATGCAGCAGATACCAAAAAGGATAGCCTCCAGTCACTCTCAATCTATACTCAAAGCTCTGTAGAGAAGGGGAAATAAAGGGGTGAGCAAACACACGCTTAGTAAGGCAATCATGCGAACAGGTAGATACTGCACTATCTATGTTATCGTGATGCCATGCTCAAAAGTATACATTTCATCTCATTTTTTCAAATATAAGTTCATGCTTGTGTAAATGGTATGTAAAGCAATTCATTCTATTAAAATTTAGTGCACAAAAATCAATTCAAAGCATGGCATTAACCATCATGCATATTTTATAAGTAAAGCATGGCATTAATCATCATGCGTAATTCATAAGTAAAGCATGGCATTAAACATCATGCATCAGTGCACCTTAAAACCATTAACAACCGTCATCTCTAAACAATCCAACACTTGTCAGGTCTCAGCCTCTCCCTCGGACTGTCCTGACCCACAAATCATTTCAAACATGAATTTATTCACAAAGCAATAGACATGTACGATAGGCAATACAATAAGGGAGATATCCTCTAGGACTATGGCCATATCCTGTGATACCGACTACACAGATCAAGTGTACGGGTTATCACCACTATTTGCTTCCACACGGGAGGTGGGTCAAGTCCAACCCACTGGTCCATAGTAGATCTCGTCTGAAGACAACATAGCACAATCTCAACACGGTACAACGTACTCCGTGGACCCATAACAACACATCATATCACGCCACATCTCAAAACGCAGGTGTGAGCCTATTTAATCGGTACGACTTCTTATCTACCCGAAGTTCCTAACACGACTATCAACATGTCAAATATCATAAATGCACATGCGAGCCTATTTAATTGGTGTGACACCCAGTCTACCCGAAGCTCCAAGCACGGCAATAAATAAGGTGGGCATCTAATACGAGCTATGCTCCAACACCATGCCAAAACCAATATAAAATCCATGTGAAAACTAGTGCGAGCTAAGCTCAAGCACTCATGCGTATAAAACACATCAAATCTCGTGCAAGTCACACTCTAGCACGCTTTCATTCTCATGAAAACTATGTACGTGGCTCAATTCTTTGCAAAGTATGGTTAACAAACCAAAATAGCTCATTTCTTTTTTAATTCATTTCAAATGTTAGCCAACCTACCAATCACTAGCTAAAAGCAATAAAAGATGATTTTTCTTTTTTCCAAAGCCTTATGCCTTTGTTTTCATGCACATTTCTCAAAACCCAACTCTTTACCCTTCAATCACCCAATATCATTTCCTAGTTTCTCATGCATTCTAGAAAAGCATTTAAGCACCCAAATTGCATACAGATATCTCTAAGAGTCCACACAATTCCCTTACCTCAATTTACTCGGGGTGCAACTCTTTTCCTTTCGGTTCTCACGTTGTTATCTCGACTTGCTCTGGTGCATCCTCAGGAGCTGTAATTCATCCATCAAACACTTGAGTTAACGCTTTAACTCTCATTCAACTATTCATTTATCCAATGTCTTAAATACACATTTTACCCCTTGTGGTAAATCTCACAATTTATCCCAAAATCAACACCTCCAAATCATACCCACAACATAATCATCATCTTAAGATAACTCATTCATCATTAATACTTCTACATTTCACTTTCTCACACTATACCATTTCTAGGTTATGGTGGATTCTTTACTTTTTAAGTTGTTCCTATTTCATATGTATATTAAACAACTCCAAAATCAATAACCAAACAATGTACTTGAGTTGTTTCATTAGAAACTCACCTAGCTTGATTTCCTCTTTGCTCCAAATGGGAATGCACATTTTATCTTTCAATCCAGCAAATGGGGAAATGCCTCCAAGCTATGTTGTTCTTCTCTTTGATGTGAACAACTTTGTCTCTAATAGCTTTCTCTCAAATCTTACTGAAAATGGCTGGATTTAGGAGTGAGAAAGCTAGGTTTTTTGGTTTTGGAATGGAAAGGAAAGTTCAATCTCAGGAAAATGTAAATTTCACTGCTCCTTTTATAGAAATAGCTTGATGAGATCGATCTGCTCTAGTAGGAGATCGATCTGGTCCCCTTAAATCCCTCTTTTTCACGGCATTTTCAAGCATGAGATCGATCTGTCCAAGCTTGAGATCGATCTGCTCCAAACAGAGAGCTAAGGAGATCGATCTGTGTGCTTGAGGATCGATCTTTTCATTACAGAATGTTTAAGAGATCAATCTGGCCCTATTGAAGATCGATCTGCCCTATACCGTTGCCCAAATAAGAGCATTCTGGCTCTTCCAGATCGATCTCTCATCCTATGAGATCGATCTGGCCTTCATATTTTCCAGATTTCCTGCAGTTTTTTTGTAGTAACTTCACCTAAAACATCTTTAATTTGCTGCCATAGTCATTTTCTCATCTGATCACCTTTAAGACTTTAAAATGGCATCCATTAATACTTTATACACATTAAGACTTGTGTAGAATCTTTGTATAACCAAAAGTACATGATATAAACCAAATAGAAGTGCACAACTTATGTAATCTTCCTTCCATTTCACCACACTACTCATATTCTATTCCACTCACATTCTTGACATGTTTAAGTCCATTTTTTCATATTCATGTATAATGTAACTTGTACGTACAATCACAACTCTTATTATAAGTGTGTACATTAACTTATGGACTTACATCTCATATACTTCACATTACAAGTAGATCATCATACTTATGATTTCATTTTCATATATATTCAAGGTTTAACCTATATGGGGTCTCACACAGAGAATACAATTAGCCTAACTAAGTACCAATTAATTTTGCCCTAAGTATATCTTAGCAAAGGTTTAACCTATTCGGGGTCTCACACAGAGAATACAATTAGCCTAACTAAGTACCAATTAATTTTGCCCTAAGTATATCTTAGCAAATTATGAATATTAAGAGGGTGATCTACAAGGTTTAAATTGAAAATACTGTAGATAATTAAAATATGAAAACTATAAACTAAATAAAATAGAGCAAAAATTAGTTACAGAGCTCCAAGCAAATAAAAACGATAGTCTGCAAAAGAAAAATACTGAAACTAGAATTAATTAGTATAAATGGATTAAAGATGCAAATAAGAAAATAACGAAATGAAAATAAATAGATTAAAACTAGAAAATTCTAATATGAAAAGAAAATTTGCATGTGTTTAATCTAATTAATTAACCAAAAAAAATGCAAATTAATCTAACCTAAGACCTAATGGAATAAAATTCTAAAACTTTAAGAAAATTCCTAAATATAACTGTAAACCTAAATGCCTAAAATGGTGACCCTAAATTAAATATAACTTTTTCTACTTACTAACTTAATAAATTGCCTAGATAAATAATAAAATAAAATCTAAATGATGCATGAGAAATAAATATTTCCTAAATAAATGCATGAAAATACTAAATTAAAATTTCAATTGCATAAAAAGAAAGAAACTAAGATTTAATCTAAACTAAAATCTAAAGCTATTAAATCTAGTGGTCTTAAACATATGTAAATTAATCAACCTATTAAAATATTATTTAAACTAATTAAATAGGGCAATAGCTTAAAATAAATCTAAGCGATTAATAATAAACTCTTGAAATATTGCAAGCAAAACTACAAAATAAATATACACATTAAAACATTGGCTATGTACTGCTTTGCCAACAATGTCGCAACACATTACTAAAATTTTGTCCTTTGCACTGTACTACTACCTTGCACCTGTTCTGCACTGCAGGCTCACAATACGCCTTCGATTCCTGTAACAGCAGCAGAGCACCAAGGAAGCAACTTCATGTAGCAGTGAAGGGAGATCCAGCACGCACCTGGAGCATCATAGCCATGACCAGCTCTGCACTGCTTCAGCACATTCTGCATCATCACCCAGCGACGCCACACTTTTGTCTGTAGCTAAGACAGATCAAAAGTAGCAGTTCCTGCACAAACACGCATCGGAAACAACAAGCTTTCTTCCGTTCTTGCAACATAAAAGATTGATGCATCCAGCACCAGTCACGGCATGTCCTGCCTTCAGCCAGAGTCGCCTCTAGCTGCAATCCAGCAGTAGTGAATGGACACAACAAAGAAAACTTAACAGGATGTAAAGGTAATCATATCAGCCATTAACAGAGAACTATAATAATAAACAAAACATAAACTGAATGCATAAAATCATGGTAGATACCAAAACAACATAAAAAGAAAAGAAAAAAATATGAACAATAAAGTGAACTAACAACAGAGCAAAACAGAGGGAGGAATTTTTCTGCCACTATCACAGTAAAGCTCATCAGACCAGCCGCCACATTCTGCCATCTCCTAGTTCTTCATGCACCATGTCCTGCTGGCACTCACTGCTCTTGACAGTGTACTGCTTTAGTTCTTTTGTTCAAATGTCACACCTAGCCACTCAACAATTTCAGCCCAATAACAACCACGATCCTTGAACCAGTAACACACCCCTTGGCACCACACAGCAATAGCAACTGAATGCAGCAAAAACTGATTACGAGAGCATGTAGAAACTAGGTGCAAAAAAAAAAAAAAATAGGAAAGTATAAAATGAAACTGCATGAATCTAGAAAGGCAAAAGCAGAACTCGATTAGCGAAGAAAACAACAAGATAAAGAAGGAACTAAGATGCAGGAACATAGTATGAAATATTGAAAACAGAAGAGAACTTGCTACAGGTCACGCAGTAAGTCTTTTCCTTCCTTTAACCCGAACTTAAAGTTATAAATTAATTGTGCAAGATTCCTCCTAACTAGTGAAAATAGTAGAGAAATAGAACAAGAAGCTCGAAACTTTTTATTTTATCACAGGAAATTAACAAATCAATTGACTATCTAAGCTAAGGAACGCTGTAGAGAAAAGCATGAATAAAAATGGTGAAGATGGAGCTGCTGTGACCAAGCTCCCCCGCCCCCCAACTCTACCCGAATGAACAATAAAAGCGATGGAAAACAAAACAGTGAAATGAACTAATAAAAAGCAGAAACAAAGCTTTTCATTAAAGAAGTTAAATGTGCCAAAAATAGTAAAATGGAAACTTGTAAAACCTATAACAATGGTGGCTGCCAACGTGAAAAGCCAAGAAAAACTAGAGAAAAATAAACCTAAAACCTAACAATAGAACTTTAACATAAAAGTTTAAAAACTATTCCAAAAACTACTTGTTAAAAACTACTTGGTTTCTAATTGCCTCATCATTTTCTATTTATACACAAAATTGGGGATACAAAGGTAATTTCCAATCCTAGATGAGTTGGCATTGTTTAGCCACGTGTCTTCACTCCATTCGCTTTATAGAAGATATTTCCATGTCATTTGTTTTCTTGTCCACTTGAATGTGCGATGTGGCATGTAGTGGCCAATGTATCCTTGTAAGCTTATTTTCAGTCCATTTTCTACAGATTTAATCTATCTGCAAACATAAGAATTTTAATTCAAATGAGAGGATAATTAATAAAATAATATGGTGTAATGACCCGTGACCTATAAAAATTCGGGAGAATTTTTTATTTTTTTTAACTTCAGCTTGCAACTTAATCCTTTATTCACTTAGGTTCTATTCCTGTTCAGTGTCAATTCATTTTCTTACTTCTTTATCCATCCTTTATAATTAAGTTTCACATTTGGATTTATATGGCCGATAGAAATTTTGGCAGCATAACGGCTTATATATAAGCCTATCCACCAGCAAACCATATGTTTTTAACAATCTTAGATATCCACAGCTATCAGACATGCTTTCCAAGTCATATCATCAAATCATTCTACATATGCCAAAACACGTCTAGTTACTCCCAAAAAAATCAATCCTGAAAAATATTTCATTTATCCTTATATAGATTACATCCCAACACATTACTTTCAATAGATGTCTATGCATACAACTGGTCTGGGAAAGAGATAGAAATGTATATCTTACGCATGTACAAAAGGTAGTTTGGGAAAACTTATATCCGTCAGCCTACATGGTGACATAGCAATTATCAACTGTAGTTGTACTGCAACACATCTGAGAGGTGAAGGGGTGAGCTTTCGGGAAAAAGCCCAATAAGAAAATACATTTAAAGTAGTCTTGATATGTAAAAGCATGCAAGAAATCATTCATGAAACAAATGCTTCAGAAAAATTGATCATAAGTTTTTTTTTAGAAACTAATATTTAGAAGATATGTAAAACTTTCGTTACGTGCATAGTCATCATAGGAAAATATGAAGCATGAGTTCTTTAAATCAAATAGCATGCTTAAACCGTTTCATAAAATCTTCATCATTCATGGATGATTTCATAAAATCAGCGTCATTCATAAACATTTCATAAAACATAATCTTTCTTAAACATTTCATCATAAATCATAATTGTTCGTAAACATTTCGTCAAAATCTCATAAAAACATAGTCATTCATCATCATCATAATCATAATAATAATCATAATCGTGGAGACTAGGCTATAACTAAGTCATACGATATGTGTCATTCTTCGTAGAGAGTCAATCATACCTGTGGCCATGGTAAGGGGGCTGTAAACTAGATCAGGGTCGTACAACACTTTCATAAAAAACATGGGTAGTATCTATCTTTCGTACTTTCTCTAGCACCTAGCTAGGGCACGAGCACCAAAGGCACTCTTCGTGCGGGAAATATTCATGCGTGCTGCGCGGGTATAAGATACTACCAAAAACATCATCATCATTAACCACATGTAGCAAGACATCTACCACACAGGTAGAGTCAAGTGCTACTGGGGCCCTACGTACCGGCACTCAATTGGTAGAGCCGGAACACCACGAGAAATAGCCATGCATGAAGCCTATAGTCTTAAAAATTCTTTTCTCTTTTCTTGAATACTTTTGAAAATGTCAAAAGTTAATTTCAAAGCATAAATATAGGTTTTCAAACCACCATAAAACTTCCATGTATTTTCATACTTCAGGAAATTCATTTCATAAACATAGATGCACTTAGTGAACATTTCATAAAATGAAATCATGTTTCGTAAATCGTTCCATAAGTATGAAAATAATCATAAATCCTTTCAAAACATAAAATTGCTTCATAAAATCTTTTTATCAATGCAATGAGGGTTCATTATCAGAACTAAATTAAATTGTACCCCTTACCTTGATTTCTCTTTACAGTCTAACTTTTCCAAATGTTGAGATTTCACTCAGTCCGATTTGCTCCCAATTCAATCATTTAGAGCTTTAATTAATCACAAATTGCTTATTATTACTTCTTATAAACACGTACGCAGTGTAATTTCACTTTAGATAAAATTTTGGACCCAATTATTTTTATTGGGCCTTATAGTCCCTTAATGTGCCTACCTCTATCCTAAGCCTGTTTCAACTCCCTTATTCGGTCCTTAAAATCCATTTAAGTATTTAGGCTCAATTACAATTTATGGGTCGTCCATTAGGTTATTAACGAGTTTAGGCCAATTGTTACCCAAGCTGGACCCATTATAAATGTTTAAATAAACTTTAAATTGAAATGGTATGGTTGGATGAGATTTACATCGACACACAACCCAACTATTGGTGGTGAAGCTGTTCACGATTAAAGGAATGTATGAATAATGGATTAAATAATAAAAAAAATGAAAAAATTGTAGTGGATTTTTGGTAAATTGAAGGTCGTGATAGATTTATTTGGTATCAGAGCAGAGTTGTTTTGATGAGTTTCAGTGCAATTAATGAGGTAAGAAAATTACATCCCCATGTTACTGTGCTTGTTTAGATACAATTGTGTATATCGAGATGGGTTGGACAAAGAAATGATTGCGAATGTAAGAATCTTGGCATTATGCCTAATACCAGTCGCGGTAGAGGGGCAAGAGCACGAGCTAGAGGCCATAGGGGTAGGCCTGAGAGCCATACTGAGTCGTTAGTATATGAGACTCGGAAGGAGGTAGAGGTGGACGCTGATGTTGAGCATGCCCCACAAGGTCCGGCAGAGCGATCGGAGAGTACTGAGGCACGCTTCACGAGGATAGAGCGAAGCTTAGAGTTGATTGCTCAATCGATACTTGGAGCTGGTGGCGGGCAGGGGCCAACTGCATAGGGTGATACTGAATAGGCGGTTACTCCTGAGATACCTGTACAGCCAGCCTAGAGACTCCAGACAACATATACCCCTACACCTCCACCAGTATAGGATATGCCTTTTACTATTACTCCACCACAAGGTAGTAGAGGTTGGAGTTATAGATATGACTTCGATAGATTACGACAGTTCCAGAAGTTTAGACCGTCGACTTTCAGTGGGATTAAGGACCCAATAGCTGTAGAGGACTAGGTGAATGAGATTGAAAAGTTATACGAATTTTTTGAGTGCACTACTACAATGATGGTAGCTTTTACCGTATTAATACTGAAAGGATCGACAGAATATTGGTGGAAGTCCACTAGACCCATTTTGAGAGCTCGACATACAGAGATCAGCTGAGATGTATTTTTGGAGGCCTTCCGGAGGTAATATGTTTCGGATACTAAGCAATGGAAGCTGCAGATGGAATTCTTGGGATTGACCCAAGGGAGTAGATAGGTGGACGAGTATGAGACGACATTTAACTCCTTGGGCAGGTATGATCCTGACACGATGGACAGTGAGGTCAAGAAGTCTGAAAGTTTATGGATGGACTGAGACCAACCATAAGATCTCGATTGGTTCCCTTTGATATATCGACATATGAGGAGGCAATGCGCAGGACATAGTTGTGTGAATAGGATATTAAGAGAAATGCCTCGGAGTTCAGAAAGGTTGGTAGAGTGAGGGATAGAGATAGGAAAAGATAGGCAGTAGATAGAAGCTTCAGTTATAGTGGGAGTAGGAGATTATATGGGAAGAGGTCGAATATTGAGGAGATCCAAGAGAGGACAGTTAAGCCTCCCCTGTATCCATGTGAGATCTAAGAATTTTATACACATCTAATTTTGTAATGTGAACATGAAGTGTAATTGATTGAGCTAAATGTGATGTACTCATATATTGAGGTGATAAGGAATAAAATTTCTAAGTGATGAATTGGTATTGAATGAGAAATAATCAATGGAGCAAACTATGGTAATTATATAAAGAGATTTTATGCCAAGTGTACAACTATGGTGTAAAACTATGAGGCCATATCGATCTTGGAGAAGAGGGGATCGATCTGGCAGGCCAAAGTGACAAGGAATGAGAAATATAATGAGCGAATCAATCTCCAATGAAGGCAGATCGATCTCCTTATGATTCTGCCTCAAAGGGAACGATCTCTTATAGGAGCAGATCGATCTCCACATGTTTTTGTAAAATATAGATCGATCTCCTCACAAGGAGCAGATCGATCTCCCCAAGATTATGAGATCCATCTTACCCCTACAATAGATCGATCTGGTAGGCATAAAAATTGCCTAAAATGTTCCCAAATTCAAAGGTAGATTAATCCCTTATAAGAGCAGATCGATCTCCTGCCCTATGCCTATATAAGGACCCCTGTGTTTTTGTTGAAATTAATCTTTTCTCTATCCAAAAACTAAAAACCCCCATTTAGGTAGAATCCCTAGCTTTCTCTCCCCTCTAAAATGCCTATCTCCATTCGAATCAAAGGTTGTGGCAAGATGAAAAGTTATTCCTCAACAAAAGGGGAACAACATACTTGGAAATCGAAGGACGATTTGAGCTGAGGCATGAATTGAGCACTCCATAAGTTTTGAGTAAATTTCTAAGCTTTAATCCTTGATTTAGAAGTAGATTTCTACGATTGTGGCTGTAGATGTTGTGATGAGTAGGATGAAAATGGTTACGGATGTTAGAATCATTGAGGTATTGAGAAATTATGAGAATGTGAGCAATTATGCTTGATGTTGAGATTAGAGACAATGTGATGACGTGTTAATGATGTTTTTACATCGTTTGGATAGCCTGGGAGTTCCAGAGAGGAGTGTGAGGCTAGTTCGTCGTTCGGGGGAAACGATTGCACTATACGAGGTGCAATGAGGTAAGGGAAAACTTAAACTCATTTGTGTATGTGATTTGTAATGATATTTGTAGCATGTAATGTTTTGAGAAAACAAACATGTTTTACGAGTTGTGATTGTGTTATTGCACACGATTTTATAGCCTGTTGGGGCCCAATTTTTATGAGTTGTAAACAAAGCGTGAAATTGTTTTACAAACTATTTGAGTTTAAAAGTGAAAAGGGATCTGGGCTCTACGTTAAGGCGTACTGAGATTTGAGAAATATGTACATGGTTTTTCCAGTTTGAGCTCGATTTTGACATGTTTTGTAATGAGTACAAAAACATTTTCAGATGAGTTTTCTGAGAGAAACCATTATCAGTTCTACGTGAAGGTAAAACAGTTTTATATGATAATGGTTGTTATTGAGACTTAGGCGTCTCTGTGATAGCCCATCGGGCCTTACTTTGGTAGCATATAAGTCTAAGCTTTACTCTGGTAGCATGTAAGTCTGATATTCCTCCGCTTTAGTAGTGAGAGATGCCTCTGTTCTAGTAACGTGAGATGACCCCTGCTCTGGTAGCACTGGGTGGCCTTACTTTAGTAACATCCAAGTCCAAGCCTTGCTTTGGTAGCATGTAAGACCGATAGTGTGCATGAGGAGAGGCCTTGCTCTGGTAGCATGTAAGTCCGAGCCTTGTTCTGGTAACACGTAAGACCAATACACCATGTACAAGATCGTATTGTCGACGTTCCCTCTTTTGAGGATGCTTAGGATGCGCACCCAGAGGAGATTATTTTGATATGCCATGACAGATGTTTTTATCTAAGCTTTTATTGCCTAGTCTCCATTTTATACATGAGATTGTGGCCTTACCACGTGCATTACTACTGAGGTGATTTTTATCACGTTTTTTACAAGAAAAGCCATTATCGCATCCTTATTTCCATATGCTTATAACTATTGTTTTTATACTGAGCCATTTACACTCATGTTTCTGCATGATCTTAGAGAAATGAGATGATAATGTTGTTTTAATGATTTCATGCTACGTTTTCTATTGAATTTATTGAGTTTCACCTACAAATCAAAATGACTATGTTGTGAAATTGAGGATTTTATTAATGAGTCCCTTACCCCCTTACTGAGCGATTTAGAAGCTCACTGTATTTTTTTATCCCCCCAGATTTCTTCAAGTGAAGAGAGTTTTCCTGCGATGTACGGAGTAGTGGATAGTGGAGGACTTGAGCTCCAGGCCGTATATTGTATTTAAGGTATACTTTAACATTTCATGTACCCAGACTAAAGTTTTATTTACAGACACCTGATGAACAATGATGTGTGGGATGTATTAGGATTAATTAACGCTGAACTGGGGAATGTATATGGTATGATATATCAATATTAGATGATGAGATCCTGAGGTGAAAGTTTTATAATATATTTATCATGATGTATGACACTGCACAGGAATGCACCTAGAATTGTGTATTGATGTAAATATATTTTAAATTTACCTTGTTTTTCGCGCTTCCGGGGCGTCACAGAGTTTATTTGGTATTAGAGCCTAGGGTGTTTAGTAATGCCAGTGTCGGTTAAGTGAAATAGGATACATCCCAACTGTCTGTATAAGTATGGTCATGAACTGAAATTGAGGATTGAAATTTCAATTAAGTTTGATGTGTAAGGGCAGGAATGTATTGAGGTTGAAAATGAGTGGACGACTAGGTCATTCGAGAAGGTAGACAGAGCCACCTTCGCCACCTGCCCCACAACCGGAGAGTCCTAACTCTCGATTTAACCAGATTGAGCAAGATGTGTTGTAGGGTTTTGAGCAAATGGTAGCGCTATTCGCGTAACATTTTGGAGTTAATACCCCGAGTACCATTCCTACACGACCACAAGGACCTCCCACGCCCGCAGTATAAATGGACCCGGTGCCTCCCACCACTCAGCCCAATGACAGAAGTATGATTCAATTGAGGGACTTTTTGAAAATGCATCCACCCACATTTAAGGGGAGAAAGGATCCCGTAGAGGTTGAGGAGTGACTGACTGAGTTGAGAGTCATATTTGACTATTTGGGATGTACTGATGCTGAGAGGATCAGTATGGGTGCTTATATGTTAAAAGGGAGAGCTCGAGATTGGTGGGATACTACCCAGAGTATTCTAATATCTCGCCAGGATGTGATTAGCCGAGAAGAGTTCCAGAAGGCCTTTAGAGCCCAATATGTACCACGAGCTAACCAGAGAAGGATACAAGCTAAGCTTTCGAGTCTGGTACTGGGTGATATGTCTATAGATGATTCTGAGAGTCAATTTACCACTCTATTGAAATATGATCCAGAGACCTATAAAGATGAAGAGCTCCACATCGAGAGATTTGTATATGGACTAAAGCCTATCATCAGAGATCGATTAATAGGACTGTGTATTACTGAGTTTGGAGATACTCTGAGCCGAGCACAAGAGATTAAGAGGGGAATCGAAATCGTACAATCCCAAAATGAGTTCAGCGCAGTGACTAGAGATAAGGGCAAAAGGCCAGCGATATCCCAAACAAATATTCGGAGAGGTTCCTTCAGAAGAGGAAGATTTGAGGCACAAAAGGGCAGATTGGAGAGCCCCAGAGCTTATCCCATCATTAGGGATACCCCTCGAGATGTTAGGCCGGAGATAAGGGTTTGTAGAGACTGTGGCCAACCGCATGAGGGAAGTTGTATTGGGTTGATCCGTGGATGTTTTAGATGTGGAGACATGGGTCACAGAGTAAAAGACCATCCTCAACCTCAGAGACCACATGCTTCGGAGCCTACCAGACAGCAGCCTCAGAGAGTGAATCCCCCGAGACGGGCCACTGCAGCAAAGAAAAGAAAGAAACCCGTCACAGTGGGACGTGTGTTTACTTTGGATAAGGAAACAACATGCACTTCTATAGAAACTATAAGAGGTACACTCTCTGTCTGTAATGCTAAGGCTCATATGTTGATTGACTCAGGGTCCACGCATTCATTTATTTCTGAACATTTTTCATGTAAGTTAAATTTGAAGTTTGAACCTCTAGAGTATATCTTACATGTGAATACTCCTATGCGTGAGTCCCAGAAAATGGATATGTATGTAGAGGATGTGAAATAAAAGTGGGAGATAGAGTAATGCTAGTAGATCTAATGATGTTAAATATACATGGGTTCGATGTGATTTTGGGAATGGATTAGCTGGCAATCAATCGAGTGAGTTTAGACTGCTATACTAAGATTATAACTTTCTCCCTACCTAAACCTTACAGTGTACGTTTGAAATATTGAGGAAATAAATATGTAGAATTTTGTAAGCAATTTGAAATTTGTGATGTTACCTTTTGAGGGTACTAAATTTAATTATTAATGTGAAGGTTATGAAGCACTCATCTCGGATGATAATCTGGAACATCCGAGGATTGAGGATATACCCGTGATGTATGAATTTTTGGATGTTTTCCTAGATGAGTTGCCTGGTTTACCACCAAAGAGAGAGCTGGAGTTTACCATTAATTTGGTATCAGATACTTAGCCAATCTCTAGACCTTCGTATAGGATGGTGTTAGTGGAACTAGAGGAATTGAAGAAATAACTACAGGAGTTATTGAATCAAGGATTTATTAGACCCAGTGTCTCACCATTGGGAGCACTAGTGTTATTCGTAAGGAAGAAGGATGGTAGTCTCAGATTATGCATAGACTACCGACTATTGAATAAAGACAGGGTGAAGAATAAATACCCATTGCCCAGGATTGATGATCTGCTTGATCAACTGAGCGGGGCCTCAGTCTTCTCTAAGATTGATTTAAGATCGGGCTATCACCAATTGAGGATTAAGGAGGAAGATATTCTGAAGACAGCCTTCAAGACAAGGTATGGTCATTACGAATTTCTAGCGATGCCCTTTGGATTGAAGAACGCGCCTGCAGCTTTTATAAGGTTAATGAATGAGGTGTTCAGAGACTATCTAGATAAGTTTGTATAGTCTTTATTGATGATATCTTGGTGTACTCTCGATCCTATAAGGAGCATGCACAATAATTTTGGTTAGTAGTTCAGATATTTCGAGTTAAGCAATTATATGGAAAGCTTAGTAAGTGTGAGTTTTGGCTGGATCAGATAGGTTTCCTTAGTCATATAGTTTCAGAGGAAGGAGTATCAGGTGATCCAATTAAAGTGGAGGTTGTACTTAATTGGGAAAGACCGAGGATAGTTACAATGGTACGAAGCTTTCTTGGTTTGGCAGGGTATTACAGAAGATTTCTTGAGGGATTCTCCAGGATTGCCGCTCCTTTGACCAAGCCCACGCACAAGGAGACTTCGTTCATATGGACTGATCAATGTGAGCTCAATTTTCAAGAATTAAAGAGGAGATTAACAGCGGCGCCTGTGTTGACTATCCCTAAGGGATCAGGAGGATTTTCAGTGTATAGAGATGCTTCCCATCTAGGATTGGGGTGTGCGCTCATGCAAAATGGAAGAGTGGTCACCTATGGATTGCGACAGTTGAAAGATCATGAGCAGAATTACCCCACGCATGATTTGGAGTTAGCCGCTATGGTATTTGCCTTGAAGATCTAGTGACACTACTTATATAGGGAAAGATTCCAGATCTTCACTGACTGTAAGAGTTTGAGGTATCTGTTTGATCAGAAAGAGTTAAATATAAGACAAAAGAGATGGATGGAACTCCTTTAGGATTATGAGTGTGAGATTCTATACCATCCGGGGAAGGCGAACGTAGTTGTTGATGCCCTGAGTAGGAAGAGTATGATATCTGCTATGATGATCAGGGAATGGGATTTATTGGAGCAGTTCATCAAACTCTGAACAAGAGTTAAAGAGGTAGAGACTGGATTTTTGGCTAGCCTGCGAATAGAGCCCAGGATCATGGATCGAATTAGAGCTGGGCAGCGTGATGATCAGAGGTTGATTGATATGGTTAGCCAAGCCGAGCAAACTTCGCAGTCGGATCTCATAGTCATTGAGGATGGATTGTTGAGATTCAGAGGATGAATTTGTAGACCGGATGATGATACCCTGAAGAAACAGATACTGAGAGAATCCCACTACTTACGATACACCATGCACCCAGGGAGTACTAAGATGTATCGAGATTTGAGAAAAGGTATAGTAGTGGAGTGGTATGAAGCGAGACGTGGCAGATTTTGTGGCCAAATGTTTAGTGCGCCAGCAAGTGAAAGCTGAGCTTTAGAAGCCTGAAGGAGTATTACAGCCTTTACATGTGCCTGCATGGAAATGGGAGCATGTCACTATGGATTTTATTATAGGTTTACCAAGGACCCGAAGAGGTCGTGACGCTATATGGGTCATAGTGGATAGACTGACAAAAAGTGCCCATTTCCTTGCCATCAAGAGCACAGATACTATGGATGCCTTAGCTGAGTTATATGTCAACGAGATAGCTAGATTACATAGGGCTCCAATGAGTATTACTTCTGACAGAGATTCAAGATTTACCTCCAGATTTTAGACCCATTTTCAGGGGTCTGTGAGATCTCGATTGAGTTTTAGCACTGTCTATCATCCTCAAATAGATAGTCAGTCAAAGAGGACTATTCAGACCCTGGAGGATATGTTGAGAGCGTATACGATGGATTTTAAGGGATCATGGGATGATTACCTGCCCCTAGTAGAGTTTGCGTATAATAATAGCTATCACGCGAGTATTGGAATGATACCTTTTAAGGCTCTATATGGTAGGAGGTGTAAATCCCCTGTAGCTTGGGAAGAAGTGACAGAAAGATAAATGCTTTTCGGCTTGTTGAACAGGCTATAGAGAGTGTGAAAATTATATGTGAGAGATTACGAGCTGCACAGAGTAGACAGAAAAGCTACGCGGCTTTGCGTAGACGACGACTCGAGTTTGATGTTGGTGATGTAGTATTTCTGAAGATATCACCGAATAAGGGTATCATGAGATTTGGAAAGAAAGGGAAATTGAGTCCTCGATACATTGTACCATTCGAGATTCTTGAGAGAGTGGGAGAGGTAGCCTACAGGTTGGCATTACCCCTACAGATGGCTGGGATACACAACGTCTTTCATGTATCTATGTTGAGAAAGTACCACCCGAACCCTTCTCATGTCATAGAGTATGAAGAGATGAACATACAAGAGGACATGAGCTACACGGAAGAACCCGTCTGAATTCTCGATAGGAAAGAGAAGGTACTTCGGACTAAAAGCATCTCATTAGTCAAAATTTTATGGAAGCATCACTCCATGGAAGAGGCAACTTGGGAATTGGAAAGCCTCATAAAGGAGAAGTACCCCTATCTGTTTGACGAGTCAAGTTGAATTTGGAGGACCAAATTCTTTTAAGGTGGGGAGGAAGTGAGATGTGAGAATTTTATACACATCTAATTTTGTAATGTGAACATGAAGTGTAATTGATTGAGCTAAATGTGATGTACTCATATATTGAGGTGGTAAGGAATGAAATTTCTAAGTGATGAATGAGTATTGAATGAGAAATAATCAATTGAGCAGACTATGGCAAATATATAAAGAGATTTTATGCCAAGTGTACAACCATAGAGTGAAACTATGAGGCCAGATCGATCTTGGAGAAGAGGGGATCGATCTGGTAGGCCAAAGTGACAAGGAATGAGAAATATAAACGAACAAATCGATCTCCATTAATGGCAGATCGATCTCCTTATGATTTTGCCTCAAAGGGATCGATCTCCTATAGGAGTAGATCAATCTCCAAATGTTTCTATAAAATGTAGATCGATCTCCTCATAAGGAGCAGATCGATCTCCCCAAGATTATGAGATCGATCTTACCCCTACGACAGATGGATCTGGTAGACATAAAAATTGCCTAAAACGTTCCCAAATTCAAAGGCAGATCGATCTCCTACAAGAGCAGATCAATCTCCTGCCCTCTGCCTACATAAGGACCCCTGTGTTTTTGCTGGAATTCATCTTCTATCTCTCCATAAATTGAAAACCCCCATTTTAGCCAAATCCGTAGCTTTCTCTCTCCTTCAAAACGTCCATTTCCGTTCGAATCAAAGGTTGTGGCAAGAGGGAAAGTTGTTCATCACCAAAAAGGGAACAACATACTTGGAAATCGAAGGACAATTTGAGCTGAGGCATGAATTGAGCACTCCATAAGTTTTGGGTAAATTTTTAAGCTTTAATCCTTGATTTGGAAGTAGATTTCTGCGATTGTGGCTGTAGATGTTGTGATGAGTAGGCTGAAAATGGTTACGGATGTTAGAATCACTGAGGTATTGAGAAATTATGAGAATTTGAGCAATTATGCTCGATGTTGAGATTAGAGACAATATGATGACGTGTTGATGATGTTTTTACATCGTTTGGATAGCTCGGGAGTTCTAGAGAGGAATACGAGGCTAGTTCATCATTCGAGAGAAACAATTGCACTATACGAGGTGCAATGAGGTATGGGAAAACTTAAACTCATTTGTGTATTTGATTTGTAATGATATTTAGAGCATGAAATATTTTGAGAAAACAAGCATGTTTTACGAGTTGTGATTGAGTTATTGCAGATGATTTTATAGCCGATTGGGGCCCAATTTTTATGAGTTGTAAACAAAGCGTGAAATTGTTTTACAAACTGTTTGAGTTTAAAAGTGAAAAGGGATTTGGGCTCTACGTTAAGGCGTACTGAGATTTGAGAAATTTGTGTGTGGTTTTGCCAATTTGATCTCGATTTTGACATGTTTTTTAATGAGTACAAAAATATTTGCAGATAAGTTTTATGAGAGAATCCATTATGAGCTCTACGTGAAGGCAAAAATGATTTTATATGATAATGGTTGTTGTTGAGACTTAGACGTGTCATGTGATAGCACATCGGGCTTTGCTTTGGTAGCATATAAGTCCAGGCCTTGCTCTGGTAGCATGGAAGTTCGATATTCCTCCACTTTGGTAGCGAGAGATGCCTCCGTTCTGGTAACATGAGATGTCCCCCGCTCTGGTAGCGCTGGGTGGCCTTGCTTTGGTAGCATGTAAGTCCAATAGTGTGCATGAGGAGAGGCCTTGCTTTGGTAGTATGTAAGTCCGGGCCTTGTTCTGGTAACACATAAGACGAATACACCATGTACATGACCATATTGTCGACGTTCCCTCTTTTGAGGATGCCTGGGATTCGCACCCAGAGGAGATTATTTTGATATGCCATGACGGATGTTTTTATCTGAGTTTTTATTGCCTAGTCTCCATTTTATACATGAGATTGTGGCCTTGCCACGTACATTACTACTGAGGTGATTTTTATCACATTTTTATGAGAAAAGCCATTATCGCATCCTTATTTCCATATGCTTGTAACTATGGTTTTTATACTGAGCCATTTACTCTCATGTTTCTGCATGATCTTCGAGAAATGAGATGATAATGATGTTTTAATGATTTCATGCTACGTTTTCTATTGAGCTTATTGAGTTTCACCTACAAATCAAAATAATTATGCTGTGAAATTAAGGATTTTACTAATGAGTCCCTTACCCCCTTACTGAGCGATTTAGAAGCTCACCCTATTTTTATATCCCCCTAGATTTCTTCAAGTGAAAAGAGTTTTCCTATGATGTACGGAGTAGTGGCTAGTTGAGGACTTGACCTCCAGGCCGTATATTGTATTTAAGGTATACTTTAACATTTCATGTACTTAGACTAAAGTTGTATTTACAGACACTTGATGAACAATGATATATGGGATATATTAGGATTGATTAATGCTGAATCGAGGAATGTATATGGTATGATATATCAATATTAGATGATGAGATCCTAAGGTGAAAGTTTTATAATATATTTATCTTGATGTACGATACTGCACAGGAATGCACCAAGAATTGTGTATTAATGTAAATAAGTTTTAAATTTTCCCTATTTTTTACGCTTTCGAGGCATCACAATCCAGCCATAGCTCTAGTAAAGGGTATAGTGATTGAAGGGCCATGGCCTATTACAGAGCAGTGCAGTAAGTGTGGTAGGTTCTATGGTGCTCGATCGTGTTATGGACCTCCTGCAGTATGCTTTTGATGTGGGAAGCCAGGTATATAATTTGAAATTGCCTAGAGATGATAGAAAATACCTCACAGAAGGGCAAAGAGCCGGAGAGAGCTTTTGTTGATACTCCTACTCCGGGACGAAGGGCGACAGCTGAAGAGAAGGGGAAGTAGGTAGTTGGCAAAGGACGAGTACACGCACTAGACCAGGATACTACAGATCAGTCTTCAGATGTGGTGAAAGGTACCATCTAGATCTTTGATCTTGAAGCCTATGTTTTGATAGATCTTGGTGCCACACATTCATTTGTATCGCCTTCATTTGCATATAAGTTGTTTAAATATGTGAAGCTTACCCCATTAAGTAGGAGGATGCTGATAAGCACTCTTATGAACAATAGCCAGCTAGTGGAATAGTTGTTTAGGGATTGCAAGTTGAAAGTAGGGGAAAAGGAAATATCGGTTGACCTCATTTTAATGTATATGAGAGACTTTGATGTAATCCTCGAAATGGATTGGTTGGCTGCAAACTGTTCTGTGGTAAAGAAGAAGGATGACAGCCTCTGACTGTGTATTGACTACAAGTTGTTGAATAAGGTGACCATCAAGAATAAATATCCCCTTCCATACATCGATGACTTGTTAGATCAGCTTCGGGGAGCGCTGATTTTTTCTAAGATAGATCTGAGATATGGGTACCATCAGTTGAGAATTCGAGATAGAGATGTACCCAAGAAAACGTTTCACACCCGGTATGATCATTATGAGTTTATGGTTATGCCATATAGGTTGAAGAATGCTCCCGCTACTTTTATGTTGTTGATGAATGAGGTGTTCACCAGTATTTGGATCGATTTGTTATCGTGTTTATCGATGACATCCAAGTGTACTCAAGATCGAGAGAGGAGCATGAGCAGCACCTGAGGATTGTGCTATAGACCCTCCGAGAGAAGAAGTTATACACTAAACTCAGTAAGTGTGACTTTTGGCTAGAGCACATCTTTTTTCTGGGTCATATTATATCGAGGCATGGTGTATCAGTGGACCCATACAAGATTGAAGAAGTGGTTTAGAGGCAGAGACCCCAAATAGTCACAGAGATTAGGAGTTTCCTGGGTTTAGCTGGGTATTATTGATGGTTTGTGGAGGGATTCTCGAGATTAGCTGCTCCATTGACACATCTCACGAGGAAGAATGTGGAATTCATGTGGGACGATGGATGTGAGAAGAGTTTTCAGAAGTTGAAGCGTCGATTGACCACAGCTCCGATTCTCACCATTCCTACTAGTTCAGGAGGTTTTTTTGTATATACAGATGCTTTGTACCAAGGACTGGGCTGCGTACTAATGCAGAATGGGAAGGTAGTAACCTATGGATCTAGACAGTTGAAGGATCATGAAAGAAACTACCCGACCCATGATCAAGAGTTGGCTGCCGTGGTATTCGCTTTGAAAATATGGCGCCATTATCTACACAGTGAGAAATTTCAAGTATTTATGTAAGACCCAAAATTCAGTGTCTTCTGCTTAAGAACATGTTAGTGTGAACCTTTGTACGTAATAGGTTAATCAATAAAGAGATTTCGTGTGGATTTTAAGTTCGAATTATTAAGTTAGAAATCTGAATCCACTGAAGTGCAAAATAAGAGTTTGGGTAATTCCGAAATAAACTGAATGAAATTAGGTCAAATAGATTTAAAATATATACTCAGAACGCGAAAGTATAGAGAGTCCAAAAAGGGAAGTTGGTTTGAAAATGATAAACTGAAAATTACCCTATTTTGGGCAATTTATCCCAGAAATATAGAAAAATATATTTATGGAGGAATAAATAAATACAATAAAATAAAATATGATGCCCATAAATTGTTGTAAAAATAAATTAAATAAAATACATGTACAAAAGTGTATAAATATTAATGTATAAAATACATTGTGGAAATAAAATATAATTATAATAATATTAATAATTGTTTTGTTATTATAATTATTATTAAAATAATAGTGTAAAATTTTAAGATATTTTTATTAATTATATTAAATTTTTTAGATATTTTGTATTATATTATATTATATTAAAATATAATATAATATATATAAAATAATTAAAAAAAGGAAACCAGATCTTGCGAAATAGAGTCGCGCAACCCAGCCCTCCCTTCTGCCTCACCGAACGGAGGCCACCGGAGGGTAAGTTGGACAAGAAGCCAATGAGGGAGAGGAGAGACCATTGTCGGCACCGACAACTTGAAGGAACGACTACCGGCGAGAGAGAGAGAGAGAAATCGAGACCGAGAGAGAAAGAAGGGGAGAAAGAGAGGAAAATAGAGGAGACAACACGAGGGGAAGGAAACAGCGGCCAGGGGGTGGAGAAGTGTCACCGTCGACGCCAGCCCAGCCGAAAATCTAGTGAAAAAAGGGTGAAACGACGAGAACAAGAGAGGGCAGTGGGGCCGAAAATGGAAAAGGCCCAATCGACCTCATCACCGTCGATTCGAGTGAGGCCACCACCAGATCTATGCTTCACGTGGCCAGACGGACCACTTGGAAGTGCAAGCCAGCAGAGGCCCGAATGACGAGGGCTATGCTAAACCGGTTTGGGCTAGTTCAGCTAAAATGAAACTGTGCTGAATTGGACCGGATCGGTTCAGCCAAAAAAAAGGAAAAATGGGAAAAAAATCCAAGGATGCAATCGAGCTACGAGTAAGCCGGTAAGCGGTCGAAATTGATCGATTTAATTTTTGAAATATTTAATTAAAATTATATTTGACCAAAATTGACCCGCTAAATATATAAACGTGTAGCGTGACAATTGGCGACAAACGAGAGTTCTAGTCAGCCTCAATTTGCATGCTATCACAGAATCTCTGGTAAGTGAATCTCAATTCTATAAATTGGTAGTTATACAAGTTAGAAATTAATCGCGTAAGTTACGATTTATTCCGTAAAAAATTTCATAATGCTTCGAATTGGAAATAGACTATTGTAAATGATTTTAAATGGTCGAAAGAAAGTAGAAATTGGATAAGATAACGTAACTGTGATGTTAGTCCAAGAATTCAGCCAAATGTTCGTAATGGGCCAAGCTTGAGTAGCAATCGACCCAATTTAAATTATGGGCCCCACGGAAAGCTCAATAAAAGTAAATGAGCCCATTAAGTTAAATCAACTGTAGTAAACGAAGGAAATATATTTATTGGGTTAAATTGATATGATAAATAATTTTTTTGCAGCTCCAGAGATTGGATAAGGAATAGATCAAACTGGATAAGCATCCAGCAATGAAAATTTACCACACTTAACTTGATACGAGGTAAGAGAATTTTGTGAGTAGTTAGAGATACCTACACTTATTTTTGATGGTATTTACAAGGACTTAAAAAGTCTGATGGTTCTAGAAAAGGAATAAAATTTATAGAGACCCAATATGGGCAAATTACCAATTTACCCCTATAAAGGGTGAAATTATGAAAATTAGGAAAATTTGTAAAAAGCATGGAAAAACTTGTTTTTGAGTGTTTTTACAGCTGTTTAGCAGAAGAGTAGATAGATGAGCTAATGTTTTCATGGTTGATGAGAAATATCACAATTTATGGTGCTGATTTTTATATTTTGAAATCATCCCTTTTTAAAAGAGCCATCTATCGAATTATGTGAGAACAAATCATGATAAAGCACTGCTCGCACTTGATTTTATATGTTTTCCACATAAATTAGTGTTGGAGTATGACTCGTACTAGATTTTCATTAGATATATATTATAGTACTGGAGCGTTGCGTACTATATTCTATGTGATTTATGCATGATAGAGTGCTGGAGCGTTGCTCGTACTCAATTTTACATGGTTTATACATGACATAGTGCTGAAGCATTTACTCGTACTTGATTTAATGAGTTTTATACATAGCATGGTATTGGAGGTATTGCTCGTACTTGATTTGAAATATGAACCATGCATGACCTAGTGCTGGAGTGGTACTCGCACTAGCGGTTGATTTTGTGATATGCATAGGATAGTGTTTAAGCCTGGTGCTGATTGTGTGTCACACTCAAGACGCGCACTATAATTTTAATTTGATATATAAGAAATGATTTAAAACTGTGCTGATTGCCTCGTGTAGACAGGGTGTCACACAAATGAGATGCTCGCACATGGATTTTGGGACATGGGTTGGTTACCGATGTGGTATAGGGTGGATAAGACCTATGACAAGCACCCCCATACCATGATGTGGGATAAGACCTATGGTAGGCACCCCCGGACCATGATGTGGGATAAAACCTATGGCAGGCACCTTAGACCATGTGGATCCACGGAGTTGTGATGCCCCGTACACTAGGTACCGTGTAGCCTGGTATCACAGTGTAGGATATGGCCATAATCCAAGATATTATTGCATTTAGCCACCGAGTTTCACATGATTATATCACATGTTGTTATGATTTCGGGTAGACCTGAGGGATGGGTCGGAACATGTTTAACATATTTTAATTGCTGAATGCCATATTTTACATGTTTGAATTTAGCTGGCATGATTTACCTTAAAGGCATTATGAGTTTACAAAGATGCAGTGTTTTGCATGAAATGCCTGTATTTACGAACTCATCATGATTTTAGTACACGCGATTAAATATGTACGCATTATATCAGTTTTCCAATTCATGTTGTTAATGTGAAATTAAGGAAATAGTATTTTAAGGCATGACATTATGTTCATATAGATAGTGTAGTTATCTACTTGCTTGCATAATTATCTTACTGAGCGTGTGGTTGCTCACCCTTTCATTTTCCCCCCTCTACAAAGTACTTTCAGTAGAACGAGAGTGGTAGTGGTCTTGCATTCTCGTTGTCCGCTGCTTCCCATCGAGGAAAAGGTATACACGCTTGTATAGTTTTTGTATTTGAACATGTAAATGCACAGTACTGTACATGGGTATGATATCGGGGATGTAAAGTTTTGTAAATACATTTATGAATGTATTTAGTTAAAGTCAAAGAATAGTAATTCCTGACATGTAAATGTGATAGGGAAATGGAATGGTAAATAGTGTAAGGGGACTAACACCGAATCATAGCCCAACTGTTGGTAGGATGGTCATGAGGATAGGAAGGTAAGAATTAAATAATAAACGAAAAATGAAAAGTTTGTATTGGTTTTTAGTGAAAAGTGGGTCATGACGAAGTAGTATTAGAGCTGAATTGGTCTGATATGAGTCGGTGTTAGTGGTTAAGGAAGTTTACATCCCCATGTACTGTGCATTGTTTAGATACAATTTTGTATTCCGAGATGGAATTGCTGCTAAGAATTTGGTTTCGAATGCAAGAATATAGTCATTATAACTGATAGTCGCTATGGTAGAGGGGCGGGTACACGTACTCGAGGCTGTAGAGGTAGGCTTGAGAGTCATATTGGGTTATCACAGGAGACTCAGGATGAGATTGAGGTGGTGTCTGATGTTGAGCATGCCCCACAAGGTCCCACAGTGAGATCAAATGATATTGAGACATGCTTCATGAGGTTTAAGCTGAGTGTGGAGAATATTTTGGAGTTGTTTACTCAGTCTATACAGGGAGCTGAAGGTTGATAAGGCCCAGCTGCACAGCCTGCATAGACCTCAGACTATAGAGACTCCAACCCCTTATCGGTTTAGGATACGTCTTCGTCTGCAGCTCTACAGCAGAGTGGTAATGATTTGGAATATAATTAAGAGCTGGACAAGTTAGGCAGCTTTAAAAGTTCAGACCACAGGTAATTAGCAAGGTAAAAAACCCAGTAGCTGTTGAGGACTAGATGAATAAAATAGCGAAGTTGAACGGGTTTTATCGATATATGTCGACCAAGAAAGTGACTTTTGATGCATTTATGTTAGAGGGTGAGGCAAAGCATGGGTGGAAGTTTGCTCGACCCATCTTAAGAGTTAGACATCTAGAGCTGACATGAGAGATAACTCTGGATGCATTCCATGGACAATATATTCCTAACACTGTTCAGAGGAATTTACAGATAGAGTTCCTTACTCTGACCTTGAGGAACAGATCGATTGACGAGGATGAATCTCAATTTATATCCCTAGGCAGGTGTGACCATGACATTATGAACAGTGAGAGTTGGAAGGTCCATAAGTTCATGAAAGGGCTCAGACCGTCTATCAGAGTCTGATTGGCCCCGTTAGATATCATTACCCAAGACGAGGCAGTGCGCAGATCACCGAGTGTGAATAAGGTTATGAGTTGCACGTTTCTGAGTTTGGGAAAGGTACCAAAGGCTGAAACAGAGACAAAAAGAGAATAGTGGATGACAGAGGTGTCAGAGCGGGGAAGAGGTCGTCTGGTAAGAGATTTAGAGTTGATAAGTCTGGGATAAGATGATTGGTAAGCCCTAGGGTATCCAGTTCCAGCGCCTACAAGGGGGTATTGTGATTAGAGGACCTCGACCTGCTACTGAGCAGTGTAGGATGTGTGCTAGATACCACAGAAGTAGGCCACACATCTTATTAACTAAAACATGGGTTTAGAGAGGTAAGATAGGCCATCTATTCAATGATTGTCCAGAGCAGGGGAGATTGCCTCACGGAAGGGTGAAGAGCCAGAGACAGCCCTGCTGATACCTCTACACCAGAAAAGAAGGCCACAGCTGAAGAGAATGGGGAAATAGGCTATTGATCGAGGGCGAGTGTATGCATTGGATTAGCATACTACTGATACTCATCTGATATGGTGGAAAGTACCACCCTAATTTTGAGTATTAAAGCAGTTGTTTTAACTGATCCTGTGCCACGCATTTATTAAAATCGCCTTCGTTAGCATATAAGTTAGTGAAAGATGTGAAGCCAATACCTTAAGGCAAAATGCTGATAGTTAGCACCCCAATGAAGGAAAGTCAGCTAACTGAATATGTATGTAGAGATTTGTGAGTTGAAAGTGGGGGAAAAGGATAGCTCAGCCGATCTCATTCATTTGAATGTGAATGATTATGATGTAATATGGGGAATGGACTGGTCAGCTGCAAACTATGCGGTTGATATTACTATAAGATAGTGATGTTTCCACCCCTAAAAAGTGTACTATAAGTTTTGATAAGAAATGAAAGGTATTATGGTTGTAAATAATGGAGTGAATGATTGTACAAACGGAATGAGTAATGATGTGAAAGTTTCATCACTTATATGGTTGGTATGGATAAGGCACATCTAACGTTTATAGATATCCCAATGGTCAAAGAGTTTTTTCATATATTCTTTAATAATCTACCAGGGTTGCCACCAGACAAAAAAAATGTAATTTAGTATTGATTTGGTATATGGTACCGAGTCGATATCCAAACCACTATTTTAAATGGCACTAGTGAAATTGGAAGGACTAAAGAAGAAATTATAGGAGTTATTGGATAAGGGATTCATCAGACCGAGTGTCTCACCACGAGGAGCACCGATCTTGTTTTTGAAAAGGAAAGATGAAGCCTCCGACCAGGAATTTATTATTGGTTGTCAAATGAGGCTACCATCAAGAATGAGTGTTCCCTTCCACTATTGATGATCTATTGGATCAGCTTTGGAGAGCGTAAATCTTTTTCGAGGTCGATCTGAAGTCTGGGTATCATCCGTTGAGGATTTGGGAAGTGGATGTACCCAAGATAACTTTTTGTACCTGTTAGGGCATTGACGAATGAGGTATTTAAACCTTATCGGGACCGATTTGTTATCATCCGTATTGATGATATTTTGGAATATTCGAAGTCCAGGGAAGATTATGAACAACAATTGAAAACTGTTTTAGAGACGATGTGTTGAAGTTTCCTCGAAATAGGCTACTCCATTGACACGTTTCATTTCAAAAAAAAGGGGTTATATTTGAGGAGGATGATAAACGTGAAAGGAGTTTTGGTGTGTTGAAACATAAACTAACCACCACACTTAGTCTCACCATACTTAACAGCTCATGAGGTTCTCAGTGTATAAAGATGCCTCAAAACAAGGATTGGGCTGTGTGTGGATGCAAAATGGGAAGATAGTCGCTCATGGATAAGAAACTATTTGACCCATGATTTAGAGTTGGTAACCGTAGTGGTTGCACTGAGGGTATGGCTCCACTACTTATACGGTGAGAAATTTCAGGTATGCACTGATCATAAAAGCCTCAGTATTTGTTCTCGCAGAAAGAGTTGAATATGAGATAACAAAGAGGGTTAGAGCTTCTGAAGGATTAAGATTGTGAGATATTGTACCACCCGAAAAAGGCAAATGTAGTGACTGATGCTGCAAGACCCAATTTTATTTAAAACACGAAATGAGAAAAGATTAAATGAAGGATTGAAATGGTAGTCCAGAACATGTGCAAGGGTAAAATAGTCAAAAGATCAAAATCCAATATAATCGTGACAAGAAAATTTCATTAAAAATAATGGATTTGAGAATCTTGATCAATAACGAAGAAATAATTGAATTTCGGATTAAATTGATCAAGATATAAATTTTTTGGAATTAACCGAAAATTTCACATCGAAAAATTATCTCGAAAATATTCAAAAAATTATCCCGAAAGACAAACTAAGACCGATAAATTCGTTTAGTGATTAAATGAATAAAATATAATTTTTTAAAGATATTTGTGGATTCTTAATATAAAATAATGAATAAAATAATAATAAAAATAAATTATAAATAAATAAATAAAGGAAACCGAAGTGGCCATTGTCTACCCCAGAGGGGCTACCGACGGTGAGCCAGGCGAGAGGCGGCCACTACCGGCACCAGCGACCCGAAGGAAGCCGACGAACGGCGAGGAGGCACGCCGGTGAAAGGGAAAGAGAGAGGACCGAGAGGAAAAAAATGAGGAATCCGGTGACCGGCGCCGATCCAGGCCCGGCCACCGACAGTCGAGGGAAGCCCGACCTCGTGAGAACCCCCAACCACTGGAACACAAGCCCCCAGGCACCCGAAAAACCCATAAATGGTGAAGGGAAGAAAGGGCACTGACGGTGAGGAGACAACAGGCCCGACCGACCACTTTTCGGTCACCTCAGGCGAAACCGAGATCAGATCCGTGCCCCAAACGACCCCGCAGAGCTGCTGGCGGTGGAATCCGATGGAGACAAGACCAGCGAAGCCCTGAACCAACAGAATTAGACTAAACTGGCTGGACCGAACTGGTCTGAATCAGGCTAAATCGGACCGAACCGGTTTAGCCAGAAAAGAAGGAAAAGAAAGAGAGAAAGGGAAAAAGAAAAATAGGAAAAATTGGGAAAAAATCCCAATGATGCAATCGAGCTACGGTTAAGTCAGTAAGCTATCGAAATTGATCGATTTAAATTTTGGAATATTTAATTTGATTAATATCCGACTGAAAATTGACTTGAAAAAATATAGAATTATGTAGCTCGACAATTGATGTCAAACGAGAGCTCAAGTCATCCTCGATTTGCATACTATCATGGAATCTCGGGTAAGTAACCGTTATTTACGACAATTTGCATCGTTATGCCTGTTAGAAATTTACCGCATAAATTACGGATTTAATTTCCACATTAAATGAATTAAATTCTGGAATTAGAGATAAATTGTCGTAAATAATTCATTGAGCTATTCGAGAGTTTAGAACGAGGCACAATAAATACTGATGGGCCCAATGAGCTCAATAGGCCTCGATGATGTGAATAGTAAGTGGCAAACGGGCTTAAGAGTGATTAAGGCCCATTATGGTGCAATCGGGTCCAATATGGGTAAATGGGCCCATTAAGCCCAAAAAATATGAATGACAATTAAATATATTGTATTTGACATGATGAACATTTATCCGTAGTTTCGGAGATTGGATTGGGAGCAAATCGGACAGAGTGACGAGTCATCAGTGGAAAGGTCAGACTATACAGAAAAATAAGGTAAGAGAATTGTGTGAGTAGTTAGAGGTAGCTACGCATATTTTAATAGCTTTTGTATACACTGAATATGTATGTATACACTGAATATGCATAAAGGTCCTAGAAATAAATTAAAGATTTTAAGGACTCGAAATAGGTAAAGACTATTTTACCCCTATTGAGGGAAATTCACCTAAGGATGGTGAAAGCATGACATGCATGAAATGCATGATTTAAGGAATTTTCATATTTAAGGAATTTTCTTGGTTTTTAAGCAAAGCAAATAGATAGATTGGCCAGTAATTGCATAAATTACACAATATAACACTATGTAAGTGTTATTTAGATTTAAATGGAAATTTCTTTGGAAAATGGGTCAACTATCAAGTTTATATGAAAACAGATATTGCTGGAACATAGCTCGTACTATATCTGAGTTTGTGAGTGTGCATAAAATGTGCTTGATCGGTTGCTCGCACTGACTTGTGTGACATCATATGCATGAAATGTGCTAGAGTGGTTGCTCGCACTGATTTTTATTATTGTGAAATGCATGAGAGGTGCTGGAGCCTAGCTTGCACTTTGTTTTGAATGTTTTGATTTATTTTGACTTGATATGCATAAAAAGGTGCTAGAGCGGATGCTTGCACTAGCTTTAATGATTTGACATGCATGAGAGGTGCTGGAGCTTAGCTCGCATCCTGTTTTGATATGATAATTGCATAAAAGCCGTGCTGGAGTGTAACTCGTATGAGATTTGATTTATTTATGCATGAAAACCGTGCTGGAGCGTTGCTCGCATGAAGTTTTGAATTACTTGAGTATTTATTCGTGCTAGAGCATTGCTCGTATGAAGTTTTAAATTATTTATGTTATATATAGATTTATAACTTTTTTTAAAGTCGTACTGGAGTGCTACTCGTACGTAGATTTTATTGATTTTTATGAAACCATGCTAGAGCTTCACTCGCACAAGATTTTTAGATATCTTGAATATGCATGGAGCCGTGCTAGAGCTTCGCTCGCACGAGGATTTGTATGACATGCATATAGCCGTGTTGGAGCCTCTTGTAGACTATGTGTCATAGTGAGATGATATGCCACACGTGCATACTGAGGCATAATTGGTATGGGTGGATAAGACCTATTGCAGGCACCCATGACTGAGATTGGGTTCACGGAGTACGTTGTACTGTGTATGTCATGCGGAGTACGTTGTACCATGGGGATTGTTGGAGTGGAGTGGCATTAGCCACGAGACAGCAACTCTTGCCTTCTCAGTCCTGATGTTATGTTGTTCTAGCGGCAGGATTGACCCACCTCTGTTTCAGGTGTGATACCTCGCACACTGGTACCGTATAGCCAGGGATCGCTAGGATATTGCCATAGTCCTCGATGTTACTGATATAGTAACCTACATGTCTCACGTGATATAACTTGTGGTCTTGATAGACCAGGGTAGACCCGAGGGAGGGTTCAGGCCCCCGATTTTATGATTTTCTATTATGATGATAGGTTTTTCAGAGGATTTTATGAAATGTATCCCTGAAAGAAGGGTGACTTTTATAACAGAATTTTATAATGAATTTTTAATGAGATTGATTTATGAGATGGTTAACCCTGATGGGTCATTTTATACAGCAGTTTTAATGAAATGATTTAAATGCAGTTGCATGATGAGTTTTCCATGCGTTAATGATAAGATTCATGAAAAGAATTATTTCTCATGATTTGTTTTATATGGCATGAAATGATGCATGTTCTTAATTTACCTCATGCTAAGTATGATTTAAAGATGTCACATAAAATGCCTTTTATGCATGAATTACAAGATTTCTATATGCACAAATAGTTTTGATAAACTATGTCAATGATGTATGCATGGTTTTGTGCTTGAGATTTTAATGAAAAGAAATGGATTTTAAGGGCATGGCATTATGAGCATGTAGATAGTGGAGCTATCTACTTACTTGCATAATTGCCTTACTGAGCGTGTGGTTTGCTCACCCCCTTATTTTCCCATCTTTTCAGAGTACTCGCAATAGTTAGTGAGCGGCTGAGGACTTGCATGCTTGGTATCTGCTGCTTCCCATTGAGAAACAGGTATACACATTTGTATAGTTTTGTATCTAAATATTTAATGCACAGTACTGTAAATGGATATGATGTTGGGGATGTAGGGTTATGTAAATACCATTGTGTATGTATTTAGTTAATGTCAAGAGATAGTAAACTCTAATATGTGAATGTGATTATGGAAATGGAATGGTAAATAGGTGAGCGGTGACTAACACCGAATCATAGCCCAACTATTTGGTAAGATGGTCACAATGAGAGAAATGTAAGAATTAAATAATAATCGAAAAGCGAAAAATTTGTAGTAATTTTGGAAATTAGGGCTGTGACAGTTTTTGGTATCAGAGCTAAGTTGGCTTGATATGAGTTGGTGTTAGTGGTTATGAAAGTTTATATCCCCATGTACTGTGCATTATTTAGATATAATTGTGTATATCTATATGGAATTACAGCTAAGAATTCGATTTAAAATGCAAGAATAGACTTATTAATTGATAGCCGCTATGGTAGATGGGCGAGTACATGAGCTCGAGGCTGTTGCGGTAGGCCTGAGAGTCGTACTGAGTCGCCACATGAGACTTAAGATGAGATTGAAGTGGAGGCTGATGTTGAGCATGCCCCACAGAGTCCGACAGAGAGATCGAACAGAGTCTGACAGAGAGATCGGACAATATTGAGACACACTTCGCGAGGTTGGAGCGGAGTGTGGAGAATATTTTGGTGAGCTAATTGCTCGGACTATGCATGGATTATGAGGGCGAGTCGGAGTATTGGTGGAAGTCTGCTCGACCCATTTGATGAGTTAGACATCCAAAATGAACATGGAAAGAAATTCTAGATATATTCCGGTGATAGAATATCCCGGATATTGTTTAAAGGAAATTACAAATAAAATTCGTTACTCTGATCCAGAGGAACTGGTTGATTAACGAGTATGAATCTCAGTTTATATACCTGCCCAGATATGACCTTGACACTATGAACAGTGAGAGTTGAGATGTCTAAAAGTACATGAAAGGGCTCAGATTGTCTATTAGAATCTGATTGGCCTCATTAGATATCACTACATATGCCGAGGTAGTGCGTAGACTACAGTTGTGTGAATAAGATCATGAGTTGCATGCCTCTGAGATTGAGAAAGGTTGTAAAGGCTGAAATTGAGACAAAAAGAGAATAAAGAATGACAGAGATGTCAGAACGGGAAAAAAGGTAGTTTGGTAAAAGCTTAGAGCTATTGAGTCACGAGGTAAGATGATTGGTAAAGCCCCAGTGCATCCAATTTCAGCACTTTTGAGGGGTATTGTGATTGGAGAACCTCGACCTGCTACGAAATAGTGTAAGATGTGTGGTAGATACCACGTAAATAAGATGTTGGATGAGTGCGAGTGTATGCTTGGACAAGGACACTATTGATGTTTCATCTGATGTGGGGGAAGATACCACACTGGTTGTGAATAATGAAGTAATTATTTTAATTGATCCTAGTGCTACGCATTTATTCATATCGCCTTCAGTTGCTTATAAGCTAGTGAAAGATGTGAACCTTGTACCCTTAGGCAAGATGATGATAGTTAGCTGATTTTCACTAACTGAATATGGGTATAGGGATTATAAGTTGAAAACGGGGGAAAGAGGATATGTCAGCCAATTTTATTTAATAGAATATGAATAATTTTGAAGTAATATTTAAGAATAGATCGTTTCGGCTGCAAACTATGATGTTTAGATTGCTATCCTAAGATAGTGATGTTTTCACCCCTGAAAAGTGTATTGTAAGTTTTAATAAGTAATGAAAGAGTTCATTATAAGTGATATATGAAAGGAGATAAGCTTTGAGATGTGATAGATCCTGAATACGAGATATATTGGAATAAGAGGCGTATGCAAGGTAAGGATATCTTTGATATGTAAAGTAATTTGGATTAAGCGATATGTAGTGAATATGAATTGCGGCTAAGGATAAGAGGAGGATATATCCACAACCAGTCTATGTGGTCAAGTTTGAGGGTTAATAAAGGTATTTCAAAATACCTCCCCACCTGAAGACTTGACAGCATCTAGAAGCACACACACAACCTATAAATTGAAATCGCAGTCGTAATATATACATTTAAAATTTGGGTACCTTTACTGGTACGATAAAGAAATATAGAATTCGATTAATTATGAAGGTTTAAAAAAAATTAAAATTTTATAAAAGCCGTTAATATAAGAAAAAGGAAATGACGTGGGTTAGTATCTTGAATGGAAGCGATTTCGAAATGACATTATACGTTTATGCGTACATAGGTCAAGGATATGGGTGATTGAAATATTTAGTCGAACTCAACTACGATGAGGTATTTAAACCTTAGCTGGACCGATTGGTTGTCATCTTTAGCGATGATATTTTGATGTATTCGAAGTCTCGGGAAAAGTATGAGTAGCAACAGGAAACTGTCTTACAGATGAGTTGTTGAGAGTTTCTCGAAATTGACTGCTCAGTTGACACATCTTGTTCGGAAAAGATGGTATGTCAGTAGGATGATAAGTATGAAAGTAGCTTCGGTGAGTTTTGGTATATTGAAGTAATAAACTGACCATCGTAATTATTCTCATAATTATTCTCACCATACCCAATAGCTCAAGAGGTTTTTCAATGTGTATGGATACCTCAAAATAAGGACTGGACTGTGCATTGATGTAAAAAGGGAAGATAGTCGTTTATGGATCTATAAAGTTCAAGGACCATGAGAGAAACTATCCTACCCATGATTTAGAGTTAGCAGCCGTAGCGTTTACACTAAAAGTATGACACCACCACTTAAATGGTAAGAAATTTCGGGTATGCACTGATCATAAAAGCCCTGCGTATCTGTTTTCACAAAAAGAGTAGAATATGAGATAACCTAGAGGGTTAGAGCTTCTAAGGATTATGATTGTGAACATTGTACCACCCAAGAAAGGCTAATGTAATTGCTGATGCCTTGAGCAGAAAGAGCCTCAGGATGGTATTACATATGATGGTCAGGGAGCGTGAGCTGCTAGAGCAGTTGTGAGCCTCAGTAGTGATGTGATCCCTTCTGATGATGACATTGAGTTTGTGACAGCTAGCCTAAGATTAGAACCGGATTTGAGTGACCGGATTTGCCAGACTTAGCGTGATGATCGGCATGGTGTCGATAGTGTGGGTCAGATTCAGAAGGGTATAGTGACAGAGTTCACAGTGAGTGATGATGATTTACAGAGGTTCAGAGACAATATAATTGCTCCTAGGACCATAGTTGCTGAGATAGTGTTATTGTCAGAAGCTCACTTTTCGGGATATACAGTGCATCTGGGAAGTAATAAATATATCAGAATCTCTGAAAAAGGTATTGGTTGTCAGGTCTAAAAAGAGACATTGTAGAGAATATGGACAAGTGTCTCGTATGTCAGCAGATTAAGGTAGAGTACTAGAAGTCTGCAAAGTTATTGCAGCCTCTACCTATAGTGACACGAAAATGGGAATAAGTTACCATGAATTTTGTGATGGGTTACAGAGGACCCGGAGGAATCACGAGACTATCTGAGTGATAGTCGATAGATTGACTAAGTCTATCCACCTTCTGGTTATGAAATCCCCAGATATTCTGAGTATGTAGGCATAATTATGTGTAAGGAAGATTGTGGAATATTATATAGCATTCCAGTGAGCATGGTATCAGATAGGGATTCTCGCTTCACTTTTCACTTCTGGGAACGTTTTTCAGGTAACTATAGGAACCCGACTTAGTGTTAGCACAACTTTGCGTCCTCAAACAGATGTTCAGTCAGAGAGGACTGTATAGGTTCTGGAGGATATGATGAGAGCATGTGCCATTGATTTTATAAGCTCCTGGCATTTTATGGCCGTAGGGAGTTGTTTCCCGACTTGGATAAGAAGAAGTGGGTGATAGATAGAGAAATGCTTTCTAATCGGTAAGACAAAGCTCTGAGGATGTTCGGTTGATTTGTGAGAGATTAAGAACACCTCAGAGCATATAGAAAAGCTATGCTGACAAGAGACAGAAAACCATTGGAATTCACCGAGGGTGAATCAGTATTGTTGGAAGTTATTTGTCCTAAAGGCAAATTGAGTTTTGTTAGAGTGAATCCTTTGAGAGATTGGACAAAGTGGGAGATAAGGCCTATAGGTTGGCATTACCACTTGAATAAGCAGGCATCCATAATGTGTTCCATCTTTTGATACTTTGAAAATACTATCCGGATCCAGCATATGTGATCGGATATGAGCTCCAACAGCTAGCTCAATGAAAGTAACATATGTTGGAAAAATTGATTCAGGTATTAGATGGAAGGAGAAAGTGTTGAGGCTTAAGATGATCTCTCTAGTTAAGTTCGTTGGTAGTATTACACTCCGGAAAAAGTTACATGAGAATTAAAGAGTATGATGCGATAGATGTACCCGGAGTTGTTTATGGACCCATTTGACTTGGTTCTAATTTGGAGAACCAAATTTCTTAAGTGGGGGAGATTGTAAGACTCGATTTTATTTAAAACACGAAATGAGAAAAGTTTAAATGAAGGATTGAAATGGTAGTCCCGAACATGTGCAAGGGTAAAACGGTCTAAAGATCGAAATACAGTATAATCGTGATAAGAAAATTTCATTCAAAGTAATGGATTTGAGAATCTTGATCAATAACGAAGATATAATTGAATTTCAGATTAAATTGATCAAGATATGAATTTATTGGAATTAACCAAAAATTTCACATCGAAAAATTATCCCGAAAATATTCAAAAAATTATCCCAAAAGACGAACTAAGACCGATAAATTCATTTAGTGATTAAATGAATAAAATATAATTTTTTTGAGATATTTGTGGGTTTTTAATATAAAATAATGAATAAAATAATAATAAAAATAAATTATAAATAAATTATAAATAATTAAATAATTAAATAATTAAAAAACGAAAAACGGAGAATCGCGAAATCACGATTCTGCCAAAGGAAACCGAAGTGGCCACCATTGAGCCCAGAGGAGTGACCAGCGGTGAGCCAGACGAGAGGCGGCCGCCAGCGGCACCAGCGACCCGAAGGAAACCGATGAACAGCAAGGAGGCACGTCGGCAAAAGGGAAAGAGAGAGGACCGAGAGGAAAAAAAACGAGGAATCTGGTGACCGACGCCAGTCCAGGCCCGACCACCGACAGGCGAGGGAACCTCGACCCCGTGAGAACCCCCAGCCACTGAAACACGTGCCCCTGGCCACCGAAAAACCCGCAAACAACGAAGGGAAGAAAGGGCACCGACGACGAGGAGAGAACAGGCCCGACCGACCACTTTTCAGTTGCCTTGGGTGAAACCGAGACTAGATCCGTGCACCGGACGACCCCACAGAGCTACTGGAGGTGGAAGCTAGCGTAGAACCAGTCAGCGAAGCCCTGAACCTGTCGAATTAGACTAAACAGGTTGGACCGAACCGGTCTAAACCGGGATGAATCGGATCGAATCGGTTCAACTAGAAAAGAAGGAAAAGAAAGAGAAAAAGGGAAAAAGAAAAAGAGTAAAAATTTGAGAAATATCCCAATGATGCAATCAAGTTACGGGTAAGTTAGTAACCGATCGAAATTGACCTATTTAAATTTAGAAATATTTAATTTGATTAATATCCGACTGAAAATTACCAAAAAAAATATAGTTATGTAGCTCAAAATTGACGTCAAACGAGAGCTCGAGTCAGCCTTGATTTACGTACTATCATGGAATCTCAGGTAAGTAACCCTTATTTACGACAGCTTGCATCATTATGCATGTTAGAAATTTACCACATAAATTACAGATTTAATTTTTGCATTAAATAAATTAAATTCTAGAATTAGAGATAAATTGTCGTAAATAATTCATTGAGCTATTTGAGAGTTTAGAACGAGGCTCAATAAATACTGATGAGCCCAATGAGCCCAATAGGTCTCGATGATGTGAATAGTAAGTGGCAAACGGGCTTAAGGCCTATTATGGTGCAATCGAGTCCAATATGAGTAAACGGGCCCAATGATTGAAATTAAGCCTAGAAAATACGAAAGACAATTAAATATATTGTATTTGACATGATGAACATTTATCCGCAGTTCCAGAGATTGGATTGGGAACAAATCAAACTGCGTGACGAGTCATCAGTGGAAAGATCGGGCTGTACAGAAAAATGAGGTAAGGGAATTGTGTGAGTAACTAGAGGTAGCTACGCATATTTTAATAGCTTTTGTATACACTGAATATGTATGTATACACTGAATATGTATAAAGGTCCTAGAAATAAATTAAAGATTTTAAGGACTCGAAATAGGTAAAGACTATTTTACCCTTATTGAGGGAAATTCACTTAAGGATAGTTAAAGCATGACATCCATGGAATGCATGATTTAAGGAATTTTCAGATTTAAGGAATTTTCTTGGTTTTTAAGCAAATCAAATCAATAGATTGGCCACTAATTGCATAAATTTCATAATATAACACTATGTTTGTGTTATTTAGATAGTGCTGGCACATAGCAAGCACTATATCTGAGTTTGTTAGTGTGCATAAAATGTGCTTGAGCGGTTGCTCGCACTGACTTGTGTGACATCATATGCATGAAATGTGCTAGAGGGGTTGCTCGCACTGATTTTTATCATTGTGAAATGCATGAGAGGTGCTGGAGCCTAGCTCACACTCTGTTTTGAATGTTTTGATTTTTTTTTACTTAATATGCATAAAAAGGTGCTAGAATGGATTCTCGCACTAGTTTTAATGATTTGACATGCATGAAAGGTGCTGGAGCTTAGCTCACATCCTGTTTTGATATGATAATTGCTTAAAAACCGTGCTGGAGTGTAACTCGTACGAGATTTGATTTATTTATGCATGAAAACCGTGCTGGAGCATTGCTCACACGAAGTTTTGAATTACTTGAGTATTTATTCGTGCTAGAGCATTGCTCGTACAAAGTTTTAAATGATTTATGTTATATATGGATTTATAACTCTTTTTAAAGTCGTATTAGAGTACTACTTGTACGCAGATTTTATTGATTTTTATGAAACCATGTTAGAGCTTCACTCGCACGAGATTTTTAGATATCATGAATATGCATGGAGCCGTGCTAGAGCTTTGCTCGCACAGGGATTTACATGACATGCATATAGCCATGTTGGAGCCTCCTGTAGACTGTGTGTCACATTGAGATGATATGCCACACGTGCATACTGAGAAATATTAGTATGGGTGGATAAGACCTATTGCAGGCACCCACTGACTGAGATTGGGTTCACGGAGTACATTGTACAGTGTATGTCACGCGGAGTACGCTGTACCGTGGGGATTGTTGGAGTGGAGTGGCATTAGCCACGAGACAGCAAGTCTTGCCCTCGTAATCCTAATGTTATGTTATTCTGGTGATAGGATTGACTCACCTTTTCAAGTATGATACCGCGCACACTAGGTACCGTGTAGCCAGGGATCACTAGGATATGGCAATAGTCCTCAATTTTACTGATATAGTCACCTACATGTCTCACATGATATAACTTGTTGTCTTGATAGACCAGGGTGGACCCGAGGGAGGGGTCAGGCCCCCGATTTTATGATTTTCTATTATAATGATAGGTTTTGCAGAGGATTTTCTTAAATGTATCCCTAAAAGAAGGGTGACTTTTATAACAGAATTTTATAATGAATTTTTAATGAGATTGATTTTTGAGATGGTTAACCCCGAGGGGTCATTTTATACTGTAGTTTTAATGAAATGATTTAAATGCAGTAGCATGATGAGTTTTCCATGCGTTAATGATAAGATTCATGAAAAGAATTGTTTCTCATTATTTGTTTTATATTGCATGATATGATGCGTGATCTTAATTTACCTCATGCTAAGTATGATTTAATGATGTCACATAAAATGCCTTTAATGCATGAATTACAAGATTTCTATATGCACAAATAGTTTTGATAAACTATGTTATTGATGTAAGCATGGTCTTGTGCTTGAGATTTTAATGAAAAGAAATGGATTTTAAGGGCATGGCATTATGAGAATGTAGATAGTGGAGCTATCTACTTACTTGCATAATTGCCTTACTGAGCGTGTGGTTTGCTCACCCTCTTATTTTCCCATCCTTTCAGAGTACTGGCAATAGTTAGTGAGCGGCTGAGGACTTGCATGCTTGGTATCCACTGTTTCCCATTGAGAAACAGGTATACACATTTGTATAGTTTTGTATCTAAATATGTAATGCACAGTACTGTAAATGAATATGATGTCGGGGATGTAAGGTTATGTAAATACCATTGTGTATGTATTTAGTTAATGTCAAAAGATAGTAAACTCTGATATGTGAATGTGATTATGGAAATAGAATGGTAAATAGGTGAGAGGTGACTAACACCGAATCATAGCCTAACTGTTTGGTAAGATGGTCATGATAAGAGAAAGGTAAGAATTAAATAATAATCGAAAAGCGAAAAATTTGTAGTGATTTTAGGTAATTAGGGTCATGACAGATGCCTTGATCAGAAAAAGCCTAGGGATGGTATCACATATGATGGTCAAGGAGCGTAAGCTGTTAAAGCAGTTTGTGAGCCTCTGTATTGATGTGATCCCTTTTGATGTTGTCTATGATTATGTGATAGCCAGCCTGAGATTAGAACCGGATTTGGTTGACCGGATTTGATAGGCTTAGCGTTATGATCAACAGGGTGTTAATAGCGTGAGTCAGGTCCAGATGGGTACAATGACAGAGTTCACAGTGAGTGATGATGGCTTACTGAGGTTCAGAGGCAAAATAAGTGCCCTCAAGGACCCACAATTGATGAGATTATTATTATCAGAAGCTCACTCTTCGAGGTATATAATGCATCCGGGGAGTAATAAAATGTATCAAACTCTTTGAAAAAGGTATTGGTGGTCAGGCATGAAAAGAGACATCGTAGAGTTGTAGCAAAGTATCTCGTATGTCAGTAGAGTAAGGTAGAGCACCAGAAGTCTGCAGGGTTATTGCAACCTCTACCTATATCGACACAGAGATGGGAACATCTTACCATGAATTTCGTGATGGGTTATAGAGGACCTGTAGGAATCCCAAGGCTATTTGGGTGATAGTTAATAAATTGACTAAGTCTTCCCACTTCCTAGCTATGAAAGCTATTGATACTCTAAGTACGTGGGCATATTTATGTGTAAGGGAGATTATGGAACACCATGTAACTTTCCTATGAGCATTGCATGAGATAGGGATTCCCGCTTCACTTCCTACTTCTGGGACCATTTTTCAGGAAGCCTTGGGAACCCAATTGAGTGTTAGCACAACTTTCCATCCTCAGACAGATGGTCAGTCAGTATAACAACCCGAAATTACTAATATTTCGGTTGGGCTACAAGTCGATATTATGTCAAAATAATAATTTAGTCTGATTAATTTTCTTTCTTAGTAACTAAAATTTAAACAGAAATATATTCACATTCCCAGACACATCTTGTATGCATTACTGTACTTAAAAAATAATTGATACAAAGGAATTGTTTAAAACTGGGTATACCTTCTATGCAGAAATATGCTCAGCGAAATCATAACTGTGCAGAATGCCTTGCTAATGGAAGCGATCCTAGCTACTGAGGGACTCTGTGGAGTAAAGTAAGGGGGTGAGCTCAACATGCTCAGTAAAAAAAACATGTGGCAGGTAGATAAATACGCTACCTATATACTTATGCCACAGATAAGTTTCTCGTAAATCATACTGAAAAATTTTCAGTTTAATAAAATTAGAAGTAGTATTTTCACAGTTTACCGCACAGATTTCATAATTTTTGAAATTCAAGCAGTGAAACACAGTTTCAAATCACAACACAATTCACATTTTCATTTAAAAAATTTCATATAGACAACGCAATGCATTTCACACTATATAAGATATCAGAAGTGACTATTGGCCAATGTCGGTGACTCCGAACAATTCACGGGCCAGGTGTACCATGATGTCAAGTGTCGTGGTAGTGGTCAGCTACACTAATGGCTCACACAATACACTATTTCCCAGTAACACGGTACATTGTACATACATGCATACAGCATGGTACATTGTACTCCATGGACCTTTGCATCATTCACCATTCAGTATAATTTTACTATTCATAATTCCATATAATTTCACTGTCGCCCATTTGCCTCAAATCACATGCTAGCAGGTAGTGCAAGATCACACAGTAATACATGCCTGACAGGCACGATTTTAACATCAAAACGCTTTAAATCATGTGCAAGCATGTAGTGCAAGATCACACAGCAATACACACCTGACTGACATGGTTTTAACCTCAACTACTTTAATCTCGATTTAGCTCATAAAATAGAGTAAAAGGGGTTAGTCTTGCCCTTTTTACAAACACGATTTTTTAGTATAATTCCAAAATTTTTAGATTTTTTACATATAATTTTAAAACTACTTAGATATTTATTTAAATAGGCTCGATAATACTATACTAGAAATCAAGCAGTTTTTAGGAAGTTTTAAAACTCTTTCTTAAATTCCAAAGCATAAAATCGGCCTAAGGTTTTCTATAATTCAGGTGACTAAAAATTTCTGTCCTAAAGCTCACAGTCTTAAATACCTAGAGAATATACGTAGATTTTTTTAACAATTCACGAATATTTTTCTAGAGTAGAAATACGACCTAAATTTATATCTACAAAGCATCAGAAAAATACGTGCAATTTATCTCTAGTAACACACGAAATTTTTCGTACCTCAATGTCTGCCTGTAGTCCTTAATTGTCTTGACGTAGCGAGTCGGTGAGCTCGCCCCTTCCAGCTTATTTTCACTGAAAATTTTGAATAAATATTTTCGATCGTCTTTCCCCTTGGGTTTTCTCGATTTTCTAGATGCCTCTCATTCTATTTTCCAAGTGGTTATATATATATATATATATATATATATATATATATATAAACATATCCAAAAATAACCTTTCTTTAGAATTGTTGGCGCCAACTCTTTCTTTTCTTTCTTCTTTCTCTGTTTTCATTCTTCCTCACACCTACTATTTCACTCCTTGGTTCAGTCCACCATCTTTAACCACCTCCCAACGTCGCCACCTTTTTCTCCTCTGGTCGTTTTCCTTCCGTCCGATGCTAGTGATCAGAGTTCTTCCAGCCACCTCTTCCTTAGCTACTCCACCAATCGCGACACATCTATTTCGTTTCCAGTTTTCCAGCACTAAGAAAAGAAATGGAAGCAACTCCCCCGTTTTGGCTCTCTTCCAGTTCATCATCTTCCTCATTTCCACTTCATCATTTTCTGTTTCTTACTCACTCTTTCAGTCATTGCCTCTCGATTTTACCACCTTCCATTATCTTCGTCTTTACAACACCACCACCATCATCATCATCATCATTATCACTGTGACAGCCCAGAAGCGCGGAAAAATAGGGCTAATTTAAAATTTTCTTAAATTAACTTCCTACTCAAGGTGCATTCCTGTACAGTGTCAGTTAACCTCTTCAACCAAATATCTTAAGGATCATTTAAACATCCACAATCTATTAACCAAATAATATGATATCAAAAGAAATCCACTTATCATACATATACCATACTGATTACATTGCAACATTACTTAAATATAAGTGTCTGTGTTACATAATTGTCTGGATACAAAATGAATTGAATTATATCTCTCGTGTGTATAAGCAATAGCCTGAGGAGAGTCTCGTCCTCCAGCCTTTGTCACGTACGCAGCAGGTACTATCACTCACTGTAAACAATCTGTGGGGGGAGGAAAATGAGGGGGTGAGCTTTTAACTCGCTTAGTAAGGAGTGCATATGAGATTTCGCAATCATTATCAAAGTATAAGTGTAATAATGGCATAATTTCACATAATTATAAAACGTGATAAAAATCATAATTTGTCAAAACATCATTATCTCAAAATAGTTGCAGAGACTAGGCATATCATAGTTGTCATGAAAACAATCATCATATCACACCATCCTCAACGAGGGCATCCTCAAACGAGGGAAATCATCTCATGTTACCAAAACGGAGGCATCTCACACTACTAGAGTGGAGGCATCTCTTGTTACCAAAATGGAGGCATCTCACATTACCAGAACGGAGGCATCTCTCGTTACCAAAATAGAGGCATCTCTCGTTACAAAAACGGAGGCATCGCTCGTTACTAAAACGAAGGTATCTCACACTACCAAAGTGGAGGCATCTCACGCTACCAAAGCGGAGGCATCGATATGTAGATATCAGATGAGTTCTTTATCTAAAAAACATGTCATTATTATACTGATTAGTTTCACCTTCACGTAGAGCTCATATTAGTTTTGCTTTATAAATCTCATTCAATCATAAAGTATATTTGTTCATAACAATTCAAATCACATAACTGAGCTCAAATCGGTAAAACATACAGTCAAGGAATAAATCTCAGGTTAAACACTTTTCTCAAAACACATGCTCATTAATAAAATATTTTCATTCTACTAAAGAACTTTCATCCGTAAGGAATACATAAGTACAAAATGGTTGCATCCCTTACCTCGAATCATGCGCGAATCACTTTCTTTTCTTTTTCCAATTCTCGTGATCCGACTTTATCGGCTCCAATTTAGTCTTCAGGAGCTGCAAGAATTTTCTACTCACATTAGTATACTTTAGTATACTTAATTCTCATTTGCATGAATTTCAATTCAATGCATGGGGCCATTTTACACAAAATTTGGCCTTATTACATCTTTTGGACCTTATATCCTCTTAAGTCCATTTCGATTATTCTATTCGTTTCTCGAGTATCCCTTAGACTCATCAAGTCTACTGATTCATATTGAACCAGCATTAGCCTTACAATGCCTCAAATTCATCATTTTATTTCCCTATGACCTTTTATCAAACACTTCTTATGCACATTTTTAATCATCATCCATTCCAACATATGGATTTCACAAAGTTATCTTAGAATCCTCTATATGTACTGAATAACATCTCTACATGTTTAAATCATCATTAACTCCATGCCATTTCAACTATCTCTCACTAAACCCATTCTAGGTCATGTTTGTTTAAGCATGTACATTAATATTTCAGCCAATATTATATACACCAATCAACTCATCTAAATATCTAGATTAACATACTAGAAGATAGTGTATTGAAATATTACCTAGCTTGACTTTTTTCCTCTTTTACCAAATTTGGAGAAAAATCCATTTTCTCCTTCAATCGATCATCTCCACTTCTAGTTTTTTATTATGTTGTTCTCCTCCTCTTAAACAATAACTTTGCTCAAATAGCTTTTCCTCCAATCTTTTTGGAAAGGGTGGTATTCTAGAGTGAGAAACTAGGTTTTTCTTTGCTTAAAATGGAAAGGTTATGAATTGCTGAGGAAGAAGGCACAGATTGTCAGGTTTTTTTTTATAGAATTCACATTTTGAGATCGATCTCCAAGGGGTAGAGATCGATCTCCCCTTTCTTAAACTCCTTCAAAATTTTGACAATGCGGATAGGAGATCGATCTGCATATTAGTATGAGATCGATGTGCTTAAAGGAATAGAATTGATCTTTGTCCATGGGGTGAGATCGATCTGGTTCAAGCAGAAGGATTTAGAGATCGATCTAGCCTTAAGGAGAGATCGATATGCTTTATAGGAAGAGATCGATCTGGTTCATACATAAACAACTTGAGACCGATCTGCTTGAGTGAGGGATCGATCTCCCTTTTGCATAATGTCTTAGCATGGCATTTCAAGCAGTTGAGATCGATCTCCCCTTGTAATGAGATCGATCGGCCCTGTATCCTGTAGCATTCCAGCTGCAGTTTTTCCCAGATTTCCCAAGTTAAAATCCCATTCATTTGCTTCTACACTCATTTTACATTTCATTCACACGTAGATCTTAAAAACATCCATTTCTCGAGATTCATATGTAATGCAACTTGTTTGTACATTTTGGAACCATAAACATTATATAGAAATTTACAGGTCTTACATTCCTCCCATCCTTAAAGAAATTTGGTCCTCGAAATTAGAACCAAGTCATTCCTCGAAAAGTTGGGGGTACTTTTCTTTCATCAGGCTCTCGAGTTGCCAAGTTGCCTCTTCGATTGAGTGATGCTTCCAGAGAATCTTTTCCAATGGGATTTTCTTTGTCTGAAGTACATTTTCTTTTTTGTCGAGGATCCGGATATGTTCTTCTACATAGCTCATGTCTCCCTGGCTATCTAACGCTTCATTCTCGATGGCATGAGAGGGATCTGGATTATACTTCCTTAACATCGAGACGTGGAAGACATTATGAATCGCGAAAAGCTATGGGGGCAAAGCTAACCGGTAGACGATATCTCATACTCTCTCTAATACCTCAAACAGACCAATAAAATGGGGACTCAGCTTCCATTTCCTCTCGAATCGCATGATACCTTTACTTTGAGACACCTTAAGAAACACAAAATCTCCAGTTTGAAACTCAAGTGACCGTCTATGCATATCAATGTAATTATTCTGTCAACTCCGAGTAGCTCGTAATCTATCATAAATAATCTTTACATTCTAAACTGCTTGCTCAACGAGGTCGGGAGCAATTACCTTTTTGTCACCCACTTCTTCCCAAGCTATAAGGGATCTACACCTCCTACCATATAGAGCCTTATAAGGTGTCATACCAATACTCGCATGATAGCTATTATTGTAATCAAACTCAGCAAAGGGTAGGTGATCATCCCATGATCCCTTAAAATCCATCGTACACGTCCGCAACATATCTTTCAAGGTCTGTATAGTCTGTTTGGATTGACCATCAGTCTGAGGATGATAAGCAGTACTAAAATTCAACCAAGATCCCATGGCTTCCTGGAAATGAGTCTAAACACTAGAGGTAAACCTGGAATCTCTATCAAATGTAATGCTCACTGGGGCCCTATGCAGTCGAGCTATCTCTCTGACATATAACTCAGCTAAGGCACTCAAAGGATCTGTACTTTTGATGGCAAGGAAGTGGGCACTCTTAGTTAATCTGTCCACTATTACCCAGATTGCATCATGACCTCTTCGGGTCGTCGGTAATCCTATGATAAAGTCCATGGTGATATGCTCCCATTTCCACTTAGGCACTGGCAAGGACTTAAGTAATCCTTCGGGCTTTTGATGCTCAGCTTTTACTTGTTGACACATCAAACACTTGGCCATAAATTCTGCCACTTCTCGTTTCATACCACTCCACTAATACACCTTACGCAGGTCTTGGTACATCTTAGTACTACCTGGGTGCATGGTGTAATGGAACAGTGAGACTCCTTCAAAATTTGTTGCTTCAAGGTATCATCACTCGAGACTCAAATACGGCCCTTAAACCTCAATAATCCATCATCACTGACTGCAAAATTTGACTGCAGGGTCTTTTCAGCTTGGCTAACCAAATCCAGTAGCTTTTGATCACTTCTCTGTCTGGTTCTAGTCTGATCCATAATACCAAGCTCTATTCGTAGGCTAGCCATAAATCAAACCTCTGCTTCCTCAACTCTGATTCTGAATTCTGTGAACTGTTCCAATAAATCTCATTCCCTGATCATCATAACAGAAACCATGCTCTTTCTGCTCAGGGTATCAGCAACTACGTTCACCTTCCCCGGATGATATAAAATCTCACAGTCATAGTCCTTAAGGAGCTCCATCCATCGTCTTTGTTTCATATTAAGCTCCATTTGGTCGAAGATATACTTTAGACTCTTATGGTCAGTGAAAATCTAAAACCTTTCCTCATACAGATAATGTCACCATATCTTCAATGCAAACACCGCTGTGGCTAATTCCAAATCATGCGTGGGGTAGTTCCGCTCATGGTCATTCAGCTGACGTGATCCATAAGCGACTACTCTTTTGTGTTGTATGAGTACGCACCTCAAATCCTGATGGGAAGCATCACTATACACTGCGAAGCCTCCAGATCCACTTGAGATGGTTAAAATGGGTGTCGTAGTCAATCTCTTTTTAAGCTCTTGAAAACTTTACTCACACCGATCCGACCATATAAATAGAATGTCCTTGGGTGTAAGCTTAGTCAAAGGAGCTGCAATCTTGGAGAATCCCTCAACAAACCTCCTATAATACTTTGTAAGTCCCAAAAAACTCTAAATCTTTGTAACTGTCCTCGGTTTCTCCCAATTTAGTACAGCCTCTACCTTAGACGGATCAACTGATACCCCGTCCTTAGATACAATATAACCAAGGAAAGCTATCTGATCCAGTCAAAACTCACTTTTACTGAGCTTTCCATAAAACTGATTGTCTCGAAGTATCTGAAGCACAATCCTAAAATGTTGTTCGTGTTCCTCTTGGGACTAAGAATATATAAGGATATCATCAATGAAGACTGTCACAAACTGATCTAGATAGTCTCGAAATACCTCATTCATCAATCTCATAAAAGCAGCAGGAGCATTCGTCAAACCAAAGGGCATCACTAAGAATTTGTAGTGGTCATATCTACTTCTGAAGGCCATTTTCAAAATATCCTCTTTCTTGATTCTTAACTTGTGATTGCTCAATCTTAAGTCAATCTGATCAAACAAGTCATCTATCCTTGGTAGGGGATATTTGTTCTTCACCGTAGCCTTGTTTAGTAGTCTGTAGTCTATGCACAATCTTAGGCTACCATTCTTTTTCATCACAAACAAAATCGAAGCTCCCCATGGTGACACATTGGGTCTAATAAAACCCTGGTCAAGCAGCTCTTGCAACTGTTTCTTTAACTCTTCCAATTCAACCAATGTCATTCTATAGGGAGGTTTAGAGATTGGCTGGGTATCTGGCACTAAATTGATAGTGAATCCTAGTTCTCGCTACGGTGGTAAGCCCGGTAACTCATCTGGGAACACATCCAAAAACTTGCATACTACCAGTATGTCCTCTATCCTCAGATGTTCCCGACTGATATTAGAGATGAGTGTGATGTAACCTTGTCACGCCCCGAAAGTGCGGAAAATAGGGCTAATTTAAAACTTTTTATTCATTAATTCACAATTAAAGGTGCATTCCTGTGCAGTGTCATACATCATCATGATCATTATGCCTCAGGATCTCATCACTACAATTTGTATATCATATCAAATACATTAATCCATCTCAAGTTAATTAATCCTAATACATCCCATATAATGTTATACATCAAGTGTCCGCAATTACAATAATAGTCTGGGTGCATGAAAAGATAAGATATACCTCAAGATACAATATATATGGCCTGGAGCTTGAATCCTCCACTAGCCACTACTCCGTACGTCACAGGGAGATCCTTTTTCACTTGAAGAACTCTGGGGGGAAAGAAAAACAGGGTGAGCTTCTAAATAGCTCAGTAAAAGGGGGTAAGGAACTCATTTCATAAACCAAAATACACATCACAAAAGATTTATTTGTATGTGAAACTCATTTGAAAACCATAGCATGAAAGTACTCAAAACGATATTCTCATATCTCAAATCATGTGAAAACATGAAGTAAAAGGGCTCACTCTAGAGCATTAACAAAGCATGTGAAAATAACGCGTTAAACACTTTCTCAAATAACGTGATAAAATCACAGTAAAAATAATGCACGTGGCACAGCCACTAAACACACGTGGCGTAGCCACTGATTTAATTTCTCGCGTGGCATAGCCACAGAATAGGGTTTCTCAACGTGGCACAGCCACCAATGGGGTATAACGTGGCACAGCCACCAATGGGGTATAACGTGGCACAGCCACCAATGGGGTTTCTCAACGTGGCACAGCCACCAATGGGGTTTCTCAACGTGGCACAGCCACCAATGGGGTATAACGTGGCACAGCCACCAATGGGGTATAACGTGGCACAGCCACCAATGGGGTTTCTCAACGTGGCATAGCCACCAATGGGGTATAACGTGGCACAGCCACCAATGGGGTTTCTCAACGTGGCACAGCCACCAATGGGGTTTCTCAACGTGGCAACGGCCACTAAGTATACGTGGCACAGCCACTGAATGGGTTGTTCTCACGTTACCAAAACGGAGAAGAAATCGGGCTTACATGCTACCAGAGCAATGCCCGGTGTGTACTCACAACTACACACCTAAGTCTTATCACATAAGACTGGTTTGCCTTCACGTAGAACTCATAATGGTTTTTCTCTCATAAAACTCATTTGAAAATCGTTTTGTACTAAACACAAAACGTAATAAAACCGAGTTCCAACCGGCAAAGCACACGCACACATTTCTCAAATCTCAATATTGCCTTAACGTAGAGCCCAGTTATAAACTCATAAAAACATTGGGCTCCAACCGGCTATAAAAATCGTGTGCAATTTAATCTCAACACAAAACCCAACATGCTTGTTTTATAAACCACAATTCATGCTAAAATAGTTTACAATTCATATACACAAATGGTTCAGATTTCCCTTACCTCTTTGCACCTCGTATAGTGCAATCGTTTCCCCCGTATCACGGACTAGCCTCGCATTCCACTCTGGAACTCCCGAGCTGTCCAAACGATGTTAAAACATCAATACTCAATTATCCCTTAAACCTCAATTCTCAAAATCGAGCATAATTGCTCATAACTCCTCAAATCTCTTGATTCTCGTAACTCAACCCTAAACTACAACCTCATTCACAATATCTCAACATCCTACATTTGTCATGCCAATTATCTATGCTAATTCACCACATTGTCTATATTTCCATTTATAGCACAATTCTCAAAATTACCAAAATCACCAAATATCTACATTACTCCAACTACATTGCAATTTCATCAATCCCTAATCATTTCTCAACTATTTCAACACAATGACAACCACCAATATCATCAAAATCAACTCAAATATCAAGATCGAGGTTTAGAAATTACCCAAAGCTTGTGAGACGCACAACCCACGCCTCGATCCGATTCGTCCTTCGATTTCCAAGTATGTTGTTCTCCTTTTGATGAGGAACAACTTTCCTTCTTACCACAACAGCTGATTCGGCCGGAAATGGGTGATTTGGATGAGTGAGAAAGTTAGGTTTTTGGTAAAATGGGGGTTGGAAGAGAGAGAAAGTGAAATTGCAGGAGAAAAACACGGGTTCCTTATATAGACTGGAGGTAGGAGATCGATCTGCCTCTTGATGAGATCGATCTGCGTTTGAAATTTGGGGACGATCTAGGCAATTTTATGCCTAGGAGATCGATCTGTCGAGGGGTGAGATCGATCTCTTTATGGCTTTATGAGATCGATCTGCTCCTAAGGAGATCGATCTTCTCCCAAACAGAATCATTTGGAGATCGATCTCTTCCTCATGAGATCAATCTTCTCTCAAACAGATTCATAAGGAGATCGATCCTCTTCCATTGGAGATCGATCTGCTCCGTAAATTCCTCATTCCTTGTCATTTTTAACTCACCAGATCGATCTCTCCTTCTCCCAGATCGATCTGCTCCTTAAATTTCTCCTTCTTTGTCGTTTATAACTCACCAGATCGATCTCTCCTTCTCCCAGATCGATATGTACTCATAGTTCATGCTTATTTTACACACTTAACATAAAAATCTCCAATTATAGTTCCCACAATTCATCTAGCTCAATAAATTACACTTCAAATTATTATTACATCAATAAAATATGTCTGAAATTCTCAAATCTCACATCCTCCCCACCTTAAAAGAATTTGGTCCTCCAAATTCAACTCAGCTAGTCAAAGAGATGGGGGTATTTCTCCTTCATGAGACTCTCTAGTTCCCACGTTGCCTCTTCCCTTGAGTGATGTTTCCACAAAACTTTCACTAATGGGATGCTCTTGGTTCTCAGTACCTTCTCCTTTCTATCGAGAATCCGGACGGGTTCCTCAGTGTAGCTCATATCCTCTTGAATATCCATCCCGTCATACTCTATGACATGAGAAGGGTCCGGGTGGTACTTTCTCAACATAGACACATGAAAAACATTGTGTATTTCGGACATCTGTGGGGGTAATGCTAATCTGTAAGCTACCTCTCCCACTCTCTCAAGAATCTCGAATGGTCCTACGTATCGAGGACTCAATTTTCCTTTCTTCCCAAATCGCATGATACCCTTACTCGGTGATACTCTCAGAAATACTGCATCACCAACATCAAACTCGAGTGGCCGTCTACGCACATCCGTGTAGCTTTTCTGTCTACTTTGTGCAGCCTGTAACCTCTCACATATGAGTTTCACACTCTGTACGGCTTGCTCAACAAGCTCAGGAGCATTTATCTTTCTGTCACCGACTTCTTCCCAAGCTACAGGGGATCTACACCTCCTACCATATAGAGCCTCAAAAGGTGCCATTCCAATACTCGCATGATAGCTGTTATTATACGCAAACTCTGCTAGGGGCAGGTGATCATCCCATGATCCCTTAAAATCCATCGTACACGCCCTCAACATATCCTCCAGGGTCTGAATAGTCCTCTCTGACTGACCATCTGTCTGAGGATGATAGGCCGTACTAAAACTCAATCGAGATCCCATGGACTCCTGAAACTGGGTCCAAAATCTGGAAGTAAACCGGGAATCTCTATCAGAAGTAATACTCACTGGAGCCCCATGTAATCTAGCTATCTCGCTGACATATAGCTCAGCTAAGGCATCCACCGTATCTGTGCTCTTGATGGCAAGGAAGTGGGCACTCTTGGTCAATCTATCCACTATAACCCATATAGCGTCATGACCTCTTCGGGTCCTCGGTAAACCCATAATAAAGTCCATAGTGACATGCCCCCATTTCCATGTAGGTACAGGTAAGGGCTGCAGTAATCCTCCGGGCTTCCGATGCTCAGCTTTCACTTGCTGGCATACTAAACACCTGGCCACATACTCTGCCACATCTCGCTTCATACCACTCCACCAATACACCTTTCTCAAGTCTCGGTACATCTTAGTACTCCCTGGGTGCATGGTGTATCGCGAGCAGTGGGATTCTCTCAGTATCTATCTCTTTAGGGTATCATCGTCCGGTACACAAATTCGTCCTCTAAACCTCAACAATCCATCCTCACTGACGGTGAGATCCGACTGCGAACTCTGCTCAGTTTGGCTAACCATATCTATCAATCTCTGATCACTGCGCTGCCTAGTTCTAATCTGATCCATGATCCTGGGCTCTATCCGCAGGCTAGCCAAAAATCCAGTCTCTACCTCTTTAACTCTGATCCGAAGTTCGACGAACTGCTCTAACAAATCCCATTCCCTAATCATCATAGCAGATATCATACTCTTCCTGCTCAGGGCATCAGCAACTACATTCGCCTTACCCGGATGATAAAGAATCTCACAGTCATAATCTTTAAGGAGTTCCATCCATCTCCTTTGTCTCATGTTTAACTCTTTCTGATCAAAGAGATATCTCAAACTCTTGTGATCAGTGAAAATCTGGAATCTTTCCCCATATAAGTAGTGTCGCCAGATCTTCAAAGCAAATACCACAGCGGCTAACTCCAAATCATGCGTGGGGTAATTCCGCTCATGGTCTTTCAGCTGTCGCGATCCATATGCGACCACTCTTCCGTGCTGCATAAGCACACACCCCAATCCTTGATGAGATGCATCACTATACACCAAAAATCCTCCTGATCCCTCAGGAATAGTTAACACAGGTGCCGCTGTCAACCTCCTCTTTAATTCCTGAAAACTGACCTCACATTGATCAGTCTATATAAATGGAGTCTCTTTGCACGTGAGCTTAGTCAAAGGGGCGGCAATCCTTAAAAATCCTTCCACAAATCTTCTGTAATACCCTGCCAAACCAAGGAAGCTTCGTACCTCAGTAACTGTCCTCGGTCTCTCCCAATTAAGCACAGCCTCCACCTTACTTGGGTCCACTGATACTCCTTCCTCTGAGACTATATGACCAAGGAAAGCTATCCGGTTCAGCCAAAACTCACACTTACTAAGCTTTTCGTATAATTGCTTATCTCGGAGTATCTGAAGTACTAACCACAAATGCTGTGCATGCTCCTCATACGGCCGAGAGTACACCAGGATATCATCAATAAAGACTATCACAAACTTATCCAGATAGTCTCGAACACCTCGTTCATCAATCTCATAAATGCTGCAGGGGCGTTCGTCAATCCAAAGGACATCACCAGAAATTCGTAATGGCCATACCTTGTCCTGAAGGCCATCTTTGGAATATCTTCTTCCTTGATCCTCAATTGGTGATAGCCCGATCTCAAATCAATCTTAGAAAAGACTGATGCCCTCTCAGCTGATCAAGTAGATCATCAATCCTGGGTAGTGGGTATTTATTCTTCACTGTGGCTTTATTCAACAATCGGTAGTCTACACATAATCTGAGACTACCATCCTTCTTCTTAAGAAATAGTACTGGCACTCCCCACGGTGAAACACTGGGTCTAATAAACCCTTGATCCAATAACTCCTGTAGTTGTCTCTTCAGTTCCTCAAGTTCCACTAATGCCATCCTGTAGGGAGGTTTAGAGATCGGCTGAGTATCTGGTACCAAATCAATGGTAAACTCCAGCTCTCTCTCTGGTGGTAAACCTGGCAATTCATCTGGGAAAACATCCAAAAATTCACACACCACAGGTATATCCTCAATCCTCGGATGTTCCCGCTCATCGTCTGAGATGAGTGTCTCATAACCTTCACATGAATAATCATATTTAATATTCTCCAAAATCATATTAAAATTCTCAAATTACTTACTAGAATTTCACATATTCATTTCCTCAACATCTCAACCGTACACTGTAAGGTTCAGGTAGGGAGAAAGTTACAATCTTAGTGTAGTAGTTTAGACTCACTCGATTGGTTGCCAACCAATCCATCCCCAGAATTACATCAAACCCATGTATATTCAACATGATTAGATCTGCTAACATCACTCTATCTCCCACCTTTATCTCACATCCTCTACAGATTAACTCAGTTCTCTGGGATTCACGCATAGGGGTATTTACATGTAGTATATATTCTAGAGGTTCAAACTTCAAGTTTAATCTACATGCAAAATGCTCAGAAATAAACGAATGCGTGGATTCTGAATCAATCAACACATGAGCCTCATAATTACAGACAGAGAGTGTACCTCTTATAGTTTCTGCCGAAGTGTCTGCGGTCTCCTTATCCAGGGCGAACACACGTCCCTGTGCCACAGGTTTCTTCCCTTTCTCTGCCGCAGTAGCCCGTCTCCGGGGATCCACTCTCTGAGGCTATTGTCTAGTGGGCTCCGGAGCATGTGGTATCTGAGGTTGGGGACAGTCCTTCACTCTGTGACCCATGTCACCACATCTAAAACATTTATGGATCGACCCAGTACAACTTCCCTCATGCATTCGGCCACAATCTCTGTAAAACCTTGTCTCAGGCCTGACATCTTGAGGGGTCTCTCTGATATTAGGGTAACCTCTGGGTCTCTCTAATCTGCCCTTCTGTACCTCAATCCTTCCTCTTCTGAAGGAACCTCTCCGACCCTCTGTTTGGAAAAGTGCTGGCCTCTTGCCCTTATCTCTATTCACCGCTCTGAGCTCATTATGGGATTGTACCATCTCAATCCCTCTTTCAATCTCTTGTGCTCGTCTCAGAGCATCTCCAAACTCAGTAATACATAGCCCTATCAATCTATCTCTGATGACGGGCTTCAACCCATACACAAACTTCTCTGTGCGGAGCTCTTCACTATTGAAGGTCTCTGGGTCATATCTCAATAGCGCTGTGAATTGGCTCTCATAGTCATCCACAGACATGTCACCCTGTACCAAACTCAAAAACTCAGCTTGTTTCTTTCTCTGGGCGGCTTGTGGTACATATTGGGTCCTAAAGGCTGTCTGGAACTCTTCCCAACCAATCACACCATGGTGGGACATCAAAATACCCTGGGTAGTACCCCACCAATCTCGAGCTCTCCCTTTCAGCATATAGGCACTCATACTGACCCTCTCAGCATCGGTGCACCCCAGGAAATCAAATATAATCCTTAATTCCGTCAACCACTCCTCAGCCTCTGTAGGATCCTTCTTTCCCTTAAATGCGGGTGGATTCATCTTCAGAAAATCCCTTAGTCGGACCATACTTCTATCCTCATGCTGAGTGACGGGAGGCACTGGGGGTATGGGAGGTCCTTGTGGTGGTGTAGGGGTAGTATCCGAGGCATTAACTCCAAAGTGTTGCGCGAATAACGCTGTCATCTACTCAAAACCTTGCCTCACATCGGTCTCAATCCGATTAAATCGAGAGTTAGGACTCTCTGGTTGTGGGACAGGTGGCGGAGGGGACTCTGCCTGCCTCCTCGAACGACCTCGTCGTTTACTCATTCTCTATCTCAACTCGTCTCCTGCGTGTACATATCACAATCGATTGAAATCTCAATCCTCAATTTCAGTTCATGACCAGACTATTACAGACACTTGGGATGTATTCTATTTCACTTAACTGACACTGACAGTACTAGACACCCTAAGCTCTGATACCAAGAAAACTCTGTCACGCCCCGAAAGTGCGAAAAATAGGGCTAATTTAAAACTTTTTATTCATTAATTCACAATTAAAGGTGCATTCCTGTGCAGTGTCATACATCATCATGATCATTATGCCTCAGGATCTCATCACTACAATTTGTATATCATATCAAATACATTAATCCATCTCAAGTTAATTAATCCTAATACATCCCATGTAATGTTATACATCAAGTGTCTGCAATTACAATAATAGTCTGGGTACATGAAAAGATAAGATATACCTCAAGATACAATATATATGGCCTGGAGCTTGAATCCACCACTAGCCACTACTCCGTACGTCACAGGGAGATACTTTTTCACTTGAAGAACTCTGGGGGGAAAGAAAAACAGGGTGAGCTTCTAAATCGCTCAGTAAAAGGGGGTAAGGAACTCATTTCATAAACCAAAATACACATCACAAAAGGTTTATTTGTATGTGAAACTCATTTGAAAACCATAGCATGAAAGTACTCAAAACGATATTCTCATATCTCAAATCATGTGAAAACATGAAGTAAAAGGGCTCACTCTAGAGCATTAACAAAGCATGTGAAAATAATGCGTTAAACGCTTTCTCAAACAACGTGATAAAATCACAGTAAAAATAATGCACGTGGCACAGCCACTAAACACACGTGGCGTAGCCACTGATTTAATTTCTCGCGTGGCATAGCCACAGAATAGGGTTTCTCAACGTGGCACAGCCACCAATGGGGTATAACGTGGCACAGCCACCAATGGGGTATAACGTGGCACAGCCACCAATGGGGTTTCTCAACGTGGCACAGCCACCAATGGGGTATAACGTGGCACAGCCACCAATGGGGTTTCTCAACGTGGCACAGCCACCAATGGGGTTTCTCAACGTGGCACAGCCACCAATGGGGTATAACGTGGCACAGCCACCAATGGGGTATAACGTGGCACAGCCACCAATGGGGTTTCTCAACGTGGCACAGCCACCAATGGGTATAACGTGGCACAGCCACCAATGGGGTTTCTCAACGTGGCACAGCCACCAATGGGGTTTCTCAACGTGGCAACGGCCACTAAGTATACGTGGCACAGCTACTGAATGGGTTGTTCTCACGTTACCAGAACGGAGAAGAAATCGGGCTTACATGCTACCAGAGCAATGCCCGGTGTGTACTCACAACTACACACCTAAGTCTTATCACATAAGACTGGTTTGCCTTCACGTAGTACTCATAATGGTTTTCCTCTCATAAAACTCATTTGAAAATCGTTTTGTACTAAACACAAAACGTAATAAAACCGAGTTCCAACCGGCAAAGCACACGCACACATTTCTCAAATCTCAATATTGCCTTAACGTAGAGCCCAGTTATAAACTCATAAAAACATTGGGCTCCAACCGGCTATAAAAATCGTGTGCACTTTAATCTCAACACAAAACCCAACATGCTTGTTTTATAAACCACAATTCATGCTAAAATAGTTTACAATTCACATACACAAATGGTTTAGATTTCCCTTACCTCTTTGCACCTCGTATAGTGCAATCGTTTCCCCTATCACGGACTAGCATCGCACTCCACTCTGGAACTCCCGAGCTGTCCAAACGATGTTAAAACATCAATACTCAATTATCCCTTAAACCTCAATTCTCAAAATCAAGCATAATTGCTCATAACTCCTCAAATCTCTTAATTTTCGTAACTCAACCCTAAACTACAACCTCATTCACAATATCTCAACATCCTACATTTCTCATGCCAATTAACTATGCTAATTCACCACATTGTCTATATTTCCATTTATAGTACAATTCTCAAAATTACCAAAATCACCAAATATCTACATTACTTTTTACTACATTGCAATTTCATCAATCCCTAATCATTTCTCAACTATTTCAACACAATGACAACCACCAATATCATCAAAATCAGCTCAAATATCAAGATCGAGGTTTAGAAATTACCCAAAGCTTGTGAGACGCACAACCCACGCCTCGATCCGATTCGTCCTTCGATTTCCAAGTATGTTGTTCTCCTTTTGATGAGGAACAACTTTCCTTCTTACCACAACAGCTGATTCGGCCGGAAATGGGTGATTTGGATGAGTGAGAAAGTTAGGTTTTCGGTAAAATGGGGGTTGGAAGAGAGAGAAAGTGAAATTGCAGGAGAAAAACATGGGTTCCTTATATAGACTGGAGGTAGGAGATCGATCTGCCTCTTGATGAGATCGATCTGCGTTTGAAATTTGGGGATGATCTGGGCAATTTTATGCCTAGGAGATCGATCTGTCGAGGGGTGAGATCGATCTCTTTATGGCTTTATGAGATCGATCTGCTCCTAAGGAGATCGATCTTCTCCCAAACAGAATCATTTGGAGATCGATCTCTTCCTCATGAGATCGATCTTCTCTCAAACAGATTCATAAGGAGATCGATCCTCTTCCATTGGAGATCGATCTGCTCCATAAATTCCTCATTCCTTGTCATTTTTAACTCATCAGATCGATCTCTCCTTCTCCCAGATCGATCTGCTCCTTAAATTTCTCCTTCTTTGTCGTTTATAACTCACCAGATCGATCTCTCCTTCTCTCAGATCGATCTGTCCTCATAGTTCATGCTTATTTTACACACTTAACATAAAAATCTCCAATTATAATTCCTACAATTCATCTAGCTCAATAAATTACACTTCAAATTATTATTACATCAATAAAATATGTCTGAAATTCTCAGATCTCACAAACCTTCACATCAATAGTCTAATCAACGTTTTCAAAAAATCATAATTATATCAATAAGATTTTCTCACAATAATATTCACACATTTTTTCTCCTTAACATTCAAACATACACTAAATTTTTCAAGTAGGGAGAAAGTTATAGTCTTAGTGTAGCAGTTTAGACTCACGCGATTGACCGTCAACCAATCCATCACTAGAATCACATTAAAACCACACATATTTAATAAAACTAGATCTGTTAACATTACCTTATCTCTCACCTTAATCTCATACTTTCTACATACCATATCAGTCCTCTGCGACTCACGCATAGGTGTACTTACGTGTAAAATATGAGCTAGGGGTTCATGCTCTAAGTTCAATTTACATGCAAAGGGTACTGAAATAAAAGAATGCGTGGACCCTAGGTCAAACAATACATGAGCCTTAGGATTACGAATAAGAAGTGTACTTCGTATAGCCTCAGATGAAGTATCCGCAGTCTCCTTATCCAAAGTAAATACAAGCCCCTCAGTGATAGGCTTCTTTCCCTTATCAACAGTCGTGGCCCGTCTATGGGGGACCACTCTCTGAGGCTAATGTCGAGAAGGCTCTTGAGGATGTGGTCTCTGTGGCTGCGGGCAGTCTTTCACCTTATGACCCATGTCCTCGCATCTTAAACATCCTTATATTATCCAAAAATAAGTACCCTCATACGGTCGACCACAGTCTTTGCAGATCTTAGTGTCGGGTCTGGCACCTCGAGAGGTCTCCATAGTAATAGGAGAAACCCTGGGTCTATCAACTCTCCCTTTAGGTCGATCGACCATTTGTCTCTTAAAAGAACCCCTCCTGAAATTACTGTGGGAAGTTGTAGGTCTCTTACCCTTATCCCTAGTTATCACTCAGGACTCAGACTGTGACTATATCAACTCTAGTCCCCTCTCAACTTCCTGTGCCCATCTCAGAGCATCATTAAATTCAGTAATGCAGAGCCCCATCAATCTATCTCCAATGGCTGGTCTCAGCCCATAAACAAACTGCTCTGTTCGGGGCTTCTCGTCCTTGACAGTCTTCGGATCATATCTCAATAAGGCGGTGAATCAGTTCTCATATTCGTCGACTGTCATGCTGTCATGTACTAGATTCAAAAAATCTATTTGTATTTTCCTCTGGGCAGTGCGAGGGATATACTGGGACCTGAAGGCCGACCAAAAAGTCTCACAGCTAATCATTGAATGAATAGCAGTCAATATACTCTGGGTGGTACTCTACCAACATCGGGCTTATTCCTTCAGCCTGTAGGTACCCATACTAACCATCTCTGCATCAGTGCATCCTAAAAAGTCAAAGATTATCCTCATCTCTGTTAACCACTTCTCCGCCTCTGCTAGACACTTCACCTATCTAAATATAGGCGGATTCATCTTAAAAAAGTCTTTCAACCGACCCATATCTCTATCATTGGGCCGGCCTGTGCTGGAGGCTGAGCGAAGGGTGGCACTAGGTCAGTTTGTGGTGGTGTAGGAGCTGGGGTAGGTGTGGTACTTGAGGCATTAGCCCCGAAATGCTAGTAAATAGCACTGCTATCTGCTCAAATCCCTGTCATACATCCTATTCCAACCAATTAAGTCGAGAGTTAGGACTCTCAGGTTGTGGTTCAGGTTGTGGAGGTAGCTATGCCTGCCTCCGGGGACGACCTCGTTTCCCCCTCATATCTTATCTCTTATGTACCTATGTGTATACATTAAACATCAGTTATAATTTTTAACCGTTAAATTCAATTCATAACCAAACAACTACAGACACTTAGGATGTAATCTATTTTCAATTACTCGACACTGACAGTACTAGGCAACCATTGCTCTGATACCACCAAATCTGTGATCGCCCGAAAGCCCGAAAAAATAAGGCTAATTTAAAATTTTCTTAAATTAAACTTCATACTCGAGGTGCATTCCTGTACAGTGTCAGTTAACCTCTTCAACCAAATAACCCAAGGATCATTCAAACATCCATAATCTCTTAACCAAATAATATGATATCAAAAGAAATCCACTTATCATACATATACCATGCTGATTACATCCCAACGTTACTTAAATATAAGTGTTTGTGTTACATAATTGTTTGGATACAAAATGAAATTGAATTATACCTCTCGTGTGTACAAGCACTAGCCTGGGGAGAGTCTCGTCCTCCAGCCTATGTCACGTACGCAGCATATACTATCAATCACTGTAAACAATCTGTGGGGAGAGAAAAATGAGGGGGTGAGCTGTCAACTCGCTCAGTAACGAGTGCATATGAGATTTTGCAATCATCATCAAAGCATAAGTGTAATAATGGCATAATTTCACATAATTATAAACACGTGATAAAAATCACAATTTGTCAAAACATCATTATCTTAAAACAGTTGTAGAGACTAGGCATATCATAGTTGTCTTGAAAACAATCATCACATCACATTATCCTCAACGAAGGCATCCTCAAACGAGGGAAATCATCTCACGTTACCAAAACGGAGGCATCTCACACTACCAGAGTGGAGGCATCTCTCGTTACCAAAATGGAGGTATCTCACGTTACCAGAACGGAGGCATCTCTCATTGCCAAAATGGAGGCATCTCACACTACCAAAGTGGAGGCATCTCACGCTACCAAAGCGGAGGCATTGATGTGCAGATATCTTTACAAGTCCTTAGTCTAAAAAACATGCCATTATTATGCTAAAAATAGTTTCGCCTTCTCGTAGAGCTCATATTAGTTTTGCTTTATAAATATCATTCAATCATAAAGTATAGTTGTTCACAACAATTCAAATCACAAAACTGAGCTCAAACAGGTAAAACATGCACTCAAGTAATAAATCTTGGGTTAAACATTTTTCTCAAAACACATGCTCATTAATAAAACATTTTCATGCTACCAAAGCACTTTCGTCCGTAAGGAATACATATGCACAAAACGGTTGCATCCCTTACCTCGAATCACGCGTGAATCACTTTCCTTCATTTTCTAATGCCCGTGATCTAGCTTTATCAGCTCCAATTCAATCTTCAGGAGCTGCAAGCATTTGCTACTCGCATTAGTATCATTTGCATGAATTTCATTTCAATGCATGGAGCTATTTTACACCAAATTTGGCCTTATTACATCTTTTGAACTTTATATCCTCTTAAGTCCATTTCAATTGTTCTATTCATTTCTCGAGAGTCTTTTAGACTCATCGAGTCTACTGATTCATATTGAACTGGCATTAGCCTCACAATGCCTCAAATTCATCATTTTCTTTCTCTATGGCCTTTTATCAACACTTCTTATGCCCATTTTCAATCATCATCCATTCCAACATATGGATTTCACAAAGTTATCTTAGAATCCTCTATACATGCTTAATAACATCTCTACATGTTTAAATCATCATTAACTCCATGCCAATTCAACTTTCTCTTACGAAACCAATTCTAGGTCATAGTTGTTTAAGCATGTACATTAATATTTCAGCCAACATTATATACACCAATCAACTTATCAAATGTCTAGATTAACATACTAGAAGATGGTGTATTGACATCTTACCTAGCTTGACTTTTTCCTCTTTTGCCAAATTTGGGGAAAATTCCTTTTTCTCCTTTAATCGATTATCTCCACTTATAGTTTTCAATTATGTTGTTCTCCTTCTTTTAAGCAATAACTTTGCTCAAATAGCTTTTCCTCCAATCTTTTTGGAAAGGGTGGTATTCTAGAGTGATAAACTAAGTTTTTCTTTACTTAAAATTGAAAGGTTGTGAATGTCTGAGGATGAAGGCACAGATTGTCAGGCTTTTTTTTTTATTGAATTCACATTATGAGTCGATCTTTAAGGGGTGGAGATCGATCTCCCCTTGCTTAAACTCCTTCAGGATTTCGACAATGCAGGTAGGAGATCGACCTACCTATTAGTATGAGATCGATATGCTTAAAGGAATAGGATCGATCTTTGTTCATGGGGTGGGATCGATCTAGTTCAGGCAGAAGGCTCTAGCGATCGATCTAGTTCATACAGAAACAACTTGAGATCGATCTGCTTGAGTGAGGGATTGATCTCCCTCTTGCAGAATGTCTTGGCATGACATTTCAAGCAGATGAGATCGATCTGCCCTGCATCCTGTAGCATTCCAGCTATAGTTTTTCATAAATTTCCCAAGTTAAACTCCAATTCATTTGTTTCTATACTCATTTTACATTTCATTCACATTTAGAGCTTAAGAACATCCATTTCTCAAGATTCATATGTAATCTAACTTAGCTGTACATTATGGAATCATAAACATTACATAGAAATTTACAAGTCTTACAATCACCTCCTAGCTAGCCTCTATTCTCGGGTCTCCTCAAAACATGCCAACCTCTCTCATTTTCTAGCTTTAACTCAATTCAGTTCAAGTCCTTCCTGACACCAGTCGCATCCACCGATCCCAATTCCCACGCATAAGCCTCCTCCAATCTCTGTTGTTCATCTCTGTTTCACCTTCATTCTCGAGTTTCTTTCCCTACTCGTGGGAATCCCTTCAACATCATGCTTCCATTCTGTTTGATCCTCTCTTTTGCACTCTAGTATAGTTCGTTAGCCACCACCCACATCATCTTCCTCTCAGTCACCCTCGATTGCACTGCTCTTACCGAGGTCCATGTCATCTGCTCTCCCTTTTCTCTCGGGTTGCAAGAATTTTAGGGGCTAAGCTTTTATTTTCCAGTCCAAAACCGGCCCCTCTCCTCCTCTTATTTCCCTTTGGTTATATCGGTCTTCATCACTACCACCTTCATAATCTTCTTTCTTTCTTCATGTCTCCTACTGCAGTAAATCTGCAGCAGGCGAGAGCCTTACGGGTTTAGCTTCAGATTTCCTTTTTTATTGTTACTGCTAGCAGTAGCAAATAAGTGTACTCTTCATATTTTCATTTCCTTTTCTATTCACTGCTCATGCCCTGCACATTTCCTGCGATTCGTACTCATTGTCTCAGTTAGTCACCAACTCACAAACAAATGCACCTAACTGCTGCAGCCCCCCCTCGTGCACTTTTCTTTTCTTTTGGTCTGACTCCATCTACTGCCCATAAACAATTATGGGTGGCTATCATTTCTTCCTCTAATTCCTCCTACAATACACTAACAATATAGGTGTAGACAAAGTATACTTAAGCTACTGAATTCTACCAATTTCTTCTCCCAAGTTTTTGTCTCAATTTCCAGCAATTGCTTTTGTCAATCTTCTCTTTATACATCGAATATTTCCATCCTTCCACCAACCCATTTCTGTACTGACATATATATATATGTTTGTGTGTGTGTGCATGGTATCTCAGTTTACCTTGTATAGATTTTTGCAGGAAGCTCTCGATTTTCCTTGGTATGTATACACACATATATATTCTCTTATATTTATATATATGTATATAAAGATATATCTACATGTGTACATTAATCCCTTTATATGTATATATAATTATATGTGTATATTTATATACCTTTAGACACATATTTATCCATTAATAAATCTTAAGGAATAAACACAATGTTGCATACATATATGCATTGTCACGACCCTCAACTTATCAAAATACGTATAAATTTTTCGCATTTTCATGCGTTGTTTATTAATCATCCTTACCTCGATTGTGATCAGCTACACACTCAACAGTTGGGATGTGTGTCAGTGTCTACCTCATCCATCCATAACAATTTAATTTCAAAAGTAAACACTTTTATAAATACATCAGAGTTACTGTTTACAAGTGTTTACATTGCTTTACATCCCCAATGTTTACATACAAAATGCTATTATGCTATGTCTAGTTTAGATACAAAATAATTCAAGTGTGTATACCTTTAGCGATGGGATGCAGCGAATACCAAAAAGGGAAAGCCTCCAGTCACACTCACTCAATACTCAAATCTCTGTAGAGAGGGGGAAAATAAGGGGGGTGAACAAACCACACGCTCAGTAACGCAATCATGCGAACAGGTAGATACTGCACTATCTACTTAATCGTGATGCCATGCTCAAAAGTATTTAGTTAATCATTTATCTCAAAACATGAGTGTATGATTGTGTTAATGGTATGTAAATCATCCATGCTATTAAAATCCAGTGCACAATTCAATTCAAAGCATGACATTAACCATCATGCATAATTTATAAGTAAAGCATGGCATTAGTCATCATGCATATTTCACAAGTAAGCATGGCATTAAACGTCATGCATCAGTGCACTTTAAAAACCATTAACTAATCGATATCTCAAAATAACTCATCACTTGTCAGGACTCAACCCCTCCCTTGGACTGTCCTGACCCACAAATCATTTCAAACATGGATTTATTCTCAAAGCAATAGACATGTGAGATAGGCAATTCAATAAGGGAAATAACCTCTAGGTCTATGGCCATAACTTGTGATACCGGCTACATGGATCAGGTGTGTGGGATATCACCACTATCTGCTTCCACACGAGAGGTGGGTCAAATCCTACCCGTCAGTCCATAGCAGATCTCGTCCGAAGATGGCATACCGCAATCTCAACACGGTACAACGTACTCCATGCTACCTGCATGGTACAACATACTCCATGGACCCACATCAACATATCATGTTATGCCACATCTCGAACGTACGTGTGAGCCTATTTAATCAATACGACCTCTTGTCTACCCGAAGCTCCTAACACGGCTATCAACATGTCAAAATATCATAAATACACGTGCGAGCCTATTTAATCGGTACGACACCCAGTCTGTCCGAAGCTCCATGTACGGAAACAAATAAGGTGGGCATCTAGTACGACCTAAGCTCCAAGCACCATGCCAAAACCAGTATGAGAATCCATGTGAAAACTAGTGCGAGCTAAGCTCCAGCACTCAAGTGTATAAAACATGTCAAATCTCGTGCGACTCATACTCTAGCACGCTTTCTTTCTCACGAAAACAATGTAGGTGGCTTAGTTATTTGCAAAGTATGGTTAATAAACCAAAACAACTCATTTCTTTTCCAATTCATTTCAAATGTTAGCCAACCTACCAATCATTTGCTAAAAAGCAATAAAACATGATTTTCAAGGCATTATGCTTTTGTTTTCATGCACATTTTTCAAACACCCAACTTTTATCCTTCAATCACCCAATATCATTTCCTAACATCTCATGCATTCTAGCAAAGCATTTAAGCGCCCAAATTGCACACAGATATCTCTAAGAGTCCACATAATTCCCTTACCTCGATTTACTCGAGTGCGACTCTCTTTTCCTCTTAGCTTCTTGCGCTCTTAGCTCGCCTTGTTCCGGTGTATACTCGAAAGCTGTGATTCAATCATCCAAACCACTTGGGTTAAAATTATTAACTCACATTTGACCTCATTAGTCAATACAACCCATCTTTTCATTTACCAATGCCTTAATCCACATTTTACCCCTTTTGGTAAATCTCACAATTTATTCACTAACAACACCTTAAAAATCATACCACAACACTATTGTTAACTTCCTTATATCCCATTCATCATTAATCTCATCACATTTCACTTTCTCACACTAGACCATTTTTAGGTCATGGTGGATTCATTACTTCTTAGGTAGTTTCTACCCTTTCTATGCATACCAAACAACTCTAAAATCAATATCTACACAGTGTACTTGAGTTATTTCATTTAGAAACTCACATAGCTTGATTTCCTCTTCGCTCCAATGGAAATGCACCTTTGATCCTTCAATCCAACAAGTGGGAAAATGCCTCCAAACTATGTTGTTCTTCTCTTTGATGTGAACAACTTTGTCTCTAATAGCTTTCCCTCAAATCTTACTGAAAATGTGTGGATTTAGGAGTGAGAAAGCTAGGTTTTAGGTTGGAAATGAGAAAGATTGGTTTTTATATCAAAAATACAGATCCAACTACTCCATATTTATAGATTCAGCTTGATGAGATCGATTTGCCTTGGGTAGAGATCGATCTGGTCCTCTTAAAATCCCTCTTTTCAAAGACATTTTGAAGTAGGAGATCGATCTGTCGAGTAGGGGAGATTGATCTTCTTTCAAACAGAAACTTAAGGAGATCGATCTGGTCTTAGGGGAGATCGATCTACTTCCAACCCGAGAGCTAAGGAGATCGATCTGTTCCATTAAGGATCGATTTGCATTTTACAGAATGTGTTAGGAGATCGATCTGGCTCCCTTGGAGATCGATCTGTCTTGTTCCATAGCTCAAAATAAGAGCATTTTGGCTCTTCCAGATCGATCTCTCATCCTATGAGATCGATTTGGCCTTCATATTTCTAGATCTTACTGTAATTTTCTGTAGAAAACTTATACCAAAGCATCCTTAATTTGCTGCCATAGTCATTTTCTCATTTGATTATCTTTAAGACTTGAAAATGACATCCATTCATACCTTATACACATTAAAACTTGTGTGTAATCTTTGTATAACTAAAGGTACATGATATAAACCAAATGGAAGTACACAACTTATGAAATCTTCCTTCCATTTCACTATACCACTCATTTTCCGTTCTACTCACATATTTCACATGTTTAAGTCCATTTCTTCATAATCATATATAATGTAACTTGTATGCACAATCACAACTCTTAGTACAAGTGTGAAAATTAAACTTATGGACTTACATCACATATACTTCACATTACAAGTATATCACCATACTTATGATTTCATTTACATTTCTATGTACATAAACTCAATTATACATATACGGGGTCTCACATACATATGTATGTCCATGCACTTAATTTGAATTTCAATGTAGTATAGAATAATGTTAGTCTAATACTTATGCTTAATTTAGATTCACCCATAGTCACATATCAATCTTAATTTTCCACATTATTAATATAGATAATACCAAGTATTGTGAAAATTTACGGTATTTATAGTCAGAAGGGACTGTACAATTTCTTAAGGATATGATGAGAGCGCGTGCAATTGATTTTAGAGGCTCCTGAAACGATCAGTAGCCACTAATCGAATTCACCAATAATAACAGTCATCACTGGAGTATTGAAATGGCACTGTGAGAGGCATAGTATGGCCATAGTTGTTGTTCTCCCGATTGGATAGGAAGAAGTGGGTAACAGATAGATAAATGTTCCCGATCTGGTAAGACAAGCCTCTGAGGATGTTCAATTGATGCGTGAGAGATTAAGAACACCTCAGAGCAGGCAAAAACACTATGCTGACAAGAGATGGAGATCATTGAAATTCACCGAGAGTGAAGCAGTGTTTTTGGAAATTCTCCTTCTAAAGGCATAACGAGATTCGGGAAAAAGGTAAATTGAGTTTCGTTATATTAGACCCTTTTTAAATATTGGACAAAGTGGAGATAAGGCCTGTAGGTTGGCATTGTCTTCCACATTTCGATGCTTCGGAAGTACCATCCAGACCCGACACATATGAATAGAGATGAACCATAGGAGCTGAATGAGAGTATGTCATATGTTGAAAAGTCGATTCGGGTATTAGACAGGAAGGATGAAGTATTATGGTCTAAGACCATCCTGTTGGTTAAGGGTCTCTGGCAACTCCACACTTCAGCGAAAATTATGTGAGTGTTAGAGGGTATGATGCGAGAAAAGCATACCCATTTATTTGAGAACTAAGATTGGTTCAATTTAGAGGGCCAAATTTCTTAAGGAGGGGAGGAATGTAAGACTCGAAATTCGGTGTGTTCTCCTTAAGAACATGTTATTGTGAACCTTTGTATGTAATAGGTTAATCAATAAAAAGATTTTGTGTGGATTTTAAGTCTAAATTATTAAGTTAGACGTCTGAATGCACTGAAGTGCAAAATAAGAGTTTGGGTAAATTCGAAATAAACCGAATGAAATTAGGTGAAATCGATTTTAAAATATAGACTCGGAACGCGAAAGTATAGGGTGTCCAAAAAGGGAAATTGGTTCGGAAATGATAAATTGAAATTTACCCTATTTTGGGTAATTTATCCCGAAAATATAGAAAAATATATTTCTGGAGGAATAAATAAATACAATAAAATAAAGTATGATGCCCATATATTGTTGTAAAAATAAATTAAATAAAATACATATACAAAAGTGTATAAATATTAATGTATAAAATACATTGTGGAAATAAAATATAATTATAATAATATTAATAATTGTTTTATTATTATAATTATTAATAAAATAATAGTGTAAAATTTTAAGATATTTTTATTAATTATAATAAAATCTTTAGATATTTTGTATTATATTAAATTATATTAAAATATAATATAATATATATATGTAATAATTAAAAAAAAGGAACCTGGATCGCGCAAAACAGAGTCGCGCAACCTAGCCTTCCCTTCTGCCTCACCAAACGGAGGCCACCGGAGGGCGAGCCGGACATGAAGCTGATGAGAGAGAGGAAAGACCATCAACGACACCAACAGCCCGAAGGAACAACGATCGACACGAGAGAGAGAGAGAGAGAGAAAGGAGAGAGAAAGAGAAGAAAAGAGAGGAGACAGGCCGAGGGGAAGGAAACACCGACCAAGGGTGGAGAAGAGTTACCGCAAACGCCAGGCCAGCCGAAAATCTGGCAAAACAAGCGTGAAAACAGTGAGAACGAGAGAGGGCAGTGAGGTCGAAAATAGATAAGGTCGAACCAGCCTCATCGTCACCGATCCGAACGAGGCCACCACCAGATCTATGCTTCTCGTGGCCAGACAGACCACTGGAAGTGGAAGCCGGCAGAGAACCAGCCAGTAGAGTCCCGAATGGTGAGGGTTATGCTGAACAGGTTTGGACCGCTTCAGCTGAAATGAAACGATGTTGAACCGGACCGGACCGGTTCAGCCAAAAAAATGAAAAATGGGAAAAAATTCTGGGGATGCAATCGAGCTACGGGTAAGCCGGTAAGCAGTCGAAATTGACCGATTCAATTTTTGAAATATTTATTTGAAATTATAGTTGATCAAAATTAACCCGGTAAATACATAAATGTGTAGCATAAAATTAGTGTCAAACAAGAGTTCGAGTCATCCTCGATTTACGTGCTATCACAGAATCTCGGGTAAGTGAATCTCATTTTTATAAATTGGATAGTTATACGAGTTAGAAACTAATCGCGTAAGTTACGATTTATTCCGTAAAAAAAAAATTGTAATGCTGGGAATTGAAAATAGATTGTCGTAAATGATTTTAAACGGTCGAAAGAGACTAGAAATTGGATAAGATAACGTAACAAAGATGTTAGGCCAAGAATTCGGCCAAATGTTCAGAATGGGCCAAGCTTGAGTAGAAATCAGCCCAATTTAGTTTATGGGCCACACAGAAAGCCTAATAAAAGTAAATGAGCCCAATAAGTTAAATCGACTGTAGTAAACGAAGGAAATATGTTTATTGGGTTAAATTGATATGATAAATAATTTTCTGTAGCTTCAAAGATTGGATTAGGAGTAGATCGGACTGGACAAGCTTCCAGCAATGAAAATTTACCACACTCGACTTGATACTAGGTAAGAGAATTTTGTGAGTAGATAGAGATATCTACACATTTTTTTAGGGTATTTACAGGGACTTAAAAAGTATACTAGTATTTAGAAAATGAATAAAATTTATAGAGACCCGATATGGACAAATTACCAATTTACCCCAATTAAGGGTAAAATTATGAAAATTAGGAAAAATTGTACAAAGCATGGAAAAACTTATTTTTGAGTGTTTTTGCTGCTGTTTAGCAGACGAGTAGATAGGTAGGCTAATATTTTTATGGTTGATGAGAAATAGCACAATTTATGGTGCTGATTTTTATGTTTTGAAATCATCCCTTTTAAAAAGAGCCATCTATCGAATTATGTGAGAACAAATCATGCTAGAGCACTGCTCGCACTTGATTTTATATGTTTTCTACATAAATTAGTGTTGCAGTATGACTCGCACGAGATTTTCATGAGATGCATATTATAGTACTGGAGTGTTGCTCGTACTACATTTTATGTGATTTATGCATGATAGAGTGTTGGAGCGTTGCTCGTACTCAGTCTTACATGGTTTATGCATGACATAGTACTGGAGTATTTGCTCGTACTTGATTTAATGAGTTTTATACATAACATGGTACTAGAGCGATTGCTCGTACTTGATTTGAAATATGAACTATGCATGACATAGTGCTGGAGTGTTACTCGCACTAGCGGTTGATTTTGTGATATGCATAAGACAGCATTTAAGCGGGGTACTAACTGTGTGTCGCACTCAAGACGCACACTGTAGTTTTAATGTAATATACATGAAATGATTTAAAACCGTGTTGATTGCCTTGTGTAGACTGAGTGTCACACGGATGAGATGCTCGCAAATGGATTTTGAGACATGGGTTGGTTACCGGTGTGGTATAGGGTGGATAAGACCTATGGCAGGCACCCCTGGACCATGATGTGGGATAAGACAACTGGTAGGCACCCCAGACACAGGGTGGATAAGACATATGGCAGGCACCCCCAGACCATGATGTGGGATAAGACCTATGGCAAGCACCTCAAACCATGTGGGTCCATAGAGTTGTGATGCCCCGCAAACTAGGTACCGTGTAGCCTGGGATCACAATATAGGATATGACCATAGTCTAGGTTATTATTGCATTTAGCCATCGAGTCTCACATGATTATATCACATGTTCTTATGATTTCGGGTAGGCCTGAGGGATGAGTCGGAACCTGAATGACATTATTTAATTGGTGAATGCCATATTTTAAATGTTTGAATTTAAATGGCATGATTTACCTTAAAGGCATTATGAGTTACAAAGATGCAGTGTTTTGTATGAAATGCCTGTATTTACAAGCTCAACATGATTTCAGTACACGTGATTAAATATGTACGTATTATATCAGTTTTCCAATTCATGTTGTTAATGTGAAATTAAGGAAATAGTATTTTAAGGCATGGCAGTATGTTCATGTATATAGTGTAGTTATCTACTTACTTGTATAATTTCCTTACACAGCGTGTGGTTACTCACCCTTTCATTTCCCCCCCTCTACAGAATACTTTCAGTAGAACGAGAGTGGCAGTGCTCTTGCATTCCTATTTTCTGCTGCTTCCCATAGAGGAAAAGGTATACACACTTGTATAGTTTTCGTATTTGAACATGTAAATGCATAGCATTGTACATGGGTATGATATCGGGGATGTAACGTTATGTAAATACATTTATGAATGTATTTAGTTAAAGTCAAAGAATAGTAAACCTTGACATGTAAATATGATATGGGAATAGAATGGTAAATAGTGTAAGGGGACTAACACCGAATCATAGCCCAACTGTTGGTAGGATGGTCACGATGAGAGGAAGGTAAGAATTAAATAATAAACAAAAAAAAGAAAAATTTACTGTGGTTTTTAGTGAAAAGTTGGTCGTGACAGAGGTGGCATTGGAGCTGAGTTAGCCTGATATGAGTCGGTGTTAGTGGTTAAGGAAGTTTACATCCCTATGTACGGTACGTTGTTTAGATACAATTTTTATTCCGAGCTGAAATTGCAGCTAAGAATTTGGTTTCGAATGCAAGAATATAGTTATTATAACTAATAGCCGCTATGGTAGGGGGGCGAGTACACGTACTCAAGGTCGTAGAGGTAGGCTTGAGAGTCATACTGAGTCATCACATGAGACTCAGGATGAGATTGAGGTGATGGCTGATGTTGAACATGCCTCACAGGGTCCCCCAGTGAGACCGAATGATATGGAGACACGCTTCAAGAGGTTAGAGCGGATCATGGAGAATTTTTGGAGTTGTTTACCCAGTCTATGCAGGGAGCTGAAGGCTGACAAGGCCCAGCTGCACAGCCGACACAGATGCCGCAGATTATAGAGACTCCAACACCCCTCCGGTTTAGGATACGTCTTCGCCTGTAACTCTACAGCAGAGTGGTAATGATTTGGAATATGACTATGAGCTGGACAGGTTAAGGCAGTTTTAAAAGTTTAGACCACCGATAATTAGCGAGGTAAAGAACCCAGTAGCTATTGAGGACTAGATGAAAGAGGCAGCGACGTTGAACAGGTTCTATCGGTGTATGTCGACCAAGAAAGTAACTTTTGATGCATTTATGTTGGAGGTCGAGGCGGAGCATGCGTGGAAGTCCGCTCGACCCATCTTAAGGGTTAGTCATCCAGAGCTGACATGAGATATAATTCTGGATGCATTTCAAAGACAGTATATTCCTAACACTGTTCAGATGAATTTACAGATAGAGTTCCTTACACTGACCTAAAGGAACAGATCGATTGACAAGGATGAATCTCAGTTTATATCCCTGGGTAGGTGTGACCCCGACACTATGAATAGTGAGAGTCGGAAGGTCCGTAAGTTCATGAAAGGGCTTAGACCATATATCAGCGTCTGATTGGCCCCGTTAGATATCATTACCTATGACGAGGTAGTGCGCAGATCACATGGTGTGAATAAGGTTATGAGTTGTACGCCTCTGAGTTTGGGAAATGTAACATGGTCTGAAACAGAGACAGAAAGAGAATAGTGGATGACAGAGGTGTCAAAGTGGGGAAGAGGCCATTTGGTAAGAGATTTAGAGTTGATAAGTCATGGGGTAAGGTGACTGGTAAGCCCCAGGGTATTGTGATTGGAGAACCCCAACTTGCTATTGAACAGTATAGGATGTGTCATAGATACCACAAAAGTAGGCCCCGTATCTTATTGACTAAAACATGCGTTTAGAGAGGTAAGACGGGCCATCTATTTAATGATTACCTAGAGCAGGGTGAGACTGCCCCATGGAAGGGCAAAGAGCCAGAGATAGCCCTGCTGATACCTCTGCACCAGAAAAGAAGGCCACAACCTAAGAGAATGGGGAAATATGCTGTTGGTCGAGGGCGAGTGTATGCCTTGGATCAGGACATTATTGTTGCTTCATCTGATATGGTGGAATGTACCACCTTAATTGTGAATATTAAAGCAATTGTTTTAACTGATCTTGGTGCCACACATTTATTCAAATCACCTTCGTTAACATATAAGTTAGTGAAATATGTGAAGCCTAGACCTTTAGGCAAAATGCTGATAGTTAGCACCCCAATGAAGGAGAGTCAGCTAACTGAATATGTGTGTAGAGATTTAAGAGTTGAAAGGGGGGAAAAGGATACGTCAGCCGATCTCATTCAATTGAATGCAAATGATTATGATGTAATATGGGGGATGGACTGGTCAACTGCAAACTATGCGGTTGATATTGCTATTCAAAGATAGTGATGTTTCCACCCCTGAAAAGTGTATTGTAAGTTTTGAAAAGAAATGAAAGGTGTAATGGTTCTAAATAAAGGAGTGAATGATTGTCCAAACGGAATGAGTAATAATGTGAAGGTTTCATCGCTTATATGGTTAGTATGGATAAGGCACATCTGAAGTAGACAGATATCCCAATGGTCAAAGATTTATTTCATATATTCTTAGATAATCTACCAGGGCTACCACTAGACAAAAAAAAAAAAATAGAATTTTGTAATGATTTGGTACCTAGTACTGAGTCGATATCCAAACCGCTATTTTAAATGGCACTAGTGAAACTTGAAGGACTAAAGAAGAAATTACAAGAGTTATTCGATAAGGGATTCATCATACCGAGTGTCTCACCACGAGGAGAACTAGTCTTGTTTGTGAAAAAGAAAGATGAAGCCTCCGACAAGGAATTTATTATTGGTTGTCGAATGAGGTTACCATCAAGAATGAGTGTTCCTTTCCATTATTGATGATCTATTGGATTAGCATCGGAGAGAGCAAATCTTTTTTAAGGTCGATCAAAAGTATGGGTATCATTCGTTTAGGATTTGGGATGTGGATGTACTGATACGATCTAAACATATTATTCACAAGTGCACAGGTCGTACAAGTAATAATGAGATTTGAGTCCCGAGTTATCGTCCCACAGAGAAGTTGATTAGCCTAATTAACTACCGGTTAATCTTACCCGAAGTATATCCTAGCAAATTATGAATTGATGATAGGTGATCTACTAATTCTAAAATTAAACAAGTACTGAAAATAATAAAACTATAAAATAAAGAAAATTAAACAGAGCTAAAATTACTTACAAAGCTCCAAGCAATTAAAAGCAAACAACATACAAAAAAAATTAAAACAGTTAAAACTAAGTAACGCAATTAAAATAAAATGCAAATATGAAAATAAAGAAATAAAGTTAAACTAAAATTTAAACAAACTTAAAATAAAAATGCATGTAATTAAACTAATAAAAATTGCAAATTAAACTAACCTAAAATCTAATAAAAATGAAGACTAAATTAAAAATGCATGAAACACATTTAATCTAAATTAATTCTAAATGCAACTCATAAAATACTAAACTAAAATAAAGTCCTAAAACATATAATATAAAATTAACTAGTAACTAAAAAATTAAAACTGAAAATTAAATTAACATGCAAAAATATTAAAACTAACCTACCATTTTAATTGATTAAATTACCTAACTAACAACTAATAAAGGAATGGAAAAACTAAAAGTGCATTAAACTATAAAATAACAACAAAGCAATGTGGCCAAACATGGCCTTAGCTACATGACCAGCTGAGTGGTCCCTCCATTCACCGTGCACGTTTCCTCTCCATTTGCTTTTGGTCTGTCCAGGTAATGCATAGGTACTCCAATTGCATGTTCATGCTGTCTCCAGTCTACCCACAACCTCTGCATCAGCTGCTGTCCAGGTTTGCTGTCTGTTCCCTGCATTAAGTGCTGCTCCAGGCTGCTGTCCTTAGTCTAACCAGCTAACTACTGCACATCCGCGACCTCTGCCCAGCTACCACATACAGATTGCACGTCTCTACCTGCTGTCCTGCGTCTGCCATGCTTACTCTGCACATTTGAACCAATACATACAAGTACTGAATCCGAGTCTAACATCATCTTCAGCCTCCTCGTGTGCCTAACTTCTTCTCAGCCACCACACGACATTACTGCCAAGCTCTGCTACAGTCTGGTACCTGCTATGCTCATCTCTTTCATGCTCTGCAAAATCAAACTAGATAACAGCTCTCTGTTGTACATGCTTCATCGTCATCTTTGCCCATTCCTGGTGCCGAGAGCATCCTTGAAGAATTTGCAGACAATATAACAAATAAACTGTAATGAAGAGTGGCAGGACACAAAAATGGAGCTAAACAGAGGACAAATATGAAGTTAAACTTGCTGCCAAGAATGAAACCATGCTCCACGAACTACTTACCCCATCCTTTTCACTAACCATCGGCAAGCAACAAATGAACCAACAACAATAATTCTGAAATAAATATGCAGTAAATGAAATGGATTAAAGAATCATAAGAAAATGCATTAAGCAAAATTTGGAAGCTGCTACTCTAAATGCAGTCAAGAGCCGAATCATGAATTGCATGCAAATAAAAATGAAATAAGGAAAGGAAAGAACAATGGTGCATAGTTGAATATAAACTTAAACCCGAAAGGAAATAAAAATCATAACTACAACATCACCCGTGAGCTTCTTCAACATGAATAGGGAACTCAACATCCTCGGGTAGCTTCATTTTCTTCTCCACCCGTGTTCCACTTTGCTCTTGATGTGGACAAATGCCCAGCATCAACCCACATCAAGGCAACAGAACCAAAAGGCAGAAGAAAGAATGAATCATTCTTGTCACCCGAATGCACCAAAAATGAGCAAACCGAGAGTAAAAAAAATAATGGTTTATCAAACAAAGACATAAGCAAGTTTAGCAAACCGAGAGCTAGCAACTAAGAAATATAAGCTCTGTATTAAAACTGAAAAGTATAAGTAATGGATTTAACAAAACCGAAAAGCTCAATGAACAATGGTGGCAAACGGAAAGCTTCTAAAAGTTTAACAATAGTGGCTAAAAAAATTAAATTAAAAAGTAGAAAAAAATGAGAAAGCTTGGAAAAATAAAATGCTAACTTAAAATTACCCTAAAAACTATTCTACCCTAGATTACTTCACATTTTCAATTGCCATCATTTTCTACTTATATACACACTTAGGGGTACAATTGTAAATTTTCCATCATAGATGAGTTGGCATTGTTTTGCCACCTTTCTTCACACCATTGGCTCCTTGAAAAGATATTTCCATGTCACCTGTCTTCTTGTCCAATTGGATGTGCTAAGTGGCATGGCTCATGTTGTCTGCGTGTCCAATCTCAATTTTAGCCCAATTCCAGTCTATTTTCTATCGAAATTTTTAAAATTCATCCGGATTTAATTTATCTTTAAACATGAGATTTTTAGTCAAAATGAGGGGATAATGAACAAAATAATTTGGGGATTAAAATAATTAATTAAGAAATTAAGCATAAATAATTCCATTTTTATAGAATGATCACACCCCCAAACTTGAGCTTTTGCTTGTCCTCAAGCAAAACAAAATAATTGTAGCTATGACTAGTACTAAACACAATAATTTTCCCAATATCATTCTCAAAGAAAAAAGTACAAACTATGATCTCAAAGACTCACAATTACAAGTCCAACATTCAGACTCATTCAATCATAAATCCTAACCCAAATTGGACTCCTCGTGAGTGTGTGAAAAATGTCAAAGTCACTTTACAGTACATTATCCAGATCAGATTATACAAACACAATGAATGCAAAGTCAATGACATGTGATCATTCCCATAAGTTTTCTTTTCACTTCTCTCTCCATTAATATAGTCACACTTAATCAAGGATCAATAGGACTTCATTAAGCTTGTAATGTAAGGCTGGGGCTAAGGTATGATAAAGTCGATTTAGGTTTAATTACCCCTTAACATGCATTACTTCTAGGATCTTTATGTAAGAACTCAAATTTATTTCCCCCAAACTTATTTATTCCACTAAACTTTTTATTCTATTTTTGTATTTTCTTCTTTCTTCTTTTCTTTTTTTTTCTTTCATCATTTTTTTTTCAAAACATACTCCTTCACTATCACTTAATACCCATATAGCTCACAATATATCCCAATGACTTTTTCATGCTTTTGGGGTAAGGGATAGGAACAGAGTATTTAAGCTAAGGAAAAATAAGCAGGTGCGGTGTATTTACAGAGAAAAGCTTATTTGGCCCAGATGGGTGACTAGGGGTGAAATATGTACAATGATGGCTAAAAAGGCTCAAACGATCCAAAGATGGCCTAAATCATCTCCCTAATTAAGTGTGATCTAATACTTCGCCTCGAGATTAGATCAAACAAATTCTAGAATATGATGCACCAAATCAATTGAACAAATGCAATCCTATGTACACATAAGCTTTCTCTAAATAAATATATCGATTCATGACATGACATGTGCATAAGATGAGGCAATCACAATCAGAATTAAGACAAATTCAAGAATTCAACTTCATGCTTGACATGCCCTAAGGGTATGTTCCGCAAGTGCACAGGTCGTACAAGTAATAATGGGATTTGAGTCCCGAGTTATCGTCCCACAGAGAAGTTGATCAGCCTAATTAACTACATGTTAAGTATATTCTAGCAAATTATAAAATTAAGGTGGGTGATCTACATACCTAGAATTAAAAATACTGAAAGCAATAAAATAATAAAACTATAAAATAAAGGAAATAAAACCAAGCTAAAATTACTTACAAAGCTCCAAGCAATTAAAAGCAAAAACCTACAAAAGAAAATTAAAACAGTTAAAACAAATTAACGCAATTAGAATAAAATGCAAATATGAAAATAAAGCAATAAAACTAATTAAACTAACTAATAAAAATGCAAATTAATTAAGAAATTAACTACAAATCTAAAAGTCTAAAATATTAAATCTAAATTTATCCTAATTATCACTAATTACTAACTTAACAATAAAAATTAACTAATGCATGAAAAATAAATTTTGGAATTTTAAATTTTAAAATGAAAAATTAAAAATGCATAACATGATACTCCTCTAATTTAACTCTAATTGCAAATTCCAATTCTTAAATCCTAATCTAGGCACCAATTAATTGTTAATGAAATTAAACTAAAACTTAAAACAACAAACTAAGAGAATTAAACTAATCTATCTAACTAAGCTAGAAAGTAATAAATAAACAAAAAATAACAAAACTTAGATAAAGCTATGTAATTGCATGGAATACTAAACTATGAAGAAAAATGCAAACATCAAATTGTAAAAAAGGAAGTGGCCAAACGTGGCCTTAACCAAATTGCAAAACAAAGTGGTCCCGATATGGGACACTGTTCACTGTCTTCTTGGCTGCTTCAGGCTTTCAGTCTGTCCAGGTAAAGCAAAGGTACTCCAACTGCATGCTCATGCTGTCTCCAGTCTGCACGCAACCTCTGCTATAGCTTCTGACCAGGTTTGTTGTCCTGCTCTCTCTCCCGCACGGTCCAGGTACTGCTCTCGGGTTTTACCCAGCTTCATTCCAGCTGATGTCTGCTGCACTGTCCTGCTCTGTACAATGTCGTAACTTCATTCTCGAGCCGTATCTCCAGCAGCGACCCTGTTGTGCTTGCCTGATATGTGTCTTAAGCACCTACAGCCTCACCACCTCATGCATTGTCCAACATCAAACATAGCCATGCCAGTAAATGGAGCAGCAGCAATCCGACCTCCTGCATTAACACCAATTCGCCATCACCTGCTGTAGTCTTCAACACACACCAGCTTTACCTCAGCCCGTGCCACACATCTGCAGCAGCAAACAAAAAATAAATTAGTGCAGAATAAAAGCCAACACACAAATGAACAGTACAATATCCTAAGAACAGAGCAAACCAGAGGAAGGTATGTGCTCCCTGTCCACTGCAACAGTGCATTCCAACTTAGTTCTGCACTGACGCCAGCTGCTGCTTCAATCACCCTCTCTACACTTCTGCTTCATTCCTGATTTTCTTGCAGTGCCCTACACGAACCCAGGGACATTAGCCAGTAACACCACATCCAACAACGACAGTGCAGCTTCAGCCCCGACTTCTAGCTTCATCACGCAACCAGCAGTAGTGAACCCATTAGCAGCGTTGCTAACAAATGTAAGCTTTGTACTGCAAGCTTCAACTCTGCCTTCTAGCTTCTGCCCAACAGAATGGATGAAAACAGGCCAAAAAAGGAAAACGCACAAGCAATATCTATTATAGAAACTAAAGTCTAAACCAAAAATAAAGAGAGTGGTAAAATAGAAATCAACAAAGCATAACAAAGCCTCAAGCTCTACCCGAATAAACAGTAAATAAAAACAATGAAAAACAGACTAACAAATGGAGCTAGTAAAATCGAATTATGCTAAAGTTCAAATAGTAACCAAGCTAAAATAGAAATCAATGGAAAATATGTAAAGAAAAAACATGGAAAGATTTGAAAAAGGAGCTGTTGTCACAATAATGAAAAAACCAAGGTAGAAAGCTATCATAAAATGAATAGGTAAGACCGAGATTAAAGAAAGGCAAAATGAAAATGATTCATTGAAGAAATTTTAGATATGCCATCAACAGTAGCTAAGTAAGACTCTTCAAAAACAAAAGGCTATGGTGGCTAACGGAAAAGAAAGACTTAAAACAATAAATCCTAAAATATACCCTAAAACTATTCTACCCTAACATACCCTACTCCTACTCCTACTCTACTTTCTACTTCTAGTCCTACTTCCTACTTTCCTACTTGATTTGTCAATTGCCATCACATTCTATTTATACACAAACATAGGGGTACAATGGTAAATTTTCATCCTAGATGAGTTGGCATTGTTTGGCCACTTGTCTTCATTTGATTTGCTGCAGAGTAGATATTTCCACGTCATCAGTCTTTTTATCCAATTGGATATGCGATGTGGCTCGGTGTCTGTCTTCCAGAGGGTTGCCATGGTGTCCTTCGATCTTATCATTTTGGAGCAAATAAAATATGGACACCTGGCATCACGCGTGTCCAGACGACTGATGACTCGGTCTGCAAATTGAAAGTGGTTCAGTCTCCTTTAGCTTATTTTCAGCCCAATTTCATCTGAAACGACTGAGTTTCATCCGGATTTAATTTATCTGCACATTAAAGAATTTTAATTAAATAAAGGGGATTATTAATAAAATAATATGGGGATTAAATAAATAATTTAGAATTTAACCACAAATAATTCTATAAAAAATAGAATTATCACGCCCCCAAACTTGAGCTTTTGCTTGTCCTCAAGCAAAACAAAATAATTGTAGGAATGATAAGTACAAAACATAATAATTTCCCCAACATTATCCTTAAAGAAAAAGTACAGACTATGAAATCAAAGACTCACAATTACAAGTCCAACACTTAGAATTATTCCATCATAAGTCCTAACCCAAATTGGACTCCTCGTGTGTGTGTGAAAAATGTCAAAGCCACTTCAAAGTACATTATCCTGATCAGATTATGCAAACATAGTGAATACAAAGTCAATGACAAGTGATCATTCCTATAAGCTTGCTTTTCACTAATCTCTCCACTAATGTAGTCACACTTAATCAAAGATCAATAAGACTTCATTAAGCTTGTAATGTAAGGCTGGGGTTAGGGTATGATAAAGTCGATTTAGGTTTAATTACCCCTTAACATGCATTACTTCTATGATCTTTAATGTAAGAGCTCTAATTATTTCCCCTAAACTTATTTGTTTTGCTAAACATTTTTTTTGTATTTTTCTTCTTTTTTCTTTTCTTTTTCTTCTTTTTTTTCTTTTTCTTTCAATTTTTTTTTACATACTCTTTCACTATCACTTAATACCCATATAGCTCACAATATCTCTCAATGACTTTTCATGTTTTTGGGTAAGGGATAGGAATAAAGTATTTAAGCTAAGGAAAATAATGCAGGTATATTTACAGAGAAAAGCTTATTTGGCCCAGATGGGTGACTAGGGGTAGCATATGTACAAGGAAGGCTAGAAAGGCTCAAACGATCTAAAGATGGCCTAAATCGTCTCCCTAATTAAGTGTGATCTAATATTTCACCTCGAGATTAGATCAAGCAAATTCTAGAATATGATGCACAAAATCAACTGAACAAATGTAATCCTAGGTCCACATAAGCTTTCTCTAAATAAATATACAGATTCATGACATGACATGTGCATAAAATGAGGAAATCGCAATCAGAATCAAGACAAATTCAAGAACTCAACTTCATGCTTTTCCTATAATCATGCTTCTCAGTCAATCAAAATCAGACTTAATCATTGGGTCATATCATCGGAATATGGGAAAACTACATGCTAAGCACTAAATCATCCCACAATCAAATAATTTAAGCTTAGATTTTCGAAAAAAATTTGAAAAATTTTTAATTTTGCCCAAATTTTTGAAAAATACTCAAGTGATATCCCCTCCCCCAAACTTGAAGTGCACAGTGTCCTCAGTGTGCAGATAATATAAGAATTGAAGTTCAGGAACAGAGTACCCCCTTTCTGATTATGATGAACAATTGAAGCTTGATTAAAAATGTAATTCTAGAAGAGACATCTGCAAAATAAACAAAGAAAGAAACAACAGAAAAGAAAAGAACTGTACAAAAAGTGAAAAAGAAAAATGAAGCTAAGTAGCAGGATCAGAAGTAGGAGGGTCAGCTAAGTGGTCACAGAATGCTGACGATCAAATCCTCCCCAACAATAGTGTTTTAGTCTGCCCCCATTAACCTTAAAGCGTTGATTTAGGGTCTCATCCATAATTTCAATGGCTTCATGAGGGAATACTTGTGTAATGGTAAATGGCCCTGACTACCTAGACTTAAGCTTTCCTGGAAATAACTTCAAGCGTGAATTAAACAACATAACCTGCTGGCTTGGCTCGAAGTGTCTTTCCTTAATTTTCTTATCATGCCATCGCTTAGTCTTTTCCTTGTAGAGCTTGGCATTCTCATATGGCTGCAACCTGAACTCATCTAACTGATTAAGCTATAGCAGCCTCTTCTCCCCTGTTGCCTCTAAGTTGAAATTTAGGTTCTTAAGGGCCCAGTAGGCCTTGTGCTCAAGCTCTACTGATAGATGATAGGCTTTACCATACACAAGCTGATAAGGGGACATTCCTAAAGGTGTTTTGAAGGCTGTCCTATAGGCCCAAAGTGCATCCTCTAACCTAATGGATCAGTCCTTCCTACTTGGGTTCACTGTCTTCTCTAATATCCCTTTAATTTCCCTATTGGATAACTCTACTTGGCCACTCGTCTGTAGGTGATAAGCAGTTGCTACCTTATGTTTTACCCTATATTTCTTTAATAGCCCATCAAAACTTCGATTGCAAAAGTAGGATCCTCCATCACTAATGATAACCCTAGGTGTGCCAAATCGTGTGAAAATATTCTTCTTTAAAAACCTTATCACTACCTTGGCATATTAGTTAGGAAGGCCATTGCTTCAACCCATTTTAACACATAGTCCACAACCACTAGAATATAGAGATTGCCATATGAATGAACAAATGATCCCATGAAATCAATGCCCTAGACATCAAAGAGTTCTACTTCTAAAATATTAGTTAGAGGCATCTCATTTCTTTCGAAAATATTACCTACCCTCTGACATTTATCACATTTCAGCACAAAGTATTGGGCATCCTTAAATAACGTGGGCCAGTAATATCCAGATTACAAAACCTTGGCTACTGTTCTCTCTCCTCCAAAATGCCCTCCATAATCAGAAGAATGGCAATGTCTAAGTATATCCTCTACTTCTTCCATGGGAACACACCTTCTCAAAATTTGATCTTTAGATTGCTTGTACAGGAAGGGTTCATCCCAAACATAATACTTGACATCACTCAAAAACCTTTTCTTTTGCTGGGCAGTTAAATCAGGTGGCATTACATTGCTCACCAGATAATTTACAAAATCAGTATACCAAGGCAATCTGGAGTGCCCGAAAGTAAATAGCTGCTCATCAGGAAATGACTCATTAATAGCTGTACCATCTTCTTTAAGTCCACTCTCTAATCTAGATAGATGGTTAGCAACCTAATTCTCCGTACCTTTCCTATCCTTAATCTCCAATTCAAACTCCTGTAGTAGGAGGATCCATCGAATCAGCCTCGACTTTGCATCCTTCTTGGAGACTAAGTACTTAATGGCAGCATGATCAGTATATACTACTAACTTAGTACCAATGAGATAGGAGTGAAACTTATCAAAGGCGAATACCACAGCTAACAGCTCTTTCTCGGTAGTAGCATAGTTCATATGGGCCTCATTAAGTGTTTTTCTTGCATAGTAGATAGCATAAAAGAATCTTCCTTTTCTTTGTCCTAGTATAGCTCTGACAGCATAATCACTTGCATCACACATAAGCTCAAAAGGTAAACTCTAATCCAGAGCTATGATTATAGGGGCTGTAACTAATTTTTCCTTCAAAGTCTTAAATGCTTCTAAACATCTCTCATCAAAGCAAAACACAGTGTCCTTCTCAAGGAGATTACATAAAAGCTTAGATATCTGAGAAAAGTCCTTAATGAACCTTTTGTAAAATCCTGCATGGCCCAGGAAACTTCAAATTCCTTTTACAGTGGTAGGGGGAGGTAACTTCTTAATAATTTCCACCTTAGCCTTATCCACTTCTATCCCCCTAGCAGAGATTTTGTGCCCTAGCACTATACCTTCTTTTACCATAAAGTGGCATTTCTCCCAATTAGGCACTAAGTTTGTTTCTTCACACCTCCTCAGCATTAGTGCTAAATTCTGCAAACATAAATCAAAGCTATCCCCAAATACTAAGAAATCGTCCATGAAAACCTCAAGAAAATCCTCCACCATATCATGGAATATGGCCATCTGCAACGCTGAAATGTAGCAGGTGCATTGCATAGGCCAAAAGGCATTCTTCTAAAACCAAAGGTCCCATAGGGACAGGTGAAGGTAGTATTTTCTTGATCTTTCGGGGCTATAGCTATCTGATTATACCCAGAGTATCCATCCAGCAAACAGTAGAATTCGTGACCAGCTAATTGATCTAACATTTGATCAATGAAGGGTAAAGGGAAGTGGTCTTTCCTGGTGGCTTTGTTGAGTTTCCTATAATCCATACATACTCGCCAACCAGTGACAGTCCTAGTGGGGATGAGCTCATTATTTTCATTTTCGATCACTGTCATCCCTCCCTTCTGAGGGACACATTGTACTGGGCTCACCCAAGCACTGTCAGAAATGAGATAGATAATCCTTGCATCTAACCACTTAATGATCTCTTTCTTGATAACTTCTTTCATTATAGGGTTCAATCGACGCTGGTACTCTATGGATGACCTATACCCCTCCTCTAATAGTATCTTATGCATACAGATAGATGGACTAATACCCTTAAGGTTAGAGATAAACCAGCCTATAGCCTTCTGATGCTCTCTTAACACTTGTAGTAATTTTGCTTCCTGATCACTGGAGAGAGCAGCAGATACTATTACCGATTGTGTGGAGGATTCACCTAAGTAAGCATACCTAAGGTGCGAGGGTAAAGGTTTGAGTTCTAATGCTGGATGATCACTGATGGATGGAAAGATATTTGAAACTGGAATAGATGAAGAGTCTAGTGTCTCAAATTGGGCAATTTCCTCAAAAGGAGTGACCTTTAGTAACTGTAAAGTCTCGTAGACCTTATCATCATCTTCACTGTATTCTCTAAGATCAACAGATTTCACTAAGGAGGCTTCTAAAGGGTTTAAAGGATGTGTCTTAGAAAACTCCTCAGTGATATCCTTATCCACTAAATCCATCCTAAAACAATAGTGAGAGTCATCAGGAAACCTTAGAGATTTGAACACATTAAACTTGACTTCCTGATCTTGAACTCTCATTGTTAACTCCCCCTTCTGTACATCTATTAAAGTTCTACCAGTTGCTAGGAATGGTCTGCCTAATATAATTGTTACTTCCCTGTCTTCCTCCATGTCCAACACAATAAAATCTGCAGGGAAAATAAACTTGTCCACTTTTACTAAGACATCCTCAATGACCCCCTTCGGATATTTAATTAATCGATCGTCCAACTAGAGGGTCACTGTGGTGGGCTTGGCATCCCATATTCCTAACTTTTCATAGATAGATAAAGGCATCAAATTTATACTCACTCCTAAATCGCATAGGGCTCTACCAAAGAATAAATTTCCAATAGTGCGTGGTATGGTAAAGCTCCCGGATCCTTGAGCTTAGGGGTAACCTTCTCTGGATAATGGCACTACACTCCTCAGTTAAGGCCACCGTCTTGTAATCTTCAAATCTTCTTTTCCTTGAGAGGATGTCCTTCATAAACTTCACATAGCTTGGCATTTGCTCTAAGGCATCTACAAATGGAATGTTGATGTGAAGTTTCTTAAAAACCTCAAGGATTTTTGCAAATTGTTGGTCCAGTTTTTGATTTTGAAATCTCTAAGGAAAAGGGATTGGTGGTCTAATAGGAGGAGATGTAGTGGAAGCTCTTGTAGCATCTGCGGATAAAGAAGGTTGTGACACAGAAACAGGTAAAGGTGAAGAAATGTCTGGCTTTATTTCCCTTACAGCTTGATCTTTTGATTCTTGCTCCTTCTGAGCTGCTTCATTAGAACCTATGGGTTTTTCAATTATAGGTTGGTCAGGTCTGGACTTAATCGGGGGAGTTAGTAGCTCTCTGCCACTCCTAAGGGTGATAGCTTTCACATGTTCTTTCCCTTCCCTTTGCCTAACAAGATTGGCTTCAGTGTTACTAAGAAGGGTCCCCTGAGGACGTTGACTAAGAGCGTTTGCTATTTGTCCTACCTGAACCTCTAGGTTCTTAATTGAAGCTGCTTGATTTTGCAAGATTGTTGTGAACATTTCCTCAAGAGAGGGTTTCTTATCAGCTGCTGGTGAATACTGGGGTTGTGGTGGTGGTGGTTGATGGAAGTGGGATGGATGGGAATGATTAGGTGGATGATACGGATATGGAGGTGGTGGGTGGTGAGGAAATTGATGCTGTGGTGGTACCTGAACATGTGGAGCTTGAAAACCTGGGGGTCCTACTGGTCTAGAATTAGAAGCTTGCCCTTGGTTTTGGCTCCAAGAAAAGTTAGGATGGTTCCTCCACCCTGGATTATAGGTGTTTGAAAAAGGGTTGTTCTGTTGCTTAAGGGCAAACTGAATCGATTCTAGGTTAAGTGGACACCTATCCACAGCGTGGGTACCACTACACAGATCACATGAGAGAAAAGACTTTAGAAAGAAAATACAGGGCTAGGATTGTTGGAAGGATTAGGTTAGGTACTGAGCGACTCCACCTTCTTTGTAAGATTGGCAATCTGAGAGGTCAAGGTGGACAGCGTGTCAAGCTCATATATACCTGTCGATTTCTTTGGTAATTGCCTTTCAGAGGACCATTGATAGTTGTTAGCCACCATCTTGTCTAACAGGTCATAAGCCTCCTCCTCTGTTTTACACATCAAGGCTCCACCCGAAGCAGCGCCCACTATAGTCCTATTTTGTCTTGTAAGTCCATTGTAGAAGTTCTAGACTTGCAGCCATAGAGGTAGGCCGTGGTGAGGGCACTTCCTAAGAAGCTCCTTATATCGTTCCCATGCCTCGTAAAGAGATTCAGAGTCATACTGGGCAAAGGACGATATATCGCTACGGAGTCCTACCATTTTAGAAGGAAGGAAAATTTTGGCTAGAAATTGGTGGGCTAACTCATCCGATGTAGAAATTGATCTGGAGGCAGGGAGGTCAACCAGTGTCTCGCCCTATCCCTAAGTGAGAAGGGGAATAATCTAAGACTAAGCGCATCGTCAGATGATCTATTATGTTTGAACGTGTTGCATAAGTCCAGGAATTGCCCGAGATGAGCATGTAGGTCATCGTGTGGAAGCCCACTGAACTGCAAAGAGGTCTGGATCATCTGGAGGATGGACGGCTTAATTTCAAAATTATTAGGAGGGACTGCTGGTGGCCTAATGCCAGTATAATATCCACCAATCGTCGGCATTGTATAATCCTCAACGGTCCTGATTTCCCTATTTTCTACCATCGTGTGCTGCAACGAAGCTATAAATTTCCTAGAGTCCTTTCGAATTTTCCTAAGAGTTCATTCAATTTCAGGATCTAGAGGAAAGCAATCAAAACTCCTGGCTCTACGCATGCAAACATCCGAAAGTCCTTAGAATTTTTTTTTTAAGTTTTTGTTATTTTAATTAATTATGAGAAAATTAACTAATCTAAATATTTATAACCTAAAAATTACACCTAAATATAATTTCACCGATATTAGTTAACGACTAATTAAAACTTCCCCGACAACGGCGCCAAAAACTTAACACGCCCTAAGGGTAGGTTCCGCAAGTGCACGGGTCGTACAAGAAATAATGGGATTTGAGTCCCGAGTTATCGCCCCACGGAGAAGTTGATCAGCCTAATTAACTACCGGTTAATCTTACCCTAAGTATATTCTAGCAAATTATAAATTTAAGGTGGGTGATCTACATAGCTAGAATTAAAAATACTGAAAGCAATAAAATAATAAAACTATAAAATAAAGGAAATAAAACCGAGCTAAAATTACTTACAAAGCTCCACGCAATTAAAAGCAAAAACCTACAAAAGAAAATTAAAACAGTTAAAACGAATTGACGCAATTAAAAGCAAAAACCTACAAAAGAAAATTAAAACAGTTAAAACGAATTGACGCAATTAAAATAAAATGCAAATATGAAAATAAAGCAATAAAACTAATTAAACTAACTAAAAAAAATGCAAATTAATTAAGAAATTAACTACAAATCTAAAAGTCTAAAATATTAAATCTAAATTAATCCTAATTATCACTAATTACTAACTTAACAATAAAAATTAACTAATGCATGAAAAATAAATTTTGGAATTTTAAATTTTAAAATGAAAAATTAAAAATGCATAACATGATACTCCTCTAATTTAACTCTAAATGCAAATTCCAATTCTTAAATCCTAATCTAGGCACTAATTAATTGTTAAAGAAATTAAACTAAAACTTAAAACAACAAACTAAGAGAATTAAACTAATCTATCTAACTAAGCTAGAAGGTAATAAATAAACAAAAAAATAACAAAACTTAGATAAAGCTATGTAATTGCATGGAATACTAAACTATGAAGAAAAATGCAAACATCAAATTGTAAAAAAGGAAGTGGCCAAACGTGGCCTTAACCAAATTACAAAACAAAGTGATCTCGATATGGGACACTGTTCACTGTCTTCTTGGCTGCTTCAGGCTTTCGGTCTGTCCAGGTAATGCAAAGGTACTCTAGCTGCATGCACATGCTGTCTCCAATCTGCACGTAACCTCTGCTACAGCTTCTGACTAGGTTTGTTGTCCTGCTCTCTCTCCCGCACGGTCTATGTACTGCTCTCGAGTTTTTCCCATCTTCATTCCAGCTGATGTCTGCTGCACTGTCCTGCTCTGTACAATGTCGTAACTTCATTCTCGAGCCGTATCTGCAGCAGCAACCCTGTTGTGCTTGCCTCATATGTGTCTTAAGCACCTGCAGCCTCACCACCTCATGCACTGTCCAACATCAAACATAGCCATGCCAGCAAATGGAGCAGCAGCAATCCGATCTCCTGCATTAACAGCGGTTTGCCATCACCTGTTGTAGTCTTCAACACGCACCAGCTTTACTTCAGCCGGTGCCACACACCTACAGCAGCAAACAAAAAACAAATTAGTGCAGAATAAAAGCCAACACACAAATGAACAGTACAATATCCTAAGAACAGAGCAAAGCAGAGGAAGGTATGTGCTCCCTATCCACTGCAACAGTGCATTCCAACTTGGTTCTGCACTGACGCCAGCTGCTGCTTCAATCACCCGCTCTACACTTCTACTTCATTCCTGATTTTCTTGCAGTGCCCCACATGAACCCAGGGACATTAGCCAGCAACACCACGTCCAGCAACGGCAGTGTAGCTTCAGCCTCGACTTCCAACTTCATCACGCAACCAACATCAGTGAACCCATTAGCAGCGTTGCTAACAAATGTAAGCTTTGTATTGCAAGCTTCAACTCTACCTTCTAGCTTCTGCCTAACAGAATGGCTGAAAATAGACCAAAAAATGAAAACACACAAGCAATATCTATAATAGAAACTAAATTCTAAACCAAAAATAAAGAGAGTAGTAAAATAGAAATCAACAAAGCATAACAAAGCCTCAAGCTCTACACGAATGAACATAAAATAAAAACAATGAAAAACAGACTAACAAATGGAGCTAGTAAAACCAGATTATGCTAAAGTTCAAACAGTAACCAAGCTAAAATAGAAATCAATGGAAAATATGTAAAGAAAAAACATGAAAAGATTTGAAAAAGGAGTTGTTGTCACAATAATGAAAAAACCAAGGTAGAAAGCTATCATAAAATGAATAGGTAAGACCGAGATTAAGGAAAGGCAAAATGAAAATGATTCATTGAAGAAATTTTAGATATGCCATCAACAGTAGCTAAGTAAGACTCTTCAAAAACAAAAGGCTATGGTGGCTAACGAATAAGAAAGACTTAAAACAATAAATCCTAAAATATACCCTAAAACTATTCTACCCTAACTTACCCAACTCCTACTCTACTTTCTACTTCTACTCCTACTTCCTACTTTCCTACTTGATTTTTCAATTGCCATCACATTCTATTTATACACAAACATATGGGTACAATGGTAAATTTTCATCCTAGATTAGTTGGTATTGTTTGGCCACTTGTCTTCATTTGATTTGCTGCAGAGTAGATATTTCCATGTCATCAGTCTTTTTGTCCAATTGGCTATGCGATGTGGCCCGGCATGTGTTTTCCAGAGGGTTTGCACGGTGTCCTTCGATCTTATCGTTTCGGAGCAAATAAAATATGGACACCTCGCATCACGCGTGTCCAGACGACTGATGACTCAGTCTGCAAATTGGAAGTGGTCTAGTCTCCTTTAGCTCGTTTTCAGCCTAATTTCATCTGAAACGACTGAGTTTCATCCGGATTTAATTTATCTGCACATTAAAGAATTTTAATTAAATAAAGGGGATTATTAATAAAATAATATGGGGATTAAATAAATAATTAGGAATTTAAGCACAAATAATTCTATAAAAAATAGAATTATCAATGCTTTTCCTATAATCATGCTTCTCAGTTAATCAAAGTCAGACTAAATCATGGGGTCATATCAATGGAATATGGGAAAACTACATGCTAAGCACTAAATCATCCCAAAACCAAACAATTTAAGCTCATATTATCGAAAAAAATTTTGAAAATCCTTTCTCAGATTTTTGAAAAATTTTTGAAAATTTTTCCAATTTTTCACAAAATTGCTCAAGTGATATCCCCTCCCCCAAACTTAAAGTGCACAGTATCCTCAATGTGCAGATAATATAAGAATTTAAGCTCAAGAACAAAGTACTCCCCTTTCTGATGATGATGAACAACTGAAGCTTGATTGAAAGAGTAATACTAGAAAAGAAATCTGCAATATAAACAAAGAAAGAAGCAACAGAAAAGAAAAAGAAAAAGAACTATATACAAAGTGATAAGAAAAACACAGCCACTTCAAATGCAGCTGAAGAAAAAAACACTCAGCAGTAGGGCGAAGAGTAGGAGGGTCAGCCAAAGTGGTGAAAGAATGTTGATAGTGAACTCCTCCTTAGCTCTATCTACTTCCCTCCTTCTTTCAGATTTCTTGTGCTTAAGCCTTATATCCTCATTAACCTCCATCTTAAAACACTTTTGAGAGTCATCAGGGAGCTTCAAAGGTTTGAAAACATGAAATGTCACCTCCTGATCTAGGACTCTCATGGTTAATTCCCCCTTTTGCACATCAATTATTGTTCTACCAGTAGCTAGGAAAGGTCTGCCTAAAATAATGGGGACTTCCCTGTCTTCCGCCATATCCAAAACAATAAAACCTGCAGGGAAAATAAATTTGTCCACCTTTACCAGCACGTCCTCAATGACCCCCTTCGGATATTTAATGATGGATTAGCTAGCTGAAGGGTCACTATGGTGGGCTTGGCATCCCCTAATCCTAACTTCTGATAAATAGACAAAGGTATCAGATTGATACTTGCTCCCAAATCACACAAGGCTCTACCAAAGAATAGATTTCCAATTATGTAAGGTATGGTAAAACTCCCGGGATTTTTAAGCTTGGGGGTAATTTCATCTGGATAATGGCGCTACATTCCTCCGTTAAGGACACTGTCTCATAATCTTCCAATCTTCTTTTCCTAGAGAGGATGTCCTTCAAAAACTTCATATAACTTGGCATTTGCTCTAAAGCATCAGTTTCTTAAAAATATCAAGAAATTTGGTGAATTGTTGATCTAGTTTTTTATTTTGGAACTTCTGAGGAAAAGGTATTGGTGGTCTAACTGGAGAGAATGTAGTGGAAACATGTATAGCATCAGAGGACGAGGAAGGCTGTGAAGTAGAAGAAGGTATAGATGAAGAAGCACCTAACTTGGATTCCTTTGCAGCTTGATCCTGATGTTCCTGCTCCTTCTAAGCTGCATCTTTAGAACCGAAAGATTCTTTAACTATGGGCTATTCAGGTCTGGACTTAACTTGTGGTTCATCTAGCTCTCTGTCACTCCTAAGGGTGATGGATTTCACATGTTCTTTACCCTCCCTTTAACTAACAGGATTAACTTCAGTATTATTGGGAAGGATCCCTTGTGGATGCTGGTTAACAGCACCAGCTATTTTTCCAACCTAAATTTCTAAGTTCTTAATTGAGGCAGCTTGATTTTACAGGATAGTCGTGAACATTCCCTCAAGCGAGGGGTTCTTCTCAGCTGCTGGTGCATGGTAAAGTTGGGGCTGTATAAGTGGTGGTGGTGGTGGTGATGGATGATGTTGAAATTGTTGTGGGGGTGGTTGATGAGGCAGATGATATGGAAATTGTAGCTGTAGTGGTACATAAATCGGTGGTGCTTGAAAACTAGGGGGTCCCATAGGTCTAGAATTAGAAGTTTGCCCTTGGTTTTGGCTCCAAGAAAAGTTAGGATGGTTCATCCACCTTAGATTATAGGTGTTTAAAAAAGGGTTGTTCTGTTGCTTAGAGGAGGCAACATACTGAACTGATTCTAAGTTGAGCGGACACCTATCTACAGAGTGGGTACCACTACACAGCTCGTAGGAAAGAAAAGGACTTTAGACAGAAAACACAAGGTTAGCATTGGTGGAAGGATTATGCTGGGTACTGAGTGACCCTACCTTCTTCGTAAGGTTAGCAATTTGAGAGGTCAAGGTAGATAGCGTGTCGAGCTCATACATACCCATCGACTTCTTAGGCAATTGCCTCGCTAAGGACCATAGATAGTTGTTAGCAGCAATCTTGCCTAAGAGCTCGTCAGCTTCCTCCTCTGTTTTACACATCAGGGCTCCACCGGCAGTAGCGTCGACAATGGTCCTATTTTGGCTTGTAAGTCCGTTGTAGAAGGTTTGGACTTGCAACCACAAAGGTAGGCCATGGTGAGGGCACTTTCTAAGAAGCTCCTTATATCATTCCCATGCTTCGTAAAGAGTTTCCAAATCGAACTAGGCAAAGGAAGATATATCACTACAGAGTCTGGCCATTTTAGAGGGAGGGAAAAACTTAGGTAGAAATTGATGGGCTAACTCGTCCCATGTAGAAATGGATCTTGAGGCAAAGAGGTTAACTAATGTCGCGCCCTATCCCTAAGCGAGAAGGGGAATAGTCTAAGCCTAAGCACATCATCAGATAATCCATTGTACTTGAAGGTGTTACACATGTCCAAAAATTGTTCGAGGTGAGCATGTGGGTCGTCGTGCGGAAGCCCACTGAACTGTAAAGAAGTCTGGATCATTTGAAGGATTGCAGGCTTAATTTCAAAATTGTTTGCAAGGACAGCTGGTGGCCTAATGCCGGTATAAAATCCTTCAATTGTCGGCACAATATAATCTCCAACGGTCCTGATTTCCCTATTTTCTACCATGGTGTTTTGCAGGGGAGCTATAAATTTACTAGAATCCTTTCAAATTTTCCTAAGAGTTCTTTCAATTTCAAGATCTAAAGGAAAGCAATCATAACTCCTGGCTCTACGCATGCAAACATCACAAAATCCTTAAAAAAAAATTTAAGTTTTTTAATTTTTTTTAAAAAAATTTATTTAATTATGAGAAAATTTAACTAACCTAACTAAGTCTCTAAATATTTACAAGCTAGAATTACACCTAAGCATAATTTCACCGATATTAATTACTAGCTAATTAAGACTTCCCCGACAACGACGCCAAAAACCTGATACGATCTAAACGTATTATCCACAAGTGCACGGGTCGTACAAGTAATAATGAGATTTGAGTCCCCAGTTATCGCCCCACGGAGAAGTTAATTAGCCTAATTAACTACCGGTTAATCTTACCCTAAGTATATCCTAGCAAATTATGAATTGATGATAGATGATCTACTAAGTCTAAAATTAAACAAGTACTGAAAATAATAGAACTATAAAATAAAGAGAATTAAACAGAGCTAAAATTACTTACAAAGCTCCAAGCAATTAAAAGAAAATAACCTACAAAAGAAAATTAAAACAGTTAAAACTAATTAACGCAATTAAAATAAAATGAAAATATGAAAATAAAGAAATAAAGTTAAACTAAAATTTAAACAAACTTAAAATAAAAATGCATGTAATTAAACTAATAAAAATTGCAAATTAAACTAACCTAAAATCTAATAAAAATGAAGACTAAATTAAAAATGCATGAAACACATTTAATCTAAATTAATTCTAAATGCAACTCATAAAATACTAAACTAAAATAAAGTCCTAAAACATATAATATAAAATTAACTACTAAATAAAAAATTAAAACTGAAAATTAAATTAACTTGCAAAAATATTAAAACTAACCTACCATTTTAATTGATTAAATTACCTAACTAAATACTAACAAAGGAATGGAAATACTAAAAATGCATTAAACTATAAAATAACAACAATGCAATGTGGCCAAACATGGCCTTAGCTACATGACCAGCCGAGTGGTCCCTCCATTCACTGTGCACGTTTCCTCTCCATTTGCTTTTGGTCTGTCCAGGTAATGTACAGGTACTCCAGCTGCATGTTCGTGCTATCTCCAGTCTACCCGCAACCTCTGCATTAGTTGCTATCCAGGTTTGTTGTCCGTTCCCTGCACTAAGTGCTGCTCCAGGCTGCTGTCCTCGGTCTAACCAGCTAATTGCTACATATGGCCGACCTCTGCCCAGCTACCGCATACAGATTGCATGTCCCTGCTGTCCTGTGTCTGCCATGCTTACTCTGCACGTTTGAACCAGTACACGCAAGTACTGCATCCGAGTCTAGCTTCGTCTTCAGCCTCCTTGTGTGCCCAACTTCTTCTCAGCAACCACACGACATTATTGCCAAGCTCTGCTATAGTCTGGTACCTGCTATGCTCATCTTTTTCATGCTCTGCAAAATCAAACTAGATAACAGCTTACTGTTGTACATGCTTCATCTTCATCTTTGCCCATTCCTGGTGCCGAGAGCATCCTTAAAGAATTTGCAGACAATACAACAAATAAACTGTAATGAACAGTGGCGGGACATAAAAACATAGCTAAACAGAGGACAAATATGAAGTTAAACTTACTGCCAAGAATGAAACCATGCTCCACGAACTGCTTTTTGAGACTCTACACCGAAAAGCTTACCCTATCCTTTTCACTAACCATCAGCAAGCAACAAATAGACCAACAACAATAATTCTGAAATAAATATGCAATAAATGAAATGGTTAAAGAAACAAAAGCAAATGCATTAAGCAAAAATTGGAAGCTACTACTCTAAATGCAGTCAAGAACCGAATCATGAATTGCATGCAAATAAAAATGAAATAAGGTAAGGAAAGAACAATGGTGCATAGCTGAATATAAACTTAAACTCGAAAGGAAATTAAAATCACAACTACAACATCACCTGTGAGCTTCTTCAACATGAATAGGGAACTCAACATCCTCGGGTAGCTTCATTTTCTTCTCCACTTGTGTTCCACTTTGCTCTTGATGTGGATAAATGCTCAGTATCAACCCACATCAAGGCAACAGAACTAAAAGGCAGAAGAATGAATGAAGCATTCTTGTCACCCGAATGCATCGAAGAAGAGCAAACCGAGCGTAAAAAAAATAATGGTTTACCAAACAAAGACATAAGCAAGTTTAGCAAACCGAGAGCTAGCAACTAGGAAATAAAAGCTATGTATTAAAACTGAAAAGTAGAAGAAAATGGATTTAACAAAACTGAAAAGATCAATGAATAATGGTGGCAAACGGAAAGCTTCTAAAAGTTTAACAATGGTGGCTAAAAAAATAAAATAAAAAGGTAGAAAAAAATGGGAAAGCTTGGAAAAATAAAATGCTAACATAAAATTACCCTAAAAACTATTCTACCCTAGATTACTTGACATTTTCAATTGCCACCATTTTCTACTTATATACACACTTAGGGGTACAATTGTAATTTTTTTATCCTAGATGAGTTGGCATTGTTTGGCCACTTGTCTTCACACCATTGGCTCCTTGAAAAGATATTTCCATGTCATCTGTCTTCTTGTCCAATTTGATGTGCTAGGTGGCATGGCTCGTGTTGTCCGCGTGTCCAATCTCGATTTTAGCCCAATTCTAGTCCATTTTCTATCGAAATTTTTAAAATTCATCTGAATTTAATTTATCTGCAAACATGAGAATTTTAGTCAAAATGAGGGATAATTAACAAAATAATTTGGGGATTAAAATAATTAATTACAAAATTAAGCATAAATAATTCTATTTTTATAGAATTATCATGTACCTAAGATAACGTTTCTTACCCGTTAGGGCATTGACGAATAAGGTATTTAAACCTTACCTATAGACCGATTTGTTATCATCTGTATTGATGGTATTTTGGTGTATTCGAAAGTCCAGTGAAGATCATGAGTAGCAATTCAAAACTATTTTATAGACGATGTGTTGAAGGTTCCTCGAAATGGGCTACTCCATTGATACGTTTCATTCGAAAAAAATGGGGTTGTATTTGAGTGGGATGATAAACGAGTGAGCATTGTGTCAAATAGGGATTCCTACTTCTGGGAACACTTTTAGGAAGCTATGGGAACCCAGCTGAGATTTAACATATCTTTCCATCCCCAGACAGATGGTCAGTCAGAGAGGACTATACAGACCCTAGATGACATGATGAGAGCATGTGCATTGGATTTTGGAGGCACCTGGCATGTCCATTTACCACTCGCAGAGTTCACTTATAATAACCGTTATCATTCGAGTATCGGGATGACACCGTATGAGGCTTTGTATGGCTGTAGATGTCATTCCCCTATTGGATGGGAAGAGGTAGGTGACCGACAGATATTTACTCTCAACTTAGTGAGACAGGCCTCTAAGGATGTCCAGTTGATTTATGAGAGGTTACGAACAACTCAGAGCAGAAAATAGAGTTATGCTGACAGAAGACTGAGACAATTGGAGTTTACAGTGGGTGAATCAGTATTTTTATGAGTTTTACTTTCCAAGGGTATAACGAGGTTCGAAAAGAAAGGGACGTTGAGTCCTCGTTACATCGGACCCTTTGAAATACTCGATAGAGTGGGAGATAAGGCCTACAGGCTAGCATTGGCACATCAGCTAGCGGCGTTCATAACATCTTTCACATTTCTATGTTATAGAAGTACCACACAAATCAGGCTCATGTGATAAGATATGAGCCATTGGAGGTTAACGAGAGCATGTCTTATGTTGAGAAGTCGGTTCGAATATTGGATAGCAAAGAGAAGGTATTGGGGTCGAAGACAATTCCCTTAGTGAAAGTTCTTTGGCAGCATCACACTGTAGAGGAAGCTATATGGGAATTGGAGAGTTTGATACAGAGGAAGTACCCCGAGTTATTCACTGACTAATTGGTTACAATTTGGAGAACCAAATTTCCTTAGTGGGGGACATTATGTAAGACCTACTTTTGGTGATGTATACCTTATAATTCATATGATGTACACATTTTCATATGTTAATTGAATCATAAGAAGAGGTTTTTCTTGAATAAAGTTGCAAATAGAATGAATGAATATTCATGAATACACTTAATGGCTAAATAAGGGCTGAAGTAGCCACTAATTAAATGAATGGAATTAAAACCCTTCATACTGAAAATAAGGACTCAAACGTGAATTTTAAGCACCCTTTTATGATTCCAAGCAGTACACACAAGTTCCTTAACACGAGAATCATAAGAAATGAATCTTTTCATGCTCTAAGTGTGAATAGAATGCAAAATTACAAATGAAGCAATCAAAGGCAAGTTTTCCTTTGAAATTTTGAGAAAAATCTACAGTTGGAATCCTACAGATGAAGGTTAGATCGATCCCCTATTCAAGCAGATCGATCTCTTGTTCAAGTAGATCGATCTCAGTTTGGTTCTGCCTAGAAAAGATCGATCTCTTCGCACAAGTAGACCGATCTCCATTTCCTTCTGCCGAGCAAAGATCGATCCCTTCCCAAAGAGCATATCGATCTCTCCCCATGAGCAGATCGATCCTCTCTTAGCAGAATCAAGTGGAGATCGACCTGCCTATGGGGAGAGATCGATCTCCACTGGATTCTGCTAAGAGAGGATAGATCTCTTCCCAAAGAGCAGACCGATCCTACACTCACATACCTGAATACTTCAATAGTTCAAACCAAAGGAAAATCGATCTCTTACCCTAGGAGATAGATCTCACCACCTCTATTATATAAAAACCCGATGGCAAAGTGTTCTTCCTCGGAAAAATAAAACACCTCTCTATATTTACCCAAAAATGACAAGCTTTATCACTTTAGAATACCATCCCCTTCCAAAAAGATTTGGGAAAAGTTATTTTGAGCAAAGTTTTTCCTTATGAGGAGAAGAACAACATAGTTAGGAATCAGTATTCAACTTGTTAGATTGAAAGAGCAAAAGGGTTTTTCGATTTCGAACAAGAGAAAAGATAATCTAGGTGAGTTTCCAATACACCAACTCCAAGTATGTTTATCTAAACATTGTTATGAGTTGATTGGTGTATGTATTATTGGTTGAGACTACCTAGAGCATGTTGAATCAACCATGACCTAAAATTGGGTTTAGTGTGAGAAAATGAGATATGGTGGATTTAATGATGAATGGATTATACTAAGGTGTTAGTAATGTTATATGCGCATGATTTTGAAATGGTTTAGTGGAATCAATTTATGGAATTGGATGAAGTTATGAAGTGTGAGTATAAGGTGTTTGTGAAAATGCATGAATGAATGGAAAACTAAGGTCAATGGACCTAAAATTCGATCTAATGAGAGATAATGGACCTAAGAAGCCTAATGGGCCTAGGTGAAATGAATAGAACAGTCAAAATGAACTTAAGAGAGAATTAAGCTCAATAAGATATATTAACTAGGATGAAGTCAGAATATGAGTTATCAGTACTGACTCATGTGATTGATGAATATTTGCAGCTCCTAAGGATATATTTGGAGCAAATTGAGCCCAGTCACGAAAAGTGGGAAAGGAAGAAGGAGTTGCTTCCGAGTGAATTGAGGTAAGGGAATTTTGTTAGCTCTTAGAAATACCTAGACGCATTTTTGGGCGCATTATGATTTCTAAAATGTTTGAGGGTCTTAGAAAAGAAATGAATGTTAGAAGGGCAAAGAAATTGGGATTTTAGAAAAGTTCATGAAAAGTAAAAATAGGATGTTCTTGGGTCTTTTTACTACTTTTTAGCATATGGATCGATAGGCTGGCTAGCATTTAAATGATTTACATGAAAATAGCTTGAATTGGTTTTAACAACCATGCTTTGCAAAAGAATTAGCCACCAACATGAGTTTTGTGAAAATAAAGCATGCTAGAACGTTGCTCGCATGAGATTTGATGTGTTTATACATGCATTAGTGCTAAAGTGATGCTCGCACTAGAGTTTTACATGCATGAGTGCTGGAGCCTAGCTCGCACTAGATTTCACATGGAGTTTATGGCATTGTGCTAGAGCGTTGCTCGCACTAGATGTCTACTATACATTTACAGCTGTGCTAGAGACTACTCGCACATGGTTTTATGACATGTTGGGAGTCGTGCTAGGAGCTTCAGGTAGACTGTGTGTCACACCGATTAAATAGGCTCGCATGTGCTTATTGAGATATGGCACGATATGATGTGATGCTATGGGTCCACGGAGTATGTTGTACCGTGCATATAGCATGAAGTACGTTAGACCATGTATGGTTATTTATATATATATATACCATCTTCAGACGAAGGATAGATCTGCTATGGACCATCGGGTTGGACATGACCCACCTCCTGTACGAAAGCAGATAAAGGTGATACCCTGCACACTAGGATCCGTGTAGCCTGAGATCACAAAGGATATGGACATAGTCCTGGATATTTCCCTTATTATTATGATTTGCCTAATCTCACATGTCACCTGGTTTATGATGAATCCATGTTTTTGAATTCTTTTGTGGGTTAGGACAGTCCAAGGGAGAGGTTGAGTCTTGACGAATGTTGATATGTGTTGAGTATGAATTGCTTTTAAGTGCACCTCGAATTATAATTTTCCATGCCTTATTTACAACTTGCGCATGATTATTTTCTATGATTTATTTACGATTTGTGCACTAATTTGAATAGTATGAACTGCTTTATATATCATGAACACGTACATGAGCTGATGTTTTTGGGTATGACAAGTAATTGCGTGGTTTCACACATGGCATCACGATCATGTAGATAGTACTATTATCTACCTGCTCGCATGATTACCTTACTGAGCATGTGGTTTGCTCACCTCCAATTATTTACCCCTCTACAAAGCACTTTCAGTAGATTGAGAGCGACTGAGGAGTTGAGTTTTGGAGTCCGCTGCATCCCATCATACGAAGGTTTACACATTTGTACAGTTTTGTATCTAGATATGCAATAGCACAGTAATATTTTGAGTGTAACATTTGGGGATGTAAAGAATTGTAAACACATGTAAATAGCAACTCTTTTTAAGAAATGCAAGTGTTTACCTTTAAATAAACTGTGAATTGAAATGGTATCGTTGGATGAGATTTACATCGACACACAACCCAATTGTTGGTGGTGAAGCTGTCTACGATCAGAGGAAGGTAAGAATAATGGATTAAATAATAAATGAAAAAAATGAAAATTTTGTAGTGGATTTTTGGTAAATTGAGGGTCGTGAAAGATTTATTTGGTACCAGAGTAGAATTGGTCTGATGTGTGTCGGTGCAATTAATTAGAAAAAAAAATAGATCCCCATGTTACTGTGCTTGTTTAGATAGAACTGTGTATATCGAGATGAGTTTGACTAAGAAATGATTACGAATGTAGGAATCTTAGCATTATGACTAATACCAGTCGCGATAAAAGGGCGAGAGTAGGAGCTAGAGGCCGTAGGGGTAGGCCTTAAAGCTGTACTGAGTCATTAGTACATGAGACTCAAGAGGAGGTAGAGGTGGAGGCTGATGTTGAACATACCCCCAGGGTCCGACAGAGAGATCGGAGAGTACTAAGGCATGTTTCGCGAGGATAGAGTAGAGCTTAGAGATAATTTTGGAGTTGATTGCTTAGTCGATACCTAGAGCTGGGGGTGGGCAGGTGCCAACTGCACATGGTGATGCTGAACAGGTGGCTGTTCCTGAGATACCTGCATAGCCAGCCCAAAGACCCCAGACTACAAATACTCCCACACCCTCACCAGTATTAGATACGCCTTCTACTGTTACTCCACGACAGGGTAGTAGAGGTTGGGGTTATGGATGTGACCTGGTCCAGAAGTTTAGACCGTCGACTTTCAGTGGGATTAAGGACCCAATAGTTGTAGAGGACTGGGTGAATGAGATTAAAAAGTTATATTGATTTTTCAAGTGCACTACTATAAAGATGGTAGCTTTTGCCGCATTCATACTCAAGGGATAGGCAGAACATTGGTAGAAGTCCACCAGACCCATTTTGAGAGCTCGACATATAGAGATCAGCTAAGATGTATTTTTGGAGGCCTTCCAGAGGTAATATGTTTCGAATACTCCGCACCGAAAGCTGTAGATGGAATTCTTGGGATTGACCCAAGGGAGTAGATCGGTGGACGAGTATGAGACGACATTTATCTCCTTAGGCAGGTATGATCCTAACACGATAGACAGTGAGGTCAAAAAGGTCTGAAAGTTTATGGATGGACTGAGACCAACCATCAGATCTCGATTGGTTCCCTTTGATATACCGACCTATGAGGAGGTAGTGAGCTGGGTGTAGTTGTGTGAACAGGATATTAAGAGAAATGCCTCAGAGTTCAGAAAGGTTCGTAGAGTGAGGGACAAAGATAGGAGGAGACAAACAGTGGATAGAAGCTTCAGTTATAGAGGGAGCAGGAGATTATCTGGGAAGAGGCTGAAGATTGAGGAGATCCGAGAGAGGACAGTTAAGCCTTCAGTGTATCCGGCCATAGCTCTTATAAAGGGTATAGTGATTGGAGGGCCATGGCCTACTACAGAGCAGTGCAATAAGTGTGGTAGGTACCATGATACTCGACCGTGTTATAGACCTTCTGTAGTATGTTTTTGATATGGAAAGCCAGGCATATAATCCAAAATTGCCCAGAGATGATAGAAAATGCCCCATAGAAGGGCAAGGAGCTGGAGAGATCTTTTATTGATACTTCTACTCCGAGATGAAGGGCGATAGCTGAGTAGAAGGGGAAGCAAGTAGTTGGCAGAGGGCGAGTACACGCACTGGACCAGGATACTGTGGATCAGTCGTCAGATGTGGTGAAAGGTACCATCTTGATCTTTGATCTTGAAGCTTATGTTTTGATAGATCCTGGTGCCACGCATTCATTTGTATCACCTTCATTTGCATATAAGTTGTTTAAATACGTGAAGCTTACCCCGTTAAATAGGAGGATGCTAATATGCACTCCCATGAATAATAGTCAGCTAGTGGAATATGTGTTTAGGGATTGCAAGTTGAAGTATGGGAAAAGGAAATGTTAGCCCACCTTATTTTAATGTATATGAGAGACTCTGATGTAATCCTAGGAATGGATTGGTTGACTGCAAACCATTTTGTGGTAGATTGCTTTTCTAAGACGGTAACTTTTTCAGGGGTAGATAGCATTACCGTAAGTTTCCCCAAAAAATGTATTGTAAAATTCCCCTGAAAAGTAATGAAAGCAGTAGTTGTTGTAAGTGAAATAGTTGAACTTCGATGCTAACTAAATGACTAATATTTTGAAAGGTTATATTGCGTACGTGGTTAAGGCGGATAAGGCATGTCCGGAATTGAGAGACATCTCAGTGGTTAGGGAATTTTTAGATGTCTTTTCGGATGGTTTACTAGGGTTACCACTAGATAGAGAAATAGAGTTTTGTATAGATTTGGCACCTGGTAGAGAGTCGATATCTAAGCCACCTTACAAAATGGCTCCAATTGAGTTGGAAGAACTAAAGAAGCAGTTACAAGAGTTTTTGGAAAAGGAGTTCATCAGACCGAGTGTATCGCCTTGGGGAGCACCGATTCTGTTTATAAAGAAGAAGGATGGCAGCCTCCGACTATGTATTGACTACAGGTTGTTGAATAAGGCGACCATCGAGAATAAATATCCCGTTCCACACATCGATGAGTTATTTGATCAGCTTCGAGGAGTATAGATCTTTTCTAAGATAGATTTGAGATCTATGTACCATCAGTTAAGAATTCGGGATGCCCAAGACAGCTTTTTGCACCCGGTATGGTCATTATGAGTTTATGGTTATGCCATACGGGTTGACGAATGTTCCTATAGCTTTTATATCTTTAATGAATGAGGTGTTTCACCAGTATTTGGATCGGTTTGTTATCGTGTTTATCGATGACATCCTGGTGTACTCAAGATCGAGAGAGGTGCCTGAGTAACACCTGAGGATAACGCTACAGACCCTCCGAGAGAAGAAGTTATATGCTAAACTCAGTAAGTGTGACTTTTGGCTAGAGCAGATCTCTTTTCTGGGTCATATTGTATCAAGGGATGGTGTGTCAGTGGACCCATCTAAGATTAAGGCAGTGGTTCAGTGGTAGAGAGCCCAGACAGTCACGAAGATTAGGAGTTTCCTAGGATTAGCTGGGTATTATCGATGTTTTGTGGAGGTATTCTCGAGATTAGCTACTCCGTTGATGCGTCTTACGAGGAAGAATGTGGAATTCGTGTGGGATGATGGATGTGAGAAGAGTTTTCAGGAGTTGAAGCGTCGATTGACCACAGCTCCGATTCTCAACATTCCTACCAATTCAGGAGGTTTTTCTATACATACAGATGCTTCATACCAAGGACTAGGCTGTGTACTAATGCAGGATGGGAAGGTAGTCATATATGGATCTAGACAGCTGAAGGATCATGAAAGGAACTACCCAACCCACAATCTAGAGTTGGTTGCCGTAGTATTCGCTTTGAAAATATGGCGCCAATATCTATACAGTGAGAAATTTCAAGTATTTATGTAAGACCCAAAATTCAGTGTCTTCTCCTTAAGAACATGTTAGTGTGAACCTTTGTACATAATAGGTTAATCAATAAAGAGATTTCGAGTGGATTTTAAGTCTGAATTATTAAGTTAGACGTCCGAATGCACTGAAGTGCAAAATAAGAGTTTGGGTAAATTCGAAATAAACCAAATGAAATTAGGTTAAATCTATTTAAAATATAGACTCAGAACGCGAAATTATATGGAGTCCAAAAAGGGAAGTGGTTCGAAAATGATAAACCGAAAATTACCCTATTTTGGGCAATTTGTCCCGGAAGTATAGAAAAATTATTTTCGGAAGAATAAATAAATACAATAAAATAAAATATGATGCCCATATATTATTGTAAAAATAAATTAAATAAAATACATGTACAAAAGTGTATAAATATTAATGTATAAAATACATTGTGGAAATAAAATATAATTATAATAATATTAATAATTGTTTTATTATTATAATTATTAATAAAATAATAGTATAAAAGTTTAAGATATTTTTATTAATTATATTAAAATTTTTAGATATTTTGTATTATATTATATTATATTATATTAAAATATAATATAATATATATAAAAAACAATTTTTAAAAAGGAAACTGGATCGCGAGAAATAGAGTCGCGCGACCTAGCCTTCCCTTTTGCCTCACCGAACGAAGGCCACCGGAGGGCGAGCTGGACATGAAGCCGATGAGGGAGAGGAGAGATGATCGCCAGCACCGACAGCCCGAAGGAACGATAATCGACGTGAGGGAGAGAGAGAAATGGAGATCGAGAGAGAAAGGAGAGAGAAAAAGAGGGAAAGAGAGGAGACACGCTGAGGGGAAGGAAACGTCGGCCAAGAGGTGGAGAAGAGTCACCGCTAACACCAACCCAGTCGAAAATCCCACGAAAAAAGGGTGAAAACGGCGAGAACGGGAGAGGGCAGTGAGGCCAAAAATGGAGAAGGCCAAACCGACCTCATCATAGTCGATCTGAGCGAACCCACCACCAAATCTATGCTTCACATGGCCAGACAGACCACTTGGAAATGCAAGCCAATAGAGGTCCACACGACGAGGGTTATGCTGAACTGGTTTGGGTTGGACAGATAAATGCTCCCGATCTGGTAAGATAAGCCTCTGAGGATGTTCAATTGATGGGTGAGAGATTAAGAACGCCTCAGAGCAAAAAAAAAAAAAAACTATGCTAACAAGAGACGGGGACCGTTGGAATTCACCGAGAGTGAAACAATGTTATTGGAAATTCTCCTTCTAAAGGCATAACGAGATTCGGGAAAAAGGTAAATTTAGTTTCGTTGTATTAGACCCTTTTTAAACATTGGACAAAGTGGAGATAAGGCCTATAGGTTGGCTTTGTCTTCCACATTTCGATGCTTCGAAAGTACCATCCTGATCGGACACATGTGATTAGAGATGAGCCATAGGAGCTCCATGAGAGTATGTCATATGTTGAAAATTCGATTCGGGTATTAGACAGGAAGGATGGAATATTACGATCTAAGACCATGTCGTTGGTTAAGGGTCTTTGGCAACTCCACACTTCAGAGAAAATTACGTGAGAGTTAGAGGGTATGATGCGAGAAAAAACATACCCATTTATTTGAGAACTAAGACTGGTTCAATTTGGAGGATTAAATTTTCTTAAGGAGGGGAGGAATGAAAGACCTGAATTTTGGTCTCTTCTCCTTAAGAACATGTTAGTGTGAACCTTTGTACGTAATAGGTTAATCAATAAAGAGATTTCCTGTGGATTTTAAGTCCGAATTATTAAGTTAGACGTCTGAATGCACTGAAGTGCAAAATAAGAGTTTGGGTAAATTCAGAATAAACCGAATGAAATTATGTTAAATCGATTTAAAATATAGACTCGGAACGCGAAATTATAGGGAGTCCAAAAAGGGAAGTTGGTTCGAGAATGATAAGCTGAAAATTACCCTATTTTGGGCAATTTATCTCGGAAATATAGAAAAATATATTTTTGGAGGAATAAATAAATTCAATAAAATAAAATATGATGCCTATATATTGTTGTAAAAATAAATTAAATAAAATACATGCACAAAAGTGTATAAATATTAATGTACAAAATACATTGTGGAAATAAAATATAATTATAGTCAGATTAATAATTGTTTTATTATTATAATTATAAATAAAATAATAGTGTAAAATTTTAAGATATTTTTATTAATTATATTAAAAATTTAGGTATTTTGTATTATATTATATTATATTATATTATATTAAAATATAATAATATATATAATAATTAAAAAAAGGAAATTGGATCGTGCGAAATAGAGTTGCCCGACCCAACCTTCCTTTTTGCCTGACCGAATGGAGACCACCGGAGGGCGAGCCGGACAAGAAGTCGATGAGGGAGAGGAGAGACCATCACCGGCACCGACAGCCTGAAGGAAAAACGATCGACGTGAGGGAGAGAAAGAAATGGAGACCGAGAGAGAAATGAGAGAGAAAGAGAGGAAAAGAGAGGAGACAGGCCGAGGGGAGTGAAACGTTGGCCAGGGGTTGGAGAAGAGTCACCGTTGACGTCAACCCAGCCGAAAATTTGGTCAAGAAAAGGGTTAAATGACGAGAACGAGATAGGGTAGTGAGGCCAAAAATGGAGAAGGTCGAATCTATAAATTGAATAGTTATACGAGGTAGAAATTAATCGCGTAAGTTGCGATTTATTTCGTAAAATATTTCGTAATGCTTGGAATTGAAAATAGACTGTCGTAAATGATTTTAAATGGTCGAACTAGACTAGAAATTGGATAAGATAACGTAACAGTGATGTTAGGTCAAGAATTCGGCCAAATGTTCGTAATGAGCCAAGCTTGAGTAGCAATTAGCCCGATTTAGTTTACGGGCCCCACAGAAAGCCCAATAAAAGTAAATGAGCCCAATAAGTTAAATCGACTATAGTAAACGAAGAAAATATATTTATTGGCTTAAATTGATATGATAAATATTTTTTTGCAGCTCCAAAGATTGGATTAGAAGTAGATCAAACAGGACAAGCTTCCAGCAATGAAAATTTACCACACTCGACTTGATACGAGGTAAGGGAATTTTGTGAGTAGTTAGAGATACCTGCACGTATTTTTGAGGGTATTTACAGGGACGTAAAAAGTTTGAGGGTTCTAAAAAAGGAATAAAATTTATAGAGACTCGATATGGGTAAATTACCAGTTTACCCCTATTAAGGGTAAAATTATGAAAATTAGGAAAAATTGTAAAAAGCATGGAAAAACTTGATTTTGAGTGTGTTTACTGCTGTTTAGCAGAAGAGTAGATAGATGGGCTAATGTTTTCATGGTTGATGAGCAATGGCACAATTTATGGTGTTGATTTTTATGTTTTGAAATCATCCCTTTTTAAAAGAGCCATCTATCGAATTATGTGAGAACAAATCGTGCTAGAGCACTGCTCGCACTTGATTTTATATGTTTTCCACATAAATTAGTGCTGGAGTGTCACGACCCTATTTATCCAATTCATCTAAAAATCACTGCCAATTTTTCGCGTTTTCCTTTTTCCTTATTTGGTCGTGAACATCCTCACCAATACACAGTTGGGCTGTGAGGCAGTAATAATCATTCTCAACCATCCATTTTCCAATTAATCAAGAAATGTCATACATTTAAGAGTTATGACACGTGTTCATACACAACACACTTTCTAACATTTACATCCCCCATATTACAATTTCAATGATCACTGTGCTTTTACATTGTCTAGATACAAAAAGAATCTTTGTGTATATACCTCTGGGTGATGGAGATGTAGCGGATGACTCAACAAAATACCTCAGTACTCACTGGCCACTATGCACGCTCTGTAGAGGGGGAAAAAGAGAGGGATGAGCAACCACACGCTCAGTAAGGCAATAATGTAAGCATGGTAGTAACTACTCTATCTACATGTTGATAATGTTATGCATAAATCATTTATAATAGGAGCATGAGGAAATAAAACTATGCCATATGAATATACATATATCATGTATTGAAAATCATGTAAATAGGCATAACACATGGAAGAATTCAACACGTAAAACCATCACATGCTCATTCTCATTAAATCTCATCACAAGAAGGGAAATTCATTTAAGAAACTTCATTTTTCAAATCACAACGTATCTCACCATAAATCAAATTATCATTTCTTTAAATCACGATTCTCACCAGGCTCGACCCCTCCCTCGGGTCTACCCTGGACAATCACATTTACACTTATGTATCAAAATCATGTGGTACTATGCAATATCAAAATCCAGTGTCTCAAGTGCACGTGGAGATTTTCGTATCAATGTAAGAGAGCCTCCCTGCAGAACAGAGCCTCCCCGCCCTCTCTGGCTTGAGGATGTTGTGCTTGAGGGTCTTACCCTAAGAGAGCCTCCCTACCGAACAGAGCCTCCCCACCCTCTCTGGCTTGAGGATGTACAACTTGAGGATCTTACCGTAAGAGAGCCTCCCCACCGAACAAAGCCTCCTCGCCCTCTCTGGCTTGAGGATGTAAGGCTTGAGGATCTTACCAACTTCCACGGCATCCTACGTACCACAGTGTGAAAATTTGTACGAGCAAAGCTCTAGCACGATTCATGCATCATAACTAAACCACCTCGTATGAGAAACGCTCTAGTATGACATTTATGCATAAAACATGAGAAAACCACATACGATCATAGCTCCAATATGGTTATATGCACAAGAAAACCACTCGAAGTCCACGTACGAGCAAAAGCTCCAGTACGGTTTATAAAACATCATCACAATCAAATCAATGTGCGAGCTGTGCTCCAGCACTATTCATACAAGAGAAAGCATCTGATAATTCTATTTTTTTATAGAATTATTTGTGCTTAAATTCCTAATTATTTATTTAATCCTCATATTATTTTATTAATAATCCCCTTTATTTAATTAAAATTCTTTAATGTGCAGATAAATTAAATCCAGATGAAACTCAGTCGTTTCAGACGCAATTGGGCTGAAAACGAGCTAAAGGAGACTGGACCACTTCTAATTTGCAGACCGAGTCATCAGTCGTCGGGACACGCGTGATGCCAGGTGTCCGTATTTTATTTACTCCGAAATGATAAGATCGAAAGACACCGTGCCAACCCTCTGGAAGACACACGCCGGGCCACATCGCACAACTAATTGGACAAAACGACTGATGACGTGGAAATATCTACTCTACAGCAAATTAAATGAAGACAAGTGGCCAAACAATGCCAACTCATCTAGGATGAAAATTTACCATTGTACCCCTATGTTTATGTATAAATAGAACATGATGGCAATTGAAAAAAAAAAGTAGAAAGTAGGAGTAGGGTAAGCTAGAGTAGGAGTAGTTTAGGGTAGGAGTAGTGTAGAGTAATTTAGGAGTAGTTTTAGTTTTTAAAGTTGTTTAAAGTTTTATTGTTAGATTTTAATTTTTTTTTTCAAGCATTTCCCGTTAGTTTGTTTAGCCAAATTTTACTGTTCATTCAATCTTCATTTTATGAAAAAGTTTGTTTCATTCTCTAGATTCTTGGTATTTCATTAGCAATCATGTTTCATCTGCTTCTTCTTCTCGGTTTGTAAGAGTTCATTCCTTGATGTTTCTTATTTTGTCAGTTTTAAATGAAAGTTTATAGTTTTCAATGTCAAGCGCTTGGTTTGTTATTCTTTTACTGTGTTGCTTCAAGTTTCTTCAATGTTTTACATTATGCTTTTGATTTTAGCTTAAAAGGAGGATCAACAATAGTATAGTTTTACTTACTACGTTTTTACATAGTCATTTGATGTTATTTTTTTTAGATTTTCCAGTAGTATTTTTATGTTTGCTGCATGTATGGTTTAATGCTTGTTCAGCTTCATTTTCTGGATTTTAGTTTCGGTTCTTCCTACGATCTTCAGTGAACCATGACTTCAACCCTCTGTTTTGTGACAGCATGCATAGTTTTTTTTTTACTACTTCAGTTTCACTCCTCCTAATGTTGATGTCAGTTTTGGTGGTTCTTTGATTATCCATAATATTTTCTATTTTGCTCTGTTATTATACGTTTGTTACTGTTCACTATAGTTTAATCGTTATTATGCATTCATCCATTGTTGCCAATGCTTCGGTTTGCTGTTGATGACATTTTCAGTATATTTTGCTTCGGTGAGTTCGTGTAATTTGATCATGATGCAGAAAATATGGTTGCTGAAGTTGGCGAGACCATTCTTCTCCTCTGTTCGGCTGGGTGACAGGATTTCCCTGTTGCAAGCTAGAGTTCGGTTGTGAGGAATTAGATGGGAGCTGGTTGTCATCTGGAGCAGCAGCAAGACAGCAGCGAGCTGGGTAAAATCGAGACCAGCATAGCGCCTAAAATCGAGAGCATTACCTGGGCAGCACCTGGACAAACTGAAGCATTTGGACCAGAAGACAAGACCGTGGGCACCTAAAGCAAGCAGTGGAGGACGACACTTCCTTCTAGTTGGGCAGAGGTTGCGCGAACCAGCAGCAGCTTAACTTGGAGTAAAAGTCACGGACATGCAGCATGGCATCTAGATGCAGCACCAGTGAACAAACAGAGCTACAGCTGCGTGGGTGATGTGCAGAATGTGCAGTAGACAGCACAGTTGGAGCAGCACCCCGTGTAGCAGATTGTTAGACAGCATTTGGAGCACCTGGAAATGTTACAATGTGCACGGTACGATGCGCAGGATCCTGGCTAACTGGGCAGAAACGCAGAGGCACAAAACCGACAGTGTAGTGCCAGGACAGCAAATCGTGAGCAGCAAAATGAAGAAGACATGCACAGTGACAGTATCGGGACCACACTGCTGGAATCTGTTGTTAAGGCCTTGTTTGGCCATTGATGCACTTTTCATTTGTTATTTTATGGTTTTACCTTAATGAGTTTAATTGTTTATTTTTGTTAGTTGTTAGTTAGGTACTTCAATCAATTAATGGTAGGTTAGTTTAATATTTTTGCATGTCAATTTAACTTTTAGTTTTAATTTGTTAGTTAGTAGTTAATTTTATATTAAATGTTTTCGGACTTTATTTTAGTTTAGTTGCATTTAGAATTTGATTCATGCATTTTTAATTTAGTCTTCATTTTTAATAGATTTTAGGTTAGTTTAAATTGCAATTTTTATTAGTTTAATTACATGCATTTTTATTTTAAGTTTGTTCAAATTTTAAATTAATTTTATTTCTTTATTTTCATATTTGCATTTTATTTTAATTGCGTTAATTAATTGTTTTAATTTTCTTTTGTAGGTATTTTCTTTAATTGTTCGGAGTTCGATAAGCAAATCTTAGTTCAGTTTTATTTTCTTTATTTTATAGGTATTATTTTCAGTACTTTAATTTTAGCCATGTAAACCACCCATCAGAACTTCATAATTTTCTAGAATATACTCAGGGTAAGATTAACTGGTAGTTAATTAGGTTAATCAACTTCTCTGAGGGACAATAACTCGGGACTCAAAAATCTCATTATTACTTGTACGACCCGTGCACTTGAGGTAATACCTTTAGGGCGTGTCAGCATCAAAATCCCATGCGAGCTAGGCTCCAACACGATTCAAACCACATAAATACGATAGGTGGCTCATACACAATCAAAGTAATCTAAAATCATGTTTAGCACTTCACATGCGCTATTTCACAAAATCATTCAAACAATTATCGGCCTATTCATTAATTTTGCTCAAAACAAAGCAATGTGTATCTCAAAACACCAAAACATGTAGTTTATGCATTTATTAGCCTTACTATCCCCTTTTCAAGAATCGTTTTCAAAAACCAAATCTCATACAACTACTCGCAGTTATTCACGTATACTAACAACCATTTTCTCAAACATTCATGCATTTCGTAAACACCCTATATTCACCCACCAAATACGAGTAGCTACCTCTATACACTTACAGAATTCCCTTACCTGGGATCGTGTAGCGTGATTCCACTTCCTTGGAGCTGCTTACTCGTGCAGTCTGCTTTGGCTTCAGCGAACTCTCCGGAACTGCATAAAGTTCTATATCGTATCAATTTAATTCACATAACAGCACTCTTGCATCTACTATAGTTAATTCGGCCTATAGTCTCCATTAACTCTCATAAAGCCTCGGTTTATTGTTCTATTCATATCTCGAGTCCAATGACTCTTTTAGGCCTATTAATTCATACTCAATCGATATCAAATCGATATTAAGTTCATAGTGTTCCTATTTCATCAATTTCTTCACTATGGCCTCTTATCAACATCTCACATAACCATTTTCATAATTTCATCTAAACTCACAATGTGGTTTCATTTAATCATCTTAAATCATTGACATTACTTCCATAACAACTTAGTATAACTCATAATTCATCAGCTCCTCCAAACCACATTTTCTCACACTAGACATAATCTAGGTTATAAGTGTTCCATTGTTTTCTAAATGATTTCTATCATAAATATTCACACCGATCTACTCCAAAATCATTACATAGATAATGTACTTGGGCTGAAGTGTTAGAAACTTACCAAATCTAGTTTCTCCTCCTGCTCCAATGAAAATGCCCCTTGCTCCTTTAACCCAACAAATGAGGTTTTGATCTTAAACTATGTTGTTCTCCTCTTGAATTTGAACAACTTTATATGTAATAGCTTCCCTTCAATTCTTACTGGAAATGGGTTGATTTTAGAGAGATAAATCTAGGTTTTAGATTGAAATGGAAGAAATGGGGGTTTGTTTCTATGATTTGCAGATTTCTCTGCTCCTATTTATAGAAATTGCTCAATGAGATCGATCTGTCGAAGCTTGAGATCGATCTTGCCCCCTTAAATCCCTCATTTTCACACCAATTTTGAATGCATGAGATCGATCTGTCGAGTGCTTGTGATCAATCTGTCGAAAGCAATAGCTTAAGGGGATCGATCTACTTTCAGGGGAGATCGATCTGCTCCAACCCGAGAGCGAAGGAAATCGATCTGTTTGCATCAAAATCGATCTTATCATTACAGAATGTTTAGAAGATTGATCTGGCTCCATTGGAGATCGATCTGTCTTGTTCTATTGCTCGTATAAGAGCATTTTTGGCTCTTCCAGATCGATCTCTTATCCTATGAGATCGATTTGGCCTTTATATTTCTAGATTTTTTTTACAGTTTTCTGCAGCAACTCATACCAACTTCATACATTTTTTCTGCCATGGTTATTTTCTCATTCATCCATCTTTGAAGCTTACAATTGGCATCCTTTCATACCTTATACTTATTAAAACTTGTGTGTATATTATATATAATCCAAGGTATACAATTCATAGCCAAATGGAAGTACAATTACTTATGCAATTCATGCAATGTTATTCCATTTGCTGCACTACTCATTTTGAGTTCCAATCACATTCATCACGTATAAAAGCCCATTTATTCACATTCATATAAAATGAATCTTTTATGTACATTACAAACTCATATTACGAATATGTACATCGAATCCATGGACTTATATCGCTCATGCTTTACATTGCAAATACATCACCATACTCATCATTCCATAAAGTTTACATCCAAAATACGGGTCTTACATTCCTCCCCTCCTCAAAAGAATTTGGTCCTATAAATTAGAACTAAGTTATTCATCCAAAGCTGGGGGTACTTCTCCCGTATCAAATTCTTCAATTCCCATGTGGCCTCTTCCACCATGTGATGTTGCCAAAAGACTTTGACCAAGGGAATTGTCTTATTCCATAACATTTTCTATTTTCTATCCAATATCTGAACCGGCTTCTCAACATATGTCATACTCTCATTGAGCTTCCTACGGCTCATATCTTATCACATGTGTCGGGTTTGAGTGATACTTCTGTAGCATAGACACGTGGAAGATGTTATGAACATTTTCCAAGTCCAGTGGCGACGCCAACCTATACGCCTTATCTCCCACTCTCTCAAAAATCTCGAAGGGTCCGATATATCTAGGGCTCAGCATGCCCTTCTTACCGAATCTCATAATACCCTTCGAAGGTGAAACTCTCAGAAATATCGACTCTCCCACATCAAACTCTAGTGGTCTCCATCTCTTGTCAGCATAACTCTTTTACCGACTCTGAGCTGTTCGTAATCTCTCACATATCAGTTGGACATCCTCAGATACCTACTGCGCTAAGTCCAGAGCAAAAATCTGTCTGTCACCAACCTCTTCCCATCCAATGGGGGATCGACATCTGCGTCCATACAATGCCTCTTAGGGTGCCATCCCGATACTCGCATGAAAACTGTTATTATAGGTGAACTCAGCTAACTGTAGGTGATCATCCAAGGAGCCTCCATAATCAAGCATACACGCTCTCAATATATCCTTTAGGGTCTGTATAGTCCTCTCTGACTGCCCATCTGTCTCAAGATGAAAAGCGATACTAAAACTCAAGTGGGTCCCCATCGCTTCCTGAAAATGTTCCAAAAAATGGGAAGTGAAGCAGGCATCCCTATTAGAAACAACGCTCACTGGTACACCATGTAGCTGTACTATCTCTCGAATATACAGGTTCGCCAACTGACTGAAAGTATCAATAGATCTCAAAGCTAAGAAATGGGCTGACTTAGTCAACTAATCCACAATAACCCATACGGCATCATAACCTCTGTAGGTCTTCGACAATCCCATCATAAAATCCATGGTGGCATGCTCCCACTTCTAAGTCGATATTGGTAGAGGTTGCAATAATCTTGCAGGCTTCTGATGCTCTACCTTCACTTGCTGATAAACGAGACACTTAGCGACATATTCAGTAATGTCTCTTTTCATTCCTGACCACCAATAAACCTTCTGAAGGTTTTGATAAATCTTGGTACTCCCCGGATGTATCATGTACTTCGATGAGTGAGCCTCTAATAAAATCAGTCTCCTAATCTTAGGATCCTCGAGAACACATACTCTCCCTCTAAACCTCAATAAGCCATTTGTACTCAGCTCAAAATCAATACCCACACCTACCTGTATCTGACTCAACCAATCGATGCATTGTCGATTACTCTGCTGAGCTTGCCGAATACTGCCAATCAACTCTGGCTCCAGTCTCAAACTAAACATGATCTCAACTATCTCTGATCCAGGTGGGGACACATCTAAATTGAGGTTCGTAATTTGATTCAACAACTCATGTTCCCATACCATCATGTTAGACACTAACCCGAGGTTCTTCCTTCTCAAAGCATCGATAACTACATTTACCTTACCTGGGTGGTACGTGATTTCTCAATCATAATCCTTAAGGAGTTCAAGCCATCTCCTCTGTCTTATATTTAACTCTTTCTACGAGAACATGTACTTAAGGCTCTTATGATCTGTGAAAACCTAAAATTTCTCACCATAGAGATAGTGGCGCCATATTTTAAAAGTAAACACCACGACCACCAACTCCAGATCATGTGTCGAGTAGTTCCTCTCATGATCTTTCAGCTATCTAGATCCATTGGCAACTACCTTCCCATCTTGTATAAGAACACAGCCCAGTCCCTGGTGTGATGCATCCGTATACACAGAGAAATCTCTTGAGCTGGTGGGAATTGTGAGAATCGAAACGGTGGTCAATCGATGCTTAATGTCACGACCCAAACTACCCAAAAATCAGAGTTAATTTTTCGCGTTTTATTATTTACTTAAATTCTTACCTGTCCTCGAATCGTGACCAACACTCCACTAATAATTGGGCTAACTGTTAAAAGCGTGACCAACACCAAAAAGCGTCAATGCCAGTCCCACCATTCAATTAGCATCTAACTTATTTCTTCTCCAGTCATTTATAATTGTTTACATTATTTATACATCCCCTAAAGTTACTTACAAACATGTTACTGTGCTATGCTTATGTAGATACAATATGTACAAGTGTATATACCTTATGTTGATGGGCAGCAGCGGATATCTGGAATGCAGTACTGAGTCGTCGCAACTTCAACTGGAGATTATCTGTGGGAGAAAATAAAAGGGGTGAGCACATCAAGCTCAGTAAGGCAATCCTACGAACAAGTAGGTAACCATACTACCTACATGTACGTGGTGCCATGCATAAACCACCCTTTCTCCACACATTTTAAAACAATGATATGCGTTATGATGTTATGTAAATCAAGTTTGCACGAAAAATTCAACATGCAATTATTACAAATTATTTATTTCTCAATTAAAATTTTCACAATAAAGTCAGGACTCGACCCCTCCTTCGGGTGATCCTGACTCACACAAAACCATAAAAATCGATTTACATTCACACGTGGGTTTAAAAAGCATGGAAATACCATCATGCAAATTTAGTTTAAAACCCAGTTTCAAACATCGTTAAGATCATCAACATGCGAGACTAGGCAACGTCTGTATATCGACAATAACCAGGACTATGGCCATATGTGTCCTCGGGAGTTCCTCAGCTACACGGATCCTAGAGCGCGGGTTCTCACCATGATCGGGAACCGCCCAGGAGGTGGGTCAATCCAACCCGTCAGTCTTATCCGATCCCATGCATCCGAAGATGCTAACGTATCACAAAGATACCAAGTATCACAAAGATACCAACGTATGCAAAGATAACACACGGTACATCGTACTCCATGCTACTTGCACGGTACATCGTACTCCGTGGACCCCCCAGCCTTATCCCTCGTTCGAGCTCATCAGCTGGTCCTCCAACCCTTATCCCTCGTTCGGGCTCATCAGGTGGATCTCCAACCCTTATCCCTCGTTCGGGCTCATCAGGTTGTTTCTCTAACCCTTATCCCTCGTTCGGGCTCATCAGGTTATTTTAACATGCCATGTCTCAAAACGCACGTGCGGGCCTATTTAGTCGGTGACACACAGTCTACCCGATGCTCCAAGCACGACTTATCGTATGATCTCTGAAAAGTAGTGCGAGCGGTGCTCTAACACTGTCAGTAAATCAAATAAAACTAGTGCGAGCTAAGCTCTAGCACTCTGTATGCAAACCATATGAAAAGCTGGTGCGAGCGAAGCTCCAACACCCTGTCTCAAAAATCACATAAAAATATGGTGCGAGTTAGACTCTAGCACCCTGTCACGAAAATCATATATATATGTATACAAATCTGGTGCGAGTTGGACTCCAGCACCAATGCATGTAAAACTCTAGTGTGAGCTCTCGCTCCAGCACTAATGCGTGCATCACACAAATCGAAAATATCGTGCGAGCTGAGCTCTAGCACGTCACATGTCAATAAAACGCGTAGCGGCTCTGTTTCCTCAAAACAGTTTTCAAAACAATTTCACGTTGAAAGTATGCAATGCTGTGCATTTTCTTTCAAGGTTAGCCAGCCTACTAATGCATGCATCAAAACACCTCCAGAATGAGCAAGAACCTCTTGTTCTTGCTCCTCCCAACTTTTCCTAAATTTGTAAATTTTACCCTTAACAAGGGTATTTTAGTAATTTGCCCATTCGAGGCACTAAAATTATTATTCGACCTCTAGACCCTTCAGGTAACTTTTAAAGACTGCAAATGAACTTAAAATTACGTAAAGTTACCTCTAGCAGTTCGTAGAATTCCCTTACCTTATTTTCTTGTCGAGTCTGACCTTTTCTTTTCCACTGTTGTCTCGTCGCGCAGTCCGTTATGCTCCCAATCAAATGCCCAGAACTGCGTATCAATATTCCTCAGGTCAGATAACATACAATTTAATTGTAATTCCTATTTTTTGGGCTTAATTTAAATCATTGGGCCCGTTTACCTCTATTGGGCCCGATTGCACCTTAATGGGCCTTAATCGGCCTTAAGCCCGTTTTTCACTTAATTTTCACTTTATCGAGGCCTATTGGGCTCATTGGGCCCACCAATAATTTATTGGGCCTCGTTCTAATTCTCGAATAGCTAAATCGATTATTTACGACAATTTATCTAAATTTCCATAATTTAATTCAATTTATGCGAAAATTAAATCAATATCACGCATAACGAGGTAATTGTCGTAAATAAGGGTTACTTACCCGAGATTCCATGCTAGTCCGCAAATCGAGGCTATCTTGAGCTCTCGTTGGATGCCAATCGTCGAGCTACATAATTTCATAATTTTTCGGGTAAGTTTTCAGCCCAAAATTAATTAAATTAAATACTCCGAAATTTAAATCGGGTCAATTCGACCGCTTATCGACTTACCCGAATCTCGATTGCATCACAGGAATTTTCCCCAATTTTTTCTCTTTTTCTTCTTCCCTTTTTCTCCCTTTTTTCCTCTCTTTTTGGCTGAACCGGTTCAGTCCGGTTCGGACAGGTTCAGACCGCCGGTTCTCTCCGGTTCGACCGGTTCACCACTGGTTCACCACCTTGCCGGCCGGGTCTCCGCCGGCTTCCACCGCCAGTCGCTCCGTTGGGTCGTCCGCATCTCAGATCTGGGCTCGGCTTCGCCCAAGGCCGCCGGAAAGTCACCGGTACGGCCGTTCTCCTCCTCCGTCGGTACCCACTTTCCTCTCTTTCTGTTTTCGGCGCCGTCCGCCAGTTTCGGTGGCTGCCACCACCGCCAATCTGCTCACCATCACCTGGGCTTTTGAAATCGAGCCTTGGTGGGGCTCGAATCGCCGCCGTTCGCCGCCGGTGGCCATCTCTTCTCCCGCGACTTCTCTTCCGTTTTTCATCGGATTCGGGCGTTCCCACGGCGCGTCGTCGCCGCTGATAGGTCGCCTGAGGTCGGGCCGTCTTCGCCGGCCCTCGCCTGGGGTCCCTGGCCGCCGGACGGCTCGCCGGCCATCTTCTCTTTTCTCGGCTTCCGTTTGGTTTCTCTCTCCCCGACCCGTTTCTCTTTTTTTTTTCAGATTCCTTTCTTTTTTTTATTTTATTTTATTATTTTTTTATTATTATTTATTTTAATCATTAAAATACATTAAAATACCCAAAATATCCACCAAAAATTATTATTTTATTTCAAATTAACTAATTTAATTTTATTTAATTTATTTATTATATTTTAACCCTTTTTCGGGTATAATTTCTCTGTATTTTCGGGGTATTGTCCCGAATGACCTTTCAGTATATTTTTCGATTATTTTTGGGATTATTTTTCCAAACTAAAAATCCCGATTAATTCCCATAAATTAATATCTTGATCAATTTAACCCAAAATAAATTTATTTCATCTTTATTGACCAAGATTTCTCAAATCCATATTTTAATTAAATTTTTCTTATCGAAATTATACCGACCTTTGGTCTTTTGACCATTTTGCCCTTACACGTGTTCGGGATTAATTTAACCCGACTTCCTTCATACTTTCCCCATCTTTTCTTATTTAATTTCCGTATTTTAATTAAATTCGGGTCTTACAACTCTCCCCCACTTAAAGAATTTGGTCCTCCAAATTAGAACCAAGTCATATGAGTCCATATACAACTCCGGGTACATTAATTGTATCATACTCTTAAATTCTTATGTGACCTTTTCCGGAGTGTATTACTACCAAAGGACTTTAATTAGGGAGATCGTCTTAAACCTCAATACTTTATCTTTCCTATTTAATGCCCGAATCAACTTATCAATATACTTATATTGCACTGAGCTGAACTGTTGGATCTCATATCCTATCACCTATGCTGGATCTGGATAGTATTTCCGAAGCATCAAAAGCTGGAACACATTGTGGGTGCCTGCTTATTCAAGTGGTAATGCCACCTACAGGTCTTATCTCCCACTTGTCCAATCTCTCAAAATATTCCATCCAGCGCAACTCAATTTACCTTCTTCCAAAAGCTCGTTATGTCCTTATTCTCTTAGGACAAGAAATATTTCAACCATACTAATTCACCAAGGGTGAATTCCAATACTTTTCTGTCTGCTCTGAGGTGTTCTTAATCTCTCTTCCTTAACTAACATCCTCAAAGACTTATTATCCAAAGTCGAAAATAATTCTATCTGTCACCCACTTTTTCTTATCCAATTTTGGGGAACAACCCCTACAGCCATACACTGCCTCATATCTTGTTATCCCGATACTCAACTGCCAACTGTCGTTATTGGCGACTTTAATTAGAAATCAACTGATCATTTCCAGGAGCTTATAAAATCAATGGCACACGCTTTCATCGGATCCTCCAGAACCTGTACAGTCCTCTCTGACTGACCATCTGTCTGAGGATGGAAAGTTGTGCTAATACTCAGTCGGGTTCCCATAGCTTCCTGAAAATATCCTCCGAGGTAGGAAGTGAAGCGGGAATCCCTATATGATACCATGCTCACTGGAACGCTACTAAATGCTCCACAATCTTCCTTACACACAAATCCTCATACACACTCTGAGTATCTGGGGAGTTCATAACCAGAAAGTAGGTAGACTTAATCACTCTATCGACTATCATCCACATAGCCTCGTAATTCACCTGGCTCCTCTGTAACCCATCATAAAATTCATGGAGACTTGCTCTCATTTTCGTGCCGTGTCGATATAGGTAGAGGCTGCAATAACTCTGCAGACTCTTAATACTCTACCTTATCCTGCTGACATACTAGGCACTTTTCCACAATCTCTATCATATCTCTTTCCTCATCTGACCACCAATACCCTTTTTAAGATTTCAATATATCTTTATTACTTTCCGTATGCACTGTATATCCCGAAAAGTGAGCTTCTGACAACATTACTATCTCATCAACTGTGGTCCTGGGGAGCACTCATACTCTCTCGGAACCTCTGTAAATCATTATCGTATTCTGTGAACTCTGTCACTGTACCCTTCTGAATCTGACCCAAACTATCGACATCGTGCCGATCATCACGCTAAGCCTGTCAAATCCGGGCACTCTCATCCGGTTCTAATCGCAGGCTAGCTATCACATAATCATACCAATCACTGTCATCATCAGAAGGGATCATATCACTACCGAGGTTCACAACTGCTCTAGCAGCTCACGCTCCCTGACCATCATATGTAATACCATCCCGAGGCTCTTTCTACTCAAGACATCAGTCATCACATTAACCTTTCCTGGGTGGTACAATTTTCACACTCACAATCTCTCAGAAGCTCTAACCCACTATGCATTCTCATATTCGTCTCTTTCTGTGAAAACAGATACTCGGGCTTTATGATCAGTGCATATCCATAATTTCTCACCATGTACATAATAGTACCATATCCTCGGTACAAATACTGTTGCTACCAACTTTAAATCATGGGTATCTTCCCATTATACATCAATACACAGCTCCTTCATAATTTTGAGGTATCCATATTCATTGAAAACCTCTTGAGCTGTTGGGTATGGTGAAATTAATCACAGTGGTCAGTTCATACTTCATTACACCAAAATTCATGTCACATCTATCACCTTATTTATCATCTCATTTCAAGACCACGTTTTCTTAGTTAAACGTGTCAACCAAGTAGACCATATTGAGAATCTCACAAGAACCCATTTGTAAAAGCCATTTCCCAACTGTTGCTTATAATTTACCCTGGATTTTAACTACACCCAACATATCATCAATAATGATGATTACAAATCGGTCCAATCCTTGACTTATCCACTCATAAGCGTATAAGATCCTTCAAAATCGCTTACGTTTTTAGGTACTAACCTGCGTCATTTCCTTTTCTTATCTTAACGGCTCTTATTAAATTTCACTATGTTAGTCTTTATGATTTGTCGAATTTAAATATTCTTATCGTCTTAGTAAAGGTATCCTAATGCTAAAGTTATCTATTACGACGCTCGATTTCACGTTATAGGTTATACATATATACTTTTAGACGCTGTCAAGTCTTCAGGCGGGGAGGTATTTTGAAATACCTTTATTAACCTTTAGACTTAACCACAACTACGTTATATCTCAGTCTATGTGGTTACAATTTATATTCGTTACTAATTGCTTTAATCCTAATTACTTCACGTATCATAGATATTCTTACCTAGCATATGTCTCTTACTCCAATACATCTTGTATTCAGAATCTATCTTATCTCGAAGATTATCTCCTTAGTGTATCTATTATAACGAAACTCTTGTCATTATTCATTTCGTGAGTACAATCCTTTACTCCTTTAATTTCAACTGTCGCACCCCTTTTTATTACTTAAAATCGCTTTATCCATATTCCGTTAATTAATCTTCCTCTATTGGGGTACTCATTTATCAGTATTGTGCCCAATTATGTAGGCATTCATGCCTTTTACTCACTTATATGCGAATGAAGGCTGTACGAATAAGTGTGTGGTACCAGGATCAATGAACATATGTACTTCATTATTCATAACCAGTGTGGTATCTTACACCACATTCATGAAACATCAATAGTGTCCTGGTCCAAGACATCCTCTCGCCTTCGTCCAACAGCCTACTTTCTTCTTTTTCTTTTCGGCTATTGCCTCCCTTCTCGTTGCAGCTATACCAATGAAATTTTTCTCTGTCTCTTTACTTTTCCGTGGGGCGATCTCGCTCAACTCTGAGCAATCACAATCAATGGTCCGTCTTACCATACTTAACGGCCATTTTCATCAATACAGTGTAGATATAGACCCTCTTTCCGTGGTATCCACCACATATTTCACACTCCTTACAGTGCTTACACTGCTACACTGCTTCGTAGCAGGTCGGGATCCTCCAATCACAATGACCCCCCCAAGAGTACCAAAATTGGATGCACTAGGGCCTTACCAATTATCTTACTCCATGACTCGTCAAATTAAATCTTTTACCAATTACCATTTTTTCATTTTAACATCTTTGTCATTTCTCGATTTTCTTTTCTGTCTCTATTTCAGCCCTCACTACCTTTCTCAATCTCAGAGGCGTGCAATTCATGTTCTTATTTACCCAACTGTAAATCTGCGCACTGCCTCGGTATAAGTAATATCTCACGGGCCAATCAGACTCTAACTGAAAAGTCGAGCCATTTCGTGGACTTTTAGACATCTCGACTATCACTTGTTCATAGTGTCGAGGTAATATCTGTCCAAGAATATAACTGAGTCACCATACTCATAATTCATGCTCATCAATAAATCAATTCCTTTTAAACAGTGTCCGAGATATTCTATCACCGGAATACATCCAAAATATTTCTCATATCAACGCTTAAGATGGGTCGAGCGGGTTTCCACCAATGCTCCGACTCGCCCTTTGATCTTATTCATAATCTGAGCAATTAGCTCCTCAAAATAATACCCATGCTCTGCTTCAATCTCGTGAAGCGTCTCTCAATACTGTCCGATCACTCTGTCGGACTCTGTGGGGCATACTCAACATTAGCCTCCATTTCAATTTCATCCTGGTTTTCATAAGTCAACTCAGCACGACTTAGCAGACTCAGGTCTACCTCTACGACCTCTGCCTCGTGCACTATCTCATCTAACGCGACTCATATTAGGCATTCCTGCATTCTCAACCATTTCTTAGTCAAGCCCATCTCGATATACACTATTGTATCTAACTAAGCACAGTAACACGGGGATGTAATTTCCTAATTACTGACACTGACACACATCAAACCAATTACTGCTCTGATACCACCTTTATAATTGTCACGACCCAAACTACCCAAAAATCAGAGTTAATTTTTCGCGTTTTATTATTTACTTAAATTCTTACCTGTCCTCGAATCGTGACCAACACTCCACTAATAATTGGGCTGTGCGTCAATGCCAGTCCCACCATTCAATTACCATCTAACTTATTTCTTCTCCAGTCATTTATAATTGTTTACATTATTTATACATCCCCTAAAGTTACTTACAAACATGTTACTGTGCTATGCTTATGTAGATACAATATGTACAAGTGTATATACCTTATGTTGATGGGCAGCAGCGGATATCCGGAATGCAGTACTGAGTCATCGCAACTTCAACTGGAGATTATCTGTGGGAGAAAATGAAAGGGGTGAGCACATCAAGCTCAGTAAGGCAATCCTACGAACAAGTAGGTAACCATACTAACTACATGTACGTGGTGCCATGCATAAACCACCCTTTCTCCACACATTTTAAAACAATGATATGCGTTATGATGTTATGTAAATCAAGTTTGCACGAAAAATTCAACATGCAATTATTACAAATTATTTATTTCTCAATTAAAATTTTCACAATAAAGTCAGGACTCGACCCCTCCTTCGGGTGATCCTGACTCACACAAAACCATAAAAATCGATTTACATTCACACGTGGGTTTAAAAAGCATGGAAATACCATCATGCAAATTTAGTTTAAAACCCATTTTCAAACATCGTCAAGATCATCAACATGCGAGACTAGGCAACGTCTGTATATCGGCAATAACCAGGACTATGGCCATATGTGTCCTCGGGAGTTCCTCAGCTACACGGATCCTAGTGTGCGGGTTCTCACCATGATCGAGAACCGCCCAGGAGGTGGGTCAATCCAACCCGTCAGTCTTATCCGATCCCATGCATCCGAAGATGCTAACGTTTCACAAAGATACCAAGTATCACAAAGATACCAACGTATGCAAAGATAACACACGGTACATCGTACTCCATGCTACTTGCACGGTACATCGTACTCCGTGGACCCCCCAGCCTTATCCCTCGTTCGGGCTCATCAGCTGGTCCTCCAACCCTTATCCCTCGTTCGGGCTCATCAGGTGGATCTCCAACCCTTATCCCTCGTTCGGGCTCATCAGGTTGTTTCTCTAACCCTTATCCCTCGTTCGGGCTCATCAGGTTATTTTAACATGCCATGTCTCAAAACGCACGTGCGGGCCTATTTAGTCGGTGACACACAGTCTACCCGATGCTCCAAGCACGGCTTATCGTATGATCTCTGAAAAGTAGTGCGAGCGGTGCTCTAACACTGTCAGTAAATCAAATAAAACTAGTGCGAGCTAAGCTCTAGCACTCTGTATGCAAACCATATGAAAAGCTGGTGCGAGCGAAGCTCCAACATCCTGTCTCAAAAATCACATAAAAATATGGTGCGAGTTAGACTCTAGCACCCTGTCACGAAAATCATATATATATGTATACAAATCTGGTGCGAGTTGGACTCCAGCACCAATGCATGTAAAACTCTAGTGCGAGCTCTCGCTCCAGCACTAATGCGTGCATCACACAAATCGAAAATATCGTGGGAGCTGAGCTCTAGCACCTCACATGTCAATAAAACGCGTAGGCGGCTCTGTTTCCTCAAAACAGTTTTCAAAACAATTTCACGTTGAAAGTATGCAATGCTGTGCATTTTCTTTCAAGGTTAGCCAGCCTACTAATGCATGCATCAAAACACCTCCAGAATGAGCAAGAACCTCTTGTTCTTGCTCCTCCCAACTTTTCCTAAATTTGTAAATTTTACCCTTAACGAGGGTATTTTAGTAATTTGCCCATTCGAGGCACTAAAATTATTATTCGACCTCTAGACCCTTCAGGTAACTTTTAAAGACTGCAAATGAACTTAAAATTGCGTAAAGTTACCTCTAGCAGTCCGTAGAATTCCCTTACCTTATTTTCTTGTCTAGTCTGACCTTTTCTTTTCCACTGTTGTCTCGTCGCGCAGTCCGTTATGCTCCCAATCAAATGCCCGGAACTGCGTATCAATATTCCTCAGGTCAGATAACATACAATTTAATTGTAATTCCTATTTTCTGGGCTTAATTTAAATCATTGGGCCCGTTTACCCCTATTTGGACCGATTGCACCTTAATGGGCCTTAATCGGCCTTAAGCCCGTTTTTCACTTAATTTTCACTTTATCGATTATTTACGACAATTTATCTAAACTTCCATAATTTAATTCAATTTATGCGAAAATTAAATCAATATCACGCATAACGAGGTAATTATCGTAAATAAGGGTTACTTATCCGAGATTCCATGCTAGTCCGCAAATCGAGGCTATCTCGAGCTCTCGTTGGATGCCAATCGTCGAGCTACATAATTTCATAATTTTTCGGGTAAGTTTTCAGCCCAAAATTAATTAAATTAAATACTCCGAAATTTAAATCGGGTCAATTCGACCGCTTATCGACTTACCCGAAGCTCGATTGCATCACAGGAATTTTCCCCAATTTTTTATCTTTTTCTTCTTTCCTTTTTCTCCCTTTTTTTCTCTCTTTTTGGCTGACCCGGTTCAGTCCGGTTCGGACCGGTTCAGATCGCCGGTTCTCTCCGGTTCGACCGGTTCACCGCCGGTTCACCACCTTACCGGCCGGTTCTACGCCGGCTTCCACCGCCAGTCGCTCCGCTGGGTCGTCCGCATCTCAGATCTGGGCTCGGCTTCGCCCAAGGCCGCCGGAAAGTCGCCGGTCCGGCCGTTCTCCTCCTCCGTCGGTACCCACTTTCCTCTCTTTCTGTTTTCGGCGCCGTCCGTCGGTTTCGGTGGCTCACCATCACCTGGGCTTCCGAAATCGAGCCTTGGTGGGGCTCGAATCGCCGCCGTTCGCCGCCGGTGGCCATCTCTTCTCCCGCGACTTCTCTTCCATTTTTCGTCGGATTCCGGCGTTCCCGCGGCGTATCGTCGCCGCTGATAGGTCGCCTGAGGTCGGGCCGTCTTCGTCGGCCCTCGCCTGGGGTCCCTGGCCGCCGTCTTCTCTTTTCTCGGCTTCCGTTTGGTTTCTCTCTCCCCGACCCGTTTCTCTTTTTTTTTTTTTTCAGATTCCTTTCTTTTTTTTATTTTATTTTATTATTTTTTTATTATTATTTATTTTAATCATTAAAATACATTAAAATACCCAAAATATCCACCAAAAATTATTATTTTATTTCAAATTAACTAATTTAATTTTATTTAATTTATTTATTATATTTTAACCCTTTTTCGGGTATAATTTCTCTGTATTTTCGGGGTATTATCCCGAATGACCTTTCAGTATATTTTTCGATTATTTTTTGGATTATTTTTCCAAACTAAAAATCTCGATTAATTCCCATAAATTAATATCTTGATCAATTTAACCCAAAATAAATTTATTTCATCTTTATTGACCAAGATTTCTCAAATCCATATTTTAATTAAATTTTTCTTATCGAAATTATACCGACCTTTGGTCTTTTGACCATTTTGCCCTTACACGTGTTCCGGATTAATTTAACCCGACTTCCTTCATACTTTCCCCATCTTTTCTTATTTAATTTCCGTATTTTAATTAAATTCGGGTCTTACACTTAAGCTCCTCAAAACTCCTCTCACATGCCTCATCCCATGCAAACTTAACATCTTTACGCGTGAGACGTGTCAATGGAGCAGCTAGACTAGAGAAACCCTCAACAAATCTCGGATAATACCCTGCCAATCCTAGAAAACTTTTGATCTCAGTAATTATCTTGGGCTGTTCCCACTATACCACTACCTTTATCTTAGATAGATCCACTGATACCCCATCCCTCGATACAACATGGCCTAGAAATGAGATCTACTCTAACCAAAAGTTACACTTACTGAGTTTGGCATATAATTCCTTCTTTCGGAGGGTCTACAAAACTATCCTCAAGTGCTCATCATGATCTTCCCTGGACTTGGAATAGACCAATATGTGATCAATGAACACTATCACAAACTTGTCCAGGTTTAGCTTGAATACATCATTCATCAACGCCATAAATGTTGCAGGGGCATTCGTCAATCCGAATGGCATCACCAAGAACTCGTAGTGGCCATAACTGGTACGAAATGCTATCTTTGGTACATCTCCACTCTTGATCCTCAATTGATGGTACCGTGACCGTAGATCTATCTTTGAAAATACTTAGGCTCCTCTGTGAGTATAAGTTTAACCTTGAACATATGTAAATGAATTCATAAGTATGATGATGTACTAGTAATGTGAAGCATATGTGATATAAAGTCCATAAGATTAATGGACACACTTGTAATAAGAGTTGTGATGTACGTACAAGTTTCATTAAATATGAACATGAAGAAATTAACTTTGATATATAATAAATGTGAGTGGAATGGAATATGAGTATTAGAGTAAAATGGAATGAAATTGCATAAGTTATGCACTTCCATTTAGTTATATGTTGTATATATTTGGTTATACAAAGATTTTCCATAAATTTTAATATGTACTAAGTGTGATTGGATGCTATTTTCAAGTCTCAAGGAGGGATGAATGAGGAAATGACTATGGCAGCAAATTAAGGAGGTTTTGAATGAAGTTGCTGTAAAAAACTACAGTAAAATCTAGAAATATGAATGACAAATCGATCTCATGGGATGAGAGATCGATCTGAAAGAGCCAAAATGACCTTATTATGAGTAATGGGACAAGACAGATCGATCTCCAATGGAGCCAAATCGATCTGCTAGACATTCTATGATGAGAAGATTGATTTTAAGGTAAGAGGATCGATCTCATTAACTCTCTATTTGAGAACAGATCGATCTCAAAGCCAGATAGATCGATCTCATTAAGGGTTCTGTAAAGAGTAGATCGATCTCCTACAAGGGGCAGATCGATCTCCAAGAGGAAAAAAATTACCTTCGATAGATCGATCTCATCATGGAAGAAGATCGATCTTGTAGTAGTTATGTTTGGTAAAAAGGACTACCAAACCTTATAGAGATCGATCTTCACAAGTGTCAAATCGATCTCATGTCTTTGCATCTTAAAAAGAGCACGGGATTGAGATGAAAACTCAGAACTCTTCTCCCACCAAACCTCACCTGCCTTTTTCTCTCAAAAACTTAAGCTTTCTCTCTCTAAAAATCACTACCTTGCAGTCAGAATCTGAAGGAGTTCAAGAAGGGAAAGTTGTTCATTGAAGAAAGGAGAACAAAATATCCAAAAATCATACATTGGTGTGATTAAGAGAAGGAGTTGTGACTACCACAAGTTTGGCTAAGAAAGAGGGGTAAGTTCTTCAACTCTCAAGCTCTAAATATGAATTTTAGACATTGTATAAGTTGAATGAGATGTGAAATATGGTTAGAAATGATGAGTGTAGTGACGAGTGAGTGGTATTGAAAGGGGTTTATAGAGAGAAAATCCATGAGAAATGGGGAAAGCTTAAGGGAAGTATAATGAGATTTTGAGAAAGGTGAAATGTGATTTAATAGGTTGAGGAGTATGAATAAATAAATGACAATGTAAAGGCTTAGAAGAGGAAAAAGGAAATAACTTGGTGATTGTACGTGTAGCTCAGAAGAACGTGGAACATGGCTAACCCGGATCGCGAACGGAGCGTATCTGACAAAGGAAATACAAGTGCGATTCGAGGTAAGGGACTGTGTGTTAGCTATAGAGATGTTCGTACATATTTTACGGTAATTTTTTAGATATATCGCTAGAATTAGTACGACATTACAGTTCTATGAAATGATATAAAAGCATGAAACATACTATAATATATATGTATTGAGAAATAGGATCGGGTAAGGAAATAACATGATATGCATATTTTCAATGTTTTTCTCAATTTTGTATTGATATTGGTGATTGAGAAATGATTATGATAGGTTGGCTAATTTTACTTGTTTTAGCATGGGGAGGCATGCTTCATAAATAAACATGTTTTGAGTTTTAAAAAGAGAAAATAACTATCTATCGGATTTGAGATGAGATTAGTGTTGGAGTTCAAGCTCACACCCGTTTTAATGACTTGACTATGTGTTGGAGTGTTAACTCGCACATGATTCTATGCTTTTGATGTGCCGTGCTGGAGTTTAACTCGCACGATGGTTTTGAGAAAGTGCTGGAGCTTTGCTCGCACCTGCTTCTACTGAGTTGAGGTAAACCTGGGGGTTTGGGACCCAAGGGGAGCCTTGCGATAACTGTGTGTCATGCTACTTGCTCGCCTGGTATATGAGACATGGTTGAGGATGAAAAGTCTGTCTGAGTTGGAGTATGAACTTGGGTCCACAGTCGTACGTATTACTGTGTAGTTATCCGTTGGTATACTATGTACTGTGCTGGGTGCATGTGAGTACGAGTATCGCATAGATGACACATGGCATACCTTATACCGTGAGTATGTGAGGAGATGAGGTTGATTGAGATGAGCCGGAGGGTAGGACTGACCCATCTCCCTTCAGGCAAAGTGATGCCCTGTTCTCAACTGATCAGTGAGGCCTGGGATCACTGACTATGGCCATATGTCATGGATATTTGATTACTAAAAAATTCCATGCCTGTCTGAGAGATTCGAGAAACAAAGACAATCTCATAAAAGAAAGAGATTTGAGGAAAAAGAAATGATTCAGACAAGAAAGAGATTCTTGTGTATTTGATAAATCTTTGATTTAATCACTTATGCCATGAGAGCACTGTTTTATGAAACATGTTTCAAGTGAAAATATTAAATATTTGTATTCATGAAAATGCCAAATGAAAAATATATGTTTATTGCATTTTTCGAGGATATTTCCATTTATAATGAAAATATGGTTTTGGTTTATACATGCATGGGCTATGTAGGTAGTACGATATCTACCTGCTATCATTCATTTCCTTACTGAGCTATGGTTTGCTCATCCCACTATTTTTCCCCTCCAGGTGCTGAAAAGTAAGAGAGCAGTGGTCTCTAGATTTCTTTTTGAGTTGGACAGCCCAACCGTAAGTAGAAATTGTACGGATGAAGAACACCTGGAATTGGGGTGTGACAAATTTGGTATCAGAGCATGTTTGGTCTGATGTGAGTCGATGTTTAGGACTAAGAAACATACATCCCCAAGTTATTGTGCGATATTTAGATACAAATATGTATACGGAGCTGGTAGTGAGCTAAACGTTTGTCATAAATGCAGGAAGTTATTAGGCTTGTGAGTTATGCTTGAGAGACACCGCAAGAGGGGAGAGACCGCGAGAGCTCAAGGGTGGAGTGACAGGACTGAGAGCCATCGCAGATCATCCTCTAGTCATGAGCCCTAAGAACAGATAGAGGCTTTCGATCCTTGGATAGCCCGATTAGAGGAAAATATGCGCATGATGATGACCATGATGGGTTAGATCATGGCTAGGTTTGAGGGTACACCTGGTACAGCAGGACAGACTGCACCGAATCCCCCAGTAGCTGCACCTGAATCTAAGAATGTTGCACCTGCGCAACATGAATCGGTTAGGCCATGAGATCCCCATATTCGACTAGTACCTCCTCTAGTAGCCCCACAACAGTATGAGGATAATGAATTGGGGTATGGATATGACTGTGATATGGAGAGGTTGAGGCATTTTATGGATTTCAAGCCTCCTTCTTTTAGCGGAGTAAAGGATCTGGCAGTGGCTGAGGACTAGATTAGTCAGATGGAGAAGTTGTTTGACTTCTGTAGATGTTCAGCTACAGAGAGAGTAGCACTTACGGCCTTTGTACTGAGAGGTGAAGCAGAACACTGGTGGAAGTCCACCAGGCCTATGTTGAGAGCTCAGGGTATAGCTATCATGTGGGATAAGTTTTTGGGTGCTTTCAGAGAGCAATATATCCCAGATATCGCTCGACGTAGGTTACAGATGGAAGTTTTGAATCTGACTCAAGGGAATCGAACAGTTGATGAGTACGAGTCAGGATTCACTTCACTGGGGAGATATGATCTGTACTCGATTAGGATTGAGGCTATAAGGGTTCGTATATTTGTGGATGGACTAATGCCTTCAATTCGAGCGAAGTTGGCCCCGTTTGATGTCACTACATACAGAGAGGCTATGTGACGGCCCAGTTATGTGAGCAGGATTGTGACCTACAGATTTTTTAGTTTAATTGGGGTAAGGACAAGGGTCCGAGGGAGCAGGGAGATGGCAAGAGTGCCAAATTTGGTCGAAACTTTATGAGCAAGCGACAGAGAGAGGCAGATTAGTCACAAAAAAAGGCTGCTAGACCTTTTATGCCTTTGACTCAAACACCAGCCAGGGGTATAGTGATTGGTGGACCTCGACCGATTATGGATCAGTGTAGAACATGTGGCCGATATCATGGTTGATGGCCCTGTTACCTTCAGAGTACACGATGCTTCAGATGTTGCAAGTTTGGACATTATGCAAAGGAATGTCCAGAGACAGTTGAGGTAGTTCCACATAGTGGTAAGGAGCCAAAGAGAGCTCCTGCAGTTACGCCTCATGCAAGGAAGAGAGCCACGGCTGAAGAAAAAGGAAAGTAAGTTGTAGGTCAAGGCAGGGTGTATGTGATAGACCAGGCATCAACTGATACCTCTTCTAAGGTGATAAAAGGTACAATCGTGATTTTTAATTTGTAAGCTATGGCTTTGTTTGATTCTGGTGCTACGCATTCTTTCATATCACCTGCATGTACATCAAAGTTAACAGGACTTGTAGAACCCACACACTTAAATAGGACTTTGTTAATAAGACTCTTATGAGAGTTAGCCAATTAGCTGAGCAAGTGTATAAAGATTATAAAGTGAAGGTAGGAGATAAGTGTGCAACAGCCAACTTGATTTTGTTAAATATGTATGATATTGATGTAATCTTGGGAATGGATTGGTTAGCTACCAATCATGCTGTCATAGACTGTCGTTCTAAGTCCATTAAGTTTTCTCTACCCGAAGAATGTGTTGTAAGATTTTAAGAGAAGAAATGAAATCTTGAATTTTGTGATAAGTAAAGTACATTGGTATAAATGACTTGAATGTTGTTTTAAAAGTTTTATTGCTTATGTGGTGGATTTGGACAAAGTACATCCAGATATGGAGAACATTTAGTGGTTAGAGAATTCCCTGATGTCTTTCCAGATAACCTACCGGGATTGCCACTGGATAGAGAAATGGAATTCAGTATAGATTTGACGTTTGGAACCGAGCCAATATCCAAGTTACCATATAGGATGGCTCCAGTTGAGCTAGAGGAGTTAAGGAAACAGTTGCAAGATATGCTAGATAAGGGGTTTATAAGACCGAGCATCTCACCATAGGGAGCTCTGGTATTGTTTGTGAAGAAAAGAGATGGGAGCCTTAGGTTGTGTATTAACTATAGGATGTTGAACAAGGCTACCATTAAGAATAAATATCCATTGTCGTGCATCGATGACCTATTGGATTAGCTTCGGGGAGCGCAGATCTTTTCCAAGATAGATCTGAGGTCTTGGTATCATCAACTGAAGATTCGGAAGGAGGATGTGCCCAAGACAGCTTTTCACACCAGCTATGGTCATTACGAATTCCTAGTGATGCCTTTCGGGTTGACAAATGAGCCAGCAGCTTTTATGGCTCTAATGAATGAGATTTTCAAGCCACACTTGGACCAGTTCGTAATCATCTTTATTGATGATATACTGGTGTACTCAAGGTCCAAAGAAGAGCATGAGCAACATTTGAGGATTGTTTTGCAGACCCTTCGAGGGAGAAGGTTGTATGCCAAGCTTAGTAAATCTGACTTTTGGCTAGAGCAGATTTCTTTTTTGGGCCATGTTGTATCGAAGGATGGGGTGTCAGTAGATCCATCCAAGATCGAGGTCGTTGTTCAGTGGGAACAGCCTAGGACAGTCATAAAGATCAGAAGCTTTTTGGGTTTGGCAGGTTGCTACAGGAGATTTGTAGAGGGTTTCTCTAGATTGGCTGCTCCATTGACACATCTTACGAGAAAGAGTGGAGTTTATATGGGATGAAGCTTGTGAGAGGAGTTTTCAGGAACTTAAGCACAGATTAATCACCGCGTCAGTTCTTATCATCCCTAACTGTCACGACCCAATTCCATTCTCTTTAACCGAAAATCACTGAAAATTTTTCGCGTTTTACTGTTACCTTACCCGGTCGTGAACTAACTCACCACACATTGTTGGGCTGTGAGTCAATAATAAACACCACATCTCATTCATTCTCAATTAATTAAAACGATGTCATACATGTGCATTTAATCGTGTACTTATACGAATACATGTTTTACTGACATCTACATCCCCCATAAGTACAACTCAAAAGAATACTGTGCTTTTACATTGTTTAGATACAAAAAGAATCACTGTGTATATACCTCTTAGCGATGGAGATGTAGCGGAGTCCAAAATAATACGCCTCAGTCCTCACTGGGCTACTATGCACGCTCTGTAGGGGGGAAATTAGAGTGGGATGAGCAACCACACGCTCAGTAAGGCAATAATGCAAGCATGGTAGATATCTACTCTATCTACATGCTGATAGTGTTATGCATAAATCCTTTATAGTAGGAGCATGAGGAATAAAACTATGCCATATGAGTATACATATATATCATGTATCAAAGTCATGTAAAATTGGCATATAAAACATGGTAAAACATCATGTATAAATCATCTCATGCTCAATCTCATTTAAATTCATAAAAAGGGCAATTCATTAAGAAACCTCCTTTTTAAACCCACGTCATAAAACTCTTTCTCATCACATACAATCACATCACATCAATTTACAATCACAACCTCTTTTTCATTTCACAATTCAAATCCACGAGGCTCGACCCCTCCTTCGGGTCTACCTTAAACAATCACAATCACACTTAGAGATTTAAAATCATGTGGTAGTAAGTAATTCAAGCAAGGAGACAGGTTACTATATCTCAAGTGACTACATTGGCCAATCGTCACATATCATCCCAGACCACACGGATTCCGATGTGCGGGGTATTATGCTGGCACGAAGGTGGGTTAGTTCTCCGCCAGACTTTCTCAATCAAGTAACCACCACGCGGTACATCGTACTCCATGTGATATACACGGTACATCGTACTCCGCGGACCCATAACATGGTTAGGGGGTACCTGCCATAGGTCTTATCTACCCCATATCGAGTGTAACCTTTATAGTCTCAAGAGCGCGTGGGAGTAACCGCAATACCAGGTCCTAGCCCCTCATGGCCTTGCTCGCCCCTGTTGGGTTCCCTGATCTAGGTCCTAGCCCCTCACCCTCACCTCACCTAAGAGGTCTGTTAGGCCTGTTGGGTTCCCTGGATGGATTATGTCAGGTCCTAGCCCCTCACCCTCACCCCACCTAAGAGGTCTGTTAGGCCTGTTGGGTTCCCTGAGCTAATCCGTATCTCTCACCACGGCCTCATACATACCACAGTGTGAAAACCAGCGCGAACTACGCTCTAGCGCGAATTCATGCATCAAAACCAATCACTTCGTACGAGCAACGCTCTGGTACGGCATTTATGCATAAAATATGAAGAAAACATGTACGAGCATAGCTCCAGTACAGTTATATGCATAAGAAAAACCACTCAAATCCACGTACGAGCATAAGCTACAGTACGGTTTATAAACATCATCACAATTCAATTTCAAAGTGCTAGCTAAGCTCAAGCACGTTTCACACCAATGAAAACATAGAAATCTCGTGCGAGCGAGGCTCTAACGCGAATTATATCTCATACATGCGATAGGCGGCTTACATGCATTCAAAACATCTCATAATATGCTTAGTGCCTCATATGGGCTATTTCACAACATCATTCAAGTACTAGCCAGCCTATCCTTTTATTTGCTCAAATCAAAGCATTGTGTTTTGTAAAAGCATTCAAAACACAAGATTTATGCAATTATTAGCCTTACTATCCCTTTTTCAATAACCATCTCAAACCACCAAATCTCATACAAATACTCATACACCATTAAAACACATTTCTATAAGTCCATGCATATTTCCAAAGCCCTATATATACCCACGAGTTCAAAATACGAGCAGCTACCTCTATATACTTACAAAATTCCCTTACCTGGAATCGCGATGCGTGATTCCACTTCCTTAAGCTGCTTTCTCGTACGGTTCGGTTCGCCTTCAACGAACTCTTCGGGACTGCACAAAATTGTATCCCGCATTATATTCGATCCATATATTGCAACCCTTGTGCTTGCTATAGTCAATTTAATCTATAGCCTCTATTAAAGCTTATTTGGCCTCGTTTCATTACTTTACCCATAGCTCGAGTCTATGGACCTTCTTAGGCCTATTAACTTATTCAAAGTCGATATCAAATCGACATAAAGCTCATAGCGTTCATATTCCATGAATCCCCTCACTATGGCATTTATCAATTATATACATACCCATTTCCACAATTCCTCCAAACTCACTATGTAATCTCATTTAACCGTTTAAAATCATAAATATTATCCCAATAACAACTTTGGCATGCCATAAATCATAAACTCATTTAACCCATAAATTCTCACATCATACCCATTCTAGGTTACACCAATTCCACCACATCCTAGATAATTTATCCATCAATACTCATACCAATCAACTCCAAAATCAATTAAATAGCTAATGCATTTGGATTGGAGTGTTAGAATCTTACCAATATGATTTCTCTTCTTGCTCCAATTGGTAATGCCCTCAACTCCTTCAATTCCAAAAATGGGAAAATGCCCTCTCACTATGTTGTTCTCCTCTTTGATAGGAACAACTTTGCCTCTAATGATCTCTCTCCAAATCTCACTGAAAATGGATGATTTTAGAGAGGGAAAGTTAGGTTTTTGGGGTTGAAATTGTAAAGTTTGGTGTTTTTTCGAGATTTCCAGATTTTCAGCTCTCCTTATATAGAAATGACTTGAGGAGGTCGATCTGGTCCAAGAGGAGATCGATCTGGTCCCTTAAAATCCCTCTTTTTCACGGTATTTTTAAGCCTGAGATCGATCTGTCGAAGCAATGAGATCGATCTGTTGAATCATGAGATCGATCTGTAGAAGCATGAGATCGATCTGGTCCCAAACAGAGAGCTAAGGAGATCGATCTGGGTGCTTGAGGATCGATCTTTTCACTTACAGAATGCTTAGCAGATCGATCTGTCTCCATTGGAGATCGATCTGCTCTATTCTTTCGCCCAAATAAGAGCATTCTGGCTCTTCCAGATCGATCTCTCATCCTAGGAGATCGATCTGGACCTCATGTTTTCCAGATTTCCTGCAGTTTCATTGCTGCAACTCATACCAACACACCCTCAATCTATTGCCATGGCCATTTCCTCATCCATCCACCTTCATAACTTGAAAATGGCATCTATTCATACCTTATGCACATTGAAACTTGTGTGCATTCATTGTATATTCAAAGGTATGCAACATAAAACCAAATGGAAGCATAACTCCATTCCATTTTACCACACTACTCATTTCTTCGTATTCATACTCAATGAAACTTGTATGTACGTTACAATTCATATTACACATACATACATTGAATCCATGGACTTACATCAATCATAATTTACATTACAAGTCCATTCATATTATTTGATCCAATTGCACATATTACCCTTTTACATATACGGGGTCTTACATTCTCCCCTCCTTCAAGAAATTTGGTCCCCCAAATTAGAACCAAGTTACTCTTCAAACAGTTGGGGGTACTTCTCCCGTATCAAGTTCTCCAATTCCCACGTGGCCTCTTCCGCCGTGTGGTGCTGCCAAAGCACTTTCACCAAGGGAATTGTCTTATTCCGCAACACTTTCTCTTTCCTGTCCAATATCCGAACCGGCTTCTCAACATACGTCATACTCTCATGGAGCTCCAACGGCTCATATTTTATCACGTGTGCCGGGTCCGGGTGATACTTCCGAAGCATCGAGACGTGGAAGACGTTGTGGACCTTTGCCAAGTCCGGTGGCAATGCCAATCTATATGTCTTATCTCCCACTCTTTCTAAAATCTCGAAGGGTCCGATATATCTAGGGCTCAGCTTGCCCTTCTTACCAAATCTCATAATACCCTTCGATGGTGATACCCTCAGAAACACCGACTCACCCTCATCAAACTCCAGTGGTCTTCGTCTCTTGTCAGCATAACTCTTTTGTCGGCTCTGAGCTGTCCGTAATCTCTCACATATCAACTGGACGTCCTCAGATGCCTGCTGTACTAAGTCTGGAGCAAAAATTTATCTGTCACCAACCTCTTCCCATCCAATGGGGGAACGACATCTACGCCCGTATAATGCCTCATAGGGTGCCATCCCGATACTAGCATGATAACTATTATTATAAGCGAACTCGGCTAACTACAGGTGGTCATCCCAGGAGCCTCTAAAATCCAGCACACATGCTCTCAACATATCCTCGACGGTCTGTATAGTCCTCTCTGACTGCCCATCTGTCTGAGGATGAAAAGCGGTGCTAAAACTCAGTCGGGTCCCCAGCGCTTCCTGAAAGTGTTCCCAGAAATGGGAAGTGAAGCGGGCATCCCTATCAGAAACAACGCTCACTGGTACACCATGTAGCCATACTATCTCTCGAATATACAGGTTCGCCAACTGACTCAGTGTATCGGTATCTCTCATAGCCAAGAAATGGGAGGACTTAGTCAACCGGTCCACAATAACCCATATGGCATCATGACCTCTACGGGTCCTCGGCAACCCCATCACAAAATCCATGGTGACATGCTCCCACTTCCAGGTCGGTATCGGTAGAGGCTGCAATAATCCTGCAGGCTTCTGATGCTCTACCTTCACTTGCTGACAAACGAGACACTTAGCGACATATTCAGCGATGTCCCTCTTCATTCCAGACCACCAATAAACCTTTCGAAGGTTTTGATACATCTTGGTACTTCCTGGATGTATCGTATACTTCGATGAGTGAGCCTCTGATAAAATCGTTCTCCTGATCTCAGGATCCTTGGGAACGCATACTCTGCTTCTGAACCTCAATAAGCCATCAGCGCTCTGTTCAAAATCAACACCCACACCTGTCTGTATCTGCCTCAGCCAATCGATACACCGTCGATCGCTCTGCTGGGCTTGCCGAATACGGCTAATCAACTCTGGCTCTAGTCTCATACTAGCCATGATCTCAAGTCTCTCAGATCCAGGTGGGGTTACATCTAAACTGAGGTTCGCAAAGCGTTCTAACAATTCATGTTCCCGTACCATCATATAAGACACCAACCCAAGGTTCTTTCTACTCAAAGCATCGGCAACTACATTTGCCTTACCCGGGTGGTACATGATTTCACAATCATAGTCCTTCAGGAGTTCGAGCCATCTCCTCTGTCTCATATTCAGCTCTTTCTGCGAGAACAGGTACTTAAGGCTCTTATGATCTGTGAACACCTGAAATTTCTTACCATAGAGATAGTGGCGCCATATTTTCAAAGCAAATACTACTGCCGCCAACTCCAAATCATGTGTCGGGTAGTTCCTCTCATGATCTTTCAACTGTCTAGATCCATAGGCAACTACCTTCCCATCCTGCATAAGCACACAGCCCAGTCCCTGGTGTGATGCATCCGTATACACCGAGAATCCTCCTGAGCTGGTAGGAATAGTGAGAACTGGAGCAGTCGTCAATCGATGCTTAAGCTCCTCAAAACTCCTTTCACATGCCTCATCCCACACAAATTTAACATCTTTTCGCGAGAGGCGTGTCAACGGAGCAGCTAGTCTGGAGAAACCCTCTACAAATCTCCGATAATATCCTGCCAATCCCAGGAAACTCCTTATCTCAGTTACTGTCTTGGGCTGTTCCCACTGTACAACTGCTTCTATCTTGGATGGATCCACTGATACCCCATCCTTTGACACAACATGCCCCAGAAATGAGATCTGTTCCAACCAGAAGTTACACTTGCTGAGTTTGGCATACAATTCTCTCTCTCGGAGGGTCTGTAGAACTATCCTCAAGTGCTCCTCATGATCTTCCCTGGACTTGGAATACACTAAAATGTCATCTATGAAAACAATCACAAACTTGTCCAGGTATGGCTTGAATATATCATTCATCAATGCCATAAATGCTGCGGGAGCATTCGTCAGTCCGAATGGCATCACCAAAATCTCGTAGTGGCCATAACGGGTACGAAATGCTGTCTTAGGTACATCTCCACTCCTGATTCTCAACTGATGATACCCTGACCGCAGATCTATCTTAGAAAATACTTCGGCTCCCTGGAGCTGATCCAACAAATCATCGATTCTTGGAAGGGGGTACTTGTTCTTAATGGTGGCCTTATTCAACAACCGGTAATCTATACACAGTCGGAGGCTTCCATCCTTCTTCCTTACAAATAGAACCGGTGCTCCCCAAGGTGAGACACTCGGTCTAATAAACCCCTTCTCCAACAACTCTTGCAGCTGTTTCTTCAGCTCTTCCAACTCTATCGGAGCCATTCTATAGGGCGGCTTCGATATCGGCTCTGTACCAGGCACTAACTCAATGCAAAATTCCATTTCCCTTTCAGGTGGTAGTCCTGGTAATTCATCCGGAAAGACATCAGGGTAGTCCGTAATTACGGGTATGTCCTTCAATTCCGGGTGTGCCTCATCTATATCGACCACATAGGCAATGAACCCTTCACATTGTCCTCTCCATCGTTAGTAACATAAACCATCACTCCACATTCAACATTTATCATAAACAATAAATTTATCTCTCAAGCAATATGCATTTAAAATTATACTCCTTTATTTACAACAACCATGCTAGTTTCATATCATTTCTTTTCATCAAAGTTTACAATAAGATTGTCTAATCCTGAAAGCATCAATGTTTTGGCATGACAATCCATCACAACACGATTGGCAGCCAACCAATCCATTCCCAAAATTACGTCAAAATCATTCATATTCAATAAAATCAGATTGGCTATCATTTCCTTCCCCTCTATCTTTAATTTACAATCCCTACAGACATGCTCAGTCAATTGACTATCATTCATGGGTGTGGAAATCATCAACATTTTATCCAACAATGTTGGCTTCACATATTTCAACAATTTATGTGCAAAGGAAGGTGATATGAAAGAATGCGAGGCACCAGGATCAAATAATACCAATGCTTCTAAATCAAAGATTCGGATGGTACCTTTAATCACATCTGTCGATGCGTCTGCAGTGTCCTGGTCTAGTGCGTGCACCCTTCCTCTGCTCACACCCGCAGCCTGTTTCCCTTTCTCTTCAGTTGTAGCCCTCCTCCTCGGGGCTGCTGTCTCAACTGGAGCTCCCTCAGGCTCCTTGCCCTTCTGTGGGGCAACCTCAATCATCTCAGTGCAGTACCTCGATATATGCCCTGGCCTCCCACACCTAAAACACGAAACAGGGGGCCCCTGACATGGCCTATTCCCATGATATCTCCCACATCTCCTACACTGATCCGTGGTAGGTCGTGGTCCTCCAATAGTTATACCCCTCGGCGCTGTCAAGGCTGGGTATATGGGAGGTCTGGCAGCTCTCTCCTGCACCTCCTCGATCTTAGGCCTCTTCTCGAAAAACCTTTGGCCACCTCTCTTGGCCACTCTTCCAAACCCGGATCTCTTCCGGTCTCTGTCCTTCCTGACACTGATCCGTCCAAGCTCGGAGGCATTTCGCTCAAAGTCTTGCTCACATAACTGAGCCTTATGTACAGCCTCCTCATAAGTCACAATGTCGAAGGGAGCTAGCTTAGTTCGGATGGCCAATCTCAACCCATCCATGAACTTCTGAATCTTTCGGGTCTCACTACCCATCGTGTCAGGGTCATATCTCCCCAGTGACATAAACTTGGACTCATACTCGTCCACAGTCCAGTTCCCCTGAACCAAATTCATAAATTCCATCCGCAATTTCCTCTGTGCGGTAGCTGGAATATACTGCCTCCTGAAGGCCTCTAGAAATATCTCCCACGAGATCTCAGAAGGTCTGGCCCTCAAAATAGTCTCGGTGGACCTCCACCAATGCTCGGCCTCGCCTTTCAGCATAAACACGGCAAAGGCAACCTTCTCGCTTGAAGTGCATCGGAAAAACCTATACAGTTTCTCCATCTCATACACCCAATCCTCCGTAATCACTGGGTCCTTCACCCCTCTAAACACTGGGGGTTTCAGCGCTTGAAACTCTCGCAACCTGCTCAAGTCGCAGTCATAACCCACATCACTACCGCTCTGCTGTGCGATAGGAGAATCTATATCCTGGGCTGGAGGTGGTGTAACTGTAGCTGTCTCAGCAGTCTGAGGTCTCTCCGCCTCTGCAGCTGCCTGTTCCGTAGTAGGCTGTGCCGCGGGACCTCGTCTGTCACCGACGCTCAAGGCCTGCGTGACTATCTCCACCAGACTCTCAATACTCCGCTCTAATCTAGCGAAGCGAGCCTCAGTATCACCTGCTCTCTCAGCAGGGTTCTGTGGAGCCTGCTCAGTCTGTGGCTCCGCACGGCTCTCAGGCCTACGTCTACGGCCTCTAGCACGTGCTCTCGCCCCTCTACCTTTGCGTGTAACTGGCATAATGCCTAACTCCCTGTATTATAATAATTTATTAAGCTCAATCCATCACAGTATACACAGTTATATCTAAACAAAAGCACAGTACTATGGGGATGTACTTTCCTACATTTTTATTAATGACTCACATCAGGCCAACACAGCTCTGATACCAATCTCTGTCACGACCCAATTCCATTCTCTTTAACCGAAAATCACTGAAAATTTTTCGCGTTTTACTGTTACCTTACCCGGTCGTGAACTAACTCACCACACATTGTTGGGCTGTGAGTCAATAATAAACACCACATCTCATTCATTCTCAATTAATTAAAACGATGTCATACATGTGCATTTAATCGTGTACTTATACGAATACATGTTTTACTGACATCTACATCCCCCATAAGTACAACTCAAAAGAATACTGTGCTTTTACATTGTTTAGATACAAAAAGAATCACTATGTATATACCTCTTAGCGATGGAGATGTAGCGGAGTCCAAAATAATACGCCTCAGTCCTCACTGGGCTACTATGCACGCTCTGTAGGGGGAAATTAGAGTGGGATGAGCAACCACACGCTCAGTAAGGCAATAATGCAAGCATGGTAGATATCTACTCTATCTACATGCTGATAGTGTTATGCATAAATCCTTTATAGTAGGAGCATGAGGAATAAAACTATGCCATGAGTATACATATATATCATGTATCAAAGTCATGTAAAATTGGCATATAAAACATGGTAAAACATCATGTATAAATCATCTCATGCTCAATCTCATTTAAATTCATAAAAAGGGCAATTCATTAAGAAACCTCCTTTTTAAACCCACGTCATAAAACTCTTTCTCATCACATACAATCACATCACATCAATTTACAATCACAACCTCTTTTTCATTTCACAATTCAAATCCACGAGGCTCGACCCCTCCTTCGGGTCTACCTTAAACAATCACAATCACACTTAGAGATTTAAAATCATGTGGTAGTAAGTAATTCAAGCAAGGAGACAGGTTACTATATCTCAAGTGACTACATTGGCCAATCGTCACATATCATCCCAGACCACACGGATTCCGATGTGCGGGGTATTATGCTGGCACGAAGGTGGGTTAGTTCTCCGCCAGACTTTCTCAATCAAGTAACCACCACGCGGTACATCATACTCCATGTGATATACAGGGTACATCGTACTCCGCGGACCCATAACATGGTTAGGGGGTACCTGCCATAGGTCTTATCTACCCCATATCGAGTGTAACCTTTATAGTCTCAAGAGAGCGTGGGAGTAACCGCAATACCAGGTCCTAGCCCCTCATGGCCTTGCTCGCCCCTGTTGGGTTCCCTGATCCAGGTCCTAGCCCCTCACCCTCACCTCACCTAAGAGGTCTGTTAGGCCTGTTGGGTTCCCTGGATGGATTATGTCGGGTCCTAGCCCCTCACCCTTACCCCACCTAAGAGGTCTGTTAGGCCTGTTGGGTTCCCTGAGCTAATCCGTATCTCTCACCACGGCCTCATACATACCACAGTGTGAAAACCAGCGCGAGCTACGCTCTAGCGCAAATTCATGCATCAAAACCAATCACTTCGTACGAGCAACGCTCTGGTACGGCATTTATGCATAAAATATGAAGAAAACATGTACGAGCATAGCTCCAGTACAGTTATATGCATAAGAAAAACCACTCAAATCCACGTACGAGCATAAGCTACAGTACGGTTTATAAACATCATCACAATTCAATTTCAAAGTGCTAGCTAAGCTCAAGCATGTTTCACACCAGTGAAAACATAGAAATCTCGCGCGAGCGACGCTCTAACGCGAATTATATCTCATACACGCGATAGGCGGCTTACATGCATTCAAAACATCTCATAATATGCTTAGTGCCTCATATGGGCTATTTCACAACATCATTCAAGTACTAGCCAGCCTATCCTTTTATTTGCTCAAATCAAAGCATTGTGTTTTGTAAAAGCATTCAAAACACAAGATTTATGCAATTATTAGCCTTACTATCCCTTTTTCAATAACCATCTCAAACCACCAAATCTCATACAAATACTCATACACCATCAAAACACATTTCTATAAGTCCATGCATATTTCCAAAGCCCTATATATACCCACGAGTTCAAAATACGAGCAGCTACCTCTATATACTTACAAAATTCCCTTACCTGGAATCGCGATGCGTGATTCCACTTCCTTAAGCTGCTTTCTCGTACGGTTTGGTTCGCCTTCAACGAACTCTTCGGGACTGCACAAAATCGTATCCCACATTATATTCGATCCATATATTGCAACCCTTGTGCTTGCTATAGTCAATTTAATCTATAGCCTCTATTAAAGCTTATTTGGCCTCGTTTCATTACTTTACCCATAGCTCGAGTCTATGGACCTTCTTAGGCCTATTAACTTATTCAAAGTCGATATCAAATCGACATAAAGCTCATAGCGTTCATATTCCATGAATCCCCTCACTATGGCATTTATCAATTATATACATACCCATTTCCACAATTCCTCCAAACTCACTATGTAATCTCATTTAACCGTTTAAAATCATAAATATTATCCCAATAACAACTTTGGCATGCCATAAATCATAAACTCATTTAACCCATAAATTCTCACATCATACCCATTCTAGGTTACACCAATTCCACCACATCCTAGATAATTTATCCATCAATACTCATACCAATCAACTCCAAAATCAGTTAAATAGCTAATGCATTTGGATTGGAGTGTTAGAATCTTACCAATATGATTTCTCTTCTTGCTCCAATTGGTAATGCCCTCAACTCCTTCAATTCCAAAAATGGAAAAATGCCCTCTCACTATGTTGTTCTCCTCTTTGATAGGAACAACTTTGCCTCTAATGATCTCTCTCCAAATCTCACTGAAAATGGATGATTTTAGAGAGGGAAAGTTAGGTTTTTGGGGTTGAAATTGTAAAGTTTGGTGTTTTTCCGAGATTTCCAGATTTTCAGCTCTCCTTATATAGAAATGACTTGAGGAGATCGATCTGGTCCAAGAGGAGATCGATCTGGTCCCTTAAAATCCCTCTTTTTCACGGCATTTTTAAGCCTGAGATCGATCTGTCGAAGCAATGAGATCGATCTGTTGAATCATGAGATCGATCTGTAGAAGCATGAGATCGATCTGGTCCCAAACAGAGAGCTAAGGAGATCGATCTGGGTGCTTGAGGATCGATCTTTTCACTTACAGAATGCTTAGCAGATCGATCTGTCTCCATTGGAGATCGATCTGCTCTATTCTTTCACCCAAATAAGAGCATTCTGGCTCTTCCAGATCGATCTCTCATCCTAGGAGATCGATCTGGACCTCATGTTTTCCAGATTTCCTGCAGTTTCATTGCTGCAACTCATACCAACACACCCTCAATCTATTGCCATGGCCATTTCCTCATCCATCCACCTTCATAACTTGAAAATGGCATCTATTCATACCTTATGCACATTGAAACTTGTGTGCATTCATTGTATATTCAAAGGTATGCAACATAAAACCAAATGGAAGCATAACTCCATTCCATTTTACCACACTACTCATTTCTTCGTATTCATACTCAATGAAACTTGTATGTACGTTACAATTCATATTACACATACATACATTGAATCCATGGACTTACATCAATCATAATTTACATTACAAGTCCATTCATATTATTTGATCCAATTGCACATATTACCCTTTTACATATACGGGGTCTTACACTAACAGTTCAGGAAACTACTCGGTGTATACAGATGCTTTGCATCAAGGATCAGGCTGTGTTTTGATGCAAGATGGAAGGGTAGTAGCTTATGGATGTAGACAGCTAAAAGATCATGAGAAGAACTACCCCACTCACGATTTGGAGTTGGCAGCCGTAGTATTCGCTTTGAAGATATGGCGCCACTACTTGTATGGTGAGAGATTTCATATCTTTACGGATCACAAGAGTCTGAAGTATCTATTCTCACAAAAGGAGTTAAATATGAGATAGAGAAGGTGGTTAGAACTCCTCAAGGACTATGATTATGAGATCTTGTACCACCTGGGGAAGGCAAATGTGGTTGTCGATGCATTGAGTAGGAAGAGTCTCGGGTTGGCATCGTATATGATGGTTAGAGAACACGAGTTATTGGAGCAATTCACGAACCTTAGTCTGGATATGACCCTACCTAAGATTGGCAGCTGTGGGATTATTGCTAGCTTGAGATTAGAACCGGAGTTAATTGAGAGAATCCGACAAGCTCAGTAAATTGATCAATGGTGTATTGATATGATTAGCCAAATTTAGAAAGGTAAGGGTATGAAATTTGAAATGTGTTCAGATGGAATACTAAGGTTCGAAAATAGAATGTGTATTCCTAAAGATTCAGAGCTGAGAAAGTTGATATTATCAGAGGCTCACTCATCGAGATATACAATACACCCAGGGAGTAGTAAAATGTATCAGAATCTTCGAAAGGTATATTGGTGGTCTGGAATGAAGAGGCACATAGCTGAGTATGTCGCTAGATGTCTCATTTATCAGCAAGTAAAAGTTGAGCATCAGAAACCAGATGGATTGTTACAACCTCTACCGATACCGACATGGAAGTGGGAGCATGTCACCATGGACTTTGTAATGGGGTTACCAAGAACCCGTAAGAACCATGATGCTGTATGGGTGATAGTAGATCAGTTAATGAAATCATCACACTTTTTAGTCATGAGATCTACAGATACATTAAGTGCAATGGTGAACCTGTATGTGCGGGAAATAGTAAGATTGCATGGAGTCCCAGCGAGTGTTATTTCTGATCGGGATACCCGCTTCACTTCCCACTTTTTGGGACATTTTTAGGAAGCAATGGGGACCCAGTCGAGCTTTAGCATCACTTTTCATCCTCAGACAGATGGTAAGTCAGAGAGGACTATATAGACTTTGGAGGATATGTTGAGAGCATGTGTGATGGATTTTAGAGGCTAATGGGACTATCGCTTGCCATTGATTGAGTTCACCTACAATAACAGTTATCATTCAAGTATTGGTATGGCCCCTTATGAGGCATTATACGGTCATAGATGCCGATCGCCCATTGGATGGGAAGAGGTTGGTGACAAACAGTTGCTCGCTCCCGATCTGGTTAAACAAGCCTCCGAGGATGTTCGGATAATATGTGAAAGGCTACGAACAACTCAAAGTCAACAAAAAAGCTACGCTGACAGGAGACGGAGACTACTTGAGTTTGATGTGGGCCAGTCTGTATTTTTGAAAGTATCTCCTTCTAAAGGAATAACAAGGTTCGAGAAGAAAGGAAAAATAAGCCCTCGTTACATTGGTCCCTTCGAGATTTTGGATAGAGTGGGAGATGGAGCATATAGGATAGCCTTACCACCTGAGCTAGCGGAAGTCCACAATGTCTTCCATTTTTCTATGCTTCGAAAGTACTATTCGGACCCAACACATGTAATAAACTATGAGCCATTAGAGCTCAAAGAGGACATGTCGTATGTGGAGGAACCGATCCGGATATTGGACAAAAAAGAGAACATGTTGTGGAACAAGACAATTTCATTGGTTAAGGTTTTGTGGCAACATCATACATAAGAAGAAGCCACATGGGAATTGGAGGGTTCGATGTGGGAAAAGTATCCCGAGGTATTCACAGAATGATTAGTTCCAATTTGGAGGACCAAATTTTCTAAGTGGGGGAGAATGTCAGACCTCGTATAGGTTTAACCTTGAACATATGTAAATGAATTCATAAGTATGATGATGTACTAGTAATGTGAAGCATATGTGATATAAAGTCCATAAGATTAATGTACACACTTATAATAAGAGTTGTGATGCACATATAAGTTTCATTAAATATGAACATGAAGAAATAGACTTTGATAAATAATGAATGTGAGTGGAATGGAATATGAGTATTGGAGTAAAATGGAATGAAATTGCATAACTTATGCACTTCCATTTAGTTATATATTGTATATATTTGGTTATACAAAGATTTCCCACAAATTTTAATATGTACTATGCATGATTGGATGCCATTTTCAAGTCTTAAGGAGGGATGAATGAGGAAATGACTATGACAGCAAATTAAGGAGGTTTTGAATGAAGTTGCTACAGAAAACTGCAGTAAAATCTGGAAATATGAATGACAGATCGATCTTATGGGATGAGTGGTCGATCTAGAAGAGCCAAAATGACCTTATTATGATTAATGGATAAGACAGATCGATCTCCAATGGAGCCAGATCGATCTGCTAGACATTCTATGATAAGAAGATCGATTTTAAGGCAAGATGATCGATCTCCTTAACTCTCTATTTGAGAACAGATCGATCTCAAAGCCATACAGATCGATCTCCTTAAGGGTTCTGTAAAGAGCAGATCGATCTCCTACAAGGGGCGGATCGATCTCCAAGAGGAAAAAAATTACCTTCGACAGATCGATCTCATCATGGAAGAAGATCGATCTTGTAGTGGCTGTGTTTGGTATAAAGGACTACCAAACCTTGCAGAGATCGATCTCCACAAGGGTCAGATCGATCTCATGTCTCTGCATCTATAAAATAAGCATGAGATTGAGATGAAAACTCAGAACTCTTCTCCCACCAAACCTCACTTACCATTTTCTCTCAAAAATCTAAGCTTTCTCACTCTAAAAATCACTACCTTGCAGTCGAAATCTGAAAGAGCTCAAGAAGGGAAAGTTGTTCATTGAAGAAAGGAGAACCACATATCCAAAAATCATACATTGGTGTGATTAAGAGAATGAGTTGTGACTACCACAGGTTTGGCTAAGAAAGAGGGGTAAGTTCTTCAACCCTCAAGCTCTAAATATGAATTTTAGACATTGTATGAGTTGAATGAGATGTGAAATATGGTTAGAAATGATGAGTGTAGTGATGAGTGAGTGGTATTGAAAGGGGTTTATAGAGAGAAAATCCATGAGAAATGGGGAAAGCTTAAGGGAAGTATTATGAGATTGTGATAAAGATGAAATGTGATTTAATGGTTTGAGAAGTATGAATAAATAAATAAATGACAATGTAGAGGCTTAGAAGAGGGAAAAGGAACGTGTAGCTCAGAAGAACGTGGAACATAGCTAACCTAGATCGCAAACGGAGCATACGTGACAAAGGAAATACAAACGTGATTCGAGGTAAGGGACTGTGTGTTAGCTATAGAGATGTTCGTACGTATTTTACGGCAATTTGGTAGATATATCGCTAGAATTAGTACGACATTACAGTTCTATGAAATGATATGCAAGCATGAAACATACTATAATATATATGTATTGAGAAATGGGATGGTGTAAGGAAATAACATGATATGCATGGTTTCAATGTTTTTCTAAATTTTGTATTGATATTGGTGATTGAGAAATGATGATGATAGGTTGGCTAATTTTACATGTTTTATCATGGGGAGGCATGCTTCATAAATAAACATGTTTTGAGTTTTAAAAGAGAAAATAACCATCTATCGAATTTGAGAAGAGATTGGTGTTGGAGTTCTAGCTCACACCCGTTTTAATGACTTGACTATGTGTTGGAGTGTTAGCTCGCACATGATTCTATGCTTTTGATGTGCCGTGCTAGAATTTAACTCGCACGATGGTTTTGAGAAAGTTTTGGAGCTTTGCTCGCACCTATTTTTACTGAGTTGAGGTAAACCTAGGGGTTTGGGACCCAAGGGGATGCCAGCCGATGGCCTTTGAACGGGCTTGGCTTTAACAATAAATCGTACCGTGCAGGAGCATTGCGTTGACTGTGTGTCACACTACTTGCCCGCTTGGTATATGAGACATGGTTCAGAATGAAAAGTCCATCGGAGTTGGAGTATGGACTTGGGTCCACAGTCGTACGTAGTACTGTGTAGTTGTCCGTTGGTATACTATGTACCGTACTGGGTGCACGTGAGTACAAGTATCGCGTAGATGACACATGACGTACCTTATACCGTGAGTATATGAAGAGATGAGGTTTATTGAGATGAGTCGGAGGCTAGGATTGACCCATCCCCCTTCAGGCGAAGTGATGCCATGTGCACACCTGATTAGTGAGGCATTGGATCACTGACTATAGCCGTATGTCATGGATATTTGATTACCGAAAAATGCCATGCCTGTCTCAGAGATTCGAGAAACATAGACAATCTCAGAAAAGAAAGAGATTTGAGGAAAAAGAAATGATTGAGACAAGAATGAGATTCTTGTATATTTGATAAAACTCTGATTTAATAACTTGTGCCGTGAGAGCATTGTTTTATGAAACATGTTTCAAGTGGAAATATTAAATATTTGTATTCATGAAAATGCCAAATGAAAAATATATGTTTGTTGAATTTTTCGAGGATATTTCCATTTATAATGAAAACAAGGTTTTGGTTTATACATGCATGGGCTATGTAGGTAGTACGATATCTACCTGCTAGCATTCATTTCCTTACTGAGCTGTGGCTTGCTCATCCCACTATTTTCCCCCTCCAGGTGCTGAGAAGTAAGAGAGCGGTGGTCTCTAGATTTCTTTTTGAGTTGGACAGCCGAACTGTAAGTAAAAATTGTACGGATGAAGAATACCTGGAATTGGTGTGTGACATCCTCGGAGCTGATCCAACAAATCATCGATTCTTGGAAGGGGGTACTTGTTCTTAATGGTGGCCTTATTCAACAACTGATAATCTACACAGATTCGGGGGCTTCAATCCTTCTTCTTTACAAACAGAACCAGTGCACCCTATGGTGAGACACTCGGTCTAATGAACTTCTCTAGCAACTCTTGTAGCTATTTCTTTAAGTCTTCCAACTCAATCGGAGCCATTATATACGGTGGTTTCGATATTGGTTCTGTACTAGGCACTAACTCTATGCAAAATTCCATTTCCCTTTTAGGAGGTAGTTCTGGTAATTCATCCAGAAAGACATCAGGGTAATCCGCAATTACGGGTATGTCCTTCAATTCTGGGTGTGCCTCATCTATATTGACCACGTAGCCAATGAACCCTTCACATCATTCTTTCCACCGTTAGTGTCACGAATCATCACATCACTATTCAACATAAGCATAGGAATTCATCTCTCAAATAAATTCAATGAGATCATCCTCTTTTCATTTATAGAAATCAGGTTCTTTTATTTCATTTCACAAATCTTACAACATGATTTCCTATCTTTGGAAACATCAAAGTCTTAGCATGACAGTCCATAACAACATGATTGGCAGCCAACCACTCCAATCCCAATATTACATCAAAATCATTCATATTCAATAAAATAAAATTGGCTGTCATTTCCTTTCCCTCTATCTTTAACTTACAATCTCTAAATATGATACGAACTAGACGTATTTTCGCAAGTGCACGGGTCGTACAAGTAATAATGGGATTTGAGTCCCAGATTATCGTCCCACAGAGAAATTGATTAGCCTAATTAACTATTGGTTAGTCTTACCCTAAGCATATCCTAGCAAATTATTAAGTTTTAATGGGTAGTCTACAAGGCTAAAATTAAACAAGTACTGAAAGCAATTATAAAATAAAAAAATAAAACCGAGCTAAAATTTATTTACAGTGCTCTCAGAAATTAAAAGCAATTACCTACAAAAATAATTAAAAATTCATTAATGCAATTAAAATAAAATGCAAATATAAAAATAAAAAAACAAGATTAATTAACCTAAAATAAAATATTCATGTAATTAAACTACTTAATAAAAATGCAAATTAAACTAACTTAAAATTTATTGAAATAAAATCCTAGAAAATTTAAGAAAATAATTACAATTCTAAATGTCTAAAGTATTAATTCCAAATTAATCCTAATTATATCCAATTACTAATAAAAGCTAACTAATGCATGAGAAATAGTATTTTTGGATTTTTCAAATGAAGATTTAACAATGCATAAAATGATTTTAATCTAAGCAAATCCTAAATGCAACTCATACAATACTAAACTAAAATTAAGTCCTAAAACATATAATATAAAATTAACTATTAACAAAAAATTAAAGCTAAAGATTAAATTGACAAACTAAAACATTAGATTTAACCTACAATTATCAATTAACAACTATCCGAAATTAACAACTAATGAAAACAATCAAAATAATAAAAATGCAATAAACTTTAAATTAAACAAAACCACACAAGCCAGTCAAGTGGTCTCGTAAATAGTACTATGCATGTTCCTTTTTCACATTTCATTTTCAGGTTGAACCAGGTACTGCCCTCGGCCTCTATACTGCTGCAGTACATACCGCAAATTCCTTGTCCTATTCTGCTTAGGTACCGTCCTTGAAGCTTTGTACAGGTGCTGTTCTGGTTCTGCTCCTGCTCCCTGCCTTGTACAAACCTCTACACGGTATGTGCTCAGCTAGTGCTGCAGCAAATAAGGTCACCCGTACACTGCTGTCCTGCTCCTGCTCTAGATGATATCCACTGTTGTCCTGCTCCTGCGTGCTTCTGCTGATGTTATAGTGTAACCTGTTCTTGTACGTGAAGTAAGGGACTGTGCAGCACTAGTATAGTGCACCGATCAGAAGCAAAACTCGGGGCAAGAAGTGTAGAATGGAGCTGTGCTGAGCTGATGCGCCAGAGACTGCTTCAACAACCGAGAGCAACAACCATCCAGGGGTGCATCCTGTTTTCCTGCTGCACACAAACAACTATGTCTCGGTCCTGTATCTCATTAAGCAAAAGGAAAACACAAGCAGAAGAAAATATGAAAGTTCATTAAACGAAGAACAGCAACTTAACTGATTGAAACTAAAAACTAAAAAAAGAAAGAAAGAAAGAACAGTGAATAAAATATGGAACAGAGGAGAACAGAGTGGAAGGAATCGGTCCCTGTCCACTACAACAGCTCTTTACACTGGTAACCTTAGTTCCTTTGCTATATCCTTCTACCTCTAACTCGATCATTGGAACTTGGCAGCAGTAGATACCCAGCTTTAGCAACCACAAACTGCAGGCAGCACCCTCCTCAAGGTGCTTTCCAACTCCGACCTTATACCACCAACAACTTCCAACGTGAATAAGAACCCGATTAGAAAAAATGATAATATCAACTAAATGAATAAAACTAAGATGCAGGAGCAAGCAACCCGAAAATAATGCACAAAAAAATTAGCTTCAAATCATTGAAATAAGGAAGAATAAAATGTATGATAAATGCAAATGCAGTGGCTCATCAAAACAAAATCATGAATGAGGACATGTAAACTCCCTTAGCACTTCTCCCTTAGCCCAGCCACCATCATTCATACTCCAACAATGAAGGACAACATGAGAGAAACCTTGGCCTTAGTCACAACCGGATTCTCAAAATAGAACATACCAATGGCTGAATTGTAGTGCTCTTAGGAATCAACAAGCGACACAAAAAAAAATGGCAGAAAGAAAACAAAAATGCAAACCGATAGCTTGTAAAGAAACAAAGGAAAGGAAAAAAAACTAATCAATGAAAGAAAATTTTGCAAAACGTAGTAGGAACTTAAACATAGACAAGAAAAGCTTGTAAAACTAAGAATATAAATATAGTAGATGGACATTAACGTGAAACACTAAAACTACTTGAAACCATGAAACTTTTCTTAAAATATAACAAATAAATTGCCATGAATAGTAGCTATGGAAAATGGGATAAATGGTGGCTAAAAAAAAAAAACTTAATCGGAAAGCTTAAAGAAAACTAGAGGAAATAAAAATTTAACCTAAAACTATTCTAAAGCTACCCTAAATTAAAACTACTCCTAAATTCTACCTTACTTTACCCTACTTACTTACTTGATTTTTTCAATTGCCATCATGTTCTATTTATACACACACTTAGGAGTACAATGGTAGTTTTTCCATCCTAGATGAGTTGGAATTATTTAGCCACTTGTCTTCATTTTATTTGTTGCAGAGTAGATATTTCCACGTCACCCGTCTTTTTGTCCAATTGGTTGTGCGATGTGGCCCGACATGTGTCTTCCAGAAAGTTATCACGATGTCCGTCGATCTTATCGTTTCGGAGCGAATAAAATACGGACACCTGGCATTACACATGTCTAGACGACAGATGACTCGGTCTACAAATTGGAAGTGGTCTAGTCTTCTTTAGCCCGTTTTTAGCCCAATTTCGACTGAAACGATCGAGTTTCATCCAGATTTAATTTACCTGCACATTAGAGAATTTTAATTAAATAAAGTGGATAATTAATAAAAGAAATTCAGGATTTAAATAATTAATTAGGAAATTAAACACAAATAATTCTATTAAAAATATAATTATCACACCCTCAAACTTGAGCTTTTGCTTGTCCTCAAGCAAAACAAAACCAATGTAAGAATGACAAGTACTAAACACAATAATTTCCCCAATGTTATCCTCAAAGAAAAAGTATAGACTATGATCTCAAAGACTCACAATTACAAGTCCAACATTCAAAATCATTCAATCATAAGTCCTAACCCAAATTAGACTCCTCGTGTGTATGTGAAAATGTCAAAGTCACTTCACAGTACATTATCCGGATTAGATTATGCAAACACAATGAATGCAAAGTCAATGACAAGTGATCATTCCCATAAGTTTGCTTTTCACTTATCTCTCCACTAGTGTAGTCACACTTAATCAAAGATTAATAGGACTTCATTAAGCTTGTAATGTAAGGTTGGGGCTAAGGTATGCTAAAGTCGATTTAGGTTTAATTACCCCTTAACATGCATTACTTATAGGATCTTTATGTAAGAGCTCAAATTTATTTCCCCCAAACTTATTTATTTCACTAAACATTTTATTCTATTTTTGTATTTTTCTTCTTCTTCTTTTTCTTTCATTTTTCTTTTCTTTTCTTTCCTTTTTTTTTCATTTTTCATTTTTTTTCGAATTTTACTATCACCAGATACCCATATGTACAAAGCTCACAATATATCTCAATGACTTTTCATGCTTTCAGGGTAAAGGATAGGAAAAGAGTGCTTAAGCTAAGGAAAATTTATGTAGGTGTAATTACAAAGAAAAGCATATTTGGTCCAGATGGGTGACTAGGGGTAAAATATGTACAGGGATGGCTAGAAAGGCTCAAACAATCCAAATATGGCCTAAATCATCTCCATAATTAAGTGTGATCTAATATTTCACCTCGAGATCAGATCAAACAAATTCTAGAATATGATGCACAAAAATTAACTGAACAAATGCAATCCTATATCCACCTAAGCTTTCTTTAAATAAATATACAGATTCATTACATGACATGTGCATAAAATGAGGAAATCACAATCAGAATCAAGACAAACTCAAGAATTCAACTTCATGCTTTTCCTATAATCATGCTTCTCAGTCAATCAAAGTCAGACTAAATCATGGGGTCATATCATCGGAATATAGGAAAACTACATGCTAAGTACTAAATCATCCCAAAAATCAAACAATTTAAGCTCATATTTTCGAAAAAATTTTAAATTTTACCCAAAATTGCTCAAGTGATATCCCCTCCCCCAAACTTAAAGTGCACAGTGTCCTCAGTGTGGAGATAATATAAACATTTAAGCTCAAGAACAGAGTACTCCCCTTTCTGATGATGATGATGAACAACCGAAGCTTGATTGAAAACGTAAACTAGAAAAGAAATCTGCAAAATAAACAAAGAAAGAAACAACAGAAAAGAAAAAGAAAAAGGACTATATATAAAGTGGAAAGAAAAATTAAGCCACTTTAAATGCAGCTAAAGAAAACAACACTCAGCAGCAGGGCGAAGAGTAGGAGGATCAGCCAGAGTGGTGATAAAGTGTTAACAGTTAAATCCTTCTGAGCTCTATCTACTTCCCTCCTCCTTTCAGATTTCTTATGCTCAAGCCTTATATCCTCCTCAATTTCCATTTTAAAACACTCTTGAGAGTCATTAGGGAGCTTCAAAGGTTTGAAAACATGAAATGCCACCTCCTGATCTAGGACTCTCATAGTCAACTCCCCATTTTGCACATCAATCAAAGTCCTACCAGTAGCTAGGAAAGGTCTGCCTAGTATAATGGGGACTTCCCTATCTTCCTCCATATACAAAATAATAAAATTCGCAGGGAAAATAAATTTGTCCACCTTTACTAAGACATCCTCAATGACCTCCTTCGGGTATTTAATGGATCGATTAGCCAATTAAAGGGTCACTATGGTGGGCTTGGCATCCCCTACTCTTAACTTCTGATAAATAGACAAAGGCATCAGATTTATACTAGCTCCTAAATCACACAAGGCTCTACTAAAGAATAGATTTCCTATAGTGCAGGGTATGGTAAAACTCCCGAGATCCTTAAGCTTAGGGGGTAATTTCCTCTGGATAATTGTACTACATTCCTCGGTTAAGGCCGCCATCTCATAATCTTCCAATATTCTCTTCCTTGAGAGGATATCCTTCAGGAACTTCACATAACTCGACATTTACTCTAAAGCATCTGCGAAAGGAATTTTGATGTGAAGTTTCTTAAAAACCTCAAGAAATTTGGTGAATTGCTAGTCAAGCTTTTGGTTTTGAAACCTCTGAGGAAAAGGTACTGGTGGTCTAACTGGAAGGGATGTAGTGGTAACATGAGTAGCATCAGAGGATGGGGAAGGCTGCGAAGAAGAAGAAGAAGGTATAGATGAGGGAGCACCTAGCTTGGATTCTTTTGCAGCCTGATCTTTTAGTTACTGCTCCTTCTGAGCTGCTTCTTTAGAACTTATGGGTTTTTCAACTATGGGCTCTTCAGATTTGGACTTAACTTGTGGATCGACTAGCTCTCTGCCACTCCTAAGGGTGATGGATTTTGCATGTTCTTTATCCTCCCTTTGCCTAATAGGATTAGCTTTAGTGTTACTAAGAAGGGTCCCTTGAGGACGTTGACTAAGAGCATTCGCTATTTGTCCCACCTGAACCTCTAAATTCTTGATTGAAACAGTTTGATTTTGCAGGATCGTTGTGATTATTTCCTCAAGAGAGGGCTTCTTCTCAGCTGCTAGTGTTGGTGCAAGTGCAAGTGCAAGTGCAGGTTGTGGCTGCATAGGTGGTGGATGATAAAATTGAGGTGGTGGATGAGGATGATTAGGTGAATGATGTAGATATGACTGATATGGTGATGGTGTGGAAATTGTTGATGTGGTGGTACATGAACTGGTGGAGCTTGAAAACCTGGGGGTCTTACAGATATGGAGTTAGAAGATTGCCCTTGATTTGGCCCCAGGAAAACTTCGGATGGTTCCTCCACCTTGGATTGTAGGTGTTTGAAAAGGGGTAGTTCTGTTGCTTCTGAGGGGGGCAATGAACTGAACTGATTCTAAGTTAAGCGGACACCTATCTACAGAGTGTGTACCACCACATAGATCGCAGAAAAGAAAAGGACTTTTGACAGAATAAACAGGATTAAGACTGGTGGAAGGATTATGCTGGGTACTGAGCGACTCTACCTTCATCGTCAGGTTAGCGATTTGAGAGGTCAAGGTAGACAGCGTGTTGAGCTCATAGATACCAGTCGACTTCTTAGGCAACTGCCTCTCTGAGGACCATAGATAGTTGTTAGCAGCCATCTTGTCTAAAAACTAATAAGCTTCCTCCTCTGTTTTGCACATTAGAGCTCCACTCGCAGCAGCGTCAACGATGGTCCTATTTTGGCTTGTAAGTCCATTGTAGAAGGTTTGGACTTGCAGCCATAAAGGTAGGCCATGATGAGGGCACTTCCTAAGAAGCTCCTTATATCGTTCCTATGCTTTGTAAAGCGTTTTCGAATCAATTTGGGCAAAGGAAGATATATCACTACGGAGTTTGGCCATTTTAGAGGAAGGGAAAAACTTAGCCAAAAATTGATGGGCTAACTCGTCCCATGTAGAAATGGATCCTATAGGCAAGGAGGTTAACCAGTGTCGCACCCTATTCCTAAGCGAGAAGGGGAATAATCTAAGCCTAAGCGCATCATCAGTTAATCCATTGTGCTTGAATGTGTTGCACAGGTCCAAGAATTGCCCGAGGTGAGCATGTGGGTTGTCATGCGAAAGCCCACTGAACTGCAGAGAAGTTTGGATCATCTGGAGGATTGAAGGCTTAATTTTGAAATTGTTTGCAAGGACAGCTGGTGGCCTAATACCAATAAATTAACCTCTAATAGTCGGCATTACATAATCTCCAACGGTCCTAATTTCCCTATTTTCTGCCATGATGTTTTGTAGCGGAGCTATAAATTTCCTAGAATCCTTTCTAATTTTTCTAAGTGTTTGTTCAATTTCAGGACCTAAAGAAAAGCAATCATAACTTCTGGCTCTACGCATGCAAACATCAAAAAGTCCTTAGAAATTTTTTTAAGTTTTTTTTTTCATAAGAGAGAAAATTAACTAATCTAAATTAAAGCGCTAAATATTTACAACCTAAGTATTTACAAGCTAGAATTACACGTAAGCATAATTTGACCGATATTAATTAATAGCTAATTAAGACTTACCCGGCAACGATGCCAAAAACTTGATACAAACTGGACGTATTTTCGCAAGTGTACGGGTCGTACAAGTAATAATGGAATTTGAGTCCCGGATTATCGTCCCACAGAGAAGTTGATTGGCCTAATTAACTACGGGTTAGTCTTACCCTAAGTATATCCTAGCAAATTATGAAGTTTTAATGGGTGATCTACAAGGCTAAAATTAAACAGCACTGAAAGCAATTATAAAATAAAGAAAATAAAACCGAGCTAAATTTTACATACAGTGCTCTCAGCAATTAAAAGCAATTACCTACAAAAATAATTAAAAATTCATTAACGCAATAAAAATAAAATGCAAAGATGAAAATAAAGAAACAAGATTAATTAACCTAAAATAAAATATGCATGTAATTAAACTACTTAATAAAAATGCAAATTAAACTAACTTAAAATTTAATGAAATAAAATCCTAGAAAAATTAAGAAAATAATTACAAGTCTAAATGTATAAAGTATTATTCTAAATTAATCCTAATTATATCCAATTACTAATAAAAGCTAAGTAATGCAGGAGAAATAATATTTTTGGATTTTTCAAATGAAGATTTAACAATGCATAAAATGATTTTAATCTAAGTGAATCCTAAATGCAACTCATACAATACTAAACTAAAATTAAGTCCTAAAACATATAATATAAAATTAACTATTAACTAAAAATTAAAACTAAAGATTAAATTGAAAAACTACAACATTAGATTTAACCTACAATTATCAATTAACAACTATCCTAAATTAACAAATAATGAAAACAATCAAAATAATAAAAATGCAATAAACATTAAATTAAACAAAGGAAATGTGGCCAAACAAGGCCTTAACCAAACAAGCCAGTCGAGTGGTCCCGTAAATAGTACTATGCACATTCCTTTTTCACATTTCATTTCCATGTTGAACCAGGTGTTGCCCTCGGCCTCCATACTGTTGTCGTACATACCGCAAATTCCTTATCCTATTCTGCTTAGGTACCATCCTTGAAGCTTTGTACAGGTGCTGTTCTGGGTCTGCACCTGTTCCCTGCCTTGTACAAACATCTACACGGTGTGTCCTCAGCTAGTGCTGCAGCAAATAAGGTCACCCATACACTACTGTCCTGCTCTTGCTCCAGATGATATCCACTGCTGTCCTGCACCTGCCGTGCTTCTGCTAATGGTATAGTGTAACCTGCTGTTGTGCGTGAAGTGAGGGAATGTGCAGCACTAGTATAGTGTAACGATCAGAAGTAGAACTCGGGGCAAGAAGTGTAGAATGGAGCTGTGCTGAGCTGGTGCGCCAGAGACTACTTCAACAACCGAGAGCAACAACCATCCAGGGACGCATCCTGCTTTCTTGTTGCACACAAACACCATGTCTCGGTCCTGTATCTCATTAAGCAAAAGGAAAACACAAGCAGAAGAAAATATGAAAGTTCATTAAATGAAGAACAATAACTTAACATATTGAAACTAAAAAGTAAAACCAAAAAAAATAAAGAAATGAACAGTGAATAAAATATGGAACAGAGGAGAACAGAGTGGAAGGAATCAGTCCCTGTCCACTACAATTGCTCTTTACGCTGGCAACCTTAGTTCCATTCCTATATCCTTCTGCTTCTTGCTCAATTGCTAGAACCTGGCAACAGTATATACCCAGCTTGTAAAGAAACAAAGGAAAGAAAAAAAACTAATCAATGAAATAAAATTTTGCAAAACGTAGTAGGAACTTAAACATAGACAAGAAAAGCTTGTAAAACTAAGAATATAAATATAGTAGATGGACAATAATGTGAAACACTAAAACTACTTGAAACCATGAAACTTTTCTTAAAATATAACAAATAAATTGCCATGAACAGTAGCTATGGAAAGTGGGATAAATGGTGGCTAAAAAAAAACTTAATCGGAAAGCTTAAAGAAAACTAGAGGAAATAAAAATTTAACCTAAAACTATTCTAAAGCTACCCTAAATTAAAACAACTCTTAAATTCTACCCTCCTTTACCCTACTTACCTACTTGATTTTTTCAATTGGCATCATGTTCTATTTATACACACATTTAGGGGTACAATGGTAATTTTTCCCTCTTAGATGAGTTGATATTGTTTGGCCACTTGTCTTCATTTTATTTGATGTAGAGTAGATATTTCCACGTCACCCATCTTTTTGTCCAATTGGCTATGCGATGTGACCCGACGTGTGTCTTCTAGAAGGTTGGCATGGTGTCCGTCGATCTTATCGTTTCAGAGCGAATAAAATACGGACACTTGGCATCACGTGTGTCCAGACGACTGATGACTCGGTCTGTAAATTGCAAGTGGTCCAGTCTCCTTTAGCCCGTTTTCAACCCAATTTCGATTGAAACGATTGAGTTTCATCCGGATTTAATTTACTTGCACATTAGATAATTTTAATTAAATAAAAGGGATAATTAATAAAATAAATTGGGGATTTAAATAATTAATTAGGAAATTAAGCACAAATAATTCTATTAAAAATTGAATTATCAACATACATGCTTAGTCAATTGACTATCATTCATGGGTGTAGAAATCATCAACATTTTATCCAACAATGTAGGTTTCACATACTCCATCAATTTATGTGTAAAGGAAGGCGATATGAAGGAATACGTGGTGCCAAGATCAAATAATACCAATGCTTCTAAATCAAAGATTAGGATGGTACCTTTAATCCCATCCGTCAACGTATTTGCGATGTCCTGATCCAGCGTATGTACTCTCTTTCTGCTCACCCATTGACTGTTTCCCCTTTTCTTCAGTCGTGGCCCTCCTCCTCGGGGCAATTGTCTCAACTGGAGCTCTCTCCGGCTCTTTGTCCTTCTATGGGGTAGTCTCTATCCTATCGGGACAATACTTAGCTATATGTCTTGGTTTCTCGCATCGATAACACACTGCGGGGTTATCAGACAAGGCCTAGTCCCATGAAATCTATCACATCTCCTGCACCTCTCAGTACTAGGCCATGGTCCTATAATAAGCATACCCATCGGTGCAGTCAAAGTCAGATATGCGAGAGGTCTAGTAGCTCTCTCCTGCACCTCCTCAATCATAGGTCTCTTCCCAAAATATCTCTGGCTTCCTCTCCTGGCCACTCTATCCATCCCGGATCTCTTCCGATCTCTGTCTCTTCTGACATTAATCTTCCCCAGCTCTGAGGCGTTCTTCTCAAAGTCTTGCTCGTATAACTGAGCCTTGTGTACCGCCTCTTCATAAGTCTGTATGTTAAAGGGAGCTAGCTTAGTTTGGATGGCCAATCTCAATCCATCAACAAACTTTTGAATCTTTCGGGTCTCACTACACATGGTATTCGAGTCATATCTACCCAAGGACATGAACCTCACTCATATTCGCCAACAGTACGGTTCCCCTGAACTAAATTCATAAATTTCATCCGTAATTTTCTCTGTGCAGTGGCTGGGATGTACTGCCTCCTGAAGGCCTCCAAAAATATCTCCCAAGTGATCTCGAATTGTCTGGCCCTCAAAATAGCCTCGATAGATCTCCACCAATGTTCTGCCTATCCATTCAACATAAACACGAAAAAGGCTACCTTCTCAGCCGATGTACTCCTGAAGAATCTATACAGTTTCTCTATCTCATACATCCAATACTCTGTAATAACAAGGTCCTTCACCCCTCTGAACACTAGAGGTTTCAACCCTTGGAACTCTTGCAATCTGCTGAACTCGTAGTCATATCGCAAATCATTGTCGCTCAACTGTGGAGCGATGTAAGAAGTCGTATCCTGTATTGGGGGTGTCACCGTCTAAGTAGTCTGAGGTCTCTCTGCCTCTACAGTTGCCTGTCTAGTAGTAGGCTACGCTGCGGGACCTCGTCTATCACCGTCACCAAAAGCCTGTGCGACTATCTCCACTAGGCTCTTAATACTCCGCTCTATCCTAGCGAAGCGAGCCTCTGTATCCTATGATCTCTCAACAGGGTTCTGTAGAGCTTGATCACTTTGTGGCTCTACATGGCTTTCAGGCCTACCTTTACGGCCTCTAGCACGTGCTCCCGCCCCTCTACCTTGGCGCGTCACTGGCATAATGCCTAACTTCCTGTATTAAAATCATTATTAAACTCAATCCATCACGGTATACCTAGTTATATCTAACCAAAAGCACAGTAATATGGGGATGTACTTTTTCTATGTTTTGTTACTTACTCTCACATTAGGCCAACACAGCTCTGATACCAATCTCTGTCACGACCATATTTATCCAATTCGTCTAAAAATCGCTACCAATTTTTCACGTTTTCCTTTTTCCTTACCCGGTCGTGAACATCCTTACCAATACATAGTTGGGCTGTGAGGCAGTAATAATCATTCTCAACCATCCATTTTCCAATAAATCAAGAAATGTTATACATTTAAGAGTTATGACGCATGTTCATACACGACACACTTTCTAACATTTACATCCCCCATATTACAATTTTAATGATCACTGTGTTTTTACATTGTTTAGATACAAAAAGAATCTTTGTGTATATACCTTTGGGTGATGGAGATGCAGTAGATGACTCAACAAAATACCTCAGTCCTCACTGGCAATTACGCACGCTCTGTAGAGGGGGAAATAGAGAGGGATGAGCAACCACACGCTCAATAAGGCAATAATGTAAGCATGGTAGATAACTACTCTATCTACATGCTGATAATATTATGCATAAATCATTTATAACAGGAGCATGAGGAAATAAAACTATGTCATATGAATATACATATATCATGTATTGAAAATCATGTAAATAGGCATAAGACATGAAAGAACTCAACATGTAAAACCATCTCATGCTCATTCTCATTAAATCTCATCACAAAAAGGGAAATTCATTTAAGAAACTTCCTTTTTCAAATCACAACGTATCACACCATAAATCAAATTATCATTTCTTTAAATCAGGATTCCCACCAAGCTCGACCCCTCCCTCGGGTCTACCCTGGACAATCACATTTGCACTTATGTATCAAAATCATGTGGTACTATGTAATATCAAAATCCATTATCTTAAGTGCACGTGGAGCTTTTTGTATCAATGTAAGAGAGCCTCCCCGCCCTCTTTGGCTTGAGAATGTTGTGCTTGAGGGTCTTACCCTAAGAGAGCCTTCCCACTGAACATATTTTCCCTGCCCTCTCTAGCTTGAGGATGTAAGGCTTGAGGATCTTATCGTAAGAGAGCCTCCCCACCGAACAGAGCCTCCCCGCCCTCTTTGGCTTGATGATGTAAGGCTTGAGGATCTTACCAACATCCACAGCATCCTATGTACCACAGTGTGAAAAATTGTGCGAGCAAAGCTGTAGCACGGTTCATGCATCATAACTAAACCACCTCATACGAGAACCACTCTAGCATGACATTTATGCATAAAACATGAGAAAATCACGTACGAGCATAGCTCCAGTACGATTTATAAAACATCATCACAATCAAATCAATGTGCGAGCTAAGCTTCAGCACTATTCATACAAGAGAAAGCATCAAAATCTCGTGCGAGCTAGGCTCCAGCACAATTCAAACCACATAAATACGATAGGTGGCTCATACACAATCAAAGTAATCTCAAATCATGTTTAGCACTTCACATGCGCTATTTCACAAAATCATTCAAACAATTGCCGGCCTATTCGTTAATTTTTCTCAAAACAAAGTAATGTGTTTCTCAAAACACCAAAACATGTAGTTTATGCATTTATTAGCCTTACTATCCCCTTTTCATGAATCGTTTCTAGAAACCAAATCTCATACAACTACTCGCAGCTATTCACGTATACCAATAACCATTTTCTCAAGCATTCATGCATTTTTTAAACACCCTATATTCACCCACCAAATACGAGCAGCTACCTCTATACACTTACAAAATTTTCTTACCTGGGATCATGTCGCGTGATTCCACTTCCTTAGAGCTGTTTACTCGTGCGATCCACTTTAGCTCCAATGAACTCTCTGAAACTGTATAAAGTCGTATATCGCATCAATTTAATTCACATAATAGCACTCTTGTGTCTACTATAGTTAATTTGACCTATAGTCTCCATTAACGCTCATAAGTCCTCGATTTATTGTTCTATTCATATCTCGTGTCCAATGACTCTTTTAGGCCTATTGATTCATACTCAATCGATATCAAATCGATATTAAGTTTATAGTGTTCCTATTTCATCAATTTCTTCATTATGGCCTCTTATCAACATCTCACATGCCCATTTTCATAATTTTCTCTAAACTCACAATGTGGCTTCATTTAATCATCTTAAATCATTGACATTACTTCCACAACAGCTTAGTATAACTCATAATTCATCAGCTCCTCCAAACCACATTTTCTCACACTAGACATAATCTAGGTTATAAGTGTTCCATTGTTTTCTAGATGGTTTCTATCATAAATATTCACACCAATCTACTCTAAAATCAATACATAGACAATGTACTTGGGCTGAAGTGTTAGAAACTTACCAAATCTAGTTTCTCCTCTTGCTCCAATGAAAATGCCCCTTACTCCTTTAACCCAACGAATGAGGTTTTGATCTCAAACTATATTGTTCTCCTCTTGAATTTGAACAACATTACATCTAATAGCTTCCTTTCAATTCTTACTAGAAATAGGTTGATTTTAGAGAGATAAATCTAGGTTTTGGGTTGAAATGGAAGAAATGGGGGTTTGTTTCCGTGATTTGTAGATTTCACGGCTCTTATTTATAGATATTGCTCAATGAGATCAATCTGTTGAAGCTTGAAATTGATCTTGCCCCCTTAAATCCCTCATTTTCACTCCAATTTTGAATGCATGAGATCGATCTGTCGAGTGCCTGAGATCGACCTGTCGAAAGCAGTAGCTTAAGAAGATCGATCTGCTCCAACCCGAGAGCTAAGGAAATTGATTTCTTTGCATCAAAATCGATTGTGAGATATGTATAAGATAGTGTTTAAGCAGGGTACTGATTGTGTGTCACACTCAAGATGCGCATTGTAGTTTTAATGTGATATACATGACATGATTTAAAATCGTGTTGATTGCCTCGTGTAGACTGAGTGTCACACAGATGAGATGCTCGCACGTGGATTTTGAGATATGGGCTGGTTACCGATGTGCTATAGGGTGGATAAGACCTATGGCAAGCACCCCTAGACCATGATGTGGGATAAGACGTACAACAGGCACCCTAGGCATAGGGTGGGTAAGACCTATGGCAGGCACCCCTGGACCATGATGTGGGATAAAACCTATGGCAGACACCCCAAACCATGTGGATCCACAGAGTTGTGATGCCCTACACACTAGGTACCGTGTAGCCTGGGATCATAGTATAAGATATGGCCATAGTCTAGGTTATTATTGCATTTAGCCACCGAGTCTCACATGATTATATCACATGTTTTTATGATTTCGGGTAGACCTTAAGGATGAGTCGAAACCTAATTGACATGTTTTAATTGCTGATGCCATATTTTACATGTTTGAATTTAAATGGCATGATTTGCCTTAAAGGCATTATGAGTTTACAAAAATGCAGTGTTTTGCATGAAATGCCTGTATTTACAAACTCAGCATGATTTCAGTACACATGATTAAATATGTACGTATTATATCAATTTTCCAATTCATGCTGTTAATGTGAAATTAAGGAAATAGTATTTTAAGGCATTACATTATTGATAATTCTATTAAAATAGAATTATTTATATTTAATTTCTTAATTAATTATTTTAATCCCCATATTATTTTATTAATTATCCTCTCATTTTAATTAAAATTCTCATGTTTGCAGATAAATTAAATTCGGATGAATTTCAGTTATTTCAGTAGAAAATGGACTGAAAATGGGCTAAAAAGGTCACCTTGGCCACCACATGCCAATTTGCACATCCAAGTAGATAAGAAGACAAATGACATGGAAATATCTTCTTTGAAGCCAATGGTGTGAAGACATGTGGCAAAACAATGTCAACTTATATAGGATTAGAATTTCCTTTTGTACCCCATTTTAATGTGTACAAATAGAACAAGATGGGATATTTTTTAGGAGAGTAGTTTTTAGAGTTTTTTTTTTGGGTTAATTTTTTTTTTTTTTTAAGGTTGGTGGCTAGGTTTCTTTTAGGTTAGTTTTATATTTTTTTCTTTATGTTTTACTGTTCATTCGGGTAGAGTTAGAGGGCTGGTGACAGCAGCCATATTGCTCTAAACCTTTACTGTGTTTTCCTTTATTAATGAAGCATTAGTTTTCCCTTTTTTAATTCCTCTGCGCCGCTTGTTTTTCATTTTACTATTTATCAATCTGCACTTGAGATTTCATTCACTGCTTTGTTTTTTCCATTTCCTTTACTGTTGAATCGGGTGTTGGACGGAGGGGAGGAGGATAGTGATAAGAAAGCTTCTTCTTCAACGTCATTTTCATCTGCTCAAAATTGTTGCTAGATTTTTTTTCTTTAATGTTTTCTTAGCTTTGGCAGTATATTAACAATTATTTTATAGCTTTAGAATTAGTTTAAAAAGGAAGAAAAGAGGCTAGTGATAGCAGCCAAAATCTCTCCTTACTGGATATTCTTTTTCATATTCTTACATTCGATTTGCTTCATAGATTTTGTTTAGGTTTCATATTACTTTTAATTCAATAAATTTATAGTTTAATAGCTTTCTTTCAATTGCTTTATTTTAGTGTGCTTACTGTTTTGAAATTATGTTCGATGTTTTCATCCCTATTTCCTCTCGTTTCTGTTTTAATTCCTTTGTTCTGAATTTTTAAAAAAAATGTGTTGCAAAACTCTGTTATTTGTCTTCTTCTACATTAATGTTTGTCTCTAGATTAAATGTACTGTGGCTACCTCTGTTTTAAATAAAAATTAGTGTTTATGCCTTTACTGTTTTTTTGTGTTGCTGGTATTTTGTTGCGTTGAAGGTGTAGGGCTGTACCAAGGCAGCGAGAGAGTGTTCTGCTTTGTATTCTTACGTGTTTCTTTGCTACTTAGCATTGTCTTCTGTTGTTTACTGATTTTTTGATGTTAAGGACTGGAAGTCGAAGATGAGGGCATTGATTAAATGTACTGTGGCTAAGATAGTGTAGTTATCTACTTGCTTGCAAAATTATATTACTGAGCATGTGGTTGTTCACCCTTTCATTTTTCCCCCTCTACAGAGTACTTTCAGTAGAATGAGAGCGACAGTGGTCTTGCATTCTCGTTGTACGCTGCTTCCCATCGATGAAAAGGTATACACGCTTGTATAGTTTTTGTATTTGAAAATGTAAATGCAGAGTGTTGTACATGGGTATGATATCAGGAATGTAAAGTTATGTAAATACATTTATGAATGTATTTAGTTAAAGTCAAAGAATAGTAAATCCTGACATGTAAATGTGATATGGAAATGGAATGGTAAATAGTGTAAGGGGACTAACACCAAATCATAGTCCAACTGTTGGTAGGATGGTCACGAGGAGAGGAAGGTAAGAATTAAATAATAAATGAAAAATAAAAAATTTGTAGTAGTTTTTAGTGAAAAGTGGGTCATGACAGAGGTTGTATCATAGCTGAGTTGGCCTGATATGAGTCGGTGTCAGTGGTTTAGGAAGTTTACATCCCCATGTACTATGCATTTTTTTAGATACAATTTTGTATTCTGAGATGGAATTGCAACCAAGAATTTGGTTTCGAATGCAAGAATATAGTCATTATAACTGATAGTTGCTATGGTAGAGAGGCGAATACACGTACTCGAGGCCGTAGAGGTAGGCCTGAGAGTCATACTGAGTCATCACATGAGACTCAAGATGAGATTGAGGTGGTGGTTGATGTTGAGCATGCCCCATAGGGTCCTATTGTGAGACCAGATGATATTGAGACATGCTTCACAAGGTTAGAGCGAAGTGTTAGGAATATTTTGGAGCTGTTTACTCAATCTATCGAGGGAGCTGAAGGTTGACAAGGCCCAGCTGCATAGCCTGCAAAGATGCCTCAGACTATAGAGACTCTAAGACCCCACCAGTTTAGGATACGCCTTCGCCTACAGCTCTACATCAAAGTGGTAATGATTTGGAAATTTGACTATGAGCTGGACATGTTAAGGGAGTTATAAATGTTCACATCATCGGTAATTAGTGAGGGAAAGAACCCAGTAGCTATTAAGGACTAGATGAATGAGATAACGAAGTTAAACGGGTTCTATCGGTGTATGTCGACCGAGAAAGTGACTTTTGATGCATTTATGTTAGATGGCGAGGCATAGCATGGGTGGAAGTCCACTTGACCCATCTTAAGAGTTAGACATCCAGAGCTGAGATGAGAGATAATTCTTGATGCATTCCAGAGATAGTATATTCCTAACACGGATCAGAGGAATTTACAGATAGAGTTCCTTACTCTGACCCAGAGGAACAGATCGATTGACGAGGATGAATCTCAGTTTATATCCTTGGGTAGGTTTGATCCCGACCCTATGAACAATGAGAGTCGGAAGGTCCGTAAGTTCATGGAAGGGCTCAGACCGTCTATCAGAGTCCGATTGGCCCCGTTAGATATCATTACCCACGACGAGGCAGTGCACAGATCACAGGGTGTGAATAAGGTTATAAGTTGCACACCTCTGAGTTTGGGAAAGGTAACAAGGGTTGAAATAGAGATAGAAAGAGAATAGTGGATGATAGAGGTGCCAGAGCGAGGAAGAGGCTGTCTGGTAAGAGATTTAGAGTTGATAGGTCATGTGGTAAGATGATTGGTAAGCCACAGGGTATCCTATTCTAGCGCCTACGAGGGGGTATTGTTATTTGAGGACCTCGACCTACTATTGGACATTGTAGGATGTGTGGTAGATACCACAGAAGTAGGCCTCACATCTTATTCACTAAAACATGCGTTTACAGAGGTGAGACGGGCCATCTATTCAATGATTGCCCAAAGCAGGGTGAGACTGCCCCACAGAAAGGTAAAGAGCCAAAGATACCCCTGCTGATACCTCTGCACTAGAAAAGAAGGACACAACTGGAGAGAAGGGGGAAATACGTTGTTGGTCAAGGGTGAGTGTATGCCTTGGATCAGGATATTACAGATGCTTCATCTGATATGGTGGAAAATACACCATAATTATGAATATTAAAGCAATTGTTTTAACTGATCCTAGTGCCACGCATTTATTTAAATCGTCTTCATTAGAATATAAGTTAGTGAAAGATATGAAGCCTATACCTTTAGCCAAAATGCTGGTAGTTAGCACCCCAATGAAGGAGAGTCAGCTAACTGAATATGTATGTAGAGATTTGTGAGTTGAAAGTAGGGGAAAAAGGTTACGTCAGCCAATCTCATTCAATTGAATTTGAATGATTATGATGTAATATGGGGAATGGACTGGTCAACTGCAAACTATACGGTTGATATTACTATTCTAAGATAGTGATGTTTCCTCCCTTGAAAAGTGTAGTGTAAGTTTTGAGAAGAAAGGAAATGAGTAATGGTTGTAAATAAATGAGTGAATGATTGTACAAACGGAATGAGTAATGATGTGAAGGTTTCATCGCTTATATGGTTGGTATGGGTAAGGCACATCTGAAGTTGACAGATATCCCAATAGTCAAATAGTTTTTTCATATGTCCTTGGACAATCTACTAGGGTTGCCACCATACAAAAAAATAAATTGAAATTTTTTATTGATTTGGTACCTAGTACTAAGTCGATATCCAAACCACTAATTTAAATGCAACTAGTCAAACTGGAAGGACTAAAGAAGAAATTACTAGAGTTATTGAATAAGGGATTCATCAGACCGAGTGTCTTGCCACGAGGAGCACCGGTCTTGTTTATGAAAAAGAAAGATGAAGCCTCCGATAAGGAATTTATTATTAGTTGTTGAATGAGCCTACCATCAAGAATCAGTGTTCCCTTCCACTATTGATGATCTATTGGATTAGCTACGGAGAGCGCAAATCTTTTTCGAGGTCGATCTGATGTTTGCGTATCATCCATTGAGGATTTGGGATGTGGATGTACCCAAGACAACTTTTCGTACCCGTTAGGGCATTGACGAATGAGGTATTTAAACCTTACCGGGATCGATTTGTAATCATTCGTATTAATGATATTTTGGTGTATTTGAAGTCCAAGGAAGATCATGAGCAGCAATTGAAAACTATTTTACAGACGATATGTTGAAGGTTCCTCGAAATAGGCTACTCAATTGACACGTTTCATTTGGAAAAAGAATAGGTTCTATTTGAGTGGGATGATAAATGTGAAAAGATTTTTGGTGTGTTGAAACATAAACTAACCACCACACTTATTCTCACCATACTTAACTGCTCATGAGGTTTCTCAGTGTATAAGGATGCCTCGAAATAAGGATTGGGCTGTATGTGGATGCAAAATAGGAAGATAGTCGCTCATGGATCCAGACAGTTTAAGGACCATGAGAGGAACTATCTGACCCATAATTTAGAGTCGATAGCTGTAGCAGTTGCACTGAGGGTATGCCTCCATTACTTGTACAGTGAGAAATTTCAGGTATGCACTGATCATAAAAGCCTCAGTATCTGTTTTCATAGAAAGAGTTGAATATGAGATAACAAAGAGGGTTAGAGCGTCTGAAGGATTAAGATTGTGAGATATTATACCACCTAGGAAAGGCGAATGTAGTTACTGATGCCTTGAGTAGAAAAATCCTCGGGATGGTATCACATATGATAGTTATGGAGCGTAAGCTGTTAGAGTAGTTTGTGAGCCTTAGTATTAATATGATCCCTTCTGATGCTTACAGTGACTATATGACAGCTAGCCTGAGATTAGAATCGGATTTGGTTGATCGAATTCGATAGGATTAGCGTGATGATCGACAGGGTGTTGATAGTGTGAGTTAGATCCAAATGGGTACAGTGACAGAGTTCACAGTGAGTGATGATAGCCTACTGAGGTTCAGAGGAAAAATAAGTGCTCTTAAAGACCCATAGTTGATGAGATTGTTATTATCAGAAGCTCACTCTTCGGGGTATACAGTGCATCCAGGGAGTAATAAAATGTATCAGAATCTTCGAAAAAAGTATTGGTGGTCAAGCATGAAAAGAGATATCGTAGAGTTGTAGCAAAGTATCTCGTATGTCAGCAGAGTAAGGTAGAGCACCAGAAGTTTGTAAGGCTATTGTAGCCTCCACCTATATCGACATAGAGATAGGAGCATGTTACCATGAATTACGTGATGGGTTATAGAGGACCTGCAGGAATCACGAGGCTATTTGGGTGATAGTCAATAAATTGACTAAGTTTGCCCACTTCTTAGCTATGAAAGCTACTGATACTCTGAGTACGCATGCAGATTTATGTGTAAGGGAGATTGTGGAACACCATGTAAATTTCCAGTGAGCATTGTATCATATAGGGATTCCCACTTCACTTCCCACTTTTGTAAACATTTTTCAAGAAGCCATGGGAACCCAGTTGAGTGTTAGCACAGCTTTCCATCCTCAGACAAATGGTTAGTCAGAGGGGACTGTACAGGTTTTAGAGGATATGATGAGAGTGTGTGCAGTTGATTTTAGAGGCTCCTGGAATGATCAGTAGCCACTAACCAAATTTCCCAATAATAACAGTTATCAATCGAGTGTGAGGCATAGTATGGCCATAGTTGTTGTTCCCCTGATTGGATAAGAAGAAGTGGGTAATAGATAGAAAAATGCTCCCGATCTAGTAAGATAAGCCTCTGAGGATGTTCAATTGATGGGTGAGAGATTAAAAATGCCTCAGAGCAGACAAAAAAAGCTATGCTGACAAGAGACGGAGACTGTTGGAATTCACTGAGAGTGAAACAATGTTATTGGAAATTCTCCTTCTAAAGGCATAATGAGATTCGGGAAAAAGTAAATTGAGTTTCGTTGTATTAGACCCTTTTTAAATATTAGACAAAGTGGAGATAAGGCCTGTAGGTTGGCGTTGTCTTCCACATTTCGACGCTTCGGAAGTACCATCCGGACCCGACACATGTGATTAGAGATGATCTATAAGAGCTAAATGAGAGTATGTCATATGTTGGAAAGTCGATTCGGGTATTAGATAGGAAGGATGAAGTATTACGGTCTAAGACCATCCCGTTGGTCTCTGGTAACTCCACACTTCAGAGGAAATTACATGAGAGTTAGAGGGTATGATGCCAGAAAAGCATACCCATTTATTTGAGAACTAAGACTGGATCAATTTGGAGGACCAAATTTCTTAAGGAGGGAAGGAATGTAAGACCCGAAATTCGGTGTCTTCTCCTTAAGAACATGTTAATGTGAACCTTTGTACGTAATAGGTTAAACGATAAAGAGATTTCGTGTGGATTTTAAGTCCGAATTATTAAGTTAGATGTCCGAATGCACTGAAGTGCAAAATAAGAGTTTGGGTAAATTCAAAATAAACCAAATGAAATTAGGTTAAATCGATTTAAAATATAGACTCAGAACATGAAAGTATAGGGAGTCCAAAAAGGGAAGTTGGTTTGAAAATGATAAACAGAAAATTACCCTATATTGGGCAATTTATCCCAGAAATATAGAAAAATATATTTTCGGAGGAATAAATAAATAAATTAAATAAAATAAAATATGATTCTCATATTTTGTGGTAAAAATAAATTAAATAAAATACATGTACCAAAGTGTATAACTATTAATGTACAAAATACATTGTGAAAATAAAATATAATTATAATAAAATTAATAATTGTTTTATTATTATAATTATTAATAAAATAATAGTGTAAAATTTTAAGATATTTTTATTAATTATATTAAAATTTTTAGATATTTTGTATTATATTATATTATATTATAATTGTCATGCCCCGTTTTCGGGAACCCTTCTATCCATACATTCTCTACTACGGTTGGGCTGTGAGAAGATGCAATTACTAAAAATTTATTTATTTACAGCGGAATATTTAAAACTTTAATTCACACTCCCAGGTGTGTGTGTAAATACACAAAATTAATTGTATAAATACCAAGTGTTTACATATCATCCCCATAATACTGAATTACAATTCCAAGATATAACTGTGCGATACAATATATTAGATACAAAATACTCGTATATACAAATCTTATACCTTTGCGGATTGTGGGAGCTGTTCAACACAAAAGACTTAGATACCACCGCTCTCTTACTTCTCAGTACCTGGAGGGGGAAAAATAGTGGGATGAGCAAACCACGGCTCAGTAAGGAAATGTATGCTAGCAGGTAGATATCGTACTACCTATATAGCCCATGCATGCATAAACCAAAACCGTGTTTTCGTTATAAATGGAAATATCATACGAACAATGCATTTAAATACATATTTCTCAAGAGCATTTTCGTGTAAATCAAATGTCAAACTTCCATTTAAAACATGCTCATAAATAGTGCCCTCATGGCACGAATGTGAAATCGGAGATTTATTAAAACACGAAATCTCTTTCACTTCTCAAATCATTCTTTCTCGCAAATCTCTTTCTTTTATGAGATTGTCTCTGTTTCTCGATTCTCTGAGACAGGCATGGAATTTTAGGCAATCAAATATCCACGACTTATGGCCACAGTCAATGATCCCAGGCCTCACTGATCGGGTGTGCACAGGGTATCACTTCGCCTGAAGGGGGATGGGTCAGTCCTACCCTCCGGCTCATTTCAATCCACCTCATCTCCTCGTATACTCACGGTGAAGATACGTCGTGTGTCATCTACGCGATACTCGTACTCACGTGCACCCAGCACGGTACATAGTATACCAACGGGTGACTACACTATTCTACGTACAACCGTGGACCCAAGTCCATACTCCAACTCCGATGGACTTTTTATCCTTAAACCATGTCTCATATACCAGGCGAGCAAGCAGCGTGACACACAGTCAACGCAAAGCTCCAGTGCGGTACGATCTATCGTTAAGGCCCAGCCCGTTCAATTGGCCATCGACTGGTATCCCCTTGGGTCCCAGACCCCCAGGTTTACCTTAACTTAACAAAACAGGTACGAGCATAGTTCTCGCACTTTCTCAAAACCTCCGTGCGAGTTAAAACTCCCGCACGGTACATCAAGGCTTTAAACCGGGTGTGAGCTAGCGCCTCAACACCAAATCTCATCTCAAAACTGATAGATGGCTATTTTCTCTTTTTAAAACTCAAAACACGTTTATTCATAAAGCATGCCTCTTCATGCTGAAACATGTAAAATTAGCCAACCTATCATCAACATTTCTCAATCATAAATAACAATGAAAAATTGAGAAAATCATTGAAAACATGCATATCATGCTATTTCCTTACCCTATCCCATTTCTCAATACATATATACGTCATAGTACTTTGCATACTTCCATATCATTTCATAGAATTATCATATCGTACTAGTCTAGCAATATATCTACGAAATTGCCGTAAAATACGTACGAACATCTCTATAGCTAACACACAGTCCCTTACCTCGTTTTACTTATGTGCAACTATCCGCCTTTATGCTTCTTGCGTTCTCATCTTGACTTGCTCCGGCGTATCATCCGAAACTGAAATTCATCCATCAACATTTGAGTTAATGTTTCTAACTCTTATTCAACTAAGCATTTATCCAATGCCTTAATTACACATTTTTACCCTTTGTGGTAAATCTCCCAATTTATCCTAATATCAACATTTCCAAACCATTTCCACAACATACTCATCCACTCAAGATATCCCATTCATCAAAAATACTCCCACATTCCACTTTCTCACACTTGACTATTTCTAAGCTATATGCATTTCATACCATCCTAGGTAGTTCTATCATGTCTATGCATACTAACCATTTCCCATATCAATATCCAAACCAATGTACTTGGGTATTTGCATTAGAAACTTACCTCATTGGATTTCCTCTTGCTCCAATTAGGATTGCCCTCTATTTCTTCAATCCTTCAAATGGGAAAATGCCTCTAGACTATGTTGTTCTTCTCTTTGATGTGAACAACTTTGTCTCTAATAGCCTCTCCTTAAATCTCACTGAAAATGGCTGGATTTAGGAGTGAGAAACTAGATTTCTTTGAGTTGAAGTGAAATGGAAATGTTTTCCCGAAATTCTGATGATCCAACTGCTCCCATTTATAGTTTTGACTTGATGAGATCGATCTTCCTTGGATGGAGATCGATCTGTTCCTCAAAAATCCCTCTTTTCTGAGACGTTTTAAAGGTATAAGATCGATCTGTCGAGACTGGAGATCGATCTGCTGTCAAACAGAAGCTTAAGGAGATCGATCTGGTCTTAGGGGAGATCGATCTGCTCCCAACCCGAGAGCTAAGGAGATCGATCTGCTTCCTTTGGAGATCGATCTGTCCCCTTCCATTTCTCACATAAGGGCATTCTGGCTCTCCCAGATCGATCTCTCATCCTATGAGATCGATCTGGCCTTCACAAATTCCAGATTTCCTGCAGTTTTTCTGCAACAACCCTTACCAAACACCCTTAATTTACTACCATGATCATTTCCTCATTCATTCATCCTTGAGACTTGAAAATGGGATCCACCCTCACTACATACACATTAAAACTTGTGTAGAATCTTTGTATGACCAAATATATATGATATTACTCAAATGGGAAATATACACTTATGTAAATCTTTCCTTCCATTTTACTATACTACTCATATCCCATTTCGATCACATTCTTCTCGTTTCAAGTTCATTTCTTCCTACTCACTCATAATGCAACTTGTACGTATAATCACAATTCTTATTACAAGTGCATACATAATCTTATAAACTTACATTGCATATACTTCACATTACAATACATCATCTTACTTATGATTTTATTTACATTCCCATGTTCCTATACACATAGCTATACATATACGGGGTCTCACATTCTCCCCCACTTAAAGAATTTGGTCCTCCAAATTAGAACCAATTCAATCTGTGAATAACTCGGGATACTTTTCCCACATCAAACTTTCCAGTTCCCATGTGGCCTCTTCCACAGTGTGATGTTGCCACAAAACCTTAACCAATGAAATCGTCTTGTTCCGCAACACCTTCTCTTTCCTGTCCAACACCCTGATCGGTCTCTCGACATACGACATATCCTCCTTGAGCTCCAACGGCTCATAACTAATTACATGTGTCGGATCCGGGTAGTACTTCCGAAGCATAGAAACGTGGAAGACATTGTGGACTTCTGCTAGCTCAGGTGGTAAGGCTAGCCTATATGCTCCTTCTCCCACTCTATCCAAAATCTCGAAGGGACCAATGTAACGAGGACTTAATTTTCCTTTCTTCCCAAACCTCATTATTCCCTTAGAAGGAGATACTTTCAAAAATACGGACTCGCCAACATCAAACTCAAGTGGTCTCCGTCTCCTGTCAGCATAGCTCTTTTGTCGACTTTGAGCTGTTCGCAGCCTCTCGCATATTATCTGAACATCCTCGGAGGCTTGCTTAACCAAATCGGGGGCGAGCAATTGTCTGTCACCAACTTCTTTCCAACCAATGGGCGATCGGCATCTACGACCGTATAGTGCCTCATAAGGGGCCATACCAATACTTGAGTGATGACTGTTATTGTAGGCGAACTCAATCAATGGCAAGTGATCGTCCCATGAGCCTCTAAAATCCAGCACACACGCTCTCAACATATCCTCCAGGGTCTGTATAGTCCTCTCTGACTGACCATCTGTCTGAGGATGAAAAGCGGTGCTAAAACTCAACTGGGTCCCCATCGCTTCCTGGAAATGTCCCCAAAAGTGGGAAGTGAAGCGAGCGTCCCTATCCGAAACAACACTCACTGGGACTCCATGCAATCTCACTATTTCTCGCACATACAGATTCGCCAGTGCACTCAATGTATCTGTAGATCTCATGGCTAAGAAATGTGCCGATTTCGTTAACCGATCTACTATCACCCATATCGCATCATGGTTCTTACGGGTTCTCGGTAACCCCATCACAAAATCCATGGTGACATGCTTCCACTTCCATGTTGGTATCGATAGAGGTTGTAATAATCCTCCTGGTTTCTGATGTTCGACTTTTACTTGCTGACAAGTGAGACATCTAGCGACATACTCAGCTATGTCTCTCTTCATTCCAGACCACCAATATACTTTTCGGAGGTTTTGATACATCTTACCACTCCCCGGGTGTATCGTGTATCTCGACGAGTGTGCCTCTGATAAGATCAGCTTTCTCAGCTCTAAATCCTTAGGAACACATATTCTATCTCCAAACCTTAGTATTCCATCTGGACTCAATATAAAATCAGCACCCTTCCCTTTTCGGATTTGGCTAATCATGACAATACACCATTGATCGATTTGCTGAGCTTGTCGAATTCTCTCAATCAACTCCGGTTCTAATCTCAAGCTAGCAATGATCCCATAGCTGCCAATCTCAGGTAGGGTCATATCCAGACTAAGGTTCGTGAATTGTTCCAACAACTCGTGCTCTCTAACCATCATATGTGATACCAACCCGAGACTCTTCCGACTCAATGCATCGGCAACCACATTTGCCTTCCCCGGGTGGTACAAGATCTCACAATCGTAGTCCTTGAGGAGTTCCAACCACCTCCTCTGTCTCATGTTTAGCTCCTTTTGTGAGAATAGATATTTCAGACTCTTATGATCCGTAAAGATCTGAAATCTCTCACCATATAAGTAGTGGCGCCATATCTTCAACGCAAACACTACGGCCGCTAATTCCAAATCGTGAGTGGGGTAGTTCTTCTCATGATCTTTCAGCTGTCTAGATCCATAAGCTACTACCCTTCCATCTTGCATCAAAACACAGCCTAGTCCTCGATGCGAAGCATCTGCATACACCGAGTAATTCCTTGAACTGTTAGGGATGACAAGAACTGGCGCGGTAGTTAATCTGCGCTTAAGTTCCTGAAAACTCCTCTCACAAGCTTCATCCTATAAAAACTCCACACTTTTCCTCGTAAGACGTGTCAATGGAGCAGCTAATCTAGAGAAACCCTCTACAAATCTTCTGTAGTAACCAGCCAATCCCAGAAAACTCCTGATCTCCGTGACTGTCCTAGGTTGTTCCCATTGAACGACTGCCTCAATCTTGGATGGATCTACTGACACCCCATCCTTCGATATAACATGGCCTAGAAAAGAAATCTGTTCTAGCCAAAAGTCACATTTGTTAAGCTTGGCATATAACCTTTTCTCTCGGAGGGTTTGCAAAATAATCCTTAAGTGCTGCTCATGCTCTTCTCTGGACCTTGAATACACCAATATGTCATCAATGAAAATAATTACGAATTGGTCCAGGTATGGCTTGAATACTTCATTCATTAGAGCCATAAAAGCTGCCGGCGCATTGGTCAACCCAAAAGGCATCACTAAAAATTCGTAATGGCCATAGCGAGTACGAAATACTGTCTTGGGCACATCCTCCTTCCGAATCTTCAATTGATGATACCCAGACCTTAGATCTATCTTGGAGAAGATCTGTGCTCCCTGAAGCTGATCCAATAAATCGTCAATACGTGGCAAGGGGTACTTATTCTTGATGGTAGCCTTGTTTAACATCCGATAGTCAATGTACAACCTGAGGCTCCCATCTCTCTTCTTCACAAATAATACCGGGGCTCCCCATGGTGAGACGCTCGATCTTATGAACCCCTTCTCTAACAACTCTTGCAGCTGTTTCCTTAATTCCTCTAACTCAACTGGGGCCATCCTATATGGTGACTTAGATATTGGTTCGGTTCCAGGCGTCAAGTCTATACCGAATTCTGTTTCTCTATCAGGTGGCAATCCTGGTAGATCGTCTGGAAAGACATCAGGGAATTCTCTGACCACTAAGATGTCCTCCATATCCGGATGTACTTTATTCAAATCCACCACATAAGCAACAAAACCTTCAAAACAACACTCAAGCCATTTATACCAAAGTACTTTACTTAATACAAAATTTAAGATTTCATTTCTTCTCTTAAAATCTTACAACACATTCTTCAGGTAGAGAAAACTTAATGGACTTAGTATGACAGTCTATGACAGCATGATTGGCGGCTAACCAATCCATTCCTAAAATTACATCAATGTCATACATATTCAACAAAATTAAGTTGGCTGTCATGCACTTATCTCCCACCCTTACTTTACAATCTTTATACACTTGCTCAACTAATTGGCTAACTCTCATTGGAGTACTTATCAGTAAGGTCCTATTCAAGTATGTGGGCTCTACAAAACCTTTTAACTTAGATGCACATACAGGTGATATGAAGGAATGCGTAGCTCCAGAATCAAACAAAGCTATAACCTCTAGATTAAAAATCAAGATTGTACCTTTTATCACTTCAGAAGAGGTATCAGCCGATGCCTGGTCTATCGCATACACCCTGCCTTGACCTACAACTTGCTTTCCCTTTTCTTCAGCTGAGGCTTTTTTTCTTGCAGGAGGTGCAACTGTAGGAACCCTCTCTGGCTCTTTACCCCTCTGTGGAATTGCCTCAACTATCTCCGGGCACTCTCTGGCATAATGTCCAAATTTACCACATCTGAAACATCGGGTACCCTGAAGATGACATGGTCTACCACCATGGTATCGACCGCATAGCCTACACTGATCTGTAGTCGGTCGGGGTCCACCAATCACTATACCCCTGGCTGGTGTCTGAGTCGGAGGCATAAAAGGTCTAACAACCTTCTTCTGGAACTCATCTACTTCTCTCCGACGTTTACTCATGAATTTTCGACCAAATTTGGCACTCTTGCCATCTCCCAGCTTCCTCGGACCCTTGTCCTTACCCCAACTAAACTCAGAAATCTACAAGTCATGATCCTGCTCACATAACTGGGCCCGTTGCACAGCCTCTCTATATGTAGCGACATCAAATGGGGCCAACTTCGCTCGGATCGAAGGCCTCAGTCCATCTACAAATCTACGGACTCTGACAGCTTCACTCCTGATCGAGTCCGGATCATATCGACCCAGTGAAGTGAATCGTGACTCGTACTCATCAACTGTTCGATTCCCTTGAGTCAGATTCAGAAATTCCATCTGTAGTCTCCGTCGAGCAGTATCTGGGATGTATTGCTCTCTGAAAACGTCCAAGAACATATCCCACGTGATAACCATTCCTTGAGCTCTTAACATCGGCCTGACGGACTTCCACCAGTGCTCCGCTTTGCCTCTCAATACAAAGGCCGCAAGCGCTACTCTCTCCGTAGCTGAACATCTGCAGAAGTCGAATAACTTCTCCATTTGACTGATCCAATCCTCAGCCACCGTCGGATCCTTTACCCCGCTAAACGAAGGAGGCTTAAAGTCCATAAAGTGCCTCAATCTCTCCATATCACAGTCATATCCATACCCCAAATCATCATCATACTGCTGTGGGGCTACTGGAGGAGGTACCGGTCGAATATGAGGTTCCCGTGGCCTAGCCGGTTCAGCTTGCGCGGGTGCAACATTCTCAGGCTCAGGTGCAGCTGCTGGGGGATTCGGTGCAGCCTGTCCCGCTGTACCAGGTGTACCCTCAAACCTACCCATGATCTGACCCATCATGGTCATCATCGTGCGCATGTCTTCCTCCAATCGAGTGATTCGAGGATCAGAAGCCTCTATCTATTCCTGGGGCTCATGACTAGAGGATGATCTACTGTGCCTCTCAGTCCTGTCATTTTGCCCTCGAGCCCTCGAGCTCTCTCCCCTCTTGCGGTGTCTCTCAGGCATAACTCACTAGCCTGATAACTTTCCTGCGTTATAACAAACATTTAATTCACTACCAGCTCCGTATACACATTTGTATCTAAATATCGCACAGTAACTTGGGATGTATGTTTTCTTAGTCCTAAGCATCATCTCACATCAGACCAACCAAGCTCTGATACCAAGCCTGTCATGCCCCGTTTTCGGGAACCCTTCTATCCATACATTCTCTATTACGGTTGGGCTGTGAGAAGATGCAATTACTAAAAATTTATTTATTTACAGCGGAATATTTAAAACTTTAATTCACACTCCCAGGTGTGTGTGTAAATACACAAAATTAATTGTATAAATACCAAGTGTTTACATATCATCCCCATAATACTGAATTACAATTCCAAGATATAACTGTGCGATACAATATATTAGATACAAAATACTCGTGTATACAAATCTTATACCTTTGCGGATTGTGGGAGCTGTTCAACACAAAAGACTTAGAGACCACCGCTCTCTTACTTCTCAGTACCTGGAGGGGGAAAAATAGTGGGATGAGCAAACCACGGCTCAGTAAGAAAATGTATGCTAGCAGGTAGATATCGTACTACCTACATAGCCCATGCATGCATAAACCAAAACCGTGTTTTCGTTATAAATGGAAATATCATACGAACAATGCATTTAAATACATATTTCTCAAGAGCATTTTCGTGTAAATCAAATGTCAAACTTCCATTTAAAACATGCTCATAAATAGTGCCCTCATGGCACGAATGTGAAATCGGAGATTTATTAAAACACGAAATCTCTTTCACTTCTCAAATCATTCTTTCTCGCAAATCTCTTTCTTTTCTGAGATTGTCTCTGTTTCTCGATTCTCTGAGATAGGCATGGAATTTTAGGCAATCAAATATCCACGACTTATGGCCACAGTCAGTGATCCCAGGCCTCACTGATCGGGTGTGTACAGGGTATCACTTCGCCTGAAGGGGGATGGGTCAGTCCTACCCTCCGGCTCATTTCAATCCACCTTATCTCCTCGTATACTCACGGTGAAGATACGTCGTGTGTCATCTACGCGATACTCGTACTCACGTGCACCCAGCACGGTACATAGTATACCAACGGGTGACTACACTATTCTACGTACAACCGTGGACCCAAGTCCATACTCCAACTCCGATGGACTTTTTATCCTTAAACCATGTCTCATATACCAGGCGAGCAAGTAGCGTGACACACAGTCAACGCAAAGCTCCAGCGCGGTACGATCTATCGTTAAGGCCCAGCCCGTTCAATTGGCCGTCGGCTGGTATCCCCTTGGGTCCCAGACCCCCAGGTTTACCTTAACTTAACAAAACAGGTACGAGCATAGTTCTCGCACTTTCTCAAAACCTCCGTGCGAGTTAAAACTCCCGCACGGTACATCAAGGCTTTAAACCGGGTGTGAGCTAGCGCCTCAACACCAAATCTCATCTCAAAACTGATAGATGGCTATTTTCTCTTTTTAAAACTCAAAACACGTTTATTCATAAAGCATGCCTCTTCATGCTGAAACATGTAAAATTAGCCAACCTATCATCAACATTTCTCAATCATAAATAACAATGAAAAATTGAGAAAATCATTGAAAACATGCATATCATGCTATTTCCTTACCCTATCCCATCTCTCAATACATATATACGTCATAGTACTTTGCATACTTCCATATCATTTCATAGAATTATCATATCGTACTAGTCTAGCAATATATCTACGAAATTGCCGTAAAATACGTACGAACATCTCTATAGCTAACACACAGTCCCTTACCTCGTTTTACTTGTGTGCAACTATCAGCCTTTATGCTTCTTGCGTTCTCATCTTGACTTGCTCCGGCGTATCATCCGAAACTGAAATTCATCCATCAACATTTGAGTTAATGTTTCTAACTCTTATTCAACTAAGCATTTATCCAATGCCTTAATTACACATTTTTACCCTTTGTGGTAAATCTCCCAATTTATCCTAATATCAACATTTTCAAACCATTTCCACAACATACTCATCCACTCAAGATATCCCATTCATAAAAAATACTCCCACATTCCACTTTCTCACACTTGACTATTTCTAAGCTATATGCATTTCATACCATCCTAGGTAGTTCTATCATGTCTATGCATACTAACCATTTCCCATATCAATATCCAAACCAATGTACTTGGGTATTTGCATTAGAAACTTACCTCATTGGATTTCCTCTTGCTCCAATTAGGATTGCCCTCTATTTCTTCAATCCTTCAAATGGGAAAATGCCTCTAGACTATGTTGTTCTTCTCTTTGATGTGAACAACTTTGTCTCTAATAGCCTCTCCTTAAATTTCACTGAAAATGGCTGGATTTAGGAGTGAGAAACTAGATTTCTTTGAGTTGAAGTGAAATGGAAATGTTTTCCCGAAATTCTGATGATCAAACTGCTCCCATTTATAGTTTTAACTTGATGAGATCGATCTTCCTTGGATGGAGATCGATCTGTTCCTCAAAAATCCCTCTTTTCTGAGACGTTTTAAAGGTATAAGATCGATCTGTCGAGACTGGAGATCGATCTGCTGTCAAACAGAAGCTTAAGGAGATCGATCTGGTCTTAGGGGAGATCGATCTGCTCCCAACCCGAGAGTTAAGGAGATCGATCTGCTTCCTTTGGAGATCAATCTGTCCCCTTCCATTTCTCACATAAGGGCATTCTGGCTCTCCCAGATCGATCTCTCATCCTATGAGATCGATCTGGCCTTCACAAATTCCAGATTTCCTGCAGTTTTTCTGCAACAACCCTTACCAAACACCCTTAATTTACTACCATGATCATTTCCTCATTCATTCATCCTTGAGACTTGAAAATGGGATCCACCCTCACTACATACACATTAAAACTTGTGTAGAATCTTTGTATAACCAAATATATATGATATTACTCAAATGGGAAATATACACTTATGTAAATCTTTCCTTCCATTTTACTATACTACTCATATCCCATTTCGATCACATTCTTCTCGTTTCAAGTTCATTTCTTCCTACTCACTCATAATGCAACTTGTACGTATAATCACAATTCTTATTACAAGTGCGTACATAATCTTATAAACTTATATTGCATATACTTCACATTACAATACATCATCTTACTTATGATTTTATTTACATTCCCATGTTCCTATACACATAGCTATACATATACGGGGTCTCACAATAATATAATATAATATATAAAAAATATTTAAAAAAAAGGAAATTGGATCACATGAAACAGAGTCGCGCAACCTTGCCTTCTCTTCTACCTCACCGAACGGAGGCCACCAGAGGGCGAGCTGGACAGGAAGCTGATGAGGGAGAGGAGAGACCAACGCCGGCACCGACAGCCCGACGGAACGACGACCGGCACATGGAAGAGAGAGAAATGGAGATCGAGAGAGAAATGAGAGAAAGAGAGGAAAAGAGAGGAGATAAGCCGAGGGGAAGGAAACGCCGGCCCGAGGGGTGGAGAAGAGTCATCAGTGACACCAGCCTAGTAAAATATCCGACGAAAAAAGGATGAAAATTGCGAGAACGAGGAGTATAGTGAGGTCGAAATTGGAGAAGGCCGAATCGGCCTCATCGTCGCCGATCCGAGCGAGGCTACCACCAGATCTATGCTTCGCGTGGCCAAACGAACCACCTGGAAGTGGAAACCGACAGAGAACCGGCCAGCAGAGTCTCGAATTGAGAGGGTTATGCTAAATCGGTTCAGACCGATTTCACTGAAATGAAACTGTACTGAACTGGATCAGACCGGCTTAGCCAAAGAAAGGAAAATGGGAAAAAATTCGGGGATACAATCGAGCTATGAGTGAGTCGGAAAGCGATCGAAATTGATCGATTTAATTTTTGGAATATTTAATTGAAATTATATTTGACCAAAATTAACCCGGTAAATATATAAATGTGTAGCGCAAAATTGACGACAAACGAGAGTTCGAGTCAACCTCGATTTATGTGCTATCACAGAATCTCGGCTAAGTGAATCTCGATTCTATAAATTGGATAGTTATACGAGTTAAAAATTAATCGCTTAAGTTACGATTTATTCCGTAAAAAATTTCGTAATGCTTAGAATTGAAAATAGACTGTCGTAAATGATTTTAAACGATCAAAAGAGACTAGAAATTGGATAAGATAACGTAATAGTGATGTTAGGCAAAGAACTCGGCCAAATGTTTGTAATAGGCTAAGCTTGAGTAGCAATCAGCCCAATTTAGTTTATGGGCCCCACGAAAAGCCCAACAAAAGTAAATGAGCACAATAAGTTAAAACGACTGTAGTAAACAAAGGAAATATATTTATTGGATTAAATTGATATGATAAATAATTTTCTGCAACTCCGAAGATTGGATTACGAGTAGATCGGACTGGACAAGCTTCCAGCAATGAAAATTTACCAGACTCGACTTGATACAAGGTAAGGGAATTTTGTGAGCAATTAGAGATCCCTTGTCACGACCCAAATTACCTAAAAATCAGAGTAAATTTTTCATTTATTATTTAATTCTTACCTTTCTCTCATCGTGACCATCTTACCAAACAGTTGGGCTATGATTCGGTGTTAGTTACCTCTCACCTATTTATCATTCCATTTCCATAATCACATATCAGAGTTTACTATCCTTTGACTTTAACTGAATACATACACAATGGTATTTATAATTCTACATCCCCGACATCATATCTGTTTACAGTATTGTGCATTACATATTTAGATACAAAACTTTACAAATGTGTATACCTGTCTCTTGATGAGAAGCAGCGGATACCAAGCATGCAAGTCCTCAGCTGCTTACTAATTATTGTGAGTGCTCTGAAAAGATGGAAAAATAAGGGGGTGAGCAAACCACACGCTCAGTAAGGCAATTATGCAAGTAAGTAGATAGCTTCACTATCTACATGCTCATAATGCCATGCCCTTAAAATCCATTTCTTTTCATTAAAATGTCAAGCACAAAATCATGTATTTCATCATGACTTATTTTATAAAACTGTTCGTGCATATATAAATCATACTACTTATGCATCAATAGCATTTTATGTGATATCATTAAATCATATTTAGCATGAATTAAATCAAAATTATGCATTATTTCAAGCGATATAAAACAAATCATGAGATACAATCATTTCATGAATTTATCATTAAAGCATGAAAAACTCATCATGCTACTGCAATTAAATCATTTCATTTAAAACGCAGTATAAAGTAACCCAAAGGGATTAAGCATCTCATAATTCAATTCCAAAATCATAAAACAATTCATTAAAATTCATTATAAAACTTCGGTTATAAAACTACCCTTCTTTCAGGGTCACATATCATAAAATCATAAAATCGGGGGCCTGACCCCTCCCTCGGGTCTACCTTGGTCTATTGACCAATAGTTATATCATGTGAGACAAGTAGATGCCTATCAGTAACAACAAGGACTATGGCCATGACCTAGTGATCCCTGGCAACACGGTACCTAGTGCGCGAGGTATCACACCTAAAACGGGAGGTGGGTCGTCTTACCCGCCAGAACAGCATAACACCAGGATTGCAAGGGCAAGGCTTGCTGCCTCGTGGCTAATACCACTCCACTCCAACAATCCCCAAAGTACAGCGTACTCCGTGTAACATACACGGTACAATGTACTCCGTGAACCCAAGCTCAGTCAGGGGTGTCTGCAATAGGTCTTATCCACCCATACCATCTTTGTCTCAGTATGTACGTGTGAGCATATCATCTCACTGTGACATACAGTCTACAGGAGGCTTTAACACGGCTATACGCATGTCATATAAATCCTTGTGCGAGCGAAGCTCTAGCACCGCTCCATGCATATTCATGATATCAAAAAATCTCGTGAAAGTTACATTCGAGCACAGCTTTATACAACTAATTGTATTTGAAAATTTTCTGGGCTTAATTTAAATTATTGGGCTCGTTTACCCATATTAGGCCTGATTGTACCATAATGGGCCTTAATCGGCCTTAAGCTCTTTTTTCCACTTACTATTCACATTATCGAGGCCTATTGGGCTCATTGGGCCTATCATTATTCATTGGACCTCGTCCTAAATTTTCGAATAGCTTATTTTAGTTATTTACGACAATTTATCTCAATTTCCAGAATTTAATTCATTTAATGCGGAAGTTAAACCTGTAATTTATGCGGTAAATTCTAACACGCATAACGATGCAAAATTGTCATAAATAAGGGTTACTTACCTGAGATTCCATGATAGTACGCAAATCGAGGCTATCTCGAGCCCTCGGTTGACGCCAATTGTCGAGCTACAAAATTTAATATTTTTTCGTGTAAACTTTCAGTCGAATATTAATCATATTAAATATTTCAAAATTTAAATCGGTCAATTCGATCGCTTACCGACTTAGCCGTAGCTCGATTGCTTCACTGGAATTTTTTCCAAATTTTCCTCTTTTCTTTTTCCATTTTTTCTTCCTTTTCCCTTTTCTTTTTGGCTGAATTGGTCCGGTCCAATTCACCACAGTCACTTTCTCACTGAACCGCCAACCGGTTCAGTCCCTTTTTAGTCGTGCTGACGTCGTCCGTCGGTTCTCCTAGTACCGCTGCCGCCGTTCGACGCGCCACAGCCTGGGGACCTCTCAGCTGGCCTCGATCGGGACCAATCACCGCCGGTGGTCGTCGGATTCCCCTTTTTCTCCGCGGTAATTTCTTCTTCGATCTACCGAATTTCGGGGCAGATGGGGCGCGTCCCGGTGGCAGGGAGGTCGTACGGTGCCGGACTTCCTTTTTTCGGTCACATGCCTGGCTGCTGGTCGCTGGTGGTGGTCGTCCGACGAATTTCTCTTCCTCGGGTCTGCCTTCGCATTTTCCTTCGTCGCGCAGGTTTCCTTTCTATTTTCTAGATTTCGTTTTTTTTTTCATTTTATTTATAATATATTTTTATTATTATTTTAATCATTATTATATTATTATTTTTTCAAAATATCTAAAAAATTATATTTAATTCATTTAACCAATAAATAAATTTATCGGTATAATTTCGACTTTTCAGTATAATTTTTGACTATTTTCGGGATAATTTCCCGATGTCAAAATTTTGGTTTATTCCAAAAAATTCATATCTTCATCAATTTAACCCGAAATTTAATTATTTCTTTGTTATCGATCAAGATTTCTCAATCCCATATTTTGAATTAAATTTTCTTGTCACGATAAATACCGAATTTAGTCTTTTGACCATTTTACCCTTCACGTGTTCAGGAATACCATTTCAATCCTTTTGCATTTTTCATTTCGTGTTTTGAATAAAATCGGGTCTTACAATCTCTCCCACTTAAGAAATTTGGTCCTCCAAATTAGAACTAAGTCATATGGGTCCATACACAACTCCGGGTATATCTATCGCATCATACTCTTTAATTCACATGTGACATTTTTTCGGAGTGTACTACTACCACCATACTTAACTAGGGAGATCATCTTAAACCTCAACACTTTCTCCTTCCTGTTTAGCACCCGAATCGATTTTTTCCCATCATACGTTATACTTTCATTTAGCTAAGCTGTTGGAGATCATATCTGATTACATATGCTGGGTCCGGATAGTATTTTCAAAGCATCATAAGATGGGACACATTGTGGATGCTTGCTAATTCAGGTGGTAATGCCAACTTACAGGCCTTATCTCCCACTTGGTCTAATCTCTCAAAGGATTTCAATCTAACGAAACTCAGTTTGCCTTCTTTTCGAATCTCGTTATGTTCTTAGGACACGTAATTGCCACAATACCAATTCACCCTCGGTGAATTCCAATGATTTTTGTCTCTTGTCAGCATAGTCTTTTTGTCTGCTCTGAGGTGTTCTTAATCTCTCACAATCAACTGAACATCCTCAAAGGTTTAACTTACCAACTCGGAAACAACTCTCTATCTGTCACCCACTTCTTCTTATCCAAGTCAGGGAACAACTCCCTACAGCCATACAATGCCTCATAAAATGTCATCCTGATACTCAATTGACAACTGTCATTATTGGCAAATACGATTAGTAACAATTGATCATCCCAGGAGCTTATAAAATCAATAGCACACACTCTCATCACATCCTTCAGAACCTGTACAGTTCTCTCTGACTGACCATCTGTTTGTGGACGGAAGCTGTGCTAACACTCAATCGTGTTCCTATAGCTTCCTGAAAACGTTCCTAGAAGTGGGAAGTGAAGCGGGAATCCCTATTTGATACCATGCTCACTGGAACGCTGCACAATGTTTCACAATTTTCCATACACATAATTTTTCCTACACACTTAGAGTATCCGGGGATTTCATAACCAGAAGGTGGGTAAACTAAATCAATCTATCGACTATCACCTAGATAGCCTCGTGATTTATCCGGGTCCTCTGTAACCCATCACAAAATTCATGGTAACTTGTTCTCTTTTTCATGTCGATATAGGTAGAGGCTGTAATAACCTTGCAACTTCTTTTGCTTTACCTTAATCTGCTGATATACGAGACACTTTTTCATAATCTCTACAATGTCTCTTTTTCATATTGGACCACCAATACCCTTTTCAGAGATTCAGATATATTTATTACTTCCCGGATGCACTGCATATCCCGAAGAGTGAGCTTCTGACAATAACACTATTGCATTATCTATGGTCATAGGGAGCACTCATACTATCTCTGAACCTTTTTAAGTCATCATCACTCACTGTGAACTCTGTCGCTATACCCTTCTGAATCTAACCTACACTATCGACACCATGCCGATCATCAAGCTAATCCTAGCAAATCCGGTCACTCAAATTTGGTTCTAACCTCAGGCTAGCTGTCACAAAATCACCGTCATCATCAGAAGGGATCACATCACTATTCAGGCTCACACTGCTCTAGCAGCTCACGCTCCTTGACCATCATATATGATACCATCCCGAGGCTCTTTTTGTTCAAGGCATCAGCCATTACATTAGCCTTTCCTGGGTGGTACAATTTTCACAATCATAATCATTAGAAGCTCTAACCCTATTGGTTATCTCATATTCTACTCTTTTTGTGAAAACAGATACTCGGGGCTTTTACGATCAGTGCATACCTGAAATTTCTCACCGTATAAATGGTGGCCCCATACCTTCAATGTAAACGCTACGGCTGCCAACTCTAAATCATGGGTCGGATAGTTCCTTTGATAGTCCTTGAACTATCTGGATCCATAAATGACTATCTTCCCATTTTACATCAATACACAGCCCAATCCTTATTTTGAGATATCTATACATACTGAAACCTCTTGAGCTATTGGTTATGGTGAGAATAATTACGGTGGTCAGTTTATTACTTCAATATACTAAAACTCATGGAAACCATTTTTATACTTATCATCCTACTCGTATGAAATCTTTTTCCAAACGAGACGTGTCAACTGAGCAGCCAATTTCGAGAAACTCTCAACAACTCGTCTGTAAGACAGTTTCCTGTTGCTACTTATGTTCTTTCCTGGACTTCGAATACATCAAAATATCATCGCTAAAGATGATAACCAATCGTTCCAGGTAAGGTTTAAATACCTCATCGTAGTTGAGTTCCACTAAATATTTCAATCACCTATATTCTTGGCCTATGTACGCATGAACATATAATGTGATTTCAAAATCGCTTCCGTTCAAGATACTAACTCACATCATTTCCTTTTTCTTATATTAATGACTTATAAAATTTTAATTTTTAAACCTTCATGATTAATCGAATTCTATATTTCTTTATCATACCAGCAAAGGTACCCAAATTTTAAATGTATATATTACGACTGTCGATTTCAATTTATAGGTTATGTGTGTGCTTCTAGACGCTGTCAAGTCTTTAGGTGGGGAAGTATTTTGAAATACCTTTATTAACCCTCAGACTTGACCACAAAGACTGGTTATGGATATATCCTCCTCTTATTCCAATATATCTCGTATTCAAGATCTATCACATCTCAAAGCTTATCTTCTTTCTTGTATCACTTATAACAAACTCTTTCATTACGTATCTAACTTATAGTACACTTTTCAGTGATGTACCCCTATTTTCAACTTACAAACTCTATACCCATATTCTGTTAGTGAAAATCAGCTAACTATCATCATCTTGCCTAAGGGTACAGGCTTCACATCTTTCACTAGCTTATAAGCAAATGAAGGCAGTATGAATAAATGTGTGGCACCAGGATCAATTTAAAATAGTTAATTTATTATTCACAACCAGTGTGGTATCTTCCACCACATCAGATGAAATATCAGTAGTGTCCTAGTCCAAGGCATACACTCGCCCTCGTCTAACATCTTATTTCCGTGGTATCTACCACACATCCTACACTATTTATACTGCTACACTGCTCACACTGCTACACTACTTCGTAAAAGGTCGGGGTCCTCAAATCACAATACCCCTCATAAGTGTTGAAATTAGATACACTGGGGCCTTACCAATCATCTTACCCCGTGACTCAACAGCTCTAAGCTTTTACTAAACTACCTTTTTTCCCGTTCTGACATCTCTGCCATTCTCTATTCTCTTTTGTCTCTATTTCGGCCCTTACTACCTTTTCCCAATCTCAGAGGCGTGCAAGTCATGATCTTATTCACACAACTGTAGTCTGCACATTGCCTCGGCATAGGTAGTGATATCTAACGGGCTAATCAGACTCTTATTGACGATCTGAGTCTTCCATGAACTTTCAGACATCTCGACTCTCACGGTTCATAGTGTCGGAGCCATATCTGTCTAGGTATATAAACTGAGTTTCATACTTGTCAGTCATCCAGTTCCTCTGGGTCAGAGTAAAGAATTTTAATTGTAATTTCCTTTAAACAATGTCCAGGATATTCTGTTACCGGAATACATCTAGAAATATTTTTCCATGTCCATTTTTCCACCAATGTTCTGACTCGCCCTCAAATCTCATGCATACTTTGAGCAATTAGCTCGCAAAATATTCTCCACACTCCGCTCCAACCTCGCGAAGCGTGTCTCAATACTGTTTGATCTCTCTGTCAGACTCTGTCCGATCTCTTTGTCGGACTCCTTGGGGCATGCTCAATACCAGCCTCCACATCAATCTCATCTTGAGTCTTATGTGGTGACTCAGTATGACTCTCGGGCCTACCTCTACGGCCTCGAGCTCGTGTACTCGCCTCTCTGTCATAGCGGCTATCAATTAATGATTTTATATTCTTGCATTCAAAACCAAATTCTTCGCTGCACTTCCATCTCGATATACACAATTGTATCTAAACAATGCACAGTACATGGGGATGTAAACTTCCTTAACCACTAACACCGACTCATATCAGGCCAACTTAAGTTCTGATACCATTAAACCTGTCACGACCCAAATTACCTAAAAATCAGAGTAAATGTTTCACTTTTTCATTTATTATTTAATTCTTACCTTTCCCTCATCGTGATCATCTTACCAAACAGTTGGGCTATGATTTGGTGTTAGTCACTTCTCACCTATTTATCATTCCATTTCCGTAATCACATATCAGAGTTTACTATCCTTTGACTTTAACTGAATACATACACAATGGTATTTATAGCTCTACATCCCCGACATCATATCTGTTTACAGTACTGTGCATTACATATTTAGATACAAAACTATACAAATGTGTATACCTGTCTCTTGATGGGAAGCAGTGGATACCAAGCATGCAAGTCCTCAACCGCTTACTAATTACTGTGAGTGCTCTGAAAAGATGGGAAAATAAGGGGGTGAACAAACCACATGCTCAGTAAGGCAATTATGCAAGTAAGTAGATAGCTCTACTATCTACATGCTCATAATGCCATGCCCTTAAAATCCATTTCTTTTCATTAAAATGTCAAGCATAAAATCATATATTTCATCATGACTTAGTTTATAAAACTGTTCGTGCATATATAAATCATACTACTTATGCATCAATAGCATTTTATGTGACAGCATTAAATCATACTTAGCATGAATTAAATCAAAATCATGCATTATTTCATGCGATATAAAACAAATCATGAGATACAATCATTTCATGAATTTATCATTAAAGCATGGAAAACTCATCATGCTACTGTATTTAAATCATTTCATTTAAAACGCAGTATAAAGTAACCCAAAGGGGTTAAGCATCTCATAATTTAATTCCAAAATCATAAAACAATTCATTAAAATTCATTATAAGACTTCAGTTATAAAACCACCCTTCTTTCAGGGTCACATATCATAAAATCATAAAATCGGGGGCCTGACCCCTCCCTCGGGTCTACCCTGGTCTATCGACCAATAGTTATATCATGTGAGACACGTAGATGACTATCGTAACAACAAGGACTATGGCCATGACCTAGTGATCCCGGCAACACGGTACCTATTGTGCAGGGTATCACACCTGAAATGGGAGGTGGGTCGTCCTACCTGCTAGAACAGCATAACACCAGGATTACGAGGGCAAGGCTTGCTACCTCGTGGCTAATGCCACTCCACTCCAACAATCCCCACGGTACAGCGTACTCCGCGTGACATACACAGTACAACGTACTCCGTGAACCTAAGCTCAGTCAGGGGTGCCTGCAATAGGTCTTATCTACCTATACCATCTTTGTCTCAGTATGCACGTGTGAGCATATCATCTTACTGTGACACACAGTCTACAGGAGGCTCCAACCAGGCTATATGCATGTCATATAAATCCCTGTACGAGCGAAGCTCAATCACGGCTCCATGCATATTCATGATATCTAAAAATATCATGCGAGCAAAGCTCTAGCACGATTGCATAAATATCAATGAAATCTGCATACGAGCAGCGCTTCAGTACAACTTAAAATACTTATAAATTTGAGTAAAATCCATGTACGAGCAATGCTCTAGTACGGATATGAATAAAAACTCATTGAAAACTTTGTACGAGAAAAACTCCAGTACGACTTTAAAATGAGTTATAACACCATATAAAACTTCATGCGAGTAACGCTCCAGTACGAATAAATGCTCAAGTAAATTAAATCTCGTGCGAGTTACACTTCAGCATGACTTTATGCATAATTAAATCAAATCTCGCGCGAGTTCCACTCCAGCACGGCTTTATGCATAATTAAATCCAATCTCATGCGAGTTACACTCCAGCACGTCTTTATGCAATTTCATATCAAAACAGGATGCGAGCTAGGCTCCAGCACCTCTCATGCATGTCAAGTCATAAAACCTAGTGCGAGTAATCAGTCCAGCACCTTTTTTATGCATATCAAGTCAAAACCGTTCAAAACCGTCAAAACAGTCAAAACAGAGTGCGAGCTATGCTCCAGTAGCTCTCATGCATATCACAATATAAAAATCAGTGTAACCAACCGCTCTAGCACATTTCATGCATATGATGTCAGACAAGTCGGTGCGAGCAATTGCTCAGGTACATTTATGAACACTCACAAACGTAGATATAGTGCGAGCTATGTACCAGCACTATCTGTTTACTATCTGTTTCTATATAAACTTGATAGTTGGCCCATTTTCTCAAGAAATTTCATTTAAATATAAATAACACTTACGTAGTGTTATCTTGTGAAATTTATGCAATTATTGGCCAATCTATCGATTTACTTTGCTTAAAAATCAATAAAATTCCTTAATTCAGAAAATTCCTTAAATCATGAATTTCATGCATGTCATGCATGTCATGCTTTCAGCATCCTTAGGTGAACTTCTCTCAGTAGGGGTAAAATAGCCTTTTTACCTATTTCGATCCTTAAAATCATTTAAACCACTTTTAGGATTATTATAAAATAATCGTGTATACATACATAATCAGTGTATACAAAAACTATTAAAATACGCGTAGTTACCTCTAGCTACTCACACCATTCCCTTACCTCATTTTTCTGTACAGTCTGACCTTTCCACTGATGACTCATCACATAGTCCAATTTGCTCCGAATCCAATCTCTGAAACTGTAGATAATTATACATCAGGTCAAATACAATACAACTAATTGTATTTCAAAATTTTCTGGGCTTAATTTAAATTATTGGGCCCGTTTACCCATATTGAGCCCGATTGTACCATAATGGTCTTAATCGGCCTTAAGCCCATTTTCTCACTTAGTATTCACATTATCGAGGCCTATTGGGCTCACTGGGCCCATCATTATTCATTGGACCTCGTTCTAAATTCTCGAATAGCTTATTTTAGTTATTTACCACAATTTATCTTAATTTCCAGAATTTAATTCATTTAATGCAGAAGTTAAATCCATAATTTATGCGGTAAATTCTAACACGTATAATGATGCAAAATTATCGTAAATAAGGGTTACTTACTCGAGATTCTATGATAGTATGCAAATCGAGGCTATCTCGAGCTCTCGGTTGAAGCCAATTGTCGAGCTACAAAATTTAATATTTTTTCGAGTAAACTTTCAGTCGAATATTAATCAAGTTAAATATTTTAAAATTTAAATCGGTCAATTTGATTGCCTACCGACTTACCCGTAGCTCGATTTCATCACTGGAATTTTTCCCATATTTTTCTCATTTCTTTTTCCCTTTTTTCTTCCATTTTCTTTTTCTTTTTCTTTTTGGCTGAACCGATCCGATCCGGTTCAGCACAGTCACTTTCTCATTGAACCGCCGACCAGTTCAGTCCTTTTTTGGTCATGCTAGCCTCATTCGATCGGTTCTCCGAGTGCCGTTGCCTCCGTTCGACGCGCCACAGCCTGGGGACCTCTCGGCTCGCCTCGATCGGGACCAATCACCGCCGGATTCCCCTTTTTCTCCGTGACAATTTCTTCTTCGATCTGTCAAATTTCAGTGCCGGTGTGGCGCGTCCCGGTGGTAGGGAGGTCCACGGTGCCGAGCTTCCTTTTTTGGTCACGTGCCTGGCTGCTGGTCGTCGGTGGTGGCCGTCCGACGAATTTCTCTTCCTCGGGTCTGCCTTCGCGTTTTCCTTCGTCGCGAGGGTTTCCTTTCTATTTTCTTGATTTCGTTTTTTTTTTTCATTTTATTTATAATATATTTTTATTATTATTTTAATCATTATTATATTATTATTTTGCCAAAATATCTAAAAAATTATATTTAATTCAGTTAACCAATAAATAAATTTATCGGTATTATTTCGACTTTTCGGTATAATTTTTGATTATTTTCGGGATAATTTCCCGAGGTGAAAATTTCGATTTATTCCAAAAAAATCTTATCTTTATCAATTTAACCCGAAATTTAATTATTTCTTCTTTATTGATCAAGATTTATCAATCTCATATTTTTAATTAAATTTTCTTGTCACGATAAATATCGAATTTTGGTCTTTTGATCATTTTACCCTTCACATGCTCGGGAATACCATTTCAATCCTTTTGTATTTTTCATTTCGTGTTTTGAATAAAATCGGGTCTTACATACCTACACGTATTTTTTAGGGTATTTATAGGGACTTGAAAAGTCTGAGGGTTCTAGAAAAGGAATAAAATTTATAGAGACCCGATATGGGTAAATTACCAATTTAACCCTATTAAGGGTAAAATTATGAAAATTAAGAAAAATTGTAAAAAGCATGGAAAAACTTGTTTTTGAGTGTTTTTACTACTGTTTAGCAGAAGAGTAGATAGATAGGCTAATGTTTTCATGGTTGATGAGAAATAGCACAATTTATGGTGTTCATTTTTATGTTTTGAAATCATCCATTTTTAAAAGAGTCATCTATAGAATTATGTGAGAACAAATCGTGTTAGAGCATTGCTCGCATTTGATTTTATATGCTTTCCACATAAATTAGTACTGGAGTATGACTCGCACGAGATTTTTATGAGATGCATATTATAGTACTGGAGCGTTGCTCATACTATATTTTATGTGATTTTTGCATGATAGAGGGTTGGAGCGTTGCTCGTACTTAGTTTTACATGGTTTATACATGACATAGTACTGGAGCATTTGCTCGTACTTGACTTAATGTGTTTTATACATAGCATAGTACTGGAGCGATTGCTCGTAGTTGATTTGAAATATGAATTATGCATGACCTAGTGTTGGAGTGTTACTCGCACTAGCAGTTGATTTTTTTATATGCATAAGACAGTGTTTAAGCGGGGTGCTGACTGTGTGTTGCACTCAAGATGCGCATTGTAGTTTTAGTGTGATATACATGAAATGATTTAAAATCGTGTTGATTGCCTCGTGTAGACTGAGTCTCGCAGGGATGAGATGCTTGCACGTGGATTTTGAGACATGGGTTGGTTACCGATGTGGTATAGGGTGGATAAGACCTATGGCAAGCACCCCGGACCATGATGTGGGATAAGACCTATGGTGGGCACCCCAGACATAGGGTGGATAAGACCTATGGCAGGCACCCTAGAAGCGTAATGTTGGATAAGACCCATGACAGGCACCTCAGACCATGTGGGTCCTTGGAGTTGTGATGCCCCGCACACTAGGTACCGTGTAGCTAAGGATCACAGTATAGGATATGACTATAATTTAGGTTATTATTGCATTTAGCCACCGAGTCTCACATGATTATATCACATGTTTTTATGATTTTGGGTAGACCTGAGGGATGGGTCGGAACCTGATTGACATGTTTTAATTACTGAATGCCATATTTTACATGTTTGAATTTAAAAGGCACAATTTACCTTGGAGGCATTATAAGTTTACAAAGATGCAGAACAAAGATTCAGTGTTTTGCATGAAATGCCTTTATTTACAAACTCAGCATGATTTCAGTACATGTGATTAAATATGTACGTATTATATCTGTTTTCCAATTCATGTTGTTAATGTGAAATTAAGGAAGTGGTATTTTAAGGCATGGCATTATTGATAATTCTATTAAAATAGAATTATTTATATTTAATTTCTTCATTAATTATTTTAATCCCCATATTATTTTATTAATTATCCTATCATTTTATTTAAAATTCTCATGTTTGCAGATAAATTAAATCCGAATTAGTTTCAGTCATTTCAGTAGAAAATGGACTGAAAATGGGCTAAAAATGACACCTTGGCCAGCACATGCCAATTTGCACATCCAAGTGGACAAGAAGACAAATGACATGGAAATATCTTCTTTGAAGCCAATGGTGCGAAGACAAGTGACAAAACAATGCCAATTCATCTAAGATTAGAATTTCCCTTTGTACCCCCATTTTAATGTGTATAAATAGAACAAGATGAGACATTTTTAGGAGAGGAGTTTTTAGAGTTTTTTTAGGTTAAAGTTTTTTTTTAGGTTGATGGCTAGGTTTCTTCTAGGTTAGTTTTATATTTTTTTCTTTATGTTTTACTGTTCATTCTGGTATAGTTGGAAGCCTAGTGACAGCAGCCATATTACTCCAAACCTTTGCTGTGTTTTCCTTTATTAATGAAGCATTAGTTTTCCATCTTTTAATTCCTCTGCTCCCCTTGTTTTTCATTTTACTATTTATCAATCTGCACTTAAGATTTCATTCACTTCTTTGTTTTTCCATTTCTTTTATTGTTGAAATGGGTGTTGCACAGAGGGGAGGAGGATGGTGATAGGAACTCTTCTTCTTCAACGTCATTTTCATGTGCTCCAAATTGTTGCTAGAATTTTTTTCTTTAATGTTTTCTTAGCTTTGGCAGTATATTAACAATTATTTTATAGCTTTAGAATTAGTTTAAAAATGAAGAAAAGAGGCTGATGACAGCAGCCAAAATCCTTCCTTACTGGATATTCTTTTTCATGTTCTTACATTCGATTTACTTCGTAGATTTTGTTCGGGTTTCATATTAGTTTTAATTCAATAAATTTATAGTTTAATAGGTTTCTTTCAATTGCTTTGTTTTAGTTTGCTTACTGTTTTGAAATTATGTTCACTATTTTCATCTCTATTTCCTCTCGTTTCTGTTTTAATTCCTCTATTCTGAATTAAAAAAAAAAATAATGTGTTGCAATGCTCTGTTATTTTTCTTCTTCTACATTAACGTTTGTCTATGGATTAAATGTACAGTGCCTACCTCTGTTTTAAGTTAATATTAGTGTTTCTGCCTTTACTGCTTTTTTATGTTGCTGGTATTTTACTGTGTTAAAGGCGTAGGGCTGTACCAAGGCAGGTGGAGAGTGTTCTGCTTTGTATTCTTACGTGTTTCTTTTCTACTTACCGTTGTCTTCTACTGTTTACTGCTTTTCTGATGTTAGGGATTGGAAGTCGAAGATGAGGCCATTGATTAGATGTATTGTGGCTAAGATAATGTATTTATCTACTTGCTTGCATAATTGCCTTACTGAGCGTGTGGTTGCCTACCCTTTCATTTTCCCTCCTCTACAAAGTACTTGTAGTAGAATGAGTGTGGCAGTGGTCTTGTATTCTCGTTGTCCGCTGCTTCCCATCGAGGAAAAGGTATACACGCTTGTATAGTTTTTGCATTTGAAAATGTAAATACACAATACTGTACATGGGTATGATATCGGGGATGTAAAGTTATGCAAATACATTTATGAATGTATTTAGTTAAAGTCAAAGAATAGTAAATCCCTGACATGTAAATGTGATATGGAATTGGAATGGTAAATAGTTTAAGGGGCCTAACACTGAATCATAGTCCAACTGTTGGTAGGATGGTCAGAAGGAGAGGAAGGTAAGAATTAAATAATAAATGAAAAATGAAAAATTTGTAGTGGTTTTTAGTGAAAAGTGGGTTGTGACAGAGGTGATATCAGAGCTGAGTTGGCCTGATATGAGTCAATGTTAGTGGTTAAGGAAGTTTACATCCCCACGTTCTGTGCATTGTTTAGATACAATTTTGTATTTTCAGATGGAATTGCAGCTAAGAATTTGGTTTCGAATGCAAGAATATAGTCATTATAACTGATAGTCGCTATGGTAGAGGGGCGAGTACACATACTCGAGGCTGCAGAGGTAGGCCTGAGAGTCGTACTGAGTCATCACATGAGACTCAAAATGAGATTGAGGTGGTGGTTGATGTTGAGCATGCCCCATAGGGTCCCACAGTGAGACCAAACGATATTAAGACACGTTTCACGAGGTTAGAGCAAAGTGTGGAGAATATTTTAGAGGTTGTTTACTCAGTCTAACAGGGAGTTGAAGGTTTACAAGGCCCAGCTGCATAGCCTGCACAGATGCCTCAGACTATAGAGACTCCAACACCCCATCAGTTAAGGATACGTCTTCGCCTGCAGCTCTGCAGCAGAGTGGTAATGATTTTGAATATGACTATGAGCTGGACAGGTTAAGGCAGTTTTAAAAGTTCAGACCACCGGTAATTAGCAAGGTAAAGAATCCAGTAGCTGTTGGGAACTAGTTGAATGAGTTAGTGAAGTTAAACAGGTTCTATCAGTGTATGTCGTCCGAGATAGTGACTTTTGATGCATTTATGTTAGAGGCTGAGGCGGAGCATGGGTGGAAGTCCGCTCGACCCATCTTAAGAGTTAGATATCTAGAGCTGACATGAGAGATAATTATGGATGCATTCCAGAGACAGTATATTCTTAACACTGTTCAGATGAATTTACAGATAGAGTTCCTTACTCTGACCCAGAGGAACAGATCCATTGATAATGATGAATCTCAGTTTATATCCCTAGGCAAGTGTGACCCCGACACTATGAACAGTGAGAGTCGAAAGGTTCGTAAGTTCATGGAAGGGCCCAGACCATCTATCAGAGTCTGATTGGCCTCGTTAGATATCATTACCTACGACGAGGCAGTGCGCAGATCACAAGGTGGAATAAGGTTATGAGTTGCACGCCTCAGAGCTTGTGAAAGGCAATAAGGGCTGAGACAGAGACAGAAAGAGAATAATGGATGACAGAGGTGTCAGAGTGGGGAAGAGGTTGTCTGGTAAGAGATTTAGAGTTGATACGTCTTGGGGTAAGATGATTGGGGAGCCCCAGGGTATCCAGTTCCAGCGCCTAGAGGGGGTATTGTGATTGGAGGACCCCGACCTGCTACTAAGCAGTGTAGGTTGTGTCGTAGATACCACAGAAGTAGGCACCACATCTTATTCACCAAAACATGTGTTTAGAGAGGTTAGACGGGCTATCTATTCAATGATTGCCTAGAGCAGGGTGAGATTGCCCCACAAAAGGGCAAAAAGACAGAGACAGCCTTGCTGATACATTTGCATGACACGCCCGTCCTAAGTTACCTAGACGTGTTAATCGCAAGTGCACGGGTCGTACAAGTAATAATGGGAATTAAGTCCTGGATTATCATCCCTCAGAGAATTCAGTTAGCCTAACTAAGTACCAGTTAATTTTACCCTAAGTATATTGACATGCCCTAAAGGTATTACCGCAAGTGCGCGGGTCGTACAAGTAATAATGGGATTTGAGTCCCGAATTATCGTCCCTCAGAGAAATTGGTTAGCCTAATTAACTACCGGTTAATCTTACCCTAAGTATATTCTAGTAAATTATGAAATTAAGGTGGGTGATCTACATAGCTAGACTTAAAAATACTGAAGCAATAAAATAATAAAAACTAAATAAAACCGAGCAAAATTACTTACAGTGCTCCATGCAATTAAAATAAAAAACCTACAAAGGAAATTAAAACAGTTAAAGTTAATTAGCACAATTAAAATAAAATGCAAATATACCTAAAATGCAATTTAAATTAAATAGAAATCTAATAAAAATGAAGACTAAACTAAAAATGCATGAAACAAATTAAATCTAAATTAATTCTAAATACCACTAATAAAATACTAAACCAAAATACAATCCTAAACATATAATATAAAATCAACTACTAACTAAAAATTAACACTACAAATTAAATTAATATGCAAAGTTATTAAAACTAACCTACCAATTTCTAACAACTAATTAAAAACTAAAACAACTACAAGCATGAAATAACAATTTAGATGGCCAAACAAGGCCTTAACGAATTTAAATAATCCAAAGCCCTCCATTCACTGTTCACGTGTCTTTCTTTGTTTATTTTCCATTTCCAGGTTGTGCTCACGGGTATGGCTACTGTCACTGTACGTTTTCTGCAAATTCTAGCTCTAGGCATTCTCGGTCCCAGCTACTCTCGGTCTGCTGTGTGTCCTGCTATCTGCTGCTCCAAACGACAACCAGCTAGCATTCTCGGCTTTGTCCTGTTGCATTTTGCTTCTGCTGTTCCTACCCTGGTGTGTCTCGGTTCCAGGTGCTCACAGGTTGCCCTCGATTTTTCTTTGTCATGCACTCTGCTGCTGTTCTGTGCTACTCCTTAAGCCTACTCACATTACCTGTCCATCCCTGGCTCTCTACTGTCCTGCACTGCTACGTTAGGTGCAGACCGCAATGTTCTCCAAGCGAGGTCCTTGCTGCCTCAACTGCTTTGCTCAATGTCTCGGCTTGCACAACATCACCTTTCCTTGCATTTACAGCATCCTCTCATTAGCAATGCTATACTGAACATGCAGCAAAATATGCACTTAGCTCCGGCTTCAAATCAGTAATTAACAGAGGCTGGCAGTGACACTCCCTTGCCGAACATACACATTCAAGCTTCTTACAATACTCAGCAAAGCAGACCTGGGAATAAGAGAAAACACTAGCAAAGACAATGTGTAATATGCAGTTTCAAGTAGTAAATGAAGAGCAACAACTAAAAAGGTCTGAAATTAAAAGCTAAACAAATAAAAACAAAATGAACAGTAAATAAAACATGGAATAGAGGAGAACAGAGGGTCACTGTCTAGCTACTGCACACTGTTGTGCTCCGTTTACACTGCTCGGCAACACTCTCTTTAGCTTTAAAAATCATGGCCTCCAACACAGTACAGCGGCATTCGCGTCCTTCCTCCCTGCTTTGCGTCTTCTTCTTCAGCAGTTATGGACTGCTTTAGTCCAGACCAGCCACGTCTTCAGCTTTCTTCTTCTTTGCCTATCCACATTCTGAGAGCATCCCAACGTTAATGGTATGTCCCTTGAAGCTTCGGTCATAACAACAACAGCAGACAGAGCCTCCAACGCAAATTAAAATTCGAAAACCACAGGATAAGAATTGTAACAGAACAAAGGCATAAAAATCTTCAGATTTTAATTCAAAATAATTTATGCATTTTAATTCAAAAACGTAACTTCAAGGGAGAACTTGGCTGTTGTCACCAGCTTCTCCTCTCCATTCAACATGAGATATACACCAAACTGAGAGTTACACTAGGAACATCATGCTATGTAAAAAAAAAATTAAAACTTAAAGAATAAAAGAGCTCATTATAACCAAACCAAGAAGAGCAAATGAAAATGATGCATTGTTTGCTATCAATAGAAAATATCCAAGTAGATGAAGAGCATAACATGGAATGAAAATGGAAGCTAACGGAAATTGCAAAGTAAAACAAATGGGAAAATAAAAAAATACTAGAAAGGAAATAACTCTAAAAACTACTCTACCTACACTACTCCTACTCCTAAATTACATTTACTTCTACTCCTAAAATTACATACTCTTTCAATTGTCATCCTTTCCTATTTATAAACACACTAGGGGTAAAATTGTAATTTTTACATCTTTGATGAGTTGGCATTTTTTGGCCACTTGTCTTCATACAATTGGCTCCTTGAAAAGATATTTCCATGTCATTGGTCTTTTTGTCCAATTCGATGTGCTAGGTGGCATGACTCGTGTTGTCCGCGTGGCTCAATCTCGATTTTAGCCTAATTCCGATCCATTTTCTATCGAAATATTCAAAATTCATCCGGATTTAATTTATCTGCAAATATGAGAATTTTAATTAAATAAAGGGGATAATTAACAAAATAAATTGGGGATTTAAATAATTAATTAGGAAATTAAGCAAAAATAATTCTAAAAATATAGAATTATCATATATCCTAGCAATTTATGAATATTAAGAGGGTGATCTACAAGGTTTAATTTGAAAATACTGGAAGACTATAAAAATAATGAAAATTATAAAGGAAATAAAATAGAGCAAAAATTACTTACAGAGCTCTAAGCAAGTGAAAGCGATATTCTGCAAAAGAAAAATACTAAAACTAGAATTAATTAGGATAAATGGATTAAAGATGCTAATAAGAAAATAAGTAAATGAAAACAAATAGATTAAAATTAGAAAAGCCTAATATGAAAATAAAATTTGAATGTGCTTAATCTAATTAATTAACAAAAATAAAAAATGCAAAATAAACTAATCCTAAGGTTTAATGAAATAAAATTCTAATAAAAATTTTAAAAATCCCTCAGTCTAACTTTAACACTAAATGCCTAAAGTGTTAACCCTAAATTAAATACAGCTCTAGATGATTACTAAATTAATAAAATGCTTAAATCAATAATAAAATCTAATCTAAATTATGCATGAGAAATAAAATATTTTTGTTAATCTAATCCTAATTAAACTAGAATCAACTTTCTAGCTAAAACTAATAAAATAATCCATCAAAATATAAACTAAACTACATATACTATTATTATAAAATGCTGAAGCCAAATGGAACAGAAACTATCGGAGACCATGCATTGCCACGCCTCCGCAAACTGCCAACAGCCTTTTCCAACCTTGCACTACGTCCTGCTTCTCTGCTTACCTTGTTGCCAGCTTCTGCTTTAGTTTTTAACAAGCTAGCAGATACTCAGCAACACCTCTGCAACGCCACTTCACTGCAATAGCAGTACAAGGACAACAACCAGCAACTGTCGTCATAGCATTGCTCCTAAAGGTAAGATGAATCAACTGGAAATGGTAGAACAAGTTTGAGGCATAAAACAGTGCAGATGCTTACACGAAAAAAATTCTTAAACCTTGCTAAAAGAAAACGAAATTTAAAGGAACTTTAAAAGAGACTTATAACCATTGAAGAAAGCATGAAAGAAAACAAAAGCAAGGGCAGGAATGGCTGTGCATCCAGCCATCAGCTGGCCATGTCCTGCATCCTCTTCTTCTATCCAGCGCAACCCAAGAGTAGCCACCGCTCGTCTGACCCTCAATCAGTTCAGCCTTCGGCAACAAAGGAGCAACAGAGAATGAAAAGATGGAGATAATCTTAACAGTATGCAAAGAAATGTAAATCAGTCATTAAAAACGTATTGTAATAATAACCAACTTATGAACAATACAAATGAATGAAAACAGAGTAGAACAGAGCATTGTTTGCCATTACCACACTCATCAGGTTATTAGTAAACATCACTCACGCCAAGTGCAGGGCAGCAAGGACCTACAAAGAGAACCAACAAACAAAGCAGAGACAGGAAGATGTAATACAGGAAAACAAAATGGTGCAAGAAAATAAGACAACTGAACCGAAAAGAATGCAGGAAATGACACACTTTGAACCTAGAAAATAGAGAATGTTAATGCAGAAATAGAAAGAAGATGTTGTGAGGTAACTTGGAATACTAAAAGGATATCTAAACCAGAATATTGAAGAAACTAAAATAGAAAATAGCTAAGAAAAATAAAATAGTAACTATAGAAAACAAAGCTTGAAAAGTAGAAAGAATACTTGGGTTAAAAACAAATAGAGACAAGATAGTAATCCTCAGCATATTCACAGCTATCCATATTCACCCAACACATCACATAGGTGAGTAAGGCAATTGGAAAGCCACCAAGAATGTATTCTGCCTCGGACCTCCAAAATCAACAGGCTTTGCACTCTTAAAGTAGAAATAACCGTGAATGGAAACTTAAAGGCAAATGAATAAATAGCAAATGAAAAATAAGTGGAACAAAGGAATTACAAGAAGGAATACAAAAACTTCATTAATCAAAGAAAATGCAGTGAAGGATTGGATGCAAAATGGCTGCTGTCACCAGCCATTCAACACTACTTGAAATGAATAGTAAATAAAAATAATGAAAATAGAATAGTAAATAGAAATAGTAAAAACGAGAATATAACTTTTCATTCGTAAAGCTTAAATGTGACGAATTCAAAGGGAAATAAAACTTACAATCCTAGAACAATGGTGGCTGCCAACCTAAAAAGCTAAAAGAAACTAGAGAAAAATAAACCTAGCAACATAAAAAACTTTAACCTAAAAAGACTAAAACTACTCTAAAACTACTTGGTTTCCAATTGCCTCATCATTTTCTATTTATACACAAAATTAGGGGTACAAAGGTAATTTCCAATCCTAGATGAGTTGGCATTGTTTGGCCACTTGTCTTCATTCCATTCGGTGTAGAGAAGATATTTCCACGTCATTTGTCTTCTAGTCCACTTGAATGTGCGATGTGGCCCGACGTGTGTCTTCCATGAGGTGGGCATGGTGTCCGTTGATCTTATCCTTCCGAGGCGAATAAAATACGAACACCCGGCATCACATGTGTCCAGACGAATGGTGACTCAGACTGCGAAATGGTAGTGGTCTAGTCTCCTTTTAGCCCATTTTTAGTCCATTTTCTATTGAAACGACTTAAATTCATCTAGATTTAATTTATCTGCAAACATGGAAATTTAAATTAAATTGAGGGGATAATTAATAAAATAGTATGGGGATTAAAATAATTAATTAAAAAATTAAGTACAAATAATTCTATTTTAATAGATTTATCACACCCCTAAACTTGAGCTTTTGCTTGTCCTTAAGCAAAACAAAATACATATAGGAATTGACAAGTACTAAACATATTGATCTCCCCAATATTTACCTTAAAGAAAAAGTACAAACTCTCATATTGAAGATTCATAATTATAAGTCTAACTCTCAGAATCATTCAATCATAAGTTCTAACCCAAATTGCACTCCTCATGTGTGTGTGTAAAAATGTCAAAGCCACTTCACAGTACCTTACCCGGATCAGATTATGCATACATAGTGAATGTAAAGTCAATGACAAGTGATCATTCCCATAAGTTTACTTTTCACTTATCTCTCCACTAATGTAGTCACACTTAACCAAAGATCAATAGGACTTCATTCAGCTTGTAATGTAATGCTAGGGCTAAGGTATGATAAAATCAATTTAGCTTTAATTACCCCTCAACATGCATTACTTCTAGGATCTTTAATGTAAGAGCTCATATTTGCTCCCCTAAACTTATTTATTTTGCTAAACATTTATTCTATTTTTGTATTTTTCTTCTTCTTCTTTCTTTTTTTTTCTTTTTTTTTTTCAAATTTCACTATCACCTATAACCCATACGTACATAGCTCAAGATATATCCTATTGAATTTACAGCTTTCGGGGTAAGGGATAGGAACAGAGTGTTTAAGCTAAGTAAAATATGCAAGTGTATTTACAAAGAAAAGCTTATTTGGCCCAGATGGGTGACTAGGGGTAAAATATGTGCAAGGATTGCTAGAAAGGCTCAAACAATTGAAAGATGTCCTAAATCATTTCCCTAATTAAGAGTGATATAATATTTCACCTCGAGATAAGATCAAACAAATTCTAGAATATGATGCATAAAATCAACTGAACAAATGCAATCCTATGTCCCCATAAGCTTTCTCTAAATAAGTATATGTCACGGCCGCCCGTGACTTCTACCAAAAACCACTACAATTTTTTTTTTACTTACCTTTCTCATTCTCAATAGTTGGGCTATGATTCGGTATTAGACACCTTTTTCACATTAGCTTTATCATTCATACATGTCAATATAACTATCTATTGACTATAATTACTTCTGTCTCATAGTGAGCTCACAAATATTAAATACAAATATATCCCCCATATTATATACGTTTTCATCACTGTGTTGTTTATATGTTCAGATACAAAATCGTACGTGTGTATGTATACCTTTCACTCGATGGGAGTGCAGCGGACACAAAGAACTCAAATCCTTAGCCGTACTCTATCTACTGCGTAGGCTCTGTAGAGAGTGAAAAAAAAGGGGGTGAGCTCACAACTCAATAAGGAATTCAGGCAAGCAAGTAGATATCCACACTATCTACTGAAAATAATGTTCTACCTTGAAAATATTATTTCCTTAACTCACTGCAAAAGCATGACTTTTAAAACATATATATATATATATATAGATATAGTTGTACTGATTAAATCCCATGTACAAAATCAGGCCAAGTTCTCAAAAGTAGGCATTTTGTGCAAAACAATGCATCTTTATAATTTCATAATGCATTTAGACAAATCATGCCATAATTATTCAAATCAAAATAAATATGGCATTTCAAAATCACAACACATCAATCTGGGTTTCAACCTATCCCTCAGGCTACCCGTATCATAAAATCATGTGAAATCATATGAAATCATTTGATATACCATGTGAGACTCGGTGGCTATATGCAGTAATATCCTGGACTATGGCCATATCCTATAATGTGATCCCAAGCTACACAGATCTCGTTGTGCAGGGCAATCACTACTACAATGGGAGGGGGGTCAGTCCATCACAATCGCCAGCTATCAACTCCTCAACTCCATAACACCACAAGAACACACTGTACAATGTACTCCATGCCACTCGAATGGTACAACATACACTCGTGGACCCTATCTCACGGTTGGGGTACTTGCCATAGGTCTTAGCCCTCATACCATGAAAAATCAATGCCATGTCTCTAAATCCACGTGCACACATCTCAACAGTGTGACACTCAATCTACACAAGGAAATCGTCTTGTTTTTTCTAACATGTCTTATATATCACAGTAAAAATATAGTGCGCGCCTTTAAGTGTGACTCACAGTCGACACTCCGCTCAAACACTGTTTCAGACATCACAAACTCAAACTCTAGTACAAGTAACACTCCAGCACTAGGTCATGCATAGTTTATGTTTTAAAACAAGTACGAGCAATTGCTCCAGTACCATGCTATGCACAAAACACATCAAATCAAGTACGAGCGTAGCCTCCAGTACTATGTCATGTATAAACCATGAAAAATTGAGTACGAGCAATAGCTCCAGTACTCTATCAAGCATAAAACATATAAAATTGAGTACGAGCAATAGCTCCAGCACTCTATCATGCATAAAACATATTACACATTTAATAGACCGTATTACACATTTAATACAATCCATTTAATACAATTAAATGGGCCCGTACTCAATTTAATACAATCCATTTAATACACTGTATAACTATCTATTAACTTTGTCTTAACCCCATTTCACTTTAGTATTTATTTTAGTTGGGCCTATTTGGGCATGTAGGGCTCACCAACTCTTATTAGGCTTGTCTGAGGCCCATAACACCTCATTGGATTGAAACCAAATCGGCTTGGCCCATTGGCCTTCTCGACCGTGGCATGTGACCGAAAGCTATCATGCCGCCGGTCATGCCACACCATGCCACTCATGGCCATTTATTAGCCAATTCACTTAGGCATTTTGTCATACACTTGGTTGGCATGTCTTAAGCCTTTCCTATAGTTCATATTGGCATTTTATCAAACACCTTATATGCCCACATCATACAACTATCCATATGAACAAATTGATTATAACTAACCATGCCATAATCATGTATACATGCATATCAACTTATACATGTCTTAAAATCACATGGGTATTCATCAAAACTCATATACCCCTTTTCGGCCATCACATGTTCATGGTGTTTTCATGTGTTTCAATCTATAAAACATATACCAATAAACTCTATAGAATTCATAAATAAACATATATGAAGTTGGAAGCTTGAAAACTCACCTAGCTCATACTTCCCACTTTGGCCAAAACTTCCTTGATTTTTGTCTCTCTCAATATGGCTCATTGATAGCCAATTCCAACATATGTTACTACTATCTCAATTTGGAACAACTTTCATGAAGATTGCAAGTTCCAAATATGCCTTAATCCTAGTGATTTCTAGTGAGAGAAAGCTTGAAAACTATTTGGTTATGGTTTCTTCACTTTTCCAAAAAATGAAAGGATGAAGATGATTTTGCGTTGGCTGGTATTTATAAGCCAAGACTTAGCCATTAAGTCACCGATTTCATCCACCTTAATTGACTTTTAAAAATTTTAGGTTATGGTTATCAAATTGGATTTCGCTATCTTAGGTGATGGTTACCAAATTAGATTTTGCTACCTTTGTTTAATGGTTTTTAACTTGTACTAATGGGATTTTGGTTTTGGGCTGGAAATTTTTCTATCAATTGGGCCTTAAATTGTCTTCATATTGGGCCCACTAAATGGCCCAACAATTCAGCCCATTGGGCTTTCCAAATTCGGCCCACACTTATGATACCTTAATGGGCTTTAAAATTCTAACTTTGGCCCATTGCGTTTTTACCCGTATTATTTTATTCGGATTTCATCCAAATAAATTTTCCTTACTTTAGGGGATAATTATCTTGTGTTTTAACTAAAAATATTTTTCCCTAAATTTTTTCTCCATACTTAGGTTAATTTCTAACCATGGTTAGTCAACTATGGTCAAAGTCCACTTTTCTTAACCACATTTGACGTTTCTTGACCATTGACCACGTTTGACGTTTTTCTGAAAAATCCAAAAGTGTCTCTTTCCATGGTTTACACTCTCATCTTTATGTTTTGTTCGTTTTCGGGAGGCCAATATATCAAGTACCCCTCAAATGGATCATTTTGGGCTCGTTTTGCCCCTTTTTGGCATTTCCTCTACTTTTATACGTTCGGGACCAAATCAAACTGACTTTCCTTCATGAACCTTCTATATTTTCACATCATAGGTTCTTTGCTTCAGTCAGAATGATTTAGATCCACTCGGTTTAGCCTGTGGCTCTTATATCCCTTATTTGGCTTTTATGTAGCTTATATGAATTTAATCACTTCATTTACAATTTTTTTCAGTAATTACTCTTCTTATGATTCAATCAACATAATAAATGTTCGTACATATATGAATCATAAGGGATAAGCTACATAAAAATTTGGGTCTTACAATCCTCCCCAACTTAAGAAATTTGATCCTCCAAATTAGAACCAAGTCATATCTCAATTAATTGGGGGTACTTCTCACGCATCAGGCTCTCCAACTTCCAAGTAGCCTCTTCCAAAGTATGGTGCTACCAGAGAACCTTAACCAAAACAATCGTCTTCGATCGCAATACCTTCTTCTTCCTATTCAATATCCGAATCGGTCTCTCAACATATGATATATCCTCTCGGAGCTCCAATGGCTCATATATAATCACATGTGTCGGATCCGGGTGATACTTCCGAAGCATCAAAATGTGGAAGACATTATGGACACATGGTAAGTCTGGTGGCAATGCCAACCTATAGGCCTTATCTCTCATTTGATCAAGTATCTCAAAGGGTCCAATGTAACGAGGACTCAGTTTACCTCTCGCTATACCCTTGGAAAGAGAAACCTTCAAAAACACTAATTTGTCAACTGTAACTCTAGTGGCCTCTGTCTCTTGTCAGCATAACCTTTTTATCTGCTCTCAGTGGTTTGTAATCTAGCACATATCGACCGAACATTCTCAGAGGCTTTCGTGACCAAATTAGGAGAAATAATCTTTTGGTAACCCACTTCTTCCTAACCAATAGGGAAACGACATCTACAACTATACAAAGCTTCATACTGTACCATAGTACTTGAATGATAACTGTCGTTGTAGGCGAATTCGGCTAGTGGAAAATGATCATCCCAGAAGCCTCTGAAATCCCGTACACATGCTCTCAACACATCCTCCAGAGTCTGTACAGTCCTCTCTGATGACCATCTATCTTAGGATGGAAAGCGGTGTTCAAACTCAACTGGGTTCCCATGGCTTCCTGAAAATGTTCCCAAAAGTGGGAAGTGAAGCAAGAATCCCTATTAGAGACTATGCTCACTGGAACACCATGTAACCTCACTACCTCGAGTACATACAGCTCTGCCAATGAACTCAGATTATCAGTAGCTTTCATAGCTAGGAAGTGGGCTGACTTCGTCAATCTATCCGCGATCACCCATATCGCATTGTGATTCCTACGGGTCTTCGAAAAACCCATCACGAAATCCATAGTGATATGCTCTCATTTCCATGTCGTATAGGTAGAAGTTACAAGAACCTTGCAGGCTTCTTATGCTCTACCTTCACTTGCTGACATACGAGAGATCTCACCACAAACTCTGCCATGTCTTTCTTCATACCCGACAACTAGTACACCTTTCGGAGGTTCTGATGCATCTTGTTACTCCCTGGATGTAACGTGTAACTCGAGAATGAGCTTCCACCAATATCAACCTCCTGAGCTCTGGGTCATCGGGAACACACAATCTACCTTTGAACCTCAGTTGTCCATTATAACTCAACTTAAAATCAATTACTGTGCCACTATGTATCTGACTAGTCATATCAATGTAATACAGATTACTCTGCTAAACCTGTCTGATCCTATCCAATAGATTTGGCTCCAAGCGTAAATTATTAATCGTAAAGTCCATATCCATGTCAGAAGGCATAACTCCCAAACTGAGGCTAGCAAACTGCTCTAGCAACTCGTGTTCCCTAACCATCATATACGATACCATCCCAAGGCTCTTCCTACTTAAGGCATCGACTATAACATTAGCCTTACCCGAATGATAAAGTATCTCATAATCATTGTCCCACACAATTGTAACACTCGTCCGAGTGAGACGTGTCAACAGAGCAGCCAACTTCAAAAAATCCTTTGATGAATCTCCGATAATATCCTAGCTAAACCCAGAAAACTTCTTATCTCTGTGACTATCCTTAGCTATTTCCATTGAACTACAGCCTTTATTTTGGATGGGTTTATTGACACTCCATCCTTCGACACAACGTGTCCCAAAAACAAGATCTCAGTCAACCAGAAGTCACACTTACTAAGTTTAGTATCCTCAAGTGCTGCTCATGCTCCTCCTCAGACCTCGAGTATCCTAATATGTCATTGATAAAGATGATAACAGACTAATCCTGGTATGGCTTGAACACATCATTTATCAAAGCCATAAAAGCTGCGGGAGCATTTACCAATCTGAATGGCATAACCCAAAACTCATAACGGCCATATCGTGTCCTAAATGCTGTCCTGGGTACATCTCCACTCCAAATTCTAAACTAATGGTACCCAGACCACAGATCAATCTTAGAAAAGACCTACACTCCCCGAAGCTAATTCAACAAGTCATCAATGCGTGGAAGGGGATACCTATACTTGATGGTAGCCTTATTTAACAATCTATAATCTATATACAATCGGAGGCTTCCCTCATTCTTCTTCATAAACAAAACTGGTGCTCCCTAAGGTAAAACACTCGATCTGATAAACCCCATATCCAACAGCTCCTGCAACTGTCTCTTAAGTTCCTCCAACTCAACTAAGGCCATGTGATACTGCGGTTTCAAAATAGCTTAGTACCATGCACCAAATCTATACAAAATTCAATCTCTCTGTTTAGTGGTAACCCTGGCAGTTCATCCAGAACTTACTAACCACAAAGATATCTTCCAACTCCGGATGCGCCTTATCAATATCAACCACGTACGCAATGAAACCTTCAACATATTAGTTTTTCAATCAGTATAGTAAATCATTTTACTAAATACTGCAACTTGCTGACTGTTATCCATAGGCGTACAAATCAGCATCATCCTTCTTGAAGGTATATGCTCTACATGTTTCACTAACTTACATACAAATGAAGGTGATGCAAATGAATGCGTGGCACCAGGATAAAAGAAAACATGTGCTTCTAAATCATAATTCAGGATGTTATCTCTAATCACATCCGATGAAGCATTAGCTGTGCCCTGGTCCAAAGCATGTATACGCCCTCGACCAATCACCTACTTCCCTTTTTCCTCTGCCGTCACTCTCCTCTTTGGAGAAGACGTATTTAACTAAGGCTTTCTCTAGCTCCCTGCCCTTTTGTGGGACAGTCTCAATTATCTCTGGGCAAGCCCTAGCAATGGCCCTGGTTTCCCACATTAGAAACATATAATAGGAGTCATCGGACAAGGTCTATCGTCATTATATCGGGCACATCTACAGTATTGCTCAGTAATAAGCCTTTGTCCTCTAATCACGACTCCCTTCGTCGGAGTTATGGTAGGATAAGCAGGAGGTCTAACACGTCTCTCTCATACTTCCTTAATCCTTGGTCTCTTACCGAAGAGTCTCGTCCCTCCTCGATAACTAAAACCTCTATCTCTAATCGGCCCTTTACTCTCTCTATCTCAGCTCCGACTAACCTTTCCAAATTTAGAGGCATTCTTTTTATAGTCCTACTTACAAAGTTGCGCTCTGCGCACTGCCTCATCGTATGTAGCTCTATCTAATGGAAATAATTTGGACCGTACTACCGGTCTCAGTCTATCAATAAATCTATGAACCTTCTTGGTCTCACTATACATAGTGTTGGGGTCATACCTTCCCAGGGATATAAATCTAGTCTCATACTTATCCACTGATAGATTCCCCAGGCTCAACCCCAAAACTCGGCTTGCAGCCTCTACTGTGCTGTATCTGGAACAAACTGCCTCCTAAAGGCATCCGAAAATTTCTCCCAACTGATATCTGTATGTCATGCTCTCAATATGGGTTGGGTGGACTTCCACCAATACTTTGCCGCTTCCTTTAGCATGAAGGCGGTAAAAGCAACCATCTCTGAAGTTGTACATTGAAAGAAATTGTACAACTTCTCTATCTCTCCTATTTACTGCTCAACAAAAACTGGGTCCTTGACCCCACGAAAAGATAGAGGTCTAAGCTTCTGGAACTGTTACAAACTATCCAACTCACATTAATACCCCGATCAACTACTACCCGAAACTGGTAGGGGTGTAGGAGTATCTGTGGGCTACGGTGCATGAGTTGCCTGTGTAGGCGTATCAGGTGCAACTGCCTCTTTAGTCGTAGTTTCTTACATCCTGTCCCTACTTACCTGGCATAGTCTGTGCCAGTAACTCCACTATGGTCTCCATGCTACGCTCTAATCTCGTAAAGCTTACCTCAATACTCTCTGGTACCTCAGTGGGACCTGTCGACTCATGGCCAGATGAATACTCAGCTCGGGTCTTATGCCTACCTCTATGGCCTCTAGCCTATCCTCTAGCCCCTCTACCACTGCTGGTATTAGCCATAATGGCTCGGTTTCTGCATCTACAACTACTAATCATGCAATTCTCATCTTGATACACACACTTGTAACTGAACAAACCATAGTAATATGAGGATGTACACTTTCCTAATTACTAATACCGACTCATATTAGACCAACTTAGCTTTGATACCATTATTTCATGACCACCCGTGACTTCTACAGAAAACCACAACAATATTATTATTTTTACTTACCTTTCTCCTTTTCGATAGTTGGGCTGTGATTCGACATTAGTCACCTTTTCCACATTATCTTTATCATTCATACATGTCAATATAACTATCTATTGACTGAAATTACTTTTGTCTCATAGTGAGCTAACAAATATTAAATACAAATACATCCCTCATATTACATACATTTTCATCACTGTGCTGTTTATATGTTCAGATACAAAATCGTACGTGTGTATGTATACCTTTCGCCCGATGGGAGTGCAGCGGACACAAGGAACGTAAATCCTTAGTCGTACTCTATCTACGCGTAGGCTCTGTAGAGAGCGAAAAAAAGGGTGAGCTCACAACTCAATAAGGAATTCAGGCAAGCAAGTAGATATCCACACTATCTACTGAAAATAATGCGTTGCCTTGGAAATATTATTTCCTTAACTCACTACAAAGGCATGACTTTTAAAACATATATATATATATATAGTTGTACAGATTAAATCCCATCTACAAAATCATGCTGAGTTCTCAAAAGTAGGCATTTTGTGCAAAACAATTCATCTTTATAATTTCATAATACCTTTAGACAAATCATGCCATCATTATTCAAATCACAGTAAATATGGCATTTCAAAATCACAACACATCAATCTGGGTTCTGACCCATCTCTTAGGTCTACCCGTATCATAAAATCATGTGAAATCATGTGATATATCATGTGAGACTCGATGGCTATATGCAATAATATCCTGGACTATGGCCAAATCCTATAATGTGATCCTAGGCTACACATGTCACGACCCATTTTATCCTCTTATCACTGAATATCTCTATAAATTTTTCGCGTTTTTCTTTCCTCACCTAGTCGTGATCAATTCACCACTACACAGTTGGCCTGCGAGGCAGTAATGATCATTCTTTACCATTCACTTCCCAAATAAATCAAAAGTACTGTCATACATTCAATGTTAAGTGGTATGTTCATACATACTATGTGTTATAACATTTACATCCCCCATATTACAAGTTCAAATGATCACTGTGCTTTTACATTGTTTAGATACAAAAGAGAATCTCAATGTATATACCTCTCGGTGATGGAGATGCAGCGGATGTCTCAACAAAATGCCTCAGTCCTCACTGGGCCACTATGTACGCTCTGTAGAGGGGAAAAGTAGAGAGGGATGAGCAACCACACGCTCAGTAAGGCAATAATGCAAGCATGGTAGATAACTACTCTATCTACATCTTGATAGTGTTATGCATAAATCATTTGATAATCAGAGCATGAGGAAATTAAAAATATGCCATATACATATACATAAATCATGTATTGAAAATCATGGAAATAAGCATATAAAACATGGAATCATCATCATGTAAAATCATCACATGCTCGTTCTCATTTAAAACTCATCAAAAAGGGGAATTCATTTAAGAAACATCATTTTTTTAATCACATCACAAATCTCTTTTCAAATTTCATCACATCTCATCATAATCATTTCTCTATCACAAATATCATCTCCATTTTCTCAATTAAAAACCCACAAGGCTCAACCCCTCTATCGGGTCTACCCTGGATAATCACAATTACACTTATGTATAAAAATCATGTGGTATTATGCATTATCAAGTGAGATAGGTCACTATATATCAAATACTCCCAGACCACACGCATCTAGGTCTACGGGGTATCGTGCCGGTACAAAGGCGAGTTAATCCATCGCCAGACTTTCTTATTACATAACCATCATGCGATACATCGTACTTCATGTGATATACAAGGTACATCGTACTCCGTGCACCCATATCGTGGTTGGGGGTGCTAGTTGTAGGTCTTATCTACCCCATATCAAGAGTTTTTCGTACCCATGTAGGAGAGCCTTCCCACCCCTCTAGGGCTTAAGGATCCTTCCGTGAGAGAGCCTCCCCACCGAACAGAGCCTCCTCGCTTCCTCGGGCTTAAGGATGTAGGGCTTGAGGATCTTACTTTAAGAAAGCCTCCCCACCGAACAAAGGCTCCCTGCCTCCTCGGGCATAAGGATGTAGGGCTTGAGGATCTTACCAACTTTAACGGCCTCATACGTACTACCGTGTGAAAGCTTGTGCGAGCAAAGCTCTAGTACGATTCATGCTTCATAAATAAACCACCTCGTATGAGCAACGCTCTAGTATGACATTTATGCATCAAACCATGATGAAATCCACGTACGAGCAGAAGCTCCAGTACGATTTATAAAACATCATCATAGTTTCTAACTCAAGGTGCGAGCTAAGCTCCAGCACGTTTCATAAAAATAAAGGTATCAAAATCTAGCGCGAGCGACACTCTAGCGCGATTTACATCACATAATTACGATAGGTGGCTCATACACAATCAAAACAATCCAAAAACCCGAGTTTAGCACATCACAAATGCTATTCCACAACATCATTAAAACACTAGCCAGCCTATCCATTTGTTACTCGAAAACAATGGATTGTGTTTTTGTGAAAACATTCAAAACACATGATTTATGCAATTATTAGCCTTACTATCCCATTTCTTTATAATACCATTTCAAACAACCAAATCTCATACCCATACTCGTAGTAATTTCCATATATTGTCAAACACATTTCTATAAACTCATGCACATTTCCAAAGTCCTATATACCCCTAAAATACGAGCAGCCACCTCTATATACTCACAAAATTTCCTTACCTGGAATCGCGTCGCGTGATTCCACCTCCGTAAAGCTGCACACGTGTGTGGTTCGATTCGTCTCCAACGAACTCTCTGAAACTGCACAAAATCGTATATCACATCGATTTAGTCCATATAACTCAACATGGTGTTTGCTATAGTCGATTCAATCTATAGCCTCCATTAATACTTATAAGATCTCATTTTGATTCTCTATTCATATATCGAGTGTATGGTTCTCTTTAGGCCCATGGGTTCATACTAAACCAATATCAAATCGATATTAAGCCCATAATGTTCATATTTCATAAATTTCTTCACTATAGCATATCATCAAACACTACATGTGCTTATTTCTCATAACTTCCCTCAACCCACAATGTAGCTTCATTTACCCTTTTCTAATCATCCACATTACTCAAATGGCAACTTAGCAAGTCCCACAAATCACCAACTCATCCAAATTACACTTTCTTAAACTAGACTCATTCCATTTCTTAGGTCACATTAGTTCTAATACTTTCTAGGTGATTTCAATCATCAATACACACACAAATCAACTCAAAATCAACAAATAGACCAATGTATTTGGGTTGGAGTATTAGAAACTTACCAATCTAGTTTATCTTCTTCCTCTAAATGAGAATGTCCCTTGCTCCTTCAATCCACTATGTGAGGCTTTGATTCCAAACTATGTTGTTCTCTTCTTTAAGATGAACAACTTTGTATCTAATAGCTTCTGTTCAAATCTTAATGGAAATGGGCTAATTTTAGAGAGCTAAATCTAGGTTTTCGAGTTAAAATGGAAAAAATGGGGGGTTTGTTTCTGTGAGTTACAAATTTCATTGCCCCAATTTATAGAAATTGCTCAATGAGATCAATCTGTCGAAGCTTGAGATCGATCTGGTCCTCTTAAATCCCTCATTTTCATGCCAATTTGAATGCATGAGATCGATCTGTCGAAAGCTTAAGATCGATCTAACTCAGGCAGTAGCTTAAGGAGATCGATCTGCTTGCAAGGGAGATCGATCTGCTCATACCTGAGAGCTTAGGAAATCGATCTGTTTGCACCAAAAATCGATCCTCTCCTTATAGAATGTTTAAAAGATCGATCTGGCTCCATTGGAGATCGATATGTCTTATTCCATTGCTCGGATAGGAGCATTTTAGCTCTTTCATATTGATCTCTCATCCTATGAGATCGATCTGGCATTCATATTTTCTAGATTTTGCTGCAGTTTTCTGCAATAACTTCACACAAAACATCCTCAATTTGTTGCCATAGTCATTTTCTCATCGAACCACCTTTAGGACTTGAAAGTGGCATCCATTCATACTTCATACACATTGAAACTTATGTGCATTCATTGTATAACCAAAGGTATACAATACATAGCCAAATGGGAGTACAAATACTTATGCATTTCATGCAACTTCATTCCATTTGCTACACTACTCATTTTGAGCTCTAATCACATTCCTCACTTATGAAAGTCCATTTCTTCATATTCATACATTATGAAACTTGTTCGTACATCACAAACTCTTATTACAAGTGTGTACATTGAATTTATGGACTTTACAACACTTATGTTTCACATTACATGTACATCACCTTACTTATGAATTCATAAAGTTACACATGAAATACGGGTCTTATAATCCTCACATCCTTCAAGGAATTTGGTCCTTCAAATTAGAATCGAGTTACTCCTTAAAAAGTTAGGGGTACTTCTCCCGTATCAAGTTCTCCAATTCCCATGTGGCCTCTTCCACTGTGTGATGTTACCAAAGAACTTTCACTAAGGGAATTATCTTATTCCGTAACACTTTCTCTTTTCTGTCCAATATCCAAATCGACTTCTCAACATACGGCATACTCTCATTGAGCTCCAATGGCTCATATCTTATCACATGGCTGGGTCCGGGTGATACTTTCAAAGCATAGAGATGTGGAAGACGTTATGAACATTTGTCAAGTCCGGTGGTAACGCTAACCTATACGCCTTATCTCCCACTATCTCTAAAATCTCGAAGAGTCTGATATATCTAGGGCTCAGATTGCCCTTCTTACCAAATCTCATAATACCCTTCGAAGGTGAAACTCTCAGAAATACAGGCTCACCCACATCAAACTCTAGTGGTCTCCGAATATTGTCAGCATAACTCTTTTATTGGCTCTAAGCTGTCCGTAATCTCTCACATATCAATTGGACGTCCTCAGATGCCTACTGCACTAAGTCCGGAGCAAAAATCTATCTGTCACCAACTTCTTCCCATCCAATGGGGGATCAACATCTGCCTCCATACAGTGCCTTATAGGGTGCCATCCCGATACTTGCATGATAACTGTTATTATAGGCGAACTTGGCTAGTTACAGGTGGTCATCTCAGGAGCCTCTAATATCCAGCACACACGTTTTCAACATATCCTCCAGGGTTTGTATAGTCCTCTCTGACTGCCCATCTGTCTGAGGATGAAAAGCGATGCTAAAACTCAAGTGGGTCCCCATCGCTTCCTAAAAGTGTTCCTTGAAATGGGAAGTGAAGCAGGCATCCCTATCAGAAACAACGCTCACTAGTACACCATATAGCTATACTATCTCTCGTACATATAGGTTCGCCAATTGACTTAGAGTATCGGTAGCTCTCATAGCTAAGAAATAGGTTGACTTAGTCAACCGATCCACAATAACCCATATGGCATCATGACCTCTACGGGTCCTCGGCAATCCCATCACAAAATCTATGGTGACATGCTCTCACTTCCATGTCAGTATAGGTAGAGGCTGCAACATTCCTGCAGGCTTTTGATGCTCTACCTTCACCTGCTGACAAACGAGATACTTAGCGACATTATCAGCAATGTCTCTCTTTATTCCAGACCACCAATAAATCTTCTGAAGGTTTTGATACATCTTGGTACTCCTCGGATGTATCGTGTACTTCGATGAGTGAGCCTCTGATAAAATCAGTCTCCTGATCTCAGGATCCTCTAGAACACATACTCTGCCTTTGAACCTCAATAATCCATCTGTACTCAACTCAAAATCAATACCCACACCTGCCTGTATCTGACTCAACCAATCGATGCACCGTCGATCGCTCTGCTAAGCCTATCGAATACGGCTAATCAACTCTGGCTCCAGTCTCAAACTAGCCATGATCTCAACTCTCTCTGATCTAGATGGGGACACATCCAAATTGAGGTTCGCAATTTGTTCCAACAACCCATGTTCCCATATCATCATATAAGACACTAACCTAATGTTTTTCCTGCTCAAAGCATTGGCAACTACATTTACCTTACCCGGGTGGTACATGATTTCTCAATCATAATCCTTAAGGAGTTCGAGCCATCTCCTCTGTCTCATATTCAACTCTTTCTGCGAGAACAGGTACTTAAGGCTCTTATGATCTGTGAAGACCTGAAATTTCTCACCATAGAGATAGTGGCACCATATTTTCAAAGCAAACACCACGGCCACAACCTCCAAATCATGTGTCGGGTAGTTTCTCTCGTGATCTTTCAACTGTCTAGATCCATAGGTAACTACCTTCCCATCCTGCATAAGAACACAACCCAGTCTCTAGTGTGATGCATCCGTATACATCGAGAAATCTCCTGAGGTGGTAGGAATGATGAGAACTGGAGCAGTGGTCAATCGACTTTTAAGCTCCTCAAAACTCCTCTCACATGCCTCATCCCATACAAACTTAACATCCTTACCCGTTAGGCGTGTCAATGGAGTAGCTAGTCTAGAGAAACCCTCAACAAATCTCGATAATAACTTGCCAATCCCAAAAAACTTTTGATCTCAGTAACTGTCTTGGGCTGTTCCTACTGTACCACTGCCTCTATCTTAGATGGATCCACTGATACCCCATCCCTCGATACAACATGGCCCAGAAACGAGATCTACTCTAACCAAAAGTTACACTTACTGAGTTTGGCATATAGTTCCTTCTCTTAGAGGGTCTGCAGAACTATCCTCAAGTGCTCCTCATGATCTTCCCTAGACTTGGAATAAACCAAAATGTCATCAATAAACACAATCACAAACTTGTCTAGGTATGGCTTGAATACATCATTCATCAGTGCCATAAATGCTGCATTGGCATTCGCTAATCCAAATGGCATCACCAAGAACTCGTAGTGGCCATAACGGGTACGAAATGCTATCTTGGGTGCATCTCCACTTCTGATCCTAAACTGATGGTACCTTGACCGCAGGTCTATCTTAGAAAACACTTGAGCTCCTCGGAGCTGATCCAACAAGTCATCTATGCGTGTAAGGGGGTACTTGTTCTTATGGTGGCCTTATTCAACAACCGGGAATCTATACACAGTTGGAGGCTTCAGTCCTTCTTCTTTACAGACAGAATCGGTGCTCCCCAAGGTGAGACACTCAGTCTAATAAACCCCTTCTCTAGTAACTCTTACAGTTGTTTCTTTAGCTCTTCTAACTCAATTGGAGCCATTCTATACTGTGGTTTTGATATCGGCTCAGTACCAGGTACTAACTTTATCTCAAATTCCATTTCCCTATCCGATGGTAGCCCTAGTAAATCGTCCAGAAAGACATCAGGAAATTCTGCAATCACTGGTATGTCTCTCAATTCCGATTGTGCCTTATCTATGTCAACCACGTATGCAATGAACCCTTCACATTATATTTTCCACCATTAGTAACATAAACCATCACATAACCATACATGACTGATAAATAAATTTGTCTCCCAAGCATTATAAATTTAAAATCATACTGTTTTCATTTATAATATTCATGTGATTTCATTTCTTTTTATCAAAGTTTACAATGAGATTGTCTAATCCAGAAAACATCAAGGTCTTAGCATGACAATCCATAACAACACGATTGACAACCAACCAATCCATTCCCAAAATTACATCAAAGTCATTCATATTCAATAAAATTAAATTGGCTGTCATTTCTTTTCCCTCTATCTTTATCTTACAATCTCTACATACATGCTCAGTCAATTGACTATCATTCATGGGTGTGGAAATCATCAATATTTTATCCAATAATGTAGGTTTCACATGTTTCAACAATTTATGTGCAAAGGAAGGTGATACAAAGGAATGCGTGGCACCAGGATCAAATAATACCAATGCTTCTTAATCAAAGATTAGGATAGTACCTTTAATCACATCCATCGAAGCATCTACGGTGTCTTGATCCAGCGCATGTACTCTCCCTCTGCTCACACCCACTACTTGTTTCCCTTTTTCTTCAGCCGTGACCCTCCTCCTTGGGGTAGTTGTCTCAACTGGAGCTCTTTTTGGCTCCTCACCCTTCTGTGGGGTAGTCTCCATCCTCTCAGGAAAATACTTTCCTATATGTCCTGGTTTCTCGTATCGGTAACACACTGCAGGGGTTATCAGACAAGGCCTAGCCCCATGAAATCTATCACATCTCCTGCACCTCTCAATACTAGGTCGTGGTCCTCCAATAGCCATACCCCTCGGTGAAGTCAAAGCTGGATATGCGGGAGGTCTAGCAGGTCTCTCCTACACCTCCTCAATCTTAGGTCTCTTCTCAAAATATCTCTGGCCCCCTCTCCTGGCCACTCTATCCATCTTGGATCTCTTTCGATCTCTATCTCTTCTGACACTAATCTTCCCCAACTCAGAGTCATTATGCTCAAAATCCTGCTCGCATAATTGAACCTTATGTGCTGCCTCCTCATAAGTCTGAAGGTCAAAGGGAGCCAACTTAGTCCGAATCACAAATCTCAATCCATCAACGAACTTCTGGATCTTTCGAGTCTCACTACCCAATGTGTTCGGGTCATATCTCCCTAAAGACATGAACTTGGACTCATACTCGTCCACAGTGCAATTCCCCTGAACCAAATTTATAAATTCCATTTGCAATTTCCTTTGTGCGGTGGCCGAAATGTACTGTCTCCTAAAGGCCTCCAAAAATATCTCTCATGAAATCTCAGAGTATCTAGCCCTCAAAATAGCTTCACTGGATTTCCACCAGTGCTCTGCCTCGCCTTTTAACATAAACACGACAAAGGCTACCTTCTCAGCTGGTGTGTATCTGAACAACTGATACAGTTTCTCCATCTCATACACCCAATACTCAGTAATTATTGGGTCCTTTACCCCTCTGAATACTGGAGGTTTCAACGCTTGGAACTCTCATAATCTGATAAACTCGCAGTCATACCCCAGGTCGCTCTCGCTCGGTCGTGGAGAGATAGGTGAAGTTGTGTCTTGTACTGAGGGTGTCACCGTCTCCGTAGCCTGAGGTCTCTCTGCCTCTGTAGCTACCTGTTCAGCAATAGGTTGTGCTGCGAAACCTCGTTTATCACCGGCACCCAATCCTGAGTTCCTATCATAACTAGGCTCTCTATACTCCGCTCTATCCTAGCGAAGCGAGCCTCTGTATCCCCTTATCTCTCCGTAGGGTTCTGTGGAGCCTGATCAGTCTGTGGCTCTGCACGGCTCTCAGGCTGACCTCTACGGCCTCTAGCACGTGCTCCCGCCCCTCTACTAGAGTGTGTAAGTGGCATAATACCTAACTTCCTGTATTAAAATCATTATTAGACTCTATCCATCACGGTATACACAATTATATCTAAACAAAAGCATAATAATATGAGGATGTACTTTTCCTATGTTTTATTACTAACTCGTATCAGGCCAACACAACTCTGATACCAGTCTCTGTCACGATCCAGTTTCTCCTCTTTTTACCGAATATCTCTATAAATTTTTTGCATTTATCTTTCCTCACCCGGTCGTGATCAATTCACCACTACACAGTTGGGCTACGAGGCAGTAATAATCATTCCTTACCATTCACTTCCCAAATAAATCAAAAGTACTGTCATACATTCAATGTTAAGTGGTATGTTCATACATACTATGTGTTATAACATTTACATCCCCCATATTACAAGTTTAAATGATCACTATGCTTTTACATTGTTTAGATACAAAAAAGAATCTCTATGTATATACCTCTGGGTGATGGAGATGCAGCGGATGTCTCAACAAAATACCTCAGTCCTCACTGGGCCACTATGTACGCTCTGTAGAGGGGGAAAGTAGAAAGGGATGAGTAACCACACACTCAGTAAGGCAATAATGCAAGCATGGTAGATAACTACTCTATCTACATACTGATAGTGTTGTGCATAAATCATTTGATAATCAGAGCATGAGGAAATAAAATTATGCCATATACATATACATATATCATGTATTGAAAATCATGGAAATAGGCATATAAAACATGGAATCATCATAATGTAAAATCTTCTCATGCTCGTTCTCATTTAAAACTCATCAAAAAAGGGGCATTCATTTAAGAAACATCCTTTTTTTAATCACATCACAAATCTCTTTTCAAATTTCATCACATCTCATAATAATCATTTCTTTATCACAAATATCATCACCGTTTTCTCAATCAAAATCCCACAAGGCTCGACCCCTCCATCGGGTCTACCCTGGATAATCACAATTACACTTATGTATAAGAATTATCTGGTATTATGCATTATCAAGTGAGATAGGTCACTATATATCAAAGACTATGTTGGCCAACTATGTCATACATCATCCCAGAGCACACGCATCCAGGTGTGCGGGGTATCTTGTTGGTACGAAGGTGGGTTAGTCCTTCGCCAGACTTTCTTATTACATAACTATCACGCGGTACATCGTACTCCATGTGATATACAGGGTACATCGTACTCTATGGACCCATATCGTGGTTGGGGGTGCTAGCTGTAGGTATTATCTACCCCATATCAAGAGTTTTTCGTACCCATGTAGGAGAGCCTCCCTGCCGAACAGAACCTCCCCACCCCTCTAGGGCTTCAGGATGTTAGCTTAAGGATCCTTCCTTAAGAGAGCCTCCCCGCCTCCTTGGGCTTAAGGATATAGGGCTTAAGGATCTTACAGTACGAGAGCCTCCCTACCGAACAGAGCCTACCCGCCTCCTCGGGCTTAGGGATGTAGGGCTTGAGGATCTTTTCAACTTCCACGGCCAATACGTACTACTGTGTGAAAACTTGCTCGAGTAAAGCTCTAGCACGATTCATGCATCATAAATAAACCACCTCGTATGAGCAACGCTCTAGTATGGCATTTATGCATCAAACCATAAAGAAATCCACGTACGAGCAGAAGTTCCAGTACGGTTTATAAAACATCATCATAGTTTCCAACTCAAGGTGCGAGCTAAGCTCCAGCACGTTTCATACAAATAAAGGCATCAAAATCTAGCGCGAGCTAGGCTCCAACGCGATTTAAATCACACAATTACGATAGGTGGCTCATACACAATCAAAACAATTCCAAAAATCGAGTTTAGAACCTCACAAATGCTATTCCACAACATCATTAAAACACTAGCCAGCCTATCCATTTGTTGCTCGAAAATAATGGATTGTGTTTTGTGAAAACACTCAAAACACGTGATTTATGCAATTATTAGCCTTACTATCCTATTTCTTTATAATACCATTTCAAACAACCAAATCTCATACCCATACTCGTAGTATTTTCCATACATTGTCAAACACATTTCTATAAACTCATGCACATTTCCAAAGCCCTACATACCCACAAAATACGAGCAGCCACCTCTATATACTCACAAAATTCCCTTACCTGGAATCGCATTGCGTGATTTCACTTCCGTAAAGCTGCGTACGTGTGCGGTTCGATTTGTCTCCAATGAACTATCTGAAACTACACGAAATCGTATATCACATCGATTTAGTCCATATAACTCAACATGGTGTTTGCTATAGTCGATTCAACCTATAGCCTCCATTAATACTTATAAGATCTCATTTCGATTCTCTATTCATATATCGAGTTTATGGTTCCCTTTAGGCCCATGGGTTCATACTAAACCAATATCAAATCGATATTAAGCCCATAGTGTTCATATTTCATAAATTTCTTCACTATGGCATATTATCAAACACTACATGTGCTCATTTCTAATAACTTCCCTCAACCCACAATGTAGCTTCATTTACCCTTTTCTAATCACCCACATTACTCAACTGACAACTTAGCAAGTCCCACAAATCACCAACTTATCCAAATTACACATTCTCACATAAGACTCATTCCATTTCCTAGGTCACATTAGTTCTAATACTTTCTAGGTGATTTCAATCATTAATACACATACAAATCAACTCAAAGATCAACAAATAGACCAATGTATTTGGACTGGAGTATTAGAAACTTACCAATCTAGTTTCTCTTCTTCCTCTAAGTGAGAATGTCCATTGCTTCTTCAATCCAATATGTGAGGCTATGATTCCAAACTATGTTGTTCTCTTCTTTAAGATAAACAACTTTGTATCTAATAGCTTCCTCCTAAATCTTAATGGAAATGGGCTGATTTTAGAGAGATAAATCTTGTTTTTTTGGTTGAAATGGAAGAAATGGGGGTTTGTTTCCGTGAGTTGCAAATTTCACTGCTCTAATTTATAGAAATTGCTCAATGAGACCGATCTGTCGAGGCTTGAGATCGATTTGGTCCTCTTAAATCCCTCATTTTCATGCCAATTTGAATGCATGAGATCGATATGTCGAAAGCTTGAGATCGATCTATCTCAAGCAGTAGCTTAAGGAGATCGATCTGCTTCTAGGGGAGATCGATCTGCTCCTACCCGAGAGCTAAGGAAATCGATCTGTTTGCACCAAAAATTGATCCTCTCATTACAGAATTTTTAGAAGATCGATCTGGCTCCATTGGAGATCGATATGTCTTGTTCAATTGCTCGAATAAGAGCATTTTGGCTCTTTCAGATCGATCTCTCATCCTATGAGATCGATCTGGCATTCATATTTTCCAGATTTTGCTGCAGTTTTTTGCAGTAACTTCACACAAAATATCCTCAATTTACTGCCATAGTCATTTTCTCATCCAACCACCTTTAAGACTTGAAAGTGGCATCCATTTATACTTCATACACATTGAAACTTACGTGCATTCATTGTATAACTAAAGGTATACAATACACAACCAAATAAGAGTACAAATACTTATTCATTTCATGCAACTTCATTCCATTTGCTGCATTACTCATTTTGAGCTCCAATCACATTCCTCACTTATAAAAGTCCATTTCTTCATATTCATACATAATGAAACTTGTTCGTACATCACAAACTCTTATTACAAGTGTTTACATTGAATTTATGGACTTTACAACACTTATGTTTCAAATTACATGTACATCACCTTACTTATGAATTCAAAAAGTTACATATGAAATACAGGTTTTACAACACAGATCTTGGTGTGCGGGGTAATCACTGCTGCAACGGGAGGGGGTCAGTCCATCACAATCGCCAGCTATCATCTCCTCAACTCCACAACACCACAATAACACACGGTACAATGTATTCCATGCCACTCACACAGTACAAAGTACACCCGTGGACCCTAACTCACGGTTGGGGTGCTTGCCATAGGTCTTAGCCCTCATACCATGAAAAATCAATGCCACGTCTCTAAATCCATGTGCGAACATCTCAATAGTGTGACACTCAATCTACAAGAGGAAATTGTCATGGTTTTTTTTAACATGTCGTATATATCACAGTAAAACTACAGTACGCGCCTTTGAGTGTGACTTATAGTCAACACTCTGCTCAAACACTGTTTAAACACATCACAAACTCAAACTCTAGTGCGAATAACACTCCAAAACTAGGTCATGTATAGTTCTTGTTTTAAAATAAGTACGAGCAATTGCTCCAGTACCATGCTTTGCACAAAAATCATCAAATCAAGTACGAGCATATGCTCCAGTACTATGTCATGTATAAACCATGTAAAACTCAGTACGAACAATAGCTCTAGTACTCTATCATGCATAAAACATATAAAACTGAGTACGAGCAATAGCTCCAGAACTCGATCATGCATAAGACAATTAAAACTGAGTACGAGCAATAACTCCAGCACTCTATCATGCATGCCATGGAAATCTAGTGTGAATCATACTTCAGCACTAATATATGGGGAAAACATATGAAATCAAGTGCGAGCTGTGCTCTAGCATGATTTATTCTCACATTATTCGATAGATGGCTCTTTTAGAATGGATGATTTTCAAACATAAAAATCAACACTATAAATTATACTATTTCTCATCAACCATGAAAACATTAGCCCATCTACCTACTCTTCTGCTAAACAGCAGTAAAAACACTCATAATTGTGGTTTCCATGCTTTTTACAACTTTTTTAGAAAGTTGACTTTTTTCCTAACTAGGGGTAAAATCGTAATTTACCACTATCGAATTGCTATAATTATTATTCACTTTCTCTGACCCTTAGAGTTTTTAAGTGAATGCAAAAGTAGATGAAAATACGTGCAGGTATCTCTAACTACTCGCAAAAGTCCCTTACCTCGGATCACGTCACGTGACCTCACTTTCTCGGTGCTGCTCGATCTCACAGTCCGATCAGCTCCCAATATAAACTCTGGGGCTGCATATACCCATTCATCAGGTTAATTTCTCTTTTTCTACTATATTACATATTAATACAATCCATTTCACTTATTGGGCCCGTTTACACTTATTGGGCCTTAACAACTCTTAATAGGCCTAGCTCTGTCTTAAGCCCATTTCACTTTACTATTCATTTCAGTTAGGCCTATTTTGGCTTGTAGGGCTCACCAACTCTTATTGGGCTTGTTTAAGGCCCATAAAACCTCATTGGGCTGAAACCAAATCGGCTTAGCCCATTGGCCTTCTCGGCCGTGGCATGTGGTCGAGAGCCATCATGCCACCGGTCATGCCACACCACGCCACTCATGGCCATTTACTAGCCAATTCACTTAGGCATTTTGTCATACACTTGGTTGGCATGTCTTAAGCCTTTCCTATAGTTCATGTTGGCATTTTATCAAACACATTATATACCCACATCATACAATTATCCATATGAACAAATTGATTATAACTAACCATGCCATAATCATGTATACATGCATATCAACTTATACATGTCTTAAAATCACACGGGTATTCATCAAAACTCATATACCCCTTTTCGGCCATCACATGTTCATGGTGTTTTCATGTGTTTCAATCTATAAAACATATACCATTAAACTCTATATAACTCATAAATCAACATATATGAAGTTGGAAGCTTGAAAACTCACCTAGCTCATACTTCCCACTTTGGCCGAAACTTCCTTGATTTTTGTTTCTCTCAATATGGCTCCTTGATAGCCAATTCCAACATATGTTACTCCTATCTCAATTTAGAACAACTTTCATGAAGATTGCAAGTTCCAAATATGCCTTTATCCTAGTGATTTCTAGTGAGAGAAAGCTTGCAAACTATTTGGTTATGGTTTCTTCACTCTACCGAAAATGAAAGGATGAAGATGATTATGTGTTGGCTGGTATTTACAAGCCAAGACTTAGCCATTAAGTCACCAATTTCATCCACCTTAATTAACTTTTAAAAAGTTTAGGTGATGGTTATCAAATTAGATTTTGCTACCTTAGGTAATGGTTACTGAATTAGATTTTGCTACCTTTGTTTAATGGTTTTTAACTTATACTAATAGGCTTTTGGCTTTGGGCTGTAAATTTTTCAACCAATTGGGCCTTCAATTGTCTTCATATTGGGCCCACCAAATGGCCCAACAATTTAGCCCAATGGGCTTTCCAAAATTGGCCCACACTTATGATACCTTAATGGGCTTTAAATTCCAACTTTGGCCCATTGCATTTTTACCCGTTTAATTTTATCTGGATTTCATCCAAATAAATTTTTCTTACTTCAAGGGATGATTATCTTGTGTTTTAAATAAAAATATTTTTCCCTAAATTTTTTCTCCATACTTAGGTTAATTTCTAACCATGGTCAGTCAACAATGGTCAAAATTCGCTTTTCTTAACCACCTTTCACTTTTCTTGACCATTGACCACGTTTGACTTTTTTTAAAAAATCTAAAAGTGTCTCTTTCCATGGTTCACACTGTCATCTTTATGTTTTGGCCATTTTTGGGAGGCGAATATATCAAATACCCTTCAAACGAACCATTTCGGACTCGTTTAGCCCCCTTTTGGCATTTCCTCTACTTCTATATGTTCGGGGCCAAATCAAACCGACTTTCCTGCATGAACCTTCTATATTTTGACATCATAAGTTCTTCTCTTCAGTCAGAATGATTTAGATCCACTCGGTTTAGCCTGTGGCTCTTATAGCCCTCATTTGGTTTTTATGTAGCTTATATGAATTTAATCACTTCATTTACGATTTCTTTTCATAATTACTCTTCTTATGATTCAAGTAACATAATAAATGTTCATACATATATGAATCACGCGCAAGGAGACTCAGCTCATATGGACCGATCAATGTGAGCTCAATTTTCAGGAGTTAAAGAGGAGATTGACAGCGGCACCTGTGTTGACTATTCCTGAGGGATCAGGAGGATTTTCTATTTATAGTGATGCATCCCATCAAGGATTGGGGTGTGTGCTTATGCAGCATGGAAGAGTGGTCGCATATGGATCACGATAGTTGAAAGACCATGAGCGGAATTACCCCATGCATGATTTGGAGTTACCCACTGTGGTATTTGCCTTAAAGATCTGGTGGCACTACTTATACGGGGAAAGATTCTAGATCTTCACCGATCACAAGAGTTTGAGATACCTCTTTAATCAGAAAGAGTTAAACATGAGACAAAGAAGATGGATGGAACTCCTTAAGGATTATAATTGCGAGATTTTGTACCATCCGGGTAAGGCGAACGTAGTTGCTGATGCCCTGAGCAGAAAGAGAATGATATCTGCTATGATGATCAGGGAATGGGATTTATCGGAGCAGTTCGCCGAACTTCGAATCAGAGTTAAAGAGGTAGAGATTGGATTTTTGGCTAGCCTATGAATAGAGCCCAAGATCATGGATCAGATTAGAACTGGGATGCGCAATGATCAGAGATTGATACATATGGTTAGCCAAGCTGAGCAGACTTCGCAGTCGGATCTCATAATTAGTGAGGATGGATTGTTGAGGTTAAGAGGATGGATTTGTGTACCGGATGATGATGCCCTGAAGAGACAGATATTGAGAGAATCCCACTGCTCGCGATACACCATGCACATAGGGAGTACTAAGATGTATTGAGACTTAAGAAAGGTGTACTAGTGGACTGGTATGAAGTGAGATGTGGCAGAGTATGTGGCCAGATGTTTAGTATGCCAGCAAGTGAAAGCTGAGCATCGAAAGCCCGGAGGACTACTACAACCTTTACCTGTACCAACATGGAAATGGGAGCATGTCACCATGGACTTTATTATGGGCTTACCGAGGACCCGGAGAGGTCGTGATGCGATATGGGTCATAGTGGATGGACTGACCAAGAGTGCCCACTTCCTTGCCATCAAGAGCACAAATACTGTGGATGCCTTAGCTGCGTTATATCTCAGCGAGATAGCTAGATTTCATGGGGCTCCAGTGAGTATTACTTCTGACAGAGATTCTCGATTAACTTCCAGATTTTGGACCCAGTTTCAGGAGTCTATGGGATTCGATTAAGCTTTAGTACCGCCTATCATCTCTAAACAGATGGTCAGTCAAAGAGGACTATTCAGACCTTAGAGGATATGTTGAGGGCGTGTACGATGGATTTTATGGGATCATGGGATGATCACCTGCCCCTAGCAGAGTTTGCGTATAATAACAGCTGTCATACAAGTATTGGAATGGCACCTTTTGAGGCTCTATATGGTAGGAGGTGTAGATCCCCTGTAGCTTGGGAAGAAGTTGGTGATAGAAAGATAAATTCTCCTGAGCTTGTTAAACAAGCTGTACAGAGTGTGAAACTCATATGTGAGAGGTTACGGGCTGTACAAAGTAGACAGAAAAGCTACGCGGATGTGTATAGATGGCCACTCGAGTTTGATGTTGGTGATGCAGTATTTCTGAAGATATCACTAAGTAAGGGTATCATGCGATTTGGGAAGAAAGGGAAATTGGGTCCTCGATACATAGGACCATTCAAGATTCTCGAGAGACTGGGAGAGGTAGCCTACAGATTGGCATTACCCTTACAGATGTCCGAAATACACAACGTCTTTCATGTGTCTATGTTGAGGAAGTACCACCCGGACCCTTCTCATGTCATAGAGTATGAAGAGATGGACATACAAGAGGACATGAGCTACCCTGAAGAACTCATCCGGATTCTCGATAGAAAAGAGAAGGTACTTAGAACCAAAAACATCCCATTAGTGAAAGTTTTGTAGAAACATCACTCAATGAAAGAGGCAACGTGGGAATTGGAGAGTCTCATGAAGGAGAAATACCCCCATCTATTTGACGAGTTGAGTTGAATTTGGAGGACCAAATTCTTTTTAAGGTGGGGAGGATGTGAGATCTGAGAATTTTTAGACATATTTTAATTATGTAATATGAACTTGAAGTGTAATTCATTTAGTTGAGTGAAATGTATAAGTAATGAATGAGAAATAATCAAAGTAGTGAATTATGAAAATTATATTTGGAGATTTATATGTTAAAGTGTGAAACTATGGGGCCAGATCGATCTTGCAGAAAAGAGGATCGGTCTGGTAAGTTAATAATGACAAGGAAGGAGGAATTTAAGCGAACAGATCGATCTCTAATGGAAGAGGATCGATCTCCTTATGATTCTGTAATGAAGAGATCGATCTCACGAGGAAGTAATCGATCGCAAAATGTTTCTGTTAAGGAGAATATCGATCTCCTCAAGGAGCAGATCGATCTCATGAAGTATTCTGTAAACTAGAGATCGATCTCATAATTGGAGCAAATCGATCTTATAAAACCATTAAGAGATCGATCTTACCCCACGACAGATCGATCTCCTAGGCATAAAATTACCCCCAATCGTCCCCAAATTCAAATGCAGATCGATCTCATCAAGAGCCAGATCGATCTCCTACCCTCAGTCTATAAAAGGACCCCTGCGTTTTTTATATTTCATCTTTTCTCTCTCTTCTAAACTTCCATTTTAGTCGAGCCCTAGCTTTCTCTCTCTTCTAAATTGCCCATTTCTGTCCAAATCCAGAGTTGTGACAAGAAGGAAAGTTGTTTCTCACCCAAAGGAGAACAATATACTTAAAAATCGAAAGACGAATCAAATCGAGGTGTGAGTTGAGCACTCCACAAGTTTGGGTAATCTCTAAACCTCGATCTTCGATTTTAAGTAATCTTTGATGATTGTAAGCATGGGTATTGTGATGAAATAGTTGGAAAATGATTAGAAATGGATGACATTGTGATTTGGTTGGTGTAAAGGTGTTACTATGCAATTGTGGTAGATTGGGATTTTTGTCTATAAATTGGGAATGAGGCAATGAGGTGATTTTGGCATAGGTATTATGCGTGAGAAATGTAGAAGGTTGAGATGTAATGGACAAGATTATGAATGGTGATAGAATTGTGAGAATTGAGTTGATTGAGATATTAATGAGAATATGAGCAAACGTGTGCTCAATAATGCAATTGAGTTGGGTTATTGATGTTTTTAACATCGTTTGGACAGCTCAGGAGTTCCCGAGTGAAATGCGAAGCTAGTCCGTGATACGGGGGACCGATTGCACTATACGAGGTGCAAAGAGGTAAAGGAAATCTAAACCATTTGTGCATGTGTTTTGATGAACTGTTTGTAGCATGAACCCTGATTTGAGAATACAAGCATGTTTGTTGTTGTGTTGTGATGAGATTCCACACGATTTTTATAGCTGGTTGGAGCCCAATGTTTTATGAGTTTATAAGCTATGTGTAAAATTGCTTTATACACCGTTGAGTTTGCGTGAAAAGTAACTTGGGCTCTACGTTATGGCAATATTGAGATTTGAGAAAATGTGTGCGTGTTTTGTCGGTTAGAACTCGGTTTTAATACATTTTGTGTTGAATTCACTAATGTTTTAAACGAGTTTTATGAGAGAAATACCATTATGAGTTCTACGTGAAGGCAAAATGATTTCTTTTATGATAATGGCTAATGAGTGAGACTTAGGCGTGTCATGTTGAATAGACATCGGGCCTTGCTTTGATAGCATGTAAGTCTGATTATTCCTCCGCTTTCGTAGCGTTGGGAGGCCTTGCTTTGGTAGCATGTAAGATCGATAGAGTGGGTCACCTGGGAACTGACCCAGGGACCTCGTGATAGAGTGGGCCGCCTGGGAACTGACCCAGGGACCACGTGATATAGTGGGCCACCTGGGAATCGACCTAGGGACCACGTGATAGTGTGCATGAGGCGAGGCATTGCTCTGGTAGCATGTAAGGTCAGGCCTTGTTCTGGTAACATTTAAGTCCACTATACCATGCATACGACCATATTGTCGACGTTCCCTCTTACGAGGATGCCTGGGATGCACACCCAGAGGAGATTATATATATCTGATGTGTCATGATGAGTTTTTTATGAGTTTTGTTGCCTAGTCTCATTTTACACATGAGTTGTGTTTTCTGACTTTGTCACGTGCTATTTTTGAGGTGATTTTATCATATATTTCGAGAAAAGCCATTATCGCATATATTTACACATGCATGTGAATGCTCTGTATTGAGCCTTTTTAACTTCATGTTTTCACATGATTTATGAGCTATGAGATAATAATGTTTTGAGAACTTTCATGCTACGATTTCAAATGAGTATACTGAGTTTCATAGAAAAATACATATTTATGACATGTGATATGGTTTATATAACTGAGTTCCCTTACCCCCCTTACTGAGCGATTTAGAAGCTCACACTGTTTCCTCTTCCCCCCAGATTTCTTCAAGTGAAGTGAGTTCCCTGCAGCGTACAGGTTAGAGGTTAGTGGAGAACTTGAGCTCCAGGCCGTACTTTGTGTGTTGAGGTATATATATTCAATATTCATGTATCCATACTAAAGTTATATTTACTGACACTTGTTGTAAAATGATGCATGAGATGTATTAGGATTAATTAATTCAGAATTGAGTAATGTATACGATATGGTATATTCTAATTTATGATGAGATCCTGAGGCATGACAAGTATGACGATGTATGACACTGCACAGGAATGCACCCTTAATTGTGATTTGATGAGTAAAAAGTTTTAAATTTTCCTTATTTTTCGCGTTCCCGGGGCTTCACAACCGTGCTGGAGTGTAGCTCACACGTGGTTTTATGATGATGATAATGTGCTGGAGCTTAGCTCGCACAACGATTTTTGAAATGATACAGTGCTAGAAGCAGTTGCTCGCACTGAGAGGTACCACGCTGGAGCTTTGCGGAGACTGTGTGCCACACTGATTCTGCTCGCTTGATATATGAGACATGGTTTAGGATGATGAGTCCATCGGTGTAGGGTGGATGGACTCGGTCCACGAACATACGCTGTATCATGTAGTTATTCGGGAAATACTATTTACCGTGCTATGTGCATGCGAGTACGAGTATCGCGTAGATGACACATGGAGTACGTTGTGCCATGAGTATATGTGATGTGATGAGGAAGATGATGATGATGTTTGAGATGAGTCGAAGGGTAGGACTGACCCATCCCCCTTCAGGCTAGTGATACCCTATGCACACCTGATCAGTGAGGCCTGGGATCGCTGACAATGGTCATATGTCATGGATATTTGTTTACCTAAAATTCTCTACCTGTCTTAGAGATAATAGAAATTGAGAAAATTAGAAAAGAGAGAAATTTGATGAAAAGAAATGAATTCTGAAAAGAAAAGGGATATTATGATTTGATGAATATTCTGATTTAAATGTTTGTACTATGATAGCACTGTTTTATTACATGTTTTCAAATGGGAGCATTTAACATTGGTTTTTATGAAAATGCTAATGAGAGAAGAATGTTAAAATGCCCTTTGTCTATTGATATTTTCATTTAGAATGAAACATGATTTTGTTGATCATGCATGGGCTATGCAGATAGTACAGTATCTACATGTTAGCATTCTTTTCCTTACTGAGCTGTGGTTTGCTCATCCCACTATTTTTCCCCTCCAGTTACCGAGAAGTAGAACAGTGCGGTGGTCTTCAGATAATTTTGTGTTGGTCAGCTCCTACCAGTTGCTCAGGTATAAAGAATTGTATACACATAAGCACTTTGTATCTATCATATTGTATGGTACAGTTATACATTGAAAATGTGAAAAATTGTATGGGGATTTTATGTAAAGATATTATATCATACAATCGATTTTGTATACCAACACACATGCCTGGAAGTGTGTGAATTAAAGTTTCAATTATTTCTACTATAAATGTATGAAATTAGTAGTAGCATCGGCTCACAGCCCAATCGTAAGTAGTATATGTATGGATGGAAGGCACTCGGAGTCGGGGTGTGACAATATCATCGGAATATGGGAAAACTACATGCTAAGCACTAAATCATCCAATAATCAAATACTGTAAGCTCAAATTTTCGAAAATTGTTTTGCAATTTTGCCCAAAATTTTCAAAAATACTCAAGGAATATCCCCTCCCCCAAACATAAAGTGCACATTATCCTCAGTGTGCAGATAATATAAGAATTGAAGCTCAAGAGTAGAATACTCCCCTATCTGATAATGAATAACAATTGAAGCTTAATGAGAAAGTAGTGCTACAAAAGCAATCTGTAAAAGAAACATAGAGAGAAACAGCATAAAAGAGAAAAGAACTGTACAAAAAGTGAAAAGAAAAATAAGGCACATCAAATGCAGCTGAAGAAAATGACACTCAGCAACAGGGTGAGAAGTAAGAGGGTCAGCCAAAGTGGTGACAAAATGCTAATAGTCAAATCCTCTTTAGCTCTATCTATTTCCATCCTTCTCGCAGATATCTTGTGCCTAAGCATTCTATCTTCCTTAACCTCCATCCTAAAACAATCTTGAGAGTCATCAGGGAACCTCAAATGTTTGAAAGCATTAAATGTCACCTTCTGATTTAGGACTCTCACAGTCAATTCCCCCTTTTGCACATCAATTAACGTCCTACCAGTAGCTAAGAATGGTCTGCCTAGAATAATTGGGACTTTCCTATCTTCCTCCATATCCAATACAATAAAGTCTACAGGGAAAATGAACTTGTCCACCTTAACTAGCACATCCTCAATGATTCCCTTCGGATACTTAATGGATATGTCAGCTAACAGAAGGGTCACTATGGTAGGCTTTGCATCTCTTACTCCTAGCTTCTAGTGAATGGACCAAGGATTAAGATTGTGAGATGAAAAAGAGGGCTAGAGCTTCTGAAGGATTAAGATTGTGAGATATTGTACCACTCGAGAAAGGCGAATGCAGTGACTGATGCCTTGAGCAGAAAAAGCCTCGGGATGGTATCACATATGATGGTCATGGAGTGTGAGCTGTTAGAGCAGTTTATGAGCCTTAGTATTAATGTGATCCCTTCTGATGCTGACAGTGATTATGTGATAGCTAGCCTGAGATTAGAACCGGATTTGGTTGACCAGATTCGATAAGCTTAGTGTGATGATCGGCAGGGTGTCGATAATGTGAGTAAGATCCAGATGGGTACAATGATAGAGTTTACAGTGAGTAATGATGGCTTAGTGAGGTTCAGAGGTAAAATAGGTGCTCTTAAGGACCCACAGTTGATGAGATTATTATTATCAGAAGCTCACTCGTCGGGGTATACAGTGCCTCCGGTGAGTAATAAAATGTATCAGAATCTCTGCAAAAGGTATTAGCGGGCAAGCATGAAAAGAGACATCGTAGAGTTGTAGCAAAGTAGCTCGTATGTCAGTAGAGTAAGGTAGAGCACCAGAAGTCTGCAAGGTTATTGTAGCCTCTACTTATATTGACACAGAGATAGGAGCATGTTACTATGAATTTCGTGATGGGTCACAGAGGACCTGCAGGAATCACGAGGCTATTTGGGTTATAGTTAATAAATTGTCAATGTTTGCCCACTTCTTAGCTATGAATGCTACTGATACTCTGAAAGCCATAGGAACCCAGTTGAGTGTTAGGACAGCTTTCCATCCTCAGACAGATGGTCAGTCAGAGGGAATTGTATAGGTTCTTGAAGATATAATGAGAGCGTGTGCAATTGATTTTAGAGTCTTCAGGAATGATCAATAGCTACTAGCCGAATTTTCCAATAATAATAGTCATCACTTGAGTATTAAAATGGCACTGTGTGAGGCATAGTACGGCCATAGTTGTTGTTCCCCCGATTGGATAAGAAGAAATGGGTAATAGACAGATAAATGCTCATGATCTGGTAAGATAAGCCTTTGAGGATGTTCAATTGAAGGGTGAGAGATTAAGACGCCTCAGAGCAGACAAAAAAAACTATCCTGACAAGAGACGGAGACCGTTGGAATTTACCGAGAGTGAAACATTTTTATTGAAAATTCTCCTTCTAAAGGCATAATGAGATTCGAGAAAAAGGTAAATTGAGTTTCGTTGTATTAGACCTTTTTTAAATATTGGACAAAGTGGAGATAAGGCCTGTAGGTTGGTGTTGTCTTCCACATTTCGATGCTTCAAAAGTACCATCTGGACCCGACACATGTGATTGGAGATGAGCCATAGGAACTCAATGAGAGTATGTCATATGTTGAAAAGTCGATTCGAGTATTAGACAAGGAGGATGAAGCATTACGGTCTAAGACCATCCCGTTAGTTAAGGGTATTTGGCAACTCCACACTTCAGAGGAAACTACTTGAGAGTTAGAGGGTATGATGCGAGAAAAGCATACCCATTTATTTGAGAACTAAGACTGGTTCAATTTGGAGGACCAAATTTCTTAAAGAGCGGAGTAATGTAAGACCCTAAATTCGGTGTCTTCTCTTTAAGAACATGTTAGTGTGAACCTTTGTACGTAATAGGTTAATCAATAAAGAGATTTAATGTGTATTTTAAGTCTGGATTATTAAGTTAGACGTCCGAATGAACTGAAGTGCAAAATAAGAGTTTGGGTAAATTCGGAATAAACAAAATGAAATTACATTAAATCGATTTAAAATATAGACCCAGAATGCGAAAGTATAGGGAGTCCAAAAAGAGAAGTTGGTTCAAAAATGATAAATCGAAAATTACCCTATTTTGTGCAATTTATCCCGAAAATATAGAAAAATATATTTTCAGAGGAATAAATAAATACAATAAAATAAAATATGATGCCCATATATTGTTGTAAAAATAAATTAAATAAAATACATGTGCAAAAGTGTATAAATATTTATGTACAAAATACATTGTGGAAATAAAATAAAATAATAATAATATTAATAATTGTTTTATTATTATAATTATTCATAAAATAATAGTGTAAAATTTTAAGATATTTTTATTAATTATATTGAAATATTTTGATATTTTGTATTATATTATATTAAACTATAATATAATATATATATATAAAATAATTAAAAAAAAGGAAACTGGATCGTGCGAAACAGAGTCGCGCGACCCAGCCTTCCCTTCTTCCTCACCGAACGGAGATCACTAGAGGGCGAGCTGGATAGGAAGCCGATAAGGGAGAAGAGAGACCATCGTTGGCAATGACAGCTTGAAGGAACGATGACTGGCGTGAGAGAGAGAGACAAATGGAGATCGAGAGAGAAATGAGACAAAAAGAGAGGAAAAGAGAGGAGACAAGCTAAGGGGAAGGAAACGCATGTGAGGGGGTGGAGAAGAGTCACCGCTGACGCCAACCCAGCTGAAAATTCGGTGAAAAAAGGTTTAAAACGGCTAGAACGAGAGAGGGCAATGAGGTCGAAAATGGAGAAGGTCGAACCGACCTCATCGCCGTTGATCCGAGCGAGGCCACCACCAGATCTATGCTTCGCGTGGCCAGACGGACCACCAAGAAGTCGAAGCCAGTAGAGAACCGACTGACAGAGTCCAGAACGGTGGGGGTTATGCTGAACCGATTTGGACCGGTTCAGCTAAAATGAAACTGTGTTGAACCGGACCGGATTGGTTCAACCAAAAAAAAAGGAAAAATGGGACAAAAATTTGAGGACGCAATCGACCTACGAGTGAGCCGGTAAGCGGTCGAAATTGACCGATTTAATTTTTGAAATATTTAATTGAAATTATATTTGACCAAAATTGACTAAGTAAATATATAAACGTGTAGTGCGAAATTAGTGACAAACGTGAGTTTGAGTCGGCCTCGATTTGTGTACTATCACAGAATCTCAAGTAAGTGAATCTTGATTCTATAAATTGGATAGTTATACGAGTTAGAAATTAATCGCATAAGTTACGATTTATTCCGTAAAAAATTTTATAATACTTGAAATTGAAAATAGGCTGTCATAAATGATTTTAAATGGTCGAAAGAGACTAGAAATTGGATAAGAGAACGTAACAGTGATGTTAGGCCAAGAATTCAGCCAAATGTTCGTAATGGTACAAGCTTGAGTAGCAATCAGCACAATTTAGTTTATGGGCCCCACAAAAAGCATAATAAAAGTAAATGAGCCCAATAAGTTAAATTGACTGTAGTAAACGAAGGAAATATATTTATTGGGTCAAATTAATATGATAAATAATTTTCTGTAGCTCCAAAGATTGGATTAGGAGTATATCGGACTAGACAAGCTTTGAGCAATGAAATTTATCACATTCGACTTGATACGAGGTAAAGGAATTTTATGAGTAGTTAGAGATACTTGCACGTATTTTTTAGGGTATTTACAGCGACATAAAAAGTCTGAGGGTTCTAGAAAAAGGAATAAAATTTATAGAGACCTGATATGGGTAAATTACCAATTTACCCCTATTAATAGTAAAATTAGGAAAAAATGTAAAAAGGATGGAAAAACATGTTTTTGAGTGTTTTTACTGCTGTTTAGCAGAAGAGTAGATATCCGGGCTAATGATTTCATGGTTGATGAGAAATAGCACAATTTATGGTGCTGATTTTTATGTTTTAAAATCATCCCTTTCTAAAATACTCCAGCACTAGATTTTCATAATATGCATATTATAGTACTGGAGCATTGCTCGTACTACATTTTATGTGATTTGTGCATGATAGAGTGCTGGAACATTGCTCGTACTCAGTTTTACATGGTTTATACATGACATAGTATTGGAGCATTTGGTCGTACTTGATTTAATGAGTTTTATACATAGCATGGTACTGGAGCGATTGCTCGTACTTGATTTGAAATATGAACTATGCATGACCTAGTCCTGGAGTGTTACTCGCACTAGTGGTTGATTTTGTGATATGCATAAGACAGTGTTTAAGCGGGTCCTGACTATGTGTCACATCAAGATGGGCACTGTAGTTTTAATGTGATATACATGAAATGATTTAAAACCGTGTTGATTGCCTCGTGTAGACTGAGTGTAACACGGATAAGATGCTCGCACTTGGATTTTGATACATGAGTGATAATTCTTTTAAAATAGAATTATCTATACTTAATTTCTAAATTAATTATTTTAATCCACATATTATTGTATTAATTATCCCCTCGATTTAATTAAAATTCACATGTTTGCAGATAAATTAAATCTGGATGAATTTCAGTTATTTCAATAGAAAATGGACTGAAAATGGGCTAAAAAGGAGACTGGACCACTAGCATTTCGCAGCATGAGTCATCATTCTTCTGGAGATATGTGACGTCGAATGTCCATATTTTATTCGCCTTTGAAGGATAAGATCAACGGACACCGCGACCACCTCATCGAAAACACAAGCCATGCCACAACGCACATCCTGGTGGACAAGAAGACAAATGATGTGGAAATATCTTCTCCAAAGCGAATGGAGTAAAGACAAGTGGCCAAATAATGCCAACTCATCTAGGATTGGAAATTACCTTTGTACCCTCAATTTTGTGTATAAATAGAACATGATAAGACATTTTTTTTTACCAAGTAGTTTTTAGAGTAGTTTTTAGAATTTTTAGGTTAAAGTTTTTTTATGTTAGGTTGCTAGGTTTTAGGATTATTTTTCCTTAGTTTCTTTTAGCTTTTCAAGTTGGCAGCCACTATTTTCTAAGTTTAGCAAGTTTTTATTTCCTTTGATTTAGGCACTTTTAAGCCTTGTTAATGAAAAGTTTATTTTTGTTTTACTAGTCTCATTTACTACTTTGTTTTCATTTTCTTTTGTTGTTCACTTGGGAAGCTTAAGCTAGGTGACAGTAGCCATTATTCTCAGATTGCAAGCTTTCCTTCTATTTCTTCTAATGCACATTTCTCTTCATTTGATGGCTCTCATGTTTTCGTTAATCACTGCTTAAGATTCTTTATATTTTTGTTTAAAATTTATGTTTTGATTTACATCTATTTCACGGCATTTTTTCTTTCTTTTTATGCATTCAAAGTATTACATATTCCTGCTTAAAAAAAATTAAACTCTGTTATGAAATTTGTTTTTTTTTTTTTCTACTTTTGCTTCTTCAAGATTGCTTTCTTCAAACTTTCGAGTTCTGTTTTAGATATTACTGCAGCTGCTTATGCTAGACAAGGTTGCTGTGTTTCACTGTTCTTGCATTGCTACCCGTGCTTGCAGTTGTGATGTCTGCCTGGACACGCCGCTATTGAAGAAGCATCGCAACTATAATAGGAGTTGGTTGTGTAAGACCCGATTTTATTGTAAGAGCAAAAAGGGATTGAATAGAAATTTTCGAGTGCATTTAAAAATGCAAAAGGATTGAAATGGTATTCCCGAACACGTGCAAGGGCAAAACGATCAAAAGATCGAAAGTCGGTATAAATTCGAGAAGAAAATTTAATTAAAAATATGAGATTGAGAAACCTTGATCAATAACGAAGAAATAATTAAATTTTAGATTAAATTGATCAAGATATGAATTTATAGGAATTAATCAGAATTTTCACCTCGAGAAATTATCTCGAAAATAATCAAAAAATATACCGAAAAGATGAAGTAAAACCGATAAATTCATTTATTGAATAAATGAATAAAATAATAAATTTTTTTAGGATATTTTAGAAAATAATAATATTTTAATCAATTAAAAGAATAATAAAAATAATAATTAAAAAAACAACTCAGAATTGCGATTTCGCGATTCTGAAGGAAGAAGGAAACAAGCAGAAGTCGAGGAACCCAGCCCCGTTGGCCTCACCCACCGAAAGCCACAGAAAAGCCGACCAGGTGAGGCAGCCGAGCTCGTCGGCACCGATAGCTAAGGGAAAATGGCGACCGACGAGAGAAACGATGAGAAACGGAGAAATCGAGAGGGGGAAGAGAAATTTCTGATGAACGGTGTCGATCTAGCCCCAACCGACCCTAGCCGAGGGTTCCCGAAGCGCAGGCGACACATCGGTGGTGGCCACGGTCGGCGAAATCGACGGACGACGCCGAAAACGGCGGAAAGAAGGAGAACCACCGACGTCGAAGAGGAGAAAGGCCAAACCGTCCTCATTGCCACCGATCCGAGCATGGATACCACCAGATCCGTGCATCGGACAGCCAGACGAACCTGTCGGAGGTGGAAGCTGATGGAGAATCGGTCAGCAAGGCACTGAACCGGTCGAATCGGACTGAACTGACGGTGTGAATCGGGTTGAATCAGACCAAACCGGTTCAGCCAAAAAGAAAAAGAAAAGAAAGAGAAAAAGGGAAAAAAAGAAAAGAGGAAAAATTGGGGAAAATTTCCAGTTATGCAATCGAGCTACGGGTAAGTCGGTAAGCGGTTGAATTGACTATTTTAAATTTCAGAATATTTAATTTAATTAATATTCGACTGAAAGTTTACTCGAAAAAAATATTTAAATTGTGTAGCTCGACAATTGACGTCAAACGAGAGCTCGAGACAGCTTCGATTTGCGTACTATCATAGAATCATAGGTAAGTAACCCTTATTGACGATAATTTTGCATCGTTATACGTGTTAGAATTTACCGCATAAACTACGGATTTAAATTCTGAATTAAATGAATTAAATTCTGGAATTAGAGATAAATTGTAGTAAATAATTCATTAAGCTATCTGAGAATTTAGAACGAGGTCCAATATATACTGATGGGCCCAGTGAGCCCAATAGGCCTCGATAATGTGAATAATAAGTGGAAAACGGGCTCAAGGCCAATTAAGGCCCATTATGGTACAATCGGGCCCAATATGGGTGAACGGGCCAAATGATTTAAATTAAGCCCAAAAAATATGAAATACAATTACATATATTGTATTTGACCTGATGTATATTATACGCAGTTCCGGAGATTTGGTTGAGAGCAAATCAGACTGCATGACGAGACATTAGTGGAAAGGTCAGACTGTATAGAAAAATGAGGTAAGGGAATTGTGTGAGTAGCTAGAGGTAGCTACGCGTATTTTAATTGCTTTTCTGTATACTGAATATGTATGTATACCCTGATTATGTACAAAGGTCCTAAAAATAGTTTAAAGATTTTACAGACTCGAAATCGAAAAAGACTATTTTACCCCTATTAAGGGAAGTTCACCTAAGGATGGTGAAAGCATGACATGCATGAAATGCATGATTTAAGGAATTTTTTGAGTTAAGGAATTTTATTGGTTTTAATCAAAGTAAATCGATAGATTGGCCAATAATTGCATAAGTTTCCCAAAATAACACTATGTAAGTGTTGTTTATATTTAAATGGAATTTCTTTGGAAAATGGGCCAACTATCAAGTTTATATGAAAACAGATAGTGCTGGCGTATAGCTCGCACTATATCTGAGTTTGTGAGTGTGCATAAAACGTGCTTGAGCGGTTGCTCGCACCGACTTGTGTGACATCATATGCATGAAATGTGCTAGAGCGGTTGCTCGCACTGATTTTTATTAAAAAAAAAAAGCATGAGAAGTGCTCGAGCCTGGCTCGCACTCTGTTTTGACTGTTTTGACGGTTTTGACTGGATATGCATAAAAGGGGGCTGAAGCGATTGTTCGCACTAGTTTTTATGATTGACATGCATGAGAGGCGCTGGAGCTTAGCTCGCACCCTATTTTGATATGATAATTGCATAAAAGCCAAGCTGGAGTGTAACTCGCATGAGATTTGAGTTATTGATGCATAACACCGTACTGGAGCTTGCTCGCCCGTGTTTTTATGGTTTTATAACTCATTTTAAAGTCGTATTGGAGTTTTTCTCGTACAAGGTTTTCACTGAGTTTTTATACAAATCTGTACTAGAGCATTGCTCGTACGTGGATTTTACTTGAATTTATAATTTTTTTAAATCGTACTGGAGCGCTGCTCGTACGTAGTTTTCATTGATTTCTATGAAACCGTGCTAGAGCTTCGCTCTCATAGGGATTTATTTGACATGCATATAGCTGTGTTGGAGCCTCCTATAGACTGTGTGTCACAGTGAGATGATATGCTCACACGTTCATACTGAGACAGAGATGATATGGGTGGATAAGACCTATTACAGGCACCCCTGACTGAGCTTGGGTTCACAGAGTACATTGTACCGTGTATGTCATACGGAGTATGCTGTACCGTGGGGATTGTTGGAGTGGAGTGGCATTAGCCACGAGGCAGCAAGCCTTGCCCTCGCAATCCTGGTGTTATGCTGTTCTGGCGGGTAGGACGACCCACCACCTGTTTTAGGTGTGATACCCCGTACACTAGGTACCGTGTTGCCAGGGATCACGAGGTCATGGCCATAGTCCTATGTTGTTACTGATAGTCATCTACTTGTCTCACATGATATAACTTGTGGTCTGATAGACCAGGGTAGACCCGAGGGAGGGGTCAAGCCCCCGATTTTATGATTTTATGATTTTATAATATGTGACCCTAAAAGAAGGGTGGTTTTATAACCGAAGTTTTATTATGAATTTTAATGACTTGTTTTATGAATTTGAGATTTACTTATAAGATAATTGACCCAGATGTGGTTATTTTATTTTGCATTTTAATAAAATGATTTGAATGCAGTAGCATGATGATGTTTTCCATGCTTTCATTTCAAATTCATGATTTGTCTTACATGACATGAAAGAATGCATGATCTTGTTTTACTTCATGCTAATTATGATTTAAGGATGTCACATAAAATGCTAATGATGCATGAATTACATGCTTTCTATATGCACAAATAGTTTTGATAAACTATGTCACGGATATATGCATGGTTTTATGCTTGAGATTTTAATGAAAAGAAATGGATTTTAAGGACATGGCATTATGAGCATGTAGATAGTGGAGCTATCTACTTACTTGCATAATTGCCTTACTGAGCGTGTGGTTTGCTCACCCCCCTTATTTTCTCATATTTTCAGAGCACTCGCAATAATTAGTAAGCGGCTAGGGACTTGCATCTTAGCATTTGCTGCTTCCCATCGAGAAATAAGTATACTCATTTGTATAGTTTTGTATCTAAATATGTAATGTACAGTACTGTAAACGTATATGATGTCGGGGATGTAGAGTTATAAATATCATTGTGTATGTATTCAGTGAAAATGAAAAGATAGTAAACTCTGATATGTGAACTTGATTATGGAAATGGAATGGTAAATAGTGTGAGGTGACTAACACCAAATCATAGCCCAACTGTTTGTAGGATGGCCACGATGAGAGAAAGGTAAGAATTAAATAATAAATGAAAAAGCAAAAAATTTACTCTGATTTTTAGGTAATTTGGGTCGTGACCATTTTCATGGTATCAAAGCTTGAGTTGGCCAAATATGAGTCGGTGTTAGTGGTTAAGGAAGTTTACATCCCCATGTACTGTGCATTATTTAGATACAATTGTGTATATCGAGATGGAAGTGCAGCTAAGAATTTGGTTTCAAATGCAAGTATAAACTCTTTAACTGATAGCCGCTATAGTAGAGAGGCGAGTACACGAGCTCGAGGCCGTAGAGGTAGGCCTGAGAGTCATACTGAGTTGCCACATGAGACTCAAGATGAGATTGAAGTGGAGGCTGATGTTGAGCATGCCCCACAGAGTCCGACAAAGAGATCGGATAGAGTCCGACAAAGAGATCGGACAGTATTGATACACGCTCCGCAAGCATTGTTACGGAGTGTGGAGGATATCTTACGAACTAATTGCTCAGAGTATGCATGGGATTTGAGGGTGAGTCGAAACATTGGTGGAAGTCCGCTCGACCCATCTTAAGAGTTAGACATCCAAAATGGATATGGAAAATAATTTGAGACGTATTCCGGTGGCAGAATATCCCGGACACTGCTTAAAGGAAATTACAGATAAAATTCTTTACTCTGACCCAGATGAACTGGTTGATTAACAAGTATGAATCTCAGTTTATATCCCTGGACAGATATGACTACGACACTATGAACAGTAAGAGTCATGATGTCTGAAAGTTCATGGAAGGGCTTAGATTGTCAATTTGAGTCTGATTTGGGCCGTTAGATATCACTACCTATGCCGAAGCAGTGCGCAGACTACAGTTGTGTGAATAAGATCATGAGTTGCACGACTCTGAGATTGGAAAAGGTAGTAAGGGCTGAAATTGAGACAAAAAGAGAATAGAGAATGACAGAGATGTCAGAACGGGAAAAAGGTAGTTTGATAAAAGATTAGAGCTGATGAGTCACGGGGTAAGATGATTGGTAAGGCCCCAGTGTATCCAAATACAGTACTTTTGAGGGGTATTGTGATTGGAGGACCCCGACCTGCTCCGTAGCAGTGTGAGCAGTGTAAAAGTGTAAGCAGTGAGAGCAATGTAATAGTAGCAATGTAGCAGTGTAACAGTGTAGCAAGTGTAAACAATGTAAGATGTGTGGTAGTTACCATGGAAATAAGATGTAGGATGAGGGCGAGTGTATGCCTTGGACCAGGACATTGCTGATGTTTCATTGATGTGGTGGAAGATACCACACTGATTGTGAATAATGAAATAATTATTTTAATGGATCCTGGTGCTACGTATTTATTCATATCGCCTTCAGTTACTTATAAGCGAGAGAAAGATGTGAAGCCTGTACCCTTAGGCAAGATGATGATGGTTAGATGATTATCACTAACTGAATATGGGTATAGAGATTGTAAGTTGAAAATAAGGGTAAAAACATCACTGAAAAGCGTATTATAAGTTTTAACAAGTAATGAAAGAGTTTGTTATAAGCGATATGTAGTGAATATGAATTGCGACCAAGTATAAGAGGAAAATATATCCATAACCAGTTTATGTGGTCAAGTGTAAGGGTTAATAAAGGTATTTCAAAATATCTCCCCGCCTGAAGACATGACAATGTCGAGAAGCGAACACATAACTTGTAAATTGAAATCGACAGTTGTAATATATACATTTAAAATTTGGGTACCTTTACTGGTACGATAAAGAGATATAGAATTCGATTAATCATGAAGGTTTAAAAATTTAAAATTTTATAAAAGCCGTTAATATAAGAAAAAAGAAATGATGCGGGTTAGTAGCTTGAACATAAACGATTTTGAAATGACGTTTTACTTTTACGCGTACGTAGGTCAAGAATATGGATGATTGAAATATTTAGTGGAACTCAACTACGATGAGGTATTTAAAGCTTACCTGGACCGATTGGTTGTCATCTTTAGCGATGATTGATGTATTCGAAGTCCATGGAAGAGCATGAGTAGCAACATGAAACTATCTTACAGACGAATTGTTGAGAGTTTCTCGAAATTGGCTGCTCAATTGACACATCTTATTCGGAAAAGAATGTATGCCAGTAGGATGATAAGTATGTAAATGGCTTCAATGAGTTTTGGTATATTAAAGTAATAAACTGATCACCGTAATTATTCTCACCATAACCAACAGCTCAAGAGGTTTTTCAGTGTGTATGGATACCAAAATAAGGATTGGGCTGTGTATTAATGTAAAATGGGAAGATAGTCGTTTATGGATCCAGATAGTTCAAGGACCATGAGAGAAACTATCTGATCGATGATTTAGAGTTGGCAACTGTAGCGTTTACACTTAAGGTATGGCGCCACCACTTTTATGGTAAGAAATTTTGGGTATGCACTGATCGTAAAAGCCCCGAGTATCTGTTTTCACAGAAAGAGTCGGATATAAGATAACCAAAAGGCTTAGAGCTTCTAAGGATTATGATTGTGAACACTGTACCACCCAGGAAAGGCTAATGTAATGGCTAATGCCTTGAACAGAAAGAGCCTCAGAATAGTATCACATATGATGGTCAGGGAGCGTGAGTTGCTAGAGCAGTTGTGAGCCTCAATAGTGATGTGATCCCTTCTGATGATGATGGTGATTTTGTGACAGCTAGCCTGAGGTTCGAACCGGATTTGAGTGATCGGATTTGCCAGGCTTAGCGTGATGATCGGCATGGTGTCGATAGTTTAGGTTAGATTCAGATGGGTACAGTGACAGAGTTCACAGTGAGTGATGATGACTTACAGAGGTTCAGAGATAGTATAAGTGCTCCCCAAGACCACAGTTGATGAGATAGTGTTATTGTCAGAAGCTCACTCTTCGGTATATACGATACATCTAGGAAGTAATTAATATATTGGAATCTCTGAAAGGGTATTGGTGGTCAGATATAAAAAAAAAGACGTTGTAGAGTTGTGGAGAAGTGTCTCATATGTCAGCAGATTAAGGTAGAGCAAAAGAAGTTGTAGAGTTATTGTTGACACAGAAAAAAGAACAAGTTATCATGAATTTCGTGATGGGTTACAGAGGACCCAGATGAATCACGAGGCTATCTGGATGATAGTAGATAGATTGATTAAGTCTACCCACCTTCTGGTTATGAAATCCCCAGATACTCTGAGTGTGTAGGCAGATTTATGTGTAAGAAAGATTGTGAAATAGTATGTAGCGTTCCAGTGAGCATGGTATCAGATAGGGATTCCCGCTTCACTTCCCACTTCAGGGAACATTTTTTAAGAAGCTATGGGGACTCGATTGAGTGTTAGCATAGCTTTCATCCTCAGACAGATGGTCAGTCAGAGAGGACTGTACAGGTCTTGGAGGATGTGATAAGAGCATGTGCCATTGATTTTATAAGCTCCTAAGATGATTAGTTGTTACTAATCGAATTCGCCAATAATGATAGTTATCACTTGAGTATCGGGATAACATTATATGAGGCATTGTATGGCCGTAGGGAGTTGTTCCCTGACTTGGATAAGAAAAGTGGGTGACAGATAGAGAATTATTCCCGAATTGGTAAGACAAATCTCTGAGGATGTTCAGTTGATTATGAGAGATTAAGAACACCTTAGAGCAGATAGAAAAGCTATGCTAACAAGAGATAAAAAATCATTGGAATTCACTAAGGGTGAATCAGTATTGTTGGAAGTTAATTGTCATAAGGACATAACGAGATTTGGAAAGAGATATTGGACAAAGTGGAAGATAAGACCTGTAGGTTGGCATTACAATTTGAATAAACAGGCATCCACAATGTGTCCTATCTTATTATGCTTTGTAAATACTATCCGGACCCAGCATAGGTGATCGGATATGAGCTTCAACAGCTTATCTCAATGCAAGTGTAATATATGTTAGAAAAATAATTTTGGGTATTAGACGGAAGGAGAAAGTGTTGAGGTTTAAGATGATCTCCCTAGTTAAGTATGTTGGTGGTATTACACTCAGGAAAAAGTCACTTGAGAATGACAGCATGTAATATGATAGTTGTACCCGGAGTTGTCTAAGGAATCATTTTACTTGGTTCTAATTTGGAGGATCAAATTTCTTAAGTGGGGGAGATTGTAAGACCTGATTTTATCGTAAGAGCAAAAAGGGATTGAATAGAAATTTTCGAGTGCATTTAAAAATGCAAAAGGATTGAAATGGTATTCCTAAACATGTGCAAGGGTAAAACTGTCAAAAGATCAAAAGTCCGTATAAATTTGAGAAGAAAATTTAATTAAAAATATGAGATTGTGAAATCTTGATCAATAACAAAGAAATAATTAAATTTCGGATTAAATTGATCAAGATATGAATTTATAGGAATTAATCGAAATTTTCACCTCGAGAAATTATCCCGAAAATAATCAAAAAATATACCGAAAAGATGAAGTGAGACCGATAAATTCATTTATTGAATAAATGAATAAAATAATAATTATTTTTAGGATATTTTGGAAAATAATAATATTTTAATCAATTAAAATAATAATTAAAAAAACAACTCAGAATCGCGATTTCGCGATTCTGAAGGAAGAAGGAAACAAGCAGAAGCCGAGGAACCTAGCCCCGTCGGCCTCACCCACCGGACGCCACCGAAAAGCCAACTAGGCGAGGCAGCCGAGCTCACTGGCACCGATAGCTAAGGGAAAAATGGTGACCGGCGAGAGGAACGATGAGAAACGGAGAAACCGAGAGGGCGAAGAGAAATTTTTAGCGAACGATGCCGATCTAGCCCGTACCGACCGTAGCCAAGGGTTCCCCAGGTGCATTCGACACAATCGGTGGTGGCCACGGCAGGCAAAATTGATGGACGACGCTGGAAACGACGGAAAGAAGGAGAACCACCGACTCCGAAGAGGAGAAAGGTCGAACCGACCTCAGTGCCACCGATCCGAGCATGGATACCACCGGATTCGTGCATCGGACAACCAGGCAGACCTGCCGGAGGTGCAAGCCGATGAAGAACCAGTCGGTAAGGTACTGAATAGGTCAAACCTGACTAAACCGGTAGTCTGAACCGGGTTGAACCGGACCGAACCTGTTCAGCCAAAAAGAAAAAGAAAAGAAAGAGAAAAAGGGAAAAAAAGAAAAGAGGAAAAATTGGAGAAAATTTTCAGTGATGCAATCGAGCTATGGGTAAGTTGGTAAGCGGTCGAATTGACTGATTTAAATTTCAAAATATTTAATTTAATTAATATTCGACTAAAAGTTTACCCAAAAAAAAATATTTAAATTGTGTAGCTCGACAAATGATGTCAAACGAGAGCTCGAGATAGCTTCGATTTGCATACTATCATGGAATCACGGGTAAGTAACCCTTATTTACGATAATTTTACATCGTTATGCGTGTTAGAATTTACCGCATAAACTACGGATTTAAATTTTGAATTAAATGAATTAAATTCTGGAATTAGAGATAAATTGTCATAAATAATTCATTAAGCTATCTGAGAATTTAGAACGAGGTCCAATATATACTGATGGGCCCAGTGAGCCCAATAGGCCTCGATAATGTGAATAATAAGTGGAAAATGGGCTTAAGGCCGATTAAGACCCATTATGGTATAATCGGGCACAAGGCCAATAATTTAAATTAAGCTCAGAAAGTATGAAATACAATTACATATATTGTATTTGACCTGATGTTTATTGTACGCAGTTTCGGAGATTTGATTGAAAGCAAATCAGACTGCATGATGAGACATCAGTGGAAAGGTCAGACTGTACAGAAAAATGAGGAAAGGGAATTGTGTGAGTAGGTAGAGATAGCTACGCGTATTTTAATAGCTTTTTTGTACATTGAATATGTATGTATACCCTGATTATGTACAAAGGTCCTAAAAATGGTTTAAAGATTTTAAGGACTCGAAATAGGAAATGACTATTTTACCCCTATCAAGGGAAGTTCACCTAAGGATGGTGAATGCATGACATGCATGAAATGCATGATTTAAGGAATTTTTCAAATTAAGAAATTTTATTGGTTTTAATCAAAGAAAATCGATAGATTGGCCAATAATTGCATAAGTTTTCCAAAATAACACTACGTAAGTGTTTTTTATATTTAAATGGAATTTCTTTGGAAGACGGGCCAACTATCAAGTTTATATGGAAACAAATAGTGTTGGCGTATAGCTCGCACTATATCTGAGTTTGTGAGTGTGCATAAAACGCGTTTGAGCGGTTGCTCGCACCGACTTGTGTGACATCATATACATGAAATGTGCTAGAGCGGTTGCTCGCACTCTGTTTTGACTGTTTCCAGTTTTGACTGGATATGAATAAAAAGGTACTGGAGTGATTGCACGCACTAGTTTTTTATTAACATGCATGAGAGGTGCTGGAGCTTAGCTCGCATCCTAATTTCATATGATAATTGCAGAAAAGCCGTGCTGGAGTGTAACTTGCACGAGATTTGATTTATTTATGCATAAAGTCGTGCTGAAGTGTAACTCGCACGAGATTTGAGTTATTGATGCATAACACCATGCTGGAGCTTGCGCGCACGTGATTTTATATGGTTTTATAACTCATTTTAAAGTCGTACTAGAGTTTTTCTCATACGAGGTTTTTACTGAGTTTTTATACATATTTGTAATAGAGCATTGCTCGTACGTGGATTTTACTTGAATTTATAAATTTTTTAAGTCATACTGGACCGTTGCTCGTACGCAGATTTCATTGATTTTTGTGAAATCATGCTAAAGCTTCGCTCGCATGAGATTTTTTGATATCATGAATATGTATGGAGCCGTTCTAGAGCTTCGCTCACACAAGGATTTATATGACATGTATATAGCCATGTGGAGCCTCCTGTAGACTGTGTGTCATAGTGAGATGATATGCTCACATGTGCATACTGAGACAGAGATGATATGGGTGGATAAGACCTATTGCAGGCACCCCTGACTGAGCTTGGGTTCACGGAGTACGTTGTACCGTGTATGTCACGCGGAGTACACTATACCATGGGGATTGTTGGAGTGGAGTGGCATTAGCCAGAGGCAGTAAGCTTTGCCCTCGCAATCCTGGTGTTATGCTGTTCTGGCGGGTAGGACGACCCACCTTCCATTTCAGGTGTGATACCTCGCACACTAGGTACCATGTTGCCAGGGATCACGAGGTTATGGCCAAAGTCTTATGTTGTTATTGATAGTCACCTACTTGTTTCACATGATATAACTTGTGGTCTGATAGACCAGGTAGACCGGAAGAAGGGGTCAAGCCCCCGATTTTATGATTTTATGATTTGATAATATGTGACCTGAAAGAAGGGTGGTTTTATAACCGAAGCTTTATAATGAATTTTGATGACTTGTTTTATGAATTTGAGATTTACTTATAAGATAATTGACCCGGATGGGGTTATTTTATTCTGCATTTTAATAAAATGGTTTGAATGCAGTAGCATGATGATGTTTTCCATGCTTTCATTTCAAATTCATGATTTGTCTTACATGACATGAAAGAATGCATGATCTTATTTTACTTCATGCTAATTATGTTTTAAGGATGTCACATAAAATGCTAATGATGCATGAAATTCATGCTTTCTATATGCACAAATAGTTTTAATAAACTATATCATGGATATATGCATGGTTTTGTGCTTGAGATTTTAATGAAAAGAAATGGATTTTAAGAACATGGCATTATGAGCATGTAGATAGTGGAGCTATCTACTTACTTGCATAATTGCCTTACTGAGCGTATGGTTTGCTCACCCCCTTATTTTCCCATCTTTTTAGAGCACTCGTAATAATTACTAAGCGACTAGGGACTTACATCTTGGTATTTGTTGCTTCCTATTGAGAAACAGGTATACACATTTGTATAGTTTTGTATCTAAATATGTAATGCACAGTACTGTAAACGTATATGATGTCGGGGATGTAGAGTTATAAATATTATTATGTATGTATTCAGTTAAAGTCAAAAGATAGTAAACTCTGATATGTGAATGTGATTATGGAAATGGAATGGTAAATAGTGTGAGGTGACTAACACCGAATCATAGCCCAACTGTTTGTAGGATGGTCACGATGAGAGAAAGATAAGAATTAAATAATAAATGAAAAAACGAAAAATTTACTCTGATTTTTAAGTAATTTGGGTCGTGATGTGCATGATTGATGGAGGGAGCTTATGGTTCTTCTCGGTATTGGCTTATATATTTTTTTCTATTGCTTATTGATTGGTTTCTATTTCAGTTTACAATTAACATTTTCTGCCAACCTGAATCTTTTCTTCTGTTTCACTGTTCTTGAGTTGATTGTTTCCATAAACTGTGTTATGTGATTCCAACATTTAACATTGTGTTTTCTGCCTTGGAGTGCTGTAGGAGGTAGTCTCCACTGCTGCTGGTCATGGTTTCTCATTATGCTAAAGCATAAATGATTCCTCTATTTTACTGCAATCCACTTTCTCCCTCTGTTCTGCTCTGTTCTTAGATTATGTTACTATTCACTTAGTTTTTCCTTTGATTCTGCATTACTCCATCATTTCTGCTGTGTCGATTTCTGCTGATTTTCTCTCAGTTTTTTTAGCATTTGCTTATTGTAGTTACTGTTGCTGGTGGTCCTCTTGATTCCGTCTCTCCAACTATATTCACCTTTAGGATGTGCTGCTCCTGCTTTGCACGGGAGGAGGTTCGCTAGTTTCTAATTGGAGTGTGTGGCAGGGGAGTGTTGTCAAAGAGGTAGCAGCCAGCAAGGCCTGGGCGAGTAACTGTGTGAAGGGTTGGTCCGTGCTGGGCAGTTGCAGGATGTGGTGACTGAAGCAGCAGCTGGCGAATCGGCTAGTCAGTGTTAGTGTTGGAGGCTTAACTACTACTGCTACCATTTGCTGGACATTCCCTGGTGTACTATAATAGGCGGAGCATGGCAACAAACTGCTGTACATTTTGGCTGCTGCTGGTGAGAAGTAGCAGGCTGCTGCAGCTTGAATGTACGCTGGCAATAGCAAGGACAATAGTTGGTGCATGAAAATGCATGGGTACAGTGTAGAATGTTTTGCCCGACAAAACAGTACATAGCCGAGAATTGATAGTTTGTTTTGTAGTTTTGTTTGCAATAGTTTAAGAGTTTATTATTAGTAGTTAGTAGTATTTTAATTTAGCACGCTTTTTAATTAGTTTAGGTAATATTTCATTAGTTTAATTAAATTGCATATGATTAGGATTGTTAGATTCAATAGCTTTAGATTTTAGTTTAGATTAAATTTAAGTTTCTTTCTTTTTATGAAATTGAAATTTTAATTTAATTATTTTCATGGATATATTTAGGAATCAGTTATTTCTCAAGCATCACTTAGAGTAGATTTTATCTTTAATTTAGGTATTTTAGTAAGTTAGTAATTACTTATTGCTTTATATATTTGAATTTTATTTCATTAGACCTTAGGTTAGATTATTTTATTTTAGATTAAAAACATGCGATTTTATTTTCATATTAGAATTCTCTAGTCTTATTCATTTTATTTTATATATGCATCTTAGTCTACTCATACTAATTAATTCTAGTTTCAGTATTTTTGTTTTGCAGGTTATCGCTTTTATTTGCTTAGAGCTCTGTCAGTAATTTTTTCTTTGATTTAATTCTTTTATAGTTTTCACATTTTTATTGTCTTACAGTATTTTTAAATTAAACCTTGTAGATCACCCTCTTAATAGTCATAATTTGCTAGGATATACTTAAAGTAAAATTAACTGGTACTTAGTTAGGCTAACGGTATTCTCTGTGGACGATAATCTGGAACTCCATTCCCTTTATTACTTGCGCGACCTGTGCACTTACGCTTTACATGTCTAGGTCACTTAGGACGCGACAAATCAATGGGTTGGTTACCGATGTGGTATAAGGTGGATAAGACTTATGACAGGCACACCCGGACCATGATGTGGGATAAAACCTATGGCAAGCACCCCAGACATAGGGTATATAAGACCTATGTGGGCACCCTCAGACCGTGATGTGGGATAAGACCTATTGCAGGCACCCCATACCATATGGGTCGATGGAGTTGTGATGCCCCGTACACTAGGTACCGTTTAGCTTGGGATCAAAGTATAAGATATGGCCATAGTCCAGGTTATTATTGTATATAGGCACCGAGTCTCACATGATTATATCACATGTTTTTATGATTTCGGGTAGACCTGAGGGATGGGTCGGAACCTGATTGACATGTTTTAATTGCTGAATGCCATATTTTACATGTTTGAATTTAAATGGCATGATTTACCTTAAAGGCATTATGAATTTACAAAGATGCAGTGTTTTGTATGAAATGCCTATATTTACGACCTCAGCATGATTTCAGTACACGTGATTAAATATGTATGTATTATATCAGTTTTCCAATTCATATTGTTAATGTGAAATCAAGGAAATAGTTTTTTAAGGCATAGCATTCTGTTCATGTAGATAGTGTAGTTATCTACTTGCTTGCATAATTACCTTACTGAGCATGTGGTTGCTCACCGTTTCATTTTCCCCCCTCTACAGAGTACTTTCAGTAGAAGGAGAGTGGCGGTGGTCTTGTATTCCTATCGTCTGCTGCTTCCCATCGAGGAAAAGGTGTACACACTTGTATAGTTTTTGTATCTGAACATGTAAATGCACAGTACTATACATTGCTATGATATCAGGGATGTAAAGTTATGTAAATACATTTATAAATGTATTTAGTTAAAGTCAAAGAATAGTAAATCCTGACATGTAAATGTGATATGGAAATGGAATGGTAAATAGTGTAAGGGGACTAACACCGAATCATAGCCCAACTGTTGGTAGGATGGTCACGAGGAGAGGAAGGTAAGAATTAAATAATAAACGAAAAATGAAAAATTTGTAGTGGTTTTTAGTGAAAAGTGGGTCGTGACAAAGGTGGTATCAGAGCTGAGTTGGCCTGATATAAGTCGGTGTTAGTGGTTAAGGAAGTTTACATCCCCATGTACTTTGCATTGTTTAGATACAATTTTGTATTTCAGGATGAAATTACAACTAAGAATTTGGTTTCGAATGCAAGAATATAGTCATTATAACTTATAGCTGCTATGGTAGAGGGGCGAGTACATGTACTCGAGGTCATATAGGTCGGCCAGAGAGTTGTACTGCGTCATCCCATGAGACTCAAGATGAGATTGAGGTGGTAGCTAATGTTGAGCATGTCCCACAGCGTCCCACAGTGAGGCCAAACGATATTGAGACACATTTCACGAGGTTAAAACGGAGTGTGGAGAATATTTTGGAGTTGTTTACTCAGTCTATGCAGAGAGCTAAAGGCTGACAAGGCCCAGCCGCATAGTCTGCACAGATGCCTCAGACTATAGAGACTCCAACACCCCACCAGTTTAGGATATGTGAGATCTGAGAAATTTATACATATCTAAATTATGTAATGAGAACATGAAGTGTAATTAAATTGAACTAAATGTGATGTACCTCTATATTTAGATGGTATAGAATGAGATCTTTAAGTGATGAATGAGTTATGAATGAGAATTTAATCAATGGAGTAAACTATGGCCATTATATGTGGAGATTTTATGTTAAGTGTGAAACTATGAGGTCAAATCGATCTCAGAGAAGAGAAGATCGATCTAGTAGGCCAAAGTGACAAGGAATGAGGAAATTAAGTGAGCAGATCGATCTTCAATGGAAAAGTATCGATCTCCTAATGATTATGTAATAAAGAGATCGATCTCATGAGGAAGAAATGAATCTCATTAAGCTTTCTGTAAGGAGAAGATCGATCTTCTCAAGGAGCAGATCGATCTCGTGAAGCATTCTGTAAACTAGAGATAGATCTTATAAAGACATTAAGAGATCGATCTAACCTCACAACAGATCGATCTCCTAGACATAAAATTATCCCAAAACGTTCCCAAATTCAAATGCAGATCGATCTCATCAAGGACCAGATCGATCTCCAACCCTTCGTCTATAAAAGGACCCCAGTGTTTCCTGCATTTCATCTTTTCTCTCTCTTCCAAACCTCCATTTTAGCCGAGCCCTAGCTTTCTCTCTTCCAAAGTCCCCATTTCGTCCAAATCGAAGGTTGTAGTAAGAAGGAAAGTTGTTCCTCATCTAAAGGACAACAACATACTTGGAAATCGAAAGACTGATTGAATTGAGGAGAGAGTTAAGCACTCCACAAGTTTGGGTATATTCTAAACCTTGATCTTGGATTTTTAAGTTATTTTTGGTGATTATGGTTGTAGGCATTGTGATTAAATAGCTAGGAAATGGTTAAGGATTGATGAAACTATGATTTTGTTGGAGTAAAGGTAATGTTAGGCAATTTATGTTAATTTTGGGAATTATAGCAATAAATTGGAATTGAGACAATAAGGTGAAATTAGAATGGAATATGGTGTGGGAAATGTAGAATTCTGAGATGTAGTGGATGAGAATGTGAATTGTGATAGAGTTGTGAGAATTGAGTTATTTGAGGTGTTAATGAGAATATGAACAAATGTGTGCTTAATAATGCGATTGAGTTGGGTTATTGATGTTTTTACATCGTTTGGACAGCTCGGGAGTTCTAGAGAGGAATGCAAGACTAGTCCGTGATACGGGGGAACGATTGCACTATACGAGGTGCAAAGAGGTAAGGGCAATACTTAACATCGTTTGTGTATGTGTTTTGATGTTAATTGTAGCATGAAAAGTGATTTGAGCAAACAAGCATGTTTTTATAAGTTGTGAATGAGTAGTGCACATGATTTTATAGCCGGTTGGGCCCCAACTTTTATGAGTTATTACCTAAGCGTGAAAATGTTTTACAACCATTTTGAGTTAAATACGTGAAAAGAGATTTGGGCTCTACGTTAAGGTGTACTGAGATTGAGAAATGTATACGTGGTTTTGCCAGTTGGAACTCAGTTTTAACATGTTTTGTGTTGAGTACACAAATGTCTTAAATGAGATTTATGAGAGAAAACCATTAAGAGTTCTATGTGAAGGTAAAACTTTTTATACGATAATGGCTAATGATTGAGACTTAGGTGTGTCATTTTGAATACACATCAGGCATTACTTTGGTAGCATGTAAGGCCGATATTATTCCTCACTTTGGTAGCGTTGGGAGGCATTGCTTTGGTAGCATGTAAGGCCGATATTATTCCCCGCTTTGGTAGTGTTGGGAGGCATTGCTTTGGTAGCATGTAAGTTCGATATTCCTCCGTTTTGGTAACGAGAGATGCCTCTGTTTTGGTAACGTGAGATGACCCCCATTTTGGTAACGCTGGGTGGCCTTGCTTTAGTAGCATGTCAGATCGATAGTGTGCATGAGGAGAGGCATTGCTTTGGTACTATGTAAGGTCGGGCCTTGTTTTGGTAACGTGTAAGTCCAATATACCATGTACACGACCATATTGTCGACATTTCCTTCTTTTGAGGATGCCTGGGATGTGCACCCAGAGGAGATTTATTATGATGTGCCATGACGAGTTTTATATGAGTTTTATTGCCTAGTCTCCTTTTTATACACATCAGTTGTGTTATGTGGCTATGCCACGTGCATTCTATTGAGGTGATTTTTATCACGTTTTAATGAGAAAAGCCATTATCACATTCTTATTTCCACATGCTTGTGACTGTGATTTGTACTGAGTTATGTACACTCACGTTTTACACGATTTTAGAGAAATGAAATGGGAATGATGTTTTAATGAGTTCATGCTATGTTTTAATTGAGTTTCAACTACGAGATTAAATGATTGTGTTGTGCAAATCATTGTTTTATTAATGAGTCCCTTACCCCCTTACTGAGCGATTTAGAAGCTCACCCTGTTTTCATTTCCCCCGATTTCTTCAAGTGAAGAGAGTTTTTCCCTGCGACGTACGAAGTAGTGGCTAGTAGAGGACTTGAACTTCAGGCCATAAATTGTATTTGAGGTATAATTTATCTTTTCATGTACCCAGACTAAAGTTGTAATTACAGACACTTGTTGTACAATGATGTATGGGATGTATTAGGATTAATTAACTTGAATTGAATAATGTATATTGTATGAAATATAATTATGAGATGATGAGATCCTGAGGTATGATATGTATGATGATGTATGACACTGCATAGGAATGCACCCTTTATTGTGAATGGATGTGAAAAAGTTTTAAATTTGCCATGTTTTTCGCGCTTTCGGGGGGTCACAGAGTTTTCTTGGTATCAGAGCTTAGGGTGTCTAGTATTGTCAGTGTTGGTCAAGTGAAATAGAATACATCCCAAGTGTCTGTATAAGTCTGGTCATGAACTAAAATTGAGGATTAAGATTTCAATCAAGTTTGATATGTACGAGTAGGAAACGTGTTGAGATTGAGAATGAGTGGACGACGAGGTTGTTCGAAGAGGGAGACAGAGCCACCTCCGCCACTTGCCCCACAACTTGAGAATCCTAACTCTCGATTTAACCGAATTTAGACAAATGTACGGTAGGGATTTGATCAACTAGCAGCGTTATTTGAGCAGCATTTTGGAGTCAATGCCTCGGGTACTACTCCTACACCACCAAAAGGACCTCCCGTGTCCCTAGTACAGATGGACCTGGTGCCTCTTGTCACTCAGCCTGATGATAGAAGTATGGTCCGATTGAAGGACTTTTTGAAAATGAATCCGCCCGCATTCAGAGGGAAAAAGGATCTTGTAGAGGCTGAGGAGTGGCTAACTGAGTTGAGAGTCATATTTGACTATTTGGGATGCACTTTTGCTGAGAGGGTCAGTATGGATGCCTATATGTTGAAAGGGAGAGCTCGAGATTGGTGGGGTACTACCTAGGGTATTTTGATGTCCAGCCAGGATGTGATTACCTGGGAAGAATTTTAGGCGACTTTTGAGCCCAATTTGTATCACGAGCTGCTTAGAGAAGGAAGCAAGCAGAATTTTTGAATCTGGTATAGGGTGATATGTCTGTGGACGATTATGAGAGCCGATTTACCGCTCTATTGAGATATGATCCAGAGACCTTCAAGAATGAAGAGCTTAGCACATAGAGATTTGTGTATGGATTGAAGCCCATCATCGGAGATCGATTGATAGGGCTATGTATTACTGAGTTTGGAGATGCTCTGAGACGAGCACAAGAGATTGAGAGGGGAATCGAAATTTTACAATCCTAGAATGAGTTTAGTACTATGACTAGGGACAAGGCCAAGAGGCTAGTGATTTCCCAAGCAGAGGTTTGGAGAGGTTCCTTCAGAAGAGGGAGGATTGAGGTACAGAAGGGCAGATTTGAAAGACCTAGAGCTTATCCCATCATTAGAGAGACCCCTCGAGATGTCAGGCTTGAGATAAGTGTTTGTAGAGATTGTGGCTGACAGCATGAAGGAAGTTGTACTGGGTTGATCCGTGGATGTTTTAGATGTGGAGAAATGGGTCAAAGATTAAGAGATTGCCCTTAACCTCAGAAACCACATGCTCTAGAGCCTGCCAGACAACAACCTCAGAGAGTGAATCCCCAGAGACGAGCCACTGCTGTAGAAAAAGGAAAGAAGTCCGTTACAGTGGGACGTGTGTTTGCTTTGGACAAAGAGATAGCAGACACTTATGCAGAAACTATAAGAGGTACACTCTCTGTCTGTAATCATAAGGCTCATGTGTTGACTGATTCAGGGTCCACACATTTGTTTATTTTTGAGTATTTTGCATGTAGATTAAATTTGAAGTTTGAAACTCTAGAGTATATACTACATGTAAATACCCCTATGCATGAATCCTAGAGAACTGATTTGATCTATAGAGGATGTGAAATAAAGGTGGGAGATAGAGTGATGTTAGCAGATCTAATAATATTAAATATGCATCGGTTTGATGTAATTTTGGAAATGGATTGGCTGGCAACCAATCGAGTGAGTTTAGACTGCTACACTAAGATTGTAACTTTCTCCCTACTTGAACCTTACAGATATTGAGTAAATAGACGTATGGAATTTTGTAAGTAATTGAAAATTATGACGTTGCTTTTGAGAGTACTAAATTTGATCATTCATGTGAAGGTTATGAAACATTCATCTCAGATGATGATAGGGAACATCTGAGGATCGAGGATATACCTGCGGTGTGTGAATTTTCGAATGTTTTTCTAGATGAGCTACCAGGATTACCACCAGAGAGAGAGCTGGAGTTTACCATTGATTTGGTACCAGATACTCAGCCTATCTCTAGACCTCCATATAGGATGGCGTTAGTGGAACTTAAGGAATTGAAGAAACAACTACAGGAGTTATTAGATCAAGGTTTATTAGACCCAGTGTCTCACCGTGGGGAACACCAGTGTTATTCATGAGGAAGAAGGATGGTAGTCTCAGATTATTTATAGACTACCGACTGTTGAATAAAGCTACAGTGAAGAATAAGTACCCATTGCCCAGGATTGATGACCTGCTTGATCAGCTGAGAGGGGCCTCAGTCTTCTCATATTGATTCAAGATCGGGCTATCACCAACTGAGGATTAAGGAGCAAGATATTTCGAGGACGGCCTTCGGGACAAGGTATGGCCATTATGAATTTCTAGTGGTACCCTTTGGATTGACGAATGGCCCTGCAGCCTTTATGAGGTTAATGAATGAAGTGTTCATAGACTATCTAGATAAGTTTGTGATAGTCTTTATTGATGATATATTAGTGTACTCTCGGTCTTATGAGGAGCACGCACAGCACTTGTGGTTAGTACTTCAGATACTCCGAGATAAGCAATTATATGGAAAGCTTAGTAAGTGTGAGTTTTAGCTGGATCAGATAGCTTTCCTTGGTCACATAGTTTCAGAGGAATGAGTATCATTAGATCCAAGTAAAGTAGAGGCTGTGCTTAATTGGGAAAGATCGAAGACAGTTATAAAGGTACGAAGCTTCCTTGGTTTGGCAGGGTATTATAGAAGATTTGTGGAAGGATTTTCCAAGATTGCCACTCCTTTGACTAAGCTCATGCGTAAGGAGACTCCATTCATATGGACTGATCAATGTGAGCTTAACTTTCAGGAATTAATGAGGGTATTAACAGCGGTACCTGTGTTGACTATTCCTGAGGGATCAGGAGGATATTTAATGTACAATAATGCCTCGCATCAAGGATTGGGGTCTGTGCTCATGCAGCATGGAAGAGTGGTCGCTTATGGATCGCGACAATTGAAAGATCATGAGCAGAATTACCCCACGCATGATTTGGAGTTAGCTGCTATAGTGTTTGCCTTGAAGATCTGTCGACACTATTTATATAGGGAAAGATTCCAGATCTTCACTGATTACAAGAGTTTGAGGTATCTCTTTGATCAGAAGGAGTTAAACATGAGACAAAGGAGATGGATGGAACTCCTTAAGGATTATGACTGTGAGATTCTATACCATCTGGGTAAGGCTAACACAGTTGCTGATGTCCTGAGCAAAAAGAGTATGATATGATTTTCAGGGAATGGGATTTGTTGGAGCAGTTCGCTGAACTCCGGATTAAAGTTAAAGAGGTAGAAACTAGATTTTTGGCTAGCCTGCGAATAGAGCCCAGGATCATGGATCATATTAGAACTAGGCAACGGAATGATCAGAGGTTGATAGATATGGTTAGCTAAGCTGAGCAGACTTCGTAGTCGAATCTCACAATTAGAGAGGATGGATCATTGAGATTTAAAGGATGAATTTGTGTACCGAACGACGATACCCTGAAGAGACAGATACTGAGAGAGTCCCATTACTCGCGATACACCATGCACCCAGGTAGTACTAAGATGTATCGAGATTTGAGAAAGGTGTACTGGTGGAATGGTATGAAGCAAGACGTGGCAGAGTATGTGGCCAGATGTTTAGTATGCTAGCAAGTGAAAGCTGAGCATTAGAAGCTCTAAGGATTACTCCAGCCTTTACCTGTTCCTACATGGAAATGGGAGTATGTCACCATAGATTTTATTATGTGTTTACCGAGGACCTGGAGAGGACGTGATGCTATATGGGTTATAGTGGATAGACTGACAAAAAGTGCAAACTTCCTTGCCATCAAGAGCACAAATACGATGGATGCCTTAGCTGAGTTATATGTCAGCGAGATAGCTAGATTACATGGGGCTCCAGTGAGTATTACTTCTGACAGAGATTCTCGATTCACTTTCACATTTTGAACCCCATTTCAGGAGTACATGGGATCTCGATTAAGTTTTAGTACCGCTTATTATCCTTAAACAGATGGTTAGTCAGAGAGGACTATTCAAACCCTGGAGGATATGTTGAGGGTATGTATGATGGATTTTAAGGGATCATGGGATGATCACCTGCCCCTAGCAGAAATTGCATACAATAACAGCTATCATGTGAGTATTGGAATGACACATTTTGAGGCTCTATATGGTAGGAGGTGTAGATCCCCTGTAGCTTGGGAAGAAGTCGGTGACAGAAAGATAAATGCTCCCGAGCTTGTTGAGCAAGTTGTACAGAGTGTGAAACTCATATGTGAGAGATTGCAGGCTGCACAGAGTAGACAGAAAAGCTACATAGATGTGCGTAGACGACCACTTAAATTTGATGTTGGTGATGCAGTATTTCTGAAGATATCATCGAGTAAGCGTATCATGAGATTTGAGAAGAAAGGGAAATTGAGTCCTTGATACATAGGACCATTCAAGATTCTTGAGAGAGTGGGAGAGGTAGCCTACAAGTTGGCATTACCCCCACAGATGTCTGGAATACACAACGTCTTCCATGTGTCTATGTTAAGGAAGTACCACCCGGACCCTTCTCATGTCATAGAGTATGAAGAGATGGACATAGAAGAGGACATGAGCTACCCTGAAGAACCCGTTCGGATCCTTGATAGGAAAGAGAAGGTACTTCGAACTAAAAGCATCTCATTAGTGAGAGTTTTATGGAAACATCACTCAATGGAAGAGGCAACGTGGGAATTGGAAAGTCTAATGAAGGAGAAGTACCACTATCTGTTTGACGAGTTGCGATGAATTTGGAGGACCAAATTCTTTTTAAGGCGGGGAGGATGTGAGATCTAAGAATTTTCTACATATCTAAATTATGTAATGAGAACATGAGGTGTATTTGAATTGAACTAAATGTGATGTTCCTTTATATTGAGATGGTATGAAATGAGATCTTTAAGTAATGAGTGAGTTATGAATAAGAATTTAATCAATGGAGTAAACTATGGCCATTATATGTGGAGATTTTATGTTTTCTGTGAACCTATGAGGCCAGATCGATCTCAGAGAAGAGATGATCAATCTGGTAGACCAAAGTGACAAGGAATGAGAAAATTAAGTGAGCAGATCGATCTCCAATGGAAGAGGATCGATCTCCTTATGATTCTGTAATTAAGAGATCGATCTCATGAAGCATTCTGTAAGGAGAAGATCGATCTCCTAAAGGAGTAGATCGATCTCGTGAAGCATTCTATAAACTAGAGACCGATCTCATAATTGGAGCAGATCGATCTCATAAAGCCATTATGAGATCCAATCTCACCCCACGACAGATCGATCTCCTAGGCATAAAATTACCCAAAAATGTTCCCAAATTCAAATGCAAATCGATCTCATCAAGGACCAGATCGATCTCCTACCCCCCGTTTATAAAAGGGCCCCAGTGTTTTCATGCATTTCATCTTTTCTCTCTTCCAAACCTCCATTTTAGCCGAGCCCTAGCTTTCTCTCACTTCCAAAGTCCCCATTTCTGTCCAAATCGAAAGTTGTAGCAAGAAGGAAAGTTGTTCCTCATCCAAAGGAGAACAACATACTTGGAAATCGAAAGATAGATTGAATTGAGGCAAGAGTTGAGCACTCCACAAGTTTGGGTAAATTTTAAACTTTGATCTTGGATTTTAAAGTGATTTTTGGTGATTATGGTTGTAGGCATTGTGATTAAATAGTTAGGAAATGGTTAAGGATTGATGAAACTATGATTTTGTTGGAGTAAAGGTAATGTTAGGCAATTTGTGGTAATTTTGGGAATTATGGCTAAAAATTTGTTTTGAGACAATAAGGTGGATTTAGCATGGAATATGGTGTGGGAAATATAGAATTCTGAAATGTAGTGGATGAGAATGTGAATTGTGATAGAGTTGTGAGAATTTACTTATTTGAGATGTTAATGAGAATATAAACAAATGTGTGCTCAATAATACGATTGAGTTGGGTTATTGATGTTTTTACATCGTTTGGACAGCTCGGGAGTTCCAGAGAGAAATGCGAGACTAGTCTATGATACAGGGGAACGATTGTACTATACGAGGAGCAAAGAGGTAAGGGAAAAACTTAAAATCATTTGTGTATGTGTTTTGATGTTAATTGTAGCATGAAAAGTGATTTGAGCAAACAAGAATGTTTTTATGAGTTGTGAATGAGTAGTGCACACGATTTTATAGCCGGTTGAGGCCAAACTTTTATGAGTTATTAACTAAGCGTGAAAATGTTTTACAACCGTTTTGTGTTTAAAACGTGAAAAGAGATTTGGGCTCTACGTTAAGGCGTACTGAGATTGAGAAATGTGTGTGTGGTTTTGCCGGTTGGAACTCGATTTTAACATGTTTTATGTTGAGTACACCAATGTCTTAAATGAGATTTATGAGAGAAAACCATTAAGAGTTCTACGTGAAGGCAAAAGTTTTTATATGATAATGGCTAATGATAGAGACTTAGGCATGTCATGTTGAATACACATCAGGCATTGCTTTGGTAGCATGTAAGGCCGATACCTCACTTTGGTAGCATTGGGAGGCATTGCTTTGGTAGCATGTAAGTTCGATATTCCTCCGTTTTGGTAACGAGAGATGCCTCCGTTTTGGTAACGTGAGATGACCCCGTTTTGGTAACACTGGGTAGCCTTGCTTTGGTAGCATGTAAGATCGATAGTGTGCATGAGGAGAGGCATTACTTTGGTAGCATGTAAGGCCAGGCCTTGTTTTTGTAATGCGTAAGTCCAATATACCTTGTACACGACCATATTGTCGACATTTCCCTCTTTTGAGGATGCCTGGGATGCGCACCCAAAAGAGATTTATTATGATGTGCCATGTCGAGTTTTATATGAGTTTTATTGCCTAGTCTCCTTTTTATACACATGAGTTATGTTTTGTGGTTGTGCCACATGCATTCTATTGAGGTGATTTTTATCACGTTTTAATGAGAAAAGCCATTATCGTATTCTGATTTCGACATGCTTGCGACTGTGTTTTGTACTAAGTTATGTACACTCATGTTGTACACGATTTTAGAGAAATGAGATGAGAATGATGTTTTAATGAGTTCATACGTTTTAATTGAGTTTCAACTACGAGATAACATAATTGTGTTGTGTAAATCATTATTTTATTAACGAGTCCCTTACCCCCTTACTGAGCGATTTAGAAGCTTACCCTGTTTTCTCTCCCCCCAAATTTCTTCAAGTGAAAAGAGTTTTTCCTGCGACGTATGGAGTAGTGGCTAGTGGAGGACTTGAGCTCCAGGCCATATATTGTATTTGAGGTATAATTTATCTTTTCATGTACCCAGACTAAAGTTGTAATTACAGACACTTGTTGTACAATGATGTATGAGATGTATTAGGATTAATTAACTTAGATTGAGTAATGTATATTGTATGAAATATAATTATGAGATGATGAGATCTTGAGGTATGATATGTATGATGATGAATGACAATGCACAGGAATGCACCATTTTTTGTGAATGGATGTGAAAAAGTTTTAAATTTGCCCTATTTTTCGTTCTTCCGAGGCATCACAGGATACATCTTCGCTTATAGCTCTACAGTAGAGTGGTAATGATTTGGAATATGACTATGAGCTGGACTGGTTAAGGTAATTTTAAAAGTTCAGACCTCCAGTAATTAGCGAGGTAAAGAACCCAGTAGATGTTGAGGACTAAATGAATGAGATAACGAAGTTGAACGTGTTCTGTCAGTGCATGTCGATCGAGAATGTGACTTTTGATGCATTTATGTTGGAGGGAGAGGCATAGCATGGGTGGAAGTCCGCTCGACCCATCTTAAGAGTTAGACATCTAGAGCTGACATGAGAGATAATTTTAGATGCATTCTAGAGACAATATATTCCTAACACTGTTAAGAGGAATTTACAGATAGAGTTTCCTACTCTGACCCAGAGGAACAAATCGATTGACGAGGATGAATCTCAGTTTATATCCTTGGGCAGGTGTGACCCCGACACTATTAACAGTGAGAGTCGAAAGGTCTGTAAGTTCATGGAAGGGCTCAGATCGTTTATCAGAGTCTGATTAGCCCCGTTAGATATCATTACCTACGTCGAGGCAGTGCGCAGATCACAGGGTGCGAATAAGGTTATGAGTTGCACACCTCTGTGTTTGGGAAATGTAACAAGGGCTGAAACAGAGACAAAAATAGAATAGTGGATGAAAGAGGTGTTAGATCGAGGAAAAGGCAATCTGGTAAGAGATTTAGAGTTGATAAATCATGGGGTAAGATGATTGGTAAGCCCCAGGGTATCCAGTTCCAGCACCTATGAGGGGCTATTGTGATTGGAAGACCCAGACCTACTATTGAGCAGTGTAGGATGTATGGTAGATACCACAGAAGTAGGCCCAACATCTTATTCACTAAAACATGTGTTTAAATAGGTGAGACGGGGCATCTATTTAATAATTGCCCAGAGCAGGGTGAGACTGCCCCACGGAAGGGCAAAGAGCTAGAGACAGCCCTGCTGATACCTCTGCGCCAGAAAAGAAGGACATAGCCAAAGAGAAGGGGGAAATCGATTGTTGGTCAAGGGTGAGTGTATGCCTTGGATCAGGACACTACTGATGCTTCATCTGATATGGTGCAAAGTACCACCCTAATTGTGAATACTAAAGCAATTGTTTTAACTGATCCTAGTGCCACGCATTTATTTAAATCGCCTTTGTTAGCATATAGGTTAGTGAAAGATGTGAAGCCTATACCTTTAGGTAAAATGCTGATAGTTAGCACCCCAATGAAGGAGAGTCGGTTAACTGAATATGTATGTAAAGATTTGTGAGTTGAAAGTGGGGGAAAAGGATTCGTCAGCTGATCTCATTCAATTGAATGCGAATGATTATGATGTAATATGGGGAATGGACTGGTCAGCTGCAAACTATGCAGTTGATATTACTATTCTAAGATAGTGATGTTTCCACCCCTTAAAAGTGTACTCTAAGTTTTGACAAGAAATAAAATGTGTAATGGTTGTAAATAAAGGTGTCAATGATTGTACAAACGGAGTGAGTAATGATATGAAGGTTTCATGGCTTATATGGTTGGTATGGATAAGGCACATCCGAAGTTGACAGATATCCCAATGGTCAAAGAGTTTTTTTCATATCTTCTTGGATAATCTACCAAGGTTGCCACCAGACAACAAAAAATGCAATTTTGTATTGATTTGGTACCTGGTACTGAGTTGATATCCAAACCATTGTTTTAAATGGCACTAGTGAAACTGGAAGGACTAAAGAAGAAATTACAGGAGTTATTGGATAAGGGATTCTTCAGACTGAGTGTCTCACCATCAAGAGCACCGATTTTGTTTGTGAAAAAGAAAGATGAAGCCTTAGACAAGGAATTTATTATTGGTTATCGAATGAGGCTACCATCAAGAATGAGTGGTCCCTTCCACTATTGATGATCTATTAGATCAGCTTCGGAGAGCACAAATCTCTTTTGAGGTCGATCTGAAGTTTGGGTATCATCCATTGAGGATTTGGGATGTGGATGTACCCAAGAAAACTTTTAGTACCCGTTAGGGCATTGATGAATGAGGTATTTGAACCTTACCTGGATCGATTTGTTATCATCTGTATTGATGATATTTTGGTGTATTCGAAGTCCATGGAAGATCATGAGCAGCAATTGAAAACTAGTTTACAGACGATGTGTTGAAGGTTCCTCGAAATGGGCTACTTCGTTGACATGTTTCATTCGAAAAAAAAAGGGTTGTATTTGAGTGGGATGATAAACGGGTGAGCATTGTGTCTGATAGGGATTCCCGCTTCACTTGCCACTTTTGGGAACACTTTCAGGAAGCTATAGGAATCCAGCTAAGATTTATCACAGCTTTCAATCCTCAGACAGATGGTCAGTCAAAGAGGATTATACAGACCCTAGAGGACATGTTGAGAGCGTGCGCATTGGATTTTGGAGGCTCTAGGGATAACCATTTACCACTCGCAGAGTTCACCTATAATAACAGTTATCATTCGAGTATCAGGATGACATTGTATGAGACTTTATATGGCAGTAGATGCCGTTCCCCTACTGGAAGGGAAGAGGTAGGTGACCGATAGATATTTGCTCCTGACATAGTGAGACAGGCCTCTGAGGACATCCAGTTGATTTGTGAGAGGTTACAGATAGCTCAGAGCAGAAAATAAAGTTATGCTGATAGAAAACGGAGACCATTGGAGTTTACATTGGGTGAATCGATATTTTTACGAGTTTCACCTTCCAAGGGTATAACAGGGTTCGAAAAGAAAGGGAAGCTGAGTCCTCGTTACATTGGACCCTTTGAAATACTTAATAGAGTGGGAGATAAGGCCTACCGGCTAGCATTGCCACATGAGCAAGTGGCATTCATAACATCTTTCACGTTTCTATGTTACGAAAGTACCACCCGAATTCGGCCCATGTGATAAGATATGAGCCATTGGAGCTTAACGAGAGCATGTCGTATGTTGAGAAGCCGGTTCGGATATTGGATAGGAAAGAGAAGGTATTGAGGTCGATAACTATTCCCTTAGTGAAAGTTCTTTGGCAGCATCACACTGCAGAGGAAGCTACATGGGAATTAGAGAGTTTGATACAGGGGAAATACCCCGAGTTATTCACCAACTGATTGGTTACAATTTGGAGGACCAAATTTCCTTATTGGGGGATATTATGTAAGACCCATTTTTGGTAATGTATACCTTATGATTCAAATGATGTACATATTTCCATATGTTAATTGAATCATAAGAAGAGGTTTTACTTGAATAAAGTTACAAAGAGAATGAATGAATATTCATTTATACACTTAATGGCTAAATAAGGGCTGAAGTGGCCACAGATTAAATGAATGGAATTAAAACCCTTAAGTATGAATATAAGGACTCAAACGTGAATTTTAAGTACTCTTTTATGATTCTAAGAAGTACACACAAGTTCCATAACATGAGAATCATAAGAAATGAACCTTTCATGCTCTAAGTGTGAATAGAATGCAAAATTACTAGTGAAGCAATCAAAGACAAGTTTTCCTTTGAAATTCTGGGAAAAATCTACAGTTGGAATCCTGTAGATGAAGGTCAGATCGATCCCCTGTTCAATCAGATCAATATCTTCCTACAAGTAGATCGATCTCCATTTGCTATTACCTAGCAAAGATCGATCTTCCACATGAGCAAATCGATCTCTCCACATAAGCAGATCGATCCTCTATTAGCAGAATCTAGTGGAGATCGATCTGCTCATGGGGAGAGATCTATCTCCACTTGATTCTGCTAAGAGAGGATCGATCTCTTCCCAAAGAGCAGATCGATCCCACACTCACATACCTGGATACTTCGATAGTTCAAACTAAGCGAAGATCGATCTCTTACCCTAGGAGATCGATCTCACCACCTCTATTCTATAAAAACCCGACGGCAAAGTGTTATTCCTCAAAAAAACAAAACACCTCTCTATTTTTACCCAAAAAGGAAAAGCTTTCTCACTCTAGAATACCATCCCCTTCCAAAAAGTTTTGGGAGAAGTTGCTTTGAGCAAAGTTGTTCCTTGTGAGGAGAAGAACAACATAGTTAGGAATCAACATTCAACTTGTTGGATTGAAAGAGCAAAAGGGTCTTTCGATTTCGGACAAAAGAAAAGACAAGCTAGGTGAGTTTTCAATACATCAACTCCAAGTATGTTTATCTAGACATTGTTATAAGTTTATTGGTGTATGTATTGTTGGTTGAAACTACCTAGAGCATGTTGAATCAACCATGACCTAAAATTGGGTTTAGCGCGAGAAAATGAGATATGGTGTATTTAATGATGAATGGATTATACTAAGGTGTTAGTAATGTTATATGCATGATTTTGAAATGGTTTAATGGAATCAATTTATGCAATTGGATGAAGTTATGAAGTGTGCATATAAGGTGTTTATGAAAATGCATGAACGAATGGAAAACTAAGGTCAATGGACCTAAAATTCAATCTAATGAGAGATAATTGACCTAAGGAGCCCAATGGGCCTAGGTGAAATGAATAGAACAGTCAAAATGAACTTAAGAGAGAATTAGGCTCAATAAGATATATTGACTAAGATGAAGTCAGAATATGAGTTATCAATATTGACTCATGTGATTGATGAATATTTGCAGCTCCCAAGGATATATCCAGAGCAAATTGAGCCCAGTCACGAAAAGCGGGAAAAGAAGAAGGAGTTTCTTTCGAGCGAATTAAGGTAAGGGAATTTTGTTGGCTCTTAGAGATACCTGTGCACGTTTTCGGGCACATTACGGTTTCTAAAATGTTTGAGGGTCTTAGAAAAGAAATGAATGTTAGAAGGGTAAAGAAATTGAGATTTTAGAAAAGTTCATGAAAAGCAATAATAGGATGCTCTTTGGTCTTTTTACAATTTTTTAGCATGTGGATAGGTAGGCTGGCTAGCATTTAAATGATTTTCTTGAAAATAGCTTGAATTGGTTTTAATATCCATGCTTGGCGAAAGAATTACCCACCTATATGAGTTTTACAAAAATAAAGCGAGCTAGAGCTCTGCTCGCTCGAGATTTGACATGTTTATACATGTATTAGTGTTGGAGCGATGCTCGTACTACAGTTTTACATGCATGAGTGCTGGACCCTAGCTCGCACTAGATTTCACATGGATTTTATGGCATGGTGCTAGAGCGTTGGTCACACTAGATGTCTATTATACCTTTACAGCCATGTTAGAGACTACTCGCACGTGGTTTTATGACATGTTGGAAGCCGTGCTAGGAGCTTCGGGTAGACTATGTGTCGCACCGATTAAATAGGCTCGCACGTGCATATTGAGATGTGGCGCGATATGATGTGATTATATGGGTCCAAGAAGTACGTTCTACCGTGCATATAGCATGGAGTATGTTGTATCGTGTATGGTTATTTATATATATATATATACCGTCTTCGGACGAAGCATATATCTGCTATAGACTGACGGGTTGGATGTGACCCACCTCCCGTACGAAAGCAGATATAGGTGATATGTCACGACCCTCTTCATCCAAAAATCACTATAAATTTTGTTTGTATTTGTTCATTAACTTATCCTGTCGTGAACAGTTTCGCACACCAAACAATTGAACTATAATTCGGAGCTTGTTACATCCTATCCTACACAATATCACTAAGTACATATAAATGATATTTGTAGACACTTTAATTGCTTACATTAACTTCATAAATTAATACATGTCTGCAAATGTTTACATCCCCCGAATTTACATTTCCAAAAGTATTACTATGTTGTACTTGATTAGATACAAAACGACATAATTGTGTATACCTCTCAGCGATGGGTAGCAACGGACACTGGGAGTGCAAGTCTCTACTCGCTCTCGACCACTATGGATGATCTGTAGTGATGTAAAGTGAAAGGGTGAGCAACCACACGCTCAGTAAGGAAATAATTTAAGCAAGTAGACAGCTACCCTATCTACATGTATATAATGACATGATATAAAAATCATTTATATCTTGAGCATGAGGGAGATCAGACCATGTCGCATGAATATGTACATAGTATACGAAAAACTCATAAAGACAGGCATGATATCAAGTCGAAAATCAAACATATAAGACATATCATGCTAATCATATAAAACTCATTACGATTTGTTTAAATTAAATCCAGTCCCGCCTTTCGGGATTACCCCGTGCATAAAATCACATTTCCTTTCTATAAAAACCAAATCACGAGTGTCACCCCTCCTTCTGGTCTACCCAAGTCTATCAATAAAATATAATAGCAAGTGAGGTATGTAGGTTACATTTCGAAAATAAATTGGGAATAATGGCCATACAGATAAATCCTTGTGATCCCAGGCTATGCGGATCCCAGCATGCGGGGCATCACAACTGTAACGAGAGGTGAGGTCAGCCTTACTCGTCAAATAACTAAATCAACTAGTCATCAAGACTACACGGTACAACGTACTCTATGTGACATACAAGATACAACGTACTCTGTGGACCTACACGGTCTGAGAGTACCTGCCATAGGTTTCAGCCCATATCATTGTCAGGGGTACCTGCCATAGGACTTAGCCCACATGACTGTTTATTTAGGGTGCCTGCCATAAGACCTAGCCCCATCATGGTTCGGGGGTGCCTTCCATTGGTCTTAGCCGCCCTATACCATGCAAGTAACCATTTCATGTCTCAAAATGCTCGTGCGATGTATCATCTCATCGTGACATAGTTTACAGGAAGCATCAGCACGGTTTTCCATAAAACATGTCAAATCTTCATACGCGCAGCGCTCCAGTACGACTTTCATGCACAGTAAACCAATAAAACTAGTGCGAGCAGAGCTCCAACACTATCAGTATAGAACAAAGCATTTCATTTTGGTAAAAACATTAAATTCATGGAAATCCATGCATTTTTTTATCCTTACTACCCCTTTCATAAAATTCCTACCACAGCAAAACTTATATTTCCTTCCTTATTCTCAGATGTCAGACCCGAATTTTTGTAGCTTATTTCCTTATGATTCCTATGTGTATGAACACTATGTAATTATGGTTGAATCATAAGAAGAGTATTTACTAGATTTAAAGTGTTAATGAAATGAATTAACACGCAAAAGCTACATAAAATGCCTAATGTGGATGATGAGTATCACAGGCTAAACCGAGTCATTCTAAATCATTCTGACTGAAAATAAGAACTTAAAATAAGAGAACGTAGAGAACTCATGAAGGAAAGTCAGCTTGATTTAGACCTGAACATACAAAACGAGTGTAAAAGCTAAAAAGGGTAAAATGGACCTTTTCGGCGAGAAAAGGAGTTTCGGGTGAAATTATCCACCGGGAACGGTTGGAATATAAAGACGAGAGTGTAAGACATGATATAAAACACTTTCGAAAATTTAAGAAAAAGTCAACTTAGTCAATGGTTAAGGAAAAAAGTCAACTATAGTTAAAAAAGTGGACTTTTACCATAGTTGACTAATCAAGGTTAGAAATTAACCTAAGTGTGGAGAAAAATTTGGGGAAAAATATTCTTGGCCGGAATACAAGATAATCATCCTCGGAAGTAAGGAAAATTTATTCGGAAGGATTCCGGAATAAATTTAATGGTTAAAAACGTAATGGGCCTAAGGTGAAAATTTTAAAGCCCATTAAGGTATACTAAATGTATATCGAAATTCTAAGGTCCTTTAGACGGAATTGTTGGACCAATTGATCGGCCAAATTTTGAGACAATAAAAGGCCCGAGGTATAGTAAAAATTTCAGCCCGAAAGCCCATTAGGAAAGCCCAAACCGAGAAGCCCAATTGGAAAAGCCCATGAGATAAATATCTAACTATAGTTAAAGTTAACTATGACTCATAAGGTGACTCATAAGGTGACTCATGGTTCAGATTTGGAAAGTCAAGCATAGTGGCTGAAAAGTAAGGCTTAATGGCTAAGTAAGTGGCTTATAAATGCAGCCACACCTTGGTCATCTTCATCACACAATTTCGGCTAGAGAAGAACACCATTGAAACATAACCATTCAAGCTTTCTCTCACTAGAAATCACTAGGAATTAGCCATATTTGGAACTTTCATTCTTCATGGAAGTTGTTCCAAATTGAAAGGAGATTAACATATGTTGGAATTGGCTATCAAGGAGCCATAGAGTGCAAACCGAGAGCCTCCAAAGATTCGGCCAAAAGGAGAACACTACAATTGGTATATTTTCTAATTTCCAATTTCATATATGTTAATGTATGAATGATTTCAAGTATGTTGATATATGTTTTAAGCATTGAAACATATTAAATCACCATGAAAAGGGTTAGGCCGAGAGTGATCAATGGGATATTGAAATATGTCAATTTGATTTTAAGACATAAATGGATTAGTACACATGTATTAATGTTAATGGTATAATTAGAATTAATCAAATTGATTAATTAATACATGTAAATTGTTGGCAACCAAGGTGTTTGATAAAATGCCTAAATGAACTATAGGATGATTGGTAATGTTGCCTACCAAGTGTTTGTGAAAATGCCTAAGTGAAAATGGCTAGGAAATAGGCATGTATGGCATGCCATGGTGGAAACCGAGAATGGCTAAGCTCTCGGCCAAGGCATGTGGCCGAGAGGCCCAATGGGCCAAGCCCAATATTTTTAGGCCCAATAGGGTGTAATGGGCCTAAGACAAGCCCAATAAGAGTTGGTGGGCCCCACAAGCCCAATAGGCCCAACAAAAGTGAATAGTAAAATGAAAATGGACTTAAGGCCTAGTTAAGCCCATCAAGGATTTTAAGGCCCATTAAGGGAAAATTAAACTGTATTAATGTGTAATACAGTAGGAAAATGATAATTAACCTGAGGAATGGTTATTTACAGCTCCGGAGTTTACATCGAGAGCTTATCGGACTGCGGGATTTAGCAGCACCGAGGAAGTGAGGTCACGAGACGTGATCCGAGGTAAGGGACTTTTGCGAGTAGTTAGAGATACCTGCACGTATTTTCAACTGCTTCTGCATTCACTTAAAAACTCTGAGGGTCAGAGAAAGTGAATAATAATTATTGTGACCCGATAGTGGCAAATTACGATTTTGCCCCTAGTTAGTCAAAAAGTCAACTTTTGTGAGAAGTTGCAAAAAGCATGGGAAATACTATTGTGAGTGTTTAAATGCTATTAGCATGAAAATAAATAAATGGGCTAATGATTTTAAGGTTGATATGACTTAAGCACACTTTTAGTGCTGATTTTACTATTTTGTAAACAATCCCTTTTAAATAGCCATCTATCATATTATGTGAGAATGAATCGTGCTAGAGCACAGCTCGCACTGGGATTCATATGTTTTCCACATACATAGTGCTGGATTTGATACGCACTAGATTTTCATTACATGCATGATAGAGTACTGGAGTTTTACTCGTACTCAGCTTTGAATGATATATGCATGACAGAGTGCTAGAGCGTGGCTCGTACTCGATTCTTCATGGTTTATACATGACATAGTACTGGGAGCGATTGCTCGTACTTGATTTTGATATTGTGCATAGCATAGTACTGGGAGCTATTGCTCGTACTTGATTTGATACATAAACTATGCATTGACCTAGTTGCTGGAGGTTTACTCGCACTAGAGTTGAGTTTTATGATGTGAAACAGTGTTGAGCGGAGTGACGACTGTGAGTCGCACTCAAGACGCACACTGTATGTGATATGTAATACATGTTGAAACCCATGCCTGATTCCTGGTGTGACTGTGTGTCATAGCTAGAGAGGATATCCGCATGAGGTTGATATAGACGTGGTATACTTATTTCCATGGTTTCGAGGGCTAAAGACCCTGGCTATGAGGATTTCCATGGTTTCGAGGGCTAAAGACCCTGGCTGTGAGGGTCCACGGGTGTACTTTGTACCGTGTCCGGGGCACGAGGTGTACGCTGTACCGTGTGTTACGTAGCTGGCGGTTGACATTGGACTGACCATCCTCCCGTTACAGCAGTGATTGCCGCAAACCGAGTACTGTGTCGCATGGGATCACTTTTCGGATATGATCATAATCCAGGATACTATTTGTATTTACCACAGAGTCTCACATGATATATCACATTGATTGATTGATTTAAACTGCGGACAGACCTGAGGGATGGGTCGGACTCCGATTTGTGTTGTGAATCATTTGATGCCATATTTATTGTGATTTAAATATACATGGCATGATTTACATAAAGGCATGATTTATATAAATGCATTGTGTTGCACTACATGCCTACTTTTGAGAAATAAAGCATGATTTCTGTACATGGGATTTATTCTGTACAAGTATATATATTATATTTCAAGACATGCTTTTAAAGTGAGTTAAGGAAATAATGTTTTCAAGGCATAGCACTATTTTGAGTAGATAGTGTGGATATCTACTTGCTTGCCTGATTTCCTTACTGAGCGCGTTATGCTCACCCCCTTTTCTTTACATCTCTCTACAGAGCGTCAGTAGAGCGAGAGTTATCGCGGGAGAGTGTCCCAGAGTCCACTGCTAGTTCCTATCATTTTGTCAGGTATACTTATTATGTACAGTTGTGTATCTAAACATAGAAACAGCACAGTGATGTATACGTTATATATTATGGGGAATGTAATCGTATTAGATTTTATAATATCTTACATGTATAATAAAAGCAGTTACAGTCAGTAACAATATATTGACATGTATGTATGAAATGGATGATGTGGTAAGTGAGGACTCTGACATCGAATCACAGCCCAACCAGTGAAGAGAGGAAAGGTAAGTTAAAAATGCGAAAAATTTATTGTGGTTTTTGGTTAAAGTCAAGGGTTGAAATTGGGGTCCTGACAGGATTGGTATCAGAGCAGAGATTGGCCTGATGTGAGTCGGTGTTAGAAAATAGGAAAGTGTACATCCCCATAGTACTGTGCTGTGTTTAGATATAACTGTGCATACCGGATAGGAGATGGACTAATTCATTATTATGAATGCAGGAACTTTGCCTAAATGGCAAATACGCGTAGTGGTAGAGGTATGAGAGGTATGGCTCGAGGTCGGGGAGAGAGACCCGAGGGACGAGCCGCTGCCAGGGCATTACCTACGCATGAGACTGCAGGTGCTACTGAGGCACCCGATTGTGCAGAGACGCGTTTCACGAGATTAGAGCGTGGTCTCGAGACTATTATAGAGATACTGGCACAGACGATGCCAGGTAGGCAGAGACAGGAGGCAGGAGCTGCTACAGGAGAGGCAGTTGCCCCTGATACACCTACGCAGACAGCTGATGCACAGAGGACAGTAGATACTCCTACACCCCCACCGGTTTCGGGTGGTAGTGGATTAGGATATGGATGTGACTTGCATCGGTTGAGGGAGTTCCAGAAGTTCAGACCTCCATCATTTAGTGGGGTCAAGAACCCCGTAGCTGCGGAGGAGTGGTTGGCAGAGCTAGAAAAGCTCTATGGATTCTTCGAGTGCACGACCTCGGAGATGGTCGCGTTTGATGCGTTCCTACTGAAGGGAGCTGCAGAGCATTGGTGGAAGTCCACCCGACCTATATTGAGATCCCGACACACAGATATCACTTGGGATATATTTCGGGAGGCCTTTAGGAGGCAGTTTATTCCTGACACCGCACAGCGGAAGTTACAGGCAGAGTTTTTGAGACTCAACCAGGGGAGTTTATCGGTGGACGAGTATGAGACTCGATTCCTATCCCTAGGGAGATACGACCCGGATACTATGATAGTGAGACCAGGAAGGTCCACAGATTTATCGACGGGTTGAGACCGGTGCTACGGTCCAAGTTGGTTCCGCTGGACATAGTGACCTATGAGGAGGCAGTGCGCAGGGCGCAACTATGCGAGCAGGACTATGAGAGGAATGCTTCCGAGTTTGGGAAGTTTAGTCGTAGCCAAGACTTGCAGAAGAAGAGGCCGGCTAGAGATTTTAGTTATCGAGGGGGAAAGAGATCCTTCGGTAAGAGATCACGGATAGAGGGGACACGAGAAAGATATGCTAGATCTCCTGCTTATCCGACTGCAGCCCCAGCGAAGGGCATTATGATAGAAGGACCGAGACCTGCTGCAGATCAGTGCAGAAGATGCGGTAGATCACATGGAGATAGACCGTGTTCATAGGGTGCTATGGTATGTTTCCGATGTGGGAAACAGGGGCATCTGGCTAGAGAGTGCTCAGCGCCATATGTGACTGCACCACAGAGGGGCATGGAGTATGATAGAGCTCCAACTGGTACGTCTGCTCAGAGAGGTAGAGCAACGGCAGAGGAGAAAGGGAAACAAGTGATGGGTCAAGGGCGAGTACATGCTTTGGACCAGGGAATAGCTGATGCTTCATCGGATGTGATTCGAGGTAACATCCTGATTTATGATATTGAAGCATATATTTTAATTGATCCTGGTGCCACGCATTCTTTTGTATCGCCATCATTTGCATGTAAGTTAGCAAGACATGTAGAGCGTACACATTTATGTATGATGATGTTAATCAGTACGCATATGGATAGTATTCAAGTTGTAGAATATGTATATAATGACTGCAAGTTGAGAGTAGGGGATAAGGAGATGACAGCCAATCTAATATTACTAAGTATGAGCGACTTTGATATAATATTAGGCATGGATTGGCTATCTGCAAACCATGCTGTTTTAGACTGTTACGCTAAGACAGTTATGTTTCCTAACCCTACTAGATATGATTATTACATGACTTCTGATTTAGAAAACCTTCAACATATCAAGGTTTCATTGCGTACGTGGTAGATATGGATAAGGCACATCCGGAGTTGACAGATATCACTGTGGTCAGTGAGTACCCAGATGTTTTCCCGGATGAATTGCTAGGGTTACCACCAGACAGAGAGATGGAGTTTTGTATAGATCTGGTACCTGGTACGGAGCCTATTTCGAGACCACCTTATCGCATGGCCTTAGTTGAGCTGGAGGAGCTCAAGAGACAGTTACAGGAGCTGTTGGATAGGGGCTTTGTATGACCGAGTGTTTCACCTTGGGGAGCACCGGTTCTGTTTGTGAGGAAGAAGGATGGGAGCCTCCGATTGTGTATAGACTACCGATTGTTGAATAAGGCCACCATCAAGAATAGGTACCCCCTTCCACGCATTGACGACTTGCTAGATCAGCTACAGGGAGCACAGGACTTTTCCAAGATTGACCTAAGGTCTGGGTATCATCAGCTGAAGGTTCGGAGTGGAGATGTACCCAAGACAGCATTTCGTACCCGATATGGCCACTATGAGTTCTTGGTCATGCCATTCGGATTGACGAATGCTCCAGCTGCTTTCATGGCTTTGATGAACGATGTGTTCAAGCCATACTTGGACCAGTTTGTTATCGTCTTCATCGATGACATATTGGTGTATTCGAGATCCAAGGAGGAGCATGAGGAGCACCTCAGGATCGTGTTGCAGACGTTACGAGAGCATGAGTTATATGCTAAGCTCAGCAAGTGTGACTTTTGGTTGTCACAGATCTCGTTTTTGGGACATGTTATATCGAGAGATGGTGTATCAGTTGATCCATCTAAGATAGAGGATGTAGTTCAGTGGGAACAGCCAAAGACAGTCACCGAGATCAGGAGTTTTCTGGGTTTAGCTGGATACTATCGGAGATTCGTTGAGGGATTTTCGAAGTTGGCTGCTCCGTTGACACGTCTTACTCGAAAGAGTGCACCGTTCATATGGAACGAGGATTGTGAGAAGAGCTTTGAGGAGTTGAAGCGTCGATTGACCACCGCTCCGATTCTCACTATCCCTACCAGCTCAGGAGGATTTGCAGTATATACCGATGCTTCGCATCAGGGACTGGGCTGCGTATTGATGCAGGACGGGAAGGTAGTTGCTTACGGATCCAAAAAGCTGAAGGATCATGAGAAGAACTATCCGACCCATGATTTGGAACTAGCAGCAGTAGTGTTTGCGTTGAAGGTATGGCGCCACTACTTGTATGAAGAGAAGTTCTAGATATTTACCGACCACAAGAGCCTCAAGTATCTGTTCTCACAGAAGGAGCTGAACATGAGACAGAGAAGATGGCTAGAGCTTCTGAAGGACTACGACTGCGAGATACTTTATCATCCGGGTAAGGCTAACGTTGTAGCCGATGCCTTGAGCAGGAAGAGCCTGGGGATGGTATCGTATATGATGGTTAGGGAGCATGATTTGCTAGAGCAGTTTGCCAGCCTCAGTTTGGGAGTCGTGCCTTCTGACATGGATATAGGCTATGTGATAGCTAGTCTACGCTTGGAGCCAGACCTGTTGGACAGGATTAGAGTGGCTCAGCAGACTGATCCATTTTGTATGGATGTGAGTAGTCAGATGCAGAAGGGCACCGTGACTGATTTTGAGTTGAGTTCTGATGGACTACTGAGGTTCAGAGGCAGATTGTGTGTTCCTGAGGATCCAGGACTTAGGAGATTGATATTGGTGGAAGCTCATTCGTCAAGGTATACGTTGCATCCGGGGAGTAACAAGATGTATCAGAACCTCCGGAAGGTATACTGGTGGTCGGGTATGAAGAGAGATGTAGCAGACTTCGTGGCAAAGTGTCTCGTATGTCAGCAGGTGAAGGTAGAGCATCAGAAACCTGCAAGATTGTTGCAGCCTCTACCTATACCGACATGGAAATGGGAGCACATCACCATGGATTTCGTGATGGGTTTACCGAGGACCCGCAGGAATCACGATGCTATACAGGTGATCGTTGATAGACTGACGAAGTCAGCCCACTTCCTAGCTATGAGAGCTACCGATACTCTGACTTCATTAGCAGAACTGTATGTACGCGAGGTAGTGAGGTTACACGGTGTACCAGTGAGCATAGTCTCTGATAGGGATTCCCGCTTCACATCCCACTTTTGGGGACATTTTCAGGAAGCCATGGGAACCCAGTTGAGTTTGAGCACCGCTTTCCATCCTCAGACAGATGGTCAGTCAGAGAGGACTATACAGACTCTGGAGGACATGTTGAGAGCATGTGTGCTAGACTATCGAGGCTCCTGGGATGACCACCTGCCACTAGCCGAGTTCGCCTACAACAACAGTCATCATTCGAGTATCGGGATGGCACCGTATGAGGCTTTGTATGGCCGTAGATGTCGTTCCCCCATTGGATGGGAAGAAGTGGGTGACCGTAAGATTTTTGCTCCTGACTTGGTTACGGAAGCATCTGAGGACGTCCGCTTGATAGTAGAGAGACTGAGGACAGCTCAGAGCAGACAGAAGAGTTACGCTGACAGGAGACGTAGGCCACTAGAGTTTGCAGTTGGTGAATCCGTGTTTTTGAGAGTTTCTCCTTCCAAGGGCATAGCGAGATTTGGGAAGAGAGGGAAACTAAACCCTCGCTACATTGGACCCTTTGAGATACTTGATCGAGTGGGAGATAAGGCGTATAGGTTGGCACTGCCACCGGACTTATCAGGTGTCCACACCGTCTTCCACATATCGATGCTTCGGAAGTATCACCCGGATCCGTCACATGTGATTAGTTACGAGCCTTTGGAGCTCCGAGAGGACTTGTCATATGTAGAGAGACCGATTCGGATATTGGATAGGAAGGAGAAGGTATTGAGATCGAAGACCATCGGATTAGTGAAGATTCTCTGGCAGCATCGTACTTCAGAGGAAGCTACTTGGGAACTAGAGAGTCTGATGCGAGAGAAGTACCCTCACCTATTTGAGGACTGACTTGGTTCTAATTTGGAGGACCAAATTTTCTGAGTGGGGGAGGATTGTCAGACCCGGATTTTTGTAGCTTATTTCCTTATGATTCCTATGTGTATGAACACTATGTAATTATGGTTGAATCATAAGAAGAGTATTTACTAGATTTAAAGTGTTAATGAAATGAATTAACACGCAAAAGCTACATAAAATGCCTAATGTGGATGATGAGTATCACAGGCTAAATCGAGTCATTCTAAATCATTCTGACTGAAAATAAGAACTTAAAATAAGAGAGCGTAGAGAACTCATGAAGGAAAGTCAGTTTGATTTAGACCCGAACATACAAAACGAGTGTAAAAGCTAAAAAGGGTAAAATGGACCTTTTCGACGAGAAAAGGAGTTTCGGGTGAAATTATCCACCGGGAACGGTTGGAATATAAAGACGAGAGTGTAAGACATGATATAAAACACTTTCGAAAATTTAAGAAAAAGTCAACTTAGTCAATGGTTAAGGAAAAAGTCAACTATAGTTAAAAAAGTGGACTTTTACCATAGTTGACTAATCAAGGTTAGAAATTAACCTAAGTGTGGAGAAAAATTGGGGAAAAATATTCTTGGCCGGAATACAAGATAATCATCCCCGGAAGTAAGGAAAATTTATTCGGAAGGATTCCGGAATAAATTTAATGGTTAAAAACGTAATGGGCCTAAGGTGAAAATTTTAAAGCCCATTAAGGTATACTAAATGTATATCGAAATTCTAAGGTCCTTTAGACGGAATTGTTGGACCAATTGATCGGCCAAATTTTGAGACAATAAAAGGCCCGAGGTATAGTAAAAATTTCAGCCCGAAAGCCCATTAGGAAAGCCCAAACCGAGAAGCCCAATTGGAAAAGCCCATGAGATAAATATCTAACTATAGTTAAAGTTAACTATGACTCATAAGGTGACTCATAAGGTGACTCATGGTTCAGATTTGGAAAGTCAAGCATAGTGGCTGAAAAGTAAGGCTTAATGGCTAAGTAAGTGGCTTATAAATGCAGCCACACCTTGGTCATCTTCATCACACAATTTCGGCTAGAGAAGAACACCATTGAAACATAACCATTCAAGCTTTCTCTCACTAGAAATCACTAGGAATTAGTCATATTTGGAACTTGCATTCTTCATGGAAGTTGTTCCAAATTGAAAGGAGATTAACATATGTTGGAATTGGCTATCAAGGAGCCATAGAGTGCAAACCGAGAGCCTCCAAAGATTCGGCCAAAAGGAGAACACTACAATTGGTATATTTTCTAATTTCCAATTTCATATATGTTAATGTATGAATGATTTCAAGTATGTTGATATATGTTTTAAGCATTGAAACATATTAAATCACCATGAAGAGGGTTAGGCCGAGAGTGATCAATGGGATATTGAAATATGTCAATTTGATTTTAAGACATAAATGGATTACTACACATGTATTAATGTTAATGGTATAACTAGAATTAATCAAATTGATTAATTAATACATGTAAATTGTTGGCAACCAAGGTGTTTGATAAAATGCCTAAATGAACTATAGGATGATTGGTAATGTTTCCTACCAAGTGTTTGTGAAAATGCCTAAGTGAAAATGGCTAGGAAATAGGCATGTATGGCATGCCATGGTGGAAACCGAGAATGGCTAAGCTCTCGGCCAAGGCATGTGGCCGAGAGGCCCAATGGGCCAAGCCCAATATTTTTAGGCCCAATAGGGTGTAATGGGCCTAAGACTAGCCCAATAAGAGTTGGTGGGCCCCACAAGCCCAATAGGCCCAACAAAAGTGAATAGTAAAATGAAAATGGACTTAAGGCCTAGTTAAGCCCATCAAGGATTTTAAGGCCCATTAAGGGAAAATTAAACTGTATTAATGTGTAATACAGTAGGAAAATGATAATTAACCTGAGGAATGGTTATTTACAGCTCCGGAGTTTACATCGAGAGCTTATCGGACTGCGGGATTTAGCAGCACCGAGGAAGTGAGGTCACGAGACGTGATCCGAGGTAAGGGACTTTTGCGAGTAGTTAGAGATACCTGCACGTATTTTCAACTGCTTCTGCATTCACTTAAAAACTCTGAGGGTCAGAGAAAGTGAATAATAATTATTGTGACCCGATAGTGGCAAATTACGATTTTGCCCCTAGTTAGTCAAAAAGTCAACTTTTGTGAGAAGTTGCAAAAAAGCATGGAAAATACTATTGTGAGTGTTTAAATGCTATTAGCATGAAAATAAATAGATGGGCTAATGATTTTAAGGTTGATATGACTTAAGCACACTTCTAGTGCTGATTTTACTATTTTGTAAACAATCCCTTTTAAATAGCCATCTATCATATTATGTGAGAATGAATCGTGCTAGAGCATAGCTCGCACTGGGATTCATATGTTTTCCACATACATAGTGCTGGATTTGATACGCACTAGATTTTCATTACATGCATGATAGAGTACTGGAGTTTTACTCGTACTCAGCTTTGAATGATATATGCATGACAGAGTGCTAGAGCGTGGCTCGTACTCGATTCTTCATGGTTTATACATGACATAGTACTGGGAGCGATTGCTCGTACTTGATTTTGATATTGTGCATAGCATAGTACTGGGAGCTATTGCTCATACTTGATTTGATACATAAACTATGCATTGACCTAGTTGCTGGAGGTTTACTCGCACTAGAGTTGAGTTTTATGATGTGAAACAGTGTTGAACGGAGTGACGACTGTGAGTCGCACTCAAGACGCACACTGTATGTGATATGTAATACATGTTGAAACCCATGCCTGATTCCTGGTGTGACTGTGTGTCATAGCTAGAGAGGATATCCGCATGAGGTTGATATAGACGTGGTATACTTATTTCCATGGTTTCGAGGGCTAAAGACCCTGGCTATGAGGATTTCCATGGTTTCGAGGGCTAAAGACCCTGGCTGTGAGGGTCCACGGGTGTACTTTGTACCGTGTCCGGGGCACAAGGTGTACGCTGTACCGTGTGTTACGTAGCTGGCGGTTGACATTGGACTGAACATCCTCCCGTTACAGCAGTGATTGCCGCACACCAAGTACTGTGTCGCATGGGATCACTTTTCGGATATGATCATAATCCAGGATACTATTTGTATTTACCACAGAGTCTCACATGATATATCACATTGATTGATTGATTTAAACTGCGGACAGACCTGAGGGATGGGTCGGACTCCGATTTGTGTTGTGAATCATTTGATGCCATATTTATTGTGATTTAAATATACATGGCATGATTTACATAAAGGCATGATTTATATAAATGCATTGTGTTGCACTACATGCCTACTTTTGAGAAATAAAGCATGATTTCTGTACATGGGATTTATTCTGTACAAGTATATATATTATATTTCAAGACATGCTTTTAAAGTGAGTTAAGGAAATAATGTTTTCAAGGCATAGCACTATTTTGAGTAGATAGTGTGGATATCTACTTGCTTGCCTGATTTCCTTACTGAGCGCATTATGCTCACCCCCTTTTCTTTACATCTCTCTACAGAGCGTCAGTAGAGCGAGAGTTATCGCGGGAGAGTGTCCCAGAGTCCACTGCTAGTTCCTATCGTTTTGTCAGGTATACTTATTATGTACAGTTGTGTATCTAAACATAGAAACAGCACAGTGATGTATACGTTATATATTATGGGGAATGTAATCGTATTAGATTTTATAATATCTTACATGTATAATAAAAGCAGTTACAGTCAGTAACAATATATTGACATGTATGTATGAAATGGATGATGTGGTAAGTGAGGACTCTGACATCGAATCACAGCCCAACCAGTGAAGAGAGGAAAGGTAAGTTAAAATGCGAAAAATTTATTGTGGTTTTTGGTTAAAGTCAAGGATTGAAATTGGGGTCCTGACATCAGAACCTATCACAAAAGTTATTAATACATTATTAGATAATAGGTAAAATTCACGCCGTATAATTCCCCTCAAAATACGAATAGCCACCTCTAGGAACTTACAAAACCCCCTTACCCGTATCACGTCGAGCGTAGTACAAGTTCCATCACTGGAAGCTCGTTCAATCCAACTTTCTCCTAATCTGGTCTCTGGAGCTGCAAATATTCATAAATCGCTTTGTCATAATTGATACATCTTATTGGACCTTATAGTATAAAGCTTGGTTCTTTCAGATTCGGCCAATATTGTGTTGTTCCTAATAATTTGGCTAGTAACTCGCCTAGCTATCAAATCAAACACTTAATTTGCATGCTTAATCCTTAGTTCCTTCGTTCATTCATGCATTTAACAATTACCATATTTGCACATTTCCTCCCTTTAGCCCAATCCCATAATTTGCTTTCACAACACAATCTCAAAATCATGCATATAACACTTCTAACACCTTGATATAACCTATTCATCATAGAATTCTACCATATCCCATTTTCTCACACTAACCTATTTTTAGGTCATTGTTGATTCACCACATTCTAGGTGTTTTCAACCAATGATATATACACCAATCTACTCCTAACAACATCTTATTATACATATTTAAAGTTGGTGTATCGAGAACTCACCTAGCTTGGCTTTTCCTTTGTCCGAACTTGGAAGATCCTTTTGCTCCTTGAATCTAACTAGTTGAGTTTTGATTCCAAGGTATGTTGTTCTTCTCCTCACAATGACCAACTTAGGCTCTAATAGCTTTTCCTCAATTCTTTTTGGAAGATGGTGTATTCTAGAGAGGGAAAGCTTGATATTTGGGTGAAAATGGAGGGGAAATGTTTGATTTGCTGAAGGATGAAGTTTTACCGTCAGGTTTTTATAGATTGAGAGTGATGAGATCGATCTTCTAGGGTAGGAGATCGATCTTTCCTTGTTTTTCAATCATCGAATTGTCACACCCCCTTCTGGGAACCTATCTATCCATACTTACTCTACTACGGTTGGGCTGTGAGAAGATGCAAGTATTAAAATTCATACATTTACAGCGGAAGATTTAAAATTTTAATTCACACTCCCAGGTGTGTGTGTAGATATACAAAATCAGTTGTATAAATACAATGTGCTTACATATCATCCCCATAATACTGTTTATAATTCCAATATATAACTGTGCGATACAGTAAATTAGATACAAAATACTCGTGTATACAAATCTTATACCTTTGCGGAATTGTGGGAGCTGTTCAACACAAAAGATCTAGAGACCACCACTCTCTTACTTCTCAGTACCTGGAGGGGGAAAATAGTGGGATGAGCAAACCACAACTCAGTAAGGAAATGAATGCTAGCAGGTAGATATCGTACTACCTACATAGCCCATGCATGTATAAACCAAAATCATGTTTTCATTATAAATGGAAATATCATACGAAAAATGCATTTAAACATATTTTTTTCTCAATAGCATTTTCGTGTAAATCAAATATATCAAGCTTCCATTTAAAACATGCTCATAAATAGTGCCCTCACGGCACAAATGTGAAATCAGAGATTTATCAAAAACACAAAATCTCTTTCTTTTCTGAGATCACTCTTTCCCGCAAATCTCTTTCTTTGCTGAGATTGTCTCTGTTTCTTGAATCTTTGAGACAGGCATGGAATTTTCAGCAATCAAATATCCACGATATATGGCCATAGTCAGTGATCTCAGGCCTCACTGATCAGGTGTGCACAGGGCATCACTTCGCCTGAAGGGGGATAGGTCAGTCCTGTCCTCCGGCTCATCTCAATCGACCTCATCTCCTCATATATTCACGGTAAGGATACGCCATGTGTCATCTATCCGATACTCGTACTCACGTGCACCCAGCACGGTACATAGTATACCAACGGACAACTACACTGTACTACGTATGACCGTGGACCCAAGTCCATACTCTAACTTCGATGGACTTTTCATCCTGAACCATGTCTCATATACCAGGGGAGCAAGCAGCGTGACACATAGTCATCGCAAGGCTCCAGCGCAGTACAATTTATCGTTAAGGCCCAACCCGTTCAAATGGCCATCGGCTGGTATCCCCTTGGGTCCCAGACCCCCAGGTTTACCTCAACTCAATAAAACAGGTGCGAGCAAAGCTCCCGTACTTTCTCAAAACCATCGTGCGAGTTAAACTCCAGCACGACACATCAAAAGCATATAAACAAGTGCAAGCTAACACTCCAGCACATAGTCAAAGTCATTAAAATGGGTGTGAGCTAGAGCTTTAACACCAAATCTCATCTCAAATCTGATAGATGGCTATTTTCTCTTTTTAAAACTCAAAACATGTTTATTCATGCAGCATGCCTCTTCATGATAAAACATGTAAAGTTAGCCAACCTATTATCAACATTTCTCAATCATCAATATCAATATAAAATTGAGAAAAAAACATTGAAAACATGCATATCATGCTATTTCCTTACCCTATCCCATTTCTCAATACATATATACATCATAGTACTTTTCATGCTTCCGTATCATTTCATAAAATTATAGTATCGTACTAATTCTAGCGATATATCTACGAAGTTGCCGAAAAATACGCACGAACATCACTATAGCTAACACACAGTCCCTTACCCCGCTTTACTTGTGTGCAACTATCCTCCTCTATGCTTCTCGCATTCTCATCTCGACTTGCTCCTGCGTATCATCTGAAACTGAAATTCATCCATCAAACACTTGAGTTAACGTTTCTAACTCTTGTTCAACTAAGCATTTATCCAATGCCTTAAATATACATTTTACCCCTTGTGGTAAATCTCATAATTTTATCCCAATATCAACATACCCAAACCATGCCCATAACATAATCATCCTCTCAAGATATCTCATTCATCATTAACACTTCTACATTCGACTTTCTCACACTAGACCATTTCTAAGTTATATTCATTTCATGCCATTCTAGATAGTTCTACCCATAATGTGCACACCCAATCAACTTCATAATCATTAACTAGACCAATGTACTTGGATTTGTGCACTAGAACTTACCTCCTTAGATTTCCTCTTTGCTCCAATTAGAAATGCCCTTTATTCCTTTAATCCGACAAATGGAGAAATGCCTCAAAACTTTGTTGTTCTTCTCTTTGACGTGAACAACTTTGTCTCTAATAGCTTTCCCTCAAATCTTACTGAAAATGGCTGGATTTAGGAGTGAGAAAGCTAGGTTTTTAAGTTGAAGTTGTTGAGTTAATGTATTTTGAAATGACAAAACAAGTTAATACAATAATGTTAAAATGGTATACAAACATGTTTAGAAGATATCAGGATCAGAACCTAGAGTTCTGCTGATGAGAGATCGATCTGGGGTATGAGAGATCGATCTCCTGGGTTTATACTTGATGAGAGATCGATCTCATGATGAAAGAGATCGATCTGGCAAGCCTTAAAACGGTGTAAAGGGTTTAAGGTAAAAAGAGATCGATCTGCCAGGGTTAAGAGATCGATCTCCTCTAAGTCAGAGAACTTAGGAGATCGATCTGGTAAGGAAGAGATCGATCTGCTCAAAGTCAGTGAGCTTAAGAGATCGATCTGGTGTATTGAGAGATCGATCTTGCCTCAAACAGAGAGGATAGGAGATCGATCTGCCTATTCGACAGATCGATCTGCCTCTGCCTATTCAAACTAACAGATCGATCTGGTAATGTATGAGATCGATCTCCCTGTGTATTTGTGCTTTGTCATTGCAGGATTTAAAACTAGGAGATCGATCTGGCCAAGATAGGAGATCGATCTGTCTGACCACTGGAGGTTCCCAACGGCTATTTTCTTCAAATCTCAACGGGAAAAACTGCATTTAATGCTCCAACTACCCAACCTTCAGTATATAACCAAGCATTGAAGACAAAGAGAAGAGAGAGACACTATTGCTGAATATTCCAAACATTCTCAAGTTTTAATTCTTTCATTCTTTGTGTCCTTATTGCTCATTGATTGAGAATCATTGTAAAAGCTTAAGTGCAAAATAGCTACACTTGTCCTACCACTTTAAAGCATTAAATTGTATTCAGTCTTATCTTAAAAGAGAAGAGGATTGTTCCTCAGTGAGAGTATATTGTAAGAGGCTGAATACTTTTTCTGTATTGCCAAAGGTAGTGAGGTTATTCCTTAACCTGTAAAAGGAAATTTGTAAGCTCTAGTGAAAGAGAGAAAGAAAACACTTGACAAGAAGGTCAAGGAGAGAGGACGTAGGCAAGAGTTGGCCGAACCTCTATAAGTGACTGTGTTTGTTTCTCTTCCCTTCTCTCTGCATTAAATTGTTATATTGCACTGTTTTATTCATTATCATTTGTGTTTAAATTGTGATTATTTTAAAATCTGCCATAGTTATTAGAAAACCGATTCACCCCCCCTCTCGGTAGAGCCAACAATTGGTATCAGAGCTAGGACTCTTTAATCACGTAGGAACAACTTCCTAAGAGTTAGAAAACGATCAAATGGCTCTTAACAATGTAGCAACTAGTTTGATAGGAGAGGGGCGCTCCACGGTTAGACCTCCCATGTTCAATGGTGAACATTATTCATATTGGAGGACTAGGATGATGCTATTCATTCAAGCAAATGACTATGAAGTATGGAGAATTATAGTTAAGGGACCTCAAATCCCTACAAAGAAAATAGAGGGAAGAGATATTCCCAAAGAAGAAGATGAATGGGATTCTAATGACATTAAATGTGCACAACTAAATGCTAAAGCTATGCACACATTATTTTGTGCTTTAGGTCCTAATGAATATAATAGAGTATCCGGGTGTGATAATGCCAAGCAAATATGGGATAAATTGGCAATAACTCATGAGGGTACAACCCAAGTGAAGGAGACAAAAGTAGGTATGCTCACACATGATTATGAGCTTTTTAGAATGAAGGAAGGAGAATCGATTAGTGATATGTTCACTAGATTTACAGACGTAATTAATGGACTAAAATCCTTAGGAAAAATATATTCTAACATTGAAATGGTAAAGAAAATTTTAAATAGCTTACCTAAGTCATGGGAAGCTAAAGTAACAGCAATAGAGGAATCTAAGGATCCACACACATTGTCCTTAGATGAATTAATAGGTTCCTTGCTAACTTATGAGATGAAGCTTAAAAGAAATGAAGAGCCACCCAAGAAAGTGGGTGTTGCTCTAAAATCCACTGCTGAAAAGGAGATTAAAAATGAGAGTGGCAGTGAGGAGGATATTGAGATGGCAATGTTTGCCAAAAGATTTAATAAATTCATGAGGATGAGAGCTAGCAATAGCAATAGGAGAAACAATAGGAGAGAACAAGAGGAAGTAGGTAGAAAAGACTCTATTATGTGTTATGAATGTAAAAAACCTGGACACATAAAATTTAACTGCCCTCTTCTCAAAAGATCCAATGATAGGTTTCATAAAAAGAAGGCAATGGTAGCAACATGGAGTGACAGTGACTGCTCCGATGATGAATCAAATGAGGACATTGCCAACCTATGCTTCATGGCAATTGATGATGATGAAAAGGTAACTTCTAATATCAATGAATACTCTTTTGATGAACTGCAAGATGCATTTGATGATTTAGCATTAGAGTATGAATCTATGAGCATGAAGTATAAAAAGTTAATATCGAAATTAAAAAAGGAAAATGAGATAATGTTAAAAGATAAATTGGAATGTGAGGAGAAACTAGAGATTGCAAATCTAGAAATTGGTGATCTTAAGGAGAAAAATAGCAATTTACATAACTCCTTTAATAGATTTCACATGGGGCAACAAAAGCTAGATAGCATGTTAGAAACCCAAAGGGCATTTTTTGACAAAAATGGCTTAGGGTATAATGCACAAAGTAGGGAGACCCATCTTAAGAGTTTTATTGCTAGGAAGAGCATGAATAAACCTGAAATTACTTGTTCATATTGTAATAAGAAGGGACATAAGTCACATTATTGCAATATAAAGATGAGGAATCTTAAAAGAAAAATTGTAAAAAGGATATGGATTCCAAAAGAGGTAATTCATTCCAAGGACTGCAATGCATTAGCAAAATGGATCCCAATGGGATCAAGAATTTCATTTACTAACCTCCAAGGACCCAAGAGAATTTGGGTACCTAAGACTTGAGTGTGTTTATTTTTTTGTTGTAGGTGATTGAGCATAGCCACAAAGCTAAAACAAAAGAAGCTTGGTACTTAGATAGTGGATGCTCAAGGCACATGACGGGTGATAAAAGCCATTTCAATTCCTTCAAATCGAAAATTGGTGGAGAAGTCACTTTTGGGGACAACTCCAAAGGCCAAGTGGAAGGAAGTGGCTCAATAGGTAATGATCATTTCTCTTTAGAAAAAGTATTACTTGTTAGGGGTCTAAAGCATAACTTACTAAGCATTAGTCAACTTTGTGACAAAGGTTACAAAGTAATTTTTGATTGCATGAAATGTAATGTTATAGATCCTAAGTCAAATAAAATTCTTCTTCTAGGTCATAGGCAAGGTAACATATATATAGTCTACCTTAATGAACTCAAAAATGAAAACATATGCTTAATGGTAGATAACAAAAAGGAATCCTGGTTATGGCATAGAAGACTAGGTCATGCTAGCATGCATGTGCTATCCAAATTAGCTAGAAAGGATCTAGTTATAGGCTTACCCAAAATATCCTTTGATCATGAAGAAATATGTGAAGCTTGTGTTAAAGGAAAACACAAGAGAACAACTTTTAAGCCTAAGAATAGTGTATCCACCACTAGGCCTCTTCAATTACTGCATTTAGACTTGTTTGGACCAACTAGAACCACTAGCCTAGGTGGGAAACACTATGGTTTTGTAATAGTTGATGATTACACTAGATACACTTGGGTGTTCTTTTTGAGAGTAAAAAATGAAGCCTTAGAGAAATTCATAACTTACTCAAAGGTGACTCAAAATGAAAAAGGATATACAATAACAAGCATTAGAAGTGATCATGGCAAAGAATTTGAAAATATAGGATTTGATGAGTATTGCAATGATCAAGGAATTAGCCATAATTTTTTCAGCCCCTAGGACACCACAACAAAATGGTGTAGTTGAGAGAAGAAATAGAACTTTGGAAGAGATGGCTAGGACCATGTTATGTGAAAATAACTTGCCAAAGTACTTTTGGGCTGAAGCTATAAACACATCATGTTATATAATTAATAGAGCTATGATAAGACCCATGCTAAAGAAAACTCCTTATGAGCTCTACAAAGGCAAGAAGCCTAACATTAGTTACTTCCATCCTTTTGGCTGCAAATGCTTTGTTCTAAATAATGGAAAAGATAACTTAGGAAAATTTGATGCCAAGAGTGATGAGGGAATATTTCTAGGATATTCATTGAATTCAAAGGCCTTTAGAATATATAACAAAAGAACATTAGTGGTTGAAGAGTCGATTCATGTTATATTTGATGAATCAAATAATATATCTAAAGATTCAACCAATGATGAAAATGTTGGAATATTTGATGAAGGCTTAGAAGATGACTTTCTAGAAAAACTTGACTTGAATAAAGAAGATGAAGAAGAAATAGAGGTTTTAGAAAGAGAGCCTAGAGCACCAAGAGAGTTAGGATATGTAAAAGATTGTGAAATAGTAGGAGATCCAACTCTTGGAGTTAGAACTAGATCATCCCTAAGGAATATGTGCCAATATATAGCCTTTGTATCTCAAATTGAACCTAGGAATATCAATGAAGCCTTAGAAGACAATAATTGGTTCCTAGCAATGCAAGAAGAATTAAATCAATTTGAGAGAAGCAAAGTATGGAAACTAGTTCCTAGGCCTAGTGATCACTCAATAATTGGAACTAAATGGATATTCAAGAACAAGATGGATGAAAATAGTGTGATCATAAGGAATAAGGCTAGGCTAGTTGCTCAAGGCTATAGACAAGAGGAAGGCATAGACTATGATGAAACATATGCACCGGTAGCTAGATTAGAGGCAATAAGAATGTTACTTGCCTTTGCATGTTATAAAGATTTCAAGTTATATCAAATGGATGTAAAGAGTGCATTCTTGAATGGTTTCATTAATGAAGAAGTCTATGTAGAGCAACCTCCCGGATTTGAAAATCATGAATTTCCTGAACATGTTTTCAAATTATCTAAGGCACTTTATGGGTTAAAACAAGCTCCTAGAGCTTGGTATGAAAGGTTGTCAAAGTTCTTAATAGAAAAAGGGTTCTCAAGAGGAAAGGTAGACACCACATTATTCATAAAAAATAAAAATAAGGACTTACTAGTTGTACAAGTTTATGTAGATGATATTATTTTTGGTTCAACTAATGAGTCTTTATGCCAAGAATTTGCTAAGATCATGCAAGGAGAATTTGAGATGAGCATGATGGGAGAACTCACATTCTTCTTGGGACTTCAAGTGAAGCAAACAAAGGATGGAACATTCATCAATCAAGCAAAGTACACCAAGGACTTGCTCAAGAGATTTGGGATGGACAATTGCAAACCTCAAGCCACTCCAATGGGCACCAACATCAAGCTTGACAAAGATGAAAGTGGTAAGTGTGTAGACACTAAACTCTATAGGTCTATGATTGGTTCTTTGCTTTATTTAACTGCTAGTAGACCAGATATATTGTTTAGTGTGTGCCTTTGTGCTAGATTTCAATCATCTCCTAGGGAATCACATCTATTGGCAACTAAGAGAATCTTTAGATACCTCAAAGACACTCCCTCACTAGGACTTTGGTACCCCAAGGACTCTACTTTTGCCCTTCATGCATTTTCAGATGCTGATTTTGGAGGCTGCAAAATAGATAGGAAAAGTACTTCAGGTACTTGCCAATTCTTAGGAAATAGGTTAATTTCTTGGTTCTCCAAGAAGCAAAACAGTGTGGCTCAGTCCACAACTGAAGCTGAATATATAGCAGCTGGTAGTTGTAGTGCTCAAGTGTTGTGGATTAAACAACAAATGAGAGATTATGGTATTGACATGAAGCAAGTCTCAATTAAATGTGATAATACCAGTGCCATTAATCTGTCTAAGAATCCTATTCAACACTCAAGAACCAAGCACATAGAAATTAGACATCACTTCCTTAGAGATTATGTACAAAAAGGGGATATAATCCTTGAGTACATTGATACCTTACGTCAAATAGCTGATATATTCACCAAACCCCTTGATAGAGATAGATTCTGTATCCTTAGAGGTGAATTAGGACTCATAGATAAGCCTTAGGATTTTTTGTGTTTCAAAAATCTTGGTTTCAAATTGATTTTAAATGAGTTTTTGCAAAGATTTTCTGGCAATGAGGATGAGAGATCGATCTCCTTGCAATATAGATCGATCTCCATACCTCCAACAAGCCTAAATCATCAAGGTTAAGCTAAGCAGATCGATCTTCTAACCATAAGATCGATCTCCTTACGTCTCTGTTTAAAGGCAGATCGATCTGTCCACACGACAGATCGATCTCTTCAAGCTTCCACATTCTACAGATCGATCTTTGCATTTGGAAGATCGATCTGCCTCAGCCTCTGTTAAACGACAGATAGATCTGTGTGTAACAGATCGATCTCCTTAAGCCTCTGTTTGCGACCAGATCGATCTATCCCTACGATAGATCGATCTCTCTTCGCTTCTGGGAGTACCAGATCGATCTGTCGCCTCGACAGATCGATCTCCTATGCCTTGGAGTATAAATACCCGCGAAAAATCCCTAAATCTCCCAAAACCTAAAATTCAAATTCTCCAATTCCCTCGCATCCTCTTCTTCAATTCCTCCTCAGATCGATCCTCGTACGGTCTTCCTTGCGTCTCGATGTCAAATTCCGGTATAGTAACCTACATTTCTCACTGATTTTCTCAAAATCCTTCTTCGATTTGTGTTTGTTTTGCGTCTAGGGCAAACCTAGGTACTGTTTCATTGCCTTTCTTTTTGTTGAATTTAGTTATCAAATCTTTAAGGTCTAGAATAATGCCTAGGCTTAAGAGAGCAGGAACCAAGCCACCTAGACCCAATGTAGAGGCAGGTTCTTCATCACAACCCATTCCTCCACCTCCTATCGCTTCCTTCAATCGGTGTTTTAAAACACCAGCAAAAAGAAAGCGGTATGAAGAATATTTTTCAACCATGCCAATCAAGCATTGGCGCACTATCGATTTTTCATTCCTCAATCACATAGACTTTCCATACCTGTCAAAGTTTGAGGAATTTGGTTGGACAAACTTCTTGAGAATCAACACTCCTGTCCCTCCAAATCTCGTTCGCGCATTCTTTTCCAATGCCGAACTCGTTTATGACCCCGATGACACCTGCAAAATCCTAGCCTTCAAAACCTTCGTCATGGGTCAATCCATTATAATTGACTCTGAAGTTTTAGCCAAAGTGTTTGAAATACGCGATGAAGGCTTAACAAATGAGGATGAGGAAGTCCCCTTTACGTTTGAACTCCCCGGGGACAAGGCGAGTAACCTTCCAATGCACCTTCGGTTACTCCACCTCATAATCTCGTGGAACCTCCGCCCTTTCGGTACTCGTCATTCTACCGTTAGGCGTCTAGATCGTTTTTGGCTCCATCACATTCACACCACAAGCCAAAAACCTAACCTTCCTCACTTTATTTACGAAGATTGGCTGAAGATTGTGCGTGGCCAAGCTACCACAATAGTATTTCCACAACCAGTGGCTTATCTTCTCCACCGCCTTGGTATCAACTGCAGCGGCGAAACTGGCGAGCTACCATCTCCCAAAAGCGTGCTTAACATTGGGACCCTACATCATATGGGGTACTACAAAGATTTTCGGGGAGAGTGGACGAAAAAGCAGGAACAGCAACCTGCTGAGGCTATGGAGGAGGACCTCACTGCTGAACCAGCACACCCATCTGCAGTACCAGCTCCTGAACCATCATCTTCAACAGCTGCGCAAACTGCACCAACATCATCTCCTGCTGGCTTGAAGATGCTCATGAAGATGATGAGTGATCTCAGTCAGAAGATGGATGAAGGATTTGCGAAACTAAACCAACGAGTGGATAGGATTCAAGAGACTCAAGAGGCGATGTTCGATGAGCTCCAAGTAACACGCACGCATGTTGAGAATCTTATGGATCGTGATCCTCCCTCACAATAGGCTTTAGGTGTATGGTTTAGTTTAGTTATATCATTCCGCACTGTTCTTTGTACTGAATTTGCTTGAATGCAATACAAATTGATTGTTTATGAAAATGTGGCATTTTATGAGTCAATGTTGATTTTGAACTGCCATGGTTTTGACAATGTTGCATTTTGTGAGTTAATGACTATGTGTGATTGATATGACAAAAAGGGGGAGAAGAAACATAAGAAACATGATAAGAAACATGCATGTTGTTGTGTTTGTGTTCATAATTTAAAAGAATGATTTAATTGAGGGGGAGTTAAGACATGTGTTAAAAGTATTAAATGTTTAAAAGGATGATAGGATGATTTAATTGAGGGGGAGTTAAGAGCTAGAACTAACTAAGGGGGAGTTAAGATTTAACTAAGGCTGAGCTAAGGCTGAGTTAAATCATTAACAAAGTTAAAAGTTCATAAAAAGGGGGAACTTTGCAATTTCACTAAACATGTTTATTAGATGAGTTTTGTCATATCAAAAAGGGGGAGATTGTTGAGTTAATGTATTTTGAAATGACAAAACAAGTTAATACAATAATGTTAAAATGGTATACAAACATGTTTATAAGATATCAGGATCAGAACTTAGAGTTCTGCTGATGAGAGATCGATCTGGGGTATGAGAGATCGATCTCCTGGGTTTATACTTGATGAGAGATCGATCTCATGATGAAAGAGATCGATCTGGCAAGCCTTAAAACGGTGTAAAGGGTTTAAGGTAAAAAGAGATCGATCTGCCAGGGTTAAGAGATCGATCTCCTCTAAGTCAGAGAACTTAGGAGATCGATCTGGTAAGGAAGAGATCGATCTGCTCAAAGTCAGTGAGCTTAAGAGATCGATCTGGTGTATTGAGAGATCGATCTTGCCTCAAACAGAGAGGATAGGAGATCGATCTGCCTATTCGACAGATCGATCTGCCTCTGCCTATTCAAACTAACAGATCGATCTGGTAATGTATGAGATCGATCTCCCTGTGTATTTGTGCTTTGTCATTGCAGGATTTAAAACTAGGAGATCGATCTGGCCAAGATAGGAGATCGATCTGTCTGACCACTGGAGGTTCCCAACGGCTATTTTCTTTAAATCTCAACGGGAAAAACTGCATTTAATGCTCCAACTACCCAACCTTCAGTATATAACCAAGCATTGAAGACAAAGAGAAGAGAGAGACACTATTGCTGAATATTCCAAACATTCTCAAGTTTTAATTCTTTCATTCTTTGTGTCCTTATTGCTCATTGATTGAGAATCATTGTAAAAGCTTAAGTGCAAAATAGCTACACTTGTCCTACCACTTTAAAGCATTAAATTGTATTCAGTCTTATCTTAAAAGAGAAGAGGATTGTTCCTCAGTGAGAGTATATTGTAAGAGGCTGAATACTTTTTCTGTATTGCCAAAGGTAGTGAGGTTATTCCTTAACCTGTAAAAGGAAATTTGTAAGCTCTAGTGAAAGAGAGAAAGAAAACACTTGACAAGAAGGTCAAGGAGAGAGGACGTAGGCAAGAGTTGGCCGAACCTCTATAAGTGACTGTGTTTGTTTCTCTTCCCTTCTCTCTGCATTAAATTGTTATATTGCACTGTTTTATTCATTATCATTTGTGTTTAAATTGTGATTATTTTAAAATCTGCCATAGTTATTAGAAAACCGATTCACCCCCCCTCTCGGTAGAGCCAACAGAAGTGAAAAGAAATGGTTTATCCCGTAATCTGCAGATCCAACTGCTCCTATTTATAGATTTAACTTGATGAGATCGATCTTCCTTGGGTGGAGATCGATCTGGTCCTCTAAAAATCCCTCTTTTCTCAGACATTTTAAAGGCAGGAGATCGATCTGTTGAGGCTTGAGATCGATCTGCTGTCAAACAGAAACTTATGGAGATCGATCTGGTCTTAGGTGCGATCGATCTGGTATTAGGGGAGATCGATCTGCTATCAACCAGAAGCTTAAGGAGATCGATCTGGTCTTAGGGGAGATTGATCTGCTTCCAACCCGAGAGCTAAGGAGATCGATCTAAATCCTTTGGAGATCGATATGCTCCATTCCATTACTCACATAAGAGCATTATGGCTCTTCCAGATCGATCTCTTATCCTATGAGATCGATCTGACCTTTATATTTCCAGATTTTCTGCAGTTTTTCTGCAATAGCTTCATTCAAAACTTCCTCCATTTACCTTCATAGTCCTTTCCTCATTCATCCCTCCTTGAGACTTAAAAATGCCATCCAATCACACTTAGCACATATTAAAACTTGTAGGCAATCTTTGTATAACCAAATATACACGATATTGCTTGAATGGAAGTATACAACTTATGTAAATCTTTCCTTCCATTTTACCGCACTGCTCATATTCCATTTCATTCACATTCTTCTCGTGTTTAAGTTAATTTCTTCCTACTCATTCATAATGCAACTTGTACGTATAATCACGATTCTTATTACAAGTGCGTACATTATCTTATGGACTTACATTGCATATACATCACATCACAAATGTATCATCATACTTATGATTTCATTTACTTTTCTATGTTCCTATATACAGCTATACATTTACGAGGTCTCACATTCTCCCCCACTTAGAGGATTTGGTCCTCCAAATTTGAGCTAATTCAATCTGTGAATAACTTGGGATACTTTTCCCTCATCAAACTTTTCGGTTCCCATGTGGCCTCTTCCACAGTGTGATGTTGCCACAAAACCTTAACCAATGAAATCATCTTGTTCCGCAACACCTCCTCTTTTCTGTCCAATATCCGGATCGATCTCTCGGCATACGACATATTCTCCTTAAGCTCCAACGGCTCATAGCTAATTACATGTGTCAGATCTGGGTAGTACTTCCGAAGCATAGAAACATGGAAGACATTGTGGACTTCTGCTAGCTCAGGTGGCAAGGCTAGCCTATATGCTCCATCTCCCACTCGATCCAAAATCTTGAAAGGACCAATGTAACGAGGACTTAACTTTCCTTTCTTCCCAAACCTCGTTATTCCCTTAGAATACTTTCAAAACTACAGACTCACCAACATCAAACTCAAGTGTTCTCTGTCTCCTGTCAGCGTAGCTCTTTTGTCGACTTTGAGCTGTTCGTAGCTTCTCGCATATTATCTGAACATCCTCGGAGGCTTGTTTAACCAAATCGGGAGCGAGCAACTGTCTATCACCAACTTCTTCCCAACCAATGGGCAATCGGCATCTACGACCGTATAGTGCCTCATAAGGGGCCATACCAAGACTTGAGTGATAACTGTTATTGTAGGCGAACTCAATCAATGGCAAGTGATCGTCCCATGAGCCTCTAAAATCCAACACACATGCTCTCAACATATCCTCTAGGGTCTGTATAGTCCTCTCTGACTGACCATCTGTTTGAGGATGAAAAGCGGTGCTAAAACTTAACTGGGTCCCCATCGCTTCCTGAAAATGTCCCCAAAAGTGGGAAGTGAAGCGGGCATCCCGATCAGAAACAACACTCACTGGGACTCCATGCAACCTCACTATTTCTCGCACAAACAGGTTCGCCAGTGCACTTAATGTATCTGTAGATCTCATGGCTAAGAAGTGTGTCAATTTCGTTAATCGATCTACTATCACCCATATCGCATCATGGTTCTTACGGGTTCTCGGTAACCCCATCACAAAATCCATGGTGACATGCTCCCACTTCCATGTTTGTATCGGTAGAGGTTGTAATAATCCTCCTGGTTTTTGATGTTCGACTTTTACTCGCTGACAAATGAGACATCTAGCGACATACTCAGCTATGTCTCTCTTCATTCTAGACCACCAATATACGCTTCGGAGATTTTGATACATCTTACTACTCCCCGGGTGTATGTTATATCTCGACGAGTGAGCCTCTGATAAGATCAGCTTCCTCAGCTCTAAATCCTTAGGAACACATATTCTATCTCCAAACCTTAGTATTCAATCTGAACTCAATATAAAATATGCACTCTTCCTCTTCCGGATTTGGTTAATCATGTCAATACACCATTGATCAATTCGCTGAGCTTGTCGAATTCTCTCAATCAACTCCTGTTCTAATCTCAAGCTAGCAATAATCCCATAGTTGTCAATCTCATGTAGGGTCATATCCAGACTAAGGTTTATAAATTGTTCCAACAACTCGTGCTCTCTAACCATCATATGTGATACCAACCCGAGACTCTTTCGACTCAATGCATCGGCAACCACATTTGCCTTTCCCGGGTGGTACAAGATCTCACAATCATAGTCCTTGAGGAGTTCTAACCACCTCCTCTGTCTCATATTTAACTCCTTCTGTGAGAATAGATATTTTAGACTCTTGTGATCCGTAAAGATCTGAAATCTCTCACCATATAAGTAGTGGCGCCATATCTTTAATTCAAACACTACGGCCGCTAACTCCAAATCGTGAGTGGGGTAGTTTTTCTCATGATCTTTCAGCTGTCTAGATCCATAAGCTACTACCCTTCCATCTTGCATCAAAACACAGCCTAGTCCTTGATGCGAAGCATCTGTATACACCGAGTAATTCCCTTAACTGTTAGGGATGATAAGAACTGGCGCTGTGGTTAATCTGAGCTTAAGTTCCTGAAAACTCCTCTCACAACCTTCATCCCATGAAAACTCCACACTCTTCCTCGTAAGATGTGTCAATGGAGCAGCCAATCTAGAGAAACCCTCTACAAATCTCCTGTAGTAACCAGCCAAACCCAGAAAGCTTCTGATCCCTGTGACTGTCCTAGGTTGTTCCCACTGAACAACGGCCTCAATCTTGGATGGATCTACTGACACCCCATCCTTCGATACAACATGGCTTAGAAAAGAATCTATTCTAGCCAAAAGTCACATTTACTAAGCTTGGCATATAACCTTCTCTCTCGGAGGGTCTGCAAAATAATCCTCAAGTGCTGCTCATGCTCTTCTTTGGACCTTGAATACACCAATAAATCATCAATGAAAACAATCACGAACAGGTCTAGGTATGGCTTGAATACTTCATTCATTAGAGCCATAAAAGTTGCCGGCACATTGGTCAACCCAAAAGGCATTACTAGGAATTCGTAATGGCCATAGCGGGTACAAAATGCTGTCTTGGGCACATCCTCCTTTCGAATCTTAAATTGATGATACCCAGACCTCAAATCTATCTTGGAGAAGATCTGTGCTCCCCGAAGCTGATCCAATAAATCATCAATGCATGGTAAGGGGTACTTGTTCTTGATGGTAGCCTTGTTTAACATCCAATAGTCAATGCACAACCTGAGGCTCCCATCTCTCTTCTCCACAAACAATACCGGGGCTCCCCATGGTGAAAGGCTCGGTCTTATGAACCCTTTCTCTAGCAACTCTTCCAGCTGTTTCCTTAATTCCTCTAGCTCAACTAGAGCCATCCTATATGGTGACTTGGATATTGGTTCGGTTCTAGGCATCAAGTCTATACCTAATTTCGTTTCTCTATCGGGTGGTAATCCTGGTAGATCGTCTGGAAAGACATCAGGGAATTCTCTGACCACTGGGATGTCCTCCATATCCGGATGTACTTTGTTCAAATCCACCACATAAGCAACAAAACCTTTAAAACAACACTCAAGTCATTTATACCAAAGCACTTTACTTAACACAAAATTTAAGATTTCATTTCTTCTCTTAAAATCTTACAACACATTCTTCAGGTAGAGAAAACTTAATGGACTTAGAACGACAGTCTATGACAGCATGATTGGTAGCTAACCAATCCATTCCCAAGATTACATCAATGTCATACATATTTAATAGAATCAGGTTGGCTGTCATGCACTTATCTCCCACCCTCACTTTACAATCTTTATACACTTGCTCAACGAATTGGATAACTCTCATTGGAGTACTTATTAGTAAAGTCCTACTCAAGTATGTGGGTTCTACAAAACTTTTTAACTTTGATGCACATGCAGGTGATATAAAGGAATGCGTAGGGAAAATTGATTTACCCCCTCTTGATTTGTCAATTGAGCCAACAATTGGTATTTGAGCTTGGGATTTTGTGCAGAAAATGATTAAAATACTTTGAGTTAAACAATTCTAATAGCTCAAACAAATACGACAACCAATTTGGTATGAGAGGGGCAGTCTACGATTAGACTTTCACTATTTAATGGAGAAAATTACTCTTGGAAGACTAGGTTGATCCAAAACATGCTTATGGTGCATTCATCAATCAAATTATTTTACTAACAAAATATAAATAGATACACCATAATCAATATCCAAAATGAATCATAATCAAATTATTTTGCTCATTTAAAATGCATTAAAGATTATCATTAACTTATCATATCAAAACATACAATGAATTTGAGCCTATATAAGATTTAAGATAGAAAGTTCTTGATTATAATGTTTCTTTCCTCAAGAGTGTTTCCCCATATTTCTCTAAGTCCTATTTGAGCAATCCAAACTTCATGTAGGCGTATAAAGCTTTCAATCTTTAAAAAATTCTTTATAACTCAATGCTCTAATACTCCTACAACAACAACAAGAAGAACTCAATTGTTCTTTAGTATCCAAACTTTCATGAGTCCTTAATAATAAGTGTCCAACACTTTAGTTCCATGAGGTATCCATTTTGACAAATTATCAGGTGAATTAACTATATACTTTAGAATCCACAATTTTCTAAGTGCTTTTCCTCTAAAGTGGTTTTCCTAGATGTGCATGCTTGTGAAGTGTGGCCAATCTATTGCAAAGTGAACAAATAAGTAACCTATCATGCGTTTCTTCTTACATACAAGAAAATTCTTAAGATGAGTTTCTTTTTGACATGAATTGTAGCCTAACCCATCTTTATAAAAAAAATGCCTATTGGGTTTCAAGCATGTAGTTTAATTTTTGTTGACCCATGCGAAATCTAGAGAATGCGTTATGTAAGTTTGTGTTTTTGTTGTTTAACTCACTAGTTTTTATGTTTGCCTCTTCTAATTTGTTTTGACCTCTTATTTAGCATTCAACAATAATTCATTTTCAATTTTTAATTTTGCAATCATTTTCTTATATTTAGAATTCATACACTTATATTCACTAGGTAGCTCATCAAAAGCATTTTGTAATTCATCAAAAGAGCAACCATTGCATTCAATAGAGCTAAAATCAAACTCTTCATTACTAATGGCCATGAAACAAGAATAGGCTACTTCATCTTTAATGTTTTCCTCATCATAGTTATCACTATCACTCCATGTAGCTAGAATTGCTTTCTTTCTACGCTTCTTATCATGTTACTTCCTAAGTAAGGGGTAATGAAGTTTGATATTTCTCGGTTCATTACATTCATAACAAACTATGGGATCTCTTTCTCTCTTACTTAATTCACCTCAAACGACCTCTTTTCTTTGAGGTTTTCAAAGATATCCACTAGACTTCATATTCATTAATTTGTTAAATCTTCTGGCAAATATTGCTATTTCTAGATTCTCATCATCTTCACTCTCTTCATTATGATTTTAACATCTTCTTGAATGGAAGATTTCAATGCTAGCCCTACTTTCTTTGTTGGCTCATGATCTCTCTTTAGTTTACTTTCATGGGTAAGTAGGGGCCTATGAGCTCATATAATGAGAAACTTTAATGATCTTTAGACTCCACTATGGCGGTAACCTTGGCCTCCCAAGAATTAGGTAAGCTATTGAGAATCTTTTTGACCATTTCTATATTAGAGTATGTCTTTCCTAAAGTCTTAAGTATATTGATTATATCGGTGAATCTAGTTGACATTTTAGTAATGAACTCTTTAGTTTCATTATAAAAAGCTCATAATCATGGGTAAGCATGTGAACCCCAAGTATGTATAACTTTGTTATATGTTAATGGAAGTATAAGACAGATGAATTTAGATCATGTAAATGTGAATGAATTGCAAATGGGATGGATGAATGTCATGATGCACATAAAGGATAAATAAGGGCTGAAGTAGCCTCAAACTAAACGAATAGAACTTTAAGCAATCAAATTGAAGAGAAGGAATGAAGACATGAATTAATAATGCATAGATTTTGAATTCTATGTAATCTTTATGAATTCAAGCAATACACACAATTCGTATTGTATGTGAATCATAGGAAATCAGTCTTTCCATGCTCTAAGTTGGATTAAAATGTAAAATGAGTATTGGAGTAATGAAATAGGAATTTACCCTTGAAAAATCTAGAAAACTGCAGCAGGAAATGCCCCAAATTAAGGCCAGATCGATCTCCTATCCAAGGCAGATCGATCCCTTGTGCAAGCGAAAAATTCCAAGTGAATCTGCCAAGGCCAGATCGATCTCCCCATCGAGCAGATCAATCTCCCCAATGAGCAGATCGATCTGCATTGCCTCTGCCTAGCTGAGATCGATCCCCTCTTAAGTGCAGATCGATCCCCATTTGATTCTGTCAAGAGCAGATCGATCTCTGCCCATGACCAGATCAATCTCCTCAAGCTTCTGCCAAGCCAAGATCGATCTCTCACCAATGAGCATATTGATCCCTCCCATTTCAAACCTGAGAATTCGATAGCTAAAACTAAAGGAAGATCTATCTCTTCACCCTATCAGATCGATCTCATCACTCTCAATGTATAAAAACCCAACGACAAAACCTCTTTTTTCAACAAACAAGCACACCTCTTCTATTGTTACCAAAAATACTAAGCTTTCTCTCTCTAGAATGCATCCTCTTCCAAAAAGAATTGAGGAAAAGCTATTATGTGACAACCCGAAAGCGTGAAAATTAGGGCTAATTTAAAACTTTTTTCTTATATTAAACCTCTTACTCGAGTTGCATTCCTGCACAATGTCATTTAATCACTTGTGTTTATAATAAATCATAGCCCCAAGATCACACGATTTCTATTTCATAAACCCAATTACAAAATATCCAAAGGGAATCAATCTACAAAACACGATTCATTTTCCTCAAATCATCCTAATTACATCCCAAATACTTAATACAAATGTCTATATTACATCATTGTCTGGGTATAAAATGAACTGAATTATACCTTGTGCGTGTACAACCGATAGCCTGGGGAATACTTGTCCACTAGCTTATATCACGTACATGGCAGGCATTATCACACTCATTGCAAGAAATTTGGAGGGGGAAGGAAAAATGATGAGCTCTCAAAACACTCAGTAAGGAGGGTAAGGGAAAGTTATAAAATCATCATCACAACACAATATGATAGAAATATTCGAGCATGTAAAACGTTATAAAAATAATAGCGAAAATAATGGCATCGACATAATTCACGTGATAAAGATCACAAATCATCATAACATCAAATCTCATTTCGTGATAAAACTCACAGTTGTAAACACATCATTCATCAAAGAAATTGAGATTAGGCATTTAATAAAGCTCAGATAAAATCATCGTCATAGGCACATCACATCAAAAAAAGTCACATCGTCCCCTAGGCGGACATCTTCAAAAGAGGGAAACGTCGACATAAATACATTGCCATGATTCGCTGTAGACTTGATCAGAGTCGTACAGCTGTGGTCTTACATGCTATTCAAAGCAAGGCCCGATCTTACATGCTATTAAAGCAAGGCCACCCATCGCTACAAGAGAGGGGTCATCTCTCGTTACCAGAACGGAGGTATCGGTCTTACATGCTACTAGAGCAAGGCCAGGTCTTACATGCTACCAGAGCAAGGCCACTCAATGCTATCAAACGGAGTATCGATGTGCATCTTATGACAGGCCATAGTCTTAGTAAAATATGCCATTGTTGTATTAAAAATCGTTTTGCCTTCACGTAAAGCTCCTAATGGTTATCACAAAACTCATTTCAATTATAAAACATCATTTTCACAATAACAAATTCATCAAAGCCGAGCTCAAACCGGTAAAACACTCACACGTTCATCAAAACATCAATTCATCTCATTTCTCATAAAAATCCTTATTCATTAAACCCTTTTTCACACTAAAAAGGTATTTTCATCATTTTAGAAACTCACATACACTAACATTTTATTTCCCTTACCTCTTGCACCTTGAGTGGTACAATATCCTCCAGCTCTCGGACCAACCTTGTTTCCCGTGTTGGATTCTCGAGCTATCCAAACATCATTAAATTGTCAATATTCATCACTCTCATTCATCTCTTCACCTCATTTATACCCATACTTATACTATATCCGAATTATAACTCCTAAATACCCACTTTGTCTTAAAACTTTTCCTACATCTTTATTATCACTTTAGCTAGCTCATAATCATCACAAGATATTCACATTTCATTTCCCAACTATACCCATTGGGTGTTTTCCCCATGACTTAGACATTCCCAACCAAATATACCTATATATACACATATATCCATTTACCAACACATATAATGATAATGCTTAAGAAAAACTAGGATCTTGTGAAATCACCTAGCTTGTCTCCTCTTAACCAAACTTGTAGAGTGCTTATCCTTTACTTTGTTCAATCCAATCCCTGATTTACTAGTATGTTGTCCTCCTTACCAAGAGGAACAACTTTGTCTCTTACCCCTTTATCTAATTCCGTCCAGAATATGGTGAATCTTAGAGAGGGAAAGCTTGGTTTGGGTGAAAAAGGTGAGTGTTGGGGTTTGTAGGTGAGAGAGGCTTGATTTCCAAGTAAAATCTCGGGATTCTTATATAGGCAGGGCATATGATATCAATCTGGCATTGATGGAGATTGATCTCTGCTTGATTTCAACTGCTCTAACTGCTCCACTAACAACTACAAGATCGATCTGGTCAAGGGTAGAGATCAATCTCTTCCATGCCGAGACTTAAGGAGATCGATCTGGCTAGGCAGAGTCAATAGGAGATCGATCTGCCTGCCTGTTTTTACATATTTTCTGCATTCTAGAGCCATGAGATCGATCTCTCTTCCCCTGGAAATCGATCTAGCCTTCACAAATCCTACTGTTGCTGCATCCATTTGCAGGAAACTCAATGTAAAACTTATCTTAATCTACTCCATAGGCTACATTTCAATCTATACACATTTAAGGCTTAAAAACTTCACCTCCTTATACTTCATTAGATTTAAAACTTGCGTGTATATCAACATATCATAATTACATTCACCAATTACAAATTCTCACATTGCAAATCTCATAGCTAAGGTACATAAAATTTACAATTCTCGCATCCTCCCCACCTTTAGAGAATTTGATCCTCCAAATTCAACCCGATCCATTAAATAGTTGAGGGTACTTCTCCTACATAAGGCTCTCTAGTTCCCAAGTTGCTTCCTCCACTGAGTAGTGCTTCCAGAGAACCTTAACCAATGGGATCCTTTTTGTCCGAAGTACTTTTCCCTTCATGTCAAGTATTCGGATGGGTTCTTCCACATAAATCATATCCCCCTGAATATCCAATGCTTCATACTCAATGACATGGGTGGGATCTGGATTGTACTTCCTCAACATCGAGACGTGAAAGACTGTGATGCCCAAGAAGCGTAAAAAAAATGGCAGATTTAAAATTTATTTACATCATTTCACAATTCTAGGTGCATTCCTGTGCAGTGTCATGCATCATCATCATATATATATGTGCGTGTGTGTGTTATAAAACTCTAACCTCAGGATCTCATCATTCAACATCTATACATTACATCATATACATTCCTCATATTCGAATTAATAAATCCTAATACATCTCATACATCACTGTTCATCAAGTGTCTATAAATACAATATTAGTCTGGGTACATGAAATGATAAATTATACCTCAAAGTACAATATATGGCCTGGAACTCAAATCCTCCACTAGCCACTACTCTGTATGTTGCAAAAAATTCTTCTCACTTGAAGCAATCTGGGGGGAAGATAAAATAGGGTGAGTTTCGAAATCGCTCAGTAAGGGGTTAAGGGACTCATTTATAAAATAATGATTTGGACAGAATAATCATTTTGCTTTGTGGGTGGAAACCTAATAAACTCAGTAGAAAAGTGTAGGAAGAATAATTAAAACAGCATCTCAACTCATTTCTCAAAGCTCATGTAGAAACATGATAATAAATGGCTCAAACCATGATTACAAGCATGTGTAAAACAGGATACAATAATGGCTTTCTCATAAAACGTGATGAAAATCACCGCAATAGTAATGCAAGTGGCACAGCCACCAGACACAATCTCATTTGTAAAACGAGACTAGGCAAATAAAACTCATATAAAAACTCGTCATGGCACATCAAAACGATTGAACTCGTCCCCTAGGCGGACATCCCTAATCGAGGGATTTCGTCGACAATAGTACACCCATGGCCATGGTTCGCTGTAGACTTTATCAAAGTCGTACAGCCGTCAGTCTTACATGCTATCAAAGCATGGCCCGGTCTTACATGCTATCAGAGCAATGCCACCCATCGCTGCCGCAGAGAGGGGTCATCTCACGTTACCAGAACGGAGGAGTTGGTCTTACATACTACTAGAGCATGGCCCGGCCTAACATGCTACAAGAGCAAAGCCCGATGTGTATTCAACATGACATGCCTAAGTCTCAGTAATAGCGATAATCAAATAAAACTGCTTTGCCTTCATGTAGCGCTCATAATGGTTTTTCTCATGAAACTCATCTCAAAACCATTTTGTACTCAACACAAAACATGTCAAAATCGAGCTCAAACTGGCAAAACCACGCACACATTTCTCAAATCTCAGTACGCCTTAACTAGAGCCCAAATCACTTTTCACTTTTTAAACTTAAAACGGTTGTAAAAATATTTCACATTTATTTTACAACTCATAAAAATTAGGCCCCAACCGGCAATAAAACTGTGTGTAATAACTCATTCTCAACTCATAAAAACATGCTTGTTTTCTCAAATCACATTTCACGCTAAATATCATCACAAAATCACATACACAAATGAGTTTAAGTTTTCCCTTACCTCGTTGCACCTCGTATAGTGCAATCGTTCCCCCAAATGACGGACTAGCCACGCATTCCTCTTTGGAACTCTCGAGCTGTCCAAATGATGTTAAAACATCAATAATTCATCTCAATCACATTATTGACCACATATTTGCTCATATTCTCGTTAAATACTACAAACCTCATTTTTCTCATATTCCTATCCTAATCCACATTCTCTCATCCACTACATTTCAAATCTTACATTTTTCATGCATAATGTCCATGCCAAAATCACCTCATTGCCTCAATTTTGATTTATAGCCAAAATCCCCAAATTACCACAAATGGTATAATATCATCATCACTCTAACAAAATCACAATTTCATCTACTCTAATCATTTCCTAGCTATTTTATCACAATACCCAAAATCACAATCACCAAAATCACCTTAATATCAAAGAGTAAAGCTTAGAAATTTACCCAAAACTTAGGGAGAGTTCTATTCACACCTCGATTCGATTCGTCCTTCGATTTCCAAGTATGTTGTTCTCCTTTGGGTAAGGAAAAACTTTCCTTCTTACCTCTGTGTGAGATTCGGATGGAAATAGGGGTTTTGGAAGAGAGACAAAGCTAGGGTTGCGAAAATGGCGATTTAGAGAGAGTGTGGGATCAATTTCCAGAAAAACAAAGGGGTCCTTATATAGGCTGAAGGTAGGAGATCGATCTTGTACTTGATGAGATCGATCACTTTCTGAATTTGGGAACATTTTGGGGTAATTTTATGCCTAGGAGATCGATCTGTCGTGGGGTGAGATCGATCTCATAATTGCTTCATGAGATCGATCTGCTCCTTGAGGAGATCGATCTTCTGTTTACAGAATACTTCATGAGATCGATTTGCTCCTTGACAAGATCGATCTTCTCTTTATAGAAACATTTGGAGATCGATCTGCTTGTCTATGAGATCGATCTTCCTATCAGTTCTTGCACATTTTTTGCATTCTGGAGCCATGAGATCGATCTCTCATCCTTGAAGATCAATCTGGCCTTCACAGATTGTACAGCTGCTGCATCAATTTACAGAAAACTCAATGTAAAACTTCCCAAAATCTACCCCATAGTCCATAATTTAATCCATACATATTTAAGACTTAAAAACCTCATCTTCTTATACTTCATCATATTTAAAACTTATGTGTACATTAACATATCATAATTGCATACACCAAATTACAATTCTCATAACTGGGGTCTACAAAATTCGCAGTTCTCACATCCTCCTCACCTTTAAAGAATTTGGTCCTCCAAATTCAACTCGACTCATCAAACAGATGGGGGTACTTCTTCTTCATGAGGCTATCTAATTCCCAAGTTGCCTCTTCTATTGAGTGATGTTTCCACAATACTTTCACTAATAGGATGCTTTTGGTTCTAAGTACGTTCTCTTTTCTATCGAGAATCCGGACGGGTTCCTCAGTGTAGCTCATGTCTTCTTGTATGTCCATCTCTTCATACTCTATAACATGAAAAGGGTCTAGGTGGTACTTCCTTAACCTAGATACATGAAAGACGTTGTGTATTCCGGACATATGTGGGGGTAATGTCAACCTGTAGGCTACCTCTCCCACTCTCTCAAGAATCTTGAATAGTCCGATGTATCGAGGACTCAATTTCCCTTTCTTTCCAAATCTCATTATACCTTTCCTCGGTGATATCTTCATAAATACTGCATCACCAACATCGAACTTGAGTGGCCGTCTACGCACATCTGCGTAGCTTTTCTGTCTACTCTGTGGAGCTCGTAACCTCTCACATATGAGTTTCACACTCTGTACAACCTGTTCAACATGTTCGAGAGCATTTATCTTTCTGTCACCCACTTCTTCCCACACTACAGGGGATCTATACCTCCTACTATATAGAGCCTCAAAAGGTGCCATTCTAATACTCGCATGATAGCTATCATTGAATGCAAACTCTGCTAGGGGTAGGCGATCATCTCATGATCCCTTAAAATGTATCGTACACGCCCTCAACATATCCTCTAGGGTTTGAATAGTCCTCTTTGACTTACCATCTGTCTGAGGATGATAAGTGGTACTAAAGCTCAATCAAGATCCCATGGACTCCTGAAACTGGGTCCAAAATCTGGAAGTAAATCGAGAATTTATTTCAGAAGTAATACTCACTAGAGCCCCATGTAATCTAGCTATCTCGCTGACATATAACTCAGCTAAGGCATCCACAATATTGGTGCTCTTGATTGCAAGGAAGTGGGCACTTTTCGTTAGTCTATCCACTATGACCCATATTGCATCATGACCCCTTCGGGTCCTCAGTAAACCCATAATAAAGTCCATGGTGACATGCTCCCATTTCCATGCAAGCACAAGTAAAGGCTGCAATAATCCTCTGGGCTTTCGATCCTCAACTTTCACTTGCTGGCACACTAAACATCTGGCCACAAAATCTGCCACGTCTCGCTTCATACCACTCCACCAATACACCTTTCTCAAATCTCGATACATTTTAGTACTCCCTAGGTGCATGGTGTATCGCGAGTAGTGGGATTCTCTCAATATCTGTCTATTCAAGGTATCATCGTACGATACACAGATTCGTCCTCTGAATCTCAACAATCCATCCTCACTGACTATGAGATCCGACTGCGAAGTTTGCTCAGCTTGGCTAACCATATCGATCAACCTCTTATCATCACGCTGTCTAGTCCTAATCCGATCTATGATCCTGGGCTCTATTTGCAGGTTAGCCAAAAATCCAGTTTCTACCTCTTTAACTCTGATCCGAAGTTCGGCGAACTACTCTAATAAATCCCATTCCCTGATCATCATAGCAGATATCATACTCTTCCTTCTCAGGGTATCAGCAACTACATTCGCCTTTCCCGGATGGTACAGAATCTCGTACTCATAATCTTTAAGGAGTTCCATCCATCTCCTTTGTCTCATGTTTAACTCTTTCTGATCAAACAGATACCTCAAACTCTTATGGTCAGTGAAGATATGGAATCTTTCCCCATATAAGTTGTGTCGCCAGATCTTTAAGGCAAACACCACAGCGGCTAACTCCAAATCATGGGTGGGGTAACTCCGCTCATGATCTTTCAACTGTCGCGATTCTCACACCCCACATCTGGGAACCCTTCTATCCATATATTCTCTACTACGGTTGGGCTGAGAGAAGATGCAATTACTAAAATTCATTCATTTACAGCGAAAGATTTAAATCTTAATTCACACTCCCAAGTGTGTGTGTAGATATACAAAATCAATTGTATAAATACCATGTGCTTACATATCATCCCCATAATACTTTTTACAATTCCAAGATATAATTGTGCGATACGATAAATTAGATACAAAATACTCGTGTATACAAATCTTATACCTTTACGAAATTGTGGGAGCTGTTCAACACAAAAGACCTAGAGACCACCGCTCTCTTACTTCTCAGTACCTGGAGGGGGAAAATAATGGGATGAGCAAACCACAGCTCAGTAAGGAAATGTATGCTAGCAGGTAGATATCGTACTACCTATATAGCCCATGCATGCATAAACCAAAACCATGTTTTCGTTATAAATGGAAATATCATACAAAAAATGCATTTACACATATATTTCTCAATAGCATTTTCGTGTAAATCAAATATCAAGCTTCCATTTAAAACATGCTCATAAATAGTGCTCTCACGGCACGAATGTGAAATTAGAGATTTATCAAAAACACAAAATCTCTTTCTTTTCTGAGATTATCTCTGTTTCTCGAATCTCTGAGACTGGCATGGAATTTTTGGCAATCAAATATCCACGACATATGGCCATAGTCAGTGATCCCAGGCCTCACTGATCAGGTGTGCACAGGGCATCACTTCGCCTGAAGGGGAATGGGTCAGTCCTGCCCTCCGGCTCATCTCAATCCACCTCATCTCCTCGTTTACTCACGATGAAGATACATCATGTGTCATCTATGCGATACTCGTACTCACGTGCACCCAACACGGTACATAGTATACCAACGGATAACTACACTGTTCTACGTACGACAGTGGACCCAAGTCCATACTCCAACTCCGATGGACTTTTCATCCTAAACCATGTCTCATATACTAGGCGAGCAAGCAGTGTGACACACAGTCAACGCAAAGCTCCAGCGTGGTACGATCTATCGTTAAGGCCCAGCCCGTTCAAATGGCCGTCGGCTGGTATCCCCTTGGGTCCCAAACCCCCAGGTTTACCTCAACTCAACAAAACAGGTGCGAGCAAAGTTCCCGCACTTTCTCAAAACCCTCGTGCGAGTTAAAACTCCAGCACGGTACATCAATGGCATTAAAATGGGTGTGAGCTAGCGCTTCAACACCAAATCTCATCTCAAAACTGGTAGGTGGCTATTTTCTCTTTTTAAAACTCAAAACATGTTTATTCATACAGCATGTCTCTTCATGCTAAAACATGTAAAATTAGCCAACCTATCATCAACATTTCTCAATCATCAAGATAAATGTAAATTAGAGAAAAACATTGAAAACATGCATATCATGCTATTTCCTTACCCTATCCCATTTCTCAATACATATATACATCATAGTGCTTTTCATGCTTCCATATCATTTCATAGAATTATAATATCGTACTAGTTCTAGCAATATATCTACGAAATTGCTGTCAAATACGCACGAACATCTCTATAGCTAACACACAGTCCCTTACCTCGCTTTACTTGTGTGCAACTATCCGCCTTTATGCTTCTCGCGTTCTCCTCTCGACTTGCTCCGGCGTATCATCCGAAACTGAAATTCATCCATCAAACACTCGAGTTAACGTTTCTAACTCTTGTTCAACTAAGCATTTATCCAATGCCTTAAATATACATTTTACCCCTTGTGGTAAATCTCACAATTTTATCCCAATATCAACATGCCCAAACCATGACCACAACATAATCATCCTCTCCAGATATCTCATTCATCATTAACACTTCTACATTCCACTTTCTCACACTAGACCATTTCTAAGTTATATTCATTTCATGCCATTCTAGGTAGTTCTACCCACAAGGTGCACATCCAATTAACTTCACAATCATTAACTAAACCAATCTACTTGGATTTGTGCACTAGAACTTACCTCATTGGATTTCCTCTTTGCTCCAATTAGAAATGCCCTTTATTCCTTAAATCCGACAATGGGGAAATGCCTTTAGACTATGTTGTTCTTCTCTTTGACGTGAACGACTTTGTCTCTAATAGCTTTTCCTCAAATCTTACTGAAAATGGCTGGATTTAGGAGTGAGAAAGCTAGGTTTTTGAGTTGAAGTGGAAGGAAATGGTTTATCCCGAAAATCTACAGATCCAACTGCTCCTATTTATAGTTTTGACTTGATGAGATCGATCTTCCTTGGGTGGAGATCGATCTGGTCCTCTAAAAATCCCTCTTTTCTAAGACGTTTTAAAGGCAGGAGATCGATTTGTCGAGGCTTGAGATCGATCTGCTGTCAAACAGAAGCTTAAGGAGATCGATCTGGTCTTAGGGGAGATCGATCTGCTGTCGAACAGAAGCTTAAGGAGTTCGATCTGGTCTTAGGGGAGATCGATCTGCTTCCAACCCGAGAGCTAAGGAGATCGATCTGATCCCTTTGGAGATCGATCTGTTCCCTTCTATTACTCACATAAGAGCATTCTGGCTCTCCCAGATCGATCTCTCATCCTATGAGATCGATCTGGCCTCCATATTTCCAGATTTTTTACAGTTTTTCTACCACAACTCCCTTCAAAACTTCCTCAATTTACCTCTATAGTCCTTTCCTCATTCATCGCTCCTTGAGACTTAAAATTGTCATCTAATCACACTTAGTATATATTAATACTTGTGGGAAATCTTTGTACAACCAAAAATTCACGATATTTCCCGAATGGAAGTATACAACTTATAAAAATCTTTCCTTCCATTTTACTACACTACTCATATACCATTTCAATCACATTCTTCTCGTGTTTAAGTTTATTTCTTCCTACTCATTCATAATGCAACTTGTACGTATAATCACGATTCTTATTAAAAGTGCGTACATAATCTTATGAACTTACACTGCATATACTTCACATTACAAATGTATCATTATACTTATGATTTTAATTACATTCCCATGTTCCTATATACAGCTATACATATACGGGGTCTCACATTCTCCCCCACTTAGAGAATTTGGTCCTCCAAGTTAGAACCAATTCAATCTGTGAATAACTCGGGATACTTTTCTCGCATCAAACTTTCCAGTTCCCATGTGGCCTCTTCCACAGTGTGATGTTGCCACAAAACCTTAACCAATGAAATCGTCTTGTTCCGCAACACCCTCTCTTTTCTGTCCAACACCCTGATCGGTCTCTCGACATATGACATATCCTCCTTGAGCTCCAACGGCTCATAGCTAATTACATGTGTCGGATCCGGGTAGTACTTCCAAAGCATAGAAACGTGGAAGACATTGTGGACTTCTGCTAGCTCAGGTGGTAAGGCTAGCCTATATGCCCCATCTCCCACTCTATCCAAAATCTCGAAGGGACCAATGTAACGAGGACTTAATTTTCCTTTCTTCCCAAACCTCGTTATTCCCTTAGAAGGAGATATTTTCAAAAATACAGACTCGCCAACATCAAACTCAAGTGGTCTCCGTCTCCTGTCAGCATAGCTCTTTTGTCGACTTTGAGCTGTTCGCAGCCTCTCGCATATTATTTGAACATCCTCGGAGGCTTGCTTAACCAAATCGGGAGAGAGCAACTGTCTGTCACCAACTTCTTCCCAACCAATGGGCGATCGGCATCTACGACCATATGGTGCCTCATAAGGGGCCATACCAATACTTGAGTGATGACTGTTATTGTAGGCGAACTCAATCAATGGCAAGTGATCATCCCATGAGCCTCTAAAATTCAGCACACATGCTCTCAACATATCCTCCAGGACCTGTATAGTCCTCTCTAACTGACCATCTGTTTGAGGATGAAAAGCGGTGCTAAAACTCAATTGGGTCCCCATCGCTTCCTGAAAATGTCTCCAAAAGTGGGAAGTTAAGGGGGCATCCCGATCAGAAACAACACTCACTGGGACTCCATGCAACCTCACTATTTCTAGCACATACAGGTTCGCCAGTGCACTCAATGTATCTGTAGATCTCATGGCTAAGAAATGTGTCGATTTCGTTAACCGATCTACTATCACCCATATCGCATCATGGTTCTTACGGGTTCTCGGTAACCCCATCACAAAATCCATGGTGACATACTCCCACTTCCATGTTGGTATCGGTAGAGGTTGTAATAATCCTCCTGGTTTCTGATGTTCGACTTTTACTTGCTGACAAATGAGACATCTAGCGACATACTCAGCTATGTCTCTCTTCATTCCAGACCACCAATATGCCTTTCAGAGATTTTGATACATCTTACTACTCCCCGGGTGTATCGTATATCTTGACGAGTGAGCCTCTGATAAGATCAGCTTTCTCAGCTCTAAATCCTTAGGAACATATATTCTATCTCCAAACCTTAGTATTCCATCTGAACTCAATATAAAATCGGCACCCTTCCCTTTCCAGATTTGGCTAATCATGTCAATACACCATTGATCAATTTACTGAGCTTGTCGGATTTTCTCAATCAACTTCGGTTCTAATCTCAAGCTAGCAATAATCCCATGGTTGTGAATCTCAGGTAGGGTCATATCCAGACTAAGGTTTGTGAATTGTTCCAACAACTCATGCTCTCTAACCATCATATGTGATACCAACCCGAGACTCTTCCGACTCAATGCATCGGCAACCACATTTACCTTCCCCGGGTGGTATAAAATCTCACAATCATAGTCCTTGAGGAGTTCCAACCACCTCCTCTGTCTCATGTTTAACTCCTTCTGTGAGAATAGATATTTCAGACTTTTATGATCCGTAAAGATCTGAAATCTCTCACCATATAAGTAGTGGCGCCATATCTTCAATGCAAACACTACGGCCGCTAACTCCAAATCGTGAGTGGGGTAGTTCTTCTCATGATCTTTCAGCTGTCTAGATCCATAAGCTACCACCCTTCCATCTTGCATCAAAACACAGCCTAGTCCTTGATGCGAAGCATCTGTATACACCGAGTACTTCCCTGAACTGTTAGGGATGATAAGAACTGGCGCGGTGGTTAATCTACGCTTAAGTTCCTGAAAACTTCTTTCACAAGCTTTATCCCATGAAAACTCCACACTCTTTCTCGTAAGACGTGTCAATGGAGCAGCTAATCTAGAGAAACCCTTTACAAATCTCCTATAGTAACCAGCCAAACCCAAAAAACTTCTGATCTCTGTGACTATTCTAGGTTGTTCCCACTGAACAACGGCCTCAATCTTGGACGGATCTACTGACACCCCATCCTTCGATATAACATGGCCTAGAAAAGAAATCTGTTCTAGCCAAAAGTCACATTTGTTAAGCTTGGCATATAACCTTCTCTCTCGGAGGGTCTGCAAAATAATCCTTAAATGCTGCTCATGCTCTTCTCCAGACCTTGAATACACCAATATATCATCAATGAAAACAATTACGAACTGGTCCAGGTATGGCTTGAATACTTCGTTCATTAGAGCCATAAAAGCTGCCGGCGCATTGGTCAACCCAAAAGGCATCGCTAAGAATTCGTAATGGCCATAGCGGGTACAAAATGCTGTCTTGGGCACATCCTCATTTCGAATCTTCAATTGATGATACCCAGACCTCAAATCTATCTTGGAAAAGATCTGTGCTCCCTGAAGCTGATCCAATAAATCGTCAATGCATGGCAAGGGGTACTTATTCTTGATGGTTGCCTTGTTCAACATCCGATAGTCGATGCACAACCTGAGGCTCCCATCTCTCTTCTTCACAAACAATACCGAGGCTCCCCATGGTGAGACGCTCGGTCTTATGAACCCCTTCTCTAACAACTCTTGCAGCTGTTTCCTTAATTCCTCTAACTCAACTAGAGCCATCCTATATGGTAACTTGGATATTGGTTCGGTTCCAGGCGTCAAGTCTATACCGAATTTCGTTTCTCTATCAGGTGGTAATCCTGGTAGATCGTCTAGAAAGACATCAGGGAATTCTCTGACCACTGGGATGTCCTCCATATTCGGATGTGCTTTGTTCAAATCCACCACATAAGAACAAAACCTTCAAAACAACACTCCAGTCATTTATACCAAAGTACTGTACTTAACACAAAATTTAAGATTCCATTTCTTCTCTTAAAATCTTACAACACATTCTTCAGGTAGAGAAAACTTAATGGACTTAGAACGACAGTCTATGACAGCATGATTGGTGGCTAACCAATCCATTCCCAAAATTACATCAATGTCATACATATTCAATAAAATCAAGTTGGCTGTCATGCACTTATCTCCCACCCTCACTTTACAATCTTTATACACTTGCTCAACTAATTGGCTAACTCTTATTGGAGTACTTATTAGTAAAGTCCTACTCAAGTATGTGGGTTCTACAAAACCTTTTAACTTAGATGCACATGCAGGTGATATGAAGGAATGCGTAGCACCAGAATCAAACAAAGCTATAACCTCTAGATTGAAAATCAAGATTGTACCTTTTATCACTTCAGAAGAGGTATCAGCCGATGCCTGGCCTATCGCATACACCCTGCCTTGACCCACAACTTGTTTTCCTTTTTCTTCAGCCTAGGCTTTCTTTCTTGCAGGAGGTGCAACTGTAGGAACCCTCTCTGGCTCCTTACCCCTCTGTGCAATTGCCTCAACTATCTCTGGGCACTCTCTGGCATAATGTCCAAATTTACCACATCTGAAGCATCGGGTACCCTGAAGATGACATGGCCTACCACCATGGTATCGACCGCATAATCTACACTGATCTGTAGTCGGTCGGGGTCCACCAATCACTATACTCCTGGCCAGTGTCTGAGTCGGAGGCATAAAAGGTCTAGCAACCTTTTTTTGGAACTCATCTACCTCTCTCCGACGCTTACTCATGAATTTTTGACCATATTTGGCACTCTTACCATCTCCCAGCTTCCTCGGACCCTTGTCTTTACCCCAACTAAACTCAGAAGTCTGCAAGTCATAATCTTGCTCACATAACTGGGCCCGTCGCACAGCCTCTCTACATGTAGCGACATCAAATGGGGCAAACTTCACTCGGATTGAAGGCCTCAGTCCATCTACAAATCTATGGACTCTGATAGCTTCACTCCTGATCGAGTCCGGATCATATCGACCCAGTGAAGTGAATCGTGACTCGTACTCATCAACTGTTCGATTCCCTTGAGTCAGATTCAGAAATTCCATCTGTAGTCTTCGCCGAGCAGTATCTAGGATGTATTGCTCTCTGAAAACACCCAAGAACATATCCCAAGTGATAGTCATACCTTGAGCTCTCAACATCGGCCTGGTGGACTTCCACCAGTGCTCTGCTTCGCCTCTTAATACAAAGGTCGTAAGCGCTACTCTCTCCGTAGCTGAACATCTACAAAAGTCGAATAACTTCTCCATCTGACTGATCCAGTCCTCAGCCACCGTCGGATCCTTTACCTCGCTAAACGAAGGAGGCTTAAAGTCCATAAAATGCCTCAATCTCTCCATATCACAGTCATATCCATACCCCAAATCATCATCATACTGCTGTGGGGCTACTGGAGGAGGTACCGATCGAATATGAGGTTCCCGTGGCCTAACCGGTTCAGCTTGCGCAGGTGCAACATTCTCAGGTTCAGGTGCAGCTGCTGAGGGATTCGGTGCAGCCTGTCCCGCTGTACCAGGTGTACCCTTAAACCTAGCTATGATCTGACCCATCATGGTCATCATCGTGCGCATGTCTTCCTCCAATCAAGTTATTCGAGGATCAGAAGCCTCTAGCTGTTCTTGGGGCTCATGACTAGAGGATAATCTACTGTGCCTCTCAGTCCTGTCATTTTGCCCTAGAGCTCTCGAGCTCTCTCCCCTCTTGCGATGTCTCTCAGGCATAACTCACTAGCCTGATAACTTTCCTGCGTTATAACAAACATTTAATTCACTACCAGCTCCGTACACACATTTGTATCTAAATATCGCACAGTAACTTAGGGATGTATGTTTTCTTAGTCCTAAACATCAACTCACATCAGACCAACCATGCTCTGATACCAAACCTGTCACACCCCACTTCTGGGAACCCTTCTATCCATACATTCTCTACTACGGTTGGGCTGTGAGAAGATGCAATTACTAAAATTCATTCATTTACAGCGGAAGATTTAAATCTTAATTCACACTCCCAGGTGTATGTGTAGATATACAAAATCAATTGTATAAATACCATGTGCTTACATATCATCCCCATAATACTGTTTACAATTCCAAGATATAACTGTGCGATACAATAAATTAGATTTGTATACAAGAGTATTTTGTATCTAATTTATCGTATCGCACAGTTGTATCTTGGAATTGTAAACAGTATTATGGGGATGATATGTAAGCACATGGTATTTATACAATTGATTTTGTATATCTACACATACACCTGGGAGTGTGAATTAAGATTTAAATCTTCCGCTGTAAATGAATGAATTTTAGTAATTGCATCTTCTCACAGCCCAACCGTAGTAGAGAATGTATGGATAGAAGGGTTCCCAGAAGTGGGGTGTGACAGCGATCCATAGGCGACCACTCTTCCATGCTGCATGAGCATACACCCCAATCCTTGATGGGAAGCATCACTGTACATTGAAAATCCTCTTGATCCCTTAGGGATAGTCAATATAGGTGCCGCTGTTAATCTCCTCTTTAATTCATAAAAATTGAGCTCACATTGATCAGTCTATATGAACCGGGTCTCTTTACGCGTGAGCTTAGTCAAAGGAGCAGTAATCCTGGAAAATCCCTTAACAAATCTTCTGTAATATCCTGCCAAACCAAGGAAACTTTATACCTCTGTAACTGTCTTCAGTCTTTCCCAATTAAGCATAACCTCCACTTTAATTGGATCAACTGATACTCCCTCTGCTGAAACTATATGACCAAGGAAAGCCATCAGATCCAACCAAAACTCACACTTACCAAGCTTTCCATATAATTGCTTATCTCGGAGTATCTGAAGTACTAACCACAAGTGTTGTACGTGCTCCTCATAAGACCGAGAGTACACCAGGATATCATCAATAAAGACTATCACAAACTTATCAAGGTAGTCTTTGAACGCTTCATTCATTAACCTCATAAAGGCTGCAGGGGCGTTCGTTAATCCAAAGGGCATCACTAGAAATTCATAATGGCCATACCTTGTCCTGAAGGCCGTCTTCAGAATATCTTCTTCCTTAATCCTCAATTGGTGATAGCTCGATATCAAATCAATCTTAGAGAAGACTGAAGCTCTTCTCAGCTGATCAAGTAGGTCATCAATCCTGGACAATGGGTATTTATTCTTTATCGTGGCTTTATTCAACAGTCGATAGTCTATGTATAATCTAAGACTACCATTCTTCTTCCTCACGAATAACACAGGTGCTCCCTACGGTGAGACACTGGGTCTAATAAATCTCTGATCCAATAACTCTTGTAGTTGTTGTCACAACCCAAATTACCTAAAATCACTACAAATTTTTCACTTTTCGATTATTATTTAATTCTGACCTTTCTCTCATCATGACCATCTTACCAAACAGTTGGGCTATGACTCGGTGTTAGTCACCTCTCACCTATTTACCATTCCATTTTCATAATCACATTCACATATCAGAGTTTACTATCCATTGACTTTAACTAAATACATACACAATGGTATTTATAACTCTACATCCTCAACATCATTTCCGTTTACAGTACTGTGCATTACATATTTAGATACAAAACTATACAAATGTGTATACCTGTTTCTCGATGGGAAGCAGCGGATACCAAGATTGCAAGTCCTTAGCCGCTCACTAACTATTGCGAGTGCTCTGAAAAGATGGGAAAATAAGGGGATGAGCAAACCACACGCTCAGTAAAGCAATTATGCAAGTAAGTAGATAGCTCCACTATCTACATGTTCATAATGCCATGCCCTTAAATCCATTTCTTTTCATTAAAATCTCAAGCACAAAATCATGTATGTCATCAATGAGTTAGTTTATAAAACTGTTCGTGCATATATAAATCATACTACTTATGCATCAATGGCATTTTATGTGACATCATTAAATCATACTTAGCATGAGGTAAATCAAGATCATGCAATGTAAAACAAATCATGAGAAACAATTCTTTTCATGAATTTATGATTAAAACATGGAAAACTCATCATGCTATTGCATTTAAATCATTTAATTTAAAGCGCAGTATAAAATAACCCAAAGGAGTTAAGCATCTCATAATTCAATTTCAAACTCATAAAGCATTTCGTTATAAAATTCTGTTAAAAAGCACATCTCAGTAAAAATCACAAAATCGAGGGCCTGACCCCTCCCTCGGGTATACCCTGGTCTATCGACCAATAGTTATATCATGTGAGACAAGTAGGTGACTATCAGTAACAACGAGGACTATGGTCATGACCTAGTGATCCCTACCTACACGGTACCTAGTGTGCGGGGTATCACACCTGAAACAGGAGGTGGGTCGGTTCTACCCGCCAGAACAGGATAACATCAGGATTACGAAGGCAAGGCTTACTACCTCGTGGCTAATGCCACTCCACTCCAACAATCCCTATGGTACAGCATACTCCGCATGACATACACAGTACAACGTACGCTGTGAACCTAAGCTCAGTCAAGGGTGCCTGCAATAGGTCTTATCCACCCATATCATCTCTGTCTCAATATGCACGTGTGAGCATATCATCTCACTGTGACACAGTCTACAGGGGCTCCAACATGTCTATATGCATGTCATATAAATCTCTGTGTGAGCGAAGCTCTAGCACGACTCCATGCATATTCATGATATCTGAAAATCTCGTGCGAGCGAAGCTCTAGTACAATTTCATAAAAATCAATAAAATCTGCGTAAGAGTAGTACTCTAGTAAGTCTTTAAAATGAGTTATAAATTAATATAAAACTTCGTGCGAGCAAGCTCCAACATGGTGTTATGCATTAATAAATCAAATCTCGTGCTAGTTACACTCCAGCATGACTTTATGCATAAATAAATCAAATCTCGTGCAAGTTACATTCTAGCACGGCTTTTTTTTTCAATATCATATCAAAATAGGATGCGAGCTAATCTCCAGCATCTCTCATGCATGTCAAATCATTAAAACTAGTGCGAGCAATCGCTCTGGCACCTTTTTATGCATATTCAGTTAAAACAGTCAAAACCGTCAAAACAGGGTGCGAGCTAGGCTCCAACACCTCTTATGCATTTCTCAATAACAAAAATCAGTGCGAGCAACCGCTCTAGCACATTTCATGCATATAATGTCACACAAGTCGGTGCGAGCAACCGCTCAAGCACATTTTACGCACACTCATAAACTCAGATATAGTGCGAGTTATGTGCCGGCACTATCCGTTTCCATATAAACTTGATAGTTGGCCCGTTTTCCAAGGAAATTTCATTTAAATATTAATAACACCTACGTAGTGTTATCTTGTGAAATTTAAGCAATTATTGGCCAATCTACTAATTTAGTTTGCTTAAAAACCAATAAAATTTCTTAATTTAGAAAATCTTTAAATCATGCAATTCATGCATGTCATGCTTTCACCATCCTTAGGTGAACTTCCCTCAATAGGGGTAAAATAGTATTTTCCTATTTTGAGTCCTTAAAATCTTTAAACCATTTTTAGGACCTTTGTACAATATCAATGTATACATACATATTCAGTGTATACAAAAGATATTTAAGGTACGCGTAGCTACCTCTAGCTACTCACACAATTCCCTTACCTCATTTTTCTGTACAGTCTGACCTTTCCACAGATGACTCGTCACGCAGTCCGATTTGCTTAGATTCCAATCTCCAGAACTGTGGATAAATATTCATCAGATCAAATACAATACAATGAATCGTATTTAATATTTTCTAGGTTTAATTTAAATCATTGGGCTCGTTTACCCATATTGGGCTTGATTATACCGTAATGGGCCTTAATCAGCCTTAAGCCCATTTTTCCACTTACTATTCACAATATCGAGGCTTATTGGGCTCATTGGGCCCATCGGTACTTATTGAGCCTCGTTCTAAACTTTTGAATAACTTATTTAATTATTTACGACAATTTATCTCAATTTCCAAAATATAATTCATTTAATGTGAAAATTGAATCTGTAATTTATGCGATAAATTTTTAACACGTATAACGATGTAAATTGTCGTAAATAAGGGTTACTTACCCGTGATTCCATAATATTACGTAAATCGAGATTATCTCGAGCTCTCGTTTGACGTCAATTGTCGAGCTACAAAATTTAATTTTTTCCAGGTAAACTTTCAGTAGAATATTAATCAAATTAAATATTCTAAAATTTAAATAGGTCAATTTCGACCGCTTACCGACTTACCCGTGCTCGATTGCATCACTGGAATTTTTTCCAATTTTTTCTCTTTTTCTTTTTTCGTTTTTTTCTTTTCCTTTTCTTTTTGGCTGAACCGGTTCGGTCCGGTTCAGCATACCTTCACAGCGTTGAACCGATCGTGCCGGTTCAGGCATCATTTCATCGTTTCGGTGTCGTCCGGTCGGTTCCCGATGCGCCACTACCACCGTTTAGCTCGTCACGGGCCGAGCAACCTTCGGCTAGCCTCGATCGGGGCCAAATCACACCGGTGGCCGCCAGATTCCTTTCTCATTTTTCGGCCCTCACATCCGTCGATCTCCTCCGTCAGGCATCACCGACGCGCGTGGTGCCTCTAAGGCACTCCCACCGTGCCGGTCTTGCCGTCGCCTGCCACCTCATGCTGGTCCGATGGTCGAGGCTCGTCAGTGCAGAGGATCGGTCCTTGGGTCGCGTCTTCTGTTTTTCTTTTCCATTTTCGCTTTTCAGACTTTTGCGATTTTTCTGTTTGTTTTTTATTTATTTATTTATAATTGAATTTTATTATTATTTAAATCATTATTTTATTATTAAAAATCCCAAAAATATCTAAAAAATTTCTATTTTATTCATTTAATCTTTAAATGAATTTATCGGTCTTATTTCAGTTTTTCAAAATATTTTTCGATTATTTTCGGGATAATTTTCCAAGGTGAAAATTTCGGTTTATTCCAATAAATTCATATCTCGATCAATTTAACCCGAAATATAATTATTTCTTAATTATTGATCAAGATTTCTCAATCCCATATTTTTAATTAAATTTTCTTGTCACGATAAATACTGAATTTCCGTCTTTTGATCGTTTTACCCTTTCATGTGTTCGGGACTACCATTTCAATCCTTCATTTGATCTTTTCATATTTTAAATAAAATCAAGTCCTACAATCTCCGCCACTTAAGAAATTTAGCCCTCCAAATTAGAACCAAGTCAAATAGGTCCATAAACAACTCCGGGTACGTCTATCACATCATACTCTTTAATTCCCATGTGACTTTTTCTGGAGTGTAATACTACCAAAGGACTTTGACTATGGAGATCGTCTTAAACCTCAACACTTTCTCCTTTCATCTAATACTCGAATCGATTTTTCAACATACGTTATACTTTCATTGAGTTAAGCTATTGGAGCTCATATCTGATCACATATGCTGGGTCCGGATAGTATTTTCGAAGCATCAAAAGATAGGACACATTGTGGATGCCTGCTAATTCAGGTGGTAATGTCAACCTATAGGCCTTATCTCCCACTTTGTCCAGTATCTCAAAGGATTCAATCTAACGAAACTCAATACTGATTCACCCTCGTTGAATTCCAATGGTTTATGTCTCTTGTTAGCAGAGCCTTTCTGTCTGCTCTGAGGTGTTCTTAATCTCTCACAAATCAACTGAACATCCTCAGAGGTTTGTCTTACCAATTCGGGAACAATTCTCTATCTATCACCTATTTCTTCTTATCTAAGTCGGGGAACAATCCCTACGGCCATACAGTGCCTCATATAAAGTCACCCCGATACTCGAGTAACAACTGTCATTATTGGCGAATTCAATTAGTAACAACTGATCATCCCAGGAGCTTATCAAATCAATGGCACACGCTCTCATCACATCCTCCAGAACCTGTACAGTCCTCTCTGACTGACCATCTGTCTGAGGACGAAAAGCTGTGCTAAAACTCAATTAAGTTCCCATAGCTTCCTAAAAATGTTCCCATAAGTGGGAAGTGAAACGAGAATCCCTATCTGATACCATGCTCACTAGAACGCTACATAATGTTCCACAATTTTTCGTACACATAAATCCGCCTACACACTCAGAGTATCTCGGGATTTCATAACTAGAAGGTGGGTAGACTTAGTCAATCTATCAACTATCACCCAGATAGCCTCATGATTTATTCGGGTCTTTTGTAACCTATCACGAAATTCATAGTAACTTGTTCCCATTTTCGTGTCAATATAGGTAGAGGCTGCAATAACCTTGCAACTTCTTGTACTCTACCTTAATCTGCTGACATACGAGACACTTTTCTATAATCTCTACAATGTCTCTCTTCATATCTGACCACCAATACCCTTTACAGAGATTCCAATATATTTATTACTTCTCGGATGCACTACATATCCCGAAGAGTAAGCTTCTGACAATAACACTATCTCAGCAACTATGGTCTTGGGAGCACTTATATGGTCTCTGAACCTCTGTAAGTCATCATCACTCACTGTGAACTCTGTCACTATACCCTTCTGAATCTGACCCACACTATCGATAGCATGCTAATCATCATGCTAAGCCTGGCAAATCCGATCACTCAAATCCAGTTCTAACCTCAGGCTAGCTGTCACAAAATCACCGTCATCATCAGAAGGGATCACATCACTACTGAGGCTCCCAACTGCTCTAGCAACTCACACTCCCTAACCATCATATGTAATACCATCTCGAGGCTCTTTCTGCTCAAGGCATTAGCCATTACATTAGCCTTTCCTGGGTGGTACAATGTTCACAATCATAATCCTTAGAAGCTCTAACCCTCTTAGTTATCTCATATTCTACTATTTCTGTGAAAACAGATACTCGGGGCTTTTTATGATCCGTACATACCTGAAATGTCTCACCGTATAAGTGGTAGTGCCATACTTTTAGTGTAAACGGTACGACTGCCAACTCTAAATCATGGGTCAGATAGTTTCTCTCAGGGTCCTTGAAGTAACTGGATTCATAAACGACTATCTTCCCATTTTACATCAATACACAACCTAATCTTTATTTTGAGGTATCCATACACACTGGAACCTCTTGAGCTGTTAGTTATAGTGAGAATAATTACGGTGGTCAGTTTATTACTTCAATATACCAAAACTCACGAAAACTACTTTCATACTTATCATCCTACTCGTAGATAATCTTTTTCCGAATAAGATGTGTCAACTGAGCAGCCCATTTTGAGAAACTCTCAACAACTCATCTGTAAGACAGTTTTTAGTTACTACTCATGCTCTTCCCTAGACTTCGAATATATCAAAATGTCATCGCTAAAGATGACAACCAATCGGTCTAGGTAAGGTTTAAATACCTCATCGTAGTTGAGTTCCACTAAATATTTCCATCACCCATATACTTGACCTATGTACGCATAAACGTATAACGTCATTTCGAAATCGCTTCCGTTCAAGATACTAACCCGGGTTATTTCCTTTTTCATATATTAACGGCTTTTATAAAATTTTTAATTTTTAAACCTTCATGATTAATTGAATTCTACCAGTAAAGGTACCCAAATTTTAAATGTATATATTACAGCTGTCGATTTCAATTTATAGGTTATGTGCGTTCTTCTAGACGCTGTCAAGTCTTCAGGCGGGGATATTTTAAAATACCTTTATTAACCCTCAAACTTGACCACATAGAGTGGTTATGGATATATCCTCCTCTTATCCTTGGCCGCAATTCATATTCACTACATATCGCTTAATCCTAATTACTTTACATATCAAAGATATTCTTACCTTGAATACGCCTCTTATTCCAATATTTCACGTATTCATGATCTATCACATCTCAAAGCTTATCTCCTTTCATATATCATTTATAACAAACTCTTTCATTACTTGTCAAACTTACAATACACTTTTTAGGGGTGAAAACATCACTATCTTAGGATAGCAATCTAAACAGCATTGTTTGCAGCCGAATCAATCTATTCTTAAGTATTAGTTCAAAATTATTCATATTTCATTGAATAAAATCGGCTGACATATCCTTTTTCCTCCGTTTTCAACTTACAATCCCTATACCCATATTCTGTTAGTGCTAATTAGCTAACTACTATCATCTTGCCTAAGGGTACAGGCTGCACATCTTTCACTAACTTATAAGCAACTGAAGGCGGTATGAATAAATGCGTGGGACCATGATCAATTAAAATAATTACTTCATTATTCACAACCAGTGTGGTATCTTCCACCAAATCAGATGAAACATCAATAGTGTCCTGGTCCAAGGCATACACTCGTCATCGTCCAACATCTTATTTTCGTGGTAACTACCATATATTCTACATGATTTACACTGCTATGGAGCAAGTCGGGGTCCTCCTATCACAATACCCCTCAAAAATACTGAAATTGGATACACTAGGGCCTTACCAATCATCTTACCCCGTGACTCAACAGCTCTAATCTTTTACCAAACTACCTTTTTCCCGTTCTAACATCTCTATCATTCTCTATTCTCTTTTATCTCTATTTCGACCTTTACTACCTTTCCAATCTTAGAGGCGTATAGCTCATGATCTTATTCATACAACTGTAGTGTGCGCACTGCCTCGGCATAGATAGTGATACCTAATAGCCCAATCAGACTCTAATAGACAATCTGAGCCCTTCCATGAACTTTCAGACATCCCAACTCTTACTGTTCATAGTGTCGGGTCATATCTGGTCAGGTATATAAACTGAGATTCATACTCGTTACTCAACCAGTCCCTCTGGGTCAGAGTAAAGAATTTTATCTGTAATTTCCTTTAAGCAGTGTCTGGGATATTCTGTCACCGGAATACATCTAGAATTATTTTCTAAGTCCATTTTGGAATGTCTAACTTTCAAAATGGGTTGAGCGGACTTCCACCAATGCTCCAACTCGACCTCAAATACCATGTATACTCTGAGCAATTAGCTCCCAAAATATTCTCCACACTCTGCTACAACCTCACGAAGAGTGTCTCAATGCTGCCCGATCTCTCTATCGGACTCTGTCCGATCTCCCTGTCGAACTTTGTGGGGCATGCTCAACATCAGCCTCCACTTCAACCTCATCTTTAATCTCATGTGGTGACTCAGTACGACTATCAGGCCTACCTTAATGGCCTCGAGCTCATGTACACGCCCTTCTCCCATAGCAAATATCAGTTAATGAGTCTATTCTTGCGTTTAAAAATCAAATTCTTAGCTGCAATTCCATCTCAATATACACAATTGCATCTAAACAATGCATAGTACATAAGGATGTAAACTTCCTTAACCACTAACACCGACTCATATCAGGCAAACTTAAGCTCTGATACCAAAAACTGTCACGACCCAAATTACCTAAAAATCATAGTAAATTTTTCGTTTTTTCATTTATTATTTAATTCTTACCTTTCTATCATCCTGACCATCCTACAAAGAGTTGGGCTATGATTCGGTGTTAGTCACCTCTCACCTATTTACCATTCTATTTCCATAATCACATTCACATATCAGAGTTTACTGTCTTTTGACTTTAACTAAATACATACACAATGGTATTTACATAACCTTACATCCCCGACATCATATACATTTACAGTAGTGTGCATTTACATATTTAGATACAAAACCATACAATTGTGTATACCTGTTTCTCAATGGGAAGCAGCGGATACCAAAAATGCAAGTCCTCAACCGCTTACTAACTATTGCGTGTGCTCTGAAAAGATGAGAAAATAAGGGGGTGAGCAAACCACACGCTCAGTAAGGCAATTATGCAAGTAAGTAGATAGCTCCACTATCTATAGGCTCATAATGCCATGCCCTTAAAATACATTACTTTTCGTTAAAAGCTTACACACAAAATCATGTATATTTCAATGCCATAGTTTATCAAAACTATTTGTGCATATAGAAATCATGTAATTCATGCATCAAAGGCATTTTATGTGACATCATTAAATCATACTTAGCATGAGGTAAATCAGATCATGCATCATTTCATGCCATGGTAAAACAAATCATGAGAAACAATTATTTTCATGAACTTATCATTAACGCATGGAAAACTCATCAAGCTACTGCATTTAAATCGCTTCATTAAAGCTGTAGTTTAAAATAACCCGAAGGGGTTAAGCATCTCATAAAAATTCATTAAAACAATTCGTTATAAAATTTTGTTAAAAATCACATCTCAGTATAAATTACAAAATCGAGGGCCTAACCCCTCCCACGGGTCTACCCTGGTCTATCGAGACCACAAGTTATATCATGTGAGACATGTAGGTGACTATATCAGTAACAACGAGGACTATGGCCATAACCTAGTGATCCCTGACTACACGGTACCTAGTGTGCGGGGTATCACACCTGAAACGGGAGGTGGGTCGGTCTTACCCGCCAGAACAGCATAACATTAGGATTGCGAGGGTAAAGCTTACTACCTCGTGGCTAATGCCACTCCACTCCAACAATCCCCATGGTACAACATATTCCGCGTGACATACACGATCCAACGTACTTCGTGAACTCAAGCTCAGTCATGGGTGCCTGCAATAGGTCTTATCGACTCATACCATCTCTGTCTCAGTATGCATGTGTGAGCATATCATCTCACTGTGACACACAATCTACAGGAAGCTCCAACACGGCTATATGCATGTCATATAAATCCCTGTACGAGCGTAGCTCTAGCACGGTTCCATACCTATTCATGATATCTAAAAACCTTGTGTGAGCGAAGCTCTAGCACGGTTTCATAAAAATCAGTAAAATCTGCGTACGAGTAACACTCCAGTATGAATTTTAAATAAGTTATAAATCCATATAAAACTTCGTGTGAGCAAGCTCTAGCACGGTGTTATGCATCAATAAATCAAATCTCGTGCGAGTTATACTCCAACACGGCTTTATGCATAACTAAATCAAATCTCGTGCGAGTTACCCTTCAGCACAGCTTTTATGCAATTATCATATCAAAACTGGATGCGAGCTAAGCTCCAGCACCTCTCATTCATGTCAAATAATTAAAACTAGTTCGAGCAATCGGTCCAGCACCATTTTATGCATATCAGGTCAAAACAAATCAAAACATGTCAAAACAGAGTGTGAGCTAGGCTTCAGCACCTCTCATGCATTTCATAATAATAAAAATCAGTGCGAGCAATCGCTCAAGCACATTTCATTCATATGATGTCACACAAGTCAGTGCAAGCAACCGCTCAAGCACATTTTAAGCACACTCACAAACACAGATATAGTGTGAGCTATGCTCCAGCACTATATGTTTCCATAAAAACTTGATAGTTGGCCTATTTTCCAAAGAAATTTCATTTAAATATATATAACACTTACGTAGTGTTATCTTGTGAAATTTATGCAATTACTGGCCAATCTACAGATTTGCTTTGCTTAAAAATCAAGAAAATTCCTTAATTCAAAAAATTCCTTAAATCATGCATTTCATGCATGTCATACTTTCACCATCTTTAGGTGAATTCCCTCAATAGGGGTAAAATAGTATCTTTACCTATTTCGAGTCCTTAAAATCTTTAAACCATTTTTAGGACCTTTATACATATTAAGTGTATACATACATATTTAGTGTATACAAAAACTATTAAAATACACGTAGCTACCTCTAGCTACTCACACAATTCCCTTACCTCATTTTTCTGTACAGTCTGACCTTTCACTGATATCTCGTCATGCAGTCTGATTTGTTCTCAATCAAATCTCTGAAATTGCGTATAAATATACATCAGGTCAAATACAATACAATTAATTGTATTTCATATTTTTTGGGCTTAATTTTAAATCATTGGGCTCGTTTACCAATATTGGGCCCGATTACACCATAATGGGCCTTAATCGGCCTTAAACCCGTTTTCCACTGACTATTTACATTATCGAGGCCTATTGGGCCCATTGGGTCCATCAGTATATATTGGACCTTGTTCTATACTTTCAGATAGCTTAACAAATTATTTACGATAATTTATCTCAAATTCTAGAATTTATTTCATTTTATACAAAAATTAAATCTGTAATTTATCTAACACGCATAACGATGCAAATTATCGTAAATAACGGTTACTTACTCGAGATTCCATGATAATACGCAAATCAAGGCTGTCTCGAGCTCTCAGTTGACGCCAATTGTCGAGCTACACAATTATATATTTTCCCGGTCACTTTTTCGTAGGATATTAATCAAATTAAATATTCTGAAATTTAAATCGATCAATTTCGACTGCTTACTGACTTACCCGTAGCTCGATTGCATCACTGAAATTTTTCCCAATATTTCCTCTTTTTCTTTTTTCCTTTTTTTTTCTTTTCTTTTTGGCTGAACAGGTTCTGTCCGGTTCAGCATACCCTCACTGCGCTGAACCGGTCGTAACAGTTCAGGCATCATTTCACCATTTTGGCATCGTCCGATCGGTTCTCAGTGCGCCGCTACTGTCGTTCCGCTCGTCTCGGGGGGAGCAACCTTCGACTAGCCTCGATCAGGGCCAAATCTTGTCGGTGGCCGCCAGATTCCTTTTTCCCTTTTCAGCCCTCACCTTCGTCGATCTCCTCGGTCAGGCATCACCGGCGCGCGTGGTGCCTCTCAGGCACTCCCACCATACCAGTCTTGCCGTCGCCTGTCGCCTCGTGCTAGTCCGATGGCCGAGGCTCGGCAGTACAGAGGATCAGTCCTCGAGTCGCGTCTTCCGTTTTTCTTTTCCATTTTCGCTTTTTAGACTTTCGCGATTTTTCTGTTTGTTTTTTCATTTATTTATAATTAAATTTCATTATTATTTAAATCATTATTTTATTATTAAAAATCAAAAAAATATCTAAAAAATTTCTATTTTATTCATTTAATCTTTAAATGAATTTATCAGTCTTATTTCAGCTTTTCGGTATATTTTTCGATTATTTTTTGGATAATTTCCAAAAGTGAAAATTTCGATTTATTCTAATAAATTCATATCTTGATCAATTTAACAAGAAATATAATTATTTCTTCGTTATTATCAAGATTTCTCAATCCCATATTTTTAATTAAATTTTCTTGTCACGATAAATATCGAATTTTCATCTTTTGACCGTTTTACCCTTGCACGTGTTCGGGACTACCATTTCAATCCTTCATTTGATCTTTTCATATTTTAAATAAAATCGAGTCTTACAGTTGTCTCTTCAATTCCTCAAGTTCCACTAATGTCATCTTATATGGAGGTTTAAAGATAGGCTAAGTATCTGGTACCAAATCAATGGTAAACTCCAGCTCTCTCTCTGGTGGTAAACCTGGCAACTCATCTGGGAAGACATCCGAAAATTCACACACCACAGGTATATCCTCAATCCTCGGATGTTCCCGCTTATCATCTGAGATGAGTGTTTCATAACCTTCACATGAACAATCATATTTAGTACTCTTAAAAGCAACATCAAAATTTCAGTTTGCTTAAAAAAATTCCACACATTTATTTCCTTAATATTTCAAACATACACTGTAAGGTTCAGGTAGGGAGAAAGTTACAATCTTAGTGTAGCAGTCTAAACTCACTCGATTGGTTCCCAGTCAATCCATTCCAAAAATTACATCAAATCCATGTATATTTAGCATCATTAGATCTGCTAACATCACTATATCTCCCACCTTTATTTCACACCCTCTACAGATTAAATCAGTTCTCTCGGACTCACGCATAAGGGTATTTACATGTAGTACATACTCTAGAGGTTCAAACTTCAAATTTACTCTACATGAAAAATGTTCAAAAATGAATGAATGCGTGGACCCTGGATCAATCAACACATGAGCCTTATGACTACAGACAGAGAGTGTACCTCTTATAGTTTTTGCTGATGTGTCTGCTATTTCCTTGTCTAGAGCAAACACAAGTCCTACTGTAACGGGCTTCTTACCTTTCTTTGTAGCAGTGGCCCGTCTCAGGAGATTCACTCTTTGAGGTTGCTGTCTAGTAGGCTTCGAAGCATGTGCTCTCTGAGGTTTAGGGCAGTCTTTTACTCTGTGACCCATGTCTCCACAACTAAAACATCCATGGTTCAACCCAGTACAACTTCCCTCATGCGATCGGCCACAATTTCTACAAACTCTTATCTTAGGCCTGACATCTCAAGGGGTCTCCCTGATGATAGGTGTAAGACCTGATTTTATTTAAAACATGAAATGAGTGAGTGTTCATGAAGGGAAGTTGTGTTGGTTTGGTCCCGAACACGTTGAAGGGTAAAACGATCAAAAGATCAAAATACGGTATAAATTCAAAAAGAAAAATTTCATTAAAAATATGAAATTGAGAAAACTTGATCAATAATGAGGAAAATATTAAATTTCGAGTCCAATTGATCAAGATATGAATTTATTGGAATTAATCAAAATTTTCACTTCAAGAAATTATCCTGAAAATATTGAAAAAAAATACCGAAAAGATGAAATAAGATTGATAAATTCATTTATGGAGTAAATGAATTAAATAAGAATTTTTTTAGATATTTTGAGCATTAAATAATATTTTTAATGAATAAAATAATAATAAAATAAATTATAAATGAATAAATAAATAAATAAATTAAAGAAAAAAAAGAACTGAAAACGTGAAACTGGAAAAATGAAGCAGACACAACCGAAGGAATTAGTTTCCTTCACTGGACGACCACGGGCAATTTGGACAGCCAGAGAACGACCAGCAAGGAGTGACGATTATCGCGCGCCCCTCCAGGCACCGGTAAGACAGCCAACAGCGTCGAAATCCGATGAAAGGAGAGAGAGAGAAACTAAGAGAAATCGAAAAGGGAGAAAAGGAAATCGGCGACCACCGGCGTCAATCTAGCCCCAACCGACCATAGCCAATGGTTCCTCATATGCAGACGACGCGATCGATGGCTGCATTGGCCAGTGGAATGGCTGGCAGCGCCGTCAACGGCGGCAGAAAAGAACGGCAACGATACTGAAGGAGATAAGAGACGAATCGGCCACTTTTCGACCACCACAGGCAAAACCGAGACCAGATCCGTACATCGGACGACCCCACTGAGCTGCTGGTGAAGGAAGCCAGTGAAGAACTGGCCGACGAAGCCCCGAACCAGGCTGAACCAGACTCAACCGGCTGAACCAAATCGGTCTGAATAGGGCTGAACAGGACCGAACTGGTTCAGCCAAAAAAGAAGAAAAAGAAAGAGACAAAGGGAAAAAGAAAAAGTGAAAAAATTGGAGAAAAATCCCAGTGATGTAATCGAACTACGGGTAAGTCGGTAAGTGGTCAAAATTAACCGATTTAAATTTTGGAATATTTAATTTGCTTAATAATCGACTGAAAAATTTACCCGAAAAAATATGTAATTGTGTAGCTTGACAATTGACGTCAAACGAGAGCTCGAGTCAGCCTCGATTTGTGTACTATCATGGAATCTCGAGTAAGTAACCCTTATTTATGACAATTTGCATCGTTATACGTGTTAAAAATTTACCGCATAAATTACGGATTTATTTCGTATAAATGAATTAAATTTTGAAATTTGAGATAATTTGTCGTAAATAATTAATTGAGCTATTCAAGAGTTTTGAACGAGTTCCAATAAATACGGATGGACCCAATGAGCCCAATAGGCTCGATAATATGAATAGTAAGTGGAAAACGCACTTAAGGCCGATTAAGGCCCATTATGGTACAATCGGGCCCAATATGGGTAAACGGGCCCAATGATTTAAATTAAGCCCAGAAAATATGAAATACAATTAATTATATTGTATTTGGCCTAATGAATATTTATATGCAGTTTCGAAGATTGGATTGAGAGCAAATATGCGTGACGAGTCATCAATGGAAAAGTCAGACTGTACAGAAAAATGAGGTAAGGGAATTGTGTGAGTAACTAGAGGTAGCTACGCGTATTTTTAATAGCTTTTGTATACACTAAAAAATGTATAAAGGTCCTAGAAAGAGATTAAAGATTTTAGGGACTCGAAATAGGTAAAGACTAGTTTGCCCTTATTGATGGAATTCACCTAAGGATGGTGAAAGCATGACATGCATGAAATGCATGATTTAAGGAATTTTCTGATTTAAGGAATTTTCGTGGTTTTTAAGCAAAGTAAATTGATAGATTGGTCAGTAATTGCATAAATTTCACAATATAACACTACGTAAGTGTTATTAAGATTTAAATGAAATTTCTTTGGAAAATGGGCCAACTATCAAGTTTATATGAAAACAGATAGTGCTGGCGCATAGCTCACACTATAACCGTGTTTGTGAGTGTGCATAAAATGTACTAGAGCTGTTGCTTGCACCGACTTGTGTGACATCATATGCATGAAATGTGCTAGAGCTGTTGCTCGCACTGATTTTTATTATTGTGAAATGCATGAGAGGTGCTGGAGCTTAGCTCGCACTCTGTTTTGACCTGATATGCATAAAAAGGTTCTAGAGCGATTGCTCGCATTAATTTTAATGATTTGACATACATGAGAGGTGCTGGAGCTTAGCTCGTATCCTATTTTGATATGATAATTGCATAAAAGTCGTACTGAAGCCTTACTCGTACGTTATTTAATCGATTTAATTTCATAACCCATGCTGGAGTGTAACTCGCACGAGTTTTGATTTACTTGAGCATTCATTCATGCTGGAGCATTGCTCGCACGAGGCTTTGATGGATTTTATGCATAAACTGTGCTGGAGCTTGCTCGCACGTGATTTTATATGGATTTATAACTCATTTTAAAGTCGTACTGGAGTGTTACTCGTGCGTAAATTTTATTGATTTTTATGAAACTGTGCTAGAGCTTTGCTCGTACGAGATTTTTAGATATTATGAATATGCACGGAGCTGTGCTAGAGCTTCGCTCGCACAGGGATTTATATGAAATGCATATATAGCCGTGTTAGAGCCTCTTGTAGACTGTGTGTCACAGTGAGGTGATATGCCCACACGTGCATACAGAGACATAGGTTGGGTGGATAAGACCTATGACAGGCACCCCCTGACTATGATTTGGGTTCATGGAGTACGTTGTACCGTGTATCTCACGCGGAGTACATTGTACCGTGGGGATTATTGGAGTGGAGTGGCATTAGCCACGAGGTTGTAAGCCTTGCCCTCACAATCCTGGTATTTATATTGTCCTAGCGGCAGGATTGACCCACCTCTGTTTCAGGTGTGATACTCCACACACTAGGTACTGTGTAATCAGGGATCACTACGTTATGGCTATAGTCCACGTTGTTACTGATATAGTCACCTACATGTCTCACATGATAAAACTTGTGGTTTCGATAAACCAGGGTTGACCCGAGGGTGGGTCAGGCCCCCAATTTTATGATTTTAACTGAGATGTGATTTTCTATTATAATGACAGATTTTCAGAGGATTTTATGATATGTGACCCTAAAAGAAGGGTGGTTTTATAACAAAATTTTATAACGAATTGATTTATGAGATGATTGACCTGGAGGGGTTATTTGATACTGCAGCTTTAATAATGTGATTTAAAAGCAGTAGCATGAGGAGTCTTCCATGCTTTCATTACAAATTCATGAAAAGAATTGTCTTTCATGATTGGTGTCACATGGCATGAATTAATGCATGATCTTGATTTATTTCATGCTAATTATGATTTTATGATTTTACATAAAATGCCATTGATGCATGCATGAGTTGCATGATTTCTATATGCACGAATAGTTTCTATAAACTGTGGCATTAATGTATGCATGATTTTGTGTGTGAGAATTTAACGAAAAGAAATGGATTTTAAGGGCATGGCATTATGAGCATGTAGATAGTGGAGCTATCTACTTACTTGCATAATTGCCTTACTGAGTGTGTGGTTTGCTCACCTTCCTTATTTTCCTCCTCTATAGAGTACTTTCAGTAGTTTGAGCGCGGCTGAGGACTTACATTCTTGGTATCGCTACGTCCTATCGAGAGACAAATATACACATTTGTATAGTTTTGTATATAAATATGTAAATGCACAGCACTGTAAACGGATATGATGTCGGGGATGTAAGGTTATGTAAATACCATTGTAAATGTATTTAGTTAAAGTCAAAGGATAGTAAATCCTAATGTGTAAATGTAACATGGAAATGGAATGTGTAAATGTAACATGGAAATGGAATGGTAAGTAGTGTTAAAGGACTAACACCGAATCATAGCCTAACTGTTGGTAGGATGGTCACGATAATAGGAAGGTAAGAATTAAATAATAAACGAAAAATAAAAAATTTGTAGTGATTTTTAGGTAATTTGGGTCGTGACAGTTTTTGGTATCAAACCTAAGTTGGCCTGATATGAGTCGGTGTTAGTGATTAAGGAAGTTTACATCCCTATGTACTGTGCATTGTTTAGATACAATTCTGTATATCGAGATGGAATTGCAGCTAAGAATTTGGCTTTAAATGCAAGAATATAGACTCATTAACTGATAGTCACTACGGTAGAGGGCCGAGTACACGAGCTCGAGGCCGTAGAGGTTGGCCCGAGAGTCATACTGAGTCGTCACCTGAGACTCAAGATGAGATTGAAGGGGAGGCTGATGTTGAGAATGCCCCATAGAGTCCGACAGAGAGATCAGACAGAGTCTGACAAAGAGATCGAACAGTATTGAGACACGCTTCACGAGGTTAGAGTGGAGTGTGGAGAATATTTTGAGATCTACTTGCTCAAAGTATGCATGGGATTTGAGGGAGAGTCGGAGCATTGGTGGAATTTCGCTCGACCCATCTGAAGAGTTAGACATCCAAAATGGACATGGAAAATAATTTTAGATGTATTCTAGTAACAGAATATCCCGGACACTACTTAAAGGAAATTATAGATAAAATTCCTTACTCTAACCAGAAGAACTGGTTGATTGACGAGTATGACAAGTATGAAACTTAGTTTATTCCTGGGCAGGTATGACCCCGACACTATGGGCAGTGAGAGTTGGGATGCCTGAAAGTTCATGGAGGGACTCAGATTATCAATTATAGTCCGACTGGCCCCGTTAGATATCACTACCTATGCCGAGGTAGTGCGTAGACTACAGTTGTGTGAATAAGATCATGAGTTGCATGCCTCTGAGATTGGAAAAGGTAGTAAGGGCCGAAATAGAGACAGACGAGAATAGAGAATGACAGAGATGTCAGAACGAGAAAAAGGTAGTTAGGTAAAAGATTAGAGCTGATGAGTCAAGGGGTAAGATGATTGGTAAGGCCCAGTGTATCCAATTTTAGCACTTTTGAGGGGTATTGTGATTGGATGGATGACCCCGACCTATTACGTAGCAGTGTAGGATGTGTGGTAGATACCACAGAAGTAGGGCCTACACCTACACCTTATTGACTAAAATAGGCATTAAGTGTGGTCAGACAGGCCATTTATATAATGATTGCTCAAAGTTGGGTGAGATAGCCCCACAAAAGGGCAAAGAAACAGAGAAAACCCTGTTGATATCTCTACACCGAAGAGAGTGGCCACAACCGAAGAAAAAGGGAAAGTGGCTGTTGGACAAGGGTGAGTGTATGCTTTGGACTAGGACACTACTAATGTTTCATCTAAAGTGGTGGAAGATACCACACTGGTTGTGAATAATGAAGTAATTATTTTAATTGATCCTGGTGCCACGTATTTATTCATACCGCCTTCAGTTGCTTATAAGCTAGTGAAAGATGTGAAGCCTGTACCCTTAGGCAAGATAATGATAGTTAGCTGATTATCACTAACGGAATATGGGTATAGGGATTATAAGTTGAAAACGGAGGAAAAAGGATACGTCAGCCGATTTTATTCAATGGAATATTAATAATTTTGAAGTAATATTTGAGAATAGATTGATTCGGTTGCAAACTATACTGTTTAGATTGCTATCCTATGATAGTGATGTTTTCACCCCTGAAAAGTGTACTATAAGTTTGATACATAATGAAAGAGGTGTAGCGATTGTAATTAAAGAAGTGAATGATGGTACGTATCAAATGAGTAATGATGAGAATGTTTCATCGCTTGTGTGGTTGGTACAGATAAGGCACATCCGGAGTTAACAGATATCCTAGTGTGCTAGGAGTTTCCTGATATCTTCCCGGATAATCTACCAAGGTTGCCACCCATTAAAGGAATGAAGTTTTGTATTAAGTTGATACCTGGTACGGAGCCGATATCCAAACCATGGTATAAAATGGTATTAGTGGAACTGGAAGGACTAAAGAAACAATTACACGAGTTTTTGGATAAGCTTTCCTCAGACCGAATGTGTAACTTAAAGAGTACTTGTTATGTGTGTGAAAAGAGAATGGAAGCCTCCGATTATGTATTGAATTTTGATTGTTGAACGAAGCTAACATCAAGAATAAGTGTCTCCTCCCACCATAGATGATTTATTGGATTAGCTGTGAAAGGCGCATATCTTTATATAAATTGATTTGAAGTCTAGGTAACAACCGTTAAGAATTTGGAAGGTGAATGTGCCGTAACTATTAGGACATTAATGGACAAGGTATTTAAACCTTACCTAGACTGATTGGTTGTCATCTTTAGCGATGATATTTTGATGTATTCGAAGTTTAAGGAAAAGCATGAGTAACAACTGGAAACTTTCTTACAGACGAGGTGTTGTGAGTTTCTCAAAATGGGTTGCTCAGTTGACACATCTAGTTCAAAAAAGATTACATGCCAGTGGGATGATAAATATGAAAATGGCTTTCGTGAGTTTTAGTAGATTGAAGGAATAAACTGACCACCATAATTATTCTCACCATACCCAACAGCTTAAGAGGATTCTTAGTGTATATGGATACCTCAAAATAATGAGTGGGTTGTGTATTGATGTAAAATGGGAAGATAGTCGCTTATGGATCCAGATAGTTCAAGGACCATGACAGAAACTATCTGACCCATGATTTAAAGTTCGCAGTGGTAGTGTTTGTACTGAATATATGGCACTACTATGTACACGGAGAGAAATGTCGGGTATGCACTAATCATAAAAAGCCCCGAGTATCTATTTTCACAGAAAGAGTCGAATATGAGATAACAAAGAGTGTTAGAGCTTCTAAGAGATTTGATTGTGAAAATGTACCACTCAGGAAAGGCTAATGTAATTGCTGATGCCTTGAGCAGAAAGAGCCTCGGGATAGTATTACATATGATGGTCAAGGAGCGTGAGCTGCTAAAGCAGTTGTGAGTCTTAGTAGTGATGTGATCCCTTCTGATGATGACAGTGATTGTGTGACAACTAGCCTGAGATTAGAACCGAATTTGAGTGACCGGATTTGACAGGCTTAGCGTGATGATTGGCATGGTGTCAATAGAGTGGGTCAGATTCAGAAGGGTAGTGACAGAGTTCACAGAGAGTGATGATGGCTTACAAAGGTTCAGAGACAGTATAAGTGCTCCCCAGGACTACAGTTAATGAGATAGTGTTATTGTCAAAAGCTCACTCTTCGGGATATACAGTGCATCCGGGAAATAACAAATATATCATAATCTTTAAAAAGGGTATTGGTGGTCAGATATGAAAAGAGACATTGTAGAGATTGTGGAGAAGTGTCTCGTATGTCAGCAGATTAAGGTAGAGTACTAGAAGTCTATAGAGTTATTGCAGTCTCTACCTATATCGACACGAAAATGGGAACGAGTTACCATGAATTTCGTGATGGGTTATAGAGGACCCGGATGAATCAAGAGGTTATCTGGGTGATAGTCGCTAGATTGACTAAGTCTACCCACCTTCTTGCTATGAAAATCCCCAAATACTCTGAGTGTGTATGCAGATTTATGTATAAGAAAGATTGTGAAACGTTATGTAGCGTTCCAGGGAGCATGGTATCAGATAGGGATTCCCATTTCACTTCCCAGTTCTGGGAATATTTTTTTAAGCTATGGGAACCCAACTGAGTGTTAGCACAGCTTTTTGTCCTCAGAAAGATGGTTAGTCAGAGGGGACTGTACAGGTTCTAGAGGATATGATGAGAGCGTATGCCATTGATTTTATAAGCTCCTAGGGTGATCAGTTATTACTAAGAGAATTCGTCAATAATGACCGTTGTCACTTGAGTATCGGGATGACTTTATATGAGGCATTGCATGGCCGTAGGGGTTGTTCCCTGACTTAGATAAGAAGAAGTGGGTGACAGATAGAGAATTGTTCCCGAATTGGTAAGACAAACCTCTGAGGATGTTCAGTTGATTTGTGAGAGATTAAGAACACCTCAGAGCAGACAAAAAAGCTATGCTGATAAGAGACAAAAACCATTGGAATTCACCGAGGGTGAATCAATATTGTTGGAAGTTACTTGTCCTAAGGGCATAAGGACATAACGAGATTCGAAAAGAAGACAAATTGAGTTTCGTTAGATTGAATCCTTTGATATATTAGACAAAGTGGGAGATAAGGCCTGTAGGTTGGCGTTACCACTTGAATTAGCAGGCATCCACAATGTGTTCCATCTTTTGATGCTTCGGAAATACTATCCGAACCCAGCATATGTAATCGGATATGAGCTCCAACAGCTTAGCTCAATGAAAATATAACATATGTTGAAAAATTCGATTCGGGTATTAGATGGAAGAAGAAAGTGTTGACGTTTAAGACGATCTCCCTAGTCAAAATTTGTTGGTAGTATTACACTCCGGAAAAAGTCACATTAGAATTAAAGAGTATGATGCGATAGACATACTCGGAGTTATTTATGTGCTCATTTGACTTGGTTCTTATTTGAAGGACCAAATTTCTTAAGTGGGGGAGATTATGTAAGACCCGATTTTATTTAAAACACGAAATGAGTGAGTGTTCGTGAAGGGAAGTTGTGTTGGTTTGGTCCCGAACACGTTGAAAGGTAAAACAGTCAAAAGACTGAAATGTGGTATAAATTCGATAAGAAAATTTTCATTAAAAATATGTAATTGAGAAATCTTGATCAATAACGAGTAAATATTGATCAAGATATGAATTTATTGGAATTAATCAAAATTTTCACTTCGAGAAATAATCCCGAAAATATTGGAAAAAATATACTGAAAAGACGAAATAAGATTGATAAATTCATTTACAGATTAAATGAAATAAATAAGAATTTTTTTTGATATGTTGGGGATTAAATAATATTTTTAATGAATAAAATAATAAAAAAATTATAAATAAATAAATAAAGAAAAAAATAGAACTGAAAATGCGAAAATGGAAAAACGATGCAGGCAAAACCAAGGGAATCGGTTTCCCTCACTGGACGACCACCGGCGATTTGGCAACCAGAGAATGACCGGAAAGGGGCGACGATTATCGCGCGACCCTCCAGGCATCGGTACGACTGCCAAGAGCGTCGAAATCCGACGAAAAGAGAGAAAGAGAAATCGAAAAGGGAGAAAAGGAAATCGACTGCCACCAACGCCGATCTAACCCCAACCGACCCTACCCGATGGTTCCCCAGATGTAGGCAACGTGATTGGTGGCTGCATCGGCCAGTGGAACGGCTGACAGCACCGTCAACGGTGGCAGAAAAGAAAGGCACCGATGCCGGAGGAGAGAAGAGTCGAATCGGTCACTTTCTGGCCACCACGGGTGAAATCGAGATCAGATCCGTGCACCGAACGACCTTGAGGAGCTACTGGTGATGGAAGCCAATGAAGAATCGACTGACGAAGCCTTGAACCTGGTTGAATCTGACTGAACTGGATGAATCGAATCGGTCTAAACCGGGCTGAACCGAACCGAACCGATTCAGCCAGAAAAGAAGAAAAAGAAAGAGAAAAAGGGAAAAAAAGAGAAAAAATTGGGGAAAAATCCTAGTGATGTAATCGAGCTATGAGTAAGTCGGTAAGTGGTCAAAATTGATCGATTTAAATTTTGGAATATTTAATTTGCTTAATAATCGACTGGAAAATTTACCCGAAAAATATGTAATTGTGTAGCTCGACAATTGACGTCAAACGAGAGCTTGAGTCAGCCTCAATTTACGTACTATTATAGAATCTCTAGTAAGTAACCCTTATTTACGATAATTTGCATCGTTATATGTGTTAGAAATTTACTGCATAAATTATGCATTTATTTCGTATAAATGAATTAAATTCTGGAATTTGAGATAAATTGTCGTAAATAATTAATTGAGCTATTCAAGAGTTTTGAACGAGGACCAATAAATACGGATGGACCCAATGAGCCCAATAGGCCTCGATAATATGAATAGTAAGTGGAAAATGGCTTAAGGCCGGTTAAGGCCCATTATGGTACAATCGGGCCTAATAGGGGTAAACGGGCCCAATGATTTAAATTAAGCCCAGAAAATATGAAATACAATTAATTATATTGTATTTGGCCAGATGAATATTTACATGTAGTTCCAGAGATTGGATTGGGAGTAAATCTGACTGCGTGACGAGTCATTAGTGGAAAGGTCAGACTGTACAGAAAAATGAGGTAAGGAACTGTGTGAGTAGCTAGAGATAGCTACGCGTATTTTTAATAGCTTTTGTATACATTGAAAATTTATAAAGGTCCTAGAAATAGATTAACGATTTTAAGGGCTCGAAATAGGTAAAGACTAGTTTGCCCCTATTGAGGGAATTCACCTAAGGATGGTGAAAGCATGACATGTATGAAATGCATGGTTTAAGGAATTTTCGTGGTTTTTAAGCTAAGCAAATCGATAGATTGGCCAATAATTGCATAAATTTCATAATATAACACTACGCAAGTGTTATTAAGATTTAAATGAATTTTTTTTGGAAAATTGGTCAACTATCAAGTTTATATGAAAACAGGTAGCGCTGGTGCATAGCTCGCACTATATTTGCGTTTGTGTGTGTGCATAAAATGTGCTAGAGCGATTGCTCGCACCGACTTGTGTGACATCATATGCATGAAATCTGCTAGAGCGGTTGCTCACGCTGATTTTCATTATTGTGAAATGCATGAAAGGTGCTGGAGTTTAGCTCGCACTCTGTTTTGATTATTTTGACATAATATGCATAAAAAGGTTTTAGAGTGATTGCTCGCATTAATTTTAATGATTTGACATGCATGAGAGGTGCTGGAGCTTAGCTCGTATCCTGTTTTGATATGATAATTGCATAAAAGTTGTACTGGAGCTTTACTCGTATGTGATTTAATCGATTTAATTTCAAAAGCCGTGCTGGAGTGTAACTCGCACGAGTTTTGATTTACTTGAGCATTCATTCATGTTGGAGCTTTGCAAGTACGAGGCTTTGATGGATTTTATGCATAAACCGTGCTGGAGCTTACTCGCACGTGATTTTATATGGATTTATAACTCATTTTAAAGTCATACTGGAGTGTTACTCATACGCAGATTTTACTGATTTTTATGCAATCGTGCTAGAGCTTCGCTCATACGAGATTTTTAGATATCATGAATATGCATGGAGTCGTGCTAGAGCTTCGCTCGTATAGGATTTATATGACATGCATATATAGCAGTGTTGGAGCCTTCTGTAGACTTTGTGTCACAGTGAGATGATATGCCCACACTTGCATACTGAGACATAGGTTGGGTGGATAAGACCTACGGCAGGCACCCCCTGACTATGATTTAGGTTCACGGAGTACGTTGTACCGTGTATATCATGCGGAGTACGTTGTACCGCGGGGATTGTTGAAGTGGAGTGGCATTAGCCATGAGCTTGTAAGCCTTGCTCTCACAATCCTGGTATTTATGTTGTTCTGGCGGCAGGACAGACCCACCTCCGTTTCAGGTGTGATACCCCACATACTAGGTACCGTGTAGCCAGGGATCACTAGGTTATGGCTATAGTCCTCGTTGTTACTGATAGAGTCACCTACATGTCTCACATGATATAACTTGTGGTTTCGATAAACCAGGGTAGACCCGAGGGAGGGGTTAGGCCCCCGATTTTATGACTTTCACTGAGATGTGATTTTCTACTATAATGATAGATTTTCAGAGGATTTTATGATATGTGATCCTAAAAGAACGGTGATTTTATAACCGAATTTTATAATGAATTGATTTTTGAGATGATTGACCTGGAGGGGTTATTTGATACTGCAGCTTTAATGAAGTGATTTAAACGCAGTAGCATGAGGAATCTTCCATACTTTAATTACAAATTCATGAAAAGAATTGTCTTTCATGATTGGTGTCACATGGCATGAATTAATGCATGATCTTGATTTATTTCATGCTAATTATGACTTTATGATTTTACATAAAATGCCATTGATGCATGAGTTGCATGATTTCTATATGCACGAATAGTTTTTATAAACAATGGCATTAATGTATGCATGATTTTCTGCGTGAGATTTTAACGAAAAGAAATGGATTTTAAGGGATGGCATTATGAGCATGTAGATAGTGGAGCTATCTACTTACTTGCATAATTGCCTTACTGAGCGTGTGGTTTGCTCACCCCCTTATTTTCCTCCTCTATAGAGTACTTTCAGTAGTTTGAGTACGGCTGAGGACTTGCATTCTTGGTATCCACTGCATCCCATCGAGAGACAGGTATACACATTTGTATAGTTTTGTATCTAAATATGTAAATGCACAGTACTGTAAACGGATATGATGTCGGGGATGTAAGGTTATGTAAATACCATTGTAAATGTATTTAGTTAAAGTCAAAGGATAGTAAATCTTAATGTGTAAATGTAACATGGAAATGGAATGGTAAGTAGTGTGAAGGGACTAACATCGAATCATAGCCCAACTGTTGGTAAGATGGTCACGATAAGAGGAAGGTAAGAATTAAATAATCAACGAAAAACAAAAAAATTGTAGTGATTTTTAAGTAATTTGGGTCGTGACAATAGGATAAGCTCTAGGTCTCTCTAATCTACCCTTTTGTACTTCAATCCTTCCTCTTCTGAAGGAACCTCTCCGAACATCTGCCTGGAAAATCCCTGGCCTCTTGCCCTTATCCCGAGTTACTGCACTGAACTCATTATGGGATTGTACAATTTTGATTCCCCTCTCAATCTCTTGTGCTCGTCTCAGAGCATCTCCATACTCAGTAATACACAGCCCTATCAATCGATCTATGATGATGGGCTTCAATCCATACACAAATCTCTCTGTGCGAAGTTCTTCATTTTTTAAGGTCTCTGGATTATATTTTAATAGAGTGGTAAATCGGCTCTCATAATCATCCACAGACATATCGCCCTGTACCAGATTCAAAAACTCTACCTGATTCTTTCTCTGAGCAGCTCGGGGTACATATTGGGCTCTAAATACCGTCTGAAACTCTTCCCAACCAATCACATCCTGGCTGGACATCAGAATACCCTGGGTAGTACCCCACCAATCTCGAGCTCTGCTTTTTAACATATAAGCGCCCATATTAACCCTCTCAGCATTAGTGTAACCCAAATAGTCAAATATGACTCTCAACTCAGTCAGCCACTCCTCAGCCTCTGTGGGATCCTTTTTCCCCTTAAATGCAAGTGATTCATTTTCAAAAAGTCCTTCAGTTGAACCATACTTCTATCATCAGGCTGAGTGACGGGAGGCATTGGGTCTATCTATACTGGGGGCACGAGAGGTCCTTGTGGTGGTGTGAGAGTGGTACCCAACGCATTAACTCCAAAATGTTGCGCGAATAACGCTGTCATTTGCTCAAAACCTTACCGCACATCATGCTCAATCCAGTTAAATCGAGAGTTAGGACTCTCCGGTTGTGGGGCAGGCAGCGGAGGTAGCTCTGTATGCCTCCTCAAATGACCTCGTCGTCCACTCATTCTCAATCTCAATATGTTTCCTGCGCGTACACATTAACTTCGATTGAAATCTCAATCCTCAATTTCAGCTCATGACCAGACTTATACAGACACTTGGGATGTATTCTATTTCACTTGACTGATACTGACCGTATTAAACACCCTAAGCTCTGATACCAAGTAAACTCTGTGAAACCCCGAAAGTGCGAAAAATAGGGCAGATTTAAAATTTATTTACATCATTTCACAATTCTAGGTGTATTCTTGTGCAGTGTCATGCATCATCATATATATATGTATAAATGGCTCAAACCATGATTACAAGCATATATAAAATAAGATGCAATAATGGCTTTCTCATAAAACGTTATGAAAATCACCACAATAGTAATGCACGTGGCGCAGCCACCAAACACAATCTCATGTGTAAAACAAGACAAGGCAAATAAACTCATATAAGAACTCATCATGGCACATCAAAACGATTAAACTCGTCCCCTAGGCGGACATCCCTAATCGAGGGATTTCGTCGACAATAGTACACCCATGGTCATGGTTCACTGTAGACTTGATCAGAGCCGTATAGTCGTCGGTCTTACATGATATCAAAGCACGGCCCGATCATACATGCTATCAAAGTATTGCCACCCATCGCTGCCGCAAAGCGGGGTCATCTCACATTACCAGAAGGGAGGAGTCGATCTTACGTGCTACTAGAGCACGGCCTAGCCTTACATGCTACAAGAGCAAAGCCCGATGTGTATTCAACATGACATGCCTAAGTCTATGTAATAACCATTATCAAATAAAATCGTTTTGCCTTCACGTAGCACTCATAATGGTTTTTCTCATGAAACTTATCTCAAAATCGTTTTGTACTCAACACAAAATATGTCAAAATCGAGCTCAAACCGATAAAACCACGCGCACATTTCTCAAATCTTAGTACGCCTTAACGTAGAGCCCAAATCACTTTTCACTTTTTAAACTCAAAACGGTTGTAAAAATATTTCACATTTAGTTTACAACTCATAAAAATTAGGCCCCAACTGGCTATAAAACCGTGTGCAATAACTCATTCTCAACTCATAAAAACATGCTTGTTTTCTCAAATCATAGTTCATGCTACAATATCATCATAAAATCACATGCACAAATGAGTTTAAGTTTTCCCTTACCTCGTTGCACCTCGTATTTTCCCTTACCTCGTTGCACCTCATATAGTGCAATCGTTCCCCCAAACAACAGACTAGCCACGTATTCTTCTCTAGAACTCCCGGGCTGTCCAAAGATTGTTAAAACATCAATAATTCATCTCAATCACATCATCAAGCACATATTTGCTCATATTCTCGTTAAATACTACAAACCTCATTTTTCTCATATTCCTATCCTAATCCACATTCTCATCCACTACATTTCAAATCCTATATTTTTCATGTATAATGTCCATGCCAAAATCACCTCATTGCCTCAATTCCGATTTATAGCCAAAATCTAAAAAATTACCACAAATGGTAAAATATCATCATCACTCTAACAAAATCACAATTTCATCAACTCTAATAATTTCCTAGCTATTTTATCACAATACCCAAAATCACAATCACCAAAATCACCACAATATCAAAGATTAAAGCTTAGAAATTTACCCAAAACTTATGGAGAGCTCTATTCACACCTCGATTTGATTCATCCTTCGATTTCCAAGTATGTTGTTCTCATTTGGGTGAGGAACAACTTTCCTTCTTGCCTCTGCTTGAGATTCGGATGGAAATGGGGGTTTTGGAGGAGAGAGAAAGCTAGGGTTGCGAAAATGGTGATTTTGAGAGAGAGAGAGAGATCAATTTCCAAAAAACAAAAGGGTCTTTATATAGGCCAAGGGTAGGAGATCGATCTGGTCCTTGATGAGATCAATCTCTTTTAGAATTTGAGAACGTTGTGGGGTAATTTTATGCTTAGGCAATCAATCTGCCGTGGGGTGAGATCGATCTCATAATTGTTTCATGAAATCGATCTTCTCCCTGAGGAGATCGATCTTCTGTTTACAGAATACTTCATGAGATCGATCTACTCCTTGAGGAGATTGATCTTCTCTTTACAGAAACATTTGGAGATCGATCTGCCTATCAATTCTTGCACATTTTCTGTATTCTGGAGCCATGAGATCAATCTCTCATCCTTGGAGATCGATCTGGCCTTCACAGATTGTACTACTACTGCATCAATTTGCAGAAAACTCAATGTAAAACTTCCCAAAATCTACCTTATAGTCCATAATTCAATCCATACACATTCAAGACTTAAAAACCTCATCTTCTTATACTTCATCATATTTAAATCTTATGTGTACATTAAAATATCATAATTGCATATACCAAATTACAATTCTCATAGCTAGGGTATACAAAATTCACAGTTCTCACAAAGAAATTGTGTATCCCTGAAAATTGCAAGGGTAAAGCCAATCGATAGGCAGCGTCTCCCACTCTCTCCAGAATCTCAAACAGTCCTATATATCGAGGACTTTATTTCCTTTTCTTCCCGAAGCGCATGATACCCTTACTTGGAGATACTTTAAGAAACATAAAATCTTCAGTTTGAAACTCAAGTGGCTGTCTACGCACATCCACGTATTCCCTTTTGTCGACTCTGAGCAGCCCGTAACCTTTCACATATGATTTTGACACTCTGAACTGCTTGCTCAACTAGGTCGGGAGCAATTACCATTCTATCACCCACTTCTTCCCAAGCTATGGGGGATCTACACCTCTTACCATATAGAGCCTCATAAGGTGTCATACCAATACTCGCATGATAGCTGTTATTATATGCGAATTCGGCAAGGGGCAGGTGATCATCTCGAGATCCCTTAAAATCCATCGTACATGCCCTCAACATGTCCTCTAAGGTCAGAATAGTCCGCTCGAACTGACCATCAGTCTGAGGATGATAGGCGGTACTAAAACTCAACCGAGATCTCATGGCCTCCTGAAAATGAGTCCAAAATCTGGAGGTGAACTGAGAATCTCTATCAGATGTAATACTCACTGGAGCCCCATGTAGTCTAGCTAACTCTCTAACATACAACTTGGCTAAGGTACTTAAGGTATTCGTGCTCTTGATGGCAAGGAAGTGGGTGCTATTCGTTAATCTATCTACTATCACCCATATTGCATCATGACCTCTTCGGGTCCTGTTGACATACGCCTGTCCTAGGTTACCCAGACGTGTAAACCACAAGTGCACGGGTCGTACAAGTAATAATGGGATTTGAGTCCCAGATTATTGATGTCAACTAGGCCCACTCTAAGTGACCTAGACGTGTTATCCGCAAGTGCATGGATCGTACAAGTAATAATGGGATTTGAGTCCCGGATTATCGTCCCACAGAGAAGCTAATTAGCCTAATTAAGTACCGATTAGTCTTATCTTAAGTATATCCTAGCAAATTATGAATTTTTAATGGGTGATCTACAAGTCTAAAATTAAAAAGTATTGAAAACAATAAAAATTATAAACTAAAGAAAATAAAACAGTTACTTACAGAATTCCAAGCAATTAAAAGCAAATATCTATAAAAGATAATTAAAACAGTTAAAATTAATTAATGCAAATAATCTAGAATGCAAATATGAAAATAAAGAAACAAAAATTAATTTGATTAAAATTAAACAATACTAAAAAACTAAAATATGCATGTAATTAAACTAATTAATAAAAATGTAAATTAAACTAACCTAAAGTCTAATAAAATATACTTCTATTAACTTAAAGAAATTCTTAAATCTAACTAAGAAACTAATTACCTATAAAATTATCCTAATAATGCATGAGAACTAATTTTGGATTTTTCAATTTAAAATGAAAACTTAAAAATGTATAAAATGATTTATCCCTAATTTAATTTTAAATGCAACATCTAATTCATAAATCCTATTGTAGTCACAAATTAACTATTAATAAATATCAAAACTAAACATTAAACTAATAAACCAAGAGAATTAAACTATCATGAAAATTAATGTATACCTAAGCTAACAAATAAAAAAAGGCATAATAAAAATTAGATAAAGCAAAATAATTGCATAAAACATTTATTTGTGAAGATTAAGTGCAACCAAACATGGCCTTGCATTGTTCTCGGCAGTGTGCAGTTAACGTGTGCACTGTACTTCATTCTGTGCACACTGCATACAGCAGCACCCATCCCTGCCTTGATATGCTCTGCAACCTGTTTCTTGCTGAATTCCTCTACTATCAGATATGCACCGTCTCCTGCTGCTCATCCAGCAGCCGCTTGACTCCAACAGCCAGCCTTCTGCTCATTTGCCAGCTCTGCTTCTGTGATATCGCGTACCTGCAGTAGAAGATGAATGCTTCAGTTTTGTTCCCTACAATCAGCATGATCAGCAGCACTACTGCCAACACAGTCTGTCATCCATGTATCAATTATTGCTTGAGCCACCAAGAAACAACAGAAAATGACAACATGGAAATAATCTTACAGAATACAAGGTAATGAAAATTAGTCAATAGAAATATATCGTAGTAATAACCAATTTATGAACAATACAAAGAAATGAAAACAGAGCAAAACAGAGGATAATATAGCCCTTGTCCCCAGCAGCAGTCCCGCCAGTCATGACGACAAGTTCCGGCTTTACACCTTGCTTCAGCCCAGCTCCTTACGCACACCAGCTGCAGTCTGTACTAGGAGTAGTAAATCAACAGCCCCTAGATAGCAAGAACCTGCACCGAAAACCAACAAAAGAAGCAGAAACAATCGAAAGTTCTCGGTTGCTAGAAATGATAACTATGAACCTAGAAAACTCAGCCTGTAAATGTAGCAAATCAAATGAAACAGTGCAGTGGGATAACCTATAATGTTGAAAATAAATCATAAACTAGAATAGAAATGACTAAGAAAATAAAGTATTGATTATAGGACATCAAGCTTGAAGAATCTAAAGAAAGCTTCCGTTAAAATAAAGAATACTGGGTATGCTTCCTGCCTCGGGTCTCCAACATCATCTACATTTTATACTTCAACCCAGTTGATGAAGGCCATCGACAGTGAGCATAAAACACAACATTACATTCTCATTTACCCAGCTTTTGCATAATTTTGACCAGAATCCGAAATACAAAATAATAACTATTAATGGAAAATAATCAGAACAGAGGATTTAATAGAAATTAAATTAAAATGAAGAAAATGTCGAGAAGGGGTAGGCACAATGGCTACTGTCACCAGCCACAAATCTGCCCCATAGTCCTAGATTGTTAAAGCTTAACAAGATGATAAAAACACAATATTGTTTTAAGAAATCGGCAGAACATTAGTTGAATAATCAATAAATGCAACAAAATAAAATGAAAACTGAATAATAAGTAAACCGGATGAGCACCAAAGAAAAGGAAATAAGAACAAATGCAGTAAAAGATATTACTAGCAACTAGGATTAAACTATTTCGTTTAAAGAAATCAAATGGAAGCTTGTATTGAAGCCAAGAAGGAAGAAACGATGGTGGCTGCTGTCACCAGCCATCGTGAAAGGCTTAAAAGAAAACCTAAAGAAAAAATAAAACCTAGAAGTAAAATCTTAACGTAAAAAAGAAAACTAAAGCTACCCTAAAAAAAAAAAAAAAACTTCTCTGTTAAATTGCTCATCACATTCTATTTATACACAAAATTTGGGGTACAATTCTAATTTTCAATCCTAGATAAGTTGTCATTGTTTGGTCACTTGTCTTCATTCCATTCACTGTAGAGAAGATATTTCCATGTCATTTATCTTTTTGTCCACTTGGATGTGCGATGTAGCCCAGCGTGTGTCTTCTAGAAGATGGGCACGGTATCCATCGATCTTATCTTTTTGTGACGAATAAAATACGAACACCTAGCATCACTGGTGTAAAGACGAAAGGTGACTCGGTCTGCGAATTGGGAGTGGTCCAGTCTCTTTTAGCCCATTTTCAGCCCATTTTCTACCGAAACAATTGAAATTCATCCGGATTTAATTTACTTGCACACAAGAGAGTTTTAATTAAACTGAGGGGATAATTAATAAAATAATGTGAGGATTAAAATAATTAATTAAGAAATTAAGCACAAATAATTCTATTTTAATAGAATTATCAATTATCGTCCCACAGAGAATCTAATTAGCCTATTTAAGTAACAGTTAATTTTAACCTAAGTATATTCTAGCAGATTATGAATATTTAGTGGGTGATCTATGGGGCTTAAATTTAAAATTACTGGAAAACAATAAAAACAATCAAAATTATAAAATAAATAAAACAGAGCTAAAATTACTTACAGAGCTCTGAGCAATAAAAAGCGATAACCTACAAAATAGTTAACAAAGCTAAAATTAATTAGTGCAATTAACCTAGAATGCAAATAAGAAAATAAAGAGATAAAATTAATTAGAATAAAACTAGACAATCCTAAAATAAAATGTGCATGTAATTAATCTAAAAAAAATGCAAATTAAACTAACCTAATACCTAATGAAGCATATTTCTATAAATTTAAGGAAATTCCTAAACCTAATTATAAATCTAAAATGGTGATCCTAATTTAATTCTAACTATAGCTAATGACTAACATAATCAAATAAAATCTAAATGATGCATGAGAAATAAATATTTTTGGATTTTTAAATTTCAAATAAAAACTAACTTAAAAATGCATAAAATAATTCTACCCCTAATTTAATTCTAAATGCACTACCTAAACACTAGAATTAAGTCTTAAATCCTAATGCATAAAATTAACTATTAACATAACTAGAACTGAGTTTTAAACTAACAAGCAAAGAAAAATATAACTAACCTGCAATTTGATTTAAAACTTTACCTAAGCTAACAAATAATAATAAAATTTTTACAAATAACATAAAAGCATGAAATTTAAATTAGGACAATTTGGTGCTACCAAACATGGCCTTGCTAAGATTGTCACTTAGCAACATGCCCGTGCACTGTACTGTACTGTCTGTACACCATTGCAGTGCTGCACATTCCTTCACTTCACGCACAGCAGCAGGGCACCACAGTTCACCTACGTTAATGCAGTAGATTGGGATGCGCCAGAGAATGTCCAGCAACCGAGAGCAGCAACCACCCAGTGGACACACCCTGCCTCCCTGTTGCACACGATCATCAAGTAGCAGCCATGTCTCTGTCCTGTTCACCATCAACCAACCTGAAATACTGCAGAACAAAAAAAGAAAACACAAGCAGAAGTTAGACTTTGTAAGTTAAAGCAGTAAATGAACAACGAGAAATGTAAATTGACTAAAAGCGAGAATTAGAGAATGGAAATAAATTGAACAGTAGAACGAATCCTGAAACAGAGGAGGACAGAGCATGGTATGTGTCTGTCACTATCATAGCCAAGCTCCCAAACCAACCAGATACATTCTCTTTGATCTAGCTATTCACGATGTTACTTGCACTGGTCTTGCTCAGCCAAGATTCCCGCAAGCAATGCAGAAGCTAACAGCAAATATAAAATATAAAAAAAGTATTTAACAACAGGGATCAACATAAAACTATAACAAATTTAAAGAAGTTAAAACAAGGGAAATGGATGCAGGAACGATGAGGAAAAGTTAATGCCACTGCTACCAGCAACTCCTTAACCATCCACTTATACAACACTCTCAACTCCAACAAACAACACTCAATGAATAGTGCACAAGTAATGAAACAGAGCACAAAAGCGATGGCTATTGGATGCTAAAAAAAAGGAGATAAAAATAAACATCAACAATGACAAGGAGAAAATGTAATGAATGGAGACTAAAGCAGCCAATGTAAACCGAATATTCAACTGGAATGAACCTGAGAGCTAAGGTCACGATTCCTTGCTCTTGCTCTTCCTCGACTCCTCATGTTTCTCATAAAATCACCATAGGTAATGTAAAAATAGTGGAGTTGAAAGTAAAGGGAATAGAGGACCCACTTACTAATGGATGCAGCGGAGCAAGGAGAGGATACTTAGCCACTGTCACCAGCTACAAATAGCCTCTCACACCACTCGGCTCCCTCACTCGTATAGCTCTGGTTCGATAATCAGCAAGCGGTATAAGGAAATGGAAAAGAAAAATATGCAAATCTAGAACGAAAAAGAAATAATGAACATAAACTAATCACTGAAAGGAAACTTTGTATAAAAAAATGAATAGATAAAAAGCTTAAACATAAAAAAGAGAAAGCTTGTAAAACCGAGAAGACAAAAATGGTGGCTGCTAATGTAACGTGAAAAACGAAGAGGAAACTAGAGAGAATGAAACTTTTCATAAAACAAAAATGAAAGGTGCCATGAACAGTGGCCAAAAGTGAAAACAACAATTTTAATGGCTGCCAATAAAACCAATCGGGAACTGCTTGAAGAAAACTAAGGAAATAAAAACTTCAACCTAAATAAAATATACTATTTTCTACCCTAAACTACTTACCGTAGACTACTTCTACCCTAAAATTACTTCTACTCGTACCCTAAAATTCTACTCCTAAACTACTTTACCTTAAAAACTACTTGGTTTTTCAATTGCTCATCATATTCTATTTATACACAAAATTGGGGGTACAATGGTAATTTTCAATCCTAGATGAGTTGACATTGTTTGGCCATTTGTCTTCATTTCATTCGCTGTAGAGAAGATAATTCCATGTCATTCGTCTTCTTGTCCACTTGGTTGTACGATATGGCCCGACGTGTGTCTTCCAGAAGGTGGGCACGGTATTCGTCGATCTTATCTTTTCGAGGTGAATAAAATACGAACACCTGACCTCACACATGTCCAAACAAATGGTGACTCTAACTGCGAAATGGTAGTGGTCCAGTCTCCTTTAGCTCATTTTCAGTCCATTTTCTGCTAAAACGACTGAGTTTCATCTGGATTTAATTTATCTGCAATCATGAGAATTTTAATTAAATTGAGGGGATAATTAAAAAAATAATATGGGGATTAAAATAATTAATTAAGAAATTAAGCACAAATAATTCTATTTTAATAGAATTATCTCACCCCCAAACTTAAGCTTTTGCTTGTCCTCAAGCAAAACGAAACAAATGTAGGAATGACAGGTACCAAATATAATTGTTTTCCCAATATTATCCTCAAGGAAAAAGTACAAACTCTGATCTCAAAGATTCACAATTATAAGTCCAACACTCAGAATCATTCAATCATAAGTCCTAACACAAATTGGACTCCTCGTGTGTGTGTATGAATATGTCAAAGCCACTTCACAGTACATTACCCGGATAAGATTATGCAAAGACAGTGAATGCAAAGTCAATGACAAGTGATCATTCCCATAAATTTGGTTTTCACTTCTCTCTCCACTAATGTAGTCACACTTAACCAAAGATCAATAAGACTTCATTAAGCTTGTAATGTAAGGTTGAGGCTAAGGTATGACAAAGTCGATTTAGGTTTAATTACCCCTTAACATGCATTACTTCTAGGATCTTTAATGTAAGAGCTCAAATTTTGTTCCTCCAAACTTATTTCTTTTGCTAAACCTTTTTATTATATTTTTGTATTTTTCTTCTTCTTCCTTTTTTTTTTCTTTCAAAATATATATACTTTTTAATATATACTCCTTCATTATCACTTAATACCCATATGCACAAAGCTCAAGATATATCCTAATGAATTTAAAGCTTTCAGGGTAAGGGATAGGAAACAGAGTGTTTAAGCTAAGGAAAATTATGCAGGTGTTTTTACCGAGAAAAGCTTATTTGGCCCAGATGGGTGACTAGGGTTAAAATATGTATAGGGATGGCTAGAAAGGCTCAAACAATCTAAAGATGGCCTAAATCATTTCCCTAATTAAGTGTGATCTAATATTTCACCTCGAGATCAGATCAAACAAATTTTAGAATATGATGCACAAAATCAACTGAACAAATGCAATCTTATGTCCATATAAGCTTTCTCTAAATAAATATACAGATTCATGACATGACATGTGCATAAGATGAGAAAATCACAATCAGAATCAAGACAAATTCAAGAACTTAACTTCATGCTTTTCCTATAATCATGCTTCTTATTTAATCAAAGTCAGACTAAATCATGGGGTTATATCATCAGAATATGAGAAAACTACATGCTAAGCACAAAATCATCCCAAAATCAAATAATATAAGCTCATATTTTCGAAAATATTTTCAATTTTGCCTAAAAATTTTCAAAAAAGCTTAAGTGATATCCCCTCCCCCAAACTTAAAGTGCACAGTGTCCTCAATGTGTAGATAATATAGGAATTGGAGCTCAAGAATCAAATACTCCCCTATATGATGATGATAAAGAACAATTGAAGCTTGATTGAAAAATGATACTGGAAAAGCAATCTGCAAAAGAAATAAAGAAAGAAACAGCAAAAAAAAAAAAGAAAAGAACTGTACAAAAAGTAAAAAAGAAAAATAAGGCACATCAAATGCAGCTGAAGAAAATGACAGTCAGCAGTAGGGTGAGAAATAGGAGGGTCAGCCAAAGTGGTGACAGAATGTTGACAGTTAAATCCTCCTTAGCTCTATCTACTTCCATCCTTCTAGCAGATTTCTCGTGCTTAAACATTATATCTTCCTTAACCTCCATCCTAAAACAATATTGAGAGTCATCAGGGAACGTCAAAGGTTTGAATACATTAAATGTCACCTCCTGATTTAGGACTCTCATGGTCAATTCCCCCTTCTGTACATCAATTAATATCCTACCAGTAGCTAGGAAAGGTCTGCCTAGAATGATGGGGACTTCCCTGTCTTCTTCCATACCAACACAATAAAATCTGCAGGGAAAATAAACTTGTCCATCTTAACTAGCACATCCTCAATGATCCCCTTCGAATACTTTATGGATCTATCAGCTAATTGAAGTGTTAATGTGGTAGGCTTTGCATCTCCTATTCCTAACTTATGGTAAATGGACCAAGGCATAAGATTAATACTAGCTCCTAGATCATAAAGGGTTCTACCAAAGAACTGATCTCCTATGGTGCAAGGTATGGTAAAACTACTTGGATCTTTGAGCTTGGGGGCAATCTTCTCTGAATAATGGCACTACACTCCACAGTTAATGCCACTGTCTCATAATCCTCTAATCTTCTCTTCCTCGAGAGGATATCTTTCATAAACTTCACATAATTAGGCAATTGCTCTAAGGTATCTGTGAAAGGGATGTTAAGTGAAGCTTCTTAAAAACCTCAAGAAATTTAGCAAATTGTTGATCAAGCTTCTGGTTTTGGAACCTCTAAGGAAAAGGTAATGGGGGTCTAACTAGAGGAAGTGTAGTGGTAACATGTGTAGTATCAGATGAAGAGGAAGGCTGTGAAGAAGATAAAGATGAAGAAGCGCCTGATTTAGTTTCCTTTGCAGCCTGATTATTATGTTCCTGCTCTTTCTGAACTACCTCTTTAGAACCTAAAGACTCTGCAACTATGGGCTTAATAGGACTGGACTTAACATGTGGATCTTCTAGTTCTCTACCGCTTCTAAAGGTGATGGCCTTAACATGCTCCTTACCCTTCCTCCGCCTAATAGGGTTAGCTTCAGTATTACTGGGGAGGGTCCCTTGCGGACGCTGGTTAAGAGCATTAGCTATCTGTCCAACATGAATTTCTAAATTCTTAATTGAAGCAGCTTGATTTTGTAGGATAGTCGTGAACATCTCCTCAAGCGAGGGCTTCTTCTCAACTGCAGCTGCTGGTGTAAATAAGTGTTGGGGCTGCATAGGTGGTGGTGGCGGTGGATGATGTTGAAATTGATGTGGGGATGAGTGATATGAATGATAAGGCAGATGATATAGAAGTTGTTGAGGTGGTGGTACATGAACAGGTGGAACTTGATAACCAGTGGGTCCCATAGGTTTGAAATTAGAAGATTTCCCTTGATTTTGGTTCCAACAAAAATTAGGATGATTCCTCTACCCTGGGTTATAGGTGTTTGAGAATGGGTTATTCTGTTGCCTTTGAGGTGGGGCAACGTACTGAACAGACTCTAATTTAATGGACACCTATCTACAGAGTGTGTACCACCACATAGATCGCATGAAAGAAAAGGACTTTGGATAGCGAGAACAGGAGTAGGACTATTGGCAGAATTATGCTTGGTACTGAGTGACTCTACCATTTTTGTGAGATTGGCTATTTGAGAAGTCAAGGTTGATAATGTGTCTAACTCATAGATACCCGTCGATTTCTTAGGCAGCTACCTCTCCAATGACCATTGGTAATTGTTAGCTGCCATTTTATCTAACAGACCATAAGCTTCCTCCTCCGTCTTGCACATTAGAGCTCCTATCGCAGTAACATCAACTATGGTCCTATTTTTGCTAGTAAGTCTGTTATAGAAGGTCTGGACTTACAGCCATAAGGGTAGGCCATGATGAGGACACTTCCTAAGAAGGTCTTTATATCGTTCCCATGCTTCGTAAAGGGATTCAGAATCAAATTAGGGAAAGGAAGATATGTCACTACGGAGTTTAGTCATTTTGGAGGGAGGAAAGAACTTAGCTAAAAATTGATGAGCTAACTCGTCCCAAGTAGTGATGGATCTTTGAGGTAAAGAGGTTAACCAGTGTCGCGTTCTATCCCTAAGCTAGAAAGGAAATAGCCTAAGCCTAAGTGCATCATCCGAGAGTCCATTATGCTTGAAAGTGTTGCACAAATCTAAAAATTACCCTAAGTAAGCATGTGGGTCATCAAGGGGAAGCCCACTGAATTGTAGTGAAGTTTAGATCATCTGGAGGATCGAAAGCTTAATTTCAAAATTGTTTGCTTGGACAGCTGGTGGCCTAATGCCAGTATAATAACCTCCTATAGCCGGGACAACATTTACCTACAGTCTTATTTTCTATGTTTTCAGCCACCGTGTTTTGCAGCGGAGCTATAATTTTCCTAGAATCCTTCCTGATTTTTCTAAGTGTTCTTTCAATTTTAGGATCTGAAGGAAAGCATTCAAAGCTCTTGGCTCTTCGTATGTAAACATTTAAAAGTCCTCTATTTTTTTTAAAAAAAAATTTAAATTTTTTTTATAAAGAGAGAAAATTAACTAATCTAAATTAAGGCTCTAAATATTTACAACCTAAGTATGTACAAAACTAGAATTATACCTAAGCATAATTTCACCAATATTAATTAATGGCTAATTGTCTTCCTTGGCAACGGCGCCAAAAACTTGTTAACATACGCCCGTCCTAAGTTACCCAAATGTGTAAACCGCAAGTGCATGGGTCGTACAAGTAATAATGGGATTTGAGTCGCAGATTATCGTCCCGGATTATTGTCCCATAGAGAATCCAATTAGCCTAATTAAGTATCGGTTAATTTTACCCTAGGTATATCCTAGAAATTATCAATATTTAGTGGGTGATCTATGAGGCTTAAATTTAAAATTACTGGAAAATAATAAAAACAATCAAAATTATAAAATAAATAAAACAGAGCTAAAATTACTTACAGAGCTCCGAGCAATAAAAAAACGGTAACCTACAAAATAGTTAACAAAGCTAAAATCAATTAGTGCAATTAACCTAGAATGCAAATAAGAAAATAAAGAAATAAAATTAATTAGAATAAAAGTAGACAATCCTAAAATAAAATGTGCATGTAATTAATCTAAAAAAATGCAAATTAAACTAACCTAATACCTAATGAAGCATATTTCTATAAATTTAAGGAAATTCCTAAACCTAATTATATAATGGTGATCCTAATTTAATCCTAACTATGGCTAATGACTAACATAATCAAATAAAATCTAAATAATGCATGAGAAATAAATATTTTTAGATTTTTAAATTTCAAATAAAAACTAACTTAAAATGCATAAAATAATTCTACCTCTACTTCTTGTGCTTGTCTCAAAGCATTCTTAAACTTAGTGTTATAGAGCCCTATCAACCGGTCTCTAATGAAGGGCCTCAGTCCATACATGAATCGCTCTGTATGGAGCTCATCATCCTTAAGGGTTTCTGGATCATACTTCAGTAGGGTGGTGAATCAGCTTTAGTAATCATCAACCGTCATATTGCCTTGGGTCAAGTTCAGAAATTTAGCTTGCATTCTCCTCTGGGTAGCTCTTGGCACATACTGAGTTCTAAATGCCGACTGAAATGCGTCCCAGCTAATCACCTCATGGCTAGTCACCATTACACTCTGACTAGTGCTCCACCTATCTCGGGCTTGTCCCTTTAACATGTAAGCACCCATACTGACCCCCTTGGCATCGGTGCATCCCAAATAGTCAAAAATGACTTGCAACTCTGTCAATCACTCCTCAGCCTCTACGGGATCTTTCTCCCCTCTAAAAGTCAGTGGGTTCATCTTCAGAAAGTCCCTCAATTGACCCTTATTTCTATCATCAAGCTAGGTCTACACCGGAGGCTGTGTAGCAAGAGGCAGCGGGTTAGTCTGTAATAAGGGTGTGGGTGGTCCTTGTGGTGGTAGAGGAGTTAGGTGTAGTATCTGAGGCATTAGGCCCAAAATGCTACGCGAATAGCTCTGCCATCTGCTCAAATCTCTGCCACACATCATGCTCTAGCTGATTCATTCGAGAGTTAGGACTCTCCGGCTGTGGGGCAGGTGGTGGAGGTGGTTGTGCCTGCCTCCCAGAACATCCTCTTCTCCCCTTCATATCCTAGCTCTTATGTGCCTGCGCGTATTCATTAAACATCGATTATAGTTCTACCTGTTAAATTCAATTCATTACCAGCAATACAGACACTTGGGATGTAATCTATTTTCAATTACTCGACACTAACAGTACTAGGAAACCTTTGCTTTGATACCAAGAAAATCTATGATTACCGAAAAATGCAAAAATTAGGGCTAATTTAAAAAAAAAATTCTTATATTAAACCTCTTACTCGGGTTGCATTCTTGTATAATGTCATTTAATCACTTGTGTTTATAATAAATCATAGCCCTAAGATCACACGATTTCTATTTCATAAACCCAATTACAAAATATCCAAAGGGAATCAATCCACAAAACACGATTCATTTTCCTCATATCATCCTAATTACATCCCAAATACTTAATATAAATGTATGTATTACATCATTGTCTGGGTACAAAATGAACTGAATTATACCTTGTGCGTGTACAAGCGATAGCCTCGGGAGTACTTGTCCATCGGCCTATATCACGTATGAGGTAGACACTATCACACTCACTGTAAGAAATCTGGAGGGGGGAAGGAAAAAGGGTGAGCTCTTAAAATGCTCAGTAAGGAGGGTAAGGGAAAGTTATAAAATCATCATCACAAAACAATATGATAGAAATATTCGAGCATGTGAAACGTTATAAAAATAACAGCGAAAACAAATGGCATCGGCATAATTCATGTGATAAAGATCGCAAATCATCATAATATCAAATCTCATTTCGTGATAAAACTCACAGTTGTAAACACATCATTCATCAAAGAAATCGAGACTAGGCATTTAATAAAGCTCAAATAAAATCATCGTCATAGGCACATCACATCAAAATAAGTCACATCGTCCCCTAGGCGGATACCCTCAAAAGAAGGAAACGTCGACATAAATACATGGCTATGATTCGCTGTAGACTTTATCAGAGTCATACAGTTGTGGTCTTACACGCTATTCAAAGCAAGACCCGATCTTACATGCTATTAAAGCAAGGTCACCCGTCGCTACCAGAGCGGGGTCATCTCTCAATACCAGAACAGAGGTATCGGTCTTACATGCTACTAGAGCAAGGCCCGGTCTTACATGCTACCGGAGCAAGGCCACTCAACGCTATCAAGCGGAGTATCGATGTGCATCTCATAACAAGCCACAGTCTCAGAAAATATGCCATTGTTGTATTAAAAATCATTTTGCCTTCACGTAGAGCTCATAGTGGTTATCACAAAATTCATTTCGGTTATAAAACATCGTTTTCACAATTACACAAACTCATCAATGCCGAGGTCAAACCAGCAAAACACTCACACATTCATTAAAACATCAATTCATCTCATTTCTCATAAACATGCTCATTCATCAAACCTTTTTTCACACTAAAAAGGTATTTTCATCATTTTAGAACTCATATACATAAATATTTTATTTCCCTTACCTCCAAAGGGAAATGTTCCTTGCTCCTTCAAAACCAACAATGAGGTTTTGGGTTTCAACTATGTTGTTCTCTTCCTCAAGATGAACAACTTTGTATCTAATAGCCTCCCCTTAATTCTTAATGGAAATGGACTGATTTTAGAGAGATAAACTTAGGTTTTGTGTGGAAAATGGAAGGGTGATGTTTTTTTCCCAAAAATTTTAGATTTCAGGACTCCTTTTATAGAAATAGCTTGAGGAGATCGATCTGCACTAGGAGGAGATTGATCTGGTTCCCTTAATTCCTTATTTTTCATGGCATTTTAAGCATGAGATCGATTTGTCAAAGCTTGAGATCGATCTGCTCCAAACAGAGAGCTAAGTAGATTGATCTGTATGCTTAAGGATCGATCTTTTCATTACAGAATGTTTAGGAGATCAATGTGGCCCCATTGGAGATCGATCTGCTATATTCCATTGCTCAAATAAGAGCATTCTAGCTCTTCTAGATCGATCTCTCATCCTATGAGATCGATATGGCCTTCATATTTTCCAGATTTTCTGCAGTTTTCCTGCTGTAACTTACACCAAAACATCCTTAATCTGCTGCCATAGCCATTTTCTCATCCATCCACCTTTATGACTTGAAAATGGCATCCATTCATACCTTATTCGCATTGAAACTTGTGTGCATTCCTTGTATATCCAAAAGTATACTATATAAAACCAAATGGAAGCATTTATATTCATGCAACTTCCTTCCATTTACCACAGTACTCATTTCTCATTCCACTCACATTCATCACTTATAAAAGCTCATTTTCTCATATTCATACACAATGAAACTTGTATGTACATTACAAACTCATATTACACGTATGTATATTGCATTTATAGACTTTACATCAATTGTACTTCACAATACAAGTACAATACCACACTTATGAATCCATAAGGTTTACATCCAAAAATACAGGTCTTACACAAACAGATACCTCAAACTCTTGTGGTCAGTGAAGATCTGGAATCTTTCCCCATATAAGTAGTGCTGCCAGATCTTTAAGGGAAATACCACATCAGCTAACTCCTAATCATGCGTGGGGTAATTCCAGTCATGATCTTTCAACTGTCGTGATCCATAGGTGACTACTCTTCCATGCTGCATGAGTACACACCCCAATCCTTGATGGGAAGCATCATTATACACTGAAAATCCTTCAGATCCCTCAGGAATAGTCAGCATAGGTACCGCTATTAATCTCCTCTTTAATTCCTGAAAATTGAGCTCACATTGATCAGTCCATATGAATGGAGTCTCCTTGCGCGTGAGTTTGGTCAAAGGAGCAGCAATCCTGGAAAATCCCTCAACAAATCTTCTGTAATACCCTGCCAAACCAAGAAAGCTTTGTACCTCTGTAACTGTCCTCGGTTTTTCCCAATTAAGCACAGCCTCCACTTTAACTAGATCCACCGATACTCCCTCCTCTAAAACTATATGACCAAGGAAATCTATCTGATCTAAACAAAACTCACACTTACTAAGCTTTCCATATAATTGCTTATCTCGAAGTATCTGAAGTATTAACCACAATTGTTACGCATGCTCCTCATAAGACCGAGAGTACACCAAGATATCATCAATAAAGACTATCACAAACTTATCTAGATAGTCTCTGAACACCTCATTCATTAACCTCATAAAGGCTGCAGGGGCGTTTGTTAATCCAAAGGGCATCACTAGAAATTCATAATGGCCATACCTTATCCTGAAAGCCGTCTTTGAAATATCTTCCTCCTTAATCCATAATTAGTGATAGCTCGATCTTAAATCAATCTTAGAGAAGACTGAGGCCCTTCTCAGCTGATCAAGTAGATCGTCAATCCTTGGTAATGGGTATTTATTCTTCACCGTGGCTTTATTCAATATTCGGTAGTCTATGCATAATCTGAGACTACCATCCTTCTTCCTTACAAATAACACTTATGCTCCCCACAATGAGACACTGGGTCTAATAAATCCCCGATTCAATAACTCCTGCAGTTGTTTCTTCAATTCCTCTAGTTCCACTAATGCCATCCTATATGGAGGTCTAGAGATAGGCTGCGTATCTGATACCAAATCAATGGTAAACTCTAGCTCTCTCTCTGGTGGTAAACCAGCCAACTCATCTGGGAAGACATCTGGAAATTCACACACCATGGGTATATCCTCAATCCTTGGATGTTCCCATTTATCATCTGAAATAAGCTCTTTATAACCTTCACATTGAAAGCAATTTTAATACTCTCAAAAAGGTAACTTTATAATTTCAAATTACTTATAAAATTTTTCGTACATTTATTCCCTTAATACTTTAAACGTACACTATAAGGTTCAGGTAGGGAGAAAGTTATAATCTTAGTGAAGCAGTCTAAACTCACTTGATTGGTTACTAGCCAATCCATTCCCAAAATTACATCAAACCCATCTATATTTAACAACATTAGATCTGCTAACATTACTCTATCTCCGACCTTTATTTCACATCCTCTAAATATCATATCCATTCTCTGGGACTCACGCATAGGGGTATTTACATGTAGAATATACTCTAGAGGTTCAAACTTCAAATTTAAGCTACATGCAAAATGCTCAGAAATAAAAGAATGCGTGGATTCCAGATCAATCAACACATAAGCCTTATGATTACATATAGAGAGTGTACCACTTATAGTTTCTGCTGAAGTGTCTGTTTTTTCCTTATCCAGAGCAAACACATGTCCCATTGTGACGGGTTTCTTTCCTTTCTCTGCAGCAGTGGCCGGTCTCAGGGGATTCACTCTCTGAGGCTGCTGTCTGGTAGGCTCCGGGCATGTGGTCTCTTAGGTTGAGGATAGTCTTTTACTTTGTGACCCATGTCCCCACATCTAAAATATCTACGGATCAGCCCAGTACAATTTCCCTCTTACGATCGGCCACAATCTCTACAAACCCTTATATCAGGTCTGACATCTCGAGGGGCCTCTCTAATGATGGGATAAGCTCTGGGTCTTTCCAATCTGTCCTTCTGTTCCTCAATCCTTCCTCTTCTGAAGGAACCTCTCCGTACATCTGTATGGGAAATCGTCAGCCTCTTACCCTTATCTCTAGGCACTGGTCTGAACTCATTCTGGGATTGTATAATTTCCATTCCCCTTTCAGTCTATTGTGCTCTTCTCAGAGCATCTCTAAACTCTGTAATACATAGCCCTATCAATCGATCTTTGATGATGGGGCTTAAATCTATAGATAAATCTCTTAGTGTGGAGCTCTTCATCTTTAAAGGTCTCTGAATCATATTTCAACAGAGTGGTAAATCGACTCTCACAGTCATCCACCGACATATCGCCCTATACCAGACTCGAAAACTCAGCCTGCATCCTTCTCTGGGCAGCTCGTGGTACATATTAGGCTCTAAAGACCTTCTGAAACTCTTTCTAGCTAATCACATCTTGCTAGGAAATCAAATACTCTGGGTTGTATCCCAGCAATCTCGACCTCTCCCTTTCAACATATAGGCACCCATACTGACCCTCTCAACATCAGTGCATCCCAAATAGTCAAATATGACTCTCAACTCAGTCAACCACTCGTCAACCTCTACGGGATCATTTCTCCCCGTGAATACGAGTGGATTCATTTTGAAAAAGTCCCTCAGTTGGACCATATTTCTGTCATCGGGCTGAGTGGCGGGAGGTACCAGGTCCATCTGTATTGGGGGTGCGGAAGGTCCTTGTGGTAGTGTAGGACTAATACCTGAGGTATTAACTCCAAAATATTGTGCGAATAGCGCAAACCCTACCGCACATCTGTCTCAATTCGATTAAACTGAGAGTTAAGACTCTCCGGATGTGGGGCAGGTGGAGGAGGTGGCTCTGCCTGCCTCCTCAAACAACCTTGTGTTCCACTCATTCTAAATCTCCATACGTTCCTGCGCGTACTCATCAAACTTGATTGAAATTTCAATCCTCACTCTCAGTTCATGACTAAAGTTATACAGAAACTTGGGATGTATTCTATCTCACTTAACCAACACTTACAGTACTAAACACCCTAAGCTATGATACCAAGAAAACTCTGTGACACCCCGGAGGCGCGAAAAACAGGGCAGTTTTAAAACTTGTTTTCATCCATACACAACTATGGGTGCATTCCTGTGCAGTGTCATACATTATCATACATACATTATAAAACTTTCACCTCAAGATCTTATCATTTAATATATCATAGCGCATACAACCCTCAATATAGATTTCATTAATCCCTAATACATCTCATACATCATTGTTCATCAAGTGTCTGTAAATACAATATTAGTATAGATACATGAAATGATAATTATACCTCAAAATACAATATATATGGCCTGAAGCTCAAGTCTTCCACTAGCCACGACTCCGTACGTCACAGAAAATTCTCTTCACTTGAAGAAATCTAAGGGGATAAAAAAATAGGGTGAGCTTCTAAATCGCTCAGTAAGGGGGCAAGGGACTCATTGATAAAATAATGATTTGCACTGTACAATCATTTTATTTTGTGGGTGAAAACCCAATAAACTCAGTAGAAAAATGTAGCATGACTAATTAAAACATCATCTCAACTCATTTCTCAAAACTCATGCAGAAACATGAGAGTAATTGGTTTAATATAAAAGCCACAATTACAAGCATATGTAAATCGGGATGCGATAATGGCTTTTCTCATAAAACGTGATAAAAATCACCTAGATAGTAATGCACGTGGTGCAGCCACAAAACACAATCTTATGTATAAAATAAGACTAGGCAAATAAAATTCAAATAAAATACTCTTCATGGCACATCAATATAATTCTCCTATGGGTACGCATCCCAGGCATCCTCAAAAGAGGGAACGCCGACAATATGGTCGTATACATGGTATATTGGACTTACGCATTACCAAAACAAGGCCCGACCTTACATGCTACCAGAGCAAAACCTTTCCTCATGCACACTATCGGTCTTACATGCTACCAAAGCAAGGCCTAGACTTAGATGCTACCAAAGCAAGGCCTCCCAGTGCTACTAAAGCGGGGGAAAAATATCCGACTTACATTATACCAGAGCAAGACCACCCAGCGCTACCAGAGCGGGGGTCATCTCACGTTACCAGAACGGAGGAATATCGGACTTATATGCTACCAGAGCAAGGCCAGAACTTACATTCTACTAGAGCAAGTCTCGATGTGTATTCAACATGACACGCCTAAGTCTCAGTAATAGCCATTATCATATAAAACCGTTTTGCCTTCACGTAAAGCTCATAATGGTTTTTCTCATAAAACTGGTTTAAAAATCGTTTTGTACTCATTTACAAAACTTGTCAAAACCGAGCTCAACCGGTAAAACCACACACACATTTCTCAAACCTCAATACGCCTTAACGTAGAGCCCAAATCACTTTTCACTTTTTAAACTCAAAACGATTGTAAAACAATTTCACACTTAGTTTAACACTCATAAAAATTGGGCCCTAACCGGCTATAAAATCATGTGCAATAACTCAATCATAACTCATAAAGCACTCATGTTTTCTCAAAATGTTTCATGCTACAATTATTATCACAAAATCACACACACAATGAGTTTTAAGATTTCCCTTACCTCCTTACACCTCGTATAGTGCAGTTGTTTCCTCCAAATGATGTACTAGCCTCGTATTCCTCTCTGGAACTCCCGAGATATCCCAACGATGTAAAAGCATCATCAATACATTATCACATTATCTCAAATCTCACTATCGAGCATAATTGCTCACATTCTCATTAAACATCTCACAAAACCCAATTCTCATAATTTCTCAATAACTCAATAATTCTATCAACCCTAATCATTTTCCTCAAATTCATTACAACTTTAACAACCTCAATTGCATAAATCTACTTCCAAATCAAAGATTGAAGCTTAGAAATTTACCCAAAACTTGTGGAGTGCTCAATTCACACCTTGGCTCGAATCGTCCTTCAATTTCCAAGTATATTGTTCTCCTTTTGATGAGGAACAACTTTCCTTCTTGCCGCAACCTCTGATTCAAACGAAAATGGGTGCTTTGGAGGAGAGAGAAAGTTAGGGTTCGACCAAAAATGAGTGTTTTTGATTTTTTTGGAGAGAGAAAGGATGAAACGCAAGAAAAACGTAGAGGGCCTTTTATAGGCGGAGGGCAGGAGATCGATTTACTCATGTAGGAGATCGATCTGCATTTTAATTTTGGGAACATTTTGGAGACTTTTTATGCCTACCAGATCGATCTGTCGAGGGGTAAGATCGATCTCATAATCTTGAGGAGATCGATTTGTTGATGAGATCGATCTGCTCCTTATGTGGAGATCGATCTGCGTTTTACAGAAACATTTTTAGATCGATCTGCTCTTGTAGGAGATCGATCTACCCTTTACAGAAACATTTGAAGTTCGATCTACTTGCTTATAGGATCGATCCGCCTATCAATTCTTATGCATTTCCTGCATTCTGGAGCCATGAGATCAATCTCTCATCCTTGGAGATAGATTTGGCCTTCACAGATTGCACTGTTGCTGCATCAATTTATAGAAAACTCAATATAAAACTTCCCATAATCTACCTCATAGTCCATATTTCAATCCATACACATTCAGGCGCATGGATGATTTTTAACGTAACTGAAGGTCTCAGGATGAAATGTTTGTTAGAAGGGCAAAGAATTAGGTTTTTGAGAAATGTCCACTAAAAGCAAGAGCATGATGCTTTTGAATCTTTTTATTGCTTTTTAGCATAAGATTAGTAGGTTGGCTAGCATTTGAAATGATTTGCACAAAAATAGCTTGATTTGGTTTCATAACCATGCTTTTGCAAAGAATGAGCCACCTACATGAATTTTGTGGAAATGAAACATGCTATAGCACTGCTCGCATGAGATTTGACGTGTTTTATACATGCATTAGTGCTGGAGCAATGCTCGCACTAGAGTTTTACGTGGATTTTATGACATTGTCCTAAAGCCTAGCTCGCACTAGTTTTCATACGAGTTTTGACATGGTAGTGGAGCATAGCTCACACTAGATGTCCATTATACTTGTTGTCGTGCTTGAGGCTACTCGCACGTGGTTTTATGACATGTTAAGAGCCGTGTTGGGAGCTTCGGGTAGGCTGTGTGCCACGCCGATTAAATAGGTTTGCACGTGCATATTAAGATGTGGTCAGATATATTGTGATGACATGGGTCCATGGAGTACGTTGTACCGTGCAAGTAGCATGGAGTATGTTGAACCATGTGTGATATTATATATATGTCGTCTTCGAACGATGGATTCTGCTATGGACCGGTGGGTTGGACGTGGCTCACCTCCCATGCGGAAGTAGATAGAGGTGATACCTCGCACACTAGGATTTGTGTAGCTTGATATCATAGAGGATATGGCCATAGTCCTAGTCATTACCCTTATTATAATATATGCCTATCTCACATGTCTATGTTGAATGAGAAATCCATGTTTTGAAATGTGTTTGGGCGTTAGGAAAGTCTATGGGAGGGGGCTGAGTACTGACAAGTGATGATTTTGTATCGATTTATGTTGAGATTTGAAATGCTTTATAAGTGCACTTTGTATGATGATTTACCATGCCTTGATTTTGATTTCCGCATGATGATTTTCCATGCTATGTTTTGAGAATTGTGCACTGATTTAAATAGCATGAATTGCTCTGCATGTCATGAACACAAGCATGAGCATACATTTTAGAGTATGACAAATAAATGTGTTATTTAAGCATGGCATCTCGACCACGTAGATAGTACAGTTATCTACCCGCTCGCATGATTGCCTTACTGAGGTTATGGTTTGCTTACCCCCTTATTTTCCCCCTCAACAGAGCACTTACAGTAGATAGTGGGCGACTGAGGATTGGATTTTTGGTGTCCGCTGCATCCCATCACACGAGGTATACACATTTGTATAGTTTTTGTATCTAGACATATCAACAGTAACTCTGATTTAGAAATACAAGTGTTTACATTTAAATGAATTGTAATTAGAAATGGTATGATTGGATGAGATTGACATCGATGCACAGTCCAACTGTTGGAGGTGTAGCTGTTCACGATTAGGTAAGGTAAAGGTAAAGAACAAACAATAAGAATTGGATTAAATAAATAATGAAAAATGAAAAAAATTTGGAGCGAATTTTTGGTGGATTGAGGGTCATGACAAAGCATGCCTACTTTGGTTTCTTTTACTTGATTGTCCCCTCATGAGTAATTACAAGTTTATCCCATGTTGCTTAGCATTTTCACATACTGATACCCTATTATACTAATTAGGACCTAGTGCACAAAATAGTGTGTGCATTACCTTGTCATTTAATTATGCCATCTTGATATCATTAGCATCCCATTCATTTTCACTTTGGGGAGCTCAACCCCATTAACCTTTTGCTTGGGAATTTGAGGTCCTTTAACTATTACTCTCAAAACTTCATAGTCATTTGCTAGCACGAAATGATTTTATGATGATTTGGTGCTTAGGAAGATTAGTTATGATTTGAGCAAGTACACTATGTATTGATAATATGGTTACTCAGTTTAAATATGCCATATGTGCTGATATTTGCAAAATGCCTACTTGTGAGCCTTGATTGAATTGAGTAAAGTGCATAATATGTTATAATGTTCACATTGGTGATGTTTTGATGAAATATTTACTAACTTATGCAAACATTTTTATTATGCTTTATTTGTGCTCTGACATCCATTAAGGGTATTAAAATTCTCATCGTACTTGACATTGTCTATAAATAATAATTTAGGAAAATTAAGATTTAATATGCTATTATGGGTAAATTAATTTAAGTGTAAGTACGGGACTAACATTATTTTTACACTACATGCAATATTTTAAATTAATTCTCAAGACGTATGTATAGATATAAATATGTGCGTACAAGGTGTACAAATATACACATGTTTAATTGGGAACGAATGTATATGCCTACATACGAGTGTGTAAATATAAATGTATACATACATGAGAGTAGATATATATATATATATAAACGAGACCGAGAGAGACATTGGATGAAAAGAGATAGATCGGGATGATGAAATAATGAGTGAAAATAGAAGATGATTGAAGGAGAAGTGATGATGAAGGAAACATGAGAGAATGGGCATTTAGATTGATAAAATATATACATGATCATGGGGATGTCCTCAGTGTAAGAGAAGTAATGTCAGATTGATGGGAAGGATGAAAGTGGTTAGTAAAGAAAGCGTGTGGGGGAAAGGAAAGTTGAAATAGAAGTAGGATGGTGTTGTACTGAAGTGTAGCAGGAAATAGTAAGAAATTGAATTGGCAGTAAGAAAAGCCAAGATACCATGCTTCCTGCTCACCCACCTCTTGCATCCTAAGCCCAGATTGACTCCCACTCCCATTTTCTCCTCATGTTTGTCGCCATCAGGTTGTCACTAAACCATGTCTGCTCTGCCCGACTATGTACAACGATAAATGAATAAAAACCAAAGATAAGAAAGAATAAAATATAGGAGCACAAAATGAAAGAAGAAGAGAACACTGAAAACTCGAAAATAAGAAAGTGTAGTATGGGTAGTATGAAGGCAGGGAGGAAGATTGAAAATGAAGCAGTAAAGGTGAGATAGTTTGGCGAGTGATGAAGGAGACGATGACAGGAAACCAAGAAAGAAGCCAGTAGACAAACTAACAAGAAAACTGGAGCAAGAAGTGAAATGGAGAATAGGACAATGACTCTCGGCTGCTACTTTAAAACTAGAAGGGAGAAGCTTGCTACCATACCTGTAACGAAGCAACTAGAAAACTAGAAGCGAAGACGCTGAAAACAGAATACAAGAGTAAATGTGCAGTGAATAGAAAATGAAAAATAGAGAGGACATGTGGTCTAGAGACGAGAATGGGAAGTAGAGGAGGTAGGCGAGGTTAGTAAATAAAAGAAGGAGAAGAAAACTGAAGCAATACAAGAGCAAGGAGGGATGAGTGGTAGAGAACAGGGAGTGAGGAAACAGTGATGGCTGGATAAAAAAATGAAATCGAGAAGAAAGCAAGAGCAGGGGATGTTCCCTAGAGGCCAAGCGGTGCTGCGATGGGGCTGTGTAGAGCCACTGAACAGACGATGAAGCTTGTTCCTTTCTTACCTGGACAGTGAGGTGAGACAGAGAAGAGAAATAGTAAAAAAAAAAGGAAAGCTAGAAACTGAGAGGGCTGCGATGGCTTGGAACTAGGGGTGGAAAATCAAACAGAACCGAAAGTGCTAGAAACGATGACCGCTGGGAATGTCGGAGCTAGCTAACATCGTGAGAAAGGTGGCTGGAAAATGATGATGACGATGGTGACAGTTGAGGGAAGAACGAAGACAAGGAGCAAACTAGAGAAGATGCCATGAATAGTAGCTCGTAGAGAAAGAGGAAGAAGAAGAAGTAAAGAAAATGGATTTTTGGCGGGAAGGATTAAAAAAAGAATAAAAATGTATATATTTTCAATATATATATATATATATATTAAATAGGAGAAAAATTTGAAGAAAAAGAAGATGAGTGTACTAAGAATTCGAAAATCCAAGAAAAAGGAGTTCCAACGAAAGTAACCCGAGTAGACGGGACCAACCAACTCGCTAGGTTGATACAATCGAGGACTACGGACAGACACCGAGGTAAAGAATTTATGTAAGCAATTAGATATAACTGTACGTATTTTATGATTTGCAGTAGCTAAATAGATATCATAGATAAAATAAATAATGAAAAATCTAGGTAAAAACCTAGAGATAGAAAATCCTGTATTACCCCTACCTGTAGACTGAATCGTACCGTAAAGTGTTGAAAAATCATAAATACATAAATTGCATGTTTTTCTTGTTTTCATCATTAAATACTGTTTCCAACGGTATATGGATAGGTCGACTATTATTTTTACTATCTACATAAAATAGCACGTTTTACGAAGTTAAGTGTGCTTAAGTGTGAGAAATTCCATGATGGTAACCTCCCGGGAAGTCTCCACTCATATATGGTTTATGGACTATTTTTGTATTGAACATCGATTTTTATATCATTTTTGAAATAATTGAACCACCTATCCGATTTTCGATACAAAACAGTGCTAGAGACCTCGTGTAGAGTTTGTGTCACATTGAATTGTTCGCACTGGATTTTTATATGATTTATTAGAAAAAACCGTACTGGAACCGTTGTGTATTGCTGTGTGATCTTGTACTACCCTGCTCGCACTGGATTTTGAGACTAAGGTGATGGTTGATATTGATGCTGGGGGGTAAATCCTTGAGACTACTCAGTACCCTAAGTCATATTATATTGTATCAGGGTCCACGGAGTATGTTGTACCGTGTGTATGCACATGAAGTACGTTACATCGTGTATTGAGTCTTCGGACTACTGAACTGAACTGAACTGTATTGTATTAATTGGCCGATGGGGTGGACTGACCCATCCCCCCTGAGGTGTATGAGACTTGCGCACACCTGGCTCTTGAGGCGCGGGATCATTGACTATGTCCATATGTCGACTGTATTGTTATTGATTGAATCCCAGCCTAGTCTCAGTAAATTGAATTGTTTATTCATAGAAAGAAAAGTTAATTGAATTGCTTACTGATGAATTGAAATGTTTTAAAGAAATGAATTCAATTATTTTACTGCGTTGATTGAACAGTAAATGGTTTCATCGTATCAGCCATATTGAATGCATATGTTTTACATATGGTAAAGCATTGCATTGGAAATGGAGTGTGATTGAAAGTGTTTTCAAAGAAAGTGCATCGATTATGAATTGTTTTCAGTATTAACGAATTGAATTATATGCAAGTGTTTTACAATGTTTATAAATGATCATGGCATGATGATAACCATGTAGATAGTATGGTTGTCTACAGCTTACATAAGTTTCTTACTGAGCATGTTGAGCTCACCTCTTACTTTTCTCCGTAGAGCCCATCTGTAACTTGGACTGCTTCCGTTAGTAGGGCATTTCGTACAACTGTGATTCCGCAGAGTATATTTCTACGTCAAAGGTATATCTGATTTTAAGAAATTCCTTTATATCTAAATTTTTTGTAAGTACAGTAATGTAGATGAGATGTTCTTAGGGGAATGTGAACATGGCTATTTGTAGAAGAAGTTAAATTGAGACTGTTAGATTTCACTGTTTGATCTAATATCGACTTGTAGCCCAACCAAATTGTGTGAAAATTTGGATCGTTATGATTTACGTTTCTCAAAATGACATGTCTTGAAATATATAAGTTCTGATGAAATTTCTCCATAAATGGAAAAAATTATGTGCAAATGATTTTTCATCCTTGTTTCTTACTCATGCAAGTCCAAAATCATGTTTTACATATGTTTAAATAATTTCTTGGACTTAAAAACTTTAAAATCAAGTTTTTGGTAGTCCATTAGTTGATTTTACTATAAAAAAAAAAAACTGCATAACCCAGGTCTGAGATCGATGCCTCATATGCCAAGTGATCCCCCTAATCAATTTGACCAAAAAATGACATTCCCCTTCAAAGAGATCGATGCTTGGGATAAGGCTTAAATTCTCTTAGAAATTGGACAAGTCACTCTCATCATGCCACTTGGTTTTTGTGATCATTTCTCACCCAAATCTCACAATTAGCAAGCTCACTCTATCATTAATAAGCAAAGGAATTTTCTAAGAAAGTGTTTTATCCTTAAAATTTCCTTGCTTTATTTAGTTTCTTGGATATGATTGAATATATGCAAAAGTGAATGCTTGTTGAACATAATGCATGTCTGTTTGAAAACATTTGAGCAAGACCAAAATGAAATAAATATAAATTATCTTGCTTCATATAACAACCAAAAATAACTTGATTGTAATGTTAGAAATGCATGATGTGTGCCCATTCATTTTTCTTATTTCTTACGAAGAAATAGATCAGTCATCCTTAAATTGATATTCATATAAGGTTTGGATGATCAATTTTGATTCATCATGGTGCTCACATGCACAAAATCATTCTATGATGAGAATTTCAATGAAGTGTATGAATGTTGAAATAATCTTGAAATATTCTATTCATGTATGCTTTAACATAAATTTAAGATTAAATCAATGATTTGTGTAAGTGTTTGTAAAGATGTTGAAATTATGTTTAAATAGATATACTAATCTCTTTTTGGATCATCTTATGTTTAGTCAAGTGTGGTTATAAAATTATAACATGTAACTTGGCTTACATATCTTTTTATGCTTCATGATATATAATTTTTTTTTCAACAAAAAATATATAAGTCATTATGGTAAAGATGTGTGTTTATATGATTATTTGATCAAACTTGATCTTAATGATGCTTCGAACATGATGTGATGCCCCGAAAACGCGAAAAATAGGGCAAATTCAAAACTTTTTCTATATCATTACACTAGGTGCATTCCTGTACAGTGTCATGCATCAATATTTGTATATATATCATAAAACCACACCTCAGGATCTAATCATCACATAATTAAATATATCAAATCAGATACATTCCTTAACTCAGATTGAATTACCCTAATACATCCCATACATCATAGTACATCAAGTGTCTGTAAATACAATTATAGTCTAGTTACATGAAATAATAAAATGTACCTCAAGTACAATATGTAGCCTGGAGCTTGAGTCCTCCACTGGCCACTAATCCGTACGTCGCAAGAAAATTCTCTTCACTTGAAGAAATCTGGGGGAAAGATAAAACAGGGTGAGCTTCTAAATCGATCAGTAAGAGAATAAGGGATTCGTTAATAAGAAAATGATTTGCACAACACAATCATTTTGTTTTACATGATAAACTCAATAAACTCGGTGGAAAATGTAGCATGAATAGTTAAAACATCTCAAAGCTCATGTCAAAACATGATATTAAATGGCTCAATTCAAGGTTACAAGCATGTAGAAATCAAGATGCGATAATGGCTTTTCTCTTTAAAACGTGATAAAAATCACTGCAATAGTAATGCACGTGGCACGACCACTAAATAAAATCTACACGTGGCACAACCACTAATTAAAATCTGCACGTGGCATAACCACCAAACACACGTGGCACAACCACTGATTTAGATTCGCACGTGGCACAACCACTAAATACACGTGGCACTGCCACGAATTTAGATTCGCGCGTGGCACAGCCACCAAATACACGTGGTAGGTAACCTACGCTACCAGAGTAGGGGTCATCTCTCGTTACCAGAACGGAGGAATATCGGACTTACATGCTACTAGAGCAATGCCCGGTGTGTATTCAAAATGACACACCTAAGTCTCAATCAATAGCCATTATCATAAAAATCGTTTTGCCTTCATGTAAAGCTCATAATGGTTTTCTCTCAAAAAACTAATTTCAAACCGTTTTGTACTCAACACAAAGCATGTTAAAACCAAGCTTCAACCGACAAAACCACGCACACATTTTCTCAAACCTCAGGACGCCTTAACGTATGGCCCAAAACACTTTTCACATTTTAAACACAAAATGGTTATAAAACGTTTTCACGTATAGTTTACAACTCATAAAAGTTGGGCCCCAACCGACTATAAAATCTGTACAATTCTCATTCACAACACATAAAACATGCTTGTTTTCTCAATTGAAAATCATGCTACAATATTATCACAAAACACATACACAAATGAGTTTAGTTTGCCCTTACCTCTTTGCACCTCGTATAGTGCAATCATTCCCCCGTATCACGGACTTGCCTCGCATTCCACTATAGAACTCTCGAGCTGTCCAAACGATGTTAAAAATATCAATATCTCGACTCAATTTCATTATCGAGCATACATTTTCTCATATTTCTCACTAACGCCTAAATCTCTCAATCATCCCATTTCTCATGACTCTATCACAATACGTCATTTCATCCACTACATCTCAACATTCTACATTTCTCATGCATAATACCCGTACCAAAATCACCTCATTGCCTCAATTTCCAATTTATAGACAAAAATCCTAATTTACCACAATTTACTTAATATCATCATCACTCTAATAAAATAACAATTTCATCAATCTCTAACCATCTCCTAACTATTTCGTCACAATGCCATGTTCACGATCAATAAAAATCACTTCAAAATCCAAGATTAAAATTTAGAGATTACACAAACTTGTGAAGTGCTCAACTCCCACCTCGATTCGATTTGTCCTTTGATTTCCATGTATGTTGTTCTCCTTTAGATGAGGAACAACTTTCCTTCTTACCACAACCTTTGATTTGGATGAAAATAGGTGTTTTGGAGGGGAGAGAAAGCTAGGGTTCGAAAATGGTGATTTGGGAGAGAGAGATCGATTTCCAGGAAAAAGAAAGGGGTCTTATTTAGACGGAGGCTAGGAGATCGATCTGGCTCTTGATGAGATCGATCTGCATTTGAATTTGAGGACGATTTGGGGTAATTTTATACGTAGGAGATCGATCTATCGTGGGGTGAGATCGATCTCTTAATGGCTTTATGAGATCGATCTGCTCCAATTATGAGATCGATCTCTAGTTTACAGAATGCTTCATGAGATCGATCTACTCCTTAAGGAGATCGATCTTCTCCTTAACAGAAACAGTTTGAGATCGATTCCTTCCTCATGAGATCGATCTCTTCATTATAGAATCATAAGGAGATCAATCCTCTTCCATTAGAGATCGATCTGCTCGCTTAAATTCCTTCTTCCTTGTCATTTTTGACCTACCAGATAGATCCTCTCTTCTCTAAGATCGATCTGGCCTCATAGTTTCACACTTTAACATAAAATCTCATTTATAAGTCATTCATCACTTAAAATTTCATTCCATACCACAATCAATATATGAATACATCATATTTAGTTCAATCAATTACACTTTATGTTCTCATTACATAATTTGATATGTGTAAAATTCTCAGATCTCACATCCTCCCCACCTTAAAAAGAATTTGGTGCTCTAAATTCAACTCAACTCGTCAAATAGATGGGGGTATTTCTCCTTCATGAGACTTTTTAATTCCCACGTTGCCTCTTCCATTGAGTGATGTTTCCACAAAACTTTCACTAATTGGATGTTCTTAGTTCTAAGTACCTTTTCCTTTCTATTGAGAATCTGGACGGGTTCTTCAGTGTAGCTCATGTCCTCTTGTATGTCCATCTCTTCATACTCTATGACATGAGAAGGGTCCGGGTGGTACTTCCTCAACATAGACACATGGAAGACGTTGTGTATTCCGGACATTTGTGGGGGTAACGCCAATCTGTAGGCTACTTCTCCCACTCTCTCAATAATCTCGAAGGGTTTTATGTATCGAGGACTCAACTTCCCTTTCTTCCCAAACCTCATGAGACCCTTACTCGATGATATCTTCAGAAATACTGCATCACCAACATCAAACTCGAGTTGACGTCTACGCACATCCGCGTAGCTTTTCTGTCTACTCTATGCAGCTTGTAATCTCTAACATATGAGCTTCACACTCTGTACATCCTGTTCAACAAGTTCAGGAGCATTTATCTTTCTGTCACCGACTTCTTCCTAAGCTACAAGGGATCTACACTTCCTACCATATAGAGCCTCAAAAGGTGTCACTCCAATACTCGCATGATAGCTATTATTGTACGCAAACTCGGCTAGGGGCAGGTGATCATCCCATGATCCCTTAAAATCCATCGTACATACCATCCACATATCCTCTAGGGTCTGAATAGTCTTCTCTGACTGACCATCTGTTAGAGGATGATAGGCGGTACTGAAACTCAATCGAGATCCCATGGACTCCTGAAACTGGGTCCAAAATCTGGAAGTAAATCGTGAATCTTTGTCAAAAGTAATACTCACTAGAGCCTCATGTAATCTAGCTATCTCGCTAACATATATCTCAGCTAAGGCATCCACAGTATCTGTGCTCTTGATGGCAAGGAAGTGGGCACTCTTGGTCAGTCTATCCACTATGACCCATATCGTATCACGACCTCTCTGGGTCCTCGGTAAACCCATAATAAAGTCCAAGGTGACATGCTCCCATTTCCATGTAGGTAAAGGTAAAGGCTCTAATAGACCTCCGGGCTTTCGATGCTCAGCTTTCACTTGCTGGCATACTAAACATCTGGCCACAAACTCTGCTATGTCTCGCTTTATACCACTCCACCAGTACACCTTTCTCAAAACTCGGTACATCTTAGTACTCCCTGGGTGCATGGTGTATCGCGAGCAATGGGATTCTCTCATTATTTATCTTTTCAGAGTATCATCATCTGGTACAAAAATCCACCCTCTGAATCTCAACAATCCATCCTCACTGATTGTGAGATCCGACTGCAAAGTCTGTTCAGCTTGGGTGACCATATCTATCAACCTCTGATCACTGCGCTGCCCAGTTCTAATCTGATCCATGATCCTAGGCTCTATTCGCAGGCTAGCCAAAAATCCAATCTCTAGCTCTTTAACTTTGATCTGGAGTTCGGTGAACTGCTCCAGTAAATCCCATTCCCTAATCATTATAGCAAATATCATACTCTTCCTGCTCAGGGCATTAGCAACGTCATTCGCCTTTCCCGGATGATACAGAATCTCGCAGTCATAATCCTTAAGGAATTCAATCCATCTCCTTTGTCTCATGTTTAACTCTTTCTGATCAAAGAGATATCTCAAACTCTTATGATCAGTAAAGATCTGAAATCTTTCCCTATATAAGTAGTGCCGCCATATCATCTAGGCAAACACCACAACAGCTAACTCCAAATCATGCGTGGGGTAATTCCGCTTATGATCTTTCAATTGTTGCGACCCATAGGCGACCACTCTTCCATGCTACATGAGCACACACCCCAATCCTTGATGGGATACATCACTATAAACTGAAAATCATTCGAATCCCTCAGGAATCGTCAACACAGGTGCTACTGTTAATCTCCTTTTCAATTCCTGAAAATTGAGCTCACACCGATCAGTCCATATGAACAGAATCTCCTTACGCGTGAGCTTAGTCAAAGAGCGGTAATCCTGGAAAATCCTTCCACAAATCTTCTGTAATACCCTACCAAACCAAGAAAACTTTGTACTTCTGTAACTGTCCTCGGTCTTTCCCAATTAAGCACAGCCTCTACTTTACTTGGATCCACTGATACTCCTTCCTCTGAGACTATATGACCAAAGAAAGTTATCTGATCCAGCCAAAACTCACACTTACTAAGCTTTCCATATAATTGTTTATCTCAGAGTATCTGAAGTACTAACCACAAATGTTGTGCATGTTCCTCATATGACCGATAGTATGCCAAGATATCATCAATAAAGATTATCATAAATTTATCCAGATAGCCTCTGAACACCTCGTTCATTAATCTCATAAAAGCTGCAGGGGCATTCGTCAATCCGAAGGGCACCAATAGAAATTCATAATAGCCATACCTTGTCCTGAAGGCCGTCTTTGAAATATATTCTTCCTTAATCCTCAATTAGTGATAGCTCGATCTCAAATCAATCTTAGAAAAGACTGAGGCCCCTCTCAGCTGATCAAGTAGATCATCAATCCTGGGCAATGGGTATTTATTCTTCACCATGGCTTTATTCAATAATCGGTAGTCTACATATAATCTGAGACTACCATCCTTCTTCTTAACAAATAAAATTGGTGCTCCCCACGGTGAAACACTGGGTCTAATAAACCCTTGATCCAATAACTCTTGTAGTTGTTTCTTCAATTCCTCAAGTTCCACTAATGCCATCCTGTATGGAGGTCTAGAGATCGACTGAGTATCTGGTACCAAATCAATGGTAAACTCAAACTCTCTCTCTGGTGGTAAACCTGGTAACTCATCTAGAAAAACAACCGAAAATTCACACACCATAGGTATATCCTCAATTCTCGGATCTTCTCGATCATCATCTGAGATGAATGTTTCATAACCTTCACATGAATGACTAAATTTAGTACTCTTAAAAGCAACACCAAGATTTCAAATTACTTATAAAAATTCTACACATTCATTTCCTCAATATTTCAAACGTACACTGTAAGGTTTAGGTAGGGAGAAAGTTATAATCTTAGTGCAGTAGTCTAAACTCAATCGATTGGTTACCAATCAATCCATTCCCAAAATTACATCAAACCCATGTATATTTAACATTATTTGATCAGCTAACATTACTCTATCTTCCACCTTTATTTCACATCCTCTATCGATCAACTCGGTTCTCTAGGACTCACGCATAGGGGTATTTACATGTAGTATATACTCTAAAGGTTCAAACTTCAAATTTAACCTACATGCAAAATGTTCAGAAATAAACGAATGTGTGGGCCCTTAATCAATCAATACATGAGCCTTATGATCACAGACAAAGAGTATACCTCTTATAGTTTCTGCAGTAGTGTCTGCTGTCTCTTTGTCCATAGCAAACACACGTCCCACTGTAACGAGCTTTTTCCCTTTCTCTACAGTAGTGGCCCATCTCGGGGATTCACCATCTGAGGTTGTTGTCAAATAGGCTCTGGAGCATGTGGTCTCTGAAGTTGAGGGTAGTCTTTCACCATGTGACCCATGTCTCTACATCTAAAACATCCATAGATCAGCCCAGTACAACTTCCCTCATGCATTCGGCCATAATTTTTGTAAATCCTTATCTCAAGCCTGACATCTTGAGGGGTCTCCCTAATTATGGGATAAGCTCTGGGTCTCTCTAATATGCCCTTTTGCACCTCAATCTTTCCTCTTCTGAAGGAACCTCTCTGAACATCTGTTTGGGAAATCGCTGGCCTCTTGCCATTATCCCTATTCATCGCTCTGAGCTTATTCTGGGATTTACCATCTCGATTCCCCTCTCAATCTCTTGTGCTAGTCTCAGAGCATCTCCAAAATCAGTAATACATAGCCCTATCAATCAATCTCTGAGGATGGGATTCAATTTATACATAAACTCTCGGTGAAGAGCTCCTCATTCTTGAAGGTCTCTGGATCATATCTCAAAAAAGCGATAAATTGGCTCTCATAATCATCCATAGACATATCGCTCTATACCAGATTCAAAAACTCTGCCTGCTTCTTTCTCTGAGCGGCTCGGGGTACATATTAGGCTCTAAATGCCGTCTGAAACTCGTCCCAGCTAATCACATCCTGGCTTGACATCAGATACCCTGGGTAGTACCCGACCAATCTCGAGCTCTCCCTTTCAACATATAGGCACCCATATTGACCCTCTCAGTATCGGTGCATCCCAAATAATCAAATATAACTCTCAACTCAGTCAGCCACTGCTCAGCCTCTGAAGGATCCTTTTTCCCTCTGAACGCAGGCGGATTCATTTTCAAGAAATCCTTCAGTCGAGCCATACTTCTGTCATCAGGCTGAGTGACGGGAGGCACTGGGTCCATCTATACTGGGGGTACAAGAGGTTCTTGTGGTGGTGTAGGAGTAGTACCCGAGGCATTAACTCCAAAATGTTGTGCGAATAGCACTGCCATTTGCTCAAAACCTTGCCTCACATCAGTCTCAATCCGGTTAATTCGAGAGTTAGGACTCTCTGGTTGTGGGACAAGTGGTGGAGGTGGCTCTGCCTGCCTCCTCGAACGACCTCGTCGTTCACTCATTCTCAATCTCAATTCGGTTCCTGCTCGTACACATTAAATTTGATTGAAATCTCAATCATCAAATTCAGTTCATGACCAGACTATTACAGACACTTGGGATGTATTCTATTTCGTTTAACCGACACTGACAGTGTTAGACCCGAATTTAGTTAAAGCACGAAATTAAAAATGCAAAAAGGCTGAAATGGAATTCTCAAACACCTTGAAGGGTAAAACGGTCAAAAGATCAAAATTTGGTATAAACCCGATAAGAAAATTTTATTAAAAATAATGGATTTGAGAATCTTGATCAATAACGAAGAAATAATTAAATTTCGGGTTAAATTGATCAAGATATGAATTACTGGAATTAATCAAAATTTTCGTTTGGGGCATTATCTCGAAAATACGGAGAAAATATACCGAAAAGGGTTAAAAATATAATAAATAAATTAAATAAAATTAAATAAATCTAATTGGAATAAAATAATAGAATTGTAGATATTTTTAGATTATTTTAGACTATTTTAATGAATATTATAATAATAAAATAATTTATAAATAATAATAATAATAATAATAATAATAATAATAATAATAATAAGAAAGAAAGAAAGAAAGAAATCGGGAAAAACCCAAAATTTGGAAACCGAAAGCGAAGCCCGAAAATGACCCGCGAGAACCGACGAGCCCGAGGACACACCAGCGATCCTTGACCACCGACGAGCAGCTGAGGAGAAAGCGGAGAGGCCAACGATCTTCAGGACACCGGAGATGCGTCGTGTAGTGGCCGGAGGACGCCAATCGAAGGAGAGGAAAAACCGAGGAGAAAAGGGGTGATTTTCGGTGGACCAAGGTGACTGGGCTCGAACGGCGGGCACCGGTGTGATCGGGAGGATGAGCCGGTTCTTTTGAGATCGGTATTGGCCGACAAAATCGCCAGAATTCGACGGGTCGAGGGAGAGTGTCGCGGAGGGAAAAGATGAATCCGACGGCCACCGGCATGATTCGGCCAACCTCGACCCTAGCCGAACACTCCCCCAGTGTAGGCGCACCGTTTGGCGCCAGAAACGAGCCGAGAACCGGTCGAAAACACCATGAACGACGGCGGAAAGGTTTGAACCGGTACGGACCGATTCAGCAAGAGGTGAACCGGACTGAACCAGCTGAACCGGACCGGTCTGAATCAAGTTTGAATCTGACTGAATCGGTTCAGCCAAGAAAGAAGGGAAAAAAGGAGAAAAAGAGAAAAAGGAAAAAGGGGAAGAATTTTTGGGGATACACCGAACTTCGGGTAAGTCGATACGAGGTCAAAAGTGATCGATTTGAATTCCAAAAAATTTATTTAAATTATAGTTAATCGAAAAGTAACCCGAAATTAAATATTAATTGTGCAGTTTTACGACAAAGCCTGAACGAGAGCCGATTGAGCTCCGATTTTCGTATCCCGCATCATATTGGGTAAGTATATTTTAATTTCGATAATATGAGTCCTTTAATACAGAGCTTCGATTATTTTATGGAATTTATGGATTAATTCTATATAAAAAAGAATATTTATCAGAATTGCAACGTAATTATCATAAATAGTATAAACGGGCCGAAAACGGGCTCGAGGCCCATTAAAGTGCAATTGGACCCAATAGAGTAAAACGGGCCCAGTACGTTAGATTCGATCAATAAATGTGATATACTGATAAAAATAAGTGAATTAACCCAAAATATGTGGTTATATGCAGCTTCGTAGACTTGGTTGACGCGCAGTTGGACTAAGAGATCGGATATTATCGAGACGAGATAAGTTTACACGTAAATCGAGGTAAGGGAATTTTGTAGGTGCATAGAGATTTCTATACGTATTTATTGAAGGGATTTAAAGGGCCTAGAATTTCTTTAAGTATCTAAAAATTGAAATAATAATTTCTGCGAAAATCGGGGCTTAGGTGAATAAAGAAAAAGACGATTTTGCCCATGGGAGTAAAATTTACAAAAAGGGTAGTAAGGCAGATAAATTGCATGATTATCCTGTTTTAATGTTTTATATAAATGTATTGCTTTGATTTAAGCAAATATGCACATAGGTTGGCTGTTGATTTCATGAATTATACGAAAGGGTACCGGTTTGGACCGGTTACTATTTTAAAAGATGTTTTATAAAGATTGAGCCACATATCATATTTACACGAGTAAAAAGAGTGCTAGATTCTTACTCGCACTAAAGTTTATTGATTTATTACTCATGAAAAGCCGTACTGGAGCATTGCTCGTACGAGAAATTTGTGTGTGCACAAAACCGTGCTGGAGCTTTGCTCGCACGAGATTTTAGATATCATGATATACATAGCATGGTGCTGGAGCTTCGCTCACACTAGACGCGAGTTGACATGCATATAGTCGTGCGGAAGCCTCCTGTAGACTGTGTGTCGCAGAGAGTTGATATGCTCGCACATATACTTTGAGACATGGGTTGCTTATCGACATAGTATTGGGGTGGATAAGACCTACGGCAGGCACCCCCAGACTATGATATGGGTCCACGGAGTACGATGTACCGTGTATGTCACACGAAGTATACTGTACCATGCAGTCATGATGACTCTATGATGTTACTTGATATTCTGGCGGGTAGGAATTGACCCCACCTCCCGTTGCAGCTGTGATGCCCCACACACGGGGATCCGTGTAGCCTGGGATCACAGGGACAAAGTATGGCCCTAGTCCTCGATTTTTCATACAGTAACCTACATGCCTCACATGATATCATACGGTCTGAATAGACCAGGACGAACCCGAGGGAGGGTTAATGTCCCGATTTATGTTTTTAAAAGAGATGTGATTTAATGAATCAAGGTATTCCCAAGAGATGGGTTTAGCCTTGATGTGGTTGTTTTATGATAAAACAAATGAGTTTTAACGTGATGAGTTTATGATGAAACAAATAAGTTTTAAATGTGACGAGCATGAGATGGCATACATGATGATTTTTCCATGTTTGTTTTATATGTCGATTTCATGATTTCTCTTATATGATATATACATACATGTGGCATCGTTTTTGTCTTACCTCATGCTCCAAATATAAACGATTTTATATCATGACATTATCAGCACATAGATAGTATAGTTATCTACCTGCTTACATTATTGCCTTACTAAGCTGTTTATGCTCACCCTTTCATTTTTCACCCCACAGGGTATAGTCAGTAGAAGAGAACGACAGTAGTCATATCCGCTGCTTCTTATCAAGACTAGGTATACACATTTGTATAATTTTTGTATCTGAACATATAGAGGCACAGTACTGTACATGGATGTAATATTGGGGATGTATTTATTTAAAATAAATTGATATGTAAATGAAATATGAAAATGGAATGGTAAATAGGTGAGAGGTGACTAACACCGAATCATAGCCCAACTGTTTAGTAGTATAACTGTTCACGACGGGTAAGGAAATGAAAAAGTGAAAAATTTACTCTGATTTTTAGATAATTTGGGTCGTGACAGAAAAGGTGGTATCAGAGCAGAGTTGGCTTGATATGAGTCGGTGTTAGTGGTTAAGTAAATTTACATCCCCATGTACTGTGCATTGTTTAGATACAATTGTGTATATCAAGATGGAACTGCAGCTAAGAATTTAGTTTTGAATGCAAGAATATAGTTTTTATAAATGATAACCGCTATGGTAGAGAGATGAGTACATATGCTCGAGACCATAGAGATCGGCCTGAGAGTCGAATGAGTCGTCACATGAGACTCAAGATGAGAGTGAGGTGGAGGGTGATGTTAAGCATACTCCACAGGGTCCTATAAAGAGATCAAATAATATTGAGACACGCTCCGAGAGGATGGAGTTAGTGTAAAAAAATATTTTGGAATTATTTCCTCAGTCAATGTAGGTAGTTGAGGATAGGCAGGGTTAAGCCTAAACAGATGCCTCAGACTATAGAGATTTTCACACCCCTTCGGTATATAGCGAAGTAAAGAAACAAATAGTTGCTGAGGACTAGGTAAATGAGATAGCGAAGTTGTATGGATTCTTTCGGTGTATGTTGACCGAGAAAGTGACTCTTAAATACGTTTATGTTGGAGTCGAAGCGGAGCATTAGTGGAAGTTCGCTCGATCCATCTGAATAGTTAGACGTCCAAAGTCGACATGTGAAATATTTCTGGATGTATTCCGGTGACAGAATATTTCGGACACTACTTAAGGGAAATTACAATTAAAATTTCTTACACTGACCCAGAGACACTAGTTGATTGATGAGTATGAAACTCAATTTATATCTCTGGGCAGGTGTGAACCTGATACCATGGGCAGTGAGAGTCGAAAAAGCCCAAAAGTTCATGAAAGGATTCAAATTATCGATTAGAGTCCGATTAGCTCATTACCTATGTCAAGGCAATGCGCAGAATACAGTTGCGTGAATAATATCATGTGTTGCATGCCTCTGAGATTGGGAAAGGTAGTAAGGGCCAAAATAGAGACAAAAGAAAATAGAGAATGACAGAAATGTCAGAGCGGGAAAGAGACCAGTTGGTAAGACATTAGAGTTGATAAGTCACGGGGTAAGATGATTGGTAAGGCCCCAGTATATCCAATTTCAACTCTTATGAGGGGTATTGTGATTGGAGAACCCCGACCTGCTCCGTGGCAATGTAAGTAATGTAGCAGTGTAACGGTGTAAGCAGTGTCGGATGTGTGGTAGATACTATGGAAGTAGGGCCTACACCTACACTTTATTGACTAAAATAGGCGTTAAGTGTGGTAAGACGAGCCAATCATAAAACCACACCTCAGGATCTAATCATCACATAATTAAATATATAAAGTCAGATACATCCCTCAACTCAGATTGAATTACCCTAATACATCTCATACATCATAGTACATCAAGTGTCAGTAAATACAATTATAGTCTGGTTACATGAAATAATAAAATGTACCTCAAGTACAATATATGGCCTGGAGCTCGAGTCCTCCACTGGCCACTAATCCGTACGTTGCAAGAAAATTCTCTTCACTTGAAGAAATCTGGGGGAAAGATAAGACAAGGTGAGCTTCTAAATCTCTCAGTAAGAGGATAAGGGATTCGTTAATACGAAAATGATTTGCTCAACATAATCATTTTGTTTTACATGATAAACGCCATAAACTCAGTGGAAAATGTAGCATGAATAGTTAAAACATCATCTCAAAGCTCATGTAAAAACATGATATTAAATGGCTAAATTCAAGGTTACAAGCATGTAAAAATCAAGATGCGATAATGGCTTTTCTCTTTAAAACGTGATAAAAATCACTGCAATAGTAATGCACGTGGCACGGCCACTAAATAAAATCTACACGTGGCACAGTCACTAATTAAAATCTGCACGTGGCACAACCACCAAACACACGAGGCACAACCACTGATTTAGATTCGCACGTGGCACAGTCACTGATTTAGATTCGCACGTGGCACAGCCACCAAATACATGTGGCACAGCCACTGATTTAGATTCACACGTGGCACAACCAGCAAATACATGTGGCACAACCACTGATTTAGATTCGCACGTGGCACAGCCACCAAATACATGTGGCACAACCACTGATTTAGATTCACACGTGGCACAACCAGCAAATACATGTGGCACAACCACTGATTTAGATTCGCACGTGGCACAGCCACCAAATACACGTGGTAGGTAACCAATGCTACCAAAATAGGGGTCATCTCTCGTTACTAGAACGGAGGAATATCAGACTTACATGCTACTAGAGCAAAGCCCAGTGTGTATTCAAAATGACACACCTAAGTCTCAATCAATAGCCATTATCATAAAAATCATTTTTCCTTTACGTAAAGCTCATAATGGTTTTCTCTCATAAAACTCATTTCAAACCATTTTGTACTCAACACAAAACATGTTAAAACCGAGTTTCAACCGGTAAAACCATGCACACATTTTCTCAAACCTCAGTTCGCCTTAAAGTAGGGCCCAAAACACTTTTCACATTTTAAAAACAAAAATGGTTATAAAACATTTTCACGTATAGTTTACAACTCATAAAAGTTGGGCCCCAACCGGCTATAAAATCGTGTGCAATTCTCATTCACAACACATAAAACATGCTTGTTTTCTTAATCGAAAATCATGCTACAATATTATCACAAAACATAAACACAAATGAGTTTAGCTTTCTCTTAACTCTTTGCACCTCGTATAGTGCAATCGTTCCCCCGTATAACGGACTAGCCTCGCATTCCACTCCGGAACTCCCGAGCTGTCCAAACGATGTTAAAAATATCAATATCTCAACTCAATTTCATTATCGAGCATACATTTGCTCATATTTCTCACTAACGCCTAAATCTCTCAATCATCCCATTTCTCGTGACTCTATCACAATACGTCATTTCATCCACTACATCTCAACATTCTACATTTCTCATGCATAGTACCCATACCAAAATTACCTCATTGCCTCAATTTCCAATTTATAGAAAAAAATCCCAATTTACCACAATTTACTTAATATCATCATTAATCAAATAAAATCACAATTTCATCAATCTATAACCATCTCCTAGCTATTTCATCACAATGCCCATGTTCACAATCACCAAAAATCACTTTAAAATCTAAGATTGAAGTTTAAATATTACCCAAACATGTGGATTGCTCAACTCCCACCTCGATTCGATTTCCAAGTATGTTGTTCTCCTTTGGATGAGGAACAACTTTCCTTCTTGACACAACCTTTGATTTGGATGAAAATAGGTGTTTTGGAGGGGAGAGAAAGCTAGGGTTCGAAAATGGCAATTTGGGGGAGAGAGAGAGAGAGAGATCGATTTCCAAGAAAACCAAAGGGGTCTCATATAGAAGAAGGGTAGGAGATCGATTTGGCTCTTGATGAGATCGATCTGCATTTGAATTTGTGGACGATTTGGGGTAATTTTATGCCTAAGAGATCGATCTGTCGTGGATTGAGATCGATCTCTTAATGGCTTTATGAGATTGATCTGCTCAATTATGAGATCAATCTCTAGTTTACAGAAGGCTTCATGAGATCGATTTCCTCCTTGAGGAGATCAATCTTCTCCTTAACAGAAACATTTTGAGATTGATTCTTTCCTCATGAGATCGATCTCTTCATTTCGGAATCATAAGGAGATCGATCCTCTTCCATTGGAGATCGATCTGCTCGCTTAAATTCCTCATTCCTTTTAATTTTTGACTTACCAGATCGATCCTCTCTTCTCCAAGATCGATCTGGCCTCATAGTTTCACACTTTAACATAAAATCTCATTCATAACTCATTCATCACTTAAAATTTCATTCCATACCACCTAAATATATGAATACATCTTATTTAGTTCAATCAATTACACTTCATATTCTCATTACATAATTTGATATGTGTAAAATTCTCATATCTCACACATGACTTATGTAAATTTATTACTTGTCATGCTTAGAATATTACCTTAAGTCATAGCCGATTTGGCCTATAGATTATGATGACATATGGAGCTTAGGTGTTTAAATAATGAAAATGTCATTTATGAGCTTAGTTTTAACATGTGGCCAAAAATATGAGGTTTAATTGATAACTTGGAATTTAATGCAAACTTGGTTTTTAAATTGAACTTTAATATGGCTTATTTCATTAGTTAATTTGTTTGTTGAATATTTGCATTTAGAAGGTGGATTTTTTAAAAATAAATTCTTCTTTTGATTTGAGCTTGTAACACTTGAACATTGAAATTTGATTTTATAATCTTAAAGTAATACTAATGGTTTTTGTGTCAAGAACTAACATTTATATGCAAGGATATGAATGGAAGAAGTAATTCTTAATTTGGCATCAAAATAACTAAGTACATCATCATCAAGCCTAAGGACATCAAAGTTCTGCTCACTTTTCAAATGAAAGACTTTAAGTTAAAACGAGCGTTTCAAGCAAAGGATAAATGTAAGCATGAACCTCTGCACTTTAAGTGATATTCATGTATATTTTTCTTGAATGCTTTGATGTTGTGTGAACTTAGTACTTGAATGTATGCATAGGGTGAATCTATGAACATGCTTATGAGTTGAGAATATTTTAGTTCGTATACCATAGTTTAATCTCACTCATAAATAGTGAAGTTTAATGGTAAAATACTTTAGGATGATATTGATTCACTTGAGTAGAACCATTTTGATGAAGTAGCATATACCATCTAAAATCTTAAAATGAATGAATTTTACTTGATTAGGTATATGGCTATGATTTAAGTAAAATGGTTGTTTTGAACCTTGCATTGCTCATAAATGGTAAAGATCTTTAGTGAAAAATGAGCATATGATTATTTGTGATTATGATTATGGAAAAAATGTTGTTTGATTGAATAATATGTAATCTTGAATCTTTCATATGATTAAAGATATGCTTAAGTTATTAACCATGCTCCATATATAATCATCATTCTCTAATTTGCTGATAAGAATGTTTGATTATGTTCTTGCTTGTATGACCTTATCCATTTCCTTAGCTTGAACATAACATAACATATATAAGATGAATAACAATCATGAAAAAAAAATTGTGTGTGCTTTAAATTGACATTTTTCTCTCACATTGAAATGACAATAGAAAAGATTTCTTCAAAACACATTTGCATGAAATAAAAATTGTGCTAGAATAATTGCTTAATTGCTATATGTTTAAATTCTAAGCACATTCTATCTTAAACATAGTTTATGAGTGTAATGCATAATCTTCTATATATATTAAGCTCATAATCTTTATATAGTATCATGCACCTTGCTTGACCTTTTACGCTATATTAATATGTCTTGATGCTTGATAAAATTAAATTGAGCAAGTTCTAGGATTAATAGACATTTTTTTTAACTTGCTTCGCTTTCATGCACAATGTCCTTTACTTGCATAATCATTTCTGTAAATACAGTAAATTTTCAATATACTCGTTATAGCTATCAATAATAATTTGGACAATTAAAATTAAAAAAGTGTGTATATGGATGAATTGATTCGAGAATAAATATTATACTAACCCTATTTTTACACTACATGGAGAATTTGATCAAATACGTAGACATACATGTATTTTATACATATGTATGCAATTTTTAAGTTATTTCTCAAGATTGAAATATATGTACAAAAGTATACAAGTATACACAAATAATTTTATATATATATATATATAAGAATAAATGCACCCATGTATATAAATATATATGAGTGTATGTATATATATATATAAGTATAGATACATGTAAGCCGAAAGCTTTCTTCAGTGTTATGTATAGGGAATACCTATAAACTTATATACATAAAATACACAAGGGAGGAATGGTCACAACAGGGAAGGAAATCAGAGAAGGAAAGGTGAAAGGATTAAGAAATATGTAATACACAGTATAAACAATGTAGTGTGCTGTCAGTTGAAGGTAAAGTCATGAAAGGAAAACGTGAAGGAAAGGAAAGGTGATGGTTTCGGTTGGAGCAGTTGAGAACCAACAGAAAACATGAAAGTGAAAGAAAACAGGAGAAGGACATAAATTTGAACCAAATTTACTGGGAGGAACAGAAGAATTGATGTGCTGCAGTATGAAGGAGCTTGCTTCAGTCTGCTAGCACAAAGAAATGAACGGGAAAGGAAAGATGATGGTAGTTGCTGTGTTGAGTTAAAGCTATAGGTGTATATATACATATAAATTATATACTTTTGGTACATAAGAGGGGAATGGTAGAAAATAAAGGAAAGGAAACATAAGCAGAAAACTGAGGAACCCGATGAGGAGACGATGAGAGACTAGAAAAAAGAGACGGGCACAACACCAACACCCTGCCCAGCTGCACACCCTGCACACCAAGGCTCTACCAATGCTGCACCCCTGCACACCCCATCCTACCACCACCACCCCAGCCCTCTAAGGGCTATAAAAGAAATGAAACTGAGAGGTAAAAGGTTGGGCTAAGAGTTAACAGTGTGAGGGAAACAAAACAGGGGAGCAGAGGTTTACGAGAGGTGATGATGATGAGGATAGTACTAGAAACAGATTGGTGTAGACAATGATAGTGGTGAAGGTGATGGCTGGGGGTGGTCGAGGGAAATTAGGAGGATGGAGAACCGAGAAGAAAGCTAGGGAAGTCAGTAATGGCTGGTTGGAAATGGAGAACCGAAGCTTACGGGAGGCGACGACGATGATGATGGTGGTGGTCGGAGCAAGGAACGGAGGTGATGAGAATGATGGTTGTGTCGAGGAGAGGAAGAAGGTGGTGAGCAGCTTCTCGGGTGACCGGTGGAAGAGGAAAACTAAGAGTGGAGGGCGTGAACCCAAGAGCTTGAGACCAGGGGACCTTGCGAGGTGGCCGGAGTTGAGGTGGTTGCCGGCATAAACAGGGAGACGGGGGAAACAGATGAAAACATATGAGAGGCAGCACCGAAAAGAAGGTGGTAACGAGGAGATGGAGCAAACTGGAGAAGACACCATGAACAGTAGGTACGAGGAAGAAGAAGAAATGAGAAGTAAGGTTGGCGGGAAAACAAAAAAATATAATTTGAAAGAAAAAAGAGAAAGAGAGTAATATTTGTATATAATGTATATATATATATATATATATATATATATATATATTGAGGAAGGAAAGAAGACACCGAGAATTTGAGATAACCCTGAGAATGATAATTCGAAAATAATTATTCAAAAAATTCAGAGGAAATAACCCGAGTGGATCGAGCCCGCGGACCCGCACCACTGAGGAATCAAGGACTACGAACAGACATCGAGGTAAGGAAAATTCCGTGTGTTGATAGAGATAAATTGCACATATTTTCTAATGATTTATAGATATAAATTTAGGCCGCATTTCTACTGTATAAAAATATTCGTGAATTTTTAAAAATATTTTATTTTTCGAGTATTTGAGACTGCGAACTTTAGGACAGAAATTTTCAGTCGCCTGAATTATAGAAAACCTTAGACCGATTTTACGCTTTGGAATTTAAGGAAGAGTTTTAAAACTTTGTAAAAACAGTCTGATTTTCGGTATAGTATTATCGAGTCTATTTAAATAAATATTTGAGTAGTTTTTAAAATATTTGTGAAAAATAAAATATTTGTGAAAAATAAAAATTTTTGAAATTATATTGAAAAATTATATTTAGTGAAAAAGGGCAAGACCAGCCCCTTTTACTCTATTTTATGAGCAAAAATGAGATTAAAAGTATTTGAGGTTAAAATCGTGCTAGTCAGGCGTGTATTGCTGTGTGATCTTGTATTACCTGCTTGCACGTGATTTAAAGCGTTTTAACGTTAAAACCGTGCCTGTCAGGCGTGTATTGCTGTGTGATCTTGCACTACCTGCTTGCATGTGATTTGAGGCAATAAGGCGACAGTGAAATTATATGAAATTGTAATACTAAAATTATATTGAGTGGTGAATCATGTCGAGGTCCATGGAGTACGATGTACCATGCTGTGTGCATGTGTGTATGATGTACCGTGTTCGACACACACTAAGGGTATTATCCGCAAGTGCATTGGTCGTACAAGTAATAATGGGATTTGAGTCCCGAGTTATCGTCCCTCAAAGAAGTTGGTTAGCCTAATTAATTACCAGTTAATCTTACCATATGGTATATTCCAGCAAATTATGAGATTGCAATGGGTGATCTAATAAGGCTAATTAAAAATACTGAAAACAATGAATATTAAAATAACGAAAATAAAACCGAGCTAAAAATACTTACAATGCTCCAAGCAATTAAAAGCAAATAACTTACAAAAGAAAATTAAAACAGTTAAAATGAATTAACACAACTGAAATAAAATGCAAATATGAAAATACAAATTAATTAAACTAAAATGTAAACAAACTTAAAATAAAATAAAAATGCATGTAATTAAACTAACTAATAAAAATGCAAATTAATTAAGAAATTAACTACACATGTAAAAGTCTAAAATATTAAACCTAAATTAATCCTAATTATCACTAATTACTAACTTAACAATAAAAATTAACTAATGCATGAAAAATAAATTTTGGAATTTTAAATGAAAAATTAAAAATGCATAACATGATACTCCTCTAATTTAACTCTAAATGCAAAATCCAATTCTTAAATCCTAATCTAGGCACCACTTAATTATTAATGAAATTAAACTAAAACTTAAAACAACTAACTAAGAGAATTAAACTATTCTATCTAACTAAGCTAGAAAGTAATAAATAAATAAAAAATAACAAAACTTAGATAAAGCTACGTAATTGCATGGAATACTAAACTATGAAGAAAAATGCAAACAAAAAATTGTAAAAAAGGAAGTGGCCAAACGTGGCCTTAACCAAATTGCAAAACAAGTGGTCCCGGAATGCACTGTTACACTTTCTGCTCCATTAGTTATCCTCTCGGTTTGTCTAGGTGCTAGCTTTGTACATCTTCTGCCTGTTCATCAGGTGCAAACCCAACCTGCCAGCTCTCGTTCGTGGCTTCTGCTCCCAGCCTCGTACTGCTACTGCAAGTGCTGCTCAAGGCTACTGTTCTCTCGGTTTTGTGCCTCTACTCCAATTGCTATCGGTTGTCTCTAGGTTCTGCATCAACATTCATCCGCGGCTTCTGCTAAACCGTATACCGACCTTCATCACTGTCGCTGCATTGTTCCTCACGTGCCCAGCTCACTCACGGTTCAATCCTTTTTTGCAGTTCCAGTAACACTATCCCGAGCAGGATCATTCACAATTACTTGCTGCTCTGCATTTTTGTAAACTACTGTTGGATGCTAGATGAACACAGTACCATAGACAAATCCAGTACTGCACTTTTGCACCTCAGCTGTGCACAGCTCCAACCTCGCCAATGTATCGCAGTTGCTATATTCTGAGTTAACCAGAGAATGTCGAACAAGTCTGCTGCTCCCCAGTCCTCTCGCCCAGCAGCTGTTCAACCCATCATGCTCCTATCTGCTATGCATCTACTCTACAATACTACCTTGGCTTGAGCTTCAGTCAGCTGCAGAACCAAGCAACACCATCATAAGCCTTCTTGCAGCATGCACGACCAGACTTCTCCACTTGCTCCTCTCATCCCAACAATGACAGCAAACAATATGATTGATAGAGAATAAAAACCAAAACATAGATGAACAGTACAAACGTAGAAGAACAGAGCTGAACAGAGGCAACCAATGGAAGCTACAAAAAAAGGAAAACTAATCTAAACCATAGCAGTGTTAAAGGGAAATGCATGTCTAATAGACTAAGACAGTAAAAGAAAATGCAAGAATCATCAAGACTAAAACCGAGAACACAAATCATGGTTCCCATCACCTCACGTTACTCGAAAATTTACAGCAAACAATATAAACATAATGAAATTGGAAATGACGAAAATGGATGATCAAATAGTTAGGAACGCAGCTGAGAAAAGAAAAGGATGTTTAACTGCTGTCACCAGTCACGCCTCTGACTCTACCCGGAAACACAGTTTCTCCGAGCAATAACAATAGCAAACTCATAGTGATGAATAGTGCTGTTAATAACTAGCGAAATAAAAATGAAATGGGCAACCGAACTGAGATTTAAAACACAACAAAGAGTAGAAGAAATTAGCTGTTGTCACCAGCTTTCTTCAACAACCCGATGCACTATAAAGAGAGACTGACTTGAATAAGAAAAAAAAAATTGCAGCTAATGAACAGTAGCAGAACACTTAATAACTGAAAAGAAATTGCTTCATCAAAGAAAATTTAAAACTGATAAAATAAAAATGCTTAAAGCTTGCTAGAACAATGGTCGCTATTGAAAAAAGAAAAAAAACTTAAAAACAATAAATCCTAAAATAAACCCTAAAATTATTCTACCCCAATTTACCTCTATTCTAACCTAGGCTCCTTTTTCAATTGACATCTTTTTCTATTTATACTCACACTTAGGGATACAATTGTAATATTTCCATCATAGATGAGTTGACATTGTTTGACCACTTGTCTTCAGACCATTGGCTCCTTGAAAAATAATATTTTCATGTCATCTATCTTTTTTTCTAATTGGATGTGCTAGGCTCGTGTTGTCTGCGTGGTCCAATCTCGATTTTAGCCCAATTCCGATCCATTTTCTACCGAAATATTGAAAATTTATCCGGATTTAATTTATCTGCAAACATGAAAATTTTAATTAAATAAAGGGGATAATTAACAAAATAAATTAGGGATTTAAATAATTAATTAGGAAATTAAACACAAATAATTCTAAAAATATAGAATTATCACACCCCCAAACTTGAGTTTTTGCTTGTCCTCAAGCAAAACAAAATAATTGTAAGAATGACAAGTACTAAACACAATAATTTCCCCAATATTATCCTCAAAGAAAAAGTAAAGACTACGAAATCAAAGACTCATAATTATAAGTCCAGCATTTAGAATTATTCAATCATAAGTCCTAACCTAAATTGGACTCCTCGTGAGTGTGTGAAAAATATCAAAGTCACTTCACAGTACATTATCCAGATTAGATTATGCAAACACAGTGAATGCAAAGTTAATGACATGTGATCATTCCCATAAGTTTGCTTTTCACTTCTCTCTCCACTTATGTAGTCACACTTAACTAAAGATCAATAGGACTTCATTAAGCTTGTAATGTAAGGCTGGGGCTAAGGTATGATAAAGTCGATTTAGGTTTAATTACCCCTTAACATGCATTACTTCTAGGATCTTTAATGTAAGAGCTCAATTTATTACCCCCAAACTTATTTCTTTCACTAAACATTTTATTCTATTTTTGTATTTTTCTTCTTTCTTCTTTTTTTTTTCTTTCATTTTCTTTTTTTTCTTTTTCTTTTTTGAATTTTCACTATCACCAGATACCCAAATGTACAAAGCTCACAATATATCCCAATGACTTTCATGCTTTCTGGGTAAGGGATAGGAAAAGAGTATTTAAGCTAAGGAAATTTTGCATGTGTATTTACAGAGAAAAGCTTATTTGGCCTAGATGGGTGACTAGGGGTAAAATATGTACAAAGAAGGCTAGAATGGCTCAAACGATCCAAAGATGGCCTAAATCATCTCCCTAATTAAGTGTGATCTAATATTTCACCTCGAGATTAGATCAAACAAATTCTAGAATACGATACACAAAATCAACTAAACAATCCTAAGTCCACATAAGCTTTCTCTAAATAAATATACAGATTCATGACATGATAAGTGCGTAAGATGAATAAATCACAATCAAAATCAAGACAAATTCAAGAATTCAACTTCATGCTTTTCCTATAATCATGCTTCTTAGTCAATCAAAATCAGACTTAATCATGGGGTCATATCATCAGAATATGGGAAAACTACATGCTAAGTACTAAATCATCCCAAAATCAAACAATTTCAGCTCATATTTTCAAAAAATTTTGAAAAATTTTTCAATTTTGCCCAAATTCAAAAAATGCTCAAGTAATATCCCCTCCCCCAAACTTAAAGTGCATAATGTCCGCAGTGTGCAAATAATATAAGGATTGAAGTTCAGGAACAAAGTACTCCCTTTTCTGATGATGATGAACAACTGAAGCTTTTATTAAAAGCGTAAAACTAGAAAAAAAACCTACGAAATAAACAAAAAAAGAAACAACAGAAAAGAAAAAGAAAAAGAACTATATACAAGGTGAAAAGAAAAAACACAATCACTTCAAATGCAGCTGAAGAAAACAACACTCAACAGCAGAGCGAAGAGTAGGAGAATCAACCAGAGTGGTGATAAAATGTCGACAGTTAACTCCTCCTTAGCTCTAGCTACTTCCCTCCTTCTTTGAGATTTCTTGTGCTCAAGCCTTATATCCTCAATATCAATCTTAAAACACTCTTGAGAGTCATCAGAGAGCTTTAAAGGTTTGAAAACATTAAATTTCACTTCCTGATCTAGGACTCTCATAGTTAATTCCCCCTTCTGTACATCAATTAAGGTTCTACCAGTCGCTAGGAAAGGTCTGCCTAGTATAATGGGGACTTCCCTGTCTTACTCCATATCCAAAACAATAAAATCTGCAGGAAAAATAAATTTGTCCACCTTTACTAGCACGTCCTCAATGACCCCTTTTGGATATTTAATGGATCGATCAGCTAGCTGAAGGGTCATTGTGGTAGGCTTGATATCCCCTATTCCTAACTTTCGGTAGATAGACAGAGGCATCAGATTGATACGGGTTCCTAAATCACACAGGGCTCTACCAAAGAACATATTTCCAATAGTGCAGGGTATGGTAAAACTCCTGGGATCTTTGAGCTTGGGTGGTAATTTCCTCTGGATAATTGCACTACATTCCTTAGTTAAGGCCACCGTCTCATAATCTTCCAATCTTCTTTTCCTAGAGAGGATATCCTTTAGAAACTTCACATAACTTGGCATTTGCTCTAAGGCATCTGCGAAAGGAATGTTGATGTGAAGTTTCTTAAAAATCTCAAGAAATTTGGCAAATTGTAGATCTAGTTTTTGATTCTGGAACCTCTGAGGAAAAGGTACTGGTGGTCTAACCGGAGGGGATGTAATGGAAGCATGTATAGCATCAGAGAACGAGGAAGGCATTGAAGTAGAAGAAGGTAAAGATGAAGAAGCACCTAGCTTTGTTTCCTTTGTAGCCCGATCCTGATGTTCCTGCTCCTTCTGAGCCGCCTCTTTAGAACTTAAGGGTTTATCAACTATGGGCTGTTCAGGTGTAAACTTAACTTGTGGCTCATCTAGCTCTCTGCCACTCCTAAGGGTGATGGATCTAACATGTTCCTTACCCTCCCTTTCCTTAATAGGATTCACTTCAGTGTTACTAGGAAGGGTCCCTTGAGGACGTTGGCTAAGAGCACTAGCTATTTGTCCAACCTAAACTTCTAAGTTCTTAATTGAGGTAACTTGATTTCACAAGATAGTCGTGAACATTTCCTCAAGCGAGGGCTTCTTCTCAGCTGCTAGTGCATGGTAATGTTGGGGCTGCATGGGTTATGGTGGTGGTGGTGGTGGTGATGGATGATATTGAAATTGAGGTGGGGATGGATGATATGGTGGATGGTATGGAAATTACGGCTGTGGTGGTGCCTGAACCGGTGGAGCTTAAAAACCAGGGAGTCCTACAAGTCTAGAGCTAGAAGTTTGCTATTGGTTTTGGCTCTAGGAGAAGTTAGGATGGTTCCTCCACTCTGGATTATAGGTGTTTGAAATAGGGTTGTTCTGTTGTGTTTGAGAAGGGGCAACATACTGAACCAATTCTAAGTTGAGCAGACACCTATCTACAGAGTGGGTACCACTACACAGCTCGGAGGAAAGAAAAGGACTTTGGACAGAATAAATCGGATTAGGACTGGTGGAAGGATTATGTTGGGTACTGAGCGACTCTACCTTCTTTGTAAGATTAGCAATTTGAGAGGTCAAGGTAGACAGTGTGTCGAGCTCATAAATACTCACCGACTTCTTTGACATTTGCCTCTCCGAGGACCATAGATAGTTGTTAGCCGCCATCTTTTCTAACAGCTCATAAGCTTCCTCCTCTGTTTTGCACATCAGGGCTCCACCTGCAGCAGCGTCAACAATGGTCCTATTTTGGCTTGTAAGTTCGTTGTAGAAGGTCTAGACTTGCAACCACAAAGGTAGGCCATGGTGCAGGCACTTCCTAAGAAGCTCCTTATATCATTCCCATACTTCATAAAGAGATTCAAAGTCATACTGGGCAAAGGAAGATATATTACTACGGAGTTAGGCCATTTTAGAGGGAGGGAAAAACTTAGATAGAAATTGATGAGCTAACTCATCCCATGTAGAAATGGATTTTGGAGGCAGGGAGGTCAACCAGTGTCTCGCCCTATCCCTAAGTGAGAAGGGGAATAATCTGTCACGACCCTCAACTTACCAAAATACGTATAAATTTTTCGCATTTTCATGCATCAATCCTTAATCATCCTTCCTCGATCGTGAACAACCACACACTTAACAGTTGGGCTGTGTGTCGACGTCTAACTCACTCCACCATACCAATTCAATTTGAAACATTATTTATGAGTAAACACTTGTATAAATGTATATATATCAGAGTTGTTACATGTGTTTACATTGTTTTACATCCCCAGTAGTTACATACAAAATGCTACTGTGCTATGTCTAGTTTAGATACAAAATAATCCAAGTGTGTATACCTTTAGCGATGGGATGCAGCGGATTACCAAAAAGGGAACGCCTCCAGTCACGCTCAATCTATACTCAAATCTCTGTAGAGAGGGGGAAAATAAGGGGGGTGAGCAAACCACACGCTCAGTAAGGCAATCATGCGAACAGGTAGATACTGTACTATCTACGTGATCGTGATGCCATGCTCAAAAGCATTTAATTCATTGTTTATCTCAAAACATGAGTGTATGATTATGTTAATGGTATGTAAAGCATTCATGCTATTAAAATTCAGTGCACATTTCAACTCAAAGCATGGTATAAATCATCATGCATAATTCACAATAAAAGCATGGCATTAAACATCATACATTTTCACAATAAGGCATGGCATTAAACATCATGCATCCGTGCACTTTAAAAAAACCATTAACAAATCAATCCAACGTCAGGTCCCAGCCCATCCCTCGGGCTTTCCTGACCACAATCACTTCAAACATGGATTTATTCTCAAATAGCATTAGACATGTGAGATAGGCAGTTCAACAATAGGTAATAACCTCAAGGCCTATGTACATAACCTGTGATACCGGCTACACGGATCAGGTGTGCGGGATATCACCACCATCTGCTTCCACACGGGAGGTGGCTCAAATCCTACCCGCCGGTCCATAGCAGATCTCGTCCGAAGACGGCAGATCACATCACAACATGGTACAATGTACTCCATGCTACATGCACGGTACAACGTACTCCGTGGACCCCCAGCCTTATCCCTCGTTCGGGCTCATCAGCTGTTCCTCCAACCCTTATCCCTCGTTCGGGCTCATCAGGTGGATCTCCAACCCTTATCCCTCGTTCGGGCTCATCAGGTTGTTTTAACATGCCATGTCTCAAAACAATGCACGTGTGAGCCTATTTAATCGATGTGACACCAAGTCTACTCGAAGCTCCAAACACGGCAACATGCAAGGTGGGCATCCAGTGCGAGACAAACTCAAAGCACAATGCCAAAACAATATGAAATCCATGTGAAAACTAGTGCCTCATGCACTCTTTCATACTCACGAAATCATGTAGGTGGCTCAAAACTTACAAAATATGGTTAACAAAACCAAACATACTCATTTCTTTTGCAAATCATTTCAATGTTAGCCAACCTACCAATCATTTGCTAAAAAGCAATAAAACATGATTTCCAAAGAAATATGCTTTTGTTTTCATGCACATTTCTCAAACTCCCAACTTTTACCCTTCAATCACCCAACAACAACATTTCCTAATCTCATGCATTCTAGCAAAACATTTATACGCCCAAATTGCGCACAATATCTCTAAGAGTCCACACAATTCCCTTACCTCGATTTACTTGGTGTGACTCCTTTCCTTTTAGCTTCTCACGCTCTTGGCTCAACTCGCCTCGGCGTATCCTCGGAAGCTGCGATTCATTCATTAAATCGATTGAGTTAACGTATTTAACCCATAATTGACCTCACTAGTCAACATTATTTACTTATGCATTTTACAAATGCCTTAACCCTCATTTTACCTCTTTTAGGTAAACCTCACAATTTATCCACTAACCACATCTTAAAATCATACCACAATCACTATTAATGATTTCTACATATCTCATTCATCATTAACCTCCATCAATTTCACTTTCTCACACTAAACCATTTCTAGGTCAAAATCATTCCAATGCATTCTAGATAGTTTCTAACCATCCATACTCATGCCAAACAACTCCAAAATCAATTAAATAAACAATGTACCATAGTTGGAGTGTTAGAATCTTACCAAATTTGATTTCTCTTCTTGCTCCAATGGCAATGCCCTTAACTCCTCTAATACCAACAATGGGAAAATGCTTTCCAACTATGTTGTTCTTCTCTTTGATAGGAACAACTTTGTCTCTAATGGTCTCTCTTCAAACCTCACTGAAAATGGCTGATTTTTGAGAGAGAATGTTAGGTTTTTTTTGGGTTGAAAGTGGAAAGTTTGTGTTTTTCCCGAAATTTTCTGATTTCCAGCACTCCTTATATAGAAATAGCTTGAGGAGATCGATCTGATCCAAGAGGAGATCGATCTGGTCCCTTAAAATCCCTCTTTTTCACGGCATTTTTAAGCCTGAGATCGATCTGTCGAAGCATGAGATCGATCTGTTGAGGCATGAGATCGATCTGTCGAAGCATGAGATCGATCTGCTCCTAAACAGAGAGCTAAGGAGATCGATCTGGTCCATTGGAGATCGATCTGTTCTATTCTTTTGCTCAAATAAGAGCATTCTGGCTCTTCCAGATCGATCTCTCATCCCATGAGATCGATCTGCCCTTCAAAATTTCCAGATTTTCTGCAGTTCCTCTGCAACAACCTTTACCAAACATCCTTAATTTGCTACCATGATCATTTCCTCATTCATTCATCTTTGAGTCTTGAAAATGGCATCCATCCTCACTTCATACGCATTAAAACTTGTGTAGAATCTTTGTATGACCAATGGTACTTAATATAAACAAAAATGGAAGTGCACATCTTATGCAATTCTACTTCCATTTTACCAAACTATTCATAATCCATTCTACACACATTCTCCACATGTTTAAGTCCATTTCTTCACATTCATACATAATGTAACTTGTGTGTACAAATACCACTCTCATTACAAGTGTGTACATTACTTATGGACTTACATCACATATACTTCACTTATGAATTCATAGTACAACTCTATTAACATTTCCATGTACATATATACCCTTATACATATACGGGGTCTCACATTCTCCCCCACTTAGAAAATTTGGTCCTCCAAATTGGAACCAATTATTCTGTGAACAACTCGGGATACTTCTCCCGCATCAAACTCTCCAATTCCCATGTGGCTTCTTCCACAGTGTGATGTTGCCAAAGTATTTTCACCAAGGGAATTGTCTTTGTCCTCAACACTTTCTCTTTTCTGTCCAATACCCGAACTGGCTTCTCAACATATGTCATACCCTCATTGAGCTCCAAAGGCTCATATCTTATCACATGTGCCGGGTCCGGGTGATACTTCCTCAACATGGATACGTGGAAGACGTTATGCACACTTGCCAGCTCTGGTGGCAATGCCAACCTATACGCCTTGTCTCCCACCTTATCAAGTATCTCAAATGGCCCTATATATCGAGGGCTCAACTTTCCCTTCTTCCCAAATCTCATAATTCCCTTCGAAGGGGAAACTTTCAAAAACACTGACTCACCCACCTCAAACTCTAGTGGTCTCCGTCTCTTGTCAGCATAACTCTTGTGCCTGCTCTGAGCTGTCCGTAACCTCTCACATATCAATTGGACGTCCTCAGAGGCTTGTCTAACCAAGTCGGGAGCAAAGATCTGTCTATCACCAACCTCTTCCCATCCAATAGGGGAACAGCATCTACGCCCATACAATGCCTCATATGGTGCCATCCCGATACTCGCATGAAAACTGTTATTATACGCGAACTCTGCAAGTGGCAAATGGTCATCCCAGGAGCCTCCAAAATCCAATGCACACGCTCTCAACATGTCCTCCAGGGTCTGTATAGTCCTCTCTGACTGACCATCTGTCTGAGGATGAAACGCGGTGCTAAAATTCAACTGGGTCCCCATCGCTTCCTGAAAATGTTCCCAAAAGTGGGAAGTGAAGCGGGCATCCCTATCAGAAACAACGCTCACTGGAATTCCATGCAGCCTCACTATCTCGCGCACATATAGGTTCGCTAACTGGCTCAGAGTATCGGTAGCTCTCATAGCTAGAAAATGGGCTGATTTCGTCAACCGATCCACAATCACCCATATGGCATCATGACCTCTCCGGGTCCTCGGCAATCCCATCACAAAATCCATAGTGACATGCTCCCACTTCCATGTCGGTATCGGTAGAGGCTGCAATAACCCTGCAGGCTTCTGATGCTCTACCTTCACCTGCTGACAAACGAGACACTTAGCAACATATTCAGCAATGTGCTTTTTCATTCCCGACCACCAATAAACCTTTCGAAGGTTTTGATACATTTTGGTACCCCCTGGATGTATCGTATACTTCGATGAGTGAGCCTCTGTCAGGATCAACCTTCTGATCTCTGCATCATCAGGAACACATATCCTACCTCTGAACCTCAACAATCCATCCGAACTCAACCCAAAGTCCATCTCTATACCCCTCTGTATCTGCCCGACAATATCACTACACTGCTGATCAACTCGCTGAGCCTGTCGGATTCGGTCTACCAGATCCGGTTCCAACTGCAGGCTAGCTATCATAAATCCACTATCAGCGTCAGGCGGGGTCATATCCAAACTGAGGTTCATGAACTGTTCCAACAGCTCGTGTTCCCTGATCATTATGAATGATACCATCCCGAGATGCTTCCTACTCAATGCATCAGCAACCACATTTGCTTTACCCGGGTGGTATAGGATTTCACAATCATAATCCTTTAACAGCTCGAGCCATCTCCTCTGTCTCATGTTCAACTCCTTCTGTGAGAACAGGTATCTAAGGCTCTTATGATCTGTATAAATCTGAAATCTCTCACCATAGAGGTAGTGGCGCCATATCTTCAGCGCAAACACCACCGCTGCCAACTCCAAGTCATGGGTCGGGTAGTTCCTCTCATGATCCTTTAACTGTCTTGATCCATAGGCTACTACCTTCCCATCTTGCATCAATACACAGCCCAATCCTAGGTGTGAAGCATCTGCATACACCGAGAAACCTCCTGAGCTGGTAGGAATGGTGAGTATTGAAGCTGTAGTTAATCTCCTTTTCAACTCCTCAAAACTGTCTTCGCACTTTTTGTCCCACACAAACTCTACATTTTTTCTTGTGAGACGTGTCAATGGAGCAGCTAACCTCGAAAATCCCTCTACAAGCCTTCGATAATACCCAGCTAAACCCAGGAAACTTCTGATCTCTGTCACTGTCTGGGGTCTCTGCCACTGAACTATGGCCTCAATCTTAGATGGATCCACTGATACTCCATCCTTTGATACTATGTGACCCAAAAAAGAGATCTGTTCCAACCAAAAGTCGCACTTACTGAGTTTAGCGTACAACTTCTTCTCTCGAAGGGTTTGTAGCACTATCCTTAAATGCCTTTCATGTTCCTCTCTAGACCTTGAATACACCAGTATATCATCAATAAACACAATAACAAATCGATCCAAGTACTGGTGGAATACCTCATTCATCAAAGACATAAAAGCTGCGGGAGCATTCGTCAACCCGAATGGCATAACCATGAACTCATAATGTCCATACCGGGTGTGAAAAGCTGTCTTGGGTACATCTCCACCTCGTATCTTCAACTGATGGTACCCTGATCTCAAATCTATCTTGGAAAAGACCTGCGCTCCCTTAAGCTGATCCAACAAATCATCGATGCGTGGGAGGGGATACTTATTCTTGATGGTGGCCTTATTCAACAACCGGTAGTCTATACACAGTCGGAGGCTTCCATCCTTCTTCCTTACAAACAGAACCGGTGCTCCCCAAGGTGAGACGCTCGGCCTGATGAACCCCTTCTCCAGCAACTCTTGTAATTGTTTCCTTAACTCCTCTAACTCAACTTGAGCCATCCTGTATGGTGGCTTGGACATCGGCTCTGTACCAGGTGCCAAATCTATACCAAACTCCATCTCCCTATCTGGAGGTAACCCTAGTAACTCATCCGGAAAGACATCTGAAAATTCCCTAACCACTGGTATGTCTTCCAATTCCGGACGTGCCTTATCCATCTCAATCACAAAAGCGATGAATCCTTCACATTATTCTTTCCACCATTAGTATCATAAATCATCACATCACATACATAAATGAAATCAAATTTATCTTTCATACATCATGTATCAAGATTATACTCATCACACTTATAAAAATCATATTCTTTAATTTCATTTCACAAAATTAACTACAAGATTGTCTATCTTTTGAAACATCAAGGTTTTAGCATGACAATCCATAACAACATGATTGGTAGCCAACCAATCCATTCCTAAGATCACATCAAAATCACTCATGTTTAATAAAATTAAATCAGCTGCCATCTCTTTACCTCCTATCTTCATTTTACAATCCCTATATATACGCTCAGTCAACTGACTATCATTCATAGGGGTAGATATCAACAACATCTTATCAAGCAGCGTGGGTTTTACATGCTTCAACAATTTACATGCAAAGGATGGCGAAATAAAGGAATGCGTGGCACCAGGATCAAACAGTACATAAGCTTCTAAATCAAAGATTTGGATGGTACCTTTTACCACATCTGATGACTGATCTGCAGTATCCTGATCCAGTGCGTGCACTCGTCCTCTGCTTACACCCACTACTTGCTTTCCCTTTTCCTCAGCTGTAGCCCTCCTCCTCGGAGTAACAGTACCAACTGGAGCTCTCTCTGGTTCCTTGCCCTTCTGTGGGGCTCTCTCTATCATCTCTGGGCAATCTCTGATTACGTGCCCTGGCTTCCCACATCTGAAGCATACAACCTGAGGTCCGTAACATGGTCGAGTACCATGGTACCTACCACACTTGCCACATTGGTCTGTAGTAGGCCGTGGTCCTCCAATCACGATTCCCTTAGCTGGAGCAATGGCCGGATACATGGGAGTATCAACTGTCCTCTCCCGGATCTCATCAATTCTCGGCCTCTTTCCAGAGAACCTCTTGCTCCCTTTATAGCTGAAGCCTCTATCCATCATAGGTCTCTTCTTATCTCTGTCCCTCATCTTACCAACTTTTCCAAACTCCGAGGCGATTCTATCAACTTCTTGTTCACATAATTGCGCCCTGCGCACTGCCTCCTCATAGGTCGGTATATCCAGGGGAACCAATCTAGACCTGACGGTTGGTCTCAATCCATCCACAAACTTCTGGATCTTCTCGACCTCATTACTCATCGTGTTGGGATTATATCTGCCCAGGGATATAAAAGCAGTCTCATACTCATCCACAGTCCTGCTCCCGTGGGTCAGTCCCAAAAATGCCATCTTTAGCTTTCGCTGGGCGGTATCCGGGACATACTGTCTCCGGAAGGCCTCTAGAAACACATCCCAGCTGATCTCAGTATGCCGGGCTCTCAAAATAGGCCTGGTGGATTTCCATCAATGTTCTGCTGATCCCTTCAGCATAAAAGCGGCAAATGCTACCATCTCGGTAGCAGTGCACTCAAAGAACCCATATAATTTCTCGATCTCATTGATCCAATCCTCAGCCGCTACTGGGTCCTTTACTCCACTGAAAGACGGCGGTCCAAACTTCTGGAACTGCCGCAGTCTATCCAAATCACATCCATATCCCCAACCTCTACTGCCTGGCATGGCAACCGGCGTAGGCACATCCTGTGTGGGCGGGGTATCTGTCGTCTGAGGTCCTTGGGCTTGCCTCGCCCGTGCCTCGGGAGCAGCTGCTTGTTCGGCATCACCCTGTGTAGCGGGACTCTGTCTACCTCCAACTCCAGGTAAAGATTGAGTGACCAATTCCAAAATCATCTCAATGCTCCGCTCAATCCTCGCGAAGCGAGCCTCAGTACTCTCGGGCCTCTCCTTTGGACCCCGTGGAGCGTGCTCAACGTCGACCTCCACCTCAACATCCTCCTGAGCCTCGTGTGTTTCCGGCTCAACACGACCCCCAGGCCTACCTCTACGGCCTCGAGCTTGTGCTCTCATCCCTCTACCGCGACTGGTATTAGGCATACTTACTCAGTTCCCTACATTCACAACCAATTACTTAGTCAACCCATCGACATACACTATTTGTATCTAAACAAGCACAGTAACTTGGGGATGTAATTTTTTTCACTTATTAAGTATTTTAGACACGACACACGTCAAACCAACTCGAGCTCTGATACCAACTTCTGTCACGACCCTCAACTTACCAAAATACGTATAAATTTTTCGCATTTTCATGCATCAATCCTTAATCATCCTTCCTCGATCGTGAACAACCACACACTTAACAGTTGGGCTGTATGTCGACGTCTAACTCACTCCACCATACCAATTCAATTTGAAACATTATTTATGAGTAAACACTTGTATAAATGTATATATATCAGAGTTGTTACATGTGTTTACATTGTTTTACATCCCCAGTAGTTACATACAAAATGCTACTGTGCTATGTCTAGTTTAGATACAAAATAATCCAAGTGTGTATACCTTTAGCGATGGGATGCAGCGGATTACCAAAAAGGGAACGCCTCCAGTCACGCTCAATCTATACTCAAATCTCTGTAGAGAGGGGGAAAATAAGGGGGGTGAGCAAACCACACGCTCAGTAAGGCAATCATGCGAACAGGTAGATACTGTACTATCTACGTGATCGTGATGCCATGCTCAAAAGCATTTAATTCATTGTTTATCTCAAAACATGAGTGTATGATTGTGTTAATGGTATGTAAAGCATTCATGCTATTAAAATTCAGTGCACATTTCAACTCAAAGCATGGTATAAATCATCATGCATAATTCACAATAAAAGCATGGCATTAAACATCATGCATTTTCACAATAAGGCATGGCATTAAACATCATGCATCCGTGCACTTTAAAAAAACCATTAACAAATCAATCCAACGTCAGGTCCCAGCCCATCCCTCGGGCTTTCCTGACCACAATCACTTCAAACATGGATTTATTCTCAAATAGCATTAGACATGTGAGATAGGCAGTTCAACAATAGGTAATAACCTCAAGGCCTATGTACATAACCTGTGATACCGGCTACACGGATCAGGTGTGCGGGATATCACCACCATCTGCTTCCACACGGGAGGTGGGTCAAATCCTACCCGTCGGTCCATAGCAGATCTCGTCCGAAGACGGCACATCACATCACAACACGGTACAATGTACTCCATGCTACATGCACGGTACAACGTACTCCGTGGACCCCCAGCCTTATCCCTCGTTCGGGCTCATCAGCTGTTCCTCCAACCCTTATCCCTCGTTCGGGCTCATCAGGTGGATCTCCAACCCTTATCCCTCGTTCGGGCTCATCAGGTTGTTTTAACATGCCATGTCTCAAAACAATGCACGTGTGAGCCTATTTAATCGATGTGACACCAAGTCTACTCGAAGCTCCAAACACGGCAACATGCAAGGTGGGCATCCAGTGCGAGACAAACTCAAAGCACAATGCCAAAACAATATGAAATCCATGTGAAAACTATGGCCTCATGCACTCTTTCATACTCACGAAATCATGTAGGTGGCTCAAAACTTGCAAAATATGGTTAACAAAACCAAAACATACTCATTTCTTTTGCAAATCATTTCAATGTTAGCCAACCTACCAATCAGTTGCTAAAAAGCAATAAAACATGATTTCCAAAGAAATATGCTTTTGTTTTCATGCACATTTCTCAAACTCCCAACTTTTACCCTTCAATCACCCAACAACAACATTTCCTAATCTCATGCATTCTAGCAAAACATTTATGCGCCCAAATTGCGCACAATATCTCTAAGAGTCCACACAATTCCCTTACCTCGATTTACTTGGTGTGACTCCTTTCCTTTTAGCTTCTCACGCTCTTGGCTCAACTCGCCTCGGCGTATCCTCGGAAGCTGCGATTCATTCATTAAATCGATTGAGTTAACGTATTTAACCCATAATTGACCTCACTAGTCAACATTATTTACTTTTACATTTTACAAATGCCTTAACCCTCATTTTACCTCTTTCAGGTAAACCTCACAATTTATCCACTAACCACATCTTAAAATCATACCACAATCACTATTAATGATTTCTACATATCTCATTCATCATTAACCTCCATCAATTTCACTTTCTCACACTAAACCATTTCTAGGTCAAAATCATTCCAATGCATTCTAGATAGTTTCTAACCATCCATACTCATGCTAAACAACTCCAAAATCAATTAAATAAACAATGTACCATAGTTGGAGTGTTAGAATCTTACCAAATTTGATTTCTCTTCTTGCTCCAATGGCAATGCCCTTAACTCCTCCAATACCAACAATGGGAAAATGCTTTCCAACTATGTTGTTCTTCTCTTTGATAGGAACAACTTTGTCTCTAATGGTCTCTCTTCAAACCTCACTGAAAATGGCTGATTTTTGAGAGAGAATGTTAGGTTTTTTTTGGGTTGAAAGTGGAAAGTTTGTGTTTTTCCCTAAATTTTCTGATTTCCAGCACTCCTTATATAGAAATAGCTTGAGGAGATCGATCTGGTCCAAGAGGAGATCGATCTGGTCCCTTAAAATCCCTCTTTTTCACGGCATTTTTAAGCCTGAGATCGATCTGTCGAAGCATGAGATCGATCTGTTGAGGCATGAGATCGATCTGTCGAAGCATGAGATCGATCTGCTCCCAAACAGAGAGCTAAAGAGATCGATCTGGTCCATTGGAGATCGATCTGTTCTATTCTTTTGCTCAAATAAGAGCATTCTGGCTCTTCCAGATCGATCTCTCATCCCATGAGATCGATCTGCCCTTCAAAATTTCCAGATTTTCTGCAGTTCCTCTGCAACAACCTTTACCAAACATCCTTAATTTGCTACCATGATCATTTCCTCATTCATTCATCTTTGAGTCTTGAAAATGGCATCCATCCTCACTTCATACGCATTAAAACTTGTGTAGAATCTTTGTATGACCAATGGTACTTAATATAAACAAAAATGGAAGTGCACATCTTATGCAATTCTACTTCCATTTTACCAAACTATTCATAATCCATTCTACACACATTCTCCACATGTTTAAGTCCATTTCTTCACATTCATACATAATGTAACTTGTGTGTACAATTACCACTCTCATTACAAGTGTGTACATTACTTATGGACTTACATCACATATACTTCACTTATGAATTCATAGTACAACTCTATTAACATTTCCATGTACATATATACCCTTATACATATACGGGGTCTCACATAATCTAAGCCTAAGCACATCATCAGATAATCCATTATGTTTGAACGTGTTGCACAGGTCCAGGAATTGCCCAAGGTGAGCATATGGGTCATCGTGTGGAAGCCCACTGAACTGTAAAGAAGTCTGAATCATCTGGAGGATTGTGGGCTTAATTTCAAAGTTATTTGTAGGGACAGCTGGTGGCCTAATGCCGGAATAATATCCTCCAATCGTCGGCATTGCATAATCTCCAACGGTTCTAATTTCCCTATTTTCTGTCAAAGTGTTTTGCAGTGGAGCTATAAATTTCCTAAAGTCCTTTCGAATTTTTCTAAGAGTACGTTCAATTTCAAGATCTAGAGGAAAGCAATCAAAACTTTTGGCTCTACGCATACAAACATCAGAAAGTCCTTAGAAATTTTTTTTGAATTTTTAAATTTTTAAATTTTTTTTGAATTAATTTTTTTATTAACTAATCTAGATTAAACTTCTAAATATTAACAACCTAAATATTTACAAGCTAGAATTACAGCTAAACATAATTTCACCGATATTAATTGACGACTAATTAAAACTTCCCCGGCAACGGCGCCAAAAACTTGACACGCCCTAAGGGTATTGTCCGCAAGTGCATGGGTCATACAAGTAATAATGGGATTTGAGTCCCGGGTTATCGTCCCTCAGAGAAGTTGATTAGCCTATTTAATTACCGGTTAATCTTACCATATGGTATATTCTAGCAAATTATGAGATTGCAATGGGTGATCTAATAAGGTTAATTAAAAATACTGAAAACAATGAATATTAAAATAACGAAAATAAAACTGAGCTAAAAATACTTACAATGCTCCAAGTAATTAAAAGTAAATAACCTACAAAAGTAAATTAAAACAGTTAAAATGAATTAAAGCAACTGAAAGAAAATGCAAATATGAAAATAAAAATTAATTAAACTAAAATGTAAACAAACTTAAAATAAAATAAAAATGCATGTAATTAAACTAACTAATAAAAATGCAAATTAATTAAGAAATTAACTACACATCTAAAAGTCTAAAATATTAAATCTAAATTTAATCCTAATTATCACTAATTACTAACTTAACAATAAAAATTAACTAATGCATGAAAAATAAATTTTGGAATTTTCAATGAAAAATTAAAAATGCATAACATGATACTCCTCTAATTTAACTCTAAATGCAAAATCCAATTCTTAAATCCTAATCTAGGCACCAATTAATTATTAATGAAATTAAACTAAAACTTAAAACAACTAACTAAAAGAATTAAACTATTCTATCTAACTAAGCTAGAAAGTAATAAATAAACAAAAAATAACAAAACTTAGATAAAGCTACGTAATTGCATGGAATACTAAACTATGAAGAAAAATGCAAACATCAAATTGTAAAAAAGGAAGTGGCCAAACGTGGCCTTAACCAAATTACAAAACAAGTGGTCCCAAAATGCACTGTTACACTTTCTACTCCATTAGTTATCCTCTCAGTTTGTCCAGGTGCTAGCTTTGTACATCTTCTTCCTGTTTATCAGGTCCAAACCCAACCTGCCAGCTCTCGTTCGTGGCTTCTGCTCCCAGCCTCATACTGCTACTGCAAGTGCTGCTCAAGGCTGCTGTTCTCTCGATTTTGTGCCTCTGCTCCAACTGCTGTCAATTGTCTCCAGCTGCTACATCAACATTCGTCTGTGGCTTCTACTAAACCGTATACTGTCCTTCATCACTGTCGCTGCATTGTCCCTCGCGTACCCAGCTCACTCACGGTTCAATCCTTTTCTACAGTTCCAATAACACTGTCCCGAGCAGGATCATTCACCATTACTTGCTGCTCTACATTTCTGTAAACTACTGCTGGATGCCAGATGAACACAGAATAATAGACAAATCCAGTACTGCACTTTTGCACCTCAGCTGTGCACAGCTCCAACCTCGCCAATGTATCGCAGTTACTGTATTCTGAGTTAACCAGAGAATGTCCAACAAGTCTGCTGCTCCCCAGTTCTCTCGCCCCGCAACTGCTCAACCCATCATGCTCCTATCTGTTGTGCATCTACTCTGTAATACTACCTTGGCTTGAGCTTCAGTCAGCTGCAGAACAAAGCAACACCATCACAAGCCTCCTTGCAGCATGCACGACCAGACTTCTCCACTTGCTCCTCTCATCCTAACAATGACAGCAAACAATATGATTGATAGAGAATAAAAACCAAAACACAGATAAACAGTACAAACATAGAAAAACAGAGCTGAACAGAGGCAACCAATTGAAGCTACTAAAAAAAGAAAACTAATCTAAACCACAGCAGTGTTAAAGGGAAATGCAAGTCTAATGGGCGAAGACAGTAAATGAAAATGCAAGAATCATCAAGACTAAAACTGAGAACACAAACCACGGTTCCCATCACCTCACGTTACTCGAAAATTTACAGTAAACAATATGAACATAATGAAATTGGAAACGACGAAAATGGATGATCAAACAGTTAGGAACGCAGCTGAGTAAAGAAAGGGATGTTTAACTGCTATCAGCAGTCACGCCCCTGACTCTACCCGAAAACACAGTTTCTCCGAGCAACAACAATAGCAAACTCACAATGATGAATAATGCAATTAATAACTAGCGAAATAAAAACGAAATGGGCAACCGAACTGAGATTTAAAACACAACAAAGAGTAGAAGAAATTAGCTGTTGTCACCAGCTTTCTTCAACAACCCGATGCACTATAAAGAGAGACTGATTTGAATAAGAAAAAAAAGAAAAAATTGCAGCTAATGAACAGTAGCAGAACACTTAATAACCGAAAAGAAATTCCTTCATTAAAGAAAATTTAAAACTGATAAAATAAAAATGCTTAAAGCTTGCTAGAACAATGGTGGCTATCGGAAAAAGAGAAAAAAAACTTAAAAACAATAAATCCTAAAATAAACCCTAAAAGTATTCTACCCTAATTTACCTCTATTCTAACCTAGGCTCCTTTTTCAATTGACATCTTTTTCTATTTATACACACACTTAGGGGTACAATTGTAATATTTCCTTCCTAGATGAGTTGACATTGTTTGACCACTTGTCTTCACACCATTGGCTCCTTGAAAAATAATATTTCCATGTCATCTGTCTTTTTGTCCAATTGGATGTGCTAGGCTCATGTTGTTCGCATGGTCCAATCTCGATTTTAGCCCAATTCCGATCTATTTTCTACCGAAATATTCAAAATTCATCTGGATTTAATTTATCTGCAAACATGAGAATTTTAATTAATTAAAGGGGATAATTAACAAAATAAATTGGAGATTTAAATAATTAATTAGAAAATTAAGCACAAATAATTCTAAAAATATAGAATTATCACACCCCCAAACTTGAACTTTTGCTTGTTTCTTAATTATATTTTTTGTAAATTATTAGTTAAATCCCCAATTTATTTTGTTAATTATCCCCTTTATTTAATTAAAATTCTCATGTTTGTAGATAAATTAAATTCGAATGAATTTTGAATATTTCGGTAGAAAATGGATCGAAATTGAGCTAAAATCGAGATTGGACCACGCGGACAACACGAGCCTAGCACATCCAATTGGATAAAAAGACAGATGACATGGAAATATTATTTTTCAAGGAGCCAATGGTGTGAAGACAAGTGGCCAAACAATGCCAACTCATATAGGATAAAAAAATTACAATTGTACCCCTAAATGTGTGTATAAATAGAATATGATGACAATTAAAAAAGGGGTAGCCTAGGTTAGGAGCTGTAGCTTTAGTTTTTAGTTTTTAGGTTAAACATTTATTGTTAGGTTTTATTTTTTTTATCTTTTCAGCTGGTGACAGCAGCCACAATTGATCATAATTTTTCTAGGATTTGTTCAGTTTTCATTCTATTATTATTTTACTGTATGAATTTTAATTAAAAGTTTTTACTTTTATATTGTTGCTCTCGGTTACTTCCTATTTCAGTTTTCTTTCTTTGTTTTTCTACTGCTAATTCATATTTCACCACAGTTATTCTTTATGCTTTGATTATCACTGACTATGTCTTATTTTTGTGTTTTGATCCGGGTGGGGTGCTGGGTATTGTTCTAGCACCGTTGGTATAGTGGAACGACAGTGGTAAACTTGAGGAAGAAGCATTACTCGGCTAAAGCTTCTCCCACGTTTTACTGCATTGCTATTTTTTTTTCTGTTGTGTTCTTAGTTGTTCTCGGTTTCAGTCCACGTAAATCATCCATTTTCAGTTGATGCCTTAGACCATTAGACGTGCACTGCCTTAGACCATTAGTCAAGCAACCACACGAGCTGAGCAAGAAGAAACCGAATAGAAGGCTAAACTAGAAGCTCGAAAATAAACATTCTCTGTTCTACTCTGTTTAGTTTCTTTTTTACTGTTCATATGTGTTTTATTTGTTTGCTTTGTTTTGACTGAGTTTAATCTGTTTATCTCGTGTTAATGATCCATGTTGTATCCATTCGTTGCTTTAGATATGTTGTTGCAGCAGATAACCTTAAGATTATATGTTTAGCAGAGTATATTCAATTCGGTCTTGTTAAATTGTCATTGCTTCACGTTTCTGTTATGGGTAAACCAACTTATATTGATTTCATTTAAGTTTTGTTACTGGTTCGGTAGGGAGTAAGGCAGGCATTACTAGTATAAACTTGGCAACAGAGGAACACGCCTGGCATGATACATGGCAGAGGAGGTGCATGGCTGGAGCCGTTTCTGGTCAGGACCGATAGGAACTGGACAAACCGAGGCCATCACCTGGAAACACAGGCACAAGACCGAGAACCTTACCTGGATCAGACCTTGACAGTGTATGGAGGAGAAGGACGGTACCGAGAGGCATGGAACAGAACAACTGAACCGAGAAGCATGGACAGAAGCACGCCTGGCAGCACCTGGAACTGAAGCAGTTGGAACCGAAGCACCTGGAAAAGAAATGCAAATTGATAATGCGAACAGTGTTTGGAGGGATATGTGGCTGGTTTAAAAATGTTAAGGCTTTGTTTGGCTAGTGCATAATAGTTAATTAACTCATTTTCCTGTATTGTTAGTTTAGTTTAATTTTAATTTAATTTGTTAACTTAGTTTAGAGTCTTTGATTAAATTGCATGATTAGTATTCTTGTTTAATGGTTTAGAACTTAGTTTTAATTAGGTTGACAGTTAATTAAGTGTTCATGTAGAATTAAATTAGGGGTAAATTTATTTCATTAAATCTTAAGTTAGTTTAAATTGCATTTTGATTAAGTAGTATTATTGCATTTTAGGATTGTTAATTTTAGTTTAATTCTTTAATTGCTTTGTTATTCTCATATTTGCATTTTATTTGCGTTAATTAGTTTTAACTGTTGTAATTTTCTTTTCTAGGTATTTTCTTTAATTGCTCGGAGTTTAGTAAGTAAATCTTAGTTCAGTTTTATCTTCTTTATTTTTTAATGTTTATTACTTTCAGTACTTTTAATTAGCCTTAGTAGATCACAACCTTAATCTCATAATTTGCTAGGATATACCATAGAGTAAGATTAGTCGGTACTTAATTAGGCTAGTTAACTTCTCTGTGGGACGATAATTTCGGGACTCAAATCCCATTATTACTTGTACAACTCGTGCACTTGCGGACTATACCTTCAGGGCGTGTCACTTGAATTATAGAAAACCTTAGACCGATTTTACGCATTGGAATTTAAGGAAGAGTTTTAAAACTTCGTAAAAACAGTTTGATTTTTGGTATACTATTATCGAGTCTATTTAAATAAATATTTAAGTAGTTTTTAAAATATTTGTGAAAAATAAAAAATTTCAAAATTATACTGAAAAATCGTATTTTGTGGAAAAGGGCAAGACCAGCCCCTTTTACTCTATTTTATGAGCAGAAACGAGATTAAAGTATTTGAGGTTTAAACCATGCTAGTCAGGCGTGTATTGCTGTGTGATCTTGCATTACCTGCTTGCACGTGATATAAAGTGTTTTGATGTTAAAACTGTGCCTGCCAGGCGTGCATTACTGTGTGATCTTGCACTACCTACTTTCACGTGATTTGAGGCAACAAGGCGACAATGAAATTATATGAAATTGTGAATAGTGAAATTATACTGAGTGGTGAATGATGCCGAGGTCCATGGAGTACGATGTACCATGCTGTGTGCATGAGTGTACGATGTACCGTGTTATTGGAAAATAATGTACTGTGTAAGCCGTTTGGGTAGCTGACCACTCCCACGACACCTGACATCCTGGCACACGTGGCTTGTGAATTGCCCGGAGTCACCGACATTGACCATTAGTCATTTTTGATATCTGATATATTGTCAAATGCCTTGCCTCGTCTATCTGAAATTTCTAAAATGAAAATGTGAATTGGGTTGTGATTTGAAATTGTGTGTTTCACTGCTTGAATTTCGAAATTGTGAAATCTATGCGGTAAACTGTGAAGATACTATTTTTGATTTTATTGAACTGAAAATTTTTTAGTATGATTTACGAGAAACTTATTTGTGGCTCAAGTATATAGATAGTGTATTTATCTACCTACCACGTGTTTTTCTTACTGAGCATGTTGAGCTCACTCCCTTACTTTAATCCACAGAGTCCCTCTGTAGTTGGGATTGCTTTCATTAGTAAGGCATTCTGCACAGTTATGATCTCGTAGAGCTTATTTCTGCATCGAAGGTATACCAAGGTTTAAACAATTCCTTTGTATCTAAAATTTTTGTAAGTACAATAATGCATACAAGATTTGTCTGGGCAATGTGAATATATTTCTGTTTAAAATTTGTTACTAAGAAATAAAATTAATCAAACTAAATTATCGTTCTGACATAATATCGAGTTGTAGCCTAACAAAATCATGTGGAAATTCGGGTCGTTACAATTTCACATTCATTAATTAGACAGAATTATTTATGCTAAAACTACCATTGTACTATAATTTCTTGTGTTAGAGCAAAATTAATTTAGACATGTCTTGCATTGAAGGGGAAAGTTTTCAAAAATTTTGCCTTATTTTTAGGGGGAGTCCATATTTTAGCAACCATCCCATTTTTGTTATGAAAAAGAGGGGGAGCAGAGATATAATTTAAAATTTTCATTGAAAATCATGCTCACATTAAGGGGGAGTAATTTTTAAAGATAATTTACTTTAAGTTTTTTCATATAAAAATTGAAGAGATTTTTAGCTTCAAATTGGCTCGTGCATTTTGAAATAACAAAAACTTTAACAAGATTGTTTGAATGACTCATATTGTAAATTTACTTAGACTTTAGATTATCACACACCATTTCATGAGAATTTTATCAATATAAGACCACATTTTCAATGAATATTTTACTTGGTCTTAATATGGAAAATATTAATTTTTGGTTAAATGGAATTAGTAAGTTTCTCACAATATTATTGAAAATTTATTTAGAAAATCACTTAGTTAATTTTTGGCTTGATTTCATAATTCTCAAAGTCGGAATTTATTTTTATGAAATAAAAATAAGTTTAAAATTGATTTTTTAATTAATTTCAGCCTAAATTTTGGAAAAAGGGATTAAAGGGATCGATTCACCTTTTCTAAACATCTATCCCATCTAGGTAGAATAGCTTCTCGGTCTTAACACACAGAGGGATCAATCCCCTATAGGCAGGCATTGATGTCCATAGTTTATCTGGCTCATTTTCGCATGTTACGAAAGATAGGGATTGATCCCCTTACACAAAGTATCGATCCTCTAATGCCCCAAAAGCCTTTAACGACAACATTTTTATGTCCTGCAATGAACATTTCCTCCTTTAATAGTGAAATGCTTCATTTCACATATAAAAAGGGAGTTTCCAAGTAAAGAAGAAGCAGAGCAACAATTCTATGTCATCTATCAATCTTTTATCAACTATTCACTTGTCTTAGAGAGCAAAAAGTCAAATATTTTATATGATTCTTTGATTCTTCAGACCTTAACTTGTAATTTTCTATATTTTATATGATTCTTTGATTCTTCAGACCTTAACTTGTAATTTTCCACCTTTCTAGAGGTATCTTTGAATACATATCTTAAATACCCATCCAAAAATTGAAAAAAGGGAGGGAACCCTTGAGTAGTGAAATTGTAAGTGATATTTGGCTATTGTAATTTTTCTCCTTGAGCCATAAAAAGGAGACATTGTAAAGGTTTTGCACTACGCCTTGAAATGGAAGTGTAGAGGTCTAACCAACCTTTAAAAGAGGTGTGCTAGAGGTTGCTTCTTTGAGCCTTAAAAAGGGACGAGAAATTTTTCTCTTAAGCCTACAAAAAAAAGGGTGCAAAAACCACTTTCAATAGTGAATTTGGCAAGATCCTTGGGAGAGTCTCAAGGTAGAGGATGTAGACAAGGTGACGAACCTGTATAAATTGTTATGTACATTTTCTCTAACCTTACACTCTTATTTTACTTGTTGATTACTTGTTTATGTTATTATATGCTAGAATTGTAGGACAAGTAGTGAAAAGAACATAGATTAGAAAAATGTAGTTAAAATTAAAGGAAAACCTATTCACCCTATCTCGGCTTTTCAATTTAGCCAACAATTTGGAATGTTAATGAATACTTTCTAAAGAGTTTATGTGAATTCATAATATGATGTGCTTGTTTGAGAAATCCCACATTCCTATGTACTTAACCTTGAGCATCTTCAGTGTAATAAGACAAGTATGCAATGATGAATGAAAACACATTTGTAAGAATAAAGTGTTCATTTTGGTTTGAAGTGAGTGTAATGACATGGTTATGTATGAAATAAGTAATTTAAGGCTCTTAAAGGTATAGTAAATTGAAAACTAATGAAATGGATGAAAAGTGATGGAGGAATAATCCAAACAAGTGTATAAGAACATTTTGACTGTGTTGGGAATTAGAAAACCTTGGTTGATGGCTTGGAATGAAATTTGTATGATTTGGCGATGAATTCAGGTAGGAAAAAGTGTAAAAAACTACAGTTTTGGTATGAGGGATCGATCCCCTCCTTTGAAGGATTGATCCTCTATAAAGGAAATTGAGCAAAATTGCCTTCTGCCACGAAAGGATCGATCATTTAACCTTAGAGGATCGATCCTATGTCCAAGAACTATATAAATTTGCATTCTACCAAGAGAGGATTGATCCCCTACCCTCAAAGGATTGATCCCCCTTTGTCTGATAGCCTCTTGTAGTGAAAAATGCTTATAGGGATCTATTCCCCACAATAGACAACTGATCCCATAGTCTCACCTACTCCTACTCAAGCATGAAATACCTTATTTTAGCAACCCGTTTCATTCTCTCTCTTGTTTCTATATTTAGGAATCAGAAAGAAAAAGGGAAAGTAAAAAGAAAATGAGAGAAAGGATGGAAACTAAGCTCAAAGCAACTTCATCTTCTTGCTATTCTCTATAACATATCTCCATTTGGAGTCTTTTGGAGGAAGATTGAATGTTTAAATCCTAGAGAGAAGTTTAACCGTTTTAAGGTAAGCTAGAGAGAAACTCTAATTCTTGAGATATAGAAATATGTTGTTATTTGAAAGGTTCTAAGGCTATTTTTGGTGTTATTTTGTAGTAAGGAAGCTTGGAAGGTACAATTAAGCCTTGGGCAAACCTAAGGTTTGAAGGTAATGTATTTCTAAAAATGCTGAAATTAATGTATGTGAAGCTTGGGTTAAATATCTATGTTTTGACTAAAGTGGGTTAGTGAGTAAAAATTGTGGGAAGTTGATTTAAGGTTTAACCGTAAAGAGTTTTAGGGTTTGACTTATGATATGGAATTTATTATAAAAAAGGTGAAAGTATAAAATGCATTGATAATGTTTTAAACAATTGCTTGGGTCATAATGAGTAAACTTTGAAATTAAGAGTTGTTATTGAGACTTGCATGACCCTCATAAGGTTGTTAAAGTTATAGTATGTAAGGAATATGTGTCTATAGAAGATCATTAATGAGGATTTGATGTATTGAATTCATTTGGCAATCAAGCAAGTTAAAGGGAATTTTGGCTAAGTGGAAGAGTGCATGGTTCCATCAGGATAGTTGATTGCCGTGGTGTTCTTGAGGTAAGGGTTATATGTAGTAGTTGGTAGTAATTAAAACTACCATGTTTCAATGCATAAATTGTAGAGATAGGATGATTTAGACTTACCTAAGACCATTGATTTTGTAAGATGCCCTTAGCCCATATGCCTTGTCTTTGAATAGACTTTCTATGCATGACATGACCGCTTGCCATTAAATGAGGCTTACATCTATGGAAGTTTTATTTCAACATGTTTTAGCATTTGTTTACATTCCCCACAACTAGTTTACAACACAGTGAGTGTCGAGCGGTGCCATACCCATACCAGGCCATTGTTTCATGCTTGACGATGCGTATGCTCTATGTTTTTGAACTATATTTTTTAAGTTGTACAACCTTATTCAAGTTTACAGTATGACCATGGCCATTAGTTTACTTCTCTATCCGATAGGGACTTATCTATGTTGCATGATTACTATAGAAACATCGCCTAGTTTCCACCTTATAATTTCGATATATACTTTTGAATGATTATGATACGGTTTCGATATACGATTTTAATACATATTTTGATATATGCTTTTAATTTATCATGATAAATGCTTTCAGACTACTATGTTGATTTAACTTACATGCTAGCTAGTGTACCCAGTGAGGTACACAACCTCTTTTTGTATGTTTTACTTCCTAGACATTTGTAAGCACAACTATGTATTCTTTTTTTTTTTCCATTCGATACTTAGGTAGGATTTATTTGGAACTTGTACAGTTTCTTTTGGAATAGTGATATCTAATACTAAAGTGAATGCAAATCCAATATAAATGATTTTCAAATGTGAATGACATTATATGAGTAACGGTTGGGCATAGCTAATTAACTAATTGGGACGACAGACTAAAAAAGAAAAATTAATGAATGAGTAACGATCAGCTAACTAGGTTAATCAAACCCTACACTGAATGTTGAAAAATATAAAAATGAAATGAAAAAGTTAGTCCAATTTTTCGTTTCAGGACGTTAAAAGTTTTTAGTATCAAAGCCTAGTTGCCTAATGCGTGTAGGTGTAGGCAGGCTAGCATTAAAGTCACATCTTATGTGTTTATGTTTGTCTAGTTTTAAACTATGCATAACTACTGATAGAGGTATTTAATCATCTTTGTTAGGTATAGGTTGTCACGACCCAATTCCATTCTCTTTAACCGAAAATCACTGAATTTTTTTTTCGCGTTTTACTGTTACCTTACCCGATCGTGAACTAACTCACCACACACTGTTGGGCTGTGAGTCAATAATAAACATCACTTACCATTCATTCACAATTTAATAAAACGATGTCATACATTCGAAGTTAATTGTTTACTTATACAAAATATGATTACTGACATCTACATCCCCTATAATTACAACTCAAAAGAATACTGTGCTTTTGCATTGTTTAGATACAAAAAGAATCACTGTGTATATACCTCCGTGTGATGGAGATGCAGCGGATGTCCAAATTACCACGCCTTAGTCCTCATTGGGCTACTATGCACGCTCTGTAGGAGGGTAAAATAGAGAGGGATGAGCAACCACACGCTTAGTAAGGCAATAATGCAAGCATTGTAGATAACTACTCTATCTACATGCTGATAGTGTTATGCATAAATCGTTTGTAGTAGGAGCATGAGGAAGTAAACTATGCCATATGAGTATACATATATATCATGTATCAAAATCATGTAAAATTGGCATATAAAACATGGTAAAAACATCATGTATAAATCATCTCATGCTCAATCTCATTTAAATTCATAAAAAGGGCAATTCATTAAGAAACCTCCTTTTTAAACCCACGTCATAAAATTCTTTCTCAAACACATACAATCCTATCACATCAATTCATAATCAAAACCTCATTTTCATTTCACAAATCAATTCCATTAGGCTCGACCCTTCCTTCGGGTCTACCTTGAACAATCACAATCACACGTAGAGATTAAAATCATGTGGTAGTAAGTAAATCAAGCAAGGAGACAGGTTACTATATCTTAACTAACTATGTTGGCCAATTGTCACATATCATCCCAGACCACACGGATCCCGGTGTGTGGGGTATCATGCTGGTACAAAGATAGGTTAGTTCTCCGATAGACTTTCTCAAATCAAGTAACCACCACGTGGTACATCGTACTCCATGTGATATACACGGTACACCATACTCCGCGGACCCATAACAAGGTTGGGGGTGCCTGCCATAGGTCTTATCTACCCCATACCAAGTGTAACCTTTATAGTCTCAAGAACGCGTGGGAGTAACCTCAATACCAGGTCCTAGCCCCTCATGGCCTTGCTCGCCCCTGTTGGGTTCCTTGATTTAGGTACTAGCCCCTTACCCTCACCCCACTCAAGAGGTCTGTTAGGCCTGTTGGGTTCCCTGAATGGATTATGTCAGGTCCTAGCCCCTCACCCTCACCCCACTCAAGAGGTCTGTTAGGCCTGTTGGGTTCCCTGAACACTAATCCGTATCTCTCACCACGACCTCATACATACCACAGTGTGAAAACCAGCGCGAGCTATGGTCTAGCGCGAATTCATGCATCAAAACCAATCACTTCGTACGAGCAACGCTCTAGTACGGCATTTATGCATAAAATATGAAGAAACCACGTACGAGCATAGCTCCAGTACGGTTATATGCATAAGAAGACCATCGAAAACCATGTACGAGCCAAAGCTCCAGTACGGTTTATAAAACATCACTCCAAATCAAATCAAAGTGCGAGTTAAGCTCTAGCACATTTCACACAAGTGAAAACACTGACATCCAGCGCGAGCGAGGCTCTAGCACGAATTAAATCACATACACACGATAGGCGGCTCACATGCATTCAAAACATCTCAAAACATGCTTAGCGCCTCACATGGGCTATTTCACAACATCATTCAAGTACTAGCTAGCCTATCCTTTTATTTGCTCAAATCAAAGCATTGTGTTTTGTAAAAGCATTCAAAACACGTGATTTATGCAATTATTAGCCTTACTATCCCTTTTGAATAACCATTTCAAACAATCAAATCTCATACAAATACTCATAGTAATTTCCATACATCTTCAAACTCATTTCCAAAGCCCTATACACCCACAAAATATGAGCAGCTACCTCTATATACTTACAGAATTCCCTTACCTAGAATCGCGATGCGTGATTCCACTTCCTTAATACTGCTACTCGTACCACTCTATTCGTTTCCAACGGACTCTTTGGGACTGCACAAAATCGTATTCCGCATTATATTCGATCCATATAATATGACATCGTGCGTTCACTATAGTCGATTCGACCTATAGTTTCTATTAACGCTCATAAGGCCTTGTTTCATTATATTACCCATAACTCAAGTCTATGGATCTTCTTAGGCCTATTAACTTATTCCAACTCGATATTAAATCGACATTAAGCTCATAGTGTTCATATTTCATGAATTCCCTCACTATGGCATTTATCAAGCATTTACATACTCATTTCCCTAATTTCACTTAAACCCATACTGTAATTCCATTTAACCATCCAAAATCATACACATTACCTCAATAACAACTTTAGCATGCCATAAATCATAAACTCATTCAACCCATATATTCTCACATTATACCCAATCTAGGTTTTCTAGGTCACACCAATTCCACCATATCCCTAGATAATTTATCCATCAATACACATCCAACTCAACTCCAAAATCACTTAAATAAACAATGTACTTGGATTGGAGTATTAGAATCTTACCAAAACTGATTTTTCTTCTTTCTCCAAATGTTAATGCCCTTAGCTCCTTCAATACCCATAATGGGATTTTGGGTTCCAACTATGTTGTTCTCTTCCTCAAGATGAACAACTTAGTATCTAATGGCCTCCTCTCAATTCTTACTGGAAATGGCTGATTTTAGAGAGAGAAAGTTAGGTTTTTGGGTTAGAAATGGAAGATTGGTGTTTTTCTCGAAATTTTCAGATTTTTAGCACTCCTTTTTATAGAAATCACTTGAGGAGATCGATCTGGTCCAAGATGAGATCGATCTGGTCCCCTTAAATCTCTCATTTTCACGGCATTTTAAGCATGAGATCGATCTGCTCCCAAACAAAGAGCTAAAGAGATCGATCTGTATGCTTGAGGATCGATCTTTTCATTACAGAATGCTTAGGAGATCGATCTAGCCCCATTGGAGATCGATCTGCTCTATTCCATTGTCCAAATAAGAGCATTCTAGCTCTTCCATATCGATCTCTCATCCTATGAGATCGATCTGGCCTTTATACTTCCCAGATTTTCTGCAGTTCTCCTGCTGCAACTCACACCAAAACACCCTTAATTTGCTACCATAGCCATTTTCTCATCCATCCACCTTTATGACTTGAAAATAGCATCCATTCATACCTTATGCACTTTGAAACTTGTGCACATTCATTGTATATCCAAAAGTATCACATTCCAAACTAAATGGAAGCATAACTTCATTCCATTTTACCACACTACTCATTTTGAGTTTCAATCACACTCATCACTTATAAGAACTCATTTCTTTATATTCATACACCATGAAACTTGTATGTACATTACAAAATCATATTACACATATGTATTTTGAATCCATGGACTTACATCAATTACAATTTACCTTACAAGTCCATTAGCATTCATTGATCCAATTACACATGTTGCAACTATACATGTACGAGGTCTCACATAGGTGAACTAGGAAATAGTAAAGAGGGAGACGTGGTAGGCCATAGAGGTAAGCTCAGCCACCTTCACCACCTTTTTCGTAGCTTGAGAGCCCGAACTCTTGTATCTCGAGGCTCGAGCAGTGACTCGAGTAAAGATTTGAGACACTAACGGCCAAGTTTGCCTATCACTTTTGGGGGTAACAATTTAGAGACTGATGGGCAGCACTGCACCATCGCCTCAACCTTAGGCACAAACACTGCCACCTCCATAAACACAAACACCTTTACCTCCTCCGGAACCACAGCATCCTCTATTAGAGCCACAAGTGCAAACACCTCAGCAAGTGGCTCCACCGTAGCCCATGGTTGAGGATAAGGTGGTCAAGAATATGAATCTACTGAAGGACTTCCTCAAAATAGACCGTTTGGTATTCAAAGAGGTTAAAGACCTAGTAAAGACAGAGAATTGGGTATTGGATACGGAGAAATTCTTTGAGTATATGGGTTGCACCAACATAGAAAGGGTATCATTGGCTACTCACATGCTTAAGGAGGAGGCAAAGCATTGGTGGAATTCTACCAAGATGATATTGAGGGGTAGGAACCTGGAGATCACATTGGAGATCTTCCTAGCAATTTTCAACAAGTAGAACATCCCACAAATCGCCTAAAAAAAGATGTAAGCAGAGTATTTGAATTTGGTATCAAAGGTTCTGATGTTTAATGCTTATGAATCCTGCTTTACTGCACTCAGCAGGTTTGATCTTAAGATAGCATGGGATGAGAGGCACAAGAAAGTGAGGTTTTTGTCAAGATTGAGGAATGCAATCAAGGACATACTAGCTACTTTTGATACTACTACATTCGATAAGGCTATTTGAAGAGCTTGGTTGTTTGAGCAAGCCCTAGATGTTACTCAAGCTAAGTATGGATCTAGGGTTAGAGAACTGATAGGGGCAAGAGGTCAGAAGATTATGGATTTGCTCAGAGGATGAGTCAATCCAAGGGATAGAGGACTAAGAAGTCTCAAACCAAGGCTACTAACTTTAAGCTCTTTCCACTGCCACTACCTGAGCTACTACACTCAAAGCTCTACTCATACGATGCACGCAGTAGTAGAGTATAGTTTGCCAGTCTTGTGGCAAGAATCATGGTCCCTACCTGGCTACTGGCACACAAGGAGTTGCTTCCATTATGGACAGACCGAGCACATGATTTGAGATTGCCTCATGCTTAGACTCCGCAGTCACAACCTAAAAGACTTATCCCACAGAAAAAAGGTAACATCAACAGAGAAGGGAAATAAAGCTATTGACTTAAGAGCATGTCTTTGCTCTGGATAAAGAGGCAGTTGATGCCTTCATCAATGTTGTTCGAGGTAAACTCTTTGTTTCTGGTATGGAGGCATCTGTATTGTTTGATCATGGTTCCAGACATTCATTTGTATTCCCCGCATTTATTAAAAAAATTTCTTTAGAGCCTGAGCCCCTAAGACAACTCATCCATATAAGCACCCTTATGAAAAAGTCATGAATGATTAACAAATGCACAGAATTAGAAGATTAAAGTGGGAGATATGGAATTGGTAGCAGATCTAGTCGTACTCTACATGTAAAGTTTTGATTTCATTTTGGCATGGACTAGCGAGCCACCAATCATGTTAGCTTAGATTGTTACATTAAAATAGTAACCTTTTCCCTACTAGATATGTATGTTGCATGTTTTGCAAGTAAAAATGAAAATGTGGTGTCAACAACTTATAAGCCTTATAATATTTTAGTTCATGTAAGGTTGCTTTACTTTTGTTCAAGATATTAAGAAGAGGCATCAGGAGCTTAAGGACATTTCGAAAGTTAAAGGATTTATAGAGGTGTTTCTAGATGAGTGGACAGGGTTACCATCGGATATGAGCTTGAGTTCATTATCGATTTAGTGGCTGATACGTAACCCATATCTAAGCCTCTTTGTCATATGACACTGGTTGAATTACAAAAATTGAAAAGACAAATTCAAGAGTTATTAGATAGAAGGTTCATAAGGTCGAGTGTTTCTCCATGGAGAGCACTAGTACTATTTGTAAGTAAGAATGATAGAAGTCTATAGTTGTGTATAGACTACTGGTTATTGAATAAGGCAGTGGTAAAGAACAAGTACCCTTTTCCTAAGATCGATCATTTGTTTGACCAGTTACAGGGTGCATCCATATTTTTCAAGATTGATATGAGATTGGGGTATCTTCACCTAAAGATTAAGAAAGAGGATATCCTTAAGACTGCTTTTGGGACACATTATGGCCACAACAAGTTCCTTATGATGCTTTTTACTCAACAAACGCATTTATAGTGTTCATGAATTTGATGAATGAAGTGTTTAAACCGTATCTGGACCAATTTGTTATCGTATTCATCGATGAAATATTGGTGTACTCTAAGTCCTAAGAGGAGCATGATCAGCACCTCCAAATAGTCTTTCAGACAATCAAGGAAAAGTAGTTGTATGGCAAGTTAGATAAGTATGAGTTCTGGCTAGACGAGATAACATTCTTGGGTCACATAATTTTGAAAGATCGTACGTCAGTGGATTCATTTAATGTCAAGGCATTGATCGATTGGGAACGACTAGAGAATGTCATCGAGGTTCAAAGCTTCTTAGGATTGACTATGTACTATAGATAATTTGTGAAAGGATTTTCGAAGATAGCTTCACCCTTGACTCGCTTCACATGAAAGAACATTAAGTTTGAGTGGTTAGATAAAAATAAGAGTGGTTTTCTGGAGTTGAAGCAGAAGTTGACTACATCACCAATCCTAACCATACCTAATGGATCAAGGGGTTTTGCAATGTACAAAGATGCATCCCTTCAAAGGTCAGGGTTTGTGCTTTTGCAGCATGGTAGGGTAGTTGCCTTTGGATCTCGACAGCTTAAGGATCATGAGAGGAACTATCCTACATATGAGTTGGAGTTGGTCGCAATAGTTTTTGCTTTGAAGATCTAATATCATTACTTATATGACGAGAGGTTTTAGATCTACACTGACCACAAGAGCTTGAAGTATTGGTTTAAGCAGAATGAGCTTAATGGCAGGCATAGACGATGGATAAAACTCCTTAAGGATTATGATTGCGAGATCTTGTATCATCTGTGTAAGGCGAATGTCTTTGTAAATGTTTTAAGTAGGAAATGGATGGTATCTTTCATTATGGTTAGAGAAGGGGGCCTAGTAGAGCAGTTCGCAGAGCTTAGCATCAATGTTGAGCCTTCTGATGGTTGTTTGTTGGCTAGCCTCCGAATTGAGCAAGTATCATGGATCAAGTAAGAAAAATGCAGAGAAGTGATCTGGGATTGGTGAAGATAGCTAACCTAGTGGATAGACTTTGTAGTCAGACTATGTCGTCAGTGATAATGGATTACTTTGATTTAAGGGACAAATATGTGTTCCATTCGTTGATGCCTTGAGGCAATAGATCCTAAAGGAAGCACACAGTTCTCAGTTTACAATGTACTCGGGTAGTACCAAGATGTACCATAACCTGAGTTGTGTGTTTTAATGGTCTGTAATGAAAAAGGATGTGGCAGAGTTTTTAGCGAAGTATTTGGTATGTCTATTGGTGAAGATAGAGCATCAGAAACTAGTAGGATTGCTCAAACCTTTACTGGTACCTACTTGGAAATGGGAGTATATTATCATGGATTTCATCATGGGCTTATCGAGGACTAAAAAAGGCATAATGCTATTTGGGTGATAGTAGATAGGTTGACAAAGACAACTCACTTTCTTGACATTAAGAGCACTGATTGTTTGGATTTATTGGTAGAGTTGTACGTTCTAGACACCGTTCAGTTACATGGTGCTCTTGTGAGTATTACATCAGACAGGGATTCCAAGTTTACCTTTAGAGGCCATTTGGTTCGGGGAAAAAAATTCCCTTGGGAAAAAAAATTACCTCTTATCATTTTACTTGGTAAATTCCAGGGAATATTGAATTTCTGCGTTTGGTTGTCTTAGGAGAATATTTGATTACTACGTTTGGTTTAAGGGAATTTAAGATTACTAAATGGTGTATTTTACTATGTTACCCTTATGTATTAAATTAAATAAGTAATTGATTTAAGATGAATAACACTTTGATAAAAACTATATTTAACATATTTATTTATATATTTATTTATTGTTATTTAAATTTATTCATTTAATAAATGTTAATCAATTTATTTAACACAAGTTAATCAATTTATTTAATATGTAAATTATTTTGATTTATTTAATTAATTAAGTTATTTAATTGTAAAATGTCAATTAAACTCTTTATATGCAACACCTATTATCATCATTTAATCTTGGTATATTTGATACAGAAATTTAATAAAATAAAAAAATATAAAAAGAAAGAAAAAGTAACACTTGCATTTAATTGATTTCTCATCTAATTTTTATATCATACAAATGATACAATAAAATTATAGATATTTATATGACTTTATTTATTTTAAAAAAAACACATACACACACAATAATAATAGTAATAGTACTATTGGTTTAGTTGTAATATTAGATAGGTTTAGGAGTCAAGTGATCAAAATATCAAGTAAATTGAGGGTAAAATAAGAAAAAAAAATTAGGGGGGAGGGGGGAATTTAAAAATACCTTAGGATCCGGAGGTAATTGTTTTACCTTGAATTTTCCCAAAATCTAGTACTGTAGGTAAAATAAAATGACTGATGGAGGGAAAAATAACTGAAACAAACGGCAGAATCAAATGACAAAAAAAAATTACGAGGGGAATCTAAAATTCCCCCCAACTAAACAGCCCCTTAAGTTTTGGAATCATTTCCAAGAAACCATGGGATTTCAGCTAAATTTGAGCATAGCCTATAATCCTCAAACTGATGGTCAGTAAGAGTGGAATATTTAGACTTTGGAGGATATGTTGATGGTCTATGCCATTGATTTTGGAGCTAATAGGATGACCACTTACCATTGGCCGAGTTAGTGTACAATAATAGTTTTCATGCTAGTATTGGAATGTAACCATATGAGGCTCTTTATGGAAGAAAGTGTCAATCTCTAGTGGCTTGGGAGGAAGTGGGTGACTGAAAGCTTTTGGCACCTGAGTTAGTTGAACAAGTTTCAGAGGGTGTTAAGATCATATGTGAGAGGCTTCGTACAGCTCAAAGCCGACAAAAGAGTTATTCTGATGTACACATGAGGCTATTTAAGTTCTAGATTGAGGAATCTATATTTTAAAATTGTCACCTAGTAAAGGTATCATGCATTTTGGAAAGAAAGGGAATTTGAGTCCACGCTAGATAGGTCCATTTGAGATTTGAATAGAATGAGAGATTTTACTTACAAACTAGCTCTACCACCGCAAATTTCTAGGATACACAATATCTTCTATGTCTCTATGTTGAGAAAATATCGTCTAAATCGCTCACCTGTCATTGAGTATGAGTCGTTGGATATTCAAGGGGAAATGAGCTATGTGGAGAAACCCATTTGGATTTTAGACCAAAAAGACAAGGAACTTCGATCCAAGAATATCTCATTAGTCCAGGTTCTCTAGCACATCACTCAGTGGAAGAAGCCATTTAAGAGCTGGAGAGTCTTACGAAAGAGAAGTATCCTCCCTTTTTTTTTTTTATAATCTTAGGTGAAGTTGGAGGATCAAATTCTTTAATGTGGGGAGGATGTGAATACCCATTTTCCTACGTATTTAACCTTGAACTTCTTAATTGCAATAAGATAACTATAGTGCAATGATGAATGGAAAAACATTTGTAAGCGTAAAGTGTTCATTTTGGTTTAAAGTACGTGTGATGACAAGGTTATGTATGAAATGAGTAATTTAAGGCTTTTAAGGGTATAATAGATTGATAATTGATGAAATAGTGAAATGTGATGGGGAAACAATCCAAACAAGTGTATAATGACTTGTTGAATGTGTTAAGAATGAGAGAAACCTTAGTTGATAGCTTGGAGTGAAATTACTATGGTTTGGGATGAATTCAAGTAGGAAAAAAATGCAAAAAACTGTAGTTCTGGTATGAGGGATCGATCCTCTCTCTTAAAGGATTGATCCACTGCAAAGGAAATTGAGCAAAATTTCCTTCTGCCATGAAAGGATCGATCCCTTAGCCATAAAAGATCGATCATATGCCTAAGAACTATAGAAATTTGCATTTTGGCAATAGAGGATCGATCCCTTACCCTAAAAAGATCAATCTTTCCTTTGTCTGAGAGCCTCTGGAAGTGAAAAATGCCCAGGGGGATCGATCATCTAGTCTCATCTTCTCCCATTCAGGCGTGAAATACTCAATTTAAGCTGCCCCATTTCATTCCTCTCTCGTTTTTGCATCAGGGAACCTGAACAAGAAAGAAAAAGAAAAAAAAAAGGAAAAAAAAAATGGAATAGAGAGAAAGGAAGGAAACTAACTATAAAGCTCAAAGCTGCTTCGTCTTCTTGCCAAAATTTTGCAACATAGTTTCCTTTGGAGTCTTTTGGAAGAGGATTAAGGGTCCAAATCCTAGAGAGAAGTTTAACCATTTCAAGGTAACCTAGAGGAAGAAACTCCAATCCTTGAGATATGGAAATATGCTGTTATTTGAAAGGTTCTAACTTTATTTATGATATTATTTTGTAGTAAAGAAGTTTGGAAGGTGCTACTAACCCTTGGTCTAACCTAGGGTTTGAAGGTAATATATTTCTAAAAATGTTGAAATTAATATATGTGAGGCTTGGGTTAATGATCTATGTTTTAGATAATGTTGGTTATTGAGTGAAAATTCTGGGAAGTTGATTTAGGGTTTCACCATAAGGAGTTTTAGGATTTGACTTATGATATGGAATTTATTATGAAATGGATGAACGTATAAAATGCAGTGATGATGTTTTAAGTAATTGCTTGAGTCATGATGAGTAAACCTTGATATTAAAAGTTGCTATTGAGATTAGCATGGCCTTCATGAGTATGTTGAAGCCATAGTATGTAAGGGATACGTGTCTATGCATGATCATGAATGAGAGTTTAATACATTGAATTCAATTGGCAACCAAGCTAATTAGAAGGGCATTTTGGCTGAGTGGAAGAGTGCATAGTGCCATTAGGGTAACTGGTTGTCGTAGTGTACCTAAGGTAAAAAGTGTATGTAGTAGTTGGTAATAATTAAACTACCATGTTTCAATGCATAAATTATAGAGATAGGATGATTTAGACTTACCTAGGATCATTGATTTTGTAAAGATGCCCTTAGGCCATATACCTTGGCTTTGACTAGGCTTTCCACACATAACATGACTATTTTTCCATGAAATGAGGTTTATATCTATGCAAGTTTGATTTTAACATGTTTTATCATTGGTATAAAGTTGAAAACCCAGCCAAAACTGTATAAATGTGCATGGAGGATCAATCTCTCAAGGGGTAGAATTGATACCTCAATCAGCTTTTTCAGAGAAAGGCTTTTGGTTTATGAGGGATCGGTCCCTTTTCTTCACAAGATTGATCCCTACCCCTAGAAAGTGATTTTAAACATTACAATTCCCATTTAAAAGGTAAGTAACGGCCCAATGGAGTTACAAAAGGTTTCGAAAACTTATGGATTATGTTTTATCACCTTATTTTGACATGATATGCGTGGGCTACCTTTGTGTTATATAGAACATGATTTCGTTGGGCTTGTTTATGTTTTCAAGACTATGTTTTGAGACCTGGCACTTGTAGTTTATTCCCATTATGGCAATCATATAGATGAGCTTATTTGTGTGACATGTAACATCCTCGACGATTAGTTTACCGCAAGGTGAGTGCCAAGTGGTGCCGATGCCCATGCCTGTACCTAGCTGTTGCTTTGTGCTTGGCACTGTGTATGCTCTATATTATTGGAGTTGTACTACCTTGATCTATTCTACAGCATGACCATGGCAATTAGTTCATTTCTCCATCTTAGAGGGATTTATCTATGTTCCATGATTACTGTAGGGATATCGCCTAATCTCCACCCTACAATTTCGATATATGTTTTTGAATGATTATGATATTGTCACGACCCTTTTTATCCAATTCATCTAAAAATCACCATAATTTTTTTCGCTTTATTCGTTAACTTACCCGGTCGTGAACAACCCTCACAATTACAATTGGGCTGTGAGTCAGTAATAATCATCATTTACCAATCCATTTTCGAATTAATCAAAACAATTTCATACATTAGAAAGTTAAGTCACATACTTATGCCGGACATGTTTGCTAACATTTACATCCCCCATATTACAATTCAGAATGATTATTGTGCTTTTACATGTTTAGATACAAAAAGAATCCCTATGCGTATACCTTTGGTGGATAGAGAGCAGCGGATATCAAAATATATCACCTCAGTCCTTTACTAGGCTGCTGTGCGCGCTCTGTAGATGGGGGAAATAATGGGATGAGCAACCACATGCTCCGTAAGGCAAAAATGCAAGCATGGTAGATAACTACACTATCTACATGCTTATAATGTCATAGCATAAATCGTTTATATTCAGAGCATGATGAAATAATAAAACTATGCCACATGTATATACATATATCATGTACTGAAAAACATGGAAATAGGCATGTAAACATGGAACAATCATCATGTGAAAACCTCTCATGCTCAATATAATAAATATTTATCGAATTCATCTCAAATCACAAGGTTCATCTAAATCATTCCTTCAAAATGTAACACCTTATCAAAACATCAGTAAAATTGTCAAAAACAATGTATCATTCCTTTAAAACACACCACAAGGTTCGACCCCTCCCTCGAGTCTACCCCGGACAAGGTAAGTTAACATCTATATCTAAAACCATGTCATATCATGTGAGACAAGTAGTCACGGTAAACTAAGGACTATGTTGGCCAACTATGTCATAATCATCCCAAACCACACGGATCTCGGTGTGCGGGGCATCATGCTAGAAGAAAGGTGGGTTAGTCTGATGCCAGACTTTTAAATCAACATGATAACCATGCGGTACAAAATACTCCATGTGATCTACATGGTACAACGTACTCCGCAGACCCATATCATGGTTGAGGGTGCCTACTATAGGTCTTATCAAGCCCATACCATGTATAACCCACTCAGTTTCAAGTGCACGTGCGAGCATCTAATCCGCATGACTAGCAGTCCACATGAGGCATCCAGCACAGCTCGTGCTAGCATCTCATCCATATGACAAAAAGTCTACACGAGGCATCCAGCACGACTCATTCCATAACACAGTGTGAAATCTCAGTGCGAGCAACGCTCTAGCACAGTTTCATGCATCATCAGTAAATATCCTTGTACGAACAACGCTCTAGTACGACTTTATGCATAACAAATAAAGAAGAAATCATGTACAAGCATAGCTCTGGTACGGTTATATGCATAAGTAAGTCAAGGAAAACCCATGTACGAGCTATCAGCTCTAGTACAACTTATAAAACATCACGAATCAAAATATGGTGTGAGCTAGGCTCCAGCACGATTTAACTCATATAAGTACGATAAGCGGCTCTATTTTAGCAAAACACTCTCAAAACCAAATTTAGCACCTCACTCGTGTTATTTCACAAAATCATGAAATCACTAGCCAGTCTATCCGCTAATTTTGCTTAAACCAAAGCAATGTATTTCGTAAAAATATCAAAACATGTGATTTATGCAATTATTAGCCTTACTATCCCCTTTATAAGATTCACTTCAAAACGAAATCATATATATCTGAAGTTTGTCATGCAATCATCATTTCTTTTCTAAATAATCAAGTATTTACAAAGCCCTATAAACACCCTCAAAATATGCGCAGCTATCTCTATATACTCACAAAATTCCCTTACTTGGAATCGTCTCGAATAATTCCACTTCCTTAGAGCTGCTTGGTTGTGTAGTTCGATTCACCTCCAACAAAATCTTCGGGATTGAATGAAATCATATATCACATCAATTCGGTCCAATACAACACAATTCTTGCGTTTACTATAGTTGATTCGACCTATAGTTTTCATTAACACTTATAAGGCCTTACTTCCTCTTAAGTCCATTTTGATCGCTTTATTAATTTCTCGAGAGTTTATTGAGCTCTTTTAGGCCTATTTGTCGGGACCCTTTCTCAATCCATGACTTTAACCAAAATCACTAAAATTTTTTCGCATTTTAACTTACCTTTCCTCTCTTCACTGGTTGGGCTGTGATTCGATGTCAGAGTCTTCACTTACCACATCATCCATTATCATACATACATGTCAATATATTATTACTGACTGTAACTGCTTTTCTTATACATGTAAGATATATAAAATCTAATACCAATACATTCCCCATAATATATAACGTATACATCACTGTGCTGTTCCTATGTTTAGATACACAACTGTACATAATAAGTATATCTGGCGATCGATAGGAACTAGCAGTGGACTCTGGGACACTATCCCTCGATAGCTCTCGCTCTACTGACGCTCTGTAGAGAGATGTAAAGAAAGGGGGGTGAGCATACAACGCGCTCAGTAAGGAAATCAGGCAAGCAAGTAGATATCAACACTATCTACTCAAAATAATGCTATGCCTTGAAAACATTATTTCCTTTACTCGCTTTAAAAAGCATGTCTTGAAATATAATATATATACTTGTACAGAATAAATCCCATGTACAGAAAATCATGCTTTCTTTCTCAAATGTAGGCATGTAGTGCAAAACAATGCTTCGTATATAAATCATGCCTTTATGTAAATCATGCCATGTATATTTAAATCACAATAAATATGGCATCAAATGATTCACAACACAAAATCGGAGTCCGACCCATCCCTCAGGTCTGTCCGCAGTTTAAATCAGTCAATCAATGTGATATATCATGTAAGACTCTGTGGTTTATGCAAATAGTATCTTGGACTATGATCATATCTGAAAAGTGATCCCAAGCAACACAGTACTCGGTGTGCGGGGCATCACTGCTGCAACGGGAGGATGGTCAGTCCACTACAGCCGTCAGCTATACGTAACACACGGTACAGTGTACACCTCGTGCCACTCAGACACGGTACAAAGTACACCCGTGGAGCCTCATAGCCAGGGTGCCTCCCGTAGGACTTAGCCCTCGTAACTATGGAAATATTTATACCACATTCACAAATAGCCTCATGCTGGCCATCCTCTCAAAATGTGACACTCAGTCATACAAGAATGCGACATGAATAGGTACCATGTATATAATATCACATACAGTGTAAGCCCTCGAGTGCGACACACAGTCGACACTACGCTCGAACACTGTTTCACATCACAAACTCAACTCTAGTGCGAGAAATCTCCAGCAACTAGGTCAATGCATAGTTTATGTATTAAATCAAGTACGAGCAATAGCTCCCAGTACTATGCTATGCACAATATCAAATCAAGTACGAGCAATAGCTCCCAGTACTATATCATGTATAAACCATGAAGAATCGAGTACGAGCTAATTGCTCCAGCACTCTGTGTCATGCATATATCATATAAAACTGAGTAAGAGTAAAACTCCAGTACTCTATCATGCATGTCATGGAAATCTAGTGCGTATAAAAATTCAGCACTAATGTATGTGGAAAACATATGAATCCCAATGCGAGCTGTGCTCTAGCACGATTCATTCTCACATAATATGATAGATGGCTATTTAAAAGGGATTGTTTATAAAATATTAAAATCAGCACTATAAAGTGTGCTTAAGTCACATAAACCTTAAAATCATTAGCCCATCTATTTATTTTCATGCTAATAGCAACGAAACACTCACAATAGTATTTTCCATGCTTTTTGCAACTTCTCACAAAAGTTGACTTTTTGACTAACTAGGGGCAAAATCATAATTTGCCACTATCGGGTCGTAATAATTATTACTCACTTTCTCTGACCCTCAGAGTTTTTAAGTGAATGTAAAAGCAGACGAAAATACGTGCAGGTATCTCTAACTACTCACAAAAGTCCCTTACCTCGGATCACGTCACGTGACCTCACTTCCTCGGTGCTGCTAAATCTCGCAGTCCAATCAGCTCTCAATGTAAACTCCGAAGCTGTAAACAACCATTCCTCAGGTTAATCATAATTTTCCTACTGTAGTATACATTAAAACAGTCTATTTTCCCTTAATGGGCCTTAAAAATCCTTAATGGGCCTAACTAGGCCTTAAGTCTATTTTCATTTTACTACTCATTTTCGTTGGGCCTATTGGGGTTGTGGGGCCCACCAACTCTTATTGGGCTTGTCCTAGGCCCATTACACCTTATTGGGCCTAAAATAATTGGACATGGCCCATTGGTCCTCTCGGCCACATGCCATGGCCGAGAGCTACCCATGTCTCGGTTTCACCATGGCATGCCATTCATGCCTATTATCTAGCCATTTTCACTTAGGCATTTTCACAAACACTTGGTAGGCAACATTACCAATCATCACATAGTTCATTTAGGCATTTTATCAAACACCTTGGTTGCCAACAAATTACATGTATTAATCAATCAATTTGATTAATTCTAATTACACCATTAACATTAATACATGTACACTAATCCATTTATGTCTTAAAATCAAATTGACATATTTCAATATCCCATTGATCACTCTCGGCCTAACCCATTTCATGGTGATTTAATATGTTTCAATGCTTAAAACATATATCAACATACTTGTAATCATTCATACATTAACATATATGAAATTGGAAATTAGAAAATATACCAATTGTTATGTTCACCCTTTGGCCGAAACTTTGGAGGCTCTCGGTTTGCACTCTATGGCTCCTTGATAGCCAATTCCAACATATGTCAATCTCCTTTCAATTTGGAACAACTTCCATGAAGAATGCAAGTTCCAAATATGCCTAATTCCTAGTGATTTCTAGTGAGAGAAATCTTGGATAATATGTTTCAATGGTGTTTTCTTCTAGCCGGAATTGGTGTGATGAAGATGACAATGGTGTGGCTGGATTTATAAGCCATATACTTAGCCATTAAGCTTTACTTTTCAGCCATTATACTTGACTTTCCAAACCTTAGCCATGAGTCACCTTATGAGTCACCTTATGAGTCATAGTTAACTTTAACTATGGTTAGATATTTATCTCATGGGCTTTTCCATTTGGGCTTCTCGGTTTGGGCTTTCCTAATGGGCTTTCGGGCTGAAATTTTTACTATGTCTCGGGCCTTTTATTGTCTCAAAATTTGGCCGATCAATTGGTCCAACAATTCGGTCCAAAGGACCTAGAAATTTTGACATAGGTTTAGTATACCTTAATGGGCTTTAAAATTTTTACCTTAGGCCCATCACGTTTTTAACCATTAAATTTATTCTGAAATCCTTCCGAATAAATTTTCCTTACTTCCGGGGATGATTATCTTGTATTCTGGCCAAGAATATTTTTCCTCAAATTTTCCTCCACACTTAGGTTTATTTTTAACCATGATTAGTCAACTATGGTAAAAGTCCACTTTCTTAACTATAGTTGACTTTTTCCTTAACCATTGACTATGTTGACTTTTTTTCAAAATTTTGAGAGCGTCATATCTTATGTCTTACACTCTCGTCTTTATATTCCAACCGCTCCCGGTGGATAATTTCACCCGAAATTCCTTTTCTTGCCAAAAAGGTCCATTTTACCCTTTTTAGCTTTTACATCGTTTTATATGTTCGGGTCTAAATCAAGCTGACTTCTCTTCATGAGCTCTCTACGCTCTCTTATTTTAAGTTCTTATTTTTAGTCAGAATGATTTAGAATAACTCAGTTTAGCCTGTGATACCCATTGCTTACATTAGGCATTTTATGTAGCTTTTGCGTGTTAATTCATTCCAAGAACACTTTAAGTCTAGTAAATACTCTTCTTATGATTCAACTATAATTACATAGTGTTCATACACATAGGAATAATAAGGTACAAGCTACAAAAATCCGGGTCTGACAATCCTCCCCCACTCATAAAATTTGGTCCTCCAAATTAGAACCAAGTTAGTCCTCAAATAGGTGAGGGTACTTCTCTCGCATCAGACTCTCTAGCTCCCAAGTAGCTTCCTTTGAAGTATGATGCTGTCAGAGAATCTTCACTAATCTGATGGTCTTCGATCTCAATACCTTCTCCTTCCTATCCAATATCCGAATCGGTCTCTCAACAAATGACATGTCTTCTCGGAGCTCCAAAGGCTCGTAACTAATCACATGTGACGGATCCGGGTGATACTTCCGAAGCATCGATATGTGGAAGACGTTGTGGACACCTGATAAGTCCGGTGGCAATGCCAACCTATACGCCTTATCTCCCACTAGATCAAGTATCTCAAAGGGTCCAATATAGCGAGGATTTATTTTCCCTCTCTTCCCAAATCTCGCTATGCCCTTGGAAGGAGAAACTCTCAAAAACACGGATTCACCAACTGCAAACTCTAGTGGCCTACGTCTCCTGTCAGCGTAACTTTTCTATCTGCTCTGAGCTGTCCTCAGTCTCTCTACTATCAAGCGGACGTCCTCAGATGCTTGCGTAACCATGTCAGGAGTGAAAATCTTACGGTCACCCACTTCTTCCCATCCAATAGGGGAACGACATCTACGGCCATACAAAGCCTCATACGGTGCCATCCCGATACTCAAATGATAACTGTTGTTGTAGGCGAACTCGGCTAGTGGCAGGTGGTCATCCCAAGAGCCTCGATAATCTAGCACACATGCTCTCAACATATCCTCCAGAGTCTGTATGGTCCTCTCTGACTGACCATCTGTCTGAGGATGGAAAGCGGTGCTCAAACTCAATTGGGTTCCCATGGCTTCCTGAAAATGTCCCTAAAAGTGGGATGTGAAGCGGGAATCCCTATTAGAAACTATGCTCACTGGTACACTGTGTAACCTCACTACCTCGCGTATGTACAGTTCTGCTAATAAACTCAGAGTATCGATCGCTCTCATAGCTAGGAAGTGGGCTGACTTCGTCAGTCTGTCAACGATCACCCATATAGCATCGTGATTCCTGCGGGTCCTCGGTAAACCCATCACGAAATCCATGGTGATATGCTCCCGTAGCGTATGCAACACGATCTTGAGGTGCTCCTCATGTTCCTCCTTGGATCTCGAATACACCAATATGTCATCGATGAAAATGATAACAAACTGGTCCAAATATGGCTTGACCACATCGTTCATCAAAGCCATGAAAGTAGCTGGAGCATTCGTCAATCCGAATGGCATGACCAAGAACTCATAATGGCCATATCGGGTACGAAATGCTGTCTTGGGTACATCTCCACTCCGAACCTTCAGCTGATGATACCTAGACCTCAGGTCTATCTTGGAAAAGACCTGTGCTCCCTGAAGCTGATCTAACAAGTCGTCAATGCGTGGAAGGGGGTATCTATTTTTGATGGTGGCCTTATTCAACAATCGGTAGTCTATACACAATCGGACGCTCCCATCCTTCTTCTTCACAAACAGAACCGGTGCTCCCCAGGGTGAAACACTCGGTCGAACAAAACCCCTATCCAACAGCTCCTGTAACTGTCTCTTGAGCTCCTCCAGCTTAACTAAGGCCATGCGATACGGTGGTCTCGAAATAGGCTCCGTATCAGGTACCAGATCTATACAGAACTCCATCTCTCTGTCTGGTGGTAACCCTAGCAATTCATCTGGGAAAACATTTGGGTACTCACTGACCACAGTGATATCTTACAACTCCGAATGTGCCTTATCCATATCTACCACGTACGTAATGAAACCTTGATATGTTGAAGGTTTTCTAAATCAGTAACCATGTAATAATCATAACTACTCCTTTCATTTATTCTTATTAAACTTTACAACATATCTAGTAGGGTGAGGAAACATAACTGTCTTAGCATAACAATCTAAAACAGCATGGTTTGCATATAGCCAATCCATTCCTAATATTATATCAAAGTCACTCATACTTAGCAATATTAGATTGGCTGTCATTTCCTTATCCCCTACTCCCAACTTGTCATTAAATACATATTCTACCACTTGACTACTATTCATAGGCGTACTAATCAACATCATCATACATAATGGTGTACGCTCTACATGTCTTGCTAATTTACATGCAAATGATGGCGATACAAAAGAATGCGTGGCACCAGGATCAATTAAAACATATGCTTCAATATCATAAATCAGGATGTTACCTCGAATCACATCCGATGAAGCATCAGCTGTTCCCTGGTCCAAAGCATGTACTCGCCCTTGACCCATCACTTGTTTTCCCTTCTCCTCTGCCGTCGCTCTACCTCTCTGAGCAGACGTACCAGCTGGAGTTCTATCAAACTCCCTGTCCCTCTGTGGTGCAGTCACAAATGGCGCTGGGCACTCTCTAGCCATGTGCCCCAGTTTCCCACATCGAAAACATACCATAGCACCCTGTGAACACGGTCTATCTCCATGTGATCTACCGCATCTTCTGCACTGATCTGCAGCAGGTCTCTGTCGTCCTATGACAATGCCCTTTGCTGGGGCTACAGTCGGATAAGCAGGAGGTCTAGCATATCTCTCTCGTGCCTCCTCTACTCGTGATCTCTTACCGAAGAGTTTCTTCCCTCCTCGATAACTGAAATCTCTAGCGGACCTCTTCTTCTGTACATCTCAGCTACGGCTAAACTTCCCAAACTCGGAAGCATCCTGTCATAATCTTGCTCACATAATTGCGCCACGCACACTGCTTCCTCATAGGCCACTATGTCTAATGGGACCAACTTGGACCGCAGAACCGGTCTCAACCCGTCGATAAACCTGTGGACCTTCCTGGTCTCACTGTACATGGTATCCGGGTCATATCTTCCTAGGGATAGGAATCGAGTCCCATACTCGTCCACAGATAGACTCCCCTGGCGTAGTCCGAAAAATTATGCCTGTAGTTTCCGCTGTACGGTGTCGAGAATAAACTGCCTGCTGAAGGCCTCCCGAAATATGTCCCAACTAATATCTGTGTGTCGAGATCTCAATATAGGTCGGGTGGACTTCCACCAATGCTCTGCGGCTCCCTTCAGTAGGAACGCAGCAAACGCAACCATCTCCAAGGTCGTACACTCGAAGAATCCATAAAGCTTCTCCAGCTCTGCTAACCACTACTTAGCAGCCACTGGATCTTTGACCCCACTAAAGGATGGAGGTCTAAACTTTTGGAATTCTCGCAACCGATGCAGATCATATCCATATCCTAATCCACTACCACCCGAAACCGGTGGGGGTGTAGGAGTATCTACAGTCCTCTGTGCATCGGCTGTCTGCGTAGGTGTATCAGGGGCAACTGCCTCTCCTGTAGCAGCTCCTGCCTCCTGTCTCTGCCTACCTGGCATCGTCTGTGCCAGTATCTCAATAATAGTCTCAAGACCACACTCTAATCTCGTGAAGTGCGTCTCGACACACTCGGGTGCCTCAGTAGCACCTGGAGTCTCATGCGTAGGTAATAGTCCGGCAGCGGCTCGTCCCTCGGGTCTATCTCCCCGACCTCGAGCCCTACCTCTCATACCTCTACCACTACGCGTATTTGCCATATAGGCAAAGTTCCTGCATTCATAATAATGAATTAGTCCATCTCCTATCCGGTATACACAGTTATATCTAAACACAGCATAGTACTATGGGGATGTATACTTTCCTATTTTCTAACACCGACTCATATCAGACCAACCCCTGCTCTGATACCATTCTGTCGGGACCCTTTCTCAATCCATGACTTTAACTAAAATCACTAAAAATTTTTCGCATTTTAACTTACCTTTCCTCTCTTCACTGGTTGGGCTGTGATTCGATGTCAGAGTCTTCACTTACCACATCATCCATTATCATACATACATGTCAATATATTATTACTGACTGTAACTGCTTTTCTTATACATGTAAGATTATATAAAATCTAATACCAATACATTCCCCATAATATATAACGTATACATCACTGTGCTATTTCTATGTTTAGATACATAACTGTACATAATAAGTATACCTGGCGATCGATAGGAACTAGCAGTGGACTCTGGGACACTATCCCTCGATAGCTCTCTCTCTACTGACGCTCTGTAGAGAGATGTAAAGAAAGGGGGTGAGCATACAACGCGCTCAGTAAGGAAATCAGGCAAGCAAGTAGATATCAACACTATCTACTCAAAATAATGCTATGCCTTGAAAACATTATTTCCTTTACTCGCTTTAAAAAGCATGTCTTGAAATATAATATATATACTTGTACAGAATAAATCCCATGTACAGAAAATCATGCTTTCTTTCTCAAATGTAGGCATGTAGTGCAAAACAATGCATCGTATATAAATCATGCCTTTATGTAAATCATGCCATGTATATTTAAATCACAATAAATATGGCATCAAATGATTCACAACACAAAATCGGAGTCCGACCCATCCCTCAGGTCTGTCCGCAGTTTAAATCAGTCAATCAATGTGATATATCATGTAAGACTCTGTGGTTTATGCAAATAGTATCCTGGACTATGATCATATCCGAAAAGTGATCCCAAGCAACACAGTACTCGGTGTGCGGGGCATCACTGCTGCAACGGGAGGATGGTCAGTCCACTACAGCCGTCAGCTATACGTAACACACGGTACAGTGTACACCTCGTGCTACTCAGACACGGTACAAAGTACACCCGTGGACCCTCACAGCCAGGGTGCCTCCCATAGGACTTAGCCCTCGTAACTATGGAAATATTTATACCACATTCACAAATACCCTCATGCTGGCCATCCTCACAAAATGTGACACTCAGTCACATAAGAATGCGACATGAATAGGTACCATGTATATAATATCACATACAGTGTAAGCCCTCGAGTGCGACATACAGTCGACACTACGCTCGAACACTGTTTCACATCACAAACTCAACTCTAGTGCGAGAAATCTCCAGCAACTAGGTCAATGCATAGTTTATGTATTAAATCAAGTACGAGCAATAGCTCCCAGTACTATGTCATGTATAAACCATGAAGAATCGAGTACGAGCAATGCTCCAGCACTTTGTCATACATCTCATGTAAAACTCGAGTACGAGCTAATCGCTCCAGCACTTTGTGTCATGCATATATCATATAAAACTGAGTACGAGTAAAACTCCAGTACTCTATCATGCATGTCATGGAAATCTAGTGCGTATAAAAATCCAGCACTAATGTATGTGGAAAACATATGAATCCCAGTGCGAGCTGTGCTCTAGCACAATTCATTCTCACATAATATGATAGATGGCTATTTAAAAGGGATTGTTTATAAAACATTAAAATCAGCACTATAAAGTGTGCTTAAGTCACATCAACCTTAAAATCATTAGCCCATCTATTTATTTTCATGCTAATAGCAATGAAACACTCACAATAGAATTTTCCATACTTTTTGCAACTTCTCACAAAAGTTGACTTTTTGACTAACTAGGGGCAAAATCGTAATTTGCCACTATCGGGTCGCAATAATTATTATTCACTTTCTCTGACCCTCAGTGTTTTTAAGTGATGTAAAAGCCGACGAAAATACGTACAGGTATCTCTAACTACTCGCAAAAGTCCTTTACCTCGGATCACGTCACGTGACCTCACTTCCTCGGTGCTGCTAAATCTCGCAGTCCGATCAGCTCTCAATGTAAACTCCGGAGCTGTAAACAACCATTCCTCAGGTTAATCATAATTTTTCTACTGTATTATACATTAAAACAGTCTATTTTCCCTTAATGGGCCTTAAAAATCCTTAATGGGCCTAACTAAGCCTTAAGTCCATTTTCATTTTACTACTCATTTTCGTTGGGCCTATTGGGGTTGTGGGGCCCACCAACTCTTATTGGGCTTGTCCTAGGCCCATTACACCTTATTGGGCCTAAAATAATTGGGCTTGGCCCATTGGGCCTCTCGGCCACATGCCATGGCTGAGAGCTACCCATGTCTCGGTTTCACCATGGCATGCCATTCATGCCTATTATCTAGCCATTTTCACTTAGGCATTTTCACAAACACTTGGTAGGCAACATTACCAATCATCACATAGTTCATTTAGGCATTTTATCAAACACCTTGGTTGCCAACAAATTACATGTATTAATCAATCATTTTGATTAATTCTAATTACACCATTAACATTAATACATGTACACTAATCCATTTATGTCTTAAAATCAAATTGACATATTTCAATATCCCATTGATCACTCTCGGCCTAACCCATTTCATGGTGATTTAATATGTTTCAATGCTTAAAACATATATCAACATACTTGTAATCATTCATACATTAACATATATGAAATTGGAAATTAGAAAATATACCAATTGTTATGTTCACCCTTTGGCCGAAACTTTGGAGGCTCTCGGTTTGCACTCTATGGCTCCTTGATAGCCAATTCCAACATATGTCAATCTCCTTTCAATTTGGAACAACTTCCATGAAGAATGCAAGTTCCAAATATGCCTAATTCCTAGTGATTTCTAGTGAGAGAAAGCTTGGATAATATGTTTCAATGGTGTTTTCTTCTAGCCGGAATTGGTGTGATGAAGATGACAATGGTGTGGCTGGATTTATAAGCCATATACTTAGCCATTAAGCTTTACTTTTCAGCCATTATACTTGACTTTCCAAACCTTAGCCATGAGTCACCTTATGAGTCACCTTATGAGTCATAGTTAACTTTAACTATGGTTAGATATTTATCTCATGGGCTTTTCCATTTGGGCTTCTCGGTTTGGGCTTTCCTAATGGGCTTTTGGGCTGAAATTTTTACTATGTCTCGGGCATTTTATTGTCTCAAAATTTGGCTGATCAATTGGTCCAACAATTTGGTCTAAAGGACCTAGAAATTTTGACATACGTTTAGTATACCTTAATGGGCTTTAAAATTTTTACCTTAGGCCCATCACGTTTTTAACCATTAAATTTATTCTGGAATCCTTTCGAATAAATTTTCCTTACTTCCGGGGATGATTATCTTGTATTCTAGCCAAGAATATTTTTCCCCAAATTTTCCTCCACACTTAGGTTAATTTTTAACCATGATTAGTCAACTATGGTAAAAGTCCACTTTCTTAACTATAGTTGACTTTTTCCTTAACCATTGACTATGTTGACTTTTTCTCAAAATTTTGAGAGCGTCATATCTTATGTCTTACACTCTCGTCTTTATATTCCAACCGCTTCCGGTGGATAATTTCACCCGAAATTCCTTTTCTTGCCAAAAAGGTCCATTTTACCCTTTTTAGCTTTTACATCGTTTTATATGTTCGGGTCTAACTCAAGCTGACTTCTCTTCATGAGCTCTCTACGCTCTCTTATTTTAAGTTCTTATTTTTAGTCAGAATGATTTAGAATAACTCGGTTTAGCCTGTGATACCCATCGCTCACATTAGGCATTTTATGTAGCTTTTGCGTGTTAATTCATTCCAAGAACACTTTAAGTCTAGTAAATACTCTTCTTATGATTCAACTATAATTACATAGTGTTCATACACATAGGAATCATAAGGTACAAGCTACAAAAATCTGGGTCTGACACTATTGATTCACACTAAATCAATATTAAGCTCATAGTGTCTCTAATCCATCATTTACTTCACTATGGCAATTTATCAAACACCTTATATACTTATTTTCATAACTTGACTAATCTCAAAATGTAGCTTCATTCAATCATCTCAAAATCTTGCATATTACTTCACTAATACCTTAGCATAATCAATTTATCATTAATTCACCCATATCACATTTTCTCACACTAGACTCATTCTAGCTTATACTTGCTCCCTTGAATTCTAGGTAGTTTCTATCATTAATACATGCACCTATCTACTCATAACAATAACTAGATGAATATACTTTGAGTTGGTGTATTAGAAACTCACCTAGTGTGACTTTCTTCTTGCACCAAATAAGAAAACTCCTTTACTCCTTCAATCCAACCAATGAAGTGTTGATTCCAAGCTATGTTGTTCATCTCTTTATAATGAACAACTTTGCTCTAATAGCTTTTTCTCAAATCCTTATGAAAATGGGATGATTTTAGAGAGAGAAAGCTAGGTTCAAGGTTGAAAATGGAAGAAATTAATTTTTTCTCGTGAAATGCATATCCAACTACTCTGCTTTTATAGAGATGGTATTAGGAGATCGATCTGCATAGGGTGGAGATCGATCTGGCTTTGCTTGAATGCTTTAGTTTATCAACATTTTACAGGCAGGGTATCGGTTTATTGGATGTATGAGATCGATCTACCATGTTACATGAGACCAATCTGTTCAACGGAATAGGATCGATTTGTTTCAGGCAGAGAGTTTAGGAAATCAATCTGGCCATTAAGAGGAGATCAATCTGGTCCAACCTGAGACCACTGGAGATCGATCTACTTGAGTGAGGGATCGATCTCCCTCTTGTAAAATGCTTGGCATTGTGTTCTCCAGGCCATGAGATCGATCTCTCCTTGCATGGGATCGATCTGGCCTTCATCCTACATCATTTTAGTTACAATTTTCCCCAGTTAAACTTATACTCAATTACTTCAATACTCATTTTGTAAGACCCGTATTTTAGATGTAAATGTTATGAAATCATAAGTGTGGTAATGTACTTGTAATGTGAAGTACAATTGGTGTAAAGTCTATAAATGTAATGTACATACGTGTAATATGAGTTTCTAATGTACATACAAGTTTCCTTGTGTATGAATATGAAGAAATGAGCTTTTATAAGTGATGAATGTGATTGGAACTCAAAATGAGTAGTGTGGTAAATGGAAAGAAGTTGCATGAATCTAAATACTTCAATTTAGCTTGGTATGGTATACTTTTAGCTATGCAAAGAATACACACAAGTTTTAATGTGTTTAAGGTATGGATTGAGGCCATTTTCAAGTCTTAAAGGTGGTTGGATGAGAAAATGACTATGGCAATAAATTAAGGATGTTTGGGTGTGTGTTGTTGCAGAAAAACTATAGAAAATCTGGAAAATATGAAGGCCAGATCGATCTCATATGATGAGAGATCGATCTGGAAGAGCCAGAATGCTCTTATTTGAGCAATGGAATAGAGCAGATCGATCTCCAATGGGGCCAGATCGATCTCCTAAACATTCTCTAATGAAAAGATCGATCCTTAAGCATACAAATCAATCTCCTTAACTCTCTGTTTGGAGCAGATCGATTTCAAGCTTCGACAGATCGATCTCATGCTTAAAATACCGTGAAAAACATAAATTAAGGGGACCAGATCGATCTCCTCCTATTACAGATCGATCTCCTCAAGTGATTTCTATAAAAAAGGCGTTGAAAATCTACAATTTTTGGGAAACAACATCACCCTTCCATTTTTCACCAAAAACCTAAGTTTATCTCTCTAAAATCAGTCCATTTCCAAAAAGAATTGAGATGAGGCTATTAGATATAATGTTGTTCATCTTGAAGAAGAGAACAACATAGTTGAAACCCAAAACCTCATTGTTGGTATTGAAGGAGCAAGGAACATTTCCTTTTGGAGCAAGAAGAGAAATTTGATTTGGTAAGTTTCTAATACTCCAATCCAAGTACATTATTTATTTAAGTGATTTTGGAGTTGATTTGCATATGTATGGATGATAGGAAACACCTAGAATGAAATGGAATTAGTATGTGACCTAGAAATGGAATGAGTCTAGTGTGACAAAGTGTAGATTGGGTGAGTTGGTGGTTTATGGATATTGATAAGTTGTTATTGGAGTAATGTGGATGATTTGAGATGGGTAAATGAAGCTACATTGTGGGTTTTATGAATTGATGAGCATTAGCACATGTAGTGTTTGATAATATGCCATAGTGAAGGAAATTTATGAAAAATGAACATTATGAGCTTAACATCGATTTAATATCGATTTGGAATGAGTTAATAGGCCTAAAAGAATCCATAGACTCGAGTTATGGGTAGAGTAATGAAACGAGGCCTCATAAGCGTTAGTAGAGACTATAGACCGAATTAACTATAGTAAACGTGAGAGTTGGATTATAATGGGCTAAAACGTTGTGGAATACGTTTAAGTGCAGTTTTAGAGAGCTCGTTGGAGATGAATTGAACGGTACAAGTAAGCAGCTCTGAGGAAGTGGAATCACGCGTCGCGATTCCATGTAAGGGAATTCTGTAAGTATATAGAGGTAGCTGCTTGTATTTTATGGGTATATAGGGTGTTGTAAATTTGCAGGATGGTTTGGAAAAGTGGTTGATGATGTATGTGAATAATTATCAGTACGTATACGATTTGGTTTCCAAAATGATTCTTGAAAAAGGGATAGTAAGGCTAATAATTTCATAAATAACTTGTTTGAATGTTTTCACAAAATCTAATGCTTTGTTTCGAGCAAATGGTTGGATAGGCTGGCTATTGTTTGATTGTGTAATAGCACATGAGAGGTGCTAAATATGTTTTTGAGATTGGTTTTGAATGTCCATAAGCCGCCTATCATGTTTATGTGAATTAAACCGTGCTGGAGCCTAGCTCACACCAGGTATTGATGTTTTCATATGTTTGAAATGTGCTGGAGCTTAGCTCGCACTTTGGTTTGAAACTATGACGATGCTTTATAAACCATACTGGAGCTTTTGCTCGTACATAGATTTCGAGTGGTTTTCTTATGCATATAACCGTACTGGAGCGATGCTCATACATGGTTTCTTCATATTTTTATGCATAGATGTCGTACTAGAGCGTTGCTCGTACGAGGTGATTTATTATGATCCATGAATTTGCACTAGAGCATAGCTCGTGTTGGTTTTCACACTGTGGTATGTATGAGGTCATGGTGAGAGTGATACGAATTGGTGTTCAAGGAACCCAACAGGCCTAACAGACCTCTTGAGTGGGGTGAGGGTGAGGGTGAGGGGCTAACACCTGACATAATCCATTCAGGGAACCCAACAGGCCTAACAGACCTCTTGAGTGGGGTGAGGGTGAGGGGCTAGGACCTGGTATTAAGAGTACTCCCACGTGCACTCGAGACTAGAGGTTTCACTTGGTATGGGGTAGATAAGACCTACCGCATGTATCCTCAATCCATCTTATGGGTCTGCGGAGTACGATGTACCGTGTATATCACATGGAGTACGATGTACCGCGTGGTGGTTAATTGATTGAGAAAGTCTGACGGGAACTAACCCATCTTCGTGCCAGCATGATACCCCGCACACCGAGATCCGTATGGTCTGGGCTGATATGTGACATAGTTGGCCAACATAGTCTTGTGATATAGTGACACGTCTCATTTGATTTATTTACTACCACATGTTTTGACATATAAGTGTGATTGTGAACTGTCCAGGGTAGAGCCGAGGGAAGGTTTGAGCCTTATGGGATTTTAAATTGAGAAATGATAATGACGTTGTGATTGAGGAACCATTTTTATGGGATTTTGATATGTTTTGAGAAAAAGTTTTGAGATGTGATAAAATGAGGTTTCTTAAATGAATTGCCTTTTTTATGAGATTAAATGAGAATGAGCATGAGACGGATTTACATGTTGATGTTTCCATGTTTTATATGCCAATTTTACATGATTTTGATACATGATTTATGTATATTCATATCGTATAGTTTTAATTCTTCATGCTTCTGTTATAAATGATTTATGCATAACACTATCAGCATGTAGATAGAGTAGTTATCTACCATGCTTGCATTATTGACTTACTGTGCCTGTGGCTGCTCATCCCTCTCTACTTTCCCCCTCTATAGAGCGTACATAGCAGCCCAGTGAGGATTGAGGCGTTGTATTTTGGATATCTGCTACCATCCATCGCTGAGAGTTATACACATGAAGATTCTTTTTGTATCTAAACAATTGTAAAAGCACAGTAGTCTTTTTGAGTTGTAATTATGGGGGATGTAGATGTCAGAAATCATATTTTGTATAAACGAATGATTAATGTTCAAATGTATGACATCACTTTTATTAACTGAGAATAGACATTACGAGTGAATTATTATTGACCCACAGCCTAACAGTATAGTAGTAAGTTTGTTCACGACCGAGTAGAGAAAGGAATAAATGTGAAAAATTTATTGAGATTTTCAGTAATAAGAGGATAAAAATGGTCGTAACACATTTATCAATCCATTCACACTTAAAACTTAAAAACGTTTATTTCTTTTAATTCATATGTAATGTAACTTGTCTGTACATCAATTAATCATATATATTACATAGAAATTTATGGGTCTTACATTCCTCCCCTCCTTTAAGAAATTTGGTCCTCCAAATTAGAACCAAGTTATCTTAAGAACAACTCCGGGTACTTCTCCTGTATCATGCTCTCAAATTCCCATGTAGCTTCCTTCAGAGTGTGATATTACCAAAGAAAGAACTTTCACTAAGGGAATAGGCTTCGACCTCAACACCTTCTCCTTCCTATCCAATATCCATATCGGCTTCTCAACATACGTCATACTCTCATTGAGCTCCAATGGCTCATATCTTATCACATGTACCAGGGCCAGGTAGTACTTCCGTATCATAGAGACGTGGAAGACGTTATGAACATCTGCTAACTATGGTGGCAGTACCAACCTATAAGCCTTATCTCCCCCTCTCTCCACAATCTCGAAGTGACCGATATATCGAGGGCTCAACTTTCCCTTCTTACCAAACCTTATAATCCCCTTTGAGGGAGAAACTCTAAAAAATACTGACTCACCCACAGGAAAGTCCAGTGGTCTCCGTCTCCTGTTAGTATAACTCTTTTGCTGGCTCTGAGCTGTCTGTAATCTCTTACATATCAACTAGACGTCCTCAAAGGCCTGCTACACTAAATCGAGAACAAAAATTTATCTGTCACCACCCTCTTCCAATCCAATAGGGGATCAATATCTGTGTCTATACAGTGCCTCATAGGGTGCCATAGCGATACTTACATGATAGCTGCTATTATAGACGAATTCAACAAACGGTAGGTGATAATCCCAAGAGCCTCCAAAATCCAGTACACACGGTCTCAACATATCCTCCAGGGTCTGTATAGTCCCCTCTAAGTGACCATCTATTGGAAGATGAAAAGCGATGCTAAAAATTAATTGGGTTCCCACCGCTTCCTGAAAGTGTTCCCAAAAATGGGAAGTGAAGCGGGCATCCCGATCAGAAACAACGTTCACTGGAACACCATGTAGCTGAACTATCTATCGAGCATATAGGTTCGCTAACTGACTCAAGGTATTAGTATCTCTCATAGCTAAGAAATGGGCTAACTTCGTCAACCGATCCACAACAACCTAAATGGCATCATGACCTCTGCAGGTCCTAGGTAAACCCATCACAAAATCCATGGTGACGTGCTCCTATTTCCAAGTCGGTATCGATAGAGGCTGCAATAACCCTACAGGCTTTTAATGCTCTACCTTCACCTACTGATAGATGAGACAGCTAGCGACATATCAGCAATGTCTCTTTTCATTCCAAACCACCAATAAACTTTTCGAAGATTTTGATACATCTTAGTATTCCCCAGATGTATCGTGTACTTCGATGAGTGAGCCTGTGATAAGATCAACCTCTTGATCTCTGGATCCTCGGGAACACATACTCTACCCTTGAACCATAATAATCCATCTGTACTACGTTCAAAATCAGTACCTACACCTGCCTGTATCTAACTCAACCAATCGATACACTATCGATCGCTCTGCTGAGCCTGTCGAATACGACAAATCGACTTTGGCTCCAATCTCAAACTAGCCATACTATCAAATCTCTCTAAACTAGGTGGGGTTACATCCAAACTGAGGTTCGCAAATTGCTCCAACAACTCGTGTTCCCAAACCATCATATAAGACACCAACCCGAGGTTCTTTCTGCTCAAGGCATTGGCAACTACATTCACCTTACCCAGGTGGTACATGATTTCACAATCATAATCCTTCAGGAGTTCGAGCCATCTTTTATGTCTCATATTCAACTCTTTTTGTGCAAATAGATACTTAAGGCTCTTAGGATCCGTATATACCTGAAATTTCTATCCATAGAGATAGTGGTGCCATATCTTCAATGCAAACACTACGGTCGCTAACTCTAAATCGTGAGTCGAATAGTTCCTCTCATGATCCTTTAACTGTCTGGACCCATAGGCAACTACCTTCCCATCCTGAATAAGTACACATCCGAGTCCCTGGTGTGATGCATCCGTATACATAGAGAAACCTATTAAGCTGGTAGGAATGGTGAGAATTCGAGTAGTGGTCAACTAACGCTTAAGCTCCTGAACACTCCTCTCACATGCCTCATCCCACATAAACTTAACATCTCTCTGCCTGAGGCGAGTCAACAGAGAAGCTAGTATGGAGAAACCCTCTACAAATCTCCAATAATAACCTGTCAATCCCAGAAAACTTCTAATCTTAGTAACTGTCTTGGGCTGTTCCCACTATACAACTGCCTCAACCTTGGATGGATCCACTGATACCTCATCCTTCGTCACAACATGGCCCAAAAATGAGATCTGCTCTGACCAAAAGTTACACTTATTGAGTTTGGCATATAGTTCCTTCTCTCGGAGGGTTTGCAGGACTATCCTCAAGTGCTCCTCATGTTCTTTCCTAGACTTGGAATATGCCAATATATCATCAATAAACACTATCATAAACTAGTTAAGGTATGGCTTAAATACATCATTCATCAAGTCAATAAATGTTGCGGGGGTATTCGTCAATTCGAATGGCATAACCAAAAACTCGTAGTGGCCATAAAGGGTACGAAATGTTGTCTTGGGTACATCTCCACTCTGTATCCTCAAGTGATGGTACCCAGATCGCAGATCGATCTTAGAAAAGACCTGTGCTCCCCGAAGCTGATCCAACAAATTATCAATGAGTGGAAGGGGATACTTGTTCTTAATGGTGGCCCTATTCAATAACCAGTAACCAGAGCCCCCCAAGGTAAGACGCTTGGTCTAATAAACCCCATCTCTAGTAACTCTTGCAACTGCTTCTTTTGCTCATCCAACTCAACCGGAGCCATTCTATACGGTGCCTTAGATATCGACTCTATACCAGGTACTAATTCTATACAAAACTCCATTTTCCTATCAGGTGGTAGTGATAATTCTATATTTTTAGAATCATTTGTGCTTAATTTCCTAATTAATTATTTAAATCCCCAATTTATTTGGTTAATTATCCCCTTTATTTTATTAAAATTCTCATGTTTGCAGATAAATTAAATCCGAATGAATTTTGAATATTTCAGTAGAAAATGGATCGAAATTGGGCTAAAATCAAGATTGAGCCACGCGGACAACACGAGTCATGCCACCTAGCACATCCAATTGGATAAGAAGACCGATGACATGGAAATATCTTTTCAAGGAGCCAATGGTGTGAAGACAAGTGGTCAAAAAAATGCCAACTCATCAAGAATGTAGAAATTACCATTTACCCCTAGTGTGTTTATAAATAGGAAAGGATGGCAATTGAAAGAGTATGTAATTTTTAGGAGTAGGAGTAAGGAATGTAATGTAAGTTAGGAGTAGTGTTAGTGTAGAAGTAGTGTTAGATTAGTGTAGGTAGAATAGTTTTCTAGTTTTATTTTGATTGTTTTAAACTTTCCCGAATGTTAGCATTTTCTTTATTTTTCACTGTTCATTTCATTTTGATGTTCTTCTCTTGGATATTTTCGAATTCATGGCAATCAATTCATCATTCCAAGCTTCTCGGTTCCATTAAAAATTAGCTCTTTTATTTTTCAAGTTTCATTTTCATAGCATATTTCTCCTAGTGGAATCTCTCGGTTTTTTATTCCCATTTGTAGTTTTATTTTTGTTTTTTTTTGTTCAATGATTCTCGGTTGCTTCCATTGTTAGTTTTATTTTTCCTTTTCGTTAGCTATCATTGTTACTCGAGAATGTGGGGAGCTGGTTTGATCTCATGAACCATGAAAGAAACCCGAGATCCTGGCAGCAGACCATGAACCGAGACACACCAGGGCAGAAACAGCAGAAACAGAATGCAACAGGGCATAATCGAGAATAGAGTCTGGAGCATTTGGGGCAGCATGAAACAGCAGTCGATTGCAGAACTGGAGCAGCAGACAACAGGACACATAGCAGACTGAGAATGGAGGCCGAACAGCAGGCAAAAGCTTGGACCAGAGGATAAACCAAGCACAGCCTGGAAATGGAAAACAAACAAAGAAAGACACGTGAACAGGGAATGGAGGATTTGGTTGATTTAAATTGGTTAAGGCTTGTTTGGCTAGTGCATTGTAGCAATTAATCCATTCTCATGCATTTGTTAGTTGTTAGTTAGTTAGTTTAGTCAATTATAATGGTAGGTTAGTTTTATTATTTTTGCATGTTAATTTGTAGTGTTAATTTTTAGTTAGTAGTTAGTTTTATATTAAATGTTTTAGGATTTTATTTTGGTTTAGATGTATTTAGAGTTAATTTAGATTAAATGTGTTTCATACATTTTTAATTTAGTCTTGATTTTCATTAAGTTTTAGTTTAGTTTAAATTGCATTTTGATTAAGTAGTTTAAAATTACATTTTAGGTTAGTTTAATTGTAGTTTAATTTTATTAATTTATTTTCATAATTTCATTTTATTTTAATTGCGTTAATTAGTTTTAACTGTTTTAATTTCTTTTGTAGGTTTTTTTATTTTAATTGCATGGAGCACTGTAAGTAATTTTGCTCGATTTTAATTTCTTTATTTTATAGCCTTTATTATTTTATTGCTTTCAGTATTTTTTTCTAGCTATGTAGATCACCCACCTTAATTTTATAATTTTCTAGAATATACTTAGGGTAAGATTAACCGGTAGTTAATTAGGCTAGTCAACTTCTCTGTGGGACGATAACTTGGGACTCAAATCCCATTATTACTTGTACGACCCGTGGACTTGCGGACATTACCTTTAGGGCGTGTCAGGTAGCCCTGGTAAATCGTCTGAAAAGACATCAAGAAATTCTGCAACTATTGGAATGTCTCTCATTTCTGGATGTGCCTTATCTATGTCAACCACGTATGCAATGAACCCTTCACATTATCATTTCCATTGTTAGCATCATAAGTCATCGCATTAACATTCACAATAAATAAATAAATTCTTCTCTCAAATATGTCGGATTAGAATTATACTCCTTTCATTTACAATGATCATGTTCTTTGTTTATTTTCAACAAGGTTTACAATAAGATTATCTATCTTTGGAAACATCAATGTCTTAGCATGACAATCCATAACAACACGATTTGTAGCCAACCAATCCATTCCCAAAATTACATCAAAATCATTCATATTTAATAAAATTAAATCGACTATCATTTCGTTTCCCCTTATCTCCAACTTACAATTCCTATATACATGCTTAGTCAACTAACTATCATTCATAGGTGTGGAAATCATCAACATTTTATCTAACAGTATGGGTCTTACATGCTTCAACAATTTATGTGCAAACGAAGGGGATATTAAGGAATGCATGGCACCAGGATCAAATAATACAAAAGCCTCTTAATCAAAAATTAGGATGGTACCTTTAATCACATCCGTAGAAGTGTCTGCGGTGTCCTGGTTCAGTGCATACACTCGCCCTTTGCCAACACCAACTGCCTGTTTCCCTTTTTCCTCAGCTGTAGCTCTCCTCCTCAGAGCAACTGTCTCAACGAGAGATCTCTCTGGCTCCTTGCCCTTCTGTAGGGCAGTCTCAATCACCTCTAGGTAATACCTCACGACATGTCCTGGTCTCCCACATCTGTAACACACTACAAGAGTCATCGAATAAGGCCAAGTCCCATGAAATCTTCCACATCTCCTACACTGCTCAGTAGTAGGCCGTGGTCCTCCAATGGTCATACCCCTCGGTGGAGCTAAAGCTGGCTACACAGGAGGTCTAGAAACTCTCTCCTGCACCTCCTCAATCTAGGGCCTCTTCTCAAACAATCTTTGGCCTCCTCTTTTGACAACTCTATTAACTCTGGATCGTTTTCTGGATCCCTATCCTTTCGACCACTAACCTTCCAAAGCTTGGAGGCATTCCGCTCAAAATCATACTCACACAACTATGCCCTGTGCACTGCCTCCTCATAAGTGTGAATGTCAAATAGAGCTAATTTAGTTCAGATGGCTAATCTCAATCCATCCAGGAACTTCTAGACCTTCCGAGTCTCACTGCTCATCATATCCGAGTCATATCTCCCCAGGGGCATGAACCTCAATTCATACTTATCCAGAGAACGGTTTCCCAGAACTAAGTTCATAAACTCCATCCGCAATTTCCTCTGTGCGATGAATGGAATATATTGCCTCCTAAAGGCCTCCAAGAATATCTCCAATGTGATCTCAGAGTGTCGGGCCTTCAGAATAGATTCGGTTGATCTCCACCAGTGCTTTGCCTTGCCTTTCAGCATAAATACAGCAAAAGCCACTTTCTTAGTCGATGTACATCTGAAGAACCTATACAATTTCTCCATCTCATAAACCCAATCCTCAGTAATAATAGGGTCCCTCACTCGTCTAAATATTGGAGGTTTCAACTCCTGAAACTGCCTTAACCTACTCAGCTCGCAGTCATAACTCAAGTCACTCTCATTCGGCTGTGGAGCAATATAAGAAGCAGTATCCTGAACTAGGGGTGTAACAGTAACAGTCTCTACAGTCTGAGGTTTCTCAGCCTCTGTAGCTGCATGTCTAATAGTAGTAGGCTACGTTGTGAGACCTCTTCTATCATCGGCACCCAATACCTATGTAACTATCTTAACGAGGCTCTCGATACTCTACTCGATCCTAGTGAAGCGTGCCTCTGTATCCCCTAGTCTCTTAGCAGGGTCATGTGGAGCCTGGTCAGTCTGTGGCCCCGCACGACTCTCAGGCCTACCTTTACGGCCTCTAACGCGTGTACCCACCCCTTTACCTCGGCGTGTGATAGGCATAATGCCTAATTTCCTGTATCCATAATCGTTTATTAGTCTTATTCCATCTCGATATACACAGTTATATCTAAACAAAAGCACAATAATATGGGGATGTAACTTTCCTACTTATCAATACTGACTCACATGAGGCCAACTCAGCTCTGATACCAGTCTCTGTCACAAGCCTTTTTATCCATTTCATCTAAAAGTCACCATAATTTTTTTCACTTTATTCATTAACTTACCCGGCCGTGAACAACCCTCACAATTACAATTGGGTTGTGAGTCAGTAATAATCATCATTTACCAATCGATTTTCAAATTAATCAAAACAATTTCATACATTTGAAAGTTAAGTCACATACTTATACTTGACATGTTTGCTAACATTTAAATCCCCCATATTATAATTCAAAATGATTATTGTGCTATTACATGCTTAAATACAAAAAGAATCCCTGTGTGTATACCTCTGGGTGATGGTGAGCAGCGGATATCAAAATATAGCGCCTCAGTCCTTCACTAGGCTACTGTGTGCGCTCTGTAGAGGGGAAAAATAAGGGGATGAGCAACCACAGGCTCAGTAAGGCAATAATGCAAGCATGGTAGATAACTACACTATCTACATGCTTATAATGTCATGGCATAAATCGTTTATATTCAAAGCATGATGAAATAATAACAATATGCCACATGTATTTACATATATCATGTATTGAAAAACTTGGAAATAAGCACGTAAACATGGAACAATCATTATGTGAAAACCTCTCATGCTCAATATAATAAATATTTATCGATTTCATCTCAAATCATAAGGTTCATCATAAATCATTCCCTCAAAATGTAGCACCTTATCAAAACATCAGCAAAACCTTCAAAAATAATGTATTAATCCTTTAAAACATAGCACAAGGTTTGACCCCTCCCTCGGGTTTACCCTGGATAACATAAGTCAACATCGATATCTAAAACCATGTGATATCATGTGAGACACGCGGTCACAGTAAATTGAGGACTATGTTGGCCAACTATGTCATAATCATCCCAGACCACACAGATCCTGGTGTGTGGAGCATCATGCTGGAACGAAAGTGGGTTAGTCTTATGCTAGACTTTTAAATCAACATCACAACCACGTGGTACAATGTACTCCATGTGATCTACATGGTACAACGTACTCCGCGAACCCATATCGTGGTTGGGGTGCCTGCCGTAGGTCTTATCAACCTCATACCATGCATAACCTACTCAGTCTCAAGTGCATGTGCCAGCATCTCATCTGTGTGACTAGCAGCCCACACGAGGCATCCAGCACGGCTCATACGAGCATCTCATCCGTGTGACACAAAGTCTACACGAGGCATCCAACATGACTCATTACATATCATAATGTGAAATCTCAGTGCGGGCAACACTCTAGCATGATTTCATGCATCATCAGCAAATATCCTCATACGAGCAACGCTCTAGTACGTCTTTATGTATAACAAATAATGAAGAAATCACATAAGAGCATAGCTCTAGTACAGTTATATTCATAAGTAAGTCAAGGAAAACCCACGTACGAGCTATCAGCTCCAGTACGGCTTATAAAACATCACGAATCAAAATATGGTGCGAGCTAGGCTCCAGTACGATTTAACTCATATAAGTACATTAGGCGGCTCTATTTTAACAAAACACTCTCAAAACCAAATTTAGTACCTCACTCGTGCTATTTCACAAAATCATGAAATCACTAGCTAGTCTATCTATCAATTTTACTTAAACTAAAACAATGTATTTTGTAAAAATATTAAAACATGTGATTTTTGCAATTATTAGCCTTACTATCCCCTTTATAAGATTCACTTCAAAACCAAATCATATATATCCGAAGTTTGTCATGCAATCATAATTTCTTTTCTAAATAATCAAGCATTTACAAAGCCCTATAAACACCCTCAAAATACGTGCAACTATCTCTATATACTCACAAAATTCCCTTACTTGGAATCGTTTAGAATGATTCCACTTCCTTAGAGCTGCTTGTTTGTGCAATTCGATTCGTCTCCAACACGAAATCATATATCACATCAATTCGGTCCAATACAACACAATTCTTATGTTTACAATAGTCGGTTCGACCTATAGTTTTCATTAACACTTATAAGGCCTTACCTCCTCTTAAGTCTGTTTTGATCGATTTATTAATTTCTCGAGAGTTTATTGACCTCTTTTAGGCCTATTGATTCATACTAAGTCGATATTAAGCTTATAGTATCTCTAGTCCATCATTTACTTCACTATGGCAATTTATCAAACACCTCATATACTTATTTTCATAACTTGACTAATCTCACAATGTAGCTTCATTCAATCATCTAAAAATCCTGCATATTACTTCACAAACACCTTAGCATAATCCATTTATCATCAACTCACCCATATCACATTTTTCACACTAGACTCATTTTAGGTTATACTTGTTCCCTTACATTCTAGATAGTTTCTATCATCAATACATACACCCATCTACTCACAACAATAACTAGATGAATATACTTTGTGTTGTTGTATTAGAAACTCACTTAGTTTGACTTTCTTCTTGCTCCAAATAAGAACACTCCTTTACTCCTTAAATCCAACAAATGAAGTGTTGATTCCAAGCTATGTTGTTCCTCTCTTTACAATGAACAACTTTGCTCTAATAGCTTTTTCTCAAATCTTTATGGAAATGGGATGGTTTTAGAGAGAGAATGCTAGGTTCAAGGTTGAAAATGGAAGAAATGGATTTGTTCATGTGAAATACAGATCCAACTGCTCTGCTTTTATAGAGATGGCATTAGGAGATCGATCTGCATAGGGTAGAGATCGATCTGGCTTTGCTTGAATCCTTCAGTTTATCGACATTTTACAGGTAGGGGATCAGTCTGTTGGATGTATGAGATCGGTCTGTTGCATGAGACCGATCTGTTCAATAGAATAGGATCGATTTGTTTCGGGCAGAGAGTTTAGGAAATCGATTTAGCTATTAAGAAGAGATCGATCTGGTCCAACCCGAGACCAATGGAGATCGATCTACTTAAGTGAGGGGTCGATCTCCCTCTTGTAGAATGCTTTGTATTATGTTCTCCAGGCCATAAGATCGATCTCTCCTTGCATGGGATCGATTTGGACTTCATCTTGCATCATTTTAGCTGCAATTTTCCCCAGTTAAAGTTATACTCAATTACTTCAATACTCATTTATCAATCCATTCACACTTAGAACTTAAAAACGTTTATTTCTTGTAATTCACATGTAATGTAACTTGTCTGTACATCAATTAATCATATACATTACATAGAAATTTACGGGTCTTACAGATATGGTTTCAATTTATTAATTTAATACATGTTTCGATATATGCTTTTAATTTATCATGATCTCTACTTTTAAACTACTATTGTCACGACCCTCTTTATCCTTTATATTCGAAAATCACTAGAAATTTTTTCACATTTTCATTTCCTTTACCCGGTCGCGAACATCCTTACCACTACATAGTTGGGCTGTGAGTCAATAATAACCATCACATCTCATTCATTTGCAATTAATCAAAAGTCATGTCATACATTTAAAAGTTAAGTTATACACTTATACAAGACATGTTTACTGACATTTACATCCCCCATATCACAATTCAAAATGACTATTGTGCCTTTACATGTTTTGTCATGACCCTCAACTTACGAAATATTATCACAAATTTTTCACTTTTTATGCCTTATTTATTATTCGTTCTTACCTTACCTCGATCGTGATCAGCTACACTCTCAACAGTTAGGCTGTGTGTCGATGTTTACCTCATCCAACAATAACAATTTGTTTTGTATTATAATTAGAAGTAAACACTTGTATAAATAAATCAGAGTTGCTGTTTATATTTGTTTACATTACTTTACATCCCCAATAATTACATTTAAAATGCTAATGTGCTATGGAAAGTTTAGATATAAAATTATCCAAGTTTGTATACCTTACGTGATGGGATGCAGCGGGTACCAAAAAGGAAACCTCCAGTCACCCTCAGTCTATACTCAATGCTCTGTAGAGAGGGAAAAATAAGCGGGGTGAGCAAACAACACGCTCAGTAAGGTAATCATGGATTCATTCATAAATAAGAGACATGTGAGATAGGCAATATAATAAGCGAAATCTCCTCTAGGACTATGGCTATATCCTCTGTGATCCCAAGCTACACTGATCAGGTGTACATGGTATCACCTCTATCTGCTTCTGCATGGGAGGTGGGTCACGTCCAACCTTTTGGTCCATAGCAGATCTAAACATCATTCGCTCCAGCACTCTGTCATGCATCTCATGTAAAACTCGAGTACGAGCTAATCGTTCCAGCATTCTCTCATGCACAATCACATAAAACTGAGTACGAGTAATGCTCCAGTACTCTATCATGCAGTCAAATAAATGTAGTACGAGCAATGCTCCAATACTCTAAATGGGCTTAAAAACATTAATTGGGCCTTCATCCATATTAAGCTCGTTTTCCACATATTATTTCCCTTCATCAGGGTCTATCGACTCATTGGGCTTATAAATGCTCATTGGGCTTTATTCCAAGCTCTTTGGATAGCCCGTATATCATTTACGACAGCTAATTCGAAATTCTGAATATAATTCACTAAATGTGAAATTTAATCCGAAATGCGTAAAATAAATCTTAAATACGCAATAATCACATAAATTGTCGTAAATGAGCTTTACTTACCCGAGACTATGCGATGGTACATAAATCGAAGTTCGATCAGGCTTTCGTTAGAAATTTATCGTCGAACTGCACAATTTTGTATATTTAACTTCGGGTCAATTTTTGATTAAATATAATTTAAATAAATTTATCGAAAATCAAATCGGTCACTTTTGACCTCGTATCGACTTACCTGAAGTCGGTGAAATCCAAAAAATTTTCCTTTTTCTTTTTCTTTCTTTTTTCTTCTTTTTCCCTTTTTCTCCTTGGCTGAACTGATCTGATTCAGCTCAGCGCAAAAGCTTCTTCACTGAACCGCCGACTGGTTCAGGCTTCCTTTGCTCGTACCGGTGTCGTCCGACCGGTTCCCGGCATGCCACTGCCACCGTTCTACGCGTCTCGACCTGGGGAACGTTCCGCTGGCCTCGATCGGGACCAAGCACCGCCGGTGGCCGCCAGATTTCCTCTTTTCCTTTGCGGCCTTTTCTTCTTCGATCTGTCGAATTTCGTCACCGGTGGGGCACGTCCCGGTGGCATAGAGGTCGCACGATGCCGGGCTTCCTTTTCAGGTCACTTGCCTGGCTGTTAGTCGCTGGATGGTGGCCGTCCGGTGGTCTCTTCTTCTCTTTGGCTTGCATCGGCTTCCCTTCTTCTCTCTCCCCATGTTTTCAATCCAATTTTCTGATTTTTTTGTTTTTTTTCTTTGAATATTTATAAAAGATTTTAATATTATTTTAATCCTTAAAATAATATAAAAAATTCCCAAAATATCTGAAAAAATCATATTAAATTCATTTAATTTCGTAAATGAATTTATCAATCCGATTTTATCTTTTCGGTATATTTTTCTCCTATTTTCGGGCTCATTTTTCAAGGTAAAAATTCTGATAAATTTTAATAAATTTATATCTTGATCAATTGGACTCCAAATTCAATATTTTCTTTGTTATTGATCAAGATTTCTCAATTTTATATATTTAATGAAATTTTCTCATCAAATTTATACCGGATTTCGATCATTTGATCGTTTTACCCATGCACTCATTCGGAAATCACTTTAACCCTTATCTCGCTGTTATGTAGCTTACATGCATTTTTAATTTCTTAAATAGTCGATTGCATGATAGTAAATACTCTTCTTATGATTCAACTATGAAATAAAGTGTTCGTACACATAGGAATCATAAGGAACAAGCTACATACGTAAATCGAAAACACGGGTCTGACAATCCTCCCCAACTAAAAGAATTTGGTCCTCCAAATTAGAACCAAATCAATCATCAAACAACTGGGGGTGCTTCTCTCGCATCAAGCTCTCTAACTCCCAAGTAGCCTCATCGGAAGTGTGATGTTGTCATAAAACCTTCACTAACCCGATAGTCTTCGACCTCAAAACCTTCCCCTTCCTATCCAGTATCTGAATCGGCCTCTCAACATATGACATGTCCTCACTGAGCTCCAATGGCTCATAACTAATCACATGCACTGGATCCGGGTGATATTTCCGAAGCATTAAAATGTGGAAGACGTTATGCACGCCTGACAAATTTGGTGGCAATGCCAACCTGTAGGCCTTATCTCCCACTCGATCCAGTATCTCAAAGGGTCCAATGTAGCGAGAACTCAACTTACCCCTCTTCCCAAACCTCGCTATACCCTTGGAAGGAGAAACCTTCAGAAACACTGCTTCACCAACTGCAAACTCTAGTGGCCTACGTCTCCTGTCAGCATAACGTTTCTGTCGAGTCTGAGCTGTCCTCAATCTCTTAACTATCAACCGGACATCCTCAGAAGCCTGTGTAACCATATTAGGAGCAAAAAGCTTTCGGTCACCCACTTCTTCCCACCCAATAGGGGAACGACAGCTACAGCTATACAAGGCCTCATACGGTGCCATCTCGATACTCGATTGATAACTGTTGTTGTAGGCGAACTCGACTAGTGGCAAATGATCATCCCAGGAGCCTCTAAAGTCTAGCACACATGCTCTCAACAAGTCTTCCAGAGTCTGTATCATCCTCTCTGACTGACCATCTATCTGAGGATGGAAAGCTGTGCTCAAACTCAACTGGGTTCCCATGGCTTCCTGAAAATGTTCCCAAAAGGGGGAAGTGAAATGGGAATCCCTATCTGAAACTATGCTCACTGGAACACCATGCAACCTGACTACCTCGTGTACATACAACTCTGCCAATGTACTCAGAGCATCGGTAGCTCTCATAGCTAGGAAGTGTGCTGACTTCATCAGTCTATCAACAATCACCCATATAGCATCGTGATTCCTCCGGGTCCTCGGTAAACCCATCATGAAATTCATGGTGAAGTGCTCCCATTTCCATGTCGGTATAGGTTGAGGCTGCAATAATCCTATAGGTCTCTGATGCTTTACCTTCACCTGCTGCATACAAGACATCTCGCCACAAAATCGGCCACATCTCTCTTCATACCTGACCACTAGTACACCTTCTGGAGGTTTTGATACATCTTGCCACTCCCCGGATGCAACGTGTACCTCGATGAATGAGCTTCTGACAATATCAATCTCCTGAGCTCTGGGTCCTCGGGAACACACAGTCAACCTCTGAACCTTAGTAGTCCATCAGAACTCAACTCAAAATCAATCATTATTCCCCTCTACATCTGACCAATCACATCGATGTAATACGGATCAGTCTGCAGAGTCTGTCTGATTCTGTCCAACAGATCTGGCTCTAAGCATAAACTCACAATCATACAATCTGCATCCATGTTCGAAGGCACAACTCCTAAACTGAGGCTAGCAAACTGCTCTAGCAGCTCGTGCTCCCTGACCATCATATACGATATCATCCTAAGGCTCTTCCTACTCAAAGCATCCGCTACAACGTTAGCCTTACCTGGATGATAAAGTATCTCACAATCATAATCCTTCAAAAGCTCTAGCCATCTTCTCTGTCTCATGTTCAGCTCCTTCTGTGAGAACATGTACTTGAGGCTCTTGTGGTCGATAAATATCTGAAACTTCTCACCATACAAGTAGTGGCGTCATACCTTCAACGCAAACACTACTGCTACCAACTCTAAATCGTGGGTCGGATAGTTCTTCTCATGGTCCTTCAGCTATCTGGATGCATAAGCAACTACCTTCCCATCATGCATTAACACACAGCCCACTCCCTGATGCGAAGCATCGGTATATACTGAAAATCCTCTTGATCTGGTAGGAATAGTGAGAATCGGAGCGGTGGTTAATCGACACTTTAGCTTTCGAACACTCTTCTCACAATCCTCATCCCACACCAATGAAACACTTTTACGAGTGAGACGTGTCAATGGAGCAGCCAACTTAAAAAATCCCTTAACGAATCTCCGATAGTACCCTGCTAAACCCAAAAAACTCTTGATCTCAATAATTGTCCTCGACTATTCCCACTGAACTACAGCCCCAATCATGGATAAGTTTAATAACACACCATCCCGCGATACTACATGTCCCAAAAACGATATCTCTGCCAACTAAAAATCACACTTGCTGAGTTTAGCATATAACTGTTGCCCTCGTAGAGTCTGCAATACTATCCTAGGGTGCTGCTTATGCTCCTCCTCGGATCTCGAATATACAAATATGTCATCGATAAAGATGATAACAAACTGATCTAAATATGGCTTGAACACATCATTCATCAAAGCCATGAAAGTTACGGGAGAATTCGTTAGTTCGAATGGCATAACTAGAAACTCATAGTGGCCATATCGGGTCCTAAATACCGTTGTGGGTACATCTCCACTCCAGACTCTCAACTGATGATACCCAGACCTCAAATCAATCTTAGAAAAGACCGACGCTCCCCGAAGCTGATCTAGTAAGTCGTCAATGCATGGAAGGGGATATCTATTCTTGATGGTAGCCTTATTCAACAATCTGTAGTTTATACACAATCGGAGGCTTCCATCCTTCTTCCTCACAAACAAAACTGGTGCTCCCCATGGTGAAACACTTGGCCTGATGAAACCCCTATCCAACAACTCCTGCAACTATCTCTTGAGCTCCTCTAGCTCAACTAAGGCCATGCGATATGGTGGTCTCGAAATAGGCTAAGTACTAGGCACCAAATCTATACAGAACTCCATCTCTCTATCTGGTGGTAACCCTAGCAACTCATCCGGGAAAACATCTGGGTACTCACTGACCACAGGAATATCTACCAACTCCGGATGTACCTTATCTGTATCCACCACGTACGCAATAAAACCTTCAAGATATTCATTTCTCAATCAGTACAATATTTTATTTATTAACAACATATCTATTACTTTTATTTCTTCCCATCAAACTTTGCAACAACTTTCGTAGGGTTAGGAAACATAATTGTCTTAGCGTAACAATCTAAAACAGCATGTTTTACAGATAACCAATCCATTCCTAATATTACATCAAAGTCACTCATACTTAGCAATATTAGATTAGCTGTCATATCCTTTTCCCTTACTCTTAGCTTGCAATCATTATACAAATACTCAACTAGTTGACTGAAATCCATAGGTGTACTAATATCAAATGGTACCAACCTAGACCGTAACACCGCTCTCAATCCATCGACAAACCTGCGGACTTTCTTGGTCTCGCTGTACATGGTATCGGGATCATACCTCCCCGGGGCCAAAAATCTAGTCTCGTACTTGTCCACTGTGAGACTCCTGTAGGTCAACCCCAAAAACTCAGCTTGCAGTCTACACTGCACCGTATCTGGAACAAACTGCTTCCTAAAAGCCTCCAGAAACATCTCCCAACTGATCTCAGCATGTCGGGCTCTCAATATCGGCCTGATGGACTTCCACCAATGCTCTTCCTTTCCCTTCAGTAGGAACTCAGCAAATGCAACTCTCTCTGAAGTCGTACAATCAAAGAAGTCGTACAACTTTTCCATCTCGCCAAATCCACTCCTCAACACTGGCTGGGTCCTTGACCCATTGAAAAGATGGAGGTCCAAGCTTTTGGAACTGTCGTAATCTATCCAAATCACACCCATATCTCAATCCATTACTACGCTGAACAGGTGGGGGTGTAGGAAAATCAGTAGTCTGTGGCATCTGTGCGGGTGTATCAGGTGCAACTGCCTCCCCAGTCGCAGTATCTGCATCTTATCCCTGTCTACTTGGCATAGTCTGTGCCAACAACTCTACTATCGTCTCTAGGCTATGCTCCAACCTCGTGAAGCGTACCTTAATAGTCTTTAGTACCTTAGTAGTACCTTTACGTCACCAAGTTAAATGAGGACTCATCTTGGCTCTCAAACCTACCTTTAGGGCATCTAGCCCTACCTCTCGACCTCGCCCCTCTACCACGGCTGGTATTAGCCATAATGGCTCAATTCCTGCATTCATAAACATTAATTTGCCCGATTCCCATCTTGTATACACAATTGTAACTGAAATAAACACAGTGATATGGAGATGTACATTTTTCTAATTACTAAACTTATTCACATCAGACCAACTGTGCTTTGATACCACTCTGTCATGCCCTTCTCCCACACATGACCTTACCAAAAACCACAATAAATTTTTCACTTTATACTTACCTTTCTCTCCTCAACAGTTAGGCTGTGATTAGGCATTAGTCTCCTCATCCATATATATCTTACCATTCTTTCACGTATCATACATACATGACATTCATACCATAAGTAAATTCATATACTTAAATATAATTGCATCCCCCATTATTAAAAACGTGTACATCACTGTGTGTATACATTGTTCAGATACAAAAGAGTATGCATGTGTATACCTTTCGCTAGATGGGGAGTGGCAAAGGTCAAACGGAATGCAATACCTCAGCCGACTCAATCTACTGATGAGAATCTGTAGAGATGGGGGAAAATGAATGGGATGACCTATCAACGTGCTCAGTAAGGAAATCAGGCAAGCAAGTAGACATCCATACTATCTACAGAAAATAGTGCTTTGCCTTTCCTTCTCTCAATTCAAAAGCATGTTTCAAAATATATATCATATAGTACAGATTTAAAATCCAATGTACTAAACACATGCTGGTTTATCAATCAGAGGCATTCATGTAAAACAGTGCATATTTAATCATTTAAGAATTCCTTTATATAAAATATGTCATTTACATTCAAAACACAGCAAATATGGCATTTCTCATCACAACAAAAACAAATCGGGTTTCAACCCATCCCTCAGGTCTGCCCGTATCATAAAACACATCAGTGGTGAAATGCAATAACTACGGACTATGGCCATATCCTAACATGGTGAAATCCCAGGCAACATAGTACTCGGTATGCGGGTTATCACTGCTGTAACGGGAGGGAGGGTCACTCCATCACAACCGCCAGCTATCAACAACTCTCCTCCATAACTCCACAACAAAACACGGTACAATGTACTCCATGCCACAGGTACGGTACAACGTACACCCGTGGACCCTACATCATGGTCGGGGTGCCTGCCATTGGTCTCACCCTCTCATACCATGGAAATATATCATAAGTGGGTTGCCTGCCATAGGTCTTAGCCCTCATACTATGGAATAAATGCCACGTCTCTAAATCTATGTGCGAACATCTCCAGTGTGACACTCAGTCTACACGAGGAAATCGTCATGGTTTTTCTAACATGTTTATATATCACGTAAAACTACAGTACGCGTCTTGAGTGTGACTCACAGTCAACGCTCCGCCTCAAAACCTGTATATGCATGTCAAAATATCAAACACTAGTGCGAGTAAACCTCCAACACTAGGTCATGCATAGTTCTCATTACAAATCAAGTACGAGCAAATCGCTCAAGTACTATGTCATGTACAAATCATGAAGAATCGAGTACGAGCAACGCTCCAGCACTCTGTCATGCATCTCATGTAAAACTCGAGTACGAGCTAATCGCTCCAACACTCTCTCATGCACAATCACATAAAACTGAGTACGAGCAATGCTCCAGTACTCTATCATGCATGTTAAATAAATGTAGTGCAAGTAAACCTCCAGCACTAATGTATGTGAAAAATATCTGAAATCAAGTGCGTGCTGTGCTCCAGCACGATTGTTTCCACATAATTCAGTAGATGGCTCTTTAAAAATAGGGATGTTTAAAATCATTAAAATCAGCACTATAAAGTGTGCTTAGTTTACATCGACCTCAAAACATTAGCCCATCCACCTATTCTTCTGCTACACAGTAGTAAAAACCACTCAAAACATTATTTCCATGCTTTTTGGAACTTTTCCCAAAATTTAACTTATGCCTATTTAGGGGCAAAATCATAATTTACCCATGTCGGGTCCCTATAATATTACTGATTTTCTTTGACCCTCAAACAATTTCAGTGAATGCAAAAGCAGACAAAAATACGCACAGATATCTCTAACTATTGCAAGAGTCCCCTACCTTGGATCACGTAGTGTGACCTCTCTTCCTCTGTGCTGTCCAAACCTCATAGTTCGGTCACTCTCAATATGACTCTGGAGCTGCATTTAACCATTCACTGGATTAATTTCACATTTCCTACTATATTACACATTTAATACAGTTTATTTCACTTAATTATGCTCATTTACTCTAAATGGGCCTAAATACTTTAATTGGGCCTTAATTCGTATTAAGCTCATTTTTCACGTATTATTTCCCATCATCAGGGTCTATCGACTCACTGGGCTTATCAATACCCATTGGGCTTTATTCCAAGCTCTTTGGATAGCCTATATATCATTTAAAACAATTAATTCGAAATTCTGAATATAATTGAATAAATACGAAATTTAATCCGAAATACGTAAAATAAATCTTAAATACGTAATAATCACATAAATTGTTGTAAATGAGCTTTACTTACCCGAGATTATGTGATGGTACGTAAATCGAAGTTCGATCGGGCTTCCATTCAAAATTTATCGTCGAATTGTACAATTTTGTATATTTAACTTCGGGTCAATTTTTGATTAAATATAATTTAAATAAATTTATCGAAAATCAAATCGTTCACTTTTGACCTCGTATCGACTTACCCGAAGTCCAGTGAAATCTCAAAAATTTTCCTTTCACGTTTTCTTTCTTTTTTCTTCTTTTTCCCCTTTTCTCCTTGGCTGAACCGGTCCGGTTCAGCGCAGAAGCTTCTTCACTGAATCGCTGACCGGTTCAGGCTTCTTTTGGTCGTGCTGGCGTCGTTCGGTCGATTCTTGGTGTGCCACTGCAGCCGTTCGACGCGTCTCGACCTGGGGAACGTTCGGCTGGCCTCGATCGGGACCAAGCACCGCCGGTGGGCGTCGGATTTCCTCTTTTCCTCCGCGACTTTTTCTTCTTTGATCTGTCGAATTTCGACGCAGGTTGGGCGCGTCCCGGTGGCAGGGAGGTCGTACGGTGTCGGGCTTCCTTTTCTAGTCACTTTCCTGGCTGCTGGTTGCCGGATGGTGGCCGTCCGGTGGTCTTTTCTTCTCCTCGGCTTGCGTCGGTTTCCCTCTTCTCTCTCCCCGTGTTTTCAATCCAATTTTTTGATTTTTTCTTTTTTTTCTTTTAATATTTATAAATGATTTTAATATTATTTTAATCCTTAAAATAATATTAAAAATTTCCAAAATATCTAAAAAAATCATATTAAATTCATTTAATACCTTAAATGAATTTATTAGTCGGATTTTATATTTTCGGTATATTTTTATCCTATTTTTAGGCTCATTTTTTGAGGTAAAAATTCTGATAAATTCTAATAAATTTATATCTTGATCAATTGGACTCAAAATTCAATATTTTCTTTGTTATTGATCAAGATTTCTCAATTTCATATATTTAATAAAATTTTCTCATCGAATTTATACCAGATTTTGGTCATTTGACTGTTTTATCCCTGCACTCGTTCGAAAATCACTTTAACCCTTATCTCGCTGTTTTGCAGCTTACATGCATTTTTAATTTCTTAAATAGTCGATTGCATGATAGTAAATACTCTTCTTATGATTCAACGATGAAATAAAGTTTTCGTACACATAGGAATCTTAAGGAACAAGCTACATACGTAAATCAAAAACACGGGTCTGACAAATTTAGCTTTGATTCCAAAGTATGTTGTTCTTCTCTTTATAAGGAACAACTTTGCTCTAATGATATTTTCTCAAATTTCTATGAAATGGGATGATTTTGGAGTGAGAAAGCTAGGTTTTTTTATTGAAAATGGAAAAATGGAGTTGTTTGCCAGGAATTGCTCATAGGGTGGAGATCTGCATAAGGTGGAGATCGATCTGGTCCTCTTGAATTCCACATTTTCACAACATTTTGAAGGCATGAGATCAATCTGTCAAAGGCTTGAGATTGATCGGCTTCAGTGAATAAGATCAATCTGTTTCAATGGAATAGGATCGATTTGTCTCAGGCAGAGAGCTAAGGAGATCGATCTGGCCTTAAGGGAAGATCGATCTGCTCCAACCTGAGAGTTAAGGAGATCGATCTGCTTGAGTGAGGGATCGATCTCTCTCTTCCAACATGCTGGTTTTGCATTCTTTAGGCCATAAGATCGATCTCTCTCTTCCAACATGCTGGTTTTGCATTCTTTAGGCCATGAGATCGATCTCTCCTTGCATGGGATCGATCTGACCTTTATCCTGCACCCTTTTTGTTGTAATTTCCTCATTCAAACTCATACTTAATCACTTCCAGATTCATTCATCATTCTAATCACACTTAGAACTTCAAAAAGATATATTTCTTATGATTCATACATAATTCAACTTGTTTGTACATCATATAATTATATACATTACACTGAAAATTAAGGGTCTTACAACTATGTTGATTTAACTTAAAAATCATGCTTTGAAAATTATTGCTCCTATGGTTTGACTTGTAACTACATGTTTATGGATATGCACGAAACTCCTACCATGTGCATCATGTTTTTGCTATCTGCTCCTACATGTTTTTTTTATTGGGCTTTTCTTAAAACTTACCCCTGCCAGATTTCTTGTAATGATCCAAGCAGAGTACACAATTTCGATTGGTGGACAAGGAGTCCCTTCAGGCTAGTTATTATACTCAGTGAATTATACAACCTCTTTTTGTATAGTTTATTTCCCAGGCATTTATAAACACAACCATGTATTCTTTTTAGCTATTGGATGCTTAGGTGAGATTTATTTTGAACTTGTATAGTTTCTTTTGGAATTAGTGATGTCTAATGCTAAAGTGAATGCAAATCCAATATGAATGATTTTTGAATGTGAATGACACTATGAGAGTAATGGTTGGACATCGCTAGTTTATTAATTAGGACCACGAACTAAAAAATAATTGTTAATAGATTGGTAACGATTAGCTCACTAGGTTAATCGAATCCTACACTGAGCGTTGACAACTATAAAAAATAAAAATAAAAAGTTAGTCCAATTTTCCACTTTCGGGATGTTACATTGTTCATGTGATGTTTATATTGTGATTTACGGATTGAATTTAGTCCTAAGTAAGGTTCAAGTAAACAATAATTTCTTTAAAAAGAAAAAAAAGATCAAAGGTTAAGAGTTGAAAAATTATAAAGTCTACTCTAATGTTTAAATCATATAAGTTTTTATTGATAAATATATTTGAAGTGACTTGAAATATGATTATCTAAAGCACTCTAAATACGAATGTTGACTTGTTCTACAAGTGAGTACTTAGAGAAGACATGATATAACCTCAAAAGAAAATAAAAGAAATGAAGGAAAAAAATAAAAAGAACTCTTAATTTATTGCTTATGTTTGTAGTAATGGAGATGGATAGTTACAATTTTATATTACATGTTTCAATTATGATAAATTAAGAATCTTATATGGATTTATTTGGAAGTATGCATGGACATGAGAAAAATGGTTGAAGTATGGTTGACTTGATTATTTGATTTTGTTGAATTATGAATTAAGAGTTAAAAGACTAAAGTATGTTCATGATTGTGGTCATAATTTTTATTTGTTATGATAGAGTCTATAAAATATTTTGTGGTATATCTCCTAAAAGTCCATACGAGACACAACTCGTCCACGAAGGGAGACCTAGGGGTTTAAAAGCTTATTTCTTGTGCTAAATGCAATCATGATTCTTACGAAATTGAGTTAAGATTTAGGACTTAAATAGTTAGAATAGGATTTGCTATTGTTGGCTCTACCGAGAGGGGGGGTGAATCGGTTTTCTAACAATTATGACAAATTAAAAATTAATCACAATTTAATCACAAATGATAATGAGCAATATAGTGCAATATAACAATTTAATGCAAAGTAGGGAAGAGAGAAACAAACACAATCGTTTATAGAGGTTCGGCCAAACTCTTGCCTACGTCCTCTCTCCTTGACCTTCTTGTCAAGTGCTTTCTTTCTCTCTTTCAATAGAGCTTACAATATTCCTTTTACAGGTTAAGGAATAACCTCTCTACCCTTAGCAACACAGAAATGTATTCACCCTTTTACAATGTCTCTCACTGAGGAACAATCCTCTTTTCTTTTTGGGTATGGATGAATATAGAATAAGGCTTTACAATGGGTAGTGCTAACAAAGCTTGTTGCTCTTAAGCTTGTACAATAAATTTCAATTGATGAGCAATAGGGACACAAAGAATGAATGAGTTAAAGCTTGAGAATGTTTGGAATGTTCAGCAATAGTGTCTCTATTCTCTTTGTCTTCAATGCTTGGTTAAATACTGAAGGATTGGTAGTTGGAGCATTAAATGCTATTCTTCCTGTTGTGATTTGCAGAAACTAGCCGTTGGGTACCTCCAGTAGAGTGCCAGATCGATCTGCCTTCTTGGCCAGATCGATCTCTTAGTTATAAATCCTGCAAGATTGAAGCACAAATACACAAGGAGATCGATCTCATAGGTTAGCAGATCGATCTGTTAGTTTGAAAATAATGAGGCCGATCGATCTGTCGAATAGGAAGATCGATCTCCTAAACTCTCTGTTTGAAGCAAGATCGATATCCAGATCGATCTGCCATGCAGTCTCGTAGAGAGGAGATCGATCTCTCAACAACACAGATCGATCTCTTTAGCTCTCTGACTTTGAGGAGATCGATCTCTTCCTTACCAGATCGATCTCATAAGTTCTCTGTTTGAGTGTGGATCGATCTCTCAGATCGATCTATAGTCTTAAGCTCTTAAGGGAGATCGATCTCTTCCTAGACCAGATCGATCTCTCAACTCTAGCATTAGCCAGATCGATCTCTTAACCCTTGCAGATCGATCTCATTCTTCCTAAATACCTTTGTAAAGATTTAAGGCTTACCAGATCGATCTCTTCCATTATGAGATCGATCTCTCATCAAGTAAAAACCCAGGAGATCGATCTCTCATCAGCCAGATCGATCTCTCATCAACAGAACTCTAAGTTCTGGTACTAATAACCTCTAAACATGTTTCTATATCAACTTAATGTTATAGAATTAACTTGTTTTGTCATTTCAAAATACATTAACTCAACAATCTCCCCCTTTTTGATATGACAAAACATAAAACAAACATGTTTAGTGAATTTTTGCAAAAGCTCCCCCTTTTTGTGAGCTCCCCCTTTTTGTGAGCTCCCCATTTCTTTTAGCTTTTTGGTTTTGTTACTTGCTTATCTCCCCCTCAATTTAATCATTCTTAGACACCTTTATGTATCTTAACACAATCACATGTGTCTTCTGCCCCTTTTTGTCATATCAAGAACACAAGAATAGAATACTCATCATTTTAAAATGAACTTTTTCATTAACACAACCAATGGCATTTCATTAACACAAGTCAATCAACATTTCATTCAAGCAAATTCCTCACAGATAACATCAAGTAGCTTAAAATGTTGTAACTACACTAAATCAAAGCACCTAAGGCCTATTGTGAGGGAGGATCACGATCCAAAAGATTCTCAACATGCGTGCGTGTTACTTGGAGCTCATCGAACATCGCCTCTTGAGCCTCTTGAATCTTATCCACTCTTTGGTTTAAAAATGCAAATCCGTCATCGATTTTTTGAGTGAGGTCACTCATCATCTTCATAAAGATCTCCATTTCTCCCGGTGGGGCTGTCGGTGCAGTGGGCGGAGCCGTTGAGGACGATGGTTCCGGAGCTGGTGCAGCAGATGGGGCCACTGGCTCATTGGAGGGGTCTTCCTCCATGGCTTTAGCTGGCTGCTGGTCCCTCTTTTTCTTCCAATCTCCCCGGAAGTCTTTGTAATATCCCATATGATGAAGGGACCCAATGTTAAGCACGCTCTTGGGAGAGGGGAGTTCGCCAGTCTCGTTGCTGCAGTCGATACCAAGGCGGTGGAGAAGATAAGCTACTGGTTGTGGAAAAACGATCGTGGTAGCTTGTCCACGCACAATCTTCAGCCAATCTTCGTATATAAAGTGAGGAAGGTTAGGTTTTTGGCTTGTGGTGTGATGTGATGGAGCCAAAAGCGATCTAAGCGCCTAACGGTAGAATGACGAGTACCGAAAGGGCGGAGGTTCCACGAAATTATGAGGTGGAGTAACCGAAGGTGCATCGGTAGGTCACTCGCCTTGTCTCTAGGGAGATTAAACTCTAAGGAGACTTCCTCATCCTCATTCGTCAAACCTTCATTTTTCATGTGAAAGGTTTGAGCTAAGATATCGGTATCGACAGGAATGGTTTTACCCATGACATATGTTTTGAAACCGACAATTTTGCAAGTGTCATTTGGGTCAAAAATGAGTTCGGCATTGGAAAAGAATGCACGAACTAGATTTGGAGGGACGGGAGTGTTGATTTTTAAAAAATTCATCCAACCAAATTCCTCAAACTTTGAGACGTAAGGAAAATCAATGCGATTGAGGAAGGAGAAATCTATAGTTCGCCAATGCTTAATTGGCATGGTTGAGAAATATTCCTCATATCGCTTTCTTTTTGCTGGTGTTTTAAAACACCGATTGAAGGAAGCGATAGGAGGTGGAGGAATGGGTTGGGATGAGGAACCGGCCTCTACAGTGGTTCTAGGGGGTTTGTGTCCTACTGTCTTATGCCTAGGCATGATTCTAGACTCGAGAGATGTGCTAACTAAATTCACAATTGAAAAAATCAATGAAACAGTAACTAGTTTTGCCCTAGAAAGACAATGAACACAAATTTAAGAAAATTTTTGAGAAAAAAAGTAAGAGATGTTGGTTACAATACCGGAAAATGACACGGAGATGCAAGGAGGACCGTACGAAGATCGATCTGAGGAGGAATCGAAGGAGGAAATGCGAGGGAATTTCGAAATTTGAAGATTGGGGTTTTTGAAATTTGGGGATTTTTCGCGTGAATTTATAGTCCAGGGCACAGGAGATCGATCTGTCGAGGCGACAGATCGATCTGTCATTTCCAGAAAGCCAAGGGAGATCGATCTGTCGCATGAACAGATCGATCTGTTCGTAAACAGAGCCTTAAGGAGATCAATCTGTTACATGCATAGATCGATCTGCAGAATGCGGAAGCTTGACGAGATCGATCTGTCGTGTGGATAGATCAATCTGCCTTTAAACAGAGACGTAAGGAGATCGATCTTATGGTAAGAAGATCGATCTGCTTAGCTTAACCTTGATGATTTAGGCTAATTGGAAGCATGGAGATCGATCTATATTGCAAGGAGATCGATCTCTCATCCTCATTGCCAGAAAATCTTTGCAAAAACTCTTTTAAAATCAACTTGAAACCAAGATTTTTAAAACATGAAAGTCCTAAGGCATATCCATGAGTCCTAATTCACCTCTAAGGATACAGAACCTATCTCTATCAAGGGGTTTGGTGAATATATCAGCTATTTGATGTAGAGTGTCAATGTACTCTAAAATTATATCCCCTTTTTGTACATGGTCTCTAAGGAAGTGATGTCTAATTTCTATGTGCTTGGTTCTGGAATGTTGAATAGGATTCTTAGACAGATTAATGGCACTGGTATTATCACATTTAATAGTGACTTGCTTCATGTCAATACCATAATCTCTCATTTGTTGTTTAATCCACAACACTTGAGCACTACAATTACCAGCTGCTATATATTCAGCTTCAGTTGTGGACTGAGCCACACTGTTTTGTTTCTTGGAGAACCAAGAAATTAACCTATTTCCTAAGAATTGGCAAGTACCTGAAGTACTTTTCCTATCTATTTTGCAGCCTCCAAAATCAGCATCTGAAAATGCATGAAGGGCAAAAGTAGAGTCCTTGGGGTACCAAAGTCCTAGTGAGGGAGTGTCTTTGAGGTATCTAAAGATTCTCTTAGTTGCCAATAGATGTGATTCCTTAGGACAGGATTGAAATCTAGCACAAAGGCATACACTAAACAAAATATCTGGTCTACTTGCAGTTAAATAAAGCAATGAGCTAATCATAGACCTATAAAGTTTAGTGTCTACACACTTACCACTTTCATCTTTATCAAGCTTGATGTTGGTGCCCATTGGAGTGGCTTGAGGTTTGCAATTGTCCATTCCAAATCGCTTGAGCAAGTCCTTTGTATACTTTGCTTGATTGATGAAGGTTCCATCCTTTGTTTGCTTCACTTGAAGTCCCAAGAAGAATGTGAGTTCTCCCATCATGCTCATCTCAAATTCTCCTTGCATGATCTTAGCAAACTCTTGGCATAAAGACTCTTTAGTTGAACCAAAAATAATATCATCTACATACACTTGTACAACTAATAAATCCTTATTTTTATTCTTAATGAATAAGGTGGTATCCACTTTTCCTCTTGAGAATCCCTTTTCTATTAAGAATTTTGACAACCTTTCATACCAAGCTCTAGGAGCTTGTTTTAACCCATAAAGTGCCTTAGATAATTTAAAAACATGTTCAGGAAATTCATGATTTTCAAATCCGGGAGGTTGCTCAACATATACTTCTTCATTAATAAAACCATTTAAGAATGCACTCTTTACATCCATTTGATATAACTTAAAGTTTTTATAACATGCAAAGGCAAGTAACATTCTTATTGCCTCTAATCTAGCTACCGGTGCATATGTTTCATCATAGTCTATGCCTTCTTCTTGTCTATAGCCTTGAGCAACTAGCCTAGCCTTATTCCTTGTGATCACACTATTTTCATCCATTTTGTTCTTGAATATCCATTTAGTTCCAATTATTGAGTGATCACTAGGCCTAGGAACTAGTTTCCATACTTTGCTTCTCTCAAATTGATTTAATTCTTCTTGCATTGCTAGGAACCAATTATTGTCTTCTAAGGCTTCATTGACATTCCTAGGCTCAATTTGAGATACAAAGGCTATATATTGGCACATATTCCTTAGGGATGATCTAGTTCTAACTCCAAGAGTTGGATCTCCTACTATTTCACAATCTTTTACATATCCTAACTCTCTTGGTGCTCTAGGTTCTCTTTCTAAAACCTCTATTTCTTCTTCATCTTCTTTATTCAAGTCAAGCTTTTCTAGAAAGTCATCTTCTAAGCCTTCATCAAATATTCCAACATTTTCATCATTGGTTGAATCTTTAGATATAGTATTTGATTCATCAAATATAACATGAATAGACTCTTCAACCATTAATGTTCTTTTGTTATATATTCTATAAGCCTTTGAATTCAATGAGTATCCTAGGAATATTCCCTCATCACTCTTGGCATCAAATTTTCCCAAATTATCTTTCCCATTATTTAGAACAAAACATTTGCAGCCAAAAGGATGGAAATAGCTAATGTTAGGCTTTTTACCTTTGTAGAGCTCATAAGGAGTTTTCTTTAGCATGGGTCTAATCATAGCTCTATTAATTATATAACATGATGTGTTTATAGCTTCAGCCCAAAAATACTTTGGTAAGTTATTCTCACATAACATAGTTCTAGCCATCTCTTCCAAAGTTCTATTTCTTCTCTCAACTACACCATTTTGTTGTGGTGTCCTAGGGGCTGAAAAATTATGGCTAATTCCTTGATCATTGCAATACTCATCAAATCCTATATTTTCAAATTCTTTGCCATGATCACTTCTAATGCTTGTTATTGTATATCCTTTTTCATTTTGAGTCACCTTTGAGTAAGTTATGAATTTCTCTAAGGCTTCATTTTTTACTCTCAAAAAGAACACCCAAGTGTACCTTGTGTAATCATCAACTATTACAAATCCATAGTGTTTCCCACCTAGGCTAGTGGTTCTAGTTGGTCCAAATAAGTCTAAATGCAGTAATTGAAGAGGTCTAGTGGTGGATACACTATTCTTAGGCTTAAAAGTTGTCCTCTTGTGTTTTCCTTTAACACAAGCTTCACATATTTCTTCATGATCAAAGGATATTTTGGGTAAGCCTATAACTAGATCCTTTCTAGCTAATTTAGATAGCACATGCATGCTAGCATGACCTAGTCTTCTATGCCATAACCAAGATTCCTTTTTGTTGTCTACCATTAAGCATATGTTTTCATTTTTGAGTTCATTAAGATAGACAATATATATGTTACCTTGCCTATGACCTAGAAAAAGAATTTTATTTGACTTAGGATCTATAACATTACACTTCATGCAATCAAAAATTACTTTGTAACCTTTGTCACAAAGTTGACTAATGCTTAGTAAGTTGTGCTTTAGACCCCTAACCAGTAATACCTTTTCTAAAGAGAAATGATCATTACGTATTGAGCCACTTCCTTCCACTTGGCCTTTGGAGTTGTCCCCAAAAGTGACTTCTCCACCAATTTTTGATTTGAAGGAATTGAAATGGCTTTTATCACCCGTCATGTGCCTTGAGCATCCACTATCTAAGTACCAAGCATCTTTTGTTTTAGCTTTGTGGCTATGCTCAATCACCTACAAAAAATCAAACTCAAGTCTTAGGTACCCAAATTTTCTTGGGTCCTTGGAGGTTAGTAAATGCAATTCTTGATCCCATTGGGATCCATTTTGCTAATGCATTACAGTCCTTGGAATGAATTACCTCTTTTGGAATCCATATCCTTTTTACTCTTTTTCCTTTAAGATTCCTCATCTTTATATTGCAATAATGTGACTTATGTCCCTTTCTATTACAATATGAACAAGTAATTGCAGGTTTATTCATGCTCTTCCTAGCAATGAAACTCTTAAGATGGGTCTCCCTACTTTGTGCATTATATCCTAAGCCATTTTTGTCAAAAAATGCCCTTTGGGTTTCTAGCATGCTATCTAGCTTTTGTTGCCCCATGTGAAATCTATTAAAGGAGTTATGTAGATTGTTATTTTTCTCCTTAAGGTCACAAATTTCTAGATTTGAAATCTCTAGTTTCTTCTCACATTCCAATTTATCTTTTAACATTATCTCATTTTCCTTTTTTAATTTAGATATTAACTTTTTATACTTCATGCTCATACATTCATACTCTAATGCAAGATCATCAAATGCATCTTGCAATTCATCAAAAGAGTATTCATTGAGATTAGAAGTTACCTTTTGATCATCATCAATAGCCATGAAGCATAAGTTGGCAATGTCCTCATTTGATTCATCATCGGAGCAGTCACTGTCACTCCATGTTGCCACCATTGCCTTCTTTTTATGGAACCTATCATTTGACCTTTTAAGAAGAGGGCAGTTAAATTTTATGTGTCCCGGTTTTTTACATTCATAACATACAATAGAGTCTTTTCTACCTATTTCTTCTTGGTCTCTCTTAATGTTTCTCCTATTGCTACTACTAGCTCTCATTCTCATGAATTTGTTGAATCTTTTGGCAAACATTGCCATCTCAATATCCTCCTCACTACCACTCTCATTTTTAATCTCCTCTTGAGCAGTGGATTTTAGAGCAACTCCCACTTTCTTCGGTGGCTCTTCATTTCTTTTAAGTTTCATCTCATAAGTGAGCAAAGATCCTATCAATTCATCTAGGCACAATGTGTGAGGATCCTTAGATTCCTCAATTGCCGTCACTTTAGCTTCCCATGATTTAGGTAAGTTATTTAAAATTTTCTTTACCATTTCAATATTAGAATATATTTTTCCTAAAGATTTTAATCCATTAATTACATCTGTGAATCTAGTGAACATATCACTAATTGATTCTCCTTCCTTCATCCTAAAAAGCTCATAGTCATGTGTGAGCATACCTACTTTTGTCTCCTTCACTTGGGTTGTACCCTCATGAGTTATCGCCAATTTATCCCATATTTACTTGGCATTATCACACCCGAAGACTCTATTGTATTCATTAGGACCTAAAGCACAAAATAATGTGTGCATAGCTTTAGCATTTAGTTAATGTCATTAGAATCCCATTCATCTTCTTCTTTGGGGATATCTCTTCCCTTTATTCTCTTTGTAGGGATTTGAGGTCCCTTAACTATAATTCTCCATACTTCATAATCATTTGCTTGAATAAATAGCATCATCCTAGTCCTCCAATACGAATAATGTTCACCATTGAACATGGGAGGTCTAACTGTAGAGTGCCCCTCTCCTACCAAACTAGTTGCTACATTGTTAAGAGCCATTTGATCGTTTTTAACTCTTAGGAAGTTGTTCCTATGTGATTAAAGAGTCCTAGCTCTGATACCAATTGTTGGCTCTACAGAGAGGGGGGGTGAATCGATTTTCTAACAATTATGACAAATTAAAAATTAATCACAATTTAATCACAAATGATAATGAGCAATATAGTGCAATATAACAATTTAATGCAAAGTAGGGAAGAGAGAAACAAACACAATTGTTTATAGAGGTTCGGCCAAACTCTTGCCTACGTCCTCTCTCCTTGACCTTCTTGTCAAGTGCTTTCTTTCTCTCTTTCAATAGAGCTTACAATATTCCTTTTACAGGTTAAGGAATAACCTCTCTACCCTTAGCAATACAGAAATGTATTCACCCTTTTACAATGTCTCTCACTGAGGAACAATCCTCTTTTCTTTTTGGGTATGGATGAATACAGAATAAGGCTTTACAATGGGTAGTGCTAACAAAGCTTGTTGCTCTTAAGCTTGTACAATAAATTTCAATTGATGAGCAATAGGGACACAAAGAATGAATGAGTTAAAGCTTGAGAATGTTTGGAATGTTCAGCAATAGTGTCTCTATTCTCTTTGTCTTCAATGCTTGGTTAAATACTGAAGGATTGGTAGTTGGAGAATTAAATGCTATTCTTCCCGTTGTGATTTGCAGAAACTAGCCGTTGGGTACCTCCAGTAGAGTGCCAGATCGATCTGCCTTCTTGGCCAGATCGATCTCTTAGTTATAAATCCTGCAAGATTGAAGCACAAATACACAAGGAGATCGATCTCATAGGTTAGCAGATCGATCTGTTAGTTTGAAAATAATGAGGCAGATCGATCTATCGAATAGGAAGATCGATCTCCTAAACTCTCTGTTTGAAGCAAGATCGATCTCCAGATCGATCTGCCATGCAGTCTCGTAGAGAGGAGATCGATCTCTCAACAACACAGATCGATCTCTTTAGCTCTCTGACTTTGAGGAGATCGATCTCTTCCTTACCAAATCGATCTCATAAGTTCTCTGTTTGAGTGTGGATCGATCTCTCAGATCGATCTATAGTCTTAAGCTCTTAAGGGAGATCGATCTCTTCCTAGACCAGATCGATCTCTCAACTCTAGCATTAGCCAGATCGATCTCTTAACCCTTGCAGATCGATCTCATTCTTCCTAAATACCTTTGTAAAGATTTAAGGCTTGCCAGATCGATCTCTTCCATTATGAGATCGATCTCTCATCAAGTAAAAACCCAGGAGATCGATCTCTCATCAGCCAGATCGATCTCTCATCAACAGAACTCTAAGTTCTGGTACTAATAACCTCTAAACATGTTTCTATATCAACTTAATGTTATAGAATTAACTTGTTTTGTCATTTCAAAATACATTAACTCAACAGCTATCATACTAGCAAAGTTCAAGTGTCAGGTGTCACGACCCATTTTTACTAAAAATTGCTACAAATTTTTCGTATTTTCTTTTTGTTTCCCTGTCGTGAACATTCTCACCACCAAACAGTTGGGCTATGAGTCAGTATTAATCACCCTTTACCATTTACCATGACATCTATCTTTTAATTTATTTAAATTCAAACACGCATACTTTATAATTGAGACTCTATAATTGTACATGTTTACTAATATTTACATCCCCCATATTACATTCCAAATTGATTACTGTGCAATTACATGTTTAGATATAAAATCATACCAAGTGTATATACCTTTCAATGATGGGAAAGCAGCGGATACCAAAAATGCAAGTCCTCAGCCGCTCAATAATTACTGCAAGTGCTCTGAAAAGAGGTGTAAATAAGGGGAATGAGCACACCATGCACTCAGTAAGGCAATCATGCAAGCAAGTAGATAACCACACTATCTAAATGCTCATGATGCCATGCATAAAATCATTCTCTTTCGAAATCGTTCTTAAATACGAATTTCATGCATACTTTTTATGCCAGGTAAAATAATTCGTATAAAACAATTTATTTCATGAAATGGCAGATAAAGCATGGAATTATACTTCATGTTGTTTAAATAATGCACATTATGTCAAAACATGCCATTTATTTCAAATTGGAAATTCATTGCGTGAAATGGCAGATAAAGCATGGAATTATGCGTCATGCTATTTAAATAATGCACATTATATCAAAACATGGCATTTATTTCAAATCCACATCCACCCCAAAATCATAAGGACTCAGTCCCACAATATAAAATCATGAAATCACAAAATCAAGTAATGAGTAATATGTGATTTCGCAAAACAAATAATATGCGATTTCGCAAGTAAGTGACATGTAATTTCATAAAGTAAGTGACATGTGAGACTAGGCAAGAATAAGGGTAATAACTCTAGGACTATGGCCATATCTTGTGATCCCAGGCTACACTGATTAGGTGTGCAGGGTATCACCTCATCTGCTTCCACACGGGAGGTGGGTCAAGTCCAACCCACCGGTCCATAGCAGATCTGAACATCGTTCAAAGACGACATATCACAATCTCAACACGGTACAATGTACTCCATGCTACCTGCACGGTACAGCGTACTCCGTGGACCCATATCAACATATCACATCACGCCACGTCTCAATAAGCACATGCGAGCCTATTTAATCGGTGTGGCACACAGCCTACCCGAAGCTCCCAGCACGGCCTTATGCATGTCATATAAAAAATCTAGTGCGAGCAAAGCTCCCAGCACTATGTCATGTATAAAATCATGTAAAATTGAGTGCAAGCCAAGCTTCCAGCACTCTGTCACATGCACAAATCATGTCAATCTCGTGCGATTAATACTCTCAGCATGTTTTGTTTCCACATAAATCATGTAAGTGGCTCAATTTTCAAAGAATGGTTTTCAAAACCAAAATCAGCATCTGCCACGTGCTATTTCATGCAATTGATAAAACTTCAGCAAGCCTACCCAATTTCTTATTGAAAAGCATTAAAATATATCAAGAACACTCAGTTCTTGCTTTTCATGACTTTTTTCTAGAAGTAGAAATATTTACCCTTCACAGGGGTAAAATCGTCATTTACCCTCTCGGGTCAAAATAAATATCAAATCATGTGCTAAAAGCAACATTTCATAGTGTAAACACTCAAAGCATGATATTTATGCATATTTCAATCCAATCCTAACTTTTCCAAAATTTTCCTTAATAGGGGCAAAACAGTAATTTTTGCTTTATCAGGTTTTCTACCCATAATTTCCATATACAATTTAATTATTCGAAACTCTACCCGAAAATACATGTAGCTACCTCTAGCTACTCACACAATTCCCTTACCTCAATTTCTCTGATCATTTCTACCTTTTTCGTCGTTACCGATCACTCGATCTGTTTAACACCCAATATATTCTCTGAAGCTGCAGAAAATCATTTATCAAGTTAAATACAGTACAATTTACTTATATTTCTATTTTAATGAGCTTAATTTATAACATTGGGTCCGTTTACCCTCAATGGGCCTGATTGCACCTTAATAGACCTTAACCGGCCTTAATTCCATTTTTCATTTATTAATTACATCATCGAGGCCTGTTGGGCTCATTGGGCCCACCAATAATTTATTGGGCCTCGTTCTACACTCTTGGATAACTCCAATAATTATTTACGACATTTTATCTCAAATTTCAGAATATATTTCATTTAATGTGGAAATTAAATCCGTAATTTATGCGATTAATTTCTAACACGCATAACGATATAATTTGTCGTAAATAAGGGTTAATTACCCGAGATTTCATGATAGTACGTAAATCGAGGCTAACTCGAGCTCTCGTTTGTCGTCGATTATCGAGCTACACATTTAAATTTTTTCGGGTTAACTCCAATTAAATATATATTTAAATAATTATTTCGAAAATTAAATTGGTCCATTTGACCACTTACTGACTTACCCGGAGCTCGATTGTATCACCGAATTTTTCCCATCTTTCCTTTTTCTTTTTCTTTTTTTTCTCTTTTTTTTCTTTTTCTGGCTGAACCGGTTCAACCCGGTTTAGACCGGTCCGGTTCAGCCAGGTTCATTCCCGGTTCAGTCCCGGTTTAACTTTCTACCTCACCGTTCGGGGCTTTTTCGACCTGTTCTCCGTCGGCTTCCACTTCCAGCTTGTCCGCGGGGTAGTCTGATGCATGGATCTGGGGTCAGCTTTGCCAAAGCTCACCGGAAAGTGGCCGGTCCGGCCTCTTCTCTCCTCCGGCATCGGCACCCATTTCTTTTCCTTCCGATCGGCGTCGTTTCTGGCCGATCTGTGCCTGGATCGGGGTCGCAGACGTTCCCCACTGGCCGGTGGTGGGTCACTCCCCTCCTCCTCGACCGCCGATCTCTCTCTCTCCTCTCTTTTCTCTCTTTCTCTATCAGTCTCTCTCTCCCTCTCTTTTTCCCTCGCCGGTCACGTCTTCTTCTGCCTCTTCCAGCGCCGGCGAGGCTCGGTCGCCCCGTCTGGTCCGTTCGCCGGGCTCCGATCAACAAGGCAGAAGGGGGAGGCTCCCTCGGTCTCCTGCTTCTTGCCTTCTGTCTCCTTTCCATTTTACAGTCGCAATTCGCAACTTTTTTTTTTTAATTATTGACTTTGACTTTTCTTTTTTTTTATTATATTATATTATATTTTATTAAAATATAATATAATATATTATATACCTAAAATATTTAAATATATATATTTAAATCAATTAAATATATATATATATTATCTTATTTATTTTTTGGGGTATTTTTTCAATATTTTTGGGATAATTTCTCGAGATGAAAATTTCGATTTATTCCTATAAATTCATATCTTGATCAATTTAACCCGAAATTTAATTATTTTTCCTTTATTGATCAAGATATCTTGAATCCATGTTTACAGTGTAAATTTCTTACCGAATTAACATCGAATTTTGGATCTTTTGACCGTTTTACCCTTTAACGTGTTCGGGACCAAATCAACACAACTTCCCTTCACAAACACTTCCTCATTTTGTGTTGTAAATTCTTATCTTCAATCTGAATGGTCTGAATCTCATTCGTTTAATATGTGGTCATTTAAATCTCCATTTGATCTCTAAATGCATTCGGGAATCTTTATTCATTCCATTTGCATTTTTTCATTCATGTAACACTCTTCTTATGATTCAATTTACATATATCATGTTTACATCTAGTGAATCATAAGGAAATATGATAAAAATTTGGGTCTTACAATCTCCCCCACTTAAGAAATTTGGTCCTCCAAATTAGAACCAAGTCAAATGTTTCCATAAGCAACTCCGGTCACATTTATCGCATTATACTTTTTAATTCCCATGTGCCTTTTTCCAAAGTGTAATACTTCCAAAAAGACTTTAACTAGGGAGATCATCTTAGATCTCAACACTTTCTCCTTTCGTATAATAACCGAATCGACTTTTCATCATATGAGCTACTCTTTTTGAGCTTCAACAGTCTCTGTCTCTCGTCAGCATAACTTTTTTTTGTCTGCTCTGAGGTTTTCTTAATCTCTCACACATTAACTAAACATCCATCAGAGGATTTTCTTACCAAATCGATAGCCATTATCAGTCAGTCACCCACTTCTTCCCATCCAAATCGGGGAAAAATCCTTACGGCCAATAATGTCTCATATAATGTCATCTCGATACTCGAGTGATAACTATCATTGTAGGTAATTTAGCAAATGACAAATGATCATTCCAGGAGCTTCAAACATCAATCGCACACGCTCTCTACATATCCTCCAGAACCTGTACAGTCCTCTCTGATTGACTATCTGTCTGAGGACGGAAAGCTGTGCTAACACTCAACTGGGTCCCCATGACTCCCTAAAAATGTTTCCAGAAGTGAAAATGAAGTGGGAATCCCCATCTAATACAATGCTCACTGGAAAATTACATGGTATTCCACCATCTCTCTAACACATAAATTCGCCTACACACTCAGAGTATCAATAGCTTTCATAGCTAGTAAGTGGTAGACTTAGTCAATCTATTGACTATCACTCAAATAGCCTCGTGATTCGCACGGTTTCTCTGTATCCCATCACGAATTTCATGGTAACATGCTCTCATCTCTTTGTCGATATAGGTAGAGGTTGCAATAACCCTGCAGACTTATGATACTCTACCTTACTCTGCTGACATATGAGATACTTTTCTATAATCTCTACAATGTCTATTTTCATATCTGACCACCAATACCCTTTTTTTTTTGAAATTCGAATATATTTTTATTACTCACCTGATGCACTGTATATCTTGAAGAATGAGCTTCTGACAATAAAAATCTCATCAACTGTGGGTCCTTGGGAGCATTTATTTTACCTCTGAACCTTAGTAAGCCATCATCACTCACTGTGAACTCTGTCACTGTACCCATCTGAATCTGACTCACACTATCGACATCCTGTCGATCATCATGCTAAGCTTGTCGAATCTGGTTAATCCAATCCGGTTCTAATCTCAGGCTAGCTGTCATATAATCACTGTCAGCATCAGAAGGGATCACATCACTACTGAGGCTCACAAACTGCTCTAACAGCTCACGCTCCCTGACCATCATGTGTGATACCATCCCGAGGTTCTTTCTGCTCAAGGCATCAGTCACAACATTAGCTTTACTCGGGTGGTACAATATCTCATAATCATATTCTTTCAGAAGCTCTAACCCTTTTTGTTATCTCATTTTCAATTCTTTCTGTGTAAACAAATGCTTAAGGCGTTTATGATCAGTGCATACATGAAATTTCTCACTGTATAAGTAGTGGTGTCATACCCTCAGTGTAACCATTACGACTATCAACTTTAAACCATGGGTTGGATAGTTTCTCTCATGGTCCTTAAACTGTCTGGATCCATAAGCGACTATCTTCCTGTTTTTCATCAATATACAGCTTAAGTCTTATTTTAAGGCATCCATACATACTGAGAAATCTCATATGCTATTAGGTATGGTGAGAATACATGTGGTGGTCAATTTATGTTTCAATTTATCAACTCTCACAGAAGCTACTTTCACACTTATCATCCCACTCAGATACAACTTTCTTCCAAATGAGACGTGTCAACGAAGCAGCCCAATTCAAGAATTCCTCAACAAATCACCTGTATAACAGTTTTCAATTGCTGCCCATAATCTTCTCTGGACTTCGAATGTACCAACATATCATCGATAAAGATGATGACAATTTGGTCCAGGTAAAGTTTAAATATCACATTTATTAATGTCATAATGGGTACAAAAAATTGTCTTAGGTACATCCACATCCCAAATCCTCAACAAATGATACTCAGACTTCAAATCAATCTCAAAAAGATCTGTGCTCTCCAAAGCTAATCCAATAGCTCATCAATACATGCAAGGAAATACTTATTCTTGATAGTAGCCTCATTCGAAAATCAATAATAATTTCCTTGTCGGAACTTCCATCTTTCTTTTCCACAAACAACACCAGTGCTCCTCGTGGTGAGACACTCAGTCTGATAAATCCTTATCCAATAACTCATGTAATTACTTCTATAGTTCCTTTAGTTCCACTGAAGCCATTTTATACATTGATTTGGATACCTGCTTAGCACCAGTTACAAATCAATACAAAATTCCATATTTCTAACTGGTGACAACCTTGGTAGATCATCCGAAATTACATCAGGCAACTTCCTGACTACTGGGATATCTGTCAACTCCGAATATGCTTTATCCATATCAACCACATAAGCGATGAAATCTTCTCATCATTAATCATTATGTTAGTACAATCATTTATTCCTTTAGTTACAACCATTACATTCTTTCATCACTTGTCAAAACACACTATACACTTTTCCAAGTGAAAATATCACTATCTTAGAATAGCAATCTCAACATCATAGTCTGCAACCGACCAATTTAGGAATGGATTGGTTTACCTCAAAATCATTCATATTCAATTGAATAAGATCCGCTGACATATCCTTTTCTCCCACTTTCAACTTACAATCTTTACATACACATTCAGTTAGCTGATTATTATTCATTGGGGTGCTAACTATCAGCATTTTGCCTAAAGGTATAGGCTTCACATCTTTCACTAACTTATATGCTGACGAAGGCGATTTAAATAAATGTGTGGCACCAGAATCAATTTAAAACAATTGCTTCAATATCCACAATTAAGGTGATATTTTCCAGCACATCAAATGAAGCATCAATAATGTCCTGGTCCAAGGTATACACTTGCCCTCAACTCACAGCCTATTTCCCTATTCTCTTCGGCTGTGACATTCTTTTCTGGTACAGAAGTATCAGCAAGGCTTTCTCAAGCTCTTTGCCTTTCTGTGGGGCAATCTCACCCATCTCTAGGTAATCCTTAAATAAATAGCCCGTATTATCACTCTTAACGCATGTTTTAGTCAATAAGATGCGAAACTTGTTTCTATGGTATCTACACATTTTACATTGTTTAGTAGTAGGTCGGGGTCCTTCAATCGCAATGCCCCTCGTAAACGTTAAAACTGGATACACTGGGGGCTTATTAATCATCTTACCCCATGTCTTATTAACTCTAAATCTCTTGTCAAATGGTCACTTTTCCACTCTACTGTAGAGATGTAGGCAAAGACGTATCCAAAACCAGTGAGTTGTTGAAATTTCTATAGTCTGAGACATCCGTGCAGGCTGTGCAACTAGGTCTTATCAGCCCTTAGCTCCCTGCATATACTGATTAAACAACTCTAAAATATTCTCCACACTTTGCTTCAACCTCGTGAAGCATGTCTCAATATCGTCTGGTCTTACTGTGGGACCCTGTGGAGTATGCTCATCATCGACCTCCACCTCAATCTCATCCTGAATCTCATGTGATAACTCAATATTATTCTCAGGCCTACCTTTATGGCCTTAAGTACATGTACTCGCCCCTATATCGTAGTGGCTATCACTTATAATGATTATATTCTTGCATTCATAACCATTCATTAGTCTAATCCCATCTCAGTATACACAATTATATCTAAACAAAACACAGTAATATGGGGATGTAACTTTCTTACTTACTAATACCGACTCATATCAAGCCAACTCAGCTCTGATACCACCTCTGTCACGACCCAGTTTTACCAAAAATTGCTACAAATTTTTCGCGTTTTCTTTTCCTTTCCCTGTCATGAACATTCTCACCACCAAACAGTTGGGCTATGAGTCAGTATTAATCACCCTTTACCATTTACCATGACATCTATCTTTTAATTTATTTAAATTCAAACACGTATACTTTATAATTGAGACTCTATAATTGTACGTGTTTACTAATATTTACATCCCCCATATTACATTCCAAATTGATTACTGTGCAATTATATGTTTAGATATAAAATCATACCAAGTGTATATAACTTTCAATGATGGGAAAGCAGCGGATACCAAAAATGCAAGTCCTCAGCCGCTTAATAATTACTGCAAGTGCTCTGAAAAGAGGTGTAAATAAGGGGAATGAGCACACCATGCACTCAGTAAGGCAATCATGCAAGCAAGTAGATAACCACACTATCTAAATGCTCATGATGCCATGTATAAAATCATTCTCTTTCGAAATCGTTCTTAAATACGAATTTCATGCATACTTTTTATGCCAGGTAAAATAATTCGTATAAAACAATTTATTTCATGAAATGGCAGATAAAGCATGGAATTATACTTCATGCTGTTTAAATAATGCACATTATGTCAAAACATGCCATTTATTTCAAATTAGCAATTCATTGCGTGAAATGGCAGATAAAGCATGGAATTATGCGTCATGCTATTTAAATAATGCACATTATATCAAAACATGGCATTTATTTCAAATCCACATCCACCCCAAAATCATCAGGACTCAGTCCCACAATATAAAATCATGAAATCACAAAATCAAGTAATGAGTAATATGTGATTTTGCAAAACAAATAATATGCGATTTCACAAGTAAGTGACATGCAATTTCATAAAGTAAGTGAGATGTGAGACTATGCAAGAATAAGGGTAATAACTCTAGGACTATGGCCATATCCTGTGATCCCAGGCTACACTGATTAGGTGTGCGGGGTATCACCTCATCTGCTTCCACACGGGAGGTGGGTCAAGTCCAACCCGCCGGTCCATAGTAGATCTGAACATCGTCCGAAGACGGCATATCACAATCTCAACACGGTACAACGTACTCCATGCTACCTGCACGGTACAGCGTACTCCGTGGACCCATATCAACATATCACATCACGCCACGTCTTAATAAGCACATGCGAGCCTATTTAATCGGTGTGGCACACAGCCTACCCGAAGCTCCCAGCACGGCCTTATGCATGTCATATAAAAAATCTAGTGCGAGCAAAGCTCCCAGCACTATGTCATGTATAAAATCATGTAAAATCGAGTGCAAGCCAAGCTTCCAGCACTCTGTCACATGCACAAATCATGTCAATCTCGTGCGAGTAATACTCTCAGCACGTTTTGTTTCCACATATATCATGTAGGTGGCTCAGTTTTCAAAGAATGGTTTTCAAAACCAAAATCAGAACCTGCCACGTGCTATTTCATGCAATTGATAAAACTTCAGCCAGCCTACCTAATTTCTTATTGACAAACATTAAAATACATCAAGAACACTCAGTTCTTGCTTTTCATGACTTTTTTCTAAAAGTAGAAATATTTACCCTTCACGGGGGTAAAATCATCATTTACCTTCTCGGGTCAAAATAAATATCAAATCATGTGCTAAAAGTAACATTTCATTGTGTAAACACTCAAAGCATGATATTTATGCATATTTCAATCCAATCCTAACTTTTCCAAAATTTCCCTTAATAGGGGCAAAACAGTAATTTTTACTTTGTCGGGTTTTCTACCCATAATTTCCATATACAATTTAATTATTCGAAACTCTACCCGAAAATACGTGTAGCTACCTCTAGCTACTCACACAATTCCCTTACCTCAATTTCTCTGATCATTTCTACCTTTTTCGTCATTACCGATCACTCGATCTGTTTAACTCCCAATATATTCTCTGAAGCTGCAGAAAATCATTTATCGGGTTAAATACAGTACAATTTACTTGTATTTCTATTTTAATGAGCTTAATTTATAACATTGGGTCCGTTTACCCTCAATGGGCCCGATTGCACCTTAATAGACCTTAACCGGCCTTAATTCCATTTTTCATTTATTAATCACATCATCGAGGCTTGTTGGGCTCATTGGGCCCACCAACAATTTATTGGGCCTCGTTCTACACTCTTGGATAACTCCAATAATTATTTACGACATTTTATCTCAAATTCTAGAATATATTTCATTTAATGCGGAAATTAAATCCGTAATTTATGCGATTAATTTCTAACACGCATAACGATATAATTTGTCGTAAATGAGGGTTAATTACCCGAGATTCCATGATAGTACGCAAATCGAGGCGACTCGAGCTCTCATTTGTCACCGATTATCAAGCTACACATTTAAATTTTTTCGGGTTAACTCCAATTAAATATATATTTAAATAATTATTTCGAAAATTAAATTGGTCCATTTGACCACTTACCAACTTACCCGGAGCTCGATTGTATCACCGAATTTTTCCCATCTTTCAATTTTCTTTTTCTTTTTTTCTCTTTTTTTTCTTTTTCTGGCTGAACCGGTTCAACCCGGTTCAGACTGGTCCGGTTCAGCCCGGTTAATTCTCGGTTCAGTCCCGGTTCAACTTTCTCCCTTGCCGTTTGGGAATTTTTCGACCGGTTCTCCGTCGGCTTCCGCTTCCAGCTTGTCCGCGGGGTAGTCCGATGCATGGATCTGGGGTCAGCTTCGCCAAAGCTCTTCGAAAAGTGGCCGGTCCGGCCTCTTCTCTCCTTCGGCATCTGCACCCATTTCTTTTCCTTCCGATCGGCGTCGTTTCTGGCAGATCTGCGCCTGGATCGGCGTCGCAGACGTTCCCCACTGGCCTGTGGTGGGTCACTCCTCCCCTCCTCGGCCGCCAATCTCTCTCTCTCCTCTCTTTTCTCTCTTTCTCTCTCGGTCTCTCCCTTGCTCTCTTTTTCCCTCGCCGATCACGTCTTCTTCTGCCTCTTCCAGCGCCGACGAGGCTCGGTCCCCCCGTCTGGTCCGTTCACCGGGCTTCGATCAACAAGGCAAAAGGGGGAGGCTCCCTCGGTCTCCTGCTTCTTGCCTTCTGTCTCCTTTCCATTTTACAGTCGCAATTCGCGACTTCTTTTTTTTTTAATTATTGACTTTGACTTTTTTATTTTTATTTTTTTATTATATTTTATTATATTTTATTAAAATATAATATAATATATTATATACCTAAAATATTTAAATATATATATTTAAATCAATTAAATATATATATTTTATCTTATTTATTTTTCGGGGTATTTTTTCAATATTTTCGGGATAATTTCTCGAGATGAAAATTTTGATTTATTCCTATAAATTCATATCTTGATCAATTTAACCCGAAATTTAATTATTTTTCCTTTATTGATCAAGATATCTTGAATCCATGTTTACAGTGTAAATTTCTTACCGAATTAACACCGAATTTTGGATCTTTTGACCGTTTTACCCTTTAACGTGTTCGGGACCAAATCAACACAACTTCCCTTCACAAACACTTCCTCATTTTGTGTTGTAAATTCTTATCTTCAATCTGAATGGTCTGAATCTCATTCGTTTAATATGTGGTCATTTAAATCTCCATTTGATCTCTAAATGCATTCGGGAATCTTTATTCATTCCATTTGCATTTTTTCATTCATGTAACACTCTTCTTATGATTCAATTTACATATATCATGTTTACATCTAGTGAATCATAAGGAAATATGATAAAAATTCGGGTCATACATGAGGGAATTTGATAAGCTAGGAAAACGTTAACTATATAAGGCATAATGTTATTATTCTTATTATATTTTATGCCTAAATAAGCTTGCTAATGTTTATTTTATGTTTTAGGTGACAAAAAATAAGCTTATGGAAGAATTTGGAGCTAAAATGACAAATCTTATAATTTCTAACTAGTAAGGTATTTTGGTAATTTCACCTTTTGAAACGAAATATTATGGAGATGGTTTCTTCATGGAAGTTGTAGAGGTGTCACATCCCAAAGGACGTGGTTATACAACAACTTATTGTGGAAACGTAGCATATATTGGGCGATCTTATACATTCATACTATCATTTGTTTGTCATGCGAGTCTAGTCCTACACATTTCTAGGTCGCAAACAACCTAGCTCAGTATAAGGTTCCAAACATAAGGTCCCAGTAGCATTTCATACTTACGATCATTCAAATTAATTTAATATACAATTTTAAAGAAATAAAAAAATTCTCGATTTTGACCCTTTCTAGACTGGTTGGTCAAACCTAGGTCAAGCTTAGTCTAAATCCAAATATAACTACCTAGTGCTCTGCAACATTTATATATGTACCTTCCATAATATCTTTCAAATTTTCAGATAATTGGATCTCCAAGAAAATATTCCCAAAGGTATATTCGAATAATTTTGTCAATTCTAACATTTTCAATCATAAACATTTATTTACATTCCAATAACCCGAAATTTGACAAGGTAATCGTATATAGACCTTATACACATCCCATACTAAGTACTGGTACAAATTTGTCTAAACATAAAATCATTAAGTTAGTAAAAAGCTATGCCGAATGTGCACTGTGAGTTTACCAAAGCTAGAAACTTCTGTGTCAGATACCGATATCAATCAAATATAATCTTGTGCTTAACCTGTGATGAAAAACAAGAGGGGTGAGCTTGGGAGCCTAGTAAGTTAACCATAAAAGAGCAAAATTAATCAAAACAGGATACTAGATTTTAAAGTAATGCATGCTATATTAAAGTCACATTTCATAATCATATTGCATATGAAATAATCGTATCACATATCAAAAGTTTTTAGGTAAATCTCTTCTTTCTGACTTTCGAAATAGCATGCTAAATAGATGTTGTCATGGTTTTTCAGGAAGGGAAGTACTTTCAAGTACCTTGTGTCACGACCTAAATTACCTAAATATCAGAGTAAATTTTCACTTTTTCATTTATTATTTAATTCTTACCTTTCTCTCATCGTGACCATCCTACAAACAGTTGGGCTATGATTCGGTGTTAGTCACCTCACACTATTACCAATTCCATTTCCATAATCACATTTATATATCAGAGCTTACCATCTTTGACTTTAATTAAATACATACTCATTGGTATTATAACTCTACATCCCCTACATCATATCCGTTTACAGTACTGTGCATTACATGTTTAGATACAAAATCATACCAATTTGTATACCTGTCTCTCGATGGGAAGCAGCGGATACCAAGCATGCAAGTCCTCAGCCGCTTACTAATTTCTGTGAGTGCTCTGAAAAGATAGAAAAATAAGGGGGGTGAGCAAACCACACGCTCAGTAAGGCAATTATGCAAGTAAGTAGATAGCTCCACTATCTACATGCTCATAATGTCATGCCCTTAAATCCATTTCTTTTCATTTAAAATTTAACGCACAAAGTCATGCATATTCAATGCCATAGTTTATCCAAAACTATTTGTGCATATATAAATCATGTAATTCATGCATTCAAGCATTTTATGTGACATCATTAAATCATATTAAGCATGAATTAGATCAAGATCATGCAGTCTTTTATGCCATGTAAGACAAAACATGGATTTCAAATGAAAGCATGGAAAACTTCACATGCTACTGCATTTAAATCAAAACATTAAAACTGCAGTAAAAACTAACCCTTCCGGGTCAATCAACTAATAAACAATCTCATAATTCCATTTCAAACTCATAAAACAATTCGTTAAAATTTCATTATAAAACTTCGGTTATAAAACCACCCTTCTTTCAGGGTCACATATCATAAAATCATATGAAATCATAAATTCGTCAAATCGGGGGCCTGACCCCTCCTTCGGGTCTACCCTGGTCTAATAGACCACAAGTTATATCATGTGAGACAATCATCTGATTATATCAGTAACATCGAGGACTATGGCCATATCCTAGTGATCCCTAGCAACACGGTACCTAGTGTGCGGGGTATCTGTAAGACCCGAATTTAATTAAAATACGAAATGAATGAGTTTTCATAAAAGGAAGTCGGGTTAAATTAATCCCGAACACGTGTAAGGGCAAAACAGTCAAAAGACTGAAGGCCGGTATAAATTCGAGAAGAAAAATTTAATTAAAAATAACGCATTGAGAAATCTTGGTCAATAGAGATGAAATAAAATTATTTTGGGTTAAATTGATCAAGATATTAATTTATTGGAATTAATCGGGATTAATTGGAATTTTTAGTTCAGAAAAATAATCCCGAAAATAATAGAAAAATATACCGAAAAGTCACCCGGGATAATATCCCGAAAATACGGGGAAATTATACCCGAAAAAGAGGTTAAAATATAATAAATAAATTAAATAAAATTAAATTGATAAATTTAGAATTAAATAATAATTTTAAGGATATTTTAAGGGATATTTGGGTATTTTTAGTGTATTTTAATGAATAAAATAAATTGTTAAATAATAATGATAATTCAAAAAAAAAAAAAAGAGAATTGGAAAACGTTATCGGGGAGAGAGAAAGTGAAGCAGTAAAGGAAACGGAAATGGGAGACGCGCGTGGCCGACCGACGAGCCACCACCGGCGACCTTTGACCTCCGACGAAGGGCCGAGCAGCAAGAGGAGAGGCCGGCGAAGCTATTGGAGCCGGCGATGCGCGCTAAGGAGGTCGGAAACAGCCGAACGGAGGAGGAGAAGACCGCGGGAAAAACGGAGTCGGTACCGACGATCCACGGCAGCTGGGGGCGAACGGCGGGTACCGGCGAGATCAGGAGGAGGAGCCGGTCCTTTTGAGACCGGTATTGGCCGACGAAACCGTTGGAATCCGCCGGATCGAGAGGTGGCAGCCGCGGGAAGAATGCTTCGATCGGCGGCGAACGGTGGCGATTCGACCCCAGTCGAGGCCCGATTCAGAAAGCCCAGGTGACGGCGATCATTTCTGCACCGGTCTCAGCTGACAAAACGGCGGGAAACGCCAGCGACGACGAAGAGAAAGAAAATGGGTTCCGACGCCGAGGGAGAAGAGCCGGACCGGCGGCGTTCCGGCGAGCTTGACCCAAACCGAGGCCAGATTCGTGATGCGGATGACCCAGCGGAGCGATTGGCGGTGGAAGCCGGCGGAGAACCGGCCGGAAAAGGGGTGAACCGGCGGTGAACCGGCCGAACCGGAGAAAATCGGCGGTCTGAACCGGTCCGAACCGGACTGAACCGGTTCAGCCAAAAAGAGGAGAAAAAGGGAGAAAAAGGGAAAAGGAAAAAGAGAAAAAAATTGGGGAAAATTCCTGTGATGCAATCGAGCTTCGGGTAAGTCGGTAAGCGGTCGAATTGATCGATTTAAATTTCGAAATATTTTATTTAATTAATTTCCGACTAGAAATTTACCCGAAAATGTAATTAATTGTGTAGCTCGACGATTGACATCCACCGAGGACTCGAGACAGCCTCGATTTACGGACTAGCATGGAATCTCGGGTAAGTGACCCCTATTTACGACAATTTTCTTGTTATGCGTGATATTGATTTAATTTCCGCATAAATTGAATTAAATTATGGAAATTTAGATTAATTGTCGTAAATATTAAATTTAGCTATTCGAGAATTAGAACGAGGCCCGATAAATTATTGGTGGGCCCAGTGACCCAATAGGCCTCGATAAAGTGAGAATTAAGTGAAAAACGGGCTTAAGGTCGATTAAGGCCTATTAAGGTGCAATCGGGCCCAATAGGGGTAAACGGGCCCAATGATTTAAATTAAGCCCAGAAAGTATTAAATACAATTAAATTGTATGTTATCTGACCTGAGGAATATTAATACGCAGTTCCGAGCATTGGATTGGAAGCATATCGGACTGCGCGACGAGACAACATTGGAAAAGAAAAGGTCAGACTCGACAGGAAAATAAGGTAAGGGAATTCTGCGGACTGCTAGAGGTAACTTTACGCAATTTTAAATTCATACGCAGTCCTTTAAAATTAACTGAAGGGTCTAGAGGTCGAAGAACAATTTTAGTGCCCCGAATGGGCAAAATTACTAAAATACCCTTGTTAAGGGTAGAATCTAAAAATTTAGGAAAAATTGGGAGGAGCAAGGACAAGAGGTTCCTGCTCGTTCTGGAGGTATTTCAACGCATGCATGAGTAGGCTGGCTCACTTTTAAAGAAAAATGCATAGCATTGCATATCTTAATTGTTGTGATTTCTGTGAAAACTATTTGGAAATAACCGAGCCGCCTACATGTTTTTATTTACATGTGACGTGCTAGAGCTCAGCTCGCACGATGTTTGATTTGTGTGATGCATGCATTAGTGCTGGAGCGAGAGCTCGCACTAGAGTTTTACATGCATAGGTGCTAGAGTATAACTCGCACCAGATTTCACATGCTTTTGCGTGACACGGTGCTAGAGTCTAACTCGCACCAGATTTTATAAGATTTTCATACAATTTATATACAGAGTGCTGAGCATAGCTCGCACTAGTTTTACTGGATTTGTGGAGTAGCGCTGTCTGCCCTTGGAGTCAGCCAAAAGGCCCAACAGGCTCAAAAGACCTCTTAAGTAGGGTGAGAGTGAGGGATGAGGTTGGCGGCCTTGTGGAGATGTAAAACGGGCTCTGCCAAGTTTACTTGATTTGATGAGAGTGCTGAGCATCGCTCGCACTGATTTTTATGAGAACATACGATGAGCCGTGCTTGGAGCATCGGGTAGACTGTGTGTCACCGACTTAATAGGCTCGCACGTGCGTTTTGAGACATGGCAACAAGTATTGAGTTATGAAAACCTCTATGGGAAGCAGGCCATTTGGGCTGGAGTACCTAGAGTGATATGGGTCCATGGAGTACGATGTACCGTGCAAGTAGCATGGAGTACGATGTACCGTGGGGTATCTTCGGATACGGTATCTTTGTGATACAGGGTATCTTCGGATACGGTATCTTTGTGATACGGGGTATCTTTGTGATACGGTATCTTTGTGATACAGGGTATCTTCGGATACGGCATCTTCGGATGCGTGAGATCGGATAAGACTGACAGGTTGGATTGACCCACCTCTCGGGCAGTTCCCGATCAGGGTGAGACCTCGCACACTGGGATCCGTGAAGCTAGAGGGACTCACGAGGACATATTGGCCAGTCCTAGTTATTACCGATATATAGTATTGCCTAGTCTCGTATCTTATATATATATACGTATGTTTTCGATATCGATGCTTTTGAGAAACTCAATTTCCATGGTTTTGTGTGAGTCAGGATCACCCGAAGGAGGGGTCGAGTCCTGACTTCATTGTGAAATTTTTAAAGAGAAAGAAATGATTTAAAATAATTGCATGTTGAGTTTTCCGTGCAAACTTGATTTACATAACATCATAACTTTCATATCATATGTTTTAAAATGTGTGGAGAAAGGGTGGTTTATGCATGGCACCACGTTCATGTAGGTAGTATGGTTACCTACTTGTTCGTAGGATTGCCTTACTGAGCTTGATGTGCTCACCCCTTTCATTTTCTCCCACAGATAATCTCCAGTTGAAGTCGCGACGACTCAGTGCTGCATTCCGGATATCCGCTGCTGCCCATCAACATAAGGTATATATACACTTGTACATATTGTATCTACATAAGCATAGCACAGTAACATGTTTGTAAGTAACTTTAGGGGATGTATAAATAATATAAACAATTATAAATGACTGGAGAATAAATAAGTTAGATGGTAATTGAATGGTGGGACTGGCATTGACGCACAGCCCAATTATTAGTGGAGTGTTGGTCACGATTCGAGGACAGGTAAGAATGTAAGTAAGAAAATAATAAAAAGCGAAAAATTAACTCTGATTTTTGGGTAGTTTGGCGTGACAGTATCACACCTGAAACGGGAGGTGGGTCGTCCTACCCGCCAGAACAGCATACACCAGGATTGCGAGGGCAAGGCTTGCTGCCTTGTGGCTAATGCCACTTCACTCCAACAATCCCCACGGTACAGCATATTTCGCGTGACATACACGGTACAAAGTACTCCGTGAACCCAAGCTCAGTCAGGGGTGCCTGTAATAGGTCTTATCCACCCATATCATCTCTGTCTCAGTACGCACGTGTGAGCATATCATCTCTCTGTGACACACAGTCTACAGGAGGCTCCAGCACGGCTATATGCATGTAATACAATTCCCTGTGCGAGCGAAGCTCAAGCACGGCTCCATGCATATTCATGATATCAGAAAACCTCGTACGAGCGAAGCTCTAGCACGGTTTCATAAAAATCAGTAAAATCTGCGTACGAGCAGTGCTCCAGTACGACTTAAACTGATTATAAATTCAAGTAAAATCCACGTACGAGCAATGCTCTAGTACGGATATGTATATAAAACTCAGTAAAACCTCGTACGAGAAAAACTCCAGTACGACATTCAAATGAATTATGAAAACCATGTAAAACTTTGTACGAGCAACGCTCCAGCACAAATGAATGCTTAAGTAAATCAAATCTCGTGCGAGTTATACTCCAGCACAGCTTTATGCATAATTAAATCAAATCTCGTGCGAGTTACACTCCAGCATGGCTTTATGCAATATCAAATCAAAACAGGATGCGAGCTAAGCTCCAGCATCTCTCATGCATGTCAAATCATTAAAACTAGTGCGAGCAATCGCTCCAGCACCATTTTATGCATACCACGTCAAAAGAAATCAAAACATGTCAAAACATGTCTAAACAGAGTGCGAGCTAGGCTCCAGCAGCTCTAATTTCACAATAATAAAAATCAGTGCGAGCACCATGCTCTAGCACATTTCATGCATATGATGCCACACAAGTCGGTGCGAGCAAGGGCTCAAGCACATTTATGCACATTCACAAACGTAGATATAGTGCGAACTACGTGTCGGCACTATCTGTTTCCATATAAACTTGATAGTTGGCCGTTTTCCAAAGAAATTTCCATTTAAATATTAATAACACCTACGTAGTGTTATTTTGGGAAACTTATGCAATTACTGGCCAATCTATCGATTTACTTTGATTAAAATCAAGAAAATTCCTTAATCATAAAAAGCCTTAAATCATGCATTTCATGCATGTCATGCTTTCACCATCCTTAGGTGAACTTCCCTCAATAGGGGTAAAATAGACTTTTCACCTATTTCGATCCTTAAAATTATTTAAACCACTTTTAGGACCTTTATACAATATCAGTGTATACATACATATTCAGTGTACAAAAAATCTATTAAAATACGCGTAGCTACCTCTAGCTACTCACATAATTCCCTTACCTCATTTATCTATACAGTCTGGCCTTTCCACTGATGACTCGTCGCACAGTCCGATTTGCTCTCAATCCAAATCAAATCTCCGGAACTGCGGATACACATTCATCAGGTCAAATATAATACAATTTAATGTATTTCATAATTTTTTGGGCTTAATTTAAATCATTGGGCCCGTTTACCCATATTGGGCCCGATTGCACCATAATGGGCCTTAATCAGCCTTAAGCCCGTTTACTACACTTTATCGAGGCCTATTGGGCTTATTGGGCCCATCAGTAATTTATTTAGCCTCGTTCTAAATTCTCAGATATCTCAATTTAATATTTACGACAATTTATCTCAATTTCTAGAATTTAATTCATTTATGCGAAAATTAAATTCGTAATTTATGCGTTAAATATCAATCACGCATAACGATATAAAATTGTCGTAAATAAGGGTCACTTACCTGTTATTCCATGATAGTACTCAAATCGAGACTGTCTCGAGCTCTCAGTTGATGCCAAATCGTCGAGCTACACAATTAAATATATTTTCGGGTAAACTTTCAGTCGATTATTTATCAAATTAAATATTCCAAAAAAATAAATCGGTCAATTTGACCGCTTACCGACTTACCCGAAGCTCGATTGCATCACTGGAATTTTCTCCAATTTTTTCTCTTTTTCTTTTTTCCTTTTTCTTCCTTTTTTTCCTCTCTTTTTGGCTGAACCGGTCCGATCCGGTTCAACCCGGTTCGGACCACCGGTTCGATCTGGTTCGGTTCGGCTGGTTCAGGCAACATTTGGTCGTGCCAGTGCCGTCCGGCCGGTTCCCGGCGTGCTTCCAGCACCAATCGATGCGCCACGGTCTGGGCTTCCATAATCGGGCCTCGGTTGGGGTCGAATCGGCGCCATCGCCGGCAACTTCCACGGTGCGTCTTTGCTGGTGATGGTTCGCCCGAGGTCGGCCGACCTTCACCGACCCTCGTCGGTCCCTCAGCCTCGCCGGTGGTGGCTCGTCCGGTGGTTCCTCGGTCTCGGCTTCCGTTTCGCCATTTCCCTCTGTTTCTTTTCTTTCTGTTTCAGAATTCGTTTCTTTTTTTTTTAACATTTTATTTATAATTTATTTTTAATATTATTTTATTCAATAAAATAATATTAAAAATCCACAAATATCTAAAAAATTATATTTTATTCATTTAATCCATAAATAAATTTATCAGTCCGATTTTACCTTTTTCGGTATATTTTTTTATTATTTTCGGGATTATTTTTTGATACGAAAATCCCAGTTTATTCCAATAAATTCATATCTTGATCAATTTAACCCGAAATTTAATTATTTCCTCGTTATTGATCAAGATTTCTCAATCCCCTATTTTTAATTAAATTTTCTTGTCCCGTTTAATACCGAATTTTGGTCTTTTGACCATTTTACCCTTGCACGTTTTCGAGAATTCCATTTCAATCCTTTTGCATTTTTAAATGCACTCGAAAATATCAGGTCTTACAATCTCCCCCACTTAAGAAATTTGGTCCTCCAAATTAGAACCAAGTCTAATGAGTCCATAACAACTCCGGATATGTCTATCGCATCATATATTGTCATCCTCAAGCGACTTTTTCCGGAGTATAATTCCACCATCATACTTAACTAGGGAGATCATCTTAAACCTCAACACTTTCTCCTTTCATCTAATACCTGAATCAATTTTCCAATCATACTTTATACTTTCATTAAGCTAAACTGTTAGAAATCCGACCACATATGCTGGGTCCGGATATTAATTTTGAAACATCATAAGATAGGACACATAGTGGATGCCTGTTTATTCAAGTGGTAATGCCAACCTACAGGTCTTATCTCCCACTTGTCCAATATCTCTATCCGAATCTCGTTATGTCCTTAAGACAAGTAACTGCCAACAATAATGATTCACCCTCGGTGAATTCCAATGGTTTTCTATCTCTTGTCAGCATAGCTTTTCTATCTGCTCTGAGGTGTTCTAAATTTTTCACAAATCAACTGAACATCCCCAGAGATTTTTCTTACCCATTCGAGAACAATTCTCCATCTGTCACCCACTTCTTCTTATCCAAGTCAGGGAACAACTCCCTACGGCCATACCATGCCTCATATAATGTCATCCCGATACTCAAGTGACAACATCATCACTGGCGAATTTGGTTAGTAGCTACTGATCATCCCAGGAGCTCATAAAATCAATGGCACACGCTCTCATCACATCCTCCAGAACCTGTACAGTCCTCTCTGACTAACCATCTGTCTGAGGATGGAAGCTGTGCTAACACTTAATCGGGTTCCCATAGCTTCCTGAAAAACATATTCCCAGAAGTGGGAAGTGAAGCGGGAATCCCTATCTGGTATCATACTCCCTGGAACGCTACATAATGTTTCACAATTTTCCATACATAAAAATCCGCCTACACACTCAGAGTATCTGGGGATTTCCATAGCCAGAAGGTGGGTAACTAAATCAATCTATCAACTATCACCTAGATAGCCTCGTGATCCATCCGGGTCCTCTGTAACCCATCACGAAGTTTCATGGTAACTTGTTCCCTTTTCGTGTCAATATAGGTAGAGGCTGCAATAACCCTGCAACTTCTTTTGCTCTACCTTAATCTGCTGACATACGAGACACTTTCTCCACAATCTTTACAATGTTTCTTTTTCTATCTAACCACCAATACCCTTTTTCAGATATTCAAATATATTTATTATTTTCTCGGATGCACTGTATATCCTGAAGAATGAGCTTCTGACAATAACACTATCTCAACAACTGTGGTCCTGGGGAGCACTTATACTGTCTCTGAACCTCTGTAAGTCATCAACACTCACTGTGAACTCTGTCACTATACCCTTCTGAATCTGACCCACACTATCGACACCATGTCGATTATCACGCTAAGCCTGGTAAATCCGATCACACAAATTTGGTTCTAACCTCAAGCTAGCTGTCACACAATCACTGTCATCATCAGAAGGGATCTCATCACTACTGAGGCTCACAACTGCTCTAGCAGCTCACGCTCCCTGACCATAATATGTGACACCATCCCAAGGCTCTTTCTGTTCAAAGCATCAGCCTTTACATTAGCCTTTCCTGGGTGGTAAAATGTTCACAATCATAATTCTTTGAAGCTCTAACCCTCTTGGTTATCTCATATTCTACTCTTTCTGTAAAAACAGATACCCGGGGCTTTTACGATCAGTGCATATCCGAAATGTCTCACCGTATAAGTGGTGGCGCCATACTTCCAGTGTAATCACTATGGCTGCCAACTCTAAATCATGGGTCGGATAGTTTCCCTCACGGTCCTTGAACATATCTAGATCCATAAACGATTATCTTCCCATTTTACATCAATACACAGCCCAATCCTTATTTGGAGGTATCCATACACACTAAAACCTCTTGAGCTGTTGGTTATGGTGAGATTACTTACAGTGGTCAGTTTATTACTTCAATATAACCAAAACTCACTGAAGCCATTTTCATACTTATCATACCACTCGTATGCAATCTTTTCCCAAATGAAATGTGTCAACTGAGTAGCCCATTTCGAGAAACTCTTAACACCTCGTCTGTAAGACAGTTTCCTGTTGCTACTCATGCTTTTCCCTGAACTTCGAATACATCAAAATATCATCACTATAGATGACAACCAATCGGTCTAGGTAAGGTTTAAATACCTTATCGTAGTTGAGTTCCACAAAATACTTCAATCACTCATATCCTTGACTTATGTACGCATAAACGTATAACGTCATTCCGAAATAGCTTTCGTTCAAGATACTAGCTCACGTCATTTCTTTCCTCTTATATTAGCGGCTTTTATAAAATTTTAATTTTTTAAACTTCATGATTAATCAAATTCTATATTTCTTCATCGTACCAGCAAAGGTACCCAAATTTAATGTATATATTACGACCTTCGATTTCAATTTATAAGTTATGTGTGCGCTTAACGGCACTGTCAAGTCTTCAGGCAGGGAGATATTTTGAAATACCTTTATTAACCCTCAGACTTGACTACATACCGTTTAATCTAAATTACTTTGCATATCAAGGATATCCTTACCTTGCATACGTCTTTTATTCCAATATATCTTGTATGCAGGATCTATCACAGCTCCAAGCTCATCTCCTTTCATATATCACTAATAACCAACTCTTTCATTACGTGTTAAACTTATAATACACTTTTCAGTGATGTTTTCACCCCTATTTTCAACTTACAATCCCTATACCCATACTCAGTTAGTGAAAATCAACTAACTATCATCATTTTGCCTAAGGGTACAGGTTTCACATCTTTCGCTAGCTTATTAGCAACTGAAGGCGGTATAAATAAATGCGTGGCACCAGGATCCATTAAAATAATTATTTCATTATTAACTACCAGTGTGGTATCTTCCACCACATCCTATGAAACATCAATAGTGTCCTGGTCCAAGGCATACACTCGCCCTCGTCCAACGTCTTATTTCCATGGTAACTACCACACATCTTACACTGCTTACACTGCTACTCTGTTCCGTAGCAGGTCGAGGTCCTCAAATCACAATACCCCTCATAAGTGTTGAAATTAGATATACTAGGGTTTATCAATAAACTTACCCTGTGATTTATCAACTCTACGCTTTTACCAAACTACCTTTTCTCGTTCTGACATCCTTGTCATCCTCTATTCTCTTTTATCTCTATTTCGGCACTTACTACCTTTCCCAATCTCAGAGGCGTGCAACTCATGATCTTATTTACACAACTATAGTCTGGGCAATGCCTCGACATAGGTAGTGATATCTAACGGGCTAATCAGACTCTAATTGACAATCTGAGTCCTTCATGAACTTTCAGACATCTCGACTCTCACTATTCATCGTGTCCGAGTCACATGTACCCAGGAATATAAACTGAGTATCATACTCGTTAATCAACATGTTCCTCTGGGTCAGAGTAATGAATGTTATCTTTAATTTTCCTTTAAACAATATCTGGGATATTCTGTCACCGGAATACATCTAGAATTACTTTTCATGTCCATTCTAGATGTCTAATTCTTTAAATGGGTCGAGCGAACTTCCACCAATGTTTCGACTCGCCCTCTAATCTCATACATACTTTGAGCAATTAGCTCTATAATATTCTCCACACTCCGCTCTAACCTCGCGAAGCGTATCTCAATATTATCTGATCTCTCTGTCAGACTCTATCAGATCTCTCTATCGGACTCTGTGGGGCATGCTCAACATCAGCCTCTACGTCAATCTCATCTCGAGTCTCATGTGGCAACTCAGTACAACTCTCGGGCCTACCTCAACAGCCTCGAGTTCGTGTACTCGCATCTCAACCATAGCGGCTATCAGTCAATGAGTCTATTCTTGCATTTAAAACCAAATTCTTAGCTGCACTTCCATCTCGATATACACAATTGTATCTAAATAATGCACAGTACATGGGGATGAAAACTTCCTTAACCACTAACACCGACTCATATCAGGCCAACTCAAGCTCTGATACCATTAAACCTGTCACGACCCAAATTACCTAAAAATCAGAGTAAATTTTTCACTTTTTCATTTATTATTTAATTCTTACCTTTCTCTCATCGTGACCATCCTACAAACAGTTGGGCTATGATTCGGTGTTAGTCACCTCACACTATTTCCAATTCCATTTTCGTAATCACATTTATATATCAGAGTTTACCATCTTTGACTTTAATTAAATACATACTCATTGGTATTATAACTCTACATCCCCTACATCATATCCGTTTACAGTACTGTGCATTACATGTTTAGATACAAAATCATACCAATGTGTATACCTGTCTCTCGATGGGAAGCAGCGGATACCAAGCATGCAAGTCCTCAGCCGCTTACTAATTTCTGTGAGTGCTCTGAAAAGATGGAAAAATAAGGGGGTGAGCAAACCACATGCTCAGTAAGGAAATTATGCAAGTAAGTAGATAGCTCCACTATCTACATTCTCATAATGCCATGCCCTTAAATCCATTTCTTTTCATTTAAAATTTCACGAACAAAGTCATGCATATTCAATGCCATAGTTTATCCAAAACTATTTGTGCATATATAAATCATGTAATTCATGCATTCAAGCATTTTATGTGACATCATTAAATCATATTAAGCATGAATTAGATCAAGATCATGCAGTCTTTTATGCCATGTAAGACAAAACATGGATTTCAAATGAAAGCATGGAAAACTTCACATGCTACTGCATTTAAATCAAAACATTAAAACTGCAGTAAAAACTAACCCTTCCGGGTCAATCAACTCATAAAACAATCTCATAATTCCATTTCAAACACATAAAACAATTCGTTAAAATTTCATTATAAAACTTCAGTTATAAAACCACCCTTCTTTCAGGGTCACATATCATAAAATCATATGAAATCATAAATTCGTCAAATCGGGGGACTGACCCCTCTTTCGGGTCTACCCTGGTCTAACAGACCACAAGTTATATCATGTGAGACAATCATCTGATTATACCAGTAACATCGAGGACTATGGCCATATCCTAGTGATCCCTGGCAACATGGTACCTAGTGTGCGGGGTATCACACCTAAAACGGGAGGTGGGTTGTCCTACCCGCCAGAACAGCATAACACCAGGATTGCGAGGGCAAGGCTTGCTGCCTCATGGCTAATGCCACTCCACTCCAACAATCTCCACGGTACAGCGTACTCCGCGTGACATACACAGTACAAAGTACTCTGTGAACTCGAGCTCAGTCAGGGGTGCCTGTAATAGGTCTTATCCACCCATATCATCTCTGCCTCAGTACGCACGTGTGAGCATATCATCTCTCTGTGACACACAGTCTACAGGAGGCTCCAGCAGGGCTATATGCATGTAATACAATTCCCTGTGCGAGCGAAGCTCAAGCACGGCTCCATGCATATTCATGATATCAGAAAACCTCGTGCGAGCGAAGCTCTAGCACGGTTTCATAAAAATCAGTAAAATCTGCGTACGAGCAGTGCTCCAGTACGACTTAAACTGATTATAAATTCAAGTAAAATCCATGTACGAGCAATGCTCTAGTACGGATATGTATATAAAACTCAGTAAAACCTCGTACGAGAAAAACTCCAGTACGACATTCAAATGAATTATGAAAACCATGTAAAACTTTGTGCGAGCAATGCTCCAGCACAAATGAATGCTTAAGTAAATCAAATCTCGTGCGAGTTATACTCCAGCACGGCTTTATGCATAATTAAATCAAATCTCGTGCGAGTTACACTCCAGCACGGCTTTATGCAATATCAAATCAAAACAGGATGCGAGCTAAGCTCCAGCATCTCTCATGCATGTCAAATCATTAAAACTAGTGCGAGCAATCGCTCCAGCACCATTTTATGCATACCACGTCAAAAGAAATCAAAACATGTCAAAACATGTCAAAACAGAGTGCGAGCTAGGCTCCAGCAGCTCTCATTTCACAATAATAAAAATCAGTGCGAGCACCATGCTCTAGCACATTTCATGCATATGATGTCACACAAGTCGGTGCGAGCAAGCGCTCAAGCACATTTATGCACATTCACAAACGCAGATATAGTGCAAACTACGTGTCGGCACTATCTGTTTCCATATAAACTTGATAGTTGACCGTTTTCCAAAGAAATTTCCATTTAAATATTAATAACACCTACGTAGTGTTATTTTGGGAAACTTATGCAATTATTGGCCAATCTATCGATTTACTTTGATTAAAATCAAGAAAATTCCTTAATCATAAAAAGCCTTAAATCATGCATGTCATGCTTTCACCATCCTTAGGTGAACTTCCCTCAATAGGGGTAAAATAGACTTTTCACCTATTTCGATCCTTAAAATTATTTAAACCACTTTTAGGACCATTATACAATATCAGTGTATACATACATATTCAGTGTACAGAAAATCTATTAAAATACGCGTAGCTACCTCTAGCTACTCACATAATTCCCTTACCTCATTTATCTGTACAGTCTGACCTTTCCACTGATGACTCGTCGCGCAGTCCGATTTGCTTTCAATCCAAATCAAATCTTTGAAACTGCGGATACACATTCATCAGGTCAAATACAATACAATTTAATGTATTTCATAATTTTCTGGGTTTAATTTAAATCATTGGGCCCGTTTACCCATATTGGGCCCGATTGCACCATAATGGGCCTTAATCGGCCTTAAGCCCGTTTACTACACTTTATCGAGGCCTATTGGGCTCATTGGGCCCATCAGTAATTTAATTATCCTCATTCTAAATTCTCAGATATCTCAATTTAATATTTGCGACAATTTATCTCAATTTCTAGAATTTAATTCATTTATGCGGAAATTAAATCCGTAATTTATGCGTTAAATATCAATCACGCATAACGATATAAAATTGTCATAAATAAGGGTCACTTACCCGTTATTTCATGATAGTACTCAAATCGAGACTATCTCGAGCTCTCAGTTGATGCCAAATCGTCGAGCTACACAATTAAATATATTTTCGGGTAAACTTTCAGTCGATTATTTATCAAATTAAATATTCCAAAAATTAAATCGGTCAATTTGACCGCTTACCGACTTACCCGAAGCTCGATTGCATCACTGGAATTTTCCCCAATTTTTTCTCTTTTTCTTTTTCCCTTTTTCTTCCTTTTTTTCCTCTCTTTTTGGCTGAACCGGTCCGGTCCGGTTCAACCCGGTTCGGACCGCCAGTTTGGTCTGGTTCGGTTCGGTCGGTTCAGTCCGGTTCGGTCGGTTCAGGCAACATTTAGTCGTGCCGACGCCGTCCGGCCGGTTCTCGGCGTGCTTCCAGCACCAATCGGTGCGCCACGGCCTGGGCTTCCATAATCGGGCCTCGGTTGGGGTCGAATCGGCGCCATCGCCGACGAATCGTGATTTCTTCCCCGCGGCTTCTCCTTCTTTTTTCGGCATTTTTCGGCGACTTCCACTGCGCGTCTTTGCCGGTGATGGTTCGCCCTAGGTCGGTCGACCTTCGCCGACCCTCGCCGGCCCCTCAGCCTCGCCGGTGGTGGCTCGTCCGGTGGTTCCTCGGTCTCGGCTTCCGTTTCGCCATTTCCCTCTATTTCTTTTCTTTCTATTTCAGAATTCGTTTCTTAGTTTTTTTCTTTTTTTAACATTTTATTTATAATTTATTTTTAATATTATTTTATTCAATAAAATAATATTAAAAATCCACAAATATCTAAAAAATTATATTTTATTCATTTAATCCATAAATAAATTTATCAGTCCGATTTTACCTTTTTCGGTATATTTTTTGATTATTTTCGGGATTATTTTTTGATACGAAAATCTCAGTTTATTCCAATAAATTCATATCTTGATCAATTTAACCCGAAATTTAATTATTTCCTTGTTATTGATCAAGATTTCTCAATCCCCTATTTTTAATTAAATTTTCTTGTCCCGTTTAATACCGAATTTTGGTCTTTTGACCATTTTACCCTTGCACGTTTTCGAGAATTCCATTTCAATCCTTTTGCATTTTTAAATGCACTCGAAAATATCAGGTCTTACACCTTGGTTTCAAAATAGCGTGCTAATTAGATGCTTTCATGGTTTTTTAGGAAGGGAGGTACTTTCAGGTACCTTGGTTGACCTTTAAACCTAACCACACTACACTGATACAGAAATCTTATCATATCGAATATCAGTAATTGATAACAATGCAGAAACCAATTTTTAATGCACTTTTATAAAATTGAAATCTCTTTCTAATCAAAATACTTACAAATATAGAATTATATAATGGAAAACTAATATGTAATGACAGAAAACAAAAGACTTATAACTGATAGCTGAAAGTAGAAAGCTTATAACTGGTAACTTAAAACGAAAAGCTTATAATTGATAACTGAAAACATAAAGATTATAATAGATAATAAAGGGTGTAATCGAGCCGAGTCGAGATGATTCAGCATCAGGCTCAAGCTTGGCTCGACTTGAAAACTTAAAGCTCAAAACTCGACTCAAGCTCTATCGAACTTAGCTTTTATAGCTCGAGCTCAGCTCGACAAAACGCTCGAGTCGCTTGAGTTTGGCTCGATAGGCTCGAACTTGACTCGTTAGGATTGATTTATCATTTTTCAACTATATATTATAATGATAAGATAGTAAATTAACAATAAAAAATTAAAAACATATATATATATATTCAAAAAGCTGGATAAGGCTCGCAAGCCTCTCTCATCGAGTATTTAAAAGCTCAACCTGACTCATTACTCGAATAACTTAAGCTCGAGCTTGGATAAAAAACAAACAAGTCGAATTCGAGTAATTATCGAGCCGAACTCAAGCAACTCACAAGTAGCTTAACTCGTTTACACCCTACAAATAACTAAAACTTATAACTGATAAAATATACATACAGGCAAAGTCTCTGATTGTAAATACAAGATATCATCACTGTAGCTAACAATGGAACTTATATCCTAGAAACAAGGGTTTTACCTATGGCCATAAATCTCGATTCTAATCCCTAGTGATCAACTGTGATCAGCAACTTACCATGACATTGTCGGATAAGCGTGAATACCTACATAAAGAGTACAAATACTCAGGTAGTTTCTATAGTTGCTCTATCGACGTAACATAGTGCTACAGAGTGCCAATACACTAAAAACAGGGGAAGAGTTGAAAACAGAGAATATAAAAGATAATAAGCAATAATGTTAAATCCAGCGAACCTATTATCAAAACATGTCTAGGTGAGAGTAAAGCTTTTATATGTATATATATATATACATATGTATATGCAAGCTTATAAAATCTCATTCATATAATACTATATGTGCAAACACAATGGTAACTCACAATATAGTTCTCAAATCATATACAACATATCGCAAAAATTCTTATATTTATACTTTACTAAAAATAAGGAAATTCGGCTATAGTACGAGGTAAACTAGTATTATTACCCAGACTGTAAGGGAGACAAAAAATTTATATCCACAAGGCAGTTAATTGTTTAGATTTTCATACAGTTGGTTTGTATAAAATGTATACATTATTCAAAAGCTATTTTGGAGCATAAAAAAGGATCATACGAGATTAACCGCTTCCTGTGCAATTAACTTACCGAAACTTTACTGAACTTTAACTTATCGCAACCTTAACCAACCATCTTCCACAAATCACGGTAGGTTCCTGAAACTTACAATATCATATAAGTTACTTAGTACTCACTTCACAAGGCCTTAATACGCACTGAAGTCACCTAATCGATATACTTTAACATGACTTTTATTAAGTCACATTAAAATATAAAGTGAAAAAGCCACAATTCAATCATTTTCGATCATTCTAATTGCACTTATCATATCAGTACTTGTTTATCATTGACCTAACTCTGAAATTACTCTAGATAAGCAAATTTTCCTTTTAGTTAACCGAATATATAACATTGTCCCAACATCATTTTTATTCCATAATAACATTCATTTCATGCCTAATTACATGTAATTCAAAACATATAGCAAAACCCCTATGGAATTCACACTTTTTCACACTAAAACCCTAGTGGTTGAATCTACATGTGCATGTTACACACACATTCAATTCATTCTAACTTCATATATCATCACTACTCATCATATAATTAACATGTATTAAATTGAAGCATTAAAACCAAGCTTACCAATAAAAATTCTAAGTGGCTGAATATGGAAGACAATTTTATAGGGTGTTTTGCTCAAATTTAAAGGCATAGAATGTGATGCCTTGGAAACGTGAAAATATGGGCAAATTTTAACATTCTTAATCCTTTATTTAAGTTGCATTCCTATTAGTGCCGATTAATTAACCATTTTATTTTATAAAAATTTCACCAGCACAACGATGTATTTGTATCCCTACCTTTTTGTAAAGTTCAAATTACAGTTTGTATTTGCAACCAGTTGATTTTAGTTTCTTTTTCTGCAAGACTATAAATTCATTCTCATTACATCACCTTAATATTTATGAAATATACTTTATTATACAAATTGAACATTTACAACTTTATTTACATTCATACTTACCTAATTTACATCCCAAAAATTTTTTTACAACAACTATCTATGCTTTACAGGAAGTCTGGCAAATAAAGTAAAAACATACCTTACTTGTACTGGAGATAGCCTAGAGAGGGTCGAATCCACCCATCCACGACTACTATATAGCAAGTATAGGAAACTGATCACTGAAGGTAGTCTGTAAGAGTAAAGGAAAGGGGATAGCTCTTCAAGCTCAATAAGACAAGCGTTTAAAGTAGTCTTAGTAGTAAAACATGTAAAGGCAAATTGCTATAATTCAAGCTTAATAAAATAATATATACATGTGTATAAGTCGAAACCTGTCTAGTTTCAAAAATCAGGTTAAAACATATTTGACATCATAACTAGTAACATGTAACTTATAAATCACATAGCTCATTACTTTTCTTTAAAAATATCATGTAAACTTACATATCGCGTAGCATAAATATCACGTAACTTAAGACTTTTCTTTAAAAATCATAATGTATAATTTCATGGAGACTATGCAAAGACTGTCTTCTCCTACCGAGTTCCACTATGCTCTTGATGTGGATAAATAATCAGCATCAATCCACATCAAGGCAATAGAACCATAAGGTGGAAGAATGAATGAAATAATGATGCCACCCGAATGCACCAAAAAAATCTAACCGAGAGTTGCAAGAACAATAGTTTAACAAACAAAAACATAAGCAAGTTGGAAAACCGAGAGCTAACAGCTAGAAAAAACAATGATTTTCATGGTAACACTAAAATAAAGATCTGGGATTGAAATGGAATCAAACAGTAGAGAAAATGGAAATGAAACTATTCATTAATAAAACAAAGAACTAGAAATGAACAAAAAATTTGCAAGAAAATAAAATTTAACATGAATAGTAATCTAACAATGGTGGCTATCGGAAAAAGAAAAAAACTTAAAAACAATAAATCCTAAAATAAACCCTAAAACTATTCTACCCTAATTTTTACCTCTATTCTAACCTAGGCTCCCCCTTTTCAATTGTCATCATATTCTATTTATACACAAACTTATAGGTACAATTATAATATATATTTTTTTAATCCTAGATGAGTTGGCATTGTTTGGCCACTTGTCTTCACACCATTGGCTCCTTGAAAAATAATATTTCCATGTCATCTATCTTTTTGTCCAATTGGATGTGCTAGGCTTGTGTTGTCCGCGTGGTCCAATCTCGATTTTAGCTCAATTTCGGTCCATTTTCTACCGAAATATTCAAAATTCATCCAGATTTAATTTATCTGCAAACATGAGATTTAATTAAATAAAGGGGATAATTAACAAAATAAATTGGGGATTTAAATAATTAATTAGAAAATTAAGCACAAACAATTCTAAAATGATAGAACTATCACACCCCCAAACTTGAGCTTTTGCTTGTCCTCAGGCAAAACAAAATAATTGTAGGAATGACAAGTACAAAACATAATAATTTCTCCAATATTATCCTCAAAGAAAAAGTACAGACTATGAAATCAAAGATTCATAATTACAAGTCCAACATTCAAAATTATTCAATCATAAGTCCTAACCCAAATTGGACTCCTCGTGAGTGTGTGAAAAATGTCAGTCACTTCACAGTACATTATCCGGATTAGATTATGCAAACACAGTGAATGCAAAGTCAATGACATGTGATCATTCCCATAAGTTTGCTTTTCACTTCTCTCTCCACTAATGTAGTCACACTTAACTAAAGATCAATAGGACTTCATTAAGCTTGTAATGTAAGGCTGGGGTTAGGATATGATAAAGTTGATTTAGGTTTAATTACCCCTTAACATGCATTACTTTTTGGATCTTAATGTAAGAGCTCAAATTTATTCCCACAAACATATTTATTTCACTAAACATTTTTTCTATTTTTGTATTTTTCTTCTTTTTCTTTTTCTTTCATTTTCTTTTCATTTTTTCATTTTTATTTTTAATTTTTTTGAACATTCACTATCACCAGATACCCATATGTACAAAGCTGAAAATATATCCCAATGACTTTTCATGCTTTTGGGGTAAGGGATAGGAAAAAAGTATTTAAGCTAAGGAAAATTTATGCAGGTGTATTTACAGGGAAAAACTTATTTGGCCCTGATGGGTGACTAAGGATAAAATATGTACAGGGATGGCTAGAAAGGCTCAAACGATCCAAATATGGCCTAAATCATCTCCCTAATTAAGTGTGATCTAATATTTCACCTTGAGATTAGATCAAACAAATTCTAGAATATGATGCACAAAATCAACTGAACAAATGCAATCCTAGGTCCACATAAGTAATAAATATACAGATTCATAACATGACATGTGCATAGGATGAGGAAATCACAATCAGAATCAAGACAAATTCAAGAATTCAACTTCATGCTTTTCCTATAATCATGTTTCTCAGTCAATCAAAATCATACTTAATCATGGGATCATATCATTGGAATATGGGAAAACTACATGCTAAGCACAAAATCATCCCAAAATCAAACAGTTTAAGCTCAGATTTTCAAAAAAAATTTGAAAATTTTTTCAATTTTGCCCAAATTTTTGAAAAATACTCAAGTGATATCCCCTCCCCCAAACTTAAAGTGCACAGTGTCCTCAGTGTGCAGATAATATAAGAATTGAAGTTCAGGAACAAAGTACTCCCCTTTCTGATAATGATGAACAACTGAATCTTTTATTGAAATCGTAAAACTAGAAAATAAACCTGCAAAATAAACAAAGAAAGAAACAACAGAAAAGAAAAAGAACTATATACAAAAAGTGAAAAGAAAAACACAACCACTTCAAATGCAGCTGAAGAAAACAACACTTAGCAGCAGGGCGAAGGGTAGGAGGATTAGCCAGAATGGTGATAGAATGTTAACAGTTAAATCCTCCTTAGCTCTATCTACTTCCCTCCTTCTTTCATATTTCTTATGCTCAAGCCTTATATCCTCCTCAATCTCCATTTTAAAACAATCTTGAGAGTCATCAAGGAACTTCAAAGGTTTGAAAACATTAAATGTCACCTCCTGATCTAAGACTCTCATGGTTAATTCCCCTTTTTGTATGTCAATTAATGTCCTACCAGTAGCTAGGAAAGGTCTGCCTAAAATAATGGGGACTTCCCTGTCTTCCTCCATATCTAGTACAATAAAATCTGCAGGGAAAATAAACTTGTCCACCTTTACTAAGACATCCTCAATGACCCCCTTTGGATATTTAATGGATCGATCTGCTAGCTGAAAGGTCATTGTAGTGGGCTTGACATCCCCTATTCCTAACTTCTGATAGATAGACAAAGGCATTAGATTGATACTAGCTCCAAAATCACACAGGGCTCTACCAAAGAATAGATTTCCAATAGTGCAGGGCATGGTAAACTCCCGGGATCCATGAGCTTGGGGGGTAATCTCCTCTGGATAATGGCACTACATTCCTCAGTTAAGGCTGCCATCTCATAATCTTCCAATCTCCTTTTCCTAGAGAGGATATCCTTCAGAAACTTCACATAATTTGGCATTTGCTTTAAAGCATATGCGAAAGGAATGTTGATGTGAAGCTTCTTAAAAACCTCAAGAAATTTAGCGAATTGTTGATCAAGCTTTTGGTTTTGAAACCTCTGAGGAAAAGGTATTGGTGGTCTAACTGGAGGGGATGTAGTGGAAACATGTGTAGCATCAGAGGATGAGGAAGACTGTGAAGAAGAAGAAGGTATAGATGAAGAAGCGCCTAGCTTTATTTCCATTGCAGCCTGATCTTGATGTTCCTGCTCTTTCTGAGCTGCTTCATTAGAACCTATGTGTTTATCAACGATGCCAAAAACTTAACACGCCCTAAGGGTACTGTCTGCAAGTGCACGGGTCGTTCAAGTAATAATGGGAGTTGAGTCCCGGAATTATCGTTCCTCAGAGAAGTTGGTTAGCCTAATTAATTACCGGTTAATCTTACCCTATGGTATATCCTAGCAAATTATGAGATTAAAAGTGGGTGATCAATTAAGGCTAAAAATTAAAATTACTGGAAAGCAACTAAATAAAATAAAACCGAGCTAAAAATACTTACAATGCTCCAACCAATCAACCTACAAAAGAAAATTAAGACAGTTAAAATTAATTAACGCAATAAAATGCAGATAAGAAAATAAAGCAATAAAATTGATTAAACTAAAATTAAACTATCCTAGAATAAGATATGCACGTAATTAGACTAATTAATAAAAATGCAATTTAATTAAGAAACTAACTACAAATCTAAAAGATTAAAATATTAAATCTAAATTAATCTTAATTATCACTAATTACTAACTTAACAATAAAAATTAACTAATGCATGAAAAATAATTTTTGGAATTTTAATTAAAACTTAAAATGCATAAAATGAATTTATCTAAATTAATTTTAAGCACAACCCCTAATACTAGAATAAAAATTAATTACTGATTTAACTAAATCTAAGTTAAACTAATGAAACAAAGAAAATATAACTAACATGCAATTAAGAAATCAACTAACTAAGCTAACTAATAAACTTGAAATTAATCTATCTAAAAATGCATGCAAAATGAATTAAACAACTAAAATGATTTAGCCAAACGTGGCCTTAGACATTTGCAAATCCAAGTGGTCCTAATTGTGCATGTGTACACTGTACACGTTCTTCTCTAACAAAAATTGTTCTGTCCTCGGTTTTGTCCTGCTGTTCTAGGGTGTCCAGGAATCGTCCACGACTTCTGCTCCAGGTGCTGCTATTCCCATCTGTACACAGTACAATGCATGTCTCTGATGCCTGTCTCAGGTGCTGCGTCTGATGTACTGCTCCTGCTTCTGGTGAGTATCCTCAACCTGTCCAGCTAGTGTATGTCCCCCTCTGCTACACAGGAAGCTGCAACAGATCACGCACATTCCTCGTCTGCCCAACTAGCGTCTGCTTCAGTCCAAACTAATCACCAGTACACCCTCTTCGCAACCAACATTATTACAAGGTGTATCTCGGCATCAGCTGGGCATTGGTTACTAAGCAGCTGCTGTCACCACTTCTTGCCGAACATCACATCAACTCTTATCAGAATATGAACAGCAAGACAGACCATGGAATGAAAGAGAACATTAGCAAGAGAATATGTAATATGCATTTTAGTCAATGAAGAACAACAACTTAAAGGGACTGAAACTAAAAGTTAAAACAAAATAAAATATGAACAGCAAATCGGTGGGAAAACAGGGGAGAACAGAGAATCGATCGGCTTGCTAGTTTGTTTCATTGATCCATCCAGCTACCTGTCGAACACTATATCTCAGTACTAAACTTGAGCATCTCCACAAAAGCAGGAACTAAGATGACAATACAGAAAACCAAAACTAAACACTAAATTAATAATGTAGAAAAATCTAAGACATGAAAACAGGAAACTCCCGAGCTATGGTTTCCTTCACTGTCTTCTCCTACCGAGTTCCACTATGCTCTTGATGTGGATAAATAATCAGCACCAATCCACATCAAGGCAACAGAACCATAAGGTGGAAGAATGAATGAAATAATGATGCCACCTGAATGCACCTAAAAAATCTAACCGAGAGTTGCAAGAACAATAGTTTAATCAACAAAAACATAAGCAAGTTGGAAAACCGAGAGCTAACAGCTAGAAAAAACAATGATTTTCATGGTAACACTAAAATAAAGATCTGGGATTGAAACTGAATCAAACAGTAGAGAAAATGGAAATGAAACTATTCATTAATAAAACAAAGAACTAGAAATGAACAAAAACTTTGCATGAAAATAAAATTCAACATGAATAGTAATCTAACAATGGTGGCTATCGAAAAAAGAAAAAAACTTAAAAACAATAAATCCTAAAATAAACCCTAAAACTATTCTACCCTAATTTTTACCTCTATTCTAACCTAGGCTCCCCCTTTTCAATTGCCATCATATTCTATTTATACACAAACTTAGGGGTACAATTGTAATATATATATATTTTAATCCTAGATGAGTTGGCATTGTTTGGCCGCTTGTATTCACACCATTGGCTCCTTGAAAAATAATATTTCCATGTCATTTGTCATTTTGTCCAATTGGATGTGCTAGGCTCGTGTTGTCCGCGTGGTCCAATCTCGATTTTAGCTCAATTTCAGACTATTTTCTACCGAAATATTCAAAATTCATCCGGATTTAATTTATCTGCAAACATGAGAATTTTAATTAAATAAAATGGATAATTAACAAAATAAATTAGGGATTTAAATAATTAATTAGGAAATTAAGCACAAATAATTCTAAAATTATAGAATTATCAGTTATTTACATGCTATTTAAACCCATGAACGATGTAAACTGGTTTTACATGACATTCATAGTATCTCATATTTCTATTGCTGTGAAAAGCATTTGATTTCATGGTGTTGTGTGAGTCAGGAACTCCCGAGGGATGGGCTGAGTCCTGACTTTGTTGAGAAATTTTATTGAAAATGAAATGATTTAAAAGAGTTGCATGTTGAATTTTCCATGCTCTTTGAAATCCACATGCGAACTTGTTTTACATGACATCATGAATTATAGCATCTGTTTTGAAATGTGTGGAGAAAGGGTGGTTTATGCATGGCACCACGTTCATGTAGGTAGTATGGTTACCTACTTATTCGTAGGGTTGCCTTACTAAGCTTGATGTGCTCACCCTTTTCATTTTCCTACACAGATTTCCTCCAGTAGACTTTGCGACGACTGAGTACTGCATTCCTGATATCCGCTGCTGCCCATCATTTTGACGTATATACACTTGTACATATTGTATCTAAATAAGAATAGCACAGTAACATATTTGTAAGTAACTTTCGGGGATGTATAGACACTGTAAACACTTGTAAATGAATGGGGAAGAATTAGTGAAAAACGCATGTGTTTACCTTTTATTTAATAAGAAATTAAGTTATATGATGATTGAATGGTGGGACTGGCATTGATGCACAGCCCAATTGTTAGTGGAGTGTGGTCATGATCAGAGGACAGGTAAGTATGAAAGAAACATGAAAAATTTACTCTGATTTTTGGGTCGTGACAAATGGTGGTATCAAAGCGAAATTGGTCTGATGTGTGTCAGTGTCAGTAATAGGAAATTACATCCCCATGTTACTGTGCTTGGTTAGATACAATAGTGTATATCGAGATGGGTTTTAACTAAGAAATGATTGAGAATGTAGGAAGATAGGCATTTTACCTAATATTAGTCGCGGTAGAGGTCGTAGAGGTAGGCCTGAGCCTGCTAGTCGTGCTGAGTCGACCTATGAGAACCAGGAATGAGATTGAAATGGAGGCTGATATTAAACATGCCTCACAGAGTTCGACAGAGGGATCAGACTATATTGAGACACGCTTCGCAAGGTTGGAGCAGAGTGTGGAGAATATTATAGGAGCTAATTGCTCAGAGTATACATGGGCTTTGAGGGCGAGTCGGAGCATTGGTGGAAATCCGCTCGATCCATCTTAAGAGTTAGACATCCAGAGATGACATGATAAATATTTTTGGATGTATTCCGGTGACAGAATATCTCGGACACTGCTTAAAGGAAATTACAGGTAAAATTCCTTACACTGACCTAGAGGAACTAGTTGATTGATGAGTATGAAACCCAGTTTATATCCCAGGGCAGGTATTACCCCGTGTCAGGACCCGTTTTCAATCCATGACTTAACCAAAAACCACCACAAATGTTTCGCGTTTTAAACTTACCTTTCCTCACTTCAATGGTTGGGCTGTGATTCGATGTCAGAATCCTTGCTTACCATATCATCAATTATCATACATATATGTCAATATACTGTTACTAACTATAACTGCTTTTATAATACATGTGAGATTATATAAAAACAAATACAATTCCCCATAATATATATCGTATACATCACTGTGTTGTTTCTATGTTTAGATTCATAACCGTACAAAATATGTATACCTGGCAATCGATAGGAATTAGCAGGGGACTCAGGAATACTATCCCTCAATAGCTCTCACTCTACTGCTGATGCTCTGTAGAGAGATGTAAAGAAAGGGGGGTGAGCATACAACGCGCTCAGTAAGGAAATCAGGCAAGGAAGTAGATATCTACACTATCTACTCAAAATAATGCTATGCCTTGAAAACATTATTTCCTTAACTCAGTTTAAAAGCATGTCTTTAAATATATATATATATATACATATATACTTGTACATATTAAATCCCATGTACAGAAATCATGCTTTCTTTCTCAAATGTAGGCATGTAGTGCAAAACAACGCATCTTTATAATATCACAATGCCTTTAGATAAATCATGCCATTTATATTTAAATCACAGTAAATATGGCATTTAAATCATTTACATCACAAAATCAGATTCCGACCCATTCCTCAGGTCTGTCTGCAATTAAATCAGTCAATCAGGTGATATATCATGTGAGACTCTGTGGTGAAAATGTAAATAGTATCCTGGACTATGATCATATCCGACAATATGATCCAAAGCAACACAGATCTCCGTGTGCGGGGCATCACTGCTATAACGGGAGGGGGGTTAATCCATCACAACCGCCAGGTATATCCTTCTCAACTCCACAACACCACACGGTACAATGTACTCCATGCCACATGCATGGTACAACGTACTCCGTGAACCTTACATCACAATCGGGGTGCCTGCTATAGGTCTTAGCCCTCAAAACCATGGAATATCATACCACGTCTCTAGTATCCTCATGCGGATTCCTCTCACAGTGTGACACTCAGTCTACACAAGGAAATCAAGCATGGTTTTCAACATGTATTATATATCACATACAGTGCGCGCCTTTGACCGCGACTCATAGTCGACACTCCGCTCAAACACTATTTCACATCACAAACTCAACTCTAGTGCGAGTAAACCTCCAGCAACTAGGTCAATGCATAATTCATGTTTCAAATCAAGTACGAGCAATAGCTCCAGTACCATGCTATGCACAATATCATTAAATCAAGTACGAGTAATAGCTCCAGTACTATGTCATGTATAAATTATGAAGAATCGAGTACGAGCAACGCTCCAGCACTCTGTCATGCATCTTATGAAAAACTCGAGTATGAGCTAATCGCTCCAGCACTCTCTCCTGCATATATAATATAAAACTGAGTACGAGTAATAACTCCAGCACTCTATCATGCATGTCATGGAAATCTAGTGCGAATCATAATTCAGCACTAATATATGTGGAAAATATGTTAAATCCAGTGTGAGCTGTGCTCCAGTACGATTCATTCTCACATAATATGATAGATGGCTCTTTAAAAAGGGATGATTTATAAAATATCAAAATCAGCGCTATAAAGTGTGCTTAATTTACATCAACCTTAAAATCATTAGCCCATCTATTTATTCTCCTGCTAAACAGTAGTTAAACACTCAAAATGGTGGTTTCCATGCTTTTTACAACTTTTCACAAAAGTTGACTTTTTTCCTAACTAAGGGCAAAATCATAATTTGCCACTATCGGGTCACAATAATTAGTATTCACTTTCTCTGACCCTCAAAGTTTTTAAGTGAATGTAAAAGCAGATGAAAATACGTGCAGGTATCTCTAACTACTCCCAAAAGTCCCTTACCTGCAATCACTCGAGAAATTTCACTTTCTCTGCGCTGCTCGTTTCAGCAGTCCGATTTGTTCCTCCAATCTGGAGCTGCATATAACCATTTATCAGGTTAATTACACTTTTCCTACTGTATTTCGCATTAAATATAGTTTATTTCCCTTAATGGGCTTTACTAATCCTTAATATGCCTAACTATGCCTTAAGCCCATTTAATTTTACTATTCATTTTCGTTGGGCCTATTGGGCTTATGGGGCCCACCAACTCTTATTGGGCTTTTCCTAGACCCATTACATCATATTAGGCCTAAAATATTTGGGCTTGGCCCATTGGACCTCTCGGCCACATGCCATGGTCGGGAGCTCTCCATGCCGTCAGTCATGCCATGGCATGCCAGCAATGTCCCTTTCCTTAGCCAATTCACTTAGGCATTTTCACAAACACTTGGTTAGCAACATTCTTAAACATCATATGGTTCATTTAGGCATTTTATCAAATACCTTGATTGCCAACTAATTACATGTATCAATTAATCAAATTGATTAATTCTAATTCCACCATAATCATTAATACATGTACATTAATCCATTTATGCCTTAAAATCATATGGACATAAATCAATATCTCACTACTTACTCTCAGCCTAACCAATATCATAGTGATTTCATATGTTTCAATGCTTAAAACATATATCAATATACTTAAAATCATTCATACATTAACATATATGAAATTGAAAACTTGAAAATATACCAATTATTGTGTTCACACTTGGCCAAATACTTTGAAGGCTCACGGTTTGCACTCTACGGCTCCTTGATAGCCAATTCCAACATATGTCACTCTCCTTTCAATTTGGAATAACTTCTATCAAGGATGCAATTTCCAAATATGCCTAATTCCTAGTGATTTCTAGTGAGAGAAAACTTAGATAATTGTATTTCAATGGTTTCTTCTTCTAGCCGAAAATGGTGTGATGAAGATGACAATGGTGTGGCTGATTTTATAAGCCACTTACTTAGCCATTAAGCCTTACTTTCCAGCCATTAAACTTGACTTCCTAAGCCTTAGTCATGAGTCACCTAATGAGTCACCTTATGAGTCATGTTTAGCTTTAACTATGGTTAGATATTTATCTCATGGGCTTTCCATTTGGGCTTCTCGGTTTGGGCTTTCTTAATGGGCTTTTGGGCTGAAACTTTCACCATTCCTCGGGCCTTTAATTGTCTTAATATTTGGCCAATCAATTGGTCCAACAATTCGGTCTAAGGGACCTAAGAATTTCGATATACGTTTAGTATACCTTAATGGGCTTTAAAATTTTCACCTTAGTCCCATTATGTTTTTAACCATTAAATTTAATCCGGAATCCTTCGGAGTAAATTTTCCTTAATTTCAGGGATGATTATCTTGTATTCTGGCCAAGAATATTTTTTCCCAATTTTTTCTCCATACTTAGGTTAATTTTTAACCATAATTAGTCAACTATGGTAAAAGTCCACTTTCTTAACTATAGTTGACTTTCTCCTTAACCATTAACCAAGTTGACTTTTTCTCAAAATTCCGAAAGTGTCGTATCTTGTCTTACACTCTCGTCTTTATGTTTCAACCGTTCTCGGTGGATAATTTCACCCGAAACACCTTAACTCGCTGAAAAGGTCCAATTTACCCGTTTTAGCTTTTACTCTCGTTTTCTGTGTTCGGGACTAAATCAAGCTGACTTTCCTTCATGAGCTCTCTATACTTTCTCATTTTAAGTTCTTATTTTCAGTCAAAATTATTCAGATCCACTCAGTTTAGCCTGTGACTCTTATAGTTCACATTAGGCTTTTTATGTAGCTTTTGCGTGCTAAATCATTTTACTAACACTTTAAATCTAGTAAATACTCTTCTTATGATTCAACTATAATAGTAGAGTGTTCATACACATAGGAATCATAAGGTACAAGCTACATAAAATACGGGTCTGACACCCCGACACTATGGGCAGTGAGAGTCGAAAAGCTTAAAAGTTTATGGAAGGGCTCAGATTGTCAATTAAAGTCTGATTGGCCCCGTTAGATATCAGTACCTATGTCGAGGTAATGCGTAGACTACAGTTGTCAATCGACACTTCAACTCCTAAAAACTCTTCTCACAATCCTCGTTCCATACGAACGGTACACTCTTTCAAGTAAGACGTGTCAACGGAGCAGCCAACTTCGAAAATCCCTCAACGAATCTCTGATAGTATCCAGCTAAACCCAGAAAACTCTTGATCTCGGTGACTGTCCTCGACTATTCCCCCTGAACTATAGCCTCTATCTTAGATGGATCAATTGATACACCATCTCTCGATACAACATGTCCTAAAAACGAGATCTGTGACAACCAAAAGTCATACTTACTGAGCTTAGCATATAACTCCTGCTCTCGTAGAGTCTGCAACACGATCCTGAGGTGCTCCTCATGCTCCTCCTTGGATCTCGAATACACTAATATGTCATCGATAAAGACGATAACAACCTGGTCTAAATATGGCTTGAATATATCATTCATCAAAGCCATGAAAGTAGCTGGAGCATTCGTCAATCCGAATGGCATGACCAAGAACTCATAATGGCCATATCGGGTATGAAATGTTGTCTTGGGTACATCTCCACTCTGAACCTTCAGCTGATTATACCCAGACCTCAGGTCAATCTTGGAAAAGACCTGTGCTCCTTGAAGCTGATCTAAGAAGTCGTCAATGCATGGAAGGGGATACCTATTCTTGATGGTGACCTTATTCAACAATCGGTAATCTATACACAATCGGAGGCTCCCATCTTTCTTCCTCACAAACAAAACCGATGCTCCCCAATGTGATACACTCGGTCGTACAAAACCCCTATCCAACAGCTCCTTTAACTGTCTCTTGAGCTGCTCTAGCTCAACTAAGGCCATGAGATATGGTGGTCTCAAAATAGGCTCCGTATCAGGCACTAAATCTATACAGAATTTCATCTCTTTGTCTAGTGGTAACCCTGGCAACTCATCCAAAAAAACATCTGGGTACTCACTGACCACAGTAATATCTAACAACTCCGGATGTGCCTTATCCATATCTACCATGTACGCAATGAAACCTTGATATGTTGAAGGTTTTCTAAGTCAGTAATCATATAATAATCATAACTACTTCTTTCATTTATTTTTATTAAACTTTACAACATATCTAGTAGGGTTAGGAAACATAACTGTCTTAGCATAACAATCTAAAACAGCATGGTTTGCAGATAACCAATCCATTCCTAAGATTATATCAAAGTCACTAATACTTAGTAAAATTAGATTGGCTGTCATTTCCTTGTCCCCTACTCTCAACTTGCAGTCATTAAATACATGTTCTATAACTTGACTACTATTCATAAGCATACTAATCAACATCATCATACATAACGGTGTACACTCTACGTGTCTTGCTAATTTACATGCAAATGAAGGTGATACAAAAGAATGCGTGGCACCAGGATCAATTAAAACATATGCTTCAATATCATAAATCAGGATGTTACCTCGTATCACATCCAATGAAGCATTAGCTGTTCCCTGGTCCAAAGCATGTACGCGCTCGTCCCATCACTTGTTTCCCCTTTTCTTCTGCCGTCGCTCTACCTCTCTGAGTAGAAGTACCAGCTGGAGCTCTATCCGGCTCCCTGCCCCTCAGTGGCGCAGTATCAACACTCTTTGGGCAAGCTCTAGCAATATGCCTTTGTCTCCCACATCGAAAACACACTATAGGAGTTAGTGGACACGGTCTACCTCCATGTTGTTTACTGCATCTTCTACACTGATCGGTAGTAGATCTCTGTCCTCCTATGACAATGCCCTTTGCTGGAGCTACAGTCAGATAAGTAAGAGGTCTAGCAAATCTCTCTCGTGCCTCCTCAACCCGTGATCTCTTACCGAAGAGTTTCCTCCCTCCTCAATAACTAAAATCTCTAGCCGGCCTCTTCTTCTGTATATCTCGGCTACGGCTAAACTTCCCAAACTCGGAAGCATTCCTCTCGTAAACTTGCTCGCACAGTTGCGCCCTGCGCACTGCTTCCTCATAGGTAGCTATGTCTAATGGAACCAACCTAGACCGCAGAATCGGTCTCAACCCATTGATAAACCTGTGGACCTTCCTGGCCTCACTATACATGGTATCTGGGTCATATCTCCCTAGGGATAGGAATCGAGTCTCATACTCGTCCACTGAAAAACTCCCCTGGTTCAGTCCCAAAAACTCTGCTTGTAGTTTTCGCTGTGCGGTATCGGGAATAAACTGCCTCTTAAAGGCCTCCCGAAATATCTCCCAACTAATATCTGTGTGTCGGGTTCTCAATATGGGTCGGGTGGACCTCCACCAATGCTCTGCAACTCCCTTCAGTAGGAACGTAGCAAATGCAACCATCTCTAATGTCGTACACTCGAAGAATCCATAAAGTTTCTCTATCTTCGCCACCCACTCCTCAGCAGCTATAGGGTCCTTGACCCCAGTAAAAGATGGAGGTCTAAACTTTTGGAACTCTCGTAATCGATGCAGATCACATCTGTACCCTAATCCATTTCCATCGAAAATTGGTGGGGGTGTAGGAGTATCTATAGTCCTCAGTACATGAGCTATCTGTGTAGGTGTATCAGGGGCAACTGCCTCTCCTGACTCGCTCCTGCCTCCTGTCCTTGCCTACCTGGCATCGTCTGTGCCAATATCTCTACAATCGTCTCAAGACTACGCTTTAATCTTGTAAAGCGCATCTCAGCACACTCGGGTGCCTCAGAAAAACCTGGAGTCCATGCGTAGGTAATGGTTCGACAGCAACTCGTCTCTCAGGCCTATCTCCACGGCCTCGAGCCCTACCTCCCGTACCTCTACCACTACGCGTATTTGCCATATAGGCAAAGTTCCTGCATTCAGAATCATGAATTAGTCCGTCTCCTATCTAGTATACACGTTGTATCTAAACACAGCACAATATTATGGGAATGTACACTTTCCTATTTCCTAACATCGACTCACACCAGACCAACCTCGGCTCTGATACTATTCTGTCAGGACCCATTCTCAATCCATGACTTAACCAAAAACCACTACAAATTTTTCGCGATTTTAACTTACCTTTCCTCTCTTCAATGGTTGGGCTGTGATTCGATGTCAGAATCCTCGCTTACCACATCATCCATTATCATACATATATGTCAATATACTGTTACTGACTGTAACTGCTTTTATAATACATGTGAGATTATATAAAATCAAATACAAATACATTCCCCATAATATATATCATATACATCACTGTGTTGTTTCTATGTTTAGATACATAACCATACAAAATATGTATACCTGGCGATCAAAAGGAATTAGCAGTGGACTCTGGAATACTATCCCTCAATAGCTCTCACTCTACTACTGATGCTCTGTAGAGAGATGTAAAGAAAGGGGGTGAGCATACAACGCGCTCAGTAAGAAAATTAGGCACGCAAGTAGATATCAACACTATCTACTCAAAATAATGATATGCCTTGAAAACATTATTTCCTTAACTCAGTTTAAAAGCATGTCTTTAAATATATATATATATATAAACTTGTACAGATTAAATCCCATGCACAGAAATCATGCTTTCTTTCTCAAATATAGGCATGTAGTGCAAAACAATGCATCTTTATAATATCACAATGCCTTTAGATAAATCATGCCATGTATATTTAAATCACAGTAAATATGGCATTTAAATCATTCACATCACAAAATCAGAGTCCGACCCATAACCTCAGGTCTGTCTGCAATTAAATCAGTCAATCAGGTGATATATCATGTGAGACTCTGTGGTGAAAATGTAAAGAGTATCCTGGACTATGATCATATTCGACAATGTGATCCTAAGCAACACAGATCTTGGTGTGTGGTGCATCACTGCTGCAACGGGAAGGGGGTCAATCCATCACAACCGCCAGCTATGTACTCCTCAACTCCACAACACCACATGGTACAGTGTACTCCATGCCACATGCACGATACAACGTACTCAGTGGACCCTACATCATAGTCGGGGTGCCTGCCATAGGTCTTAGCCCTCAAAACCATGGAATATCATACCACGTCTCTAGTATCCTCATGAAGATTCCTCTCACAGTGTGACACTCAGTCTACACAAGGAAATCAAGCATGGTTTTCAACATGTATTATATATCACATACAGTGCGTGCCTTTGATCGCGACTCACAATCGACACTCCGCTCAAACACTATTTCACATCACAAACTCAACTCTAGTATGAGTAAACCTCCAGCAACTAGGCCAATGCATAGTTCATGTTTCAAATCAAGTATGAGCAATAGCTCCAATACCATGCTATGCACAATATCATCAAATCAAGTACGAGCAGTAGCTCCAGTACTATGTCATGTATAAATCATGAAGAATCGAGTACGAGCAACGCTCCAGCACTCTGTCATGCATCTCATGAAAATCTCGAGTACGAGCTAATCGCTCCAGCACTCTCTCATGCACATATCATATAAAACTGAGTACGAGTACTAACTCCAGCACTCTATCATGCATGTCATGGAAATCTAGTGCGAATCATAATTCAGCACTAATATATGTGGAAAATAAATGAAATCCAATGCGAGCTGTGCTCCAGCACGATTCATTCTCACATAATATGATAGATGGCTTTTTAAAAAGGGATGATTTATAAAATATCAAAATCAACGCTATAAAGTGTGCTTAATTTACATCAACCTTAAAATCATTAGCCCATCTATTTATTCTCCTGTTAAACAGCAGTTAAACACTAAAAATGGTGCTTTCCATGCTTTTTACAACTTTTCACAAAAGTTGACTTTTTTCCTAACTAAGGGAAAAATCATAATTTACCACTATCGGGTCACAATAATTAGTATTCACTTTCTTTGACACTCAAAGTTTTTAAGTGAATGTAAAACCAGACAAAAATACGTGCAGGTATCTCTAACTACACACAAAAGTCCCTTACTTACAATCACTCGAGAAATTTCACTTTCTCTGCGTTGCTCGTTTCAGCAGTCCGATTTGTTCCTCCAATAATCTCTGGAGCTGCATATAACCATTTATCAGGTTAATTACACTTTTCCTACTGTATTTCGCATTAAATACAATCTATTTCCCTTTATGGGCTTTACCAATCCTTAATGGGCCTAACTATGCCTTAAGCCCATTTTCATTTTACTATTCATTTTCGTTGGGCCTATTGGGCTTGTGGGGCCTACCAACTCTTATTGGGCTTGTCCTAGACCCATTACATCATATTGGACCTAAAATATTTGGGCTTAACCCATTGGACCTCTCGACCACATGCCATGGCCGAGAGCTATCCATGCCGTTGGTCATGCCATGGCATGCCGGCCATGTCCCTTTCCTTAGCCAATTCACTTATGCATTTTCACAAACACTTGGTTGGCAACATTCTTAAACATCATATAGTTCATTTAGGCATTTCATCAAACACCTTGATTGCCAACTAATTACATATATCAATTAATCAAATTGATTAATTCTAATTACACCATAATCATTAACACATGTACATTAATCCATTTATGCCTTAAAATCGTATGGACATAAATCAATATCTCACTGCTTACTCTTGGCCTAACCAATATCATAGTGATTTCATATGTTTCAATGCTTAAAACATATATCAATATACTTAAAATCATTCATACATTAACATGTATGAAATTGAAAACTTGAAAATATACCAATTATTGTGTTCACAATTGGCCGAATACTTTGAAGGCTCACGGTTTGCACTCTATGGCTCCTTGATAGCCAATTCCAACATATGTCACTCTCCTTTCAATTTGGAATAACTTCTATGAAGGATGCAAGTTCCAAATATGCCTAATTCCTAGTGATTTCTAGTGAGAGAAAGCTTGGATAATTGTATTTCAATGATTTCTTCTTCTAGCCGAAAATGGTGTGATGAAGATGACAATGGTGTGGCTGATTTCATAAGCCACTTACTTAGCCATTAAGCCTTACTTTCCAGCCATTCAACTTGAGTTCCTAAGCCTTAGTCATGAGTCACCTAATGAGTCACCTTATGAGTCATGTTTAGCTTTAACTATGGTTAGATATTTATCTCATGGGCTTTCCATTTGGGCTTCTCGGTTTGGGCTTTCTTAATGGGCTTTTGGGCTGAAACTTTCACCATACCTCGGGCCTTTAATTGTCTCAATATTTGGCCAATCAATTGGTCCAACAATTCGGTCTAAGGGACCTAAGAATTTCGATATACGTTTAGTATACCTTAATGGGCTTTAAAATTTTCACCTTAGTCCCATTACGTTTTTAACCATTAAATTTAATCCGAAATCCTTCTGAATAAATTTTCCTTACTTTCAGGGATGATTATCTTGTATTCTGGCCAAGAATATTTTTCTCCAATTTTTTCTCCATACTTAGGTTAATTTTTAACCATGATTAGTCAACTATGGTAAAAGTCCACTTTCTTAACTATAGTTGACTTTTTCCTTAACCATTGACCAAGTTGACTTTTTCTCAAAATTTTGAAAGTGTCGTATCTTATGTCTTACACTCTCGTCTTTATGTTTCAACCGTTCTCGGTGGATAATTTCACCCGGAACACCTTAACTCGCTAAAAAGGTCCAATTTACCCTTTTTAGCTTTTACTCTCATTTTCTATGTTCGGGACTAAATCAAGCTGACTTTCCTTCATGAGCTCTCTATACTTTCTCATTTTAAGTTTTTCTTTTCAGTCAAAATGATTCAGATCCACTCGGTTTAGCCTGTGACTCTTATAGTTCATATTAGGCTTTTTATGTAACTTTTACGTGCTAAATCATTTTACTAACACTTTAAATCTAGTAAATACTCTTCTTATGATTCAACTATAATAATAGAGTGTTCATACACATAGGAATCATAAGGTACAAGCTACATAAAATACGGGTCTGACACCCCGACACTATGGGCAGTGAGAGTCGAAAAGCTCAAAAATTTATGAAAGGGCTCAAATTGTCAATTAGAGTCTGATTGGCCCCGTTAGATATCACTACCTATGCCGAGGTAGTGTGCAGACTACAGTTGTGTGAATAAGATCATGTGTTACACGCCTTTGAGATTGAGAAAGGTAGTAAAGGCCAAAATAGAGACAGAAGAGAATAGAGAATGACAGATATGTTAGAACGGGAAAAAGGTAGTTTGATAAAAGATTAGAGTTGTTGAGTCACAGGGTAAGATGATTGGTAAGGCCCTAATGCATCCAATTTCAGCACTTTTGAAGGGCATTGTGATTAGAGGACCCCGACCTGCTCCGTAGTAGTGTAAGCAGTGTAGGATGTGTGGTAGATACCCCGGAAGTAGGGCATACACCTACACTTTATTGACTGAAATAGGCGTTAAGTGTGGTAAGACAGGCCATTTATTTAATGATTGCTCAGAGTTGGGTGAGACTGCCTCACAAAAGGGCAAAGAGACAGAGAAAACCCTGTTGATATCTCTGCACCGAAAAGGGAGGCCACAGCCAAAGAGAAAGGGAAAGTAGGCTGTTAAATGAGGACGAGTGTATGCCTTGGACCAGGACAATACTGATGTTTTAAATGATGTGGTGAAAGATATCACACTGGTTATGAATAAAGAAGTAATTATGTTACTTGATCCTGATACTACGCATTTGTTCATACCGCCTTCATTTGCATATAAGTTAGTGAAAGACATGAATGCCTATACCCTTGGGCATAATGCGGATAGTTAGCATCCCAATAAAGGAGGGTTAACTAATGAAATAATTATGAAGAGATTATAAGTTGAAAACGGGGGGAAGAAGTATAAGTCAGCCGATTTTATTCAATGGAATATGAATAATTTGAAGTAAAATTTGAGAATAAATTGGTCGGCTGCAAACTATCCTGTTCAGAGTTCTATTCTAAGATAATAATATGGTTACCCCTGAAAAGTATACTGTAAGTTTTGACAAGTAATAAAAGGGGTGTAGCGATTGAAATTAAAGGAGTAAATGATTATACTCACGGAATGAGTAATTACAGAGTTTGTTATAAGTGATATACGAAAGGAGATAAGCTCTAAGATGTGATAGATTCTGAATATGAGATATATTGGAATAAGAGGCGTATGCAAGGTAAGTAATTTGGATTAAGCTATATGTAGTGAATATGAATTATGACCAAGGATAAGGGGTGGATATATCCATAACTAGTCCATGTGGTCAAGTCTAAGGGTCAATAAAGGTATTTCAAAATACCTCCCTGCCTAAAGACTTGACAGCGTCTAGAAGTACACATAACCTATAAATTGAAATCGACAGTCGTAATATATATATATATATTTAAAATTAGGGTACCTTTACTGGTACGATAAAGAAATATAGAATTCGATTAATCATGAAGGTTTAAAAATTAAAATTTTATAAAAGTCGTTAATATAAGAAAAAAAATGAAATGACACGGGTTAGTATCTTGAACGGAAGCGATTTTTAAATGATATTATACGTTTATGTGTACATAGGTCAAGGATATGGGTGATTGAAATATTTAGTGGAACTCAACTACGATGAGGTATTTAAACTTTACCTTGACCTATTTGTTATCATCCTTATTGATGATATTTTGGGTGTATTTAAAGTCCAGGAAAAAAATTATAAGCAACAATTGAAAATTGTTTTTACAGATGGTTTGTTGAGAGTTCTCGAAAGGGACTACTTTGTTGACACGTTTAACTAAGAAAAAGTGGTATTTGAATGGGATGATAAACGTGATAGGAGTTTTGATGCATTGAAGTATGAACTGACCATTGCATTTATTTTCACCATACCAGACAAATCAAAAGGATTCTCAGTGTATATGGATACCTCAAAATAATGAATGGGTTGTGTATTGATGCAAAATGGAAAGATAGTCGATTATGGATCTAGACAACTCAGGGATCATGAAAGAAACTATCTGACCCATGATTTAGAGATTGGCAGCCATAGCGTTTACACTGAAGGTATGGCGCCACCACTTAACGGTGAGAAATTTTGCGTATGCACTGATCATAAAAGCCCCGAGTATCTGTTTTCACAGAAAGAGTAGAATATGAGATAACATAGTGGGTTAGAGCTTCTGAGGGATTATAATTGTGGAAATTGTACCACCTAGGAAAGGCTAATGAAATGGTTGATGCTTTGAACAGAAAGAGCCTCGGTATGGTATTACATATGATGGTCAAGGAGCGTGAGCTGCTAGAGTAGTTGTGAGCCTCAGTAGTTATGTGATCCCTTCTGATGATGACAGTGATTGTGTGACAGCTAGCCTGAGATTAGAACCAGATTTGAGTGCTCAGATTTGACAGGCTTAGCTTGATGATCGGCATGGTATCGATAGTATGGGTCAAATTCAGAGGGGTACAGTGACAGAGTTCACAAAGAGTGATGATGGCTTATTGAGGTTCAGAGACAGTATAAGTGTTCCCTAGGACCACAGTGATGAGATAGTGTTATTGTCAGAAGCTCACTCTTCGAGATATACAGTGCATCCGAGAAGTAATAAATATATCAGAATCTCAGAAAAGGGTATTGGTGGTCAGATATGAAAAGAGACATTGTAGAGATTGTAGAAAAGTGTCTCGTATGTCAGTAGAGTAAGGTAGAGTACTGGAAGTCTCCAGGGTTATTGCAGCCTCTACCTATATCAACACGGAAATGGGAGCAAGTTACCATGGATATGATGATGGGTTACAGAGGACCCAGATGAATCATGAGGCTATCTGGGTGATAATTGATAGATTGACTAGGTCTACCCACCTTCTGGTTATGAAATCCCCAGATACTCTGAGTGTGTAGGCGGATTTATGTGTAAGGAAGATTGTGGAACACCATGTATTTTTCCAGTGAGCAATGCATCATATAAGGATTCCCGCTTCACTTCCCTCTTTTGGGAATAATTTTCAGGAAGCTATGGGAACCTGACTGAGTGTTAGCATATCTTTCCGTCCTCAGACAAATGGTCAGTCAGAGGGGACTGTACAGGTTCTGAAGGATATGATAAGAACATGTGCCATTGATTTTATAAGCTACTGGGATGATCAGTTGTTACTAATCAAATTCGCCAATAATGACAGTTGACACTTGGGTATCGGGATAAAATTATATGAGGCATTGTATGGCCGTAGGGGTTGTTCCCTGACTTGAATAGGAAGAAGTGGGTGACAGATAGAGAATTGCTCCCGAATTTGTAAGACAAACCTCTGAGGATGTTCAGTTGATTTGTGAGAGATTAAGAACACCTCAGAGCAGACAGAAAAGCTATACTGACAAGAGACAGAAACCATTGGAATTCACCGATGGTGATTTAGTATTGTTGGAAATTACATGCCCTTAGGACATAACAAGATTCGAAAAAGAGGCAAATTAAGTTTCGTTAGATTGAATCCTTTGAGAGATTGGACAAAGTGGAAGATAGGCCTGTAGGTTTACGTTACCATCTGAATTAGCAGGAACCCACAATGTATCCCATCTTTTGATGCTTCGAAAATACTATTCGGACCCAGCATATGTGATTGAATATGAGCTCCAACAGGTTAGCTCAATGAAAGTATAACGTATGTTGAAAACTTGATACGGGTGTTAGACGGAAGGAGAAAGTGTTGAGGTTTAAGACGATCTCCTTAGTCAAGTCCTTTGGTAGTAGTACACTCAAGAAAAGTCACATGAGAATTAAAGAGTATGATGCGATAGACGTACCCGGAGTTGTTTATGGACCCATTTGACTTGGTTCTAATTTAGAGGACCAAATTTCCTAAGTAGGGGAGATTATGTAAGACCCGAATTTTATCGTAATGTCGTATGATTCAAATGATGTATACATGGATGAAAAAATGCAAATGGAATGAATAAAAATTCCTGAATGCATTTAAAGATCAAATGAAGAATTGAAATGGTATTCCCGAACACGTTAAAGGGTAAAATGGTCAAAAGATCGAAAGTCGGTGCAAAATCGATAAGAAAATTTCATTAAAAAATGGGATTGAGAAATCTTCATCAATAATGAAGAAATAATTAAATTTCAAGTTAAATTGATCAAGATATAAATTTATTGAAATACATCGAAATTTTCACCTCGAAAATTATCTCGAAAATATTGAAAAAATACACCGAAAAGACGAAATAAGACAAATAAATTCAATTATTGATTAAAAGAATAAAATATAATTTTTTTATATTTTTGAGATTTTTAGAATATATTAATGAATAAAATAATAATATAATAAATTATAAATAAATAAATAAGTAAAAATAAAAATTAGAAAAAAGAACTTAAAATTGGAAAAAATCAGGAAAACCCGAAAACTGAAATCGAAAATAATAGCCGAAGACAACCCGAGATACCCAAGGCCACCGACGGTCGACGATCCCCGACGAAGTTCGAAGAAGAAACAGGAGAGGTCGACGAACTTAACGGCATCGACGACGCGCCGTATAGACGCCGCGAGGAAAACGGCTAGATTTTCGACGATCCACAGCAGCTGGGCTTGAACGGTGGGCACCGGCGTGATCGGGAGAAGGAGACGATCCTTTTGAGACCGGTAGTGGTCGGCGAAATGACCGAAATCGCCAGCGACGGCAAACCCCCAGAAACGGCATCGTTTGGCCGAAAGGAAAATGAAGGAAAAGGAAGGGAAAAGGGAAGGAAAGGAAAAGAAAAGAAAAGAAAAAAAAGGGAAATAGGAAAGAAAACTTTCCGGGGACGACTCGAGATTCGGGTAAGTTGACCGAGGGTCGAGATTAACCTACGGATAAATTTCAAAATTTATCTCGAATTTACCTAATTATGCAGTTTTACGACAGAGCCCGAACGAGAGTCGATTGAGCTCCGATTTTTGAACCCCGCATAGCATCAGATAAGTACATTTTAATTACAACAATTAGAGTCCTTAATGCAGAGTTAAGATTATTTTACGGATTTTACGGATTAATTCAGTATAAAAAGGAATATTATTCAAAATTTTAACGTAATTACCGTAAATAATATACGGGCTATCCAATGAGTTTGGAACGAAGCCCGATGATTATTGGTAATCCAAATGATGCCAGTAAACCCAAAGAAGGGATTTAATAAGTGGAAACGGGCTGGAAATGGGTCGAGGCCCATTAAGATGCAATCGGGCCCAATAAAGTAAAACGGGCCTAGTGTTTTAGATTCGATTAGTATAAGTGAAATACTGATAAGTGTATTAGAACTGACCCAAATACATGGTTATATGTAGCTCCATAGACTTGGTTGGAGTGAATTTGGATTGAGAGACCTTGTATCATCGAGACAGGACAAACTTGCGCGTGATTCCAGGTAAGAGAATTTTACGGAGTGCTAGAGGTAGCTTTACGCAATTTCAACTTCATTTACAGTATCTTAAATTATCTGAAGGGTCTCGATTTCAAATAAAACTTTTAGTGCCCCGGATGGGCAAATTATCGAAATACCCTTGTGAATGGTAAAATTTTCAAATTTAAGAAAAGTTGGGAGGAGCAAGAAGAAGAGATCCTTACTTGTTCTTGAGGTGTTTTGGCACAAGCATGGGTAGGTTGGGTAACTTTTAAATAAAATGCACAACATTGCATAACTTTAATCAATTTTGATTTTCTCTGAAATTTATTTGAGAAATGTAGCCGCCTACATGATTTTATAGAAATGTGATGTGCTAGAGCTCAGCTCGCACGAGTTTTGATTTGTGTGATGCATGCATTAGTGTTGAAGCAAGAGCTCGCACTAGAGTTTTACATGCATTGGTGCTAGAGCCTAGCTCGTACAAGATTTTTACATGATATTCATGACAGGGTGCTGGAGCCTAGCTCACACCAGATTTTACATGATTTTCGTGACAGGGTGCTGGAGCCTAGCTCACACTAGATTTTACATAATTTTCGTGACAGGTTGCTAGAGTCTAACTCACACCAGATTTTCACTTGAATTGTGATGACAGAGTGCTGGAGCCTAGCTCGCACTAGTTTTACATGATTTTGACAAAGTACTGGAGCTTAGCTCGCACTAATCTTATGAGATTTTATGAAATGCGTGCTGGAGCTTGGCTCACACGAGATTTTCCTTAATTTTATGAGAGTGCTGGAGCATCGCTCACACTGGTTTTATGAGAACATGCGATGAGCCGTGCTTGGAGCATCAGATAGACTGTGTGTCACACCGACTAAATAGGCTTACATGTACGTTTTGAGACAGGGCATGAGTATAGATAAGAGATATGGGTCCACGGAGTACGTTGTACCGTGCAAGTAGCGTAGAGTACGTTGTACCGTGCTAGGATTGATTATGTGGCATCTTCGGATGCCAGTGATCGGACAAGGTCGACGGGATGGACTGACCCATCTCCTGGGACGATCCCCGATCGTGGTGAGACTCCGCACACTAGGATCCGTGTAGCAGTGGGATCACAAGGACATATGCCTATCGTCCTAGTTATTTGCCTAACATATACACATACTGCCTAGTCTCGCATGTTGATGTTTTGAGATACTCGTTTTGTGGATTTTTGTGTGAGTCTGGATCACCCGAGCCAGGGGTTAGATCCTAACTGAGATAAGATTTTGATGAGAATGAAAGTGGGCTTTAAACTGAATTTGAATGATGTTATTTACATGCTATTTAAACCCATGAACGATGTAAACTGGTTTTACATGACATTCATAGTATCCCATATTTCTATTGCTGTGAAAAGCATTTGATTTCATGGTATTGTGTGAGTCAGGAACACCTGAGGGATGGGCTGAGTCCTGACTTTGTTGTGAAATTTTATTGAAAATGAAATGATTTAAAAGAGTTGCATGTTGAATTTTCCATGCTCTTTGAAATCTACATGCGAACTTGTTTTACATGACATCATGAATTGCATCTGTTTTGAAATGTGTGGAGAAAGGGTGGTTTATGCATGGCACCACGTTCATGTAGGTAGTATGGTTACCTACTTGTTCGTAGGATTGCCTTACTGAGCTTGATGTGCTCACCCCTTTCATTTTCCTACACAGATTTCCTCTAGTAAACTTTGCGATGACTGAGTACTGCATTCATGATATCTGCTGCTGCCCATCATTTTGAGGTATATACACTTGTACATATTGTATCTAAATAAGAATAGCACAATAACATGTTTGTAAGTAACTTTCGGGGATGTATAGACATTGTAAACACTTGTAAATGAATGGGAAAGAATTAGTGAAAAACGCATGTGTTTACCTTTTATTTAATAAGAAATTAAGTTATATGATGATAGAATGGTGGGACTGGCATTGACGCATAGCCCAATTGTTAATGGAGTGTGGTCACAATCAGAGGACAGGTAAGTATGAAAGAAAAATAAAAAATTTACTTTGATTTTTAGGTCGTGACAGAAAGTCTTTGACTATTGAGATCTTTGATACTTGTATTTACTCTATTTATATCCTCCACAAAAGGTAAGTAACCTTCATACATATAACAAATATACATTCTCATAAGATTTCTAGATAAAAGTATGTTTTCATTTCCTATACTTTGCAAAATTGATTACAACTGGTTCGAAGAAGAGTAAAGGTTACACTTTTCCTACTACAATCTACATTAGCATTGTTGGTGGCCAGCCAATCGACACTAAAATCAGAATTACATCAACCACATGCAGTAAAATTAAATCGGTCTCTAATTTTTCTCTCCCATGTTCTAGATAAATATATATTCTTATAAAATTTCTAGACAAAAGTATGCTTTCATTTCATTTACTTTGCAAAATTGATTACAACTAGTTTGAGGAAGAGAAAATGTTTCACTTTTCTTACTACAATCTAATTAGCATTATTGGCGGCCAGCCAATCCATACCTAAAATCACATCTACATCAAACATATTCAACAAAATTAAATCAGCCTCTAATTTTTTCTCTCGCATTTTCACTTTACACTTTCTACATATAGACTTTATCATCTAAGATTCTTTAAGTGGTGTGCTTATGTGTAGCATGAGTCCTAATAACTCTTGTTCTACGTTCAATCTGTTTGTAAATAAAGGAGAAATAAATGAATGCGTAGAGCTTGGATCTATTAAACATACTACAGAGATCAGAAGCCTACCTTTAACAACAAAGCTAGAAGTGTTGCAACCTCCTGATCCAAGAAGAACACTCTAGGCTTAGCACTAACCTCTTGTTGTTATCCACCGATGTAGCCTTCTCTATGGTAGTGGTAGCTAAAGTGGGCTTATCTGATCTCCTCTTACATGCCTTCAGAAAGGGTCTAATATGACCTATCTTATCATAATGGAAACAAGCACCAATAGCCATATGACAAGGTTTTTCCTATGCTTATTGCCACACGTAGAATAAGTCAAATCTAGTTTAGGCTCATTAGTATGTGATCGAGGTGAGTGAATTCTCTGCATCTTCTCTTTACCTTACCCTTACCTGTAGATTTCTTATAAGATGTCTTACTCAAAGTCGATCATTTACCTTTCCCTTTACTACATGTCTCATATTGGGCCTGTGTTTTATCAAATTCTACACGACAAACTAGGCCCTTTAAATAGCCTTGTAAAAAGAAGAAATGTTTAAAATCAACATTCAGCCCTAGATGGCTAGTCTTAACCTATAATAAATTTTACAGCTTTTCTGGTCGTATCTCTAGGTATCATCGAATCATTTAGGCTTGAGTGGTAAACTTAGATTTTTACTAATCCATAGTAAGGTTTCCCTACTTAAGTGTGAAAACCAAAATTTTTCGTTTCACTATTTATTTGGAAACTAGAAAGCAATTAAGATACTCTGAATAATATTATGCACGCCCGAAGCAACAGAAGCACTCGGGTTAGTGGCACAGAGCTCGAAGCATAAAAATCGAGGTAAGGTTTCAAGTTTAAATATTTCTTAAGATTTCATGTATAAGTATGTTTTGGTGGTTAGCAGTTGAAACTATGGTATTGTAAGTGAAAAAGTTAGTAGGAACTCGAGTTAGCACTAAACCATGCAATTGGGACTAGTAAGTAAAATAAAATCAGAATAAATTCTAGAAATTTACAAAAATTATTTCAAGATCGTAAGAAATTAGAATAACGCATAATTGACATGAGGAATGAAGATTTAGTAGGAATAAGGAGGTTTCGGTGATCAAATGAATTTTTAAAGTAAATCGAAAACCTTAAGCCAATTCAATAGGTAATGACCAAATCGAGCAAAATGAGCTCGATCGAGGAACTTTCCTTAAACAAGTGGCCCCAAATTTCTGTAGGACATACTATAGACTTAGTATAACACTTAAGAAGTGAAAATTTGGATGAAAATGGGTTGGAAATAATTTTTATGGAATTTACAAAATCAGGGCTGCTGGCAGGCCCTGGCCTAACATTTGCTGGCCTAACATAAAAGCCTAATTTGAAGCCCATCTAGAAGAATTTTGAGCCTAATATTTTCCAGAATAAAAGATAACTTAATGACCTTTCTAGAATGGTAGAGAACATTCCGAAATAAGCTGAAACCAGAGAGATCTCCCCTTTCCTTTCTGTCGGTAACGTCATTCCCTCGCTAAACTTGTACAATTTTTTCAGCCACCTTTTGGTAACTTTTAAACTTTGATCAAAAGGATCAAATCTTCCTTCCAAAGTCCTCTACAACATATAAAAAATCCAACCTTAAACAAGCTCGTTTACTTGGTTAAAATCTAGAGAGAAAAATAGGGGCATAATTTACCTTGTTTCTGGGTAAGAGGAAAACTTGAATTTATGAGTTTTTGATTGGTTTTTGAGCTTGTCTCTAATGATTCTAAGTTGTATATATGTTTTTCTATAACTGAGAATCACTGCTGGAGGAAGAATCATGGGTCAAACTTGGTCAAACCCAAGGTAAAGTTGTTGGTAGATGATGAGTTTGATATATGTTTATGTTTGATGAATTTAAATGATTCTTGCTAAAGTAGAAATTGATGAAACAATTTTTAGTGATAGGTATAGGTTTGGCCAGCCATGAAGTGTTAAGGAAACGCTAAAATTTGGTTGAACGTGATGTTTTAGAATGATTATTCAATTTTGAAAAGTTCGGTTTATAGCTCAATTTAGTAGAGAACTGTAAAAGTATGAAAGTTTGATAAATTTACAAGTTCTAGTGTGTTGAATTTAGACTTGGATAAGTGTTTAGGTTGTTAAGTTTATAAGTTTGAAGTTAGGAGAAAAGAAATTATCGAAATAGCTTAAACTGACACTTTTATCGATAAAATCGAGAAAGTAAGGAAAGTTGGCAAATGGCCAAATTTAATGAAGTTTCTGTAAGGTAATGCATATTTAAAGATGTTAGGATGGTTTTGAGCATCATTTGATGATTTTACAACGATTTTGGATAGCTCGAGGTATCGACATGTAAAATGGGGTAAACCCGGTACTCGGAGATTTGTGCTGTTCTAAGATTCATTTGGTAAGGGATGTAATTTAAAGTGGTGTTAGTATTACCATTACCTCATTTTTAATATATATATAAATACGTTTGAAATGTGTTTGAATTTATGAAATGTATTTTCGATATTTAAAAAAGCACTATTCATACTTAAACCAAAAAACCGAAGGAAAAGACACATTTCGAGCTCTCTGAGCGTATTTTTCTGACATATGTGAAATGTTTTGGAAAATGTAAATTGAAATATGGAAATGGATTTTATGAATTAGTTTTATGCATACGAAATTTGATTATAAGCTTGGTTTTGTTACTATGCGGGTTAATAAGCTTGAAAAAGAATTCATAAGTATCATTTTGAGACTAAGGCTACATGTAGGCCATGACATCTGTCATGCATGGCCCATGTGGAGTTTGGATCTTTGTGGTGCATGCCTTATGCCACATTGCGCACGCTTAGTCCTTTGTGATGCATGTTTACGTCGAGTATGTGTAGCCACTCGGTGCCTTATCGTCCGCCACTTCGTGCATTGTTTGTTTTGATCCTTAGTGGCGTAGGATGTTGTATGACCCTAATTCGGTCTACAGTCCCCTTACCATGGCCATCGGTACTCTGTTTGTTTGTCTCTTTCTTTAGAGGTTGAGTTTATATGAACATGACTTATGTTTTCTATGTGTAATTGCCTAGTCTCCAGTGTATGTTTATATGACTTCGAAAGAAAAGTAATAAACTTGGTGACAAGTGAATTATGTCATCTGAAATGTGTTCGATTTACTTGTTTTAAGTTGTGTTAAGATAAGTTTGTTTTTGATAAATATATATATATATATATATATACATATATATATATGCTTACTAGTGTTTGTGTAAAAGCATCTTGTTTTCTTACACTTTGATATTAAGACAGCCTTAAACGTATGTCTTATTGGGCTTAAAGATCTCACCCCTTTCTCTACTCTTACAGACTCTTTGAAGTGATCACTATCTACGCCTGCCCTGTAATTGAAGTAGGATGGTGGACTCGATACTCTCCCTAGGCTACCTATAGTACACGATAAGGTATACTTTTGCTTTTATTAACAGACATCATGTATACCATAGACAATTGATGTAAATAATATTTTGGGATGTAATCTAAGCAAGTATGTATGTAAAGTTGTAAATGTACAGTTTGTAAAACAAATGTACTTTCAGGGGTACTACAAAAGTCACTATTAATTATAAAATAAGATTAAAAGCAACTGTTGTGGGATATAAACTATGTTTTAAACTTTGCAGGGAGGTGAGTTCATAAATACGCCGCCATGCTGGTGAAATTTTGTAAAATGAAAAGGTTAAGAATCGACATTGATGGGAATCTAACTTAATTAAGAAATTAAGAAGAAGAAAAATTAGCCCATATTTCTACATTTTCGAGACGTGACAGTTTACCCGGTATCAAAGCTAAGTTGTCTAATACTGTCAGCGTCGACTAGTCAAAGTTAGATTACATCTCAATTGTCTATACTTGTCGGGTTATAAAGTGAGTACATCTGTTAAATTTATGACTAAAACCTTGGCTTACACGTTGGTAACTCATCACTAAATGATGAGCGAGAAACGCGGTCGTCCACCGAGGCAGGCACAACCCCCTCCACCATCTCCCCCTCAATCTAAGAGCCCTAATACTAGGACGATGAGGCTCAAACAAGACATACAAAGTATGAGAGAGGGACTAAGTGCATTCACCGCTATGTTTACCCAACAGCTCGAGGTAAATACTACTAGTACTAGTGCTATTATAGCCATACCTACTCCCCCACCTCCTCCACCACACGCTCCTCCAGCACCCCCAGTTTCTCCGCCTGTAGTTCCATAGCCAAGAGATGACATGGATACTCAGAAACTATGAGACTTTCTTCGAATGAGCCTCTCAGAGTTTACAAGGGTTAAAGATCCGGTTAAGGCCAAGGGATGTTACTGGATATCCAGAAAGCCCTCCAATATTTAAGGTGTACAAACACAGAGAGGGTTTCCATTGCTAGCTATATGTTAAAGGGCTAGGTCGAGTTTTGGTGGATGGCTACACAGACCGTTTTAGCGGACAGTCAATCAGATATTTCCTAGGTGCCTTTCTTGATGTATTCCAGACCTAGTATATTTCGTGCACGACTCAGAAAAAGATGCAGATAGAATTTTTGAATATGGTTCAGGGCAGTATGATAGTGGATAAGTACGAGAACCAATTCACTATCCTAATGAGGTACGACCCAAAGATAGTTAGGGACCTCGAGCGTCGTACCAAGAGATTTTTGGCAAGCTTGAAAATCGAGGATCCATGATAGATTTCTGGGACTCTTAGTCATAGATTTCAAGGATGCCTTTGGACGGGCCCAAGAAATTGAGAGAGGCCTGGATGTGACTCAAGCAAAGTATGAGTTCAGAAGTCAGGGCAGTGATAAGGGAAAGAGAGCAGAGACATCCTGATTTAGATCGAGGTGGGGTCAGCTTAAGAGACAACGGATTGACGAGTCTCGGGCTAGGACTGGTAAGCCCAAGACCCTTATTGTCAGTGCAAACACCACCTGAGTCCTCGAGATTAGATTTCAGCAGTGCAAGAACTGTAGCAAGCTGTATAGTGGGCCTTCCCACTGGGTCATGGGTGCCTACTTTAAATACGAAGTCGTGGGTCACTAAATTAGGGACTGTCCCGAGATGAGACCAACCGAGCCTCGAGAGCAGCCAAGGCAAATCAAGAGACACACACTGGCTTCCTAGAGACAAGCCTCATAAAGGAAGGCCAAAGCCACAGACAAGGGCAAGAAGTTTGTCTCGCAAGGACATGTGTTTGCAGACAGCTGAAAACTTCGCTGAAACTATTAGAGGCATACTCCTTATCTGTAATCATGAGGCACAAGTTTTGTTTGACCCAGGTTCCATACACTCCTTTATTTCCCCACCATTTGCACATAAATTGCATCTAGAACCTGAGCCTCTAGATCACATATGGTGTATAAGCACACTCATGCATGAATCGTAGATGACTGATATGGTGTGTAAAAATTTTGAAATCAAGGTAGGAGATAGGATAATGTTAGTAGATCTAGTTTTACTAAATATGTATGGTTTTGATGTAATTTTGGGCATAGATTGGCTAGCTGCCAATCGTGTAAGTCTAGACTACTACACTAAGACCGTAACCTTCTCTCTACCTGAAAAATTTGATGTATGTTTTGTTAATAAGAAATAAAATGTATGGTATTAAATTCTATGAAGTTATAAAATGTCAATATGTTGAAGATTTCTGATGACATAAATGTTTGTGAAAGTTATATTGCATTTCTTTATGATAATAGTTCGAAACAGCTAAGTATTCAGGATGTTTCGGCAGTTTGCGAGTTTCCTGATATTTTTTTCGGATGAATTACTTGGGTTACCAATGGAAAGGGAAATTGAGTTTACCATTGATTCGGTGCTCGGCACTCAGCCTATCTCTAAGCCACCTTATCGAATGGCACTGGTCAAACTGGAGGAACTAAAGAAGCAATTGCAAGAGTTGCTCGATAAAGGGCTTCATTAGATCGAGTGTGTCTCCGTGGGGTGCTCCGGTATTATTTGTTAGAAAAAATGATGGAAATCTCTGTTTGTGTATAGACTATCGACTTTTGAATAAGACGATAATTAAGAATAAGATCCCCTGCCAAGGATAAATGATCTGTTTGATCAGTTAAGAGAGGCTTCAGTGTTTTCTAAGGTAGAATTGAGATCGGGCTACCACCAGTTGAAGATTAAGGAGGTTGATGTACCAAAGACATCTTTCAAAACTCGATATAAGCATTTTTGAGTTTTTGGGGATGCCCTTTGGACTGACTAATGCCCCTGCTCCTTTTATGAGTTTGATGAATGATGTCTTTCGAGAATATTTATACAGATTTGTTATTGTCTTTATTAATGAAATCTTAATCTATTCTAAGTCTTGGGAGGAGCACGAGCAGCATTTGAGGATTGTACTCTAGATCTTCCATGAAAAGGAATTATACGAGAAATTTAGTAAGTGTGAGTTTTGGTTGGATCAGATTGCTTTCCTCGGGCGCATTATATCTAAGGACAAGGTGTCCATTAATCCGTCCAAGGCCGATGCAGTGCTGAAGTGGGAGAGACCCAGGACAGTGACAGAGATTTGGAGTTTCCTGAGATTGGCAGGGTATTACCAAAGATTTGTTGATAGGTTTTTCGGGATTACAGCTCCATTGACGAGATTGACAAGTAAGGATGTTCCATTTGAATGGTCTGATCAGTATGAGTAGAACTTTCAAGAGCTCAAGCATCGATTGAGTACTGCACCAGTCTTGACCAATATGAGTGGATCGGGAGGGTTAGCAGTGTACAGTGATTCCTCTCACCAAGGTTTGGGTTGTATGCTGATGCAGAATGGTAGAGTGGTCATTTATGGTTCCTGCCATCTTAAGGACCATGAGCGAAATTATCCCATTAATGATTTGGAAATAGCCACTGTGGTTTTTGCCCTAAAGATATTACGACATTTTCTATATAGTGAGAAATTCTAGATCTTCACTGATCATAAGAGCCTTAAGTACATTTTTAATCAGAAGGAGCTCAATATGAGACAGATGAGATGGATAGAGCTCCTAAAAGATTATGACTGCGAGATTTTGTACCATCTAGGTAAGGCAAATTGTCACGACCCTCTTCTCGTGAGTTAACTTACTACTTATAGTTGGGTTGTGAGTCAACATCTATATCCACATCTCATCCGTTCATAATTTAACATTCATTAAAAGAAGTAGAAACTGTTCTTTTATAAATATGTGAAAACGTTTACATCAGTTTCTATTATATACATCCATTTCGTACCAAAGATAACCAGACTGTGCATTAATTTACAGGATACAAATTTTTTTCTCATAAGTGTATACCTCTGTACTGCTGGAGAACTGGAGAACACCGTAGCAGGGACAACTGTAGTAACTCAGTATTGCGTAGTATCTATGGAGGAGGAAATAAGGGGGTGAGCTAACACGCTCAGTAAGGAAAATATGAAAGCAGGTAGATAACTACACTATCTACATGCTAAAATATTAACATTTATTTTCCCTATAAAACATATGCATTTCTTTGAAAATAGCTTCCATCAGTGCGACACAATTAATTCGCTAGATGGTATATGCATATACATCATAAATTCACACAGCTCAATCTTTAAAAACCACACAGCTTCATTTATCAGTTCACATAGAACACACTTAGCAAATCAATTCACTTGAGACATATAATGGGATTTTATATCACCATGTATCACACAGTAGGGGGACATTTGTCACCTCACACAGTAGTAACACAATGTCGTATCACACAAATAAAAAGTTTTATGGCCATAGTCCAGATTTCAGGCAACACTGATCAGGTATGCAGGAACCCTATGCTTGGGGAGGCAGATCAACAATCCCTTCAGCCCATATAGAATCTCTAAGATATCACGACACACGTACTCCATGGCTAAGGCTCACGGTACATCGTGCTCCTGTGGGTCCTTATCACCCATTTATGTTGTCTCAAAATCACATGCGAGCAGGTCTATCCAAGATCACTAAGCAATACACGACGGCTCCAGCACGGTTTTCACTCATCACACAGCAAACTCATAAACTCTCATGCGAGCAACTTAGCATAAGATCACACAGCATACCTGAGGCATCGAGCACGGTTTTGTTTATCACACAATAAAGCTCAAGAGACCACGTGTAAGCAACTCAGAACACATGCGTGGGTGTCACATGCGAGCATAATTAGAGTAAGATCACTAAGTAGTATTCTTTGGCTCCAGCATGATTCCCAAACTCTAGTGCGAGCTCTCGAGTGGAACACACAATATCACTTGAGGCATCGAGCACACTTTTTGCTTTTCTCAAAATCCCTTTTAAAAATGATGTGCGAGCAGGGCTGGTAAATCTACCGTTGCCACTTAGGCTCTAGCACGATTTCACATAGAAAATAAATAGAAGGCTCCATTCATTGAGTATGAGTCAGAGGGCAATCTCCCTTCAATCACTCGTTAAAAGCTTTTCATGCAAATTAGTAAACCGGGAGCCTGTTTATTATTACCCTTTCTCAAAACGTTTGCAAAAACCTCTTTTCACAACAATAACATGGAAGTTATGTAACTCATGCTTATAGGTTCTTCTCATACTTAGTTTTCACCTAGATATATCAATATCTATATACTCTATAGTGTTCATTCACACACAGTAGGTAAGAAAACATACGTATAGCTATCTCTAATAGCTTTCATAAATCCCTTACCTCGAATCACGCTTAAATTGCTTTCCTTGATTCCCAATGCTCGTAATCCAGTCTTATTGGCTCAAATTATGTCTCCAGGAGCTACAATGAATTACAATTCACATCAGTATACTCCAATATACTTCATTTTCACTTGCATGAAGTTCAATTCAATGCATTGAGCCATTTTACACCAATTTGGCCTCATTCGTCTTATTGGACTTTAGTCTCTCTTAAGTCCATTTCGATTATTCTATTCATTTTCTCGAGAATCTATTAGACTTCTCGAGTTTATTAATTCATATTGAACCGACATTTTGCTCACAATGCCTTTAGTTCATCATTTTCCCTCTCTATGGCATTTCATCAAACACTTATTATGCCCATTTTCAATCCTCATCTAATCCAACTTATGGATTTCATAATGTCATCTTAGAGTCATTTATACATGCTCATTAACATCTCTACATGCTCAAATCATCATTAGCTCTATGCCATTTTCAATGTTCTCTCACTAAGTCCATTCTAGGTCATAATTGTTTAAGCATGACTATGAACATTTCAACCAGCATTATATACACTAAATTACTCATCATAATGTCTAGATTAACATACTAGAAAAGGGTGAATAGAGATCTTACCTAGCTTGACCTTTTTCCTCATTTTGCCAATTTGGGAGAAATCTTATTTTCTCCTTCAATCCAAGGTTTGAGCTTCCAATCTTTGACTATGTTGTTCTCTCCCTCACTAGGAACAAATTTGCTCAAAGGAACTTCTCTCAAAACTAATTGGAAAGTGGTGGTTTTAGAGTGAGAAAGCTAGGTCACTTGTTAAAAATGGAGGAAATGAGTTTGCTCCCATGAAATGCAGATCTAACTACCAAGTTTTTTATAGGAAATGCCTTAGGAGATCGATCTCTAAGGGGGAATCAATCTGCCCTTGCTTGAGTCCTTTAGATTTTTGACAATTTGTAGGCTGGGATCGATCTGTTAAAATGCATGAGATCGATCTGCTCATGGTAATGAGATCGATCTGTTTCAGGCAGAAGGCTTTGGAGATCGATCTGGCCTGAAGAGGAGATTGATCTAGTCTATCCAGAAGCCAATGGAGATCGATCTACCTATGGAAGGAGATTGATCTGGTCAAACCTGAGACAACTTGAGATCGATCTGCTTGAGTGAGGGATCGATCTCCCTCTTGCAGAATGGTTGGCATTGTGTTTTCCAGGCCATTATATTGATCTCTCCTTTCATGAGATCGATTTGGCATTCATCCTGTAGTATTTTAGCTGCAATTTTCCCATATTTTCCAAGTTAAACTTCCATCCAATTGACTCTATACTCATTTAGTAATTCATTCACACTTAGAACTTAAAAACATCTATTTCTTGAAATTCATATGTAATATAACTTATCTGTACATTCGATAATCATAAACATTACATAGAAATTTACGGGTCTTACATACCTCCCCTCTTTCAAGAAATTGGTCCTCCAAATTAGAACCAAGTCATTCATCGAAAAGTTAGGGGTACTTTTCCCGTATCAACTTCTCTAATTCTCAAGTAGCTTCCTCTGAATTGTGGTGCTGCCAGAGAACCTTAACAGGTGGAATTATCTTATTCCTTAACACCTTTTCCTTCCTATCCAGCATCCCGATCGGTCTCTCTATATATGTCAAGTCATCTTTGAGATCGAATGGCTCACACCGAATCACATGAGTCGGATCTGGATGGTACTTCCGAAGCATCAATACGTGGAAGATGTTGTGAATGCCTGCTAGCTCCGGTGGCAACGCTAACCTATAGGCCTTATCTCCCACTCGCTCTAATATCTCAAACGATCCGATATACTGAGGGCTCAACTTACCTTTCTTACAGAACCTCATAATCCCTTTCGAGGGAGAAACTTTCAAGAAAACTGAGTCACCCACAGTGAACTCTAGTGGCCTCCATCTTATGTCAGCATAACTTTTCTGCCTACTCTGAGCTGTTCTCAATCTCTCACATATCAGCTGAACAACCTCAGAGGCTTGCTGTACCAAATCGAGAGGAGAAGTCTTTCTATCACCCACTTCTTCCCAACCAATAGGGCATTGATATCTTCTACCATACAATGCCTCATACGGTGCCATCTCGATACTTGAGTGATAACTATTGTTGTATACAAATTCGGCTAATGGTAGGTGATCATCCTAGGAGCCCTTAAAATCCATGACACTCGCTCTCAGCATATCCTCTAACGTTTGGATAGTTCTCTCTGATTGACCATCGGTTTGAGGGTGAAAAGTGGTACTGAAACTTAACTGGGTTCCCATAGCTTCCTAAAAATGTTCCTAGAAGTGGGAAGTAAATTGGGAATCCCTATCTAATATGAAGCTCACTAGAAGACCATGTACCCTCACTATCTCCCATACATACAACTTTGCCAAAGTACTCAAAGTATCTGTAGATTTCATGGCTAGAAAGTGGGCGAATTTTGTTAATCTGTCTACCACTACCTAGATAGCATCATGGTTTCTCTTAGTTCTTGGCAATCCCATGATGAAATCAATGGTGACATGCTCCCATTTCCAAGTCGGTATAGGTAGAAGCTGCAATAATCCTGCAGGCTTCTGATGCTCTACCTTCACTTGCTGACATACCAGACATCTTAGTACAAACTCTGCGATATCCTTTTTCATCCCTGACCACCAATACACTTTCTGGAGGTTCTGATACATCTTGTTACTCCCCGGATGCAATGTATATCTCGATGAATGAGCTTTTGTAAAAATCAATCTTTTTAGCTCTAAGTCATTGAGAACACAAATCCTGCCTCTAAACCTCGGTAGGTCATCATCACTCACTAAGAAATTGACCACATCACCCCTCTGAATCTGACTCACACGATCCTCACGCAGTCGATCGACATGCTGAACTTGTCGTATCCGGTCAATCAAATTTGGTTCCACTCGCAGGCTAGCTATCACATAGTCAGTGTCAACATCAAGAGGGTCTATATCCAACCTGAGGTGAGCACACTGCTCGAGCAACTCATGTTCCCTAACCATCATAAACGAGACCATTTCGAGGCTCTTTCTACTCAAGGCATCTGCCACAACATTAGTTTTTCCTAGATGGTATAATATCTCGTAATCATAATCCTTCAGAAGCTCTATCCATTGTCTCTACCTCATATTTAACTCTTTCTATGAAAATAGATATTTGAGGCTCTTATGATCTGTGAACACCTAGAATTTCTCACCGTACAAGTAATGGCGCCAAATCTTTAATGCAAATACCACGACTGCTAACTCTAAATCATGGGTCGAGTAGTTCCTCTCAAGTTCCTTAAGCTATTTGGATCCATAGGCTACTACCTTCCCGTCCTGCATCAACACACAGCCCAGTCCTTATCCTGAGGCATCTGTATACACTGAGTAACCTCCGAGTTGGTGGGTATAGTGAGAATAGGTAAGGTGGTCAGTCTGTGCTTTAGCTCGTAGAAACTACTTTCACACTTATCATCCCACTCAAATGCCATATTTTTTTTAGTGAGACGTGTCAACAGAGCAGCCAGCTTAGAGAATCCCTCGACAAACCGTTGGTAATAACCTGCTAAACCCAGGAAACTGCAGATCTCTGTAACCGTTTTGGATCTTTCCTACTGTATCACAACCTCTATCTTAGACGTATCCACTGATACATCGTCTCTCGAGACTATATGACCTAGAAACGATATCTCACTCGACCTGAAATCACACTTGTTGAGTTTAGCATACAACTCCTGATCTCGGAAGGTCTGTAACACTGTCCTCAAATGATGTCCATACTCTTCCCTGGACTTCGAGTATACCAATATGTCATCTATAAACACAATCAGGAAGCTTTCTAGGTATGGCTTAAACATATAATTCATTAATGCCATAAACGCTGCAAGAGCATTCGTAAACCCAAATGGCATAACCAAAAACTCGTAATGGCCATAACGGGTCTGAAATGCTATCTTGGGCACATCTCCACTCCGAATCCTCAATTGATGATACCCAGACCTCAGATCAATCTTCAAAAAGATCTATGCTCCCTGCAACTGATCCATAGATCATCAATCCATGAAAGGGGATACTTATTCATGATGGTAGCCTTGTTCAACAACCGATAATCTATATACAGTCGGAGACTCCTATCTTTCTTCTTTACAAATAGAATCGATGCTCCACAAGGTGATACACTCGGTCGGATAAACCCCTTGTCCAATAACTATCGCAACTGTTTTTTTAGCTCCTCTCATTCCACTGGAGCCATTCTATACGGTGGATTAGATATCGGTTCAGTTCCAGGCACCATATCAATACAGAATTCCATCTCTCTATCTGGTGACAACCCTGGTAATTCTTCCGAAAAGACATCGGGGAATTCTCTAACCACTAGGATGTCAACTAATTTCGGGTGTGCCTTATCCAAATCAACCACATATGCTATAAAACCTTCAACATATTATGATCACATTTGTTAGTAAAATCATCCACCCTTAGAAATAATTTACTACTCCTTTCATTACTTAACAAATCTTACAACATACTTTTCAGGGGTGGAAAACATTACTGTTTTAACATAACAGTCCAAAGCAGCATGGTTTGCTGCCAACCAATCCATTCCTAGTATTGCATCAAAATCTTTCATGCCTAACAGAATAAGAGTGGCCAACATATCCTTTTCCCCCACTTTTAACTTGTAATCTTTACATACATACTCGGTTACTACGTTGTCTCTCACTGGAGTGCTTATAAGCAAAATCCTACCTAGAGGTACAGGTTTGACATGTTCAATCAATTTATATGCAAATGTAGGCGATATGAATGAATGTGTGGCACCAGGATCAATCAATGCTAATGTTTTAAAATCAAAGACCAGGATGGTACCTTTAATCATATCCATAGAAACTTCTGTAGATGCCTAGTCCAAAGCAAACACTCGCCCTCGACCAACAGCTTGTTTCCCTTTCTCTTCAGCTGTGGCCTTCCTCTTAGGTGTAGGTGTCTCAACTGTAGCCCTCTTTGGCTCTTTGCCCTTCTGTGGGGCTGTATCAACCAACTTTGGGCATTCACGAGCTATGTACCCTAATTTAAAACATCTATAACATCATTTCATCATATGGTATGACCTACTCCCAAGATATCTACCACACATCCTGCACTGCTCGGTGGTAGGTCAAGGTCCGCCAATAATGATGCCCCTCGATGTTGGAGGTAAAGCTAGGTAAGCTGAATAAGCTGGAGGCTTCGTAGGCCTCTCTCGTACTTCCTCAATCTTTGGCCCCTTATCAAATTATTGTCGACCCTTTTTGAACCCTCTATCATACACTGACCTTTTTCGGTCTCTATCTCTGCCTTTACCACTCTTTCTCAACTCTGAGGCATGCAACTCATAGTCTTGCTCGCATAGCTGAGCTCTACGTACTGCCTTGTCGTAGGTGGTAATGTCAAATGGGGCCAATCGAGCTCTGATCGAAGGTCACAACCCCTAAAGAAATTTTTAGACCTTCCTGTCCTGACAACCCATGGTTACCATGTCATATCTGCCCAAGGATGTGAATCTAGACTCGTACTCATCAACTGTACGGTTCCCCTTAGTCAAGGAAAGAAATTTCATCTACATCTTCCTCTGAGCAGTGGCTGGAATGTACTGCCTCCTGAAAGCATCCAAAAATATATCCCAAGTCACCACCGAGTGACGTGCACTCATAATCGGATTGGTGGTCATCCACTAATGCTCGGCCTCACCCTCTAATACAAAAGCCACAAAGGTGACCTTCTCTGTGGCAAAGCAATGGAAGAATCTATAGAGTTTCTCCATACTGCGAATCCAATGCTCCGCTAACACCAGGTCTTTCACCCTACTAAACGAAAGTGGTCTAAACTTCCTAAACTGCCTCAGCCTTCCTAGGTCGCAATCATAAACTCCTTTGCCACCAACTTATTTTGGAACTACAGGATCCTGAACTGGTGGGGGAATATCCTGAACTGGAGGGGGTGCAGGAATCTCTGCCTCTACAGCCCGAGGTCTCGGTGCAGGTTGTGTTGGCTCAGGTCTCTCAGGTGCCGCAGGTGCCGCAGCCTGACTAGCAAGGTTCTCTTGTCTACCCTCAAATCTAGCCATCATCTGTGTAAACATCTCCATAACTGTGTCTACACTGCGCTGTAACTACTCGATACGTGCCTCAGCGGCCTCACTAAGGCTGCGTGGACCTCTATTAGAACTGGACCGATTGCTACTCTCTGGCTCATCTCTATGCCCCTGAAAGCGCAAACTCTCTCCTCGACGAGTACGTCGTCTATCAGACATCCTGCATACTCAATAACAAGTGTCTCAGTTACATTTCCAGCTTGGTAGACACAATTGTATCCAAATAATGCACAATATTTTAGGGATGCATAATTTCCTAATGATTCAGACTACACCCATTCTAAGTGACCTAGACGTGTTATCCGTAAGTGCACAGGTCGTACAAGTAATAATGGGATTTGAGTCCCAGATTATCGTCCCACAGAGAATCTAATTAGCCTAATTAAATACCGGTTAATCTTACCCTAAGTATATCCTAGCAGATTATGAATTTTAAACACGGGTGATCTACCAGGCTAAAATTAAAAAGTATTGAAAACAATAAAAATTATAAAATAAAGAAAATAAAACAGAGCTGAAATTACTTACACAGCTCCGAGCAATTAAAAGCAATAACCTACAAAAGATAATTAACACAGTTAAAATTAATTAATGCAAATAAACTAGAATGTAAATATGAAAATAAAAAAACACAATTAATTAGACTAAAATTAAATAATCCTAAAACAAAATATGCATGTAATTAATCTAACTAATTTGAAAATAAAAATGCAAATTAATCTAACCTAAAGTCTAATAAAATAAATTCTTCTAACTTAAAGAAATTTCTAAATATAACTAAGAAACTAAATACCTATAAAATGACCCTAAATTAAATATAACTCTAACTAATTACTAACTTAAATAAATGTCTAAATAAATAAAAGTAACATCTAAATAATGCATGAGAAATAAATATTTTTGGATTTTTTTTAAATTTAAAATAAAAACTAACTTAAAAATGCATAAAATACTTCTACCCCTAACTTTAATCCTAAATGCAATACATAAACTCTACCCTAAAATTTTAAACTAATAAGCAAAGAACATTTAACAAACATGCAAATTAATTTAAAACTATTTTTACCTAAGCTAACAAATAATAATAAGAGGCAATAATGTAAAACATGAAAAATAAATTGTGAAGGCTAAATAAAAAACTGCCAAACATGGCCTTTGTACAGTCTCGACAGTATGAAAACTGTCTCGTGCACTGTACTATGCACGCTTCACCCTTCTCTGCTTCAGGCACTGTCCTGGATGTCCATATACTGCTGCTGTACTAGTTCCTCCCTTGCTCATGCTGGCTGTCCTTACACCAGAAAAGCCAGCAACAACTCCTACTTCATTCTTTGCACCACGTTCCTATACTGGCACAACCCAGCAGTTGATGTTGTACTGCCATCGATCCTCTGCTCCTGCTTTGCTGTGAAACGCTGCCCGTACACAGCTGCTGCAATGGGATTCTCGTCCTAGCTAAAACTGTAAGACCCGAATTTTATCATAATGTCGTATGATTCAGATTATGTATACGTGGATGAAAAATGTAAATGGAATGAATAAAAATTCCCGAATGCATTTAAAGATCAAATGAAGAATTAAAATGGTATTCCTGAACACGTTAAAAGGTAAAACGATCAAAAGATCGAAAGTCGGTGTAAATTCGATAAGAAAATTTCATTAAAAATATGAAATTCAGAAACCTTGATCAATAACGAAGACATAATTAAATTTTGAGTCCAATTGATCAAGATATTAATTTATTAAAATTAATCAAAATTTTCACTCGGGATAATATCCCGAAAATACGAAAAAAAAATACACCGAAAAAGGGTTAAAATAAAATAAATTAATTAAATTAATTAATCTAAATAAAATATAATTTTTAATGATATTTTTAGATTTTTTTTGAATATTTTAATGAATAATGTAATGAATAAAATAATAATAAAATAAATTATAAAATAAATAAATAAATAAAATGAAATCTGAATTTGTGAAACCGAGAAAGAAAAAGCAAAGAGAAAATGAAGAGAAACGATAGACGCGACCCGAGGAATTCACCGATGAGCCACCACCGACGTCAGACGAGGGCCGACGACCACCAAAAAAGGGAGAGGACGTCCGCGCGACCTCCTGCCACCGACGACGCGCCCCACCGACGCCGGAGAATGCCCGATTGAGGGAGAGAAGCCACCGAGAGGAGAAGCGAAATCAGCTGCCACCGGTGCCGATTCAGCCACAACCATCATCCACCGCAGCTCCCCTATTTGATGGCGCTCTGATGGGTGCCGAAAACAGTCCGAGAAAATGACGAACGACATCGAAAACGATGAGAAAGGAAAATGGATACCGACGCCGGAAGGGAGAAGATCAGACCGACTACTTTTCGGCCACCATTGGTGAAACTGAGGCTAGATTCATGAATCGGAATACCCCACGGAGCTGTTGGAGGTAAAAATCGATGAAAAATCGACCGACAGAGCTCCGAACGACTAAGAAAAAAACCAAATCGGACTGAACTGGCTGAATCAGACCGGTCTGAATTGGGTTGAACTGGACCGAACCGGTTCAACCAAGAAAGAGAGAAAAAAGGGAGAAAAAGGAAGAAAAAGAGAAAAAAGAAAAAGGGAAAGAATTTTTGGGGATACACCGGACTTCGGGTAAGTAAGTAAGAGGTCAAAAGTGACCGATTTGATTTCTTGAAAATTTATTTAAATTATATTTAATCAAAAATTAACCCGAAATTAAATATAAAATTATGCAGTTCGACGATAAATCATGTACGTGAGCCCGATTGAACTTCAATTTACGCACCATCGCATAATCTCGGTTAAGTAAAGCTCATTTACGACAATTTATGTAATTTTTTGTGTATTAATGATTTATTTTATGAATTACGGATTAAATTCCGCATTTAGGGAATTATATTGGGATTTTTGAATTAATTGTCGTAAATGATATACAGGCTATCCAAAGAGTTTGGAACGAAGCCCAATAGGTATTGTGAGCCCAATACACCCGAAGAAGAGATTTAATAAGTGGAAACGGGCTAGAAATGGGTCGAGGCCCATTAAGATGCAATTGGGCCCAATAAAGTAAAATGGGCCCAGTGTTTTAGATTTGATCAGTATAAGTGAAATACTGATAAGTATATTAGAACTGACCCAAATACATGGTTATATGTAGCTCTGTAGACTTGGTTTGGAGCGAATTGGACTGAGAGACCTGGTACGGTCGAGACAGGATAAGCTCGCGCGTGATTCCAAGTAAGGGAATTTTACGGACTACTAAAGGTAACTTGACACTATTTCAACTTCAATTGCAGTCTCTTAAATTGTCTGAAGGGTCTAGATTTAAGATAAAAATTGTAGTTCCTTGGATGAACAAATTACCAAAATACCCTTGTGAAGGGTAAAATTTTCAAATTTAGGAAAAGTTAGAAGGAGTAAGAACAAAAGGTCATTACTTGTTCTTAAGGTGTTTTGACACATACATGGGTAGGCTGGCTAACTTTTAAATAAAATGCATAGCATTGCATAACTTTAATAAATGTTGATTTTCTTTGAAATTGATTTGAGAAATGTAGCCGCCTACGTGATTTTCTAGAAATGTGACGTGCTAGAGCTCAGCTCGCACGAGTTTTGATTTGTGTGATGCATGCATTAGTGCTGGAGCAAGAGCTCGAACTACAGTTTTACATGCATTGGTGCTATAGTCTAACTCGCACCAGATTTTCACTTGAATTGTTATGACAGAGTGGTGGAGCCTAGCTCGCACTAGTTTTACATGATTTTGACAGAGTGTTGGAGCTTAGCTCACACTAATCTTATGAAATTTTATGAAATGCGTGCTGGAGCTTGGCTCGCACGAGATTTTCCTTGATTTTATGAGAATGCTGGAGCATCGCTTGCACTGGTTTTATGAGAACATGCGATGAGTTGTGCTTGGAGTGTCAGGTAGTCTATGTGTCACGTCGATTAAATAGGCTCGCATGTGCGTTTTGAGATAGGGCATGAGTATGGATGTGAGATATGGGTCCACGGAGTACATTGTACCGTGCAAGTAGCATGGAGTATGCTGTACCGTGATGGGATTGATTATATGGCATCTTCAGATGCGAGTGGCATCTTCGGATGTGAGTGATTGAACAGGGCCAACGGGATGGATTGACCCACCTCCCGGGGCGATCCCCGATCGTGGTAAGACCTTGTACACTAAGATCCGTGTAGTAGTGGGATCACAAGGACATATGGCCATCGTCCTAGTTATTTGCCTGAGATATATATCTATTACCTAGTCTCACATGTTGATGTTTTTGAGAAACACGTTTTATGGATTTCTGTATGAGTCTAGATCACCCGAGGGAGGGGTTGGATCCTGACTGAGATATGATTTTGATGAGAATGAAACTGGATTTTAAACTAAACTTGCATGATGTTATTTCCATGCTATTTAAACCCATGAGTGATGTAAACTAGTTTTACATGACATTCATTGTATCGCATATTTCTATTGCTGTGAAAAGCATTTGATTTCATGGTATTGTATGAGTCAGGAACACCCGAGGGATGGGCTGAGTCCTAGCTTTGTTGTGAAATTTTAATAAGAATGAAATGATTTAAAAGAGTTGCATGTTGAATTTTCCATGCTCTTTGAAATCCACATGCTAACTTATTTTATATGACATCATGAATTATAGCATCTGTTTTGAAATGTGTGGAGAAAGGGTGGTTTATGCATGGCACCACGTTCATGTAGGTAGTATGGTTACCTACTTGTTCGTAGAATTGCCTTACTGAGCTTGATGTACTCACCCCTTTCATTTTCTCACACAGATCATCTCCAGTAGACTTTGAGGCAACTGAGTACTGCATTCTTGATATCTGCTACTGTGAAACCCAGATTTTTCCCACTATGTTCATTAATTGGAATCATAAGAAGGATGATTTAGAACATATGAATGTGAATGTTGTAGTGGAGGTATGAAAATACGGAACAGGATAAATAAGGATTAGTAATTTAGATTAAAGGGATTTAAATCGTTGGACGAAAAATACAGAATTTAAATGAGAAAAAATAGTGAGTCCGAGAAGGAAAATCGGTATAAATTGGTCCTGAACGTGTAGAAGGGTAAAATGGTCAAAAGATCCTAATTTCGATGTAAATTTAACGAGAAAATTTCGTTATAAATATGGATTTAGGAAATCTTGATCAATAAAAGAGAAATTATGGAATTTCGAGTCCAATTGGTCAAGATACGAAAATATTAAGAATTTTCGTAATTTTTGCCCGGGACATTATCCCGAAAATATGCGAAAAATACACCGAAAAAGTTAAAATAAGTAAAATTAATTAAATTAATTAATTAATAAAATAAAATATGATTTTGAGATATTTTGGGTATTTTATTATATTTTATTTTATTAAAATAAAATATAATATAATATAATATAATAAAATAATAATAAAGTAAAAAAAAAAAAGAAATGAAACTCTGTCGCGCGAAACAGAGTCGCGCGACAGACATGGAAATGGGGGATCGGGAAAACTCGATCCTCCCAAATTCTTCCCTCCTCCGTCGAGGACGCCACCGGAGGAGTGATCCGACAAGTCCAGCAGAGCAACCCGATCCCGTCGGCACCGGCAGTGAAGGAAGAAATGGTGACCGACGAGAGAAAGAGTGAGAAAGAGAGAAAGAGGAAGAAAGAGAGAGAACGGCGGCAGACGGAGGCTGGAGGAAGAGAGAGGACCTCGCCACCGGCCAGGAGGAGGTCCGATCTGCCATCGTCGACGCTGAAAACGGCGAAAATGAAAAAACACCACCGATGTAGAGGGAGAAGAGGCCGGACCGGCCACTTTTTGACCAGACATGGCAAAACCGAGGCCAAATCCGAGCTTCGCGAGGTCCCGCGGAACTGCTGGTGATGGAAACCGGTGAAGAACCGATTCGCGAGGCACCGAACCGGTCGAACCGAACTGAACAGGATTGAACCGGACCGGTCTGAACCGATCTGAACCGGACCGAACCGGTTCAGCCAAGAAAGAGAGGGAAAAAGGAGAAAAAGGGAAGAAAAAGAGGAAAAAGGAAAAAATTTTGGGGATACACCGAACTTCGGGTAAGTCGGTAAGAGGTCAAAAGTGACCGATTTAATTTTTGAGAAATTTATTTAAATTATATTTGATCAAAAATTTACCCGAAGTTAAATATATAAAATTGTGCAGTTCGATGATAAATCACGTACGTGAGCCCGATCGAACTTTGATTTGCGCACCATCGCATAATCTCGGGTAAGTAAAGCTCATTTACGACAATTTATGTAATTATCGAGCATTAAAAGTTTATTTTACGAGTTACGGATTAAATTGCGCATTTAGTGGATTAAATTGAGATTTTTAATTATATTATCATAAATGATATACTGGCTATTCAACGAGTCTAGAAATAAGGCCCAATAAGTACTAATGGGCCCAGTGAGCTCAATAGGCCTTGATGAAAGAATTAATAAGTGGAAACGGGCTTAAAACAGATTAAGGCCCATTAAGGTGCAATCGGGCCCAATAAGAGAGAAATTGGCCCAATTAACTAAATCAACCGTAGTAAATATGAGAAAATTATTTATTGAGTTAAATACGATTCAAACGAGGTTTATACCGATAAAACCGAGCAACAAAAGAGTAAAATCGATTAAAAGTCAACTTTTGGTCAAAGCTTCGATATAATCACATATTTGGATATGTTGAAATGAATTTAAGCCATATGTGATAAGTTGAACTTGTTTTGCAGCAGCTCGGTCTATCGACATGTTTTACGAGGTAAATTTGAGCATCGAGGAAAGTGCTCTACATCAGTCGCTAAGAGATAAGGGATATAATTTAGAGTAGCATTAGTACTCCTCAATCTTACCAAATGTTTATGTGGATATTTAGTTTATTTTCCATGAAAAAGGGCTTTCTCGAAAATTGGAAAGAATACTATTCACTCAAAACCGGAATAAACTTATCCTAACCTTTCAAAATGACTTTATTTCATGAGATACATTTTAGTATTTATGTTTATGTTTATAAAAGTGATTTTCACTTGTGAAATGAAAGCATAGTGTTTTTATGTGAGATTTCGGGTTAAAGTCCCTATATATTTTATGAAACCATGTTTTCATGATACGGGTTAAAGTCCCGAAACAGCTTTTAAGCTATATTTTCATGGTACGGGTATGAGTCCCAAGAATTGACTTTGATAACTATGCTTTCTATATTTATGAAAACTATGTTTTCTATGAGAAATGGGCTAGCGTCTCGTAATGATTTATGAAAATCGGGTTAGAGTCCCGCAATGATTTTTAATACACGGGTATGAGGCCCGAAATGATTTTGATAAATTGGGTAAGAGGCCCAAAATGATTTTTTTTGTGGGGTAAAAAGGCATGACATGACGATAGTCAGAGGATCTGGGGTCGATCTCGCATACATAGTGTAGCGTATGGTGATGATCGAGGATCTACCTAGCTGACGGCCAGAGAACGAGCAGGCTCTGACTTGATATGAGAAACGTGCGCATAGTCCACACTTGGAGATGCACGTGATGTCATGCGTATAGTCCCCATTTAGTGGTGCACGAGAGATAGGGTAGCGTACGACCCTAATCCAGTCTTACGGCTCCCCTGTACAATGGCCATATGTACCTGTGATGAATGTCCTACGGGACTAGATGTATGATGTCCTTCGGGACTAGTATATGAGATGATTGCCTGACCCTACACGATGAATTGACGGAATCATATATATATATGTTTTTGCACATTTCATGCGACATGTTTTATGATTTGCTATTGTGCACAAATTTTCTATGATGAGATTTTAAAGGTAGCCATGAGTATGTCTTATGAAATGCGCATATGACAATACGATTTCATTTTCAAAGTGATAAGCATGTTATGATATGCATGATTAAGTTTTGAGATGCTTTTTACTTGTTTACACAATGTGATCTGCATAATATATATGAGTTTTACTAAAAAGATGCATGATGTGTAAACTTATGATTTAAGCACGTTTTTACTGCTTTTATGAAATGTAAGCATCTCTACTCCAGTACATATTTATGCTGATTTGTAAAACCATGAGTTTTACCATGTTTTGAGTATTTAAAGCTATTTTAAATGTATCTCTTACTGAGTTTGAAAAACTCACCCCCTCCTCTCCATCTCCCAGATTGTCTATAGCGAGTCTACTGCACATACGAGACTGTGGTCGTCGACAAGGTAGTCCGACCTTTCATTAGATACTTTCGTAACCTTGAGGTACAGTCTTACTTATATTCCAGACATGTGATACAGAATAGACACTATTGTATATCATAGTCGGGATGTAATAGTTGTAAATGATTATATATATACAGAATGTATGTGATGTAATGAGATCCTGAAAAATGAAAAGATTTTAAATCTAGACATGGACAGGAAAACAACATAGTTAATGGATAAAAAGTTTAAATTAGCCCCATTTTTTCACGCTTCCGGGGCGTGACAGTTTGCTTGGTATCAGAGCAAATGTTGTGTAGTACTGTCGTGTCTAGTAATAAGAGTGTATTACATCCCAATGTGTCTATGCATGTCGCGTAATAAGGTAAGCTTACCTGTCAAAGTATGAATTAATTTATGGATTATGTGCAAATAGTAGATCGCTAATCATGAGTGGTAGACGGGACCGTTCACAGAGACGAGTTGAACCCGCTCCACCATCTCCCCTCAACCCGAGAGCCCTACTGATAGAATAAGGAGGCTCGAGGAGATAGTATAGGGTATGAGGGAAAGACTTACAGCTGTTACCACTATGTTTACCTAGCAGTTTGGGGTATGTACACCTGATACGGAGACAGCTACTCTTACGCCTAATCCTCCTCCCCCACCAATTCCTCCAGTAGCCCCAGCCCTAAGCCAGTAGTTCCCCAGCATAGGGATAATAGAAAGACTTAGAGGGTGCGAGATTTCTTGAGTATGCATCCTTCAGAGTTCACAAGGCTTAAGGACCCGGTTAAGGCTGAGGAGTGAATCGTTGATATTGAGATGATATTTCAGTTTGGGGTGTACTGATAAGGAGAGAGTGACTATGACGTGATAAATGATAAAGGGACAGGCTAAGTTCTGGAAGAGATCCACACAGACGACATTAGCCGAGGATCCCTTAGAGATCACATGGAATGCTTTCTTAGTCGCATTTCGATAGCAGTATGTATCGCTTGTAGCTCGAAAGAAGATGCATGCAGAGTTTTTAGATTTGTAACAGGGAAGTTCTACAGTAGACAAGTATGAGAACAAATTTACAATCCTGATGAGCTACGATCCAGAGACAGTTAGAGATCCCGAGCGCCAGACAGAGAGATTTCTGGCAGGATTAAGATCCGGGATCAAAGATAAACCGTTGGGTCAAAATATTATAGATTTCAGAGATGCTCTGAGGCGAGCCCAAGGGATAGAAAGGGGTTTGGATATTACTCAAGTAAAGCATGGTTTCAGAAGATCAATCAGAGATAAGGGGAAGAGAGTAGTTACTTCCCGACATGATTTAAGAGGGGGTCAGCCCAAGAGACAGAGGGTGGAAGGACCTCTGATAGGGGCTGGTAAGCCTAAGACCCCAATTGGTGCTGCAGGTATGATTAGAGGCCTTGAGATAAAAGTGCCACGTTGCAGGACATGTGGTAATATTCACACAGGACCTTGTCACGCAAGTACATTTACTTGCTGTAGATGCGGTGAAGCAGAGCACATAATGAGAGAGTGTCCACTTATGAGATCTCAGGAACCTCGTGAGGCACCTAGACAGATAGAGAGATCAGCTTAGGCTCCATAGAGGAGAGCCACAGCCACAGACAAGGGCAAGAAGCCTGTCTCCCAGGGCCGAGTGTACGCCCATGACCAGGAGACAGTAGATACATCCTCTGATGCTATCCGAGGTACTCTCCTTGTCTGTAATCATGAAGTACATGTACTGTTTGACCCAAGTTTCACACACTCATTTATGTCACCATAATTTACATGTAAGTTTCATAGGAAACCTGGAGTCACTAGATTACATGTTGCACATAAGTACACCTATGCACGAGATACAAAAAACAGATATGATATGTAAAGCATGTGATATCATGGTAGGAGATAAGAAGCTGTTAGCAGATCTAGTATGGTTGCATATGCAAGACTTTGATGTAATAAAAGTGCATAGTGTTAAAGTTATGAAATGATATAATGTTTATGTATGAGATTGACGGATGATGTTTGATTATACATTACCTTCGTTTCTGACGAGAGTCGAAAACCACCAAGTATATAGGATATTTCGGTGGTATGTGAGTTTCCCGAAGTATTCCCAGAGGACTTACCGGGATTACCACCCGAGAGAGAGGTTGAGTTTATCATTGAGCTATTACCAGATACTCAACCCATCTCCAATCCACCTTACCAAATGGCATTGGTAGAGTTGGAAGAATTAAAGAAGCAGTTGCAAGGATTACTCGATAAGAGGTTTATAAGGCCTAGTGTGTCACCATGCGGTGCACCAGTACTATTTGTCAGAATGAAGGATGGTAATTTCTGTCTATGTATAGACTACAAGCTTTTGAATAAGCAACAGTTGAGAATAAATATCCCCTGCTAAAGGATAGGTGACTTATTTGATCAGCTGAGAGGGACTTCAGTGTTTCAAGGATAGATTTGAGATTGGGTTATCATCAGCTAAGGATTACGAAGGCTGATGTACCGAAGACAGCATTTCGGACCTGATATGAGCACTACGAGTTCCTAATTATGCCTTTTTGGATTGACTAATACCCTAGCTGCAGTTACGAGTCTTATGAACGATGTCTTCCGAGAATACTTAGATAGATTGATAATAGTATTCATCGATGACATCTTGATTTATTTTGGATCTCGAGAAGAGCACGAATAACATTTGAGGACTATGCTCCAGACTCTCCGTGAGAAGAAGCTATATGGTAAATTCAGTAAGTGTACTTTCTGGCTAGATCAGATTGTATTCCTCAAATATGTGGTATCTAAGGATGGGGTGTCAGTAGATCCGTCCAAGGTAGATGCAATATTGAGATGGGAAAGACCGAGGACAGTCACGGAGGTCAGAAGCTTATTGGTATTAGCATGGTATTACTGATGGATTGTCGAAGGGTTTTCACGGATAACAGTTTCATTAAACAGACTGACTCGTAAAGAGGTTTAGTTTATATGGTCTGAATAGTGTGAGCAGAGCTTACAAGAGCTCAAACGTCGGTTGACTACGACACCAGTTTTGACCATTCCAAGTGGTCTGGGGGATTTGTGGTATACAATGACGCTTCCCCTCAGGGTCTCGATTGTGTGCTTATACAGCACGGTAGAGTGGTAGCTTATGGATCCCGTCAGCTAAAGGATCACGAGCGTAATCATTCCACTCACGACTTTGAGTTAGCTGTAGTAGTATTTGCACTCAAGATATAGCGGCATTAATTATATGAAGAAAGATTTCAAATCTTCGCTGACCACAAGAGTCTTAAGTACTTGTTTGATTAGAAGGAGCTGAATATGAGACAGTGGAGATGGATAGAGCTCCTCAAGGTTTATGACTGCGAGATTTTATATCATTCTGATAAGGCGAACGTGGTAGTCGACGCCCTGAGCTAAAAGGGTATGATGTCCTACATGATGATTAAAGAATGAGACTTATTGGGACAATTCACCGAACTCAGGATCAGTATGGATGAGATTGAGCATGGATATATGGCTAGCCTATGGATTGAACCAGTATACTAGACCAGATTAGAGCTAGATAGCAAAACGATTAGAGGTTACTGGATATGGTTAGCCAGGCAGAGGAGAGATCGCAGTCTGAGTTTACGGTCAGTGATGATGGATTACTAAGGTACCGATGCCGTATCTGTGTGCCACACCATGACACCTGGAGACAGAACATTCTGAAGGAGTCCCATTGTCCTAGATTCACCTTGCTTCCGATTTAGTAGAATAGACAGCTAAGGGTGTTCAACTCATATGTGACAGATTGAGGACCACACAAAAAGTTATGCCGATATGCGTAGACGTCCTCTTAAATTTCAGGTTGGAGACTCCGTATTTGTTAAGGTGTCACTGATGAAGGGTATAGTACGCTTCGAAAAAAGAGGAAGTGTTACGATTTAAGACTATTCTACTAGTAAAGGTTCTCTGGTAACACCATAAGACAGAAGAAGTCACTTGGGAACTAGAGAGCCAAATGAAGGAGAAGTACTCTCACGTAGTTGATGGACCAGCTTGAATTCAGAGGACTGAATTCTTAAAAGGTGGAGAGAAATGTGAAACCCAGATTTTTCCCACTATGTTCATTAATTGGAATCATAAGAAGGATGATTTAGAACATATGAATGTGAATGTTGTAGTGGAGGTATGAAAATACGGAACAGGATAAATAAGGAGTAGTAATTTAGATTAAAGGGATTTAAATCGTTAGACGAAAAATACAAAATTTAAATGAGAAAAAATAGTGAGTCCGAGAAGGAAAATCGGCATAAATTGGTCCCGAACGTGTAGAAGGGTAAAATGGTCAAAAGATCCTAATTTCGATGTAAATTTAACGAGAAAATTTCGTTATAAATATGGATCTAGGAAATCTTGATCAATAAAGGAGAAATTATGGAATTTCGAGTCCAATTGGTCAAGATACGAAAATATTAAGAATTTTCGTAATTTTTGCCCAGGATATTATCCCGAAAATATGCGAAAAATACATCGAAAAAGTTAAAATAAATTAAATTAATTAAATTAATTAATTAATAAAATAAAATATGATTTTTGAGATATTTTGGGTATTTTATTATATTTTATTTGATTAAAATAAAATATAATAAAATATAATATAATAAAATATAATAAAATAATAATAAAGTAAAAAAAATGAAACTCTGTCACGCGAAACAGAGTCGCGCGACAGAGATGGAAATGGGGGATCGGGAAAACTCGATCCTCCCAAATTCTTCCCTCCTCCGGCGAGGACGCCACCGGAGGAGTGATCCGACAAGTCCAGCAGAGCAACCCGATCCCGTCGGCACCAGCAGTGGAGGAAGAAATGGTGACCAGTGAGAGAAAGAGTGAGAAAGAGAGAAACCGAGAGAAAGAGGGAGAAAGAGAGAGAACGGCGGCGGACGGAGGCTGGAGGAAGAGAGAGGACCTTGCCACCGGCCAGGAGGAGGTCCGATCTGCCACTGTCGACACCGAAATCGACTGAAAATGGCAGAAACGAAAAAACACCACCGACATCGAGGGAGAAGAGGCCGGACCGGCCACTTTTCGGCCAGACATGGCGAAATCGAGGCCAGATCCGAGCATCGCGAGGTCCCGTGGAACTGCTGGCGATGAAAGCCGGTGAAGAACCGACCGACGAAGCACCGAACTGATCGAACAGAATTGAACCGGACTGAACCGGATCTGTCTGAACCGGTCTGAACCGATCTGAACTGGACCGAACCGGTTCAGCCAAGAAAGAGATGGAAAAAGGAGAAAAAGGGAAGAAAAATAGGAAAAAAGAAAAAGGAAAAATTTTCGGAGATACACCGAACTTCGGGTAAGTCGGTAAGAGGTCAAAAGTGACCGATTTAATTTTCGAGAAATTTATTTAAATTATATTTGATCAAAAATTTACCCGAAATTAAATATATAAAATTATGCAGTTCGATGATAAATCACATACGTGAGCCCGATCGAACTTTGATTTGCTCACCATCGCTTAATCTCAGGTAAGTAAAGCTCATTGATGACAATTTATGTAATTATCGCGCATTAAAAGTTTATTTTACGAGTTACGGATTAAATTGCACATTTAGTGGATTAAATTGAGATTTTTAATTAAATTGTCGTAAATGATATACTGGCCTATTCAAAGAGTCTAGAAAAAAGGCCCAATAAGTACTACTGGGCCCAGTGAGCCCATTAGGCCTTGATGAAAGAATTAATAAGTGGAAACGGGCTTAAAACAGATTAAGGCCCATTAAGGTGCAATCGGGTCCAATAAGAGAGAAATTGGCCCAATTAACTAAATCGACCGTAGTAAATATGAGAAAATTATTTATTGAGTTAAATACGATTAAAACGAGGTTTATACAGATAAAACTGAGCAAAAAAAGAGTAAAATTGATTAAAAGTCAACTTTTGGTCAAAGCTTCGATATAATCACATATTTGGATATGTTGAAATGAATTTAAGCCATATGTGATAAGTTGAAATTGCTTTGCAGCAGCTCGGTCTATCGACATGTTTTACGAGGCAAATTCGAGCATCGAGGAAAGTGCTCTACAATACATCAGTCGCTAAGAGGTAAGGGATATAATTTAGAGTAGCATTAGTACTCCTCAACCTTACCAAATGTTTATGTGGATATTTAGTTTATTTTCCATGAAAAATGGGCTTTCTCGAAAATTGGAAGGAATATTATTCACTCAAAACCGGAATAAACTTATCCTAACCTTTCAAAATGACTTTTATTTCATGAGATACATTTTAGTATTTATGTTTATGTATATAAAAGTGATTTTCACCTGTGAAATGAAAGCATAGTGTTTTCATGTGAGATTTTGGGTTAAAGTCCCTAAATATTTTATGAAACCATGTTTTCATGATACGGGTTAAAGTCTCGAAACAGCTTTTAAGGTATATTTTCACGGTACGGGTATGAGTCCTAAGAATTGACTTTGATAACTATGCTTTCCATATTTATGAAAACTATGTTTTCTATGAGAAACAGGCTAGAGTCCCGTAATGATTTATGAAAATCGGGTTAGAGTCCCGCAATGATTTTTAATACACAGGTATGAGGCCCGAAATGATTTTGATAAATTGGGTAAGAGGCCCAAAATGATTTTTTTTGTGGGGTAAAAAGGCATGACATGACGATAGTCAGAGGATCTGGGGTCGATCTCGCATACATAGTGTAGCGTATGGAGACGATCGAGGATCTATCTACCCGACGGCCAGAGAACGGGCAGGCTCTGACTTGATATGAGAAATGTGCGCATTGTCCACACTTGGAGATGCACGTGAGTTCGTGCGTATAGTCTCCATTTAGTGGTGCACGAGAGATAGGGCAGCGTACGACCCTGATCCAGTCCTATGGCTCCCCTGTACAATGGCCATATGTACCTATGATGAATGTCCTACAGGACCAGATGTATGATATCCTTCGGGACTAGTATATGAGACGATTGCCTGACCCGACACGATGAATTGACAAAATGATATATATATATATATATATGTTTTTGCACATTTCATGCTACCTGTTTTATGATTTGCTATTGTGCACAAATTTTCTATGATGAGATTTTAAAGGTAGCCATGAGTATGTCTTATAAAATGTGCATATGACAATACGATTTCATTTTCAAAGTGATAAGCATGTAATGATATGCATGATTAAGTTTTGAGATGCTTTTTACTTGTTTACACGATGTGATCTGCATAATATATATGAGTTTTACTAAAAGGATACATGATGTGTAAACTTATGATTTAAGCATGTTTTTACTGCTTTTATGAAATGTAAGCATCTCTACTCCAGTACATATTTATGTTGATTTGTAAAACCATGAGTTTTACCATGTTTTGAGTATTTAAAGCTATTTTAAATGTATCTCTTACTGAGTTTGAAAAACTCACCCCCTCCTCTCCATCTCCCAGATTATCTAAAGTGAGTCTACTGCACATACGAGACTGTGGTCGTTGACAAGGTAGTCCGACCTTTCATCAGATACTTTCGTAACCTTGAGGTACAGTCTTACTTATATTCCAGACATGTGATACAGAATAGACATTATTGTATATCATAGTCGGGATGTAATAGTTGTAAATGATTATATATATACAGAATGTATGTGATGTAATGAGATCTTGGAAAATGAAAAGATTTTAAATCTAGACATGGATCAGAAAACAACGTAGTTAATGGATAAAAAGTTTAAATTAGCCCCATTTTTCCGCGCTTCCGGGGCGTGACAGCTACTGCCCATCATTTCGAGGTATATACACTTATACATATTGTATCTAAATAAGAATAGCACAATAACATGTTTATAAGTAACTGTCAGGGATGTATAGATACTATAAACACTTGTAAATGAATAGGATAGAATTAATGAAAAACTCAAGTGTTTATCTTTCCTTTAAATAAGGAATTAAGTTATATGGTGGATAAATGGTGGGACTGGCATTGACGCATAGCCCAATTATTAGTGGAGTGTGGTCACGATCAGAGGACAGGTAAGTATGAAAGAAAAACAAAAAAATTTACTCTGATTTTTGGGGCATGACAAAAATAGCACCAAGCAGTAGACAGGCGCGCTACAATCGCTGCTGTAAATTGTCATGCACTGCACTGCATTCTGTTCTTGCATTCTCAAGCTTTCTGCTTCAGGTAACTCCATGTTGCCTCATGCTTCTGCGTAGCTCAGCACTGCTATAGGCACCACCATTCATTCATGCACAGCATAGGTCAGCTTTGCTACCACTCTGCACACAACAACAAGGGCTGAATAGAATAATAAAGTAGGATTTTAAAGGATTAACAATGCAGATATGAAATAAAACGGAACACAAGCAGAAATTTTAAACTTGTAAACTTAAAGTAGAAAATGTAAACAAAAAATGTAAATTGCAATGAAAGCCAAAGTTAAAAGAAAATGAAGAAAATAAACAGTAAATAATTCGTAAAACAAGGGAGAACAAAAGAGTATTTGGTTGCCATTGTCACAGCCAAGCTCCCAAAATCAGCAAGGTACATTCTCTGCCCGGTTCAGCTAGCACACCAGCAGTTCTGTTCTGCCACATACAATCCTGATCACTCTTCTACTTCATTCTCGATCACATGCTGGGATTGTATAGTGTACTCCATGTCCAGCAATGGCAACACAGCTTCAACCTCCTTTGCTCGTGCTTCACCAGCTCCTCGGCACCACACAAATTACCAGCAAATGAAGTCTAAACCAAGAGGTATAGAAAGTATTGAAAACTAACATTAGTGGAAGACAAATAAATTAAAGCAGTAACTAAAATCTAAACAAAAACTAGAGAAAGCTTTAACACAAATATGCAAAATCCCAGTGGTCTCGGGTTGCTTCAGTTTCTGCTCCTACCATCGTGCCATTAATGCGGAAACAATGCTCAGCATCAAGTCTGCATTAAAGCACTAGAACAAAGTATGGTAGTAGTGAAGGAAGCTTAATCACCCGAATGAGCAGTGGAAAAAATAAAGGAAAAAAAAATAAATAGCAAGCAACCCGAGAACTTTGGACAGAAATAATGAGTAAACAAAATGAGAGAAAATGCAAACCAGGAGCTTGAAAAGAAACAAGGGAAATAAAACTAATAAATGAGAGGGAACTTTGAATAATGATAAATTAATAAAAACTTAAACATAGACAAGAAAGAGCTTGTAAAACCGAGAATACAAACAGAGTGGATGTAAGTTAACGTGAAATACCCAATAACTAGAAACAATGAAGCTTTTCATTAAAAAAATAAGTTACCATGAACAATAGTTAAGTAGAATAGAGCTTTTAAAGAAAACAAGAAAAACTATTCTAAAATTGCCCTAGCACTACTCTTACCCTAGGCTACTTCTACTCTACCCTAAAATTAGTTCTACTCTACCTACTTTACTTACACTACTTACTTAGTTTTTCAATTGCTCATCATATTCTATTTATATAAAATTGGGGGTACAATTATGATTTCTAATCCTAGATGAGTTGGCATTGTTTGGCCACTTGTCTTAATTCCATTCGCTGTAGAGAATATATTTCCACGTCATTTATCTTCTAGTCCACTTGGATGTGCGATGTGGCACGGCGTGTGTCTTCCATGAGGTGGGCACCGTGTCCGTCGATCTTATCCTTTCAAGGCGAATAAAATATGAACACCTGGCATCACACGTGTCCAAACGAATGGTGACTCAGATGTGAATAGGAAGTGGTTCAGTCTCCTTTAGCCCATTTTTAGCCCATTTTCAATTGAAATTCATCCTGATTTAATTTACCTGCACATAAGAGAATTTTAATTAAATTGAGGGGATAATTAATAAAATAATATGGGGATTAAAATAATGAATTAAGAAATTAAATGCAAATAATTCTATTTTAATAAAATTATCATCACCCCCAAACTTAAGCTTTTGCTTGTCCTCAAGCAAAACAAAATACATGTAGGAACAAGTACCAAACACATTGATTTTCCCAATATTATCCTCAAAGAAAAAGTACCAACTCTGATATCAAAGCTTCACAATTATAAGTCCAACACTCAGAATCATTCAATCATAGGTCCTAACCCAAATTGGACTCCTCGTGAGTGTGTGAAAATGTCAAAGCCACTTCACAGTAAATTACCCGGATCAGATTATGTAAACACAGTGACTGCAAAGTCAATGACAAGTGATCATTCCCATAAGTTTGTTTTTCACTTCTCTCTCCACTAATGTAGTCACACTTAACCAAAGATCAATAGGACTTCATTAAGCTTATAATGTAAGGCTAGGGCTATGGTATGATAAAATCGATTTAGGTTTAATTACCCCTTAATATGCATTACTTCTAGGATCTTTAATATAAGAGCTCATAATTATTCCCCCAAACTTATTTATTTTGCTAAACATTTTTTCTATATTTTTATTTTTCTTCTTCTTTTTTTTTTTTTTTAAATTTCACTATCACCTATACTCATATGTACAAAGCTCAAGATATATCCTAATGAATTTTCATGCTTTTGGGGTAAAAGATAGGAAAAGAGTGTTTAAGCTAAGGAAAATTGTGCAGGTGTATTTACAAAGAAAAGCTTATTTGGCCCAGATGGGGGACTAGGGGTAAAATGTGACGCCTCGGAAGAGTGAAAAATATGGCAAATTTAAAACTTATTTTTCATCAAAACACAATTCTGGGTGCATTCCTGTACAGTGTCATGCATCATCATATATCTATATTATAAAACTTTCACCTCAAGATCTCATCATCTAATATTTTCATATATCATAACGCATACAATCCCCAATACAGATTTAATTTAATCCTAATACATCTCATACATCATTGTACATCAAGTGTCTGTAAATATAACTTTAGTCTGGGTACATGAAAAGTTAAAGTATACCTCAAACACAATATATGGCCTGGAGCTTAAGTCCTCCACTAGCCACTACTCCGTACGTCGCAAGAAAAACTCTCTTCACTTGAAGAAATCTAGGGGGATATAAGAACAGGGTGAGCTTCTAAATCGCTCAGTAAGGGGGTAAGGGACTCATTGATGAAATAATGATTTGCACAGCATAATCATTTTGTTTTGCAAGTGAAACTCAATAAACTCAATAGAAAACGTAGCATGAAATCATTAAACATCATTATTATCTCTTTTCTCTAAAATCATGTAGAAACATGGGAGTAAATGGTTCAGTATGAAAACCATAGTTACAAGCATATGGAAATAATGATGCGATAATGGCTTTTCTCGTAAAACGTGATAAAAATCACCTCAGTAGTAATGCACGTGGTGCAGCCTCCAAAACACAATCTCATGTGTAAAAAGGAGACTAGGTAAATAAACTCAGATAAAACATTCATCATGGCACATCAATATAATCTCCTCTAGGTGCACATCCCAGGCATCCTCAAAAAGGGAACATCGACAATATGGTCGTATGCATGGTGTATTGGTCTTACATGTTACCAGAACAAGGCCCGAACTTACATACTACCAAAGCAAGGCCTCTTCTCATGCACGCTATCAGTCTTACATGCTACCAAAGCAAGGCTCAGACTTATATGTTACCAAAGCAAGGCCACCTAGTGCTACCAAAGTGGGGGTCATCTTACATTACAAGAACGAAGGCATCTCTCCTTACCAAAACAGAGGAATATCAGACTTACATGCTACCAGAGCAAGGCTCGATGTGTATTCACATGGCACGCCTAAGTCTCAATAACAACCATTATCATATAAAACCATTTTGCCTTCACGTAAAGCTCATAATGATTTTTCTCATAAAACTTATCTGAAAATCGTTTTGTACTCATTTACAAAACTTGTCAAAATTGTGCTCAAACCAGCAAAACCACACACACATTTCTCAAATCCCAGTATGCCTTAACATAGAGCCAAATCCCGTTCACATTTTAAACTCAAACGGTTTGTAAAATAATTTCACACTTTACTTACATCTCATAAAATTCGGCCCCAGTCGAATATAAAATCGTGTACAATAACTCAATCACAACTCATAAAACATGCTTGTTTTCTTAAAACGGTTCATGCTACAATTATCATCACAAAATCACATACACAATGAGTTTAAGTTTTCCCTTACCTCGTTACACCTCGTATAGTGCAATCGTTCCCTCGAACAACGGACTAGCCTCGTATTCCTCTCTGAAACTCCCGAACTGTCCCAACGATGTAAAAACATCATCAATACATCATCACATTGTCTCAAATCTCAACATCGAGCATAATTGCTCACATTCTCATTTAACACATCAAAATTCTCACCACACCAATTTCTCATAATTTCTCAATATTCCTATCAACCCTTATCATTTTCAGCTCATTTATCACAACATCTACAGTCACAATCGCAGAAATCTACTTCTAAATCAAAGATTAAACCTTAAAAATTTACCCAAAACTTGTGGAGTTCTCAACTCACGCCTCAGCTTAAATCATTCTTCGATTTCCAAGTATGTTGTTCTCCTTTTGATAAGGAACAACTTTGCTTCTTGCCACAACCTCTGATTCGAATAATAATGGGTGTTTTGGAGGAGAGAGAAAGTTAGGGTTTGATAAAAAATGGGGGTTTTTTATTTTTGGAGAGAGAAAAGATGAAATGCAGGTAAAACGCATGGGTCTTTTTATAGGCAGAGGGTAGGAGATCGATCTGCTCCTGTAGGAGATCGATCTGCCTTTGAATTTTAGGAACGTTCTGGGCACTTTTTATGCCTACCAGATCGATCTGTCGAGGAGTAAAACCATTCCCATAATCTTGAGGAGATCGATCTGTTCCTCGTGAGGAGATCGATCTGCTATTTACAAAAACATTTTTAGATCGATTTGCTCGTGTAGGAGATCGATCTACCCTTTACAAAAACATTTGGAGATCGATCTACTTGCTTATGGAATCGATCTGCCTATCAGTTCTTATACATTTCCTGCATTCTAGAGCCATGAGATCGATCTCTCATCCTTGGAGATTGATCTGGCCTTCACAGATTGCATTGGTGCTGCATCAATTTGCAGAAAACTCAATGTAAAACTTCCCATAATCTACCTCGTAGTCCATATTTTAATCTCTACACATCCAAAACTTAAAGACCTCAATTTCTTATACTTCATCATATCTAAAACTTGCGTGTACATCAATATATCATACTTACATACACTAACTGGGGTACATAAAATTCACAGTTCTCACATCCTCCCCACCTTTAAAGAATTTGGTCCTCCAAATTCAACTCGACTCGTCAAATAGATAGGGGTACTTCTCTTTCATGAGGCTTTCCAATTCCCAAGTTACCTCATCCATTGAGTGATGTTTCCATAACACTTTCACCAATGGGATGCTTTTAGTTTGAAGCATTTTCTCTTTCCCGTCGAGGATTCGGACGAGTTCTTCAGTGTAGCTCATGTCCTCTTGTATGTTCATCTCTTCATACTCTATGACATGGGAAGGGTCTGGGTGGTACTTCCTCAGCATAGATACATGGAAGACATTGTGTATTCCAGACATTTGTAGGGGTAATGCCAACCCATAGGCTACCTCTCCTACTCTCTCAAGAATCTCGAATGGTCCAATGTATCAAGGACTCAATTTCCCTTTCTTTCCAAACCTCATGATACCCTTACTCAGTGATATCTTCAGAAATACTGCATCACCAACATCAAACTCGAGTGGCCATCTTCGAACATCCTTGTAGCTTTTCTGTCTACTCTGTGCAGCCCGTAATCTCTCACATATAAGTTTCACACTCTGTATAGCTTGTTCACCAAGCTCGGGAGCATTTATCTTTTCGTCACCCACTTCTTCCCAAGCTACAGGAGATTTACACCTCCTACCATATAGAGCATCAAAAGGTGTCATTCTAAAACTCGCATGATAGCTATTATTGTATGCAAACTCTGCTAGGGGCAGGTGATCATCCCATGATCCCTTAAAATCCATCGTACACGCCCTCAACATATCCTCTAAGGTTTGAATAGTCCTCTCTGACTGATCATCTGTCTAAGGATGATAGGCGGTACTAAAACTCAATCGAGATCCCATGGACTCTTGAAACTAGGTCCAAAATCTGGAGGTAAATCGAGAATCTCCATCAGAAGTAATACTCACTTGAGCCCCATGTAATCTAGCTATCTCACTGACATATAACTTAGCTAAGGCATCCACAGTATCTGTACTCTTGATGGCAAGGAAGTGGGCACTTTTTGTCAGTCTATCTACTATGACCCATATAGCGTCACAACCTCTTCGGGTCCTCAGTAAACCCATAATAAAGTCTATGGTGACATGCTCCCATTTCCATGTAGGCACAGGTAAAGGCTGTAATAATCCTCCGGGCTTCTGATGCTCAGCTTTCACTTGCTGGCACACTAAATATCTGGCCACGTAATCTGCCATGTCTCACTTCATACCACTCCACCAGTACACGTTTCTCAAATCTCGGTACATCTTAGTACTCCCTGGGTGTATGGTGTATCGCGAGCAGTGGGATTCTCTCAATATTTGTCTCTTCAGGGTATCATCGTCCGGTACACAAATTCGTCCTCTAAATCTTAACAGCCATTCCTCCACTGACTATGAGATCCAACTGTGAAGCCTGCTCAGCTTGGCAAACCATATTAATCAACCTCTGATCATCACGCTACCCAATTCTAATTCGATCCATGATCCTGGGCTCTATTCCCAGGCTAGCCAAAAATTCAGTCTCTACCTCTTTAACTCTGATCCGGAGTTCGACAAACTGCTCCAATAAATCCCATTCCCAGACCATCATAGCAAATATCATACTCTTCCTACTCAGGGCATTAACAACTACGTTCGCCTTCCCCGGATGTTATAGAATCTCGCAGTCATAATCCTTAAGGAGTTCTATCCATATTCTTTGTCTCATATTTAACTCTTTCTGATCAAACAGGTACCTCAAACTCTTGTGGTTAGTGAAGATCTAGAATCTTTCCCCATATAAGTAGAGTCGCCAGATCTTCAAGGCAAATACCACAACGGCTAACTCCAAATCATGCATGGGGCAATTTCGCTCATGATCTTTCAACTGTTGTGATCCATAAGTAACGACTATTCCATGCTGCATGAGCACACACCCCAATCCTTGATGGGAAGCATCACTATACACTGAAAATCCTCTTAATCCCTTAAGGATAGTCAACACAGGTGCCGCTGTTAATTTCTTATTTAATTCCTGAAAATTGAGCTCACATTGATCAGTCCATATGAATGGAGTCTCCTTGCGTGTGAGCTTGGTCAAGGGAGCGGTAATCATGGAAAATCCTTCCACAAATCGTCTGTAATACCCTGCCAAACCAAGGAAACTTTGAACCTCTGTAACTGTCCTCGGTCTTTCCTAATTAAGCATAACCTCGGCTTTAACTGGATTAACTGATACTCCTTCTTTCGAAACTATATGACTAAGGAAAGCTATCCGGTCTAGCCAAAACTCACACTTACTAAGCTTTCCATATAATTGCTTATCTCGGAGTCTCTGAAGTACTAACCACAAGTGCTGTGTGTGCTCCTCATAAGACCTAGAGTACACCTAGATATCATCAATAAAGACTATCACAAACTTATCTAGATAGTCCTTGAACAATTCATTCATTAATCTCATAAAGGCTATAGGGACGTTCGTCAATCCAAAGGGCATCACTAGAAATTCATAACTGCCATACCTTTTCCCGAAGGCCGTCTTCGGAATATCTTCCTCCTTAATCCTCAATTGGTGATAACCCAATCTTAAATCAATCTTAGAGAAGCCTGAGGCCCCTCTAAGCTGATCAAACAGTCGTCAATCCTGGGCAATGGGTATTTATTCTTCACCGTGGCTTTATTCAGTAGTCGGTAATCTATGCATAATCTGAGACTCCCATCCTTCTTCCTTACAAATAACACTGGTGATCCCCACGGTGAGACACTGGGTCTAATAAATCCTTGATTCAATAACTCCTGTACTTGTTTCTTCAATTCCTCTAGTTCCACTAATGCCATCCTATACTGAGGTCTAGAGATAGGCTAATTATCCGGTACCAAGTCAATGGTAAACTCCAGCTCTATCTCTCTGGTGGTAAACCGGGCAACTCATCTGGGAAAGCATCCAGAAATTAACACACCACGGGTATATCCTCAATACTCGAATGTTCTCGGTTATCATCTGAAATGAGTGCTTCATAACCTTCACATTGAAATCAATTTTAATACTCTCAAAAGGTAACATCATAAATTTCAAACTGCTTGCAAAAATTTCACACATTTATTTTCTCAATATTTCAAACGCATACTGTAAGGTTCAGGTAAGGACAAAGTTATTATCTTAGTGTAGCAGTTTAAACTCATTCGATTGGTTGCCAACCAATCCATTTCCAAAATCACATCAAACCCATGTATATTTAATATCATTAGATCTGCTAACATTACCCTATCTTCCACCTTTATTTCACATCCTCTACATATCATATTCTTTCTCTAGGACTCACGCATAAGGGTATTTACATGTAGAATATACTTTAGAGGTTCAAACATCAAATTTAAGCTACATGCAAAATGCTCAGAAATAAAGGAATGCGTGGATCCTAGATCAATCAACACATGAGCCTTATGATTACATACAGAGAGTGTACCTCTGATAGTTTTTGCAGAAGTGTCTGTTGTTTCCTTATCCAGAACAAACACACGTCCCACTGCAACAGGTTTCTTTCCTTTCTCTGCAGCAGTGGCCCGTCTCGGGGGATTCACTCTCTGAGGCTGCTGTTTGGTAGGCTCCGGAGCATGTGGTCTCTAAGGTTGAGGATAGTTTTTTACTCTGTGACCCATGTCTCCACATCAAAAACATCCACAGATCAACCCAGTACAATTTCCCTCATGCGATCGGCCACAATCTCTACAAACCCTTATCTCAAGTCTGACATCTCGAGGGGTCTCCCTAATGATGGGATAAGCTTTGGGTCTCTCCAATCTGCCCTTATGTACCTCAATCCTTCCTCTTCTGAAGGAACCTCTCCGTACATCTGTCTGGGAAATCGTTAGCCTCTTGGCCTTTTCTCTAGGCACTGCTCTGAACTCATTCAGGGATTATACTATTTCGATTCCCCTCTCAGTCTCTTGTGCTCGTCTCAGATCATCACCAAACTCAATAACACTTAACCCTATCAATCAATCTTTGATGATGGGCTTCAGTCTATAGACAAATCTCTCAATGCGAAGCTCTTCATCTTTAAAGGTCTCTGGATCATATTTCAACAGAGTGGTAAATCGACTCTCATAGTCATCCACAAACATATCGCCCTGTAACAGACTCGAAAACTCAGCCTACATCCTTCTCTGGGCAACTAGTGGTACATATTGGGCTCTAAAGACCTTTTGAAACTCTTCCTAGCTAATCACATCCTTTCGAGACATCAAAATACTCTGGGTAGTATCCCACCAATCTCAAGCTCTCCCTTTCAACATATAGGCACCCATACTGACCCTTTCAACATCAGTGCATCCCAAATAGTCAAATATGACTCTCAACTCAGTCAGCCACTCCTCAACCTCTACGGGATCCTTTCTCCCCTTAAATGTGGGTGGATTCATTTTTAAAAAGTCCCTCAGTCGGATCATATTTTTGTCATTGGGCTGAGTGGCGAGAGGCACTGGGTCCATCTGTATTGGAGGCGCAGGAGGTCCTTGTGGTAGTGTAGGAGCGGTACCCGAGGTATTAACTCCAAAATGTTATGTGAATAGTGCAACCATCTGCTCAAAACCTTGCCATACATCTGTCTCAATCCTGATAAACTGAGAGTTAGGACTCTCCAATTATGGGGCAAGTGGCGGAGGTGGCTCTGCCTGCCTCCTCGAACGACCTCGTCGTCCACTCATTCTCAATCTCAATACGTTCCTGCGCGTACACATCAAACTTGATTGAAATTTCAATCCTCAATTTCAGTTCATGATCAGACTTATAAAGACACTTCGGATGTATTCTTTTTCACTTAACCGACACTGACAGTCTTAAACACCCTAAGCTCTGATACCAAGAAAACTCTGTGACGCCACGGAAGCGTGAAAAATAGGGCAAATTTAAAATTTATTTTTCATCAATACACAATTCTAGGTGCATTCTTGTGCAGTGTCATGCATCATTATACATCTATATTATAAAACTTTCACCTCAAGATCTCATCATCTAATATTTTCATATATCATAACGCATACAATCCCCAATACAAATTTAATTTAATCCTAATACATCCCATATATCATTGTACATCAAGTGTCTATAAATACAACTTTAGTCTGGGTACATGAAAAGTTAAAATATACCTCAAATACAATATATGGCCTAGAGTTCAAGTCCTCTGCTAGCCACTACTCCGTACGTCGTAGGAAAAACTCTCTTCACTTGAAGAAATATGGGGGGATATAATGTGAGACCCCGTACATGTATAGCTATGTATATAGGAACATGGGAATGTAAATAGAATCATAAGTAAGATGACGTATTGTAATGTGAAGTATATGCAATGTAAGTTTATAAGACTATGTACGCACGTGTAATAAGAATTGTGATTATACGTACAAGTTGCATTATGAGCGAGTAGGAAGAAATAAACTTGAAACGAGAAGAATGTGATCAAAATGGGATATGAGTAGTATAGTAAAATGGAAGGAAAGATTTACATAAGTGTATAATTCCATTCGAGTAATATCGTATATATTTGGTCATACAAAGATCCTACACAAGTTTTAATGTGTATGTAGTGAGGATAAATCCCATTTTCAAGTCTCAAAGATGAATGAATGAGGAAATGATCATGGTAGTAAATTAAGGGTGTTTGGTAAGAGTTGTTGCAGAAAAACTGCAGGAAATTTGGAATTTGTGAAGGCCAGATCGATCTCATAGGATGAGAGATCGATCTGGGAGAGCCAGAATGCTCTTATTTGAGAAATGGAAGGGGACAGATCGATCTCCAAAGGAAGCAGATCGATCTCCTTAGCTCTCGGGTTGGAAGCAGATCGATCTCCCATAAGACCAGATCGATCTCCTTAAGCTTCTGTTTGACAGCAGATCGATCTCTAGCCTCGACAGATCGATCTCCTACCCTTAAAACGTCTTAGAAAAGAGGGATTTCTGGAGGAACAGATCGATCTCCACCCAAGGAAGATCGATCTCATCAAGTCAAACCTATAAATGGGGGCAATTGGATCATCAGAAATTCGGGACAAACATTTCCATTTCACTTCAACTCAAAGAAATCTAGTTTCTCACTCCTAAATCTAGCCATTTTCAGTGAGATTTAAGGAGAGGCTATTAGAGACAAAGTTGTTCACATCAAAGAGAAGAACAACATAGTCTAGAGGCATTTTCCCATTTGAAGGATTGAAGAAATAGAGGGCAATCCTAATTGGAGCAAGAGGAAATCCAATGAGGTAAGATCTAATGCACAAATCCAAGTACATTGAGTTAGTTAATGATTATAAAAATATTTGGGTGTGCATATTGTGAATAGAATTACCTAAAATGGTATGAAATGACTATAGCTTAGAAATAGTCAAGTGTGAGAAAGTGGAGTGTGGGAGTATTTTGATGAATGGGATATCTTGAGTGGATGAGTATGTTGTGGAAAAGGTTTGGAAATGTTGATATTATGATAAATTGGGAGATTTACCACAAAGGGTAAAAATGTGTAATTAAGGCATTGGATAAATGCTTAGTTGAATAAGAGTTAGAAACATTAACTCAAATGTTGATGGATGAATTTCAGTTTCGGATGATACGCCGGAGCAAGTCGAGATGAGAACGCAAGAAGCGTAAAGGCGGATAGTTGTACACAAGTAAAACGAGGTAAGGGACTGTGTGTTAGCTATAGAGATGTTCGTACGTAATTACAGCAATTTCGTAGATATATTGCTAGGACTAGTACGATATTATAAGTTTATGAAATGATGTGGAAGTATGAAAAGTACTATGATGTATATATATGTATTGAGAAATGGGATAGGGTAAGGAAATAGCATGATATGCATGTTTTCAATGATTTTCTCAATTTTACATTGTTATTTATGATTGAGAAATGTTGATGATAGGTTGGCTAATTTTACATGTTTTAGCATGATGAGGCATGCTGTATGAATAAACGTGTTTTGAGTTTTAAAAAGAGAAAATAGCCATCTATCAGTTTTGAGATGAGATTTGGTGTTGAAGCGTTAGCTCACACCCGGTTTAAAGCCTTGATGTACCGTGCGGGAGTCTAACTCGCACGGAGGTTTTGAGAAAGTGCGAGAACTATGCTCGTACCTGTTTTGTTGAGTTAAGGTAAACCTGGGGGTCTGGGACCCAAGGGGATACCAGCCGACGGCCAATTGAACGGGCTGGGCCTTAACGATAGATCGTACCGCGCTGGAGCTTTGCGTTGACTGTGTGTCACGCTGCTTGCTCGCCTGGTATATGAGACATGGTTTAAGGATAAAAAGTCCATCGGAGTTGGAGTATGGACTTGGGTCCACGGTTGTACGTAGAACAGTGTAGTCACCCGTTGGTATACTATGTACCGTGCTGGGTGCACGTGAGTACGAGTATCGCGTAGATGACACACGACGTATCTTCACCGTGAGTATACGAGGAGATGAGGTGGATTGAGATGAGCCGGAGGGTAGGACTGACCCATCCCCCTTCAGGCGAAGTGATACCCTGTGCACACCCGATCAGTGAGGCCTGGGATCACTGACTGTGGCCATAAGTCGTGGATATTTGATTGCCTAAAATTCCATGCCTGTCTCAGAGAATCGAGAAACAGAGACAATCTCAAAAAAGAAAGAGATTTGCGAGAAAGAATGATTTGAGAAGTGAAAGAGATTTCGTGTTTTAATAAATCTCCGATTTCACATTCGTGCCATGAGGGCACTATTTATGATCATGTTTTAAATGGAAGTTTGACATTTGATTTACACGAAAATGCTATTGAGAAATATGTGTTTAAATGCATTGTTCGTACGATATTTCCATTTATAACGAAAACATGGTTTTGGTTTATGCATGCATGGGCTATGTAGGTAGTACGATATCTACCTGCTAGCATACATTTCCTTACTGAGCCGTGGTTTGCTCATCCCACTATTTTTCCCCTCCAGGTACTGAGAAGTAAGAGAGCGGTGATCTCAAGGTCTTTTGTGTTGAACAGCTCCCACAATTCGCAAAGGTATAAGATTTGTATACACGAGTATTTTGTATCTAATATATCGTATCGCACAGTTATATCTTGGAATTGTAATCAGTATTATGGGGATGATATGTAAACACTTGGTATTTATACAATTAATTTTGTGTATTTACACACACACCTGGGAGTGTGAATTAAAGTTTTAAATATTTCGCTGTAAATAAATAAATTTTTAGTAATTGCATCTTCTCACAGCCCAACCGTAGTAGAGATTGTATGGATAGAAGGGTTCCCGAAAACGGGGCATGACAGGCTTGGTATCAGAGCTTGGTTGGTCTGATGTGAGTTGATGCTTAGGACTAAGAAAACATACATCCCCAAGTTACTGTGCGATATTTAGATACAAATGTGTATACGGAGCTGGTAGTAAATTAAATGTTTGTTATAACGCAGGAAAGTTATCAGGCTAGTGAGTTATGCCTGAGAGACACCGCAAGAGGGGAGAGAGCTCAAGAGCTCGAGGGCAAAATGACAGGACTGAGAGGCACAGTAGATCATCCTCTAGTCATGAGCCCCAGGAACAAATAGAGGCTTCTGATCCTCGGATAACTCGATTGGAGGAAGACATGCTCACGATGATGACCATGATGGGTCAGATCATGGCTAGGTTTGAGGGTACACCTGGTACAGCGGGACAGGCTACACCGAATCCCCCAGCAGCTGCACCTGAGCCTGAGAATGTTGCACCTGCACAAGCTGAACCGGCTAGGCCACGGGAACCTCATATTCGACCGGTACCTCCTCCGGTAGCCCCACATCAGCATGATGATGAATTGGGGTATGGATATGATTGCGACATGGAAAGGTTGAGGCATTTTATGGACTTTAAGCCTCCTTCGTTTAGAGGGGTAAAGGATCCGACGGTGGCTGAGGACTGGATCAGTCAAATGGAGAAGTTATTCGACTTCTGTAGATGTTCAGCTACGGAGAGAGTAGCACTTGCGGCCTTTGTATTGAGAGGCGAAGCAGAGCACCGGTGGAAGTCCACTAGGCCGATGTTAAGAGCTCAAGGAATGGTTATCACTTGGGATATGTTCTTGGACGTTTTCAGAGAGCAATACATCCCAGATACTGCTCGACGGAGACTACAGATGGAATTTCTGAATCTGACTCAAGGGAATCGAACAGTTGATGAGTACGAGTCACGATTCACTTCACTGGGTCGATATGATCCGGACTCGATCAGGAGTGAAGCTGTCAGAGTCCGTAGATTTGTAGATGGACTGAGGCCTTCGATCCGAGCGAAGTTAGCCCCATTTGATGTCGCTACATATAGAGAGGCTGTGCGACGGGCCCAGTTATGTGAGCAAGATCATGACTTGCAGATTTCTGAGTTTAGTTGGGGAAAGGACAAGGGTCCGAGGAAGATGGGAGATGGCAAGAGTGCCAAATTTAGTCAAAAATTCATGAGTAAACGTCGGAGAGAGGTAGATGAGTTCCAGAAAAAGATTGCTAGACCTTATATGCCTCCGACTCAGACACCAGCCAGGGGTATAGTGATTGGTGGACCTCAACCGACTACAGACCAGTGTAGGCTATGCGGTCGATACCATGGTGGTAGGCCATGTCATCTTCAGGGTACCCGATGTTTCAGATGTGGTAAATTTGGACATTATGCCAGAGAGTGCCCGGAGATAGTTGAGGCAGTTCCACAGAGGGGTAAAGAGCCAGAGAGGGTTCCTCCAGTTGCACCTCCTGCAAGGAAGAAAGCCTCGGCTGAAGAGAAAGGAAAACAAGTTGTGGGTCAAGGCAGGGTGTATGCGATAGACCAGGCATCGGCTGATACCTCTTCTGAAGTGATAAAAGGTACAATCTTGATTTTCAATCTAGAGGTTATAGCTTTGTTTGATTCTGGAGCTACGCATTCCTTCATATCACCTGCATGTGCATCTAAGTTAAAAGGTTTTGTAGAGCCCACATACTTGAATAGGACCTTACTAATAAGTACTCCAATGAGAGTTAGCCAATTAGTTGAGCAAGTGTATAAAGATTGTAAAGTGAGGGTGGGAGATAAGTGCATGACAGCCAACTTGATTTTGTTAAACATGTATGACATTGATGTAATTTTGGGAATGGATTGGTTAGCCGCCAATCATGCTGTCATAGACTGTCGTTCTAAGTCCATTAAGTTTTCTCTACTTGAAGAATGTGTTGTAAGATTTTAAGAGAAGAAATGAAATCTTAAATTTTGTGTTAAGTAAAGTACTTTGGTATAAATGGCTTGAGTGTTGTTTTGAAGGTTTTGTTGCTTATGTGGTGGATTTGAACAAAGTACATCCGGATATGGAGGACATCTCAGTGGTCAGAGAATTCCCTGATGTCTTTCCAGACGATCTACCAGGATTGCCACCTGATAGAGAAACGGAATTCGGTATAGACTTGACGCCTGGAACCGAACCAATATCTAAGTCACCATATAGGATGGCCCCAGTTGAGTTAGAGGAATTAAGGAAACAGCTGCAAGAGTTGTTAGAGAAGGGGTTCATAAGACCGAGCGTCTCACCATGGGGAGCCCCGGTATTGTTTGTGAAGAAGAGAGATGGGAGCCTCAGGTTGTGCATTGACTATCGGATGTTAAACAAGGCTACCATCAAGAATAAGTACCCCTTGCCACGCATTGACGATTTATTGGATCAGCTACGGGGAGCACAGATCTTCTCCAAGATAGATCTGAGGTCTGGGTATCATCAATTGAAGATTCGGAAGGAGGATGTGCCCAAGACAGCATTTCGTACCCGTTATGGCCATTACGAATTTTTAGTGATGCCTTTTGGGTTGACCAATGCGCCGGCAGCTTTTATGGCTCTAATGAACGAAGTATTCAAGCCATACCTGGACCAATTCGTGATTATTTTCATTGATGACATATTGGTGTATTCAAGGTCCAGAGAAGAGCATGAGCAGCACTTGAGGATTATTTTGCAAACCCTTCGAGAGAAAAGGTTATATGCCAAGCTTAACAAATGTGACTTTTGACTAGAACAGATTTCTTTTCTAGGCCATGTTATATCGAAGGATGGGGTGTCAGTAGATCCATCCAAGATTGAGGCAGTTGTTCAGTGGGAACAACCTAGGACAGTCACAGAGATCAGAAGTTTTCTGGGATTGGCTGGTTACTACAGGAGATTTGTAGAAGGTTTCTCTAGATTAGCTGCTCCATTGACACGTCTTACGAGGAAAAGTGTGGAGGTTTTATGGGATGAAGCTTGTGAGAGGAGTTTTCAGGAACTTAAGCGTAGATTAACTACCGCGCCAGTTCTTGTCATCCCTAACAGTTCGGGGAATTACTCGGTGTATACTGATGCTTCGCATCAAGGACTAGGCTATGTTTTGATGCAAGATGGAAGGGTAGTAGCTTATGGATCTAGACAGCTGAAGGATCATGAGAAGAACTACCCCACTCACGATTTGGAGTTAGCGGCCGTGGTGTTTGTGTTGAAGATATGGCGCCACTACTTATATGGTGAGAGATCTCAGATCTTTACGGATCATAAGAGTCTGAAATATCTATTCTCACAAAAGGAGTTAAACATGAGACAGAGGAGGTGGTTGGAGCTCCTCAAGGACTATGATTGTGAGATCTTGTACCACCCGGGGAAGACAAATGTGGTTGCCGATGCATTGAGTCGGAAGAGTCTCGGGTTGGTATCTCATATGATGGTTAGAGAGCACGAGTTGTTGGAACAATTCACGAACCTTAGTCTGGATATGACCCTACCTGAGATTGGCAACTATGGGATCATTGCTAGCTTGAGATTAGAACCGGAGTTGATTGAGAGAATCCGACAAGCTCAGCAAATCGATCAATGGTGTATTGTCATGATTAGCCAAATCCGGAAAGGGAAGGGTGCTGATTTTATATTGAGTCCAGATGGAATACTAAGGTTTGGAAATAGAATATGTGTTCCTAAGGATGTAGAGCTGAGAAAGCTGATCTTATCAGAGGCACACTCGTCGAGATACACGATACACCCGGGGAGTGGTAAGATGTATCAAAACCTCCGAAAAGTATATTGGTGGTCTGGAATGAAGAGAGACATAGCGAAGTATGTCGCTAGATGTCTCATTTGTCAGCAAGTAAAAGTCGAACATCAAAAACCAGGAGGACTATTACAACCTCTATCGATACCAACATGGAAGTGGGAGCATGTCACCATGGATTTTGTGATGGGGTTACCGAGAACCCGTAAGAACCATGATGTGATATGGGTGATAGTAGATCGGTTAACGAAATCGGCACATTTCTTAGCCATGAGATCTACAGATACATTGAGTGCACTGGCGAATCTGTATGTACGAGAAATAGTGAGATTGCATGGAGTCCCAGTGAGTGTTGTTTCGGATAGGGATGCCCGCTTCACTTCCCACTTTTGGGGACATTTCCAGGAAGCGATGGGGACCCAGTTGAGTTTTAGCACCGCTTTTCATCCTCAGACAGATGGTCAGTCGGAGAGGACTATACAGACCCTGGAGGATATGTTGAGAGCGTGTGTACTGGATTTTAGAGGCTCATGGGACGATCACTTGCCATTGATTGAGTTCGCCTACAATAACAGTCATCACTCAAGTATTGGTATGGCCCCTTATGAGGCACTATACGGTCGTAGATGCCGATCGCCCATTGGTTGGGAAGAAGTTGGTGACAGACAATTGCTCGCCCCCGATTTGGTTAAGCAAGCCTCCGAGGATGTTCAGATAATATGCGAGAGACTGCGAACAGCTCAAAGTCGACAAAAGAGCTACGCTGACAAGAGACGGAACCACTTGAGTTTGATGTTGGCGAGTCTGTATTTCTGAAAGTGTCTCCTTCTAAGGGAATAATGAGGTTTGGGAAGAAAGGAAAATTAAGTCCTCGTTACATTGGTCCCTTCGAGATTTTGGATAGAGTGGGAGAAGGAGCATATAGGCTAGCCTTACCACCTGAGCTAGCAGAAGTCCACAATGTCTTCCACGTTTCTATGCTTTGGAAGTACTACTCGGATCCGACACATGTAATTAGCTATGAGCCGTTGGAGCTCAAGAAAGATATGTCGTATGTCGAGAGACCGATCAGGGTGTTAGACAGGAAAGAGAAGGTGTTGCAGAACAAAACGATTTCATTGGTTAAGATTTTGTGGCAACATCACACTGTGGAAGAGGCCACATGGGAACTGGAAAGTTTGATGAGGGAAAAGTATCCCGAGTTATTCACAGATTGAATTGGTTCTAATTTGGAGGACCAAATTCTTTAAGTGGGGGAGAATGTGAGACCCCGTACATGTATAGCTATGTATATAGGAACATGGGAATGTAAATAGAATCATAAGTAAGATGACGTATTGTAATGTGAAGTATATGTAATGTAAGTTTATAAGACTATGTACGCACGTGTAATAAGAATTGTGATTATACGTACAAGTTGCATTATGAGCGAGTAGGAAGAAATAAACTTGAAACGAGAAGAATGTGATCAAAATGGGATATGAGTAGTATAGTAAAATGGAAGGAAAGATTTACATAAGTGTATAATTCCATTCGAGTAATGTCGTATACATTTGGTCATACAAAGATCCTACACAAGTTTTAATGTGTATGTAGTGAGGATAAATCCCATTTTCAAGTCTCAAAGATGAATGAATGAGGAAATGATCATGGTAGTAAATTAAGGGTGTTTGGTAAGAGTTGTTGCAGAAAAACTGCAGGAAATCTGGAATTTGTGAAGGCCAGATCGATCTCATAGGATGAGAGATCGATCTGGGAGAGCCAGAATGCTCTTATTTGAGAAATGGAAGGGGACAGATCGATCTCCAAAGGAAGCAGATCGATCTCCTTAGCTCTCGGGTTGGAAGCAGATCGATCTCCCATAAGACCAGATCGATCTCCTTAAGCTTCTGTTTGACAGCAGATCGATCTCCAGCCTCGACAGATCGATCTCCTACCCTTAAAACGTCTTAGAAAAGAGGGATTTCTGGAGGAACAGATCGATCTCCACCCAAGGAAGATCGATCTCATCAAGTCAAACCTATAAATGGGAGCAGTTGGATCATCAGAAATTCGGGACAAACATTTCCATTTCACTTCAACTCAAAGAAATCTAGTTTCTCACTCCTAAATCCAGCCATTTTCAGTGAGATTTAAGGAGAGGCTATTAGAGACAAAGTTGTTCACATCAAAGAGAAGAACAACATAGTCTAGAGGCATTTTCCCATTTGAAGGATTGAAGAAATAGAGGGCAATCCTAATTGGAGCAAGAGGAAATCCAATGAGGTAAGATCTAATGCACAAATCCAAGTACATTGAGTTAGTTAATGATTATAAAAATATTTGGGTGTGCATATTGTGAATAGAATTACCTAAAATGGTATGAAATGACTATAGCTTAGAAATAGTCAAGTGTGAGAAAGTGGAGTGTGGGAGTATTTTGATGAATGGGATATCTTGAGTGGATGAGTATGTTGTGGAAAAGGTTTGGAAATGTTGATATTATGATAAATTGGGAGATTTACCACAAAGGGTAAAAATGTGTAATTAAGGCATTGGATAAATGCTTAGTTGAATAAGAGTTAGAAACATTAACTCAAATGTTGATGGATGAATTTCAGTTTCGGATGATACGCCGGAGCAAGTCGAGATGAGAACGCAAGAAGCGTAAAGGCGGATAGTTGCACACAAGTAAAACGAGGTAAGGGACTGTGTGTTAGCTATAGAGATGTTCGTACGTAATTACAGCAATTTCGTAGATATATTGCTAGGACTAGTACGATATTATAAGTTTATGAAATGATGTGGAAGTATGAAAAGTACTATGATGTATATATATGTATTGAGAAATGGGATAGGGTAAGGAAATAGCATGATATGCATGTTTTCAATGATTTTCTCAATTTTACATTGTTATTTATGATTGAGAAATGTTGATGATAGGTTGGCTAATTTTACATGTTTTAGCATGATGAGGCATGCTGTATGAATAAACGTGTTTTGAGTTTTAAAAAGAGAAAATAGCCATCTATCAGTTTTGAGATGAGATTTGGTGTTGAAGCGTTAGCTCACACCCGGTTTAAAGCCTTGATGTACCGTGCGGGAGTTTAACTCGCACGGAGGTTTTGAGAAAGTGCGAGAACTATGCTCGTACCTGTTTTGTTGAGTTAAGGTAAACCTGGGGGTCTGGGACCCAAGGGGATACCAGCCGACGGCCAATTGAACGGGCTGGGCCTTAACGATAGATCGTACCGCGCTGGAGCTTTGCGTTGACTGTGTGTCACGCTGCTTGCTCGCCTGGTATATGAGACATGGTTTAAGGATAAAAAGTCCATCGGAGTTGGAGTATGGACTTGGGTCCACGGTTGTACGTAGAACAGTGTAGTCACCCGTTGGTATACTATGTACCGTGCTGGGTGCACGTGAGTACGAGTATCGCGTAGATGACACACGACGTATCTTCACCGTGAGTATACGAGGAGATGAGGTGGATTGAGATGAGCCGGAGGGTAGGACTGACCCATCCCCCTTCAGGCGAAGTGATACCCTGTGCACACCCGATCAGTGAGGCCTGGGATCACTGACTGTGGCCATAAGTCGTGGATATTTGATTGCCTAAAATTCCATGCCTGTCTCAGAGAATCGAGAAACAGAGACAATCTCAGAAAAGAAAGAGATTTGCGAGAAAGAATGATTTGAGAAGTGAAAGAGATTTCGTGTTTTAATAAATCTCCGATTTCACATTCGTGCCATGAGGGCACTATTTATGATCATGTTTTAAATGGAAGTTTGACATTTGATTTACACGAAAATGCTATTGAGAAATATGTGTTTAAATGCATTGTTCGTACGATATTTCCATTTATAACGAAAACATGGTTTTGGTTTATGCATGCATGGGCTATGTAGGTAGTACGATATCTACCTGCTAGCATACATTTCCTTACTGAGCCGTGGTTTGCTCATCCCACTATTTTCCCCCTCCAGGTACTGAGAAGTAAGAGAGCGGTGATCTCAAGGTCTTTTGTGTTGAACAGCTCCCACAATCCGCAAAGGTATAAGATTTGTATACACGAGTATTTTGTATCTAATATATCGTATCGCACAGTTATATCTTGGAATTGTAATCAGTATTATGGGGATGATATGTAAACACTTGGTATTTATACAATTAATTTTGTGTATTTACACACACACCTGGAGTGTGAATTAAAGTTTTAAATATTCCGCTGTAAATAAATAAATTTTTAGTAATTGCATCTTCTCACAGCCCAACCGTAGTAGAGATTGTATGGATAGAAGTGTTCCCGAAAACGGGGCATGACAAGCTTGGTATCAGAGCTTGGTTGGTCTGATGTGAGTTGATGCTTAGGACTAAGAAAACATACATCCCCAAGTTACTGTGCGATATTTAGATACAAATGTGTATACGGAGCTGGTAGTAAATTAAATGTTTGTTATAACGCAGGAAAGTTATCAGGCTAGTGAGTTATGCCTGAGAGACACCGCAAGAGGGGAGAGAGCTCAAGAACTCGAGGGCAAAATGACAGGACTGAGAGGCACAGTAGATCATCCTCTAGTCATGAGCCCCAGGAACAAATAGAGGCTTCTGATCCTCGGATAACTCGATTGGAGGAAGACATGCGCACGATGATGAGCATGATGGGTCAGATCATGGCTAGGTTTGAGGGTACACCTGGTACAGCGGGACAGGCTACACCGAATCCCCCAGCAGCTGCACCTGAGCCTGAGAATGTTGCACCTGCGCAAGCTGAACCGGCTAGGCCACGGGAACCTCATATTCGACCGGTACCTCCTCCGGTAGCCCCACATCAGCATGATGATGAATTGGGGTATGGATATGATTGCGACATGGAAAGGTTGAGGCATTTTATGGACTTTAAGCCTCCTTCATTTAGCGGGGTAAAGGATTCGACGGTGGCTGAGGACTGGATCAGTCAAATGGAGAAGTTATTCGACTTCTGTAGATGTTCAGCTACGGAGAGAGTAGCACTTGCGGCCTTTGTATTGAGAGGCGAAGCAGAGCACTGGTGGAAGTCCACTAGGCCGATGTTAAGAGCTCAAGGAATGGTTATCACTTGGGATATGTTCTTGGACGTTTTCAGAGAGCAATACATCCCAGATACTGCTCGACGGAGACTACAGATGGAATTTCTGAATCTGACTCAAGGGAATCGAACAGTTGATGAGTACGAGTCACGATTCACTTCACTGGGTCGATATGATCCGGACTCGATCAGGAGTGAAGCTGTCAGAGTCTGTAGATTTGTAGATGGACTGAGGCCTTCGATCCGAGCGAAGTTAGCCCCATTTGATGTCGCTACATATAGAGAGGCTGTGCGACGGGCCCAGTTATGTGAGCAAGATCATGACTTGCAGATTTCTGAGTTTAGTTGGGGAAAGGACAAGGGTCCGAGGAAGATGGGAGATGGAAAGAGTGCCAAATTTAGTCAAAAATTCATGAGTAAACGTCGGAGAGAGGTAGATGAGTTCCAAAAAAAGATTACTAGACCTTATATGCCTCCGACTCAGACACCAGCCAGGGGTATAGTGATTGGTGGACCCCAACCGACTACAGACCAGTGTAGGCTATGCGGTCGATACCATGGTGGTAGGCCATGTCATCTTCAGGGTACCCGATGTTTCAGATGTGGTAAATTTGGACATTGTGCCAGAGAGTGCCCGGAGATAGTTGAGGCAGTTCCACAGAGGGGTAAAGAGCCAGAGAGGGTTCCTCCAGTTGCACCTCCTGCAAGGAAGAAAGCCTCGGCTGAAGAGAAAGGAAAACAAGTTGTGGGTCAAGGCAGGGTGTATGCGATAGACCAGGCATCGGCTGATACCTCTTCTGAAGTGATAAAAGGTACAATCTTGATTTTCAATCTAGAGGTTATAGCTTTGTTTGATTCTGGAGCTACGCATTCCTTCATATCACCTGCATGTGCATCTAAGTTAAAAGGTTTTGTAGAGCCCACATACTTGAATAGGACCTTACTAATAAGTACTCCAATGAGAGTTAGCCAATTAGTTGAGCAAGTGTATAAAGATTGTAAAGTGAGGGTGGGAGATAAGTGCATGACAGCCAACTTGATTTTGTTAAACATGTATGACATTGATGTAATTTTGGGAATGGATTGGTTAGCCGCCAATCATGCTGTCATAGACTGTCGTTCTAAGTCCATTAAGTTTTCTCTACCTGAAGAATGTGTTGTAAGATTTTAAGAGAAGAAATGAAATCTTAAATTTTGTGTTAAGTAAAGTACTTTGATATAAATGGCTTGAGTGTTGTTTTGAAGGTTTTGTTGCTTATGTGGTGGATTTGAACAAAGTACATCCGGATATGGAGGACATCTCAGTGGTCAGAGAATTCCCTGATGTCTTTCCAGACGATCTACCAGGATTGCCACCTGATAGAGAAACGGAATTCGGTATAGACTTGACGCCTGGAACCGAACCAATATCCAAGTCACCATATAGGATGGCCCCAGTTGAGTTAGAGGAATTAAGGAAACAGCTGCAAGATTTGTTAGAGAAGGGGTTCATAAGACCGAGCGTCTCACCATGGGGAGCCCCGGTATTGTTTGTGAAGAAGAGAGATGGGAGCCTCAGGTTGTGCATTGACTATCGGATGTTAAACAAGGCTACCATCAAGAATAAGTACCCCTTGCCACGCATTGACGATTTATTGGATCAGCTACGGGGAGCACAGATCTTCTCCAAGATAGATCTGAGGTCTGGGTATCATCAATTGAAGATTCGGAAGGAGGATGTGCCCAAGACAGCATTTCGTACCCGTTATGGCCATTACGAATTTTTAGTGATGCCTTTTGGGTTGACCAATGCGCCGGCAGCTTTTATGGCTCTAATGAACGAAGTATTCAAGCCATACCTGGACCAATTCGTGATTATTTTCATTGATGACATATTGGTGTATTCAAGGTCCAGAGAAGAGCATAAGCAGCACTTAAGGATTATTTTGCAAACCCTTCGAGAGAAAAGGTTATATGCCAAGCTTAACAAATGTGACTTTTGGCTAGAACAGATTTCTTTTCTAGGCCATGTTATATCGAAGGATGGGGTGTCAGTAGATCCATCCAAGATTGAGGCAGTTGTTCAGTGGGAACAACCTAGGACAGTCACAGAGATCAGAAGTTTTCTGGGATTGGCTGGTTACTACAGGAGATTTGTAGAAGGTTTCTCTAGATTAGCTGCTCCATTGACACGTCTTACGAGGAAAAGTGTGGAGTTTTTATGGGATGAAGCTTGTGAGAGGAGTTTTCAGAAACTTAAGCGTAGATTAACTACCGCGCCAGTTCTTGTCATCCCTAACAGTTCGGGGAATTACTCGGTGTATACTGATGCTTCGCATCAAGGACTAGGCTATGTTTTGATGCAAGATGGAAGGGTAGTAGTTTATGGATCTAGACAGCTGAAGGATCATGAGAAGAACTACCCCACTCACGATTTGGAGTTAGCGGCCGTGGTGTTTGCGTTGAAGATATGGCGCCACTACTTATATGGTGAGAGATCTCAGATCTTTACGGATCATAAGAGTCTGAAATATCTATTCTCACAAAAGGAGTTAAACATGAGACAGAGGAGGTGGTTGGAGCTCCTCAAGGACTATGATTGTGAGATCTTGTACCACCCGGGGAAGGCAAATGTGGTTGCCAATGCATTGAGTCGGAAGAGTCTCGGGTTGGTATCTCATATGATGGTTAGAGAGCACGAGTTGTTGGAACAATTCACGAACCTTAGTCTGGATATGACCCTACCTGAGATTGGCAACTATGGGATCATTGCTAGCTTGAGATTAGAACCGGAGTTGATTGAGAGAATCCGACAAGCTCAGCAAATCGATCAATGGTGTATTGTCATGATTAGCCAAATCCGGAAAGGGAAGGGTGCTGATTTTATATTGAGTCCAGATGGAATACTAAGGTTTGGAAATAGAATATGTGTTCCTAAGGATGTAGAGCTGAGAAAGCTGATCTTATCAGAGGCACACTCGTCGAGATACACGATACACCCGGGGAGTGGTAAGATGTATCAAAACCTCCGAAAAGTATATTGGTGGTCTGGAATGAAGAGAGACATAGCGGAGTATGTCGCTAGATGTCTCATTTGTCAGCAAGTAAAAGTCGAACATCAGAAACCAGGAGGACTATTACAACCTCTATCGATACCAACATGGAAGTGGGAGCATGTCACCATGGATTTTGTGATGGGGTTACCGAGAACCCGTAAGAACCATGATGCTATATGGGTGATAGTAGATCGGTTAACGAAATCGGCACATTTCTTAGCCATGAGATCTACAGATACATTAAGTGCACTGGCGAATCTGTATGTGCGAGAAATAGTGAGATTGCATGGAGTCCCAGTGAGTGTTGTTTCGGATAGGGATGCCCGCTTCACTTCCCACTTTTGGGGACATTTCCAGGAAGCGATGGGGACCCAGTTGAGTTTTAGCACCGCTTTTCATCCTCAGACAGATGGTCAGTCGGAGAGGACTATACAGACCCTGGAGGATATGTTGAGAGCGTGTGTACTGGATTTTAGAGGCTCATGGGACGATCACTTGCCATTGATTGAGTTCGCCTACAATAACAGTCATCACTCAAGTATTGGTATGGCCCCTTATGAGGCACTATACGGTCGTAGATGCCGATCGCCTATTGGTTGGGAAGAAGTTGGTGACAGACAATTGCTCACCCCCGATTTGGTTAAGCAAGCCTCCGAGGATGTTCAGATAATATGCGAGAGACTGCGAACAGCTCAAAGTCGACAAAAGAGCTACGCTAACAAGAGACGGAGACCACTTGAGTTTGATGTTGGCGAGTCTGTATTTCTGAAAGTGTCTCCTTCTAAGGGAATAATGAGGTTTGGGAAGAAAGGAAAATTAAGTCCTCGTTACATTGGTCCCTTCGAGATTTTGGATAGAGTGGGAGAAGGAGCATATAGGCTAGCCTTACCACCTGAGCTAGCAGAAGTCCACAATGTCTTCCACGTTTCTATGCTTCGGAAGTACTACCCGGATCCGACACATGTAATTAGCTATAAGCCGTTGGAGCTCAAGAAAGATATGCCGTATGTCGAGAGACCGATCAGGGTGTTGGACAGGAAAGAGAAGGTGTTGCGGAACAAAACGATTTCATTGGTTAAGATTTTATGGCAACATCACACTGTGGAAGAGGCCACATGGGAACTGGAAAGTTTGATGAGGGAAAAGTATCCCGAGTTATTCACAGATTGAATTGGTTCTAATTTGGAGGACCAAATTCTTTAAGTGGGGGAGAATGTGAGACCCCGTACATGTATAGCTATGTATATAGGAACATGGGAATGTAAATAGAATCATAAGTAAGATGACGTATTGTAATGTAAAGTATATGCAATGTAAGTTTATAAGACTATGTACGCACGTGTAATAAGAATTGTGATTATACATACAAGTTGCATTATGAGCGAGTAGGAAGAAATAAACTTGAAACGAGAAGAATGTGATCAAAATGGGATATGAGTAGTATAGTAAAATGGAAGGAAAGATTTACATAAGTGTATAATTCCATTCGAGTAATATCGTATATATTTGGTCATACAAAGATCCTACACAAGTTTTAATGTGTATGTAGTGAGGATAAATCCCATTTTCAAGTCTCAAAGATGAATGAATGAGGAAATGATCATGGTAGTAAATTAAGGGTGTTTGGTAAGAGTTGTTGCAGAAAAACTGCAGGAAATCTGGAATTTGTGAAGGCCAGATCGATCTCATAGGATGAGAGATCGATCTGGGAGAGCCAGAATGCTCTTATTTGAGAAATGGAAGGGGACAGATCGATCTCCAAAGGAAGCAGATCGATCTCCTTAGCTCTCGGGTTGGAAGCAGATCGATCTCCCATAAGACCAGATCGATCTCCTTAAGCTTCTGTTTGACAGCAGATCGATCTCCAGCCTCGACAGATCGATCTCCTACCCTTAAAACGTCTTAGAAAAGAGGGATTTCTGGAGGAACAGATCGATCTCCACCCAAGGAAGATCGATCTCATCAAGTCAAACCTATAAATGGGAGCAGTTGGATCATCAGAAATTCCGGACAAACATTTCCATTTCACTTCAACTCAAAGAAATCTAGTTTCTCACTCCTAAATCCAGCCATTTTCAGTGAGATTTAAGGAGAGGCTATTAGAGACAAAGTTGTTCACATCAAAGAGAAGAACAACATAGTCTAGAGGCATTTTCCCATTTGAAGGATTGAAGAAATAGAGGGCAATCCTAATTGGAGCAAGAGGAAATCCAATGAGGTAAGATCTAATGCACAAATCCAAGTACATTGAGTTAGTTAATGATTATAAAAATATTTGGGTGTGCATATTGTGAATAGAATTACCTAAAATGGTATGAAATGACTATAGCTTAGAAATAGTCAAGTGTGAGAAAGTGGAGTGTGGGAGTATTTTGATGAATGGGATATCTTGAGTGGATGAGTATGTTGTGGAAAAGGTTTGGAAATGTTGATATTATGATAAATTGGGAGATTTACCACAAAGGGTAAAAATGTGTAATTAAGGCATTGGATAAATGCTTAGTTGAATAAGAGTTAGAAACATTAACTCAAATGTTGATGGATGAATTTCAGTTTCGGATGATACGCCGGAGCAAGTCGAGATGAGAACGCAAGAAGAGTAAAGGCGGATAGTTGCACACAAGTAAAACGAGGTAAGGGACTGTGTGTTAGCTATAGAGATGTTCGTACGTAATTACAGCAATTTCGTAGATATATTGCTAGGACTAGTACGATATTATAAGTTTATGAAATGATGTGGAAGTATGAAAAGTACTATGATGTATATATATGTATTGAGAAATGGGATAGGGTAAGGAAATAGCATGATATGCATGTTTTCAATGATTTTCTCAATTTTACATTGTTATTTATGATTGAGAAATGTTGATGATAGGTTGGCTAATTTTACATGTTTTAGCATGATGAGGCATGCTGTATGAATAAACGTGTTTTGAGTTTTAAAAAGAGAAAATAGCCATCTATCAGTTTTGAGATGAGATTTGGTGTTGAAGCGTTAGCTCACACCCGGTTTAAAGCCTTGATGTACCGTGCGGGAGTTTAACTCGCACGGAGGTTTTGAGAAAGTGCGAGAACTATGCTCGTACCTGTTTTGTTGAGTTAAGGTAAACCTGGGGGTCTGGGACCCAAGGGGATACCAGCCGACGGCCAATTGAACGGGCTGGGCCTTAACGATAGATCGTACCGCGCTGGAGCTTTGCGTTGACTATGTGTCACGCTGCTTGCTCGCCTGGTATATGAGACATGGTTTAAGGATAAAAAGTCCATCGGAGTTGGAGTATGGACTTGGGTCCACGGTTGTACGTAGAACAGTGTAGTCACCCGTTGGTATACTATGTACCGTGCTGGGTGCACGTGAGTACGAGTATCGCGTAGATGACACACGACGTATCTTCACCGTGAGTATACGAGGAGATGAGGTGGATTGAGATGAGCCGGAGGGTAGGACTGACCCATCCCCCTTCAGGCGAAGTGATACCCTGTGCACACCCGATCAGTGAGGCCTGGGATCACTGACTGTGGCCATAAGTCGTGGATATTTGATTGCCTAAAATTCCATGCCTGTCTCAGAGAATCGAGAAACAGAGACAATCTCAGAAAAGAAAGAGATTTGCGAGAAAGAATGATTTGAGAAGTGAAAGAGATTTCGTGTTTTAATAAATCTCCGATTTCACATTCGTGCCATGAGGGCACTATTTATGATCATGTTTTAAATGGAAGTTTGACATTTGATTTACACGAAAATGCTATTGAGAAATATGTGTTTAAATGCATTGTTCGTACGATATTTCCATTTATTACGAAAACATGGTTTTGGTTTATGCATGCATGGGCTATGTAGGTAGTACGATATCTACCTGCTAGCATACATTTCCTTACTGAGCCGTGGTTTGCTCATCCCACTATTTTCCCCCTCCAGGTACTGAGAAGTAAGAGAGCGGTGATCTCAAGGTCTTTTGTGTTGAACAGCTCCCACAATCCGCAAAGGTATAAGATTTGTATACACGAGTATTTTGTATCTAATATATCGTATCGCACAGTTATATCTTGAAATTGTAATCAGTATTATGGGGATGATATGTAAACACTTGGTATTTATACAATTAATTTTGTGTATTTACACACACACCTGGGAGTGTGAATTAAAGTTTTAAATATTCCGCTGTAAATAAATAAATTTTTAGTAATTGCATCTTCTCACAGCCCAACCGTAGTAGAGATTGTATGGATAGAAGGGTTCCCGAAAACGGTGCATGACATATAAAAACAAGGTGAGCTTCTAAATCGCTCAGTAAGGGGGTAAGAGAGTCATTAATGAAATAATGATTTGCGCAGCACAATCATTTTGTTTTGCAAGTGAAACTCAATAAAGTCAGTAGAAAACGTAGCATGAAATCATTAAACATCGTTCTCATATCATTTCTCTAAAATCATGTAGAAACATGGGAGTAAATGGTTCAGTATGAAAACCATAGTTACAAGCATATGGAAATAAGGATGCGATAATGGCTTTTCTAGTAAAGGGTGATAAAAATCACCTTAGTAGTAATACACATGGCGCAGCCACCAAAACACAATCTCATGTGTAAAAAGGAGACTACGAAAATAAACTCAAATAAAACATTCGTCATGGCACGTCAATATAATCTCCTCTGGGTGCGTGTCCCAAGCATCCTCAAAGAGGGAACGTCGACAATATGGTCGTATGCATGGTGTATTGGTCTTACGTGTTACCAGAACAAGGCCCGAACTTACATGCTACCAAAGCAAGGCCTCTCCTCATGCACACAATCGATCTTACATGCTACCAAAGCAAGGCCTGGACTTAAATGCTACCAAAGCAAGGCCACCCAACACTACCAGAGCAGGGATCATCTGACGTTACCAGAACGGAGGAATCTCTCGTTACCAAAACTGAGGAATATCGAACTTACATGCTACCAGAGCAAGGCACAATGTGTATTCACATGACATGCCTAAGCCTCAATAACAGCCATTATCATATAAAATCGTTTTGCCTTCACGTAAAGCTCATAATGGTTTTTCTCATAAACTTATCTAAAAATCATTTTGTACTCATTTACAAAACTTGTCAAAATCGAGCTCAAACCGGCAAAACCACGCACACATTTCTCAAATCTCATTACGCCTTAACATAGAGCCCAAATCCCATTTCACATTTTAAACTCAAATGGTTTGTAAAACAATTTCACACTTTGTTTACATCTCATAAAATTGGGCCCCAACCGGCTATAAAACTGTGTCCAATAACTCAATCACAACTCATAAAACATGCTTGTTTTCTCAAAACAGTTCATGCTACAATTATCATCACAAAATCACATACACAATGAGTTTAAGTTTTCCCTTACATCGTTGCACCTCGTATAGTGCAATCGTTCCCCCAAACAATGGACTAGCCTCGTATTCCTCTCTGGAACTCTCAAGCTATCACAACCTAATTTACCTAAAAATCAAAGAAATTTTTTGCTTTTTCATTTATTATTTAATTCTTACCTTTCTTTCATCGTGACCATCCTACAAATAGTTAGGCTATGATTCGGTATTAGTCACCTCTCACCTATTTACCATTCCATTTCCATAATCACATTCACATATCAGAGTATACTATCTTTGACTTTAACTAAATACATACACAATGGTATTTATAACTCTACATCCCTGACATCATATCTGTTTACCGTACTGTGCATTTACATATTTAGATACAAAACCATACAAATGTGTATACTTGTCTCTCAATGGGAAGCAGCAGATACCAAGAATGCAAGTCCTCGGCTGCTCATTAACTATTGCGAGTTCTCTGAAAAGATGGGAAAATAAGGGGGTGAGCAAACCACATGCTCAGTAAGGCAATTATGCAAGTAAGTAGATAGCTCCACTATCTACATACTCATAATGCCACGCCCTTAAAATCCATTTCTTTTCATTAAAATCTCAAGCATAAAATCATGCATACCTTAATGACATAGTTTATCAAAACTATTTGTGCATATAGAAATCATGTAATTCATGCATCAAAGGCATTTTATGTGACATCATTAAATCATACTTAGCATCAATTAAATCAAGATCATGCATTCTTTCATGTCATGTAAGACAATTCATGAATTCGAAATGAAAGCATGGAAAACATCATCATGCTACTACATTCAAATCATTTCATTAAAACTGTAGTATAAACTAACCCTTCCGGGTCAATCATCTCATAAAATAATTCAGTAAAATTCATTATAAAACTTTGGTTATAAAACTACCCTTCTTTCAGGGTCACATATCATAAAATCATCTGAAATCTAGCATCACAGTATAAAATCATAAAATCGGTGGCCTGACCCCTCCCTCGGGTCTACCCTGATCTATCGACCAATAGTTATATGATGTGAGACAAGTAGGTGACTATCAGTAACAACAAGGACTATGGCCATAACCTAGTGATCCTTGGCAACACGGTACCTAGTGTGCGGGGTATCACACTTGAAACGGGAGGTGGGTCGTCCTACCTGCCAGAACAGCATAACACCAAGATTGCAAGGGCAAGGCTTGCTGCCTCGTGGCTAATGCCACTCCACTCCAATAATCCCCATGGTACAGCGTACTCCGCGTGACATAAACGATACAACGTACTCCGTGAACCCAAGCTCAATCAGGGGTGCCTGCAATAGGTCTTATCCACCCATATCATCTCTGTCTCAGTATGCATGTGTGAGCATATCATTTCACTATGACACACAGTCTATAGGAGGCTCCAACACAGCTATATGCATGTCATATAAATCCTTATGCGAGAGAAGCTCTAGCACGGCTCCATGCATATTCATGATATCAGAAAATCTCGTGCGAGCGAAGCTCTAGCACGATGTCATAAAAATCAGTAAAATCTACGTACGAGAAGCACTCTAGTACGACTTAAAAATGAATGAGTTATAAATTCATATAAAATCACATGCAAGCGAGCTCCAGCACGGTGTTACGCATCAATAAATCAAATCTCGTGTGATTTACACTCCAGCACGGCTTTATGCATAAATAAATCAAATCTCGTGCGAGTTACACTCCAGCACGACTTTTATGTAATTATCATATCAAAACAGGCTGCGAGCTAAGCTCCAGCACCTCTCATGCATGTCAAATCATTAAAACTAGTGCGAGCAATCGCTCCAGTACCTTTTTATGCATATCAGGTCAAAACATGTCAAAACATGTCCAAACAGAGTGCGAGCTAAGCTCTAGCACTTCTCATGCATTGCACAAGAATAAAAATCAGTGCTAGCAACCGCTCTAGCACATTTCATGCATATGATGTCACACAAGTCGGTGCGAACAACCGCTCAAGCACGTTTTATGCACACTAACAAACTCAGATATAGTGCGAGTTATACGCCAACACTATCTGTTTCCATATAAACTTGATAGTTGGCCCGTTTTCAAAAGAAATTCCATTTAAATATAAATAACACTTACGTAGTGTTATCTTGTGAAATTTATGCAATTACAGGCCAATCTATCGATTTACTTTGCTTAAAAACCAATAAAATTTCATACTTCAAAAAATTCCTTAAATCATGCATTTCATGCATGTCATGTTTTCACCATCCTTAGGTGAACTTCCCTCAATAGGGGTAAAATAGTCTTTTCCTATTTCAAGTCCTTAAAATCTTTAAACCATTTTTAGGACCTTTATACAATATCAATTTATACATACATATTCAGTGTATACAAAAACTATTAAAATACGCGTAGCTACCTCTAGCTACTCACGCAATTCCCTTACCTCATTTTTCTATATAGTCTGACCTTTTCCACTAATGTCTCGTCACGCAGTCCGATTTGCTCTCAATTAAATCTCTAAAACTGCGTATAAATATACATCAGGTCAAATACAATATAATTAATTGTATTTCACAATTTTTTGGGCTTAATTTAAATCATTGGGCCCGTTTATCCATATTGGGCCCTATTGCACCTTAATAGGCCATAATCGGCCTTAAGCCCGTTTTCTCACTTACTATTCACATTATCGAGGCCTATTGGGCTCACTGGGCCCATCAGTAATTATTGAGCATTGTTCTAAACTCTCGAATATCTTAATTTAGTATTTACGATAATTTATCCAATTTTCCAGAACTTAATTCATTAAATGCGAAATTTAAATCCGTAATTTATGCAATAAATATCAATCACGCATCACGATGCAAAATTATCGTAAATAAGGGTTACTTACCCGTGATTCCATGATAATACGTAAATCGAGAATGTCTCAAGCTCTCGGTTGATGCCAATTATCGAGCTACACAGTTTAATATTTTTTTCGGGTAAACTTCTAGTCGAATATTAATCAAATTAAATATTTCAAAATTTAAATCAGTCAATTCGACCGCTTACCGACTTACCCGTAGCTCGATTGCATCAATGGAATTTTTCCCCATTTTTCCTCTTTTTCTTTTTCCCTTTTCTTTTTTTTTTTTTCCTTTTCTTTTTGGCTGAACCGGTTCCGTCCGGTTCAACCCGGTTCAGAACGGTTCGGTCCAGAGGTTCAGTCTGGTTCGGCCGGTTTAGGCATCATTTAACCGTTCTGGCACTGTCCGACCGGCTCTCAAGCCGTTTTCAACGTTGTTCGGCACGTCATCGCCTGTGCTTCCATAATCGGGCCTCGGTGTGGCTCGAATCGACGTCGATGGCCGTCGATCGAGGCTTCTCTCCTGCGGAATCTCTCCTTGTTTTCGGCGTGCTCCGACGATCTCCACGGCGCGTCATGGCCGCTGGCGAGTCGCCCAGTGCTGGGCCGCCTTCGTTGGCCCTCGCCGGTCAGTCAACCTCGCCGGTGACCGTCGACTGGAGGGAAACTGTTCCCTCGGTTTCCTTCTTCGTTTTCGCCTTTTGCTTTCTGTTTCATTTCCATTTTCGCGATTCAGATTTCCGTTTTTTTTACTTTATTTTATTATTTATAATTTATTTTTATTATTATTTTATTCATTAAAATATTATTAAATATCCAAAAATATCTTAAAAAATTATATTTTATTCATTTATTCAATAAATGAATTTCTCAGTCTTATTTCACCTTTTCGGTATATTTTTCGATTATTTTCGAGATTATTTCTCGAGGTAAAAAATCCAGTTTATTCCAATAAATTCATATCTTGATCAATTTAACCCGAAATTTAATTATTTCTTCGTTATTGATCAAGATTTCTCAATCCCTTATTTTTAATTAAATTTTCTTCTCGAATTTATACGACTTTCGGTGTTTTGATCGTTTTGCCCTTGCACGTGTTCAGGAATACCATTTCAATCCTTTTGCATTTTTAAATGCACTCAAAAATTTCTATTCATTCCCTTTTTTTTGCTCTTACGATAAAATCGGGTCTTACAATCTCCCCCACTTAAGAAATTTGGTCCTCCAAATTAGAACCAAGTAAAATGATTCCTTAACCGACTCCGGGTACGACTATCATATTACATACTGTCATTCTCAAGTGACTTTTTCCTGAGTATAATACTACCAACATACTTAACTAGGGAGATCGTCTCAAGCCTCAACACTTTCTCCTTCCGTCTAATACCCGAATCGATTTTCCAATCATGCGTTATACTTTCATTGAGCTAAACTGTTGGAGCTCATATCCAATCACATATGCTGGGTCCGGATATTATTTTCGAAGCATCATAAGATAGGACACATAGAGGATGCCTGCTAATTCAAGTGGTAATGTCAACTTACAGGCCTTACCTTCCACTTTGCCCAATCTCTCTTTCCAAATCTCGTTATACTCTTAGGACAAGTAATTTCCAACAATACTGATTCACCCTTGGTGAATTCCAAGGATTTTCTGTCTCTTGTCAGCATAGCTTTCTGTCTGCTTTGAGGTATTCTTAATCTCTCACAAATCAATTGAACATCCTCAGAGGTTTGTCTTATCAATTCGTAAATAATTTTCTATCTGTCACCCACTTTTTCTTATCCAAGTCGGGTAACAATCCCTACGGCCATACTAAGCCTCATATCATGTTATCCCGATACTCAAGTGACAACTATCATTATTGGCGAATTCAATTAGTAACAATTGATAATCCCAGGAGCTTATAAAATCAATGGCACATGCTCTCATCATATCCTCTAGAACCTGTACAGTCCTCTCTGACTGACCATCTGTCTGAGGATGAAAAGTTGTGCTAACACTCAGTCGGGTTCCCATAGCTTTCAAAAAATATTCCTCTGAAGTGGGAAGTGAAGAAGGAATCCCTATCTGATATCATGCTCACTGGAACGCTACATAATGTTTCACAATTTTTCCATACACATAAATCCACCTACACTCTAAGAGTATCTGGGGATTTCCATAACCAAAAGGTGGGTAGACTTAATCAATCTATCGACTATCACCCAGATAGTCTCGTGATTTATTCGAGTCCTCTATAACCCATCACAATATTCATGGTAACTTGTTCTCTTTTTCGTGTCAATATAGGTAGAGGCTGCAATAACTCTGCATACATCTAGCACTCTACCTTACTCTGCTGACATACGAGACACTTCTCTACAATCTCTACAATGTCTCTTTTCATATCTAACCACTAATACATTTTTCAAAGATTCCAATATATTTATTATTTCTCGGATGCACTGTATATTCCGAAGAGTGAGCTTCTGACAATAACACTATCTCAGCAACTATGGTCCTGGGGAGCACTTATACTGTCTCTGAACCTCTGTAAGTCATCATCACTCACTATGAACTCTGTCACTGTACCCTTCTGAATCTAACCAACACTATCGACACAATGCCGATCATCACGCTAAGCCTGGAAAATCCGATCACACAAATCCAGTTCTAACCTCAGGCTAGCTATCACAAAATCACCGTCAACATCAGAAGGGATCACATCACTACTGAGGCTTACAACTGCTCTAGCAGCTCACGCTCCCTGACCATCATATGTAATACCATCCCGAGGCTCTTTCTGCTCAAGGCATCAGCCTTTCCTAGGTGGTACAATTTTCACAAACATAATCCCTTAGAAGCTCTAACCCTTTTTGTTCTCATACCCGACTCTTTCTGTGAAAACAGATACTCGGGGCTTTTATGATCAGTGCATATCCAAAATTTCTCACTGTGTAAGTGGTAGCGCCATACCTTTAGTGTAAATGCTACGGCTGCCAACGCTAAATCATGGGTCGGATAGTTTCTGTCATGATCCTTGAACTATCTGGATCCATAAACGACTATCTTCCCATTTTACATCAATACACAACCCAATTCTTATTTAGGTATCCATACACACTGAAACACTTTAAGCTGTCGGTTATGGTGAGATTACTTACGGTGGTCAGTTCATTACTTCAATATACCAAAACTCACCAAAGCCATTTACATACTTATCATACCACTCGTATGAAATCTTTTTCCAAACGAGACGTGTCAACTGAGCAGCCCATTTCGAGAAACTCTCAACAACTTGTCTGTAAGACAGTTTCCTGTTGCTACTCATGCTCTTCCCTGGACTTCGAATACATCATAATATCATCGCTAAAGATGACAACCAATCGGTCCACGTAAGGTTTAAATACCTCTCGTAGTTAAGTTCCACTGAATATTTCAATTTCCCATATCCTTGACCTATGTACTCATAAACATATAATGTCATTTCGAAATCGTTTTCATTCAAGATACTAACCCGCGTCATTTCCTTTTACTTATATTAACGACTTTTATAAAATTTTAAATTTTTAAACCTTCATGATTAATCGAATTCTATATCTCTTTATCGTACCAGTAAAGGTACCCAAATTTTAAATGTATATATTAAGACTGTCGATTTCAATCTCTAGGTTATATGTGCGCTTCTAGACGCTGTCAAGTCTTCAGGCGGGGAAGTATTTTGAAATACCTTTATTAACTCTCAAACTTGACCACATGGGCTGGTTATAGATATATCCTCCTCTTATCCTTACCACAATTCATATTCCCTACATATCACTTAATCCAAATTACTTTACATATCAAAGATATTCTTACCTTGCATACGTCTCTTATTCCAATATATCTCGAATTCAGGATCTATCACATCTCAAAGCTTATCTCCTTTCATAAATCACTTATAACAAACTCTTTCATTACTTGTCAAACTTACAATAAACTTTTCAGTGATATTTTCACCCCTATTTTCAACTTATAATCTCTATACCCATATTCAGTTAGTGATAATCATCTAACCATCATCATCTTGCTTAAGGGTATAGGCTTCACATCTTTCACTAGCTTATAAGCAAATGAAGGCGGTATGAATAAATGCATGGCACCAGGATCCATTAAAATAATTACTTCATTATTCACAACCAGTGTGGTATCTTCCATCACATCTGATGAAACATCAATAGTGTCCTGGTCCAAGGCATACATTCGCTCTCGTCCAACATCTTATTTCTGTGGTAACTACTACACATCCTACATTGTTTACACTTGCTACACTGCTACTGTTACACTGCTCTCACTGCTACGGAGTAGGTCGGGGTCCTCAAATCACAATACCCCTCAAAGTGTTGAAATTGGATACACTGGGGCTTTACCAATCATCTTACCCCGTGACTCATCAGCTCTAATATTTTGCCAAACTATCTTTTTCCCGTTTTGACATCCTTGTGATCCTCTATTCTCTTTTGTCTCTATTTAGGCCCTTACTACCTTTTCTCAAACTCAGAGGTGTACAACTTATAATCTTATTCACAAAACTATAATCTGTGCACTGTCTCGGCATAGGTAGTGATATCTAACAGGGCCAATCGGACTCTAATTGACAATCTGAGCCTTGCATGAACTTTCAGACATTCCGACTCACACTGTTCACCGTGTCGAAGTCATATTTGGGCAGGTAATAAACTAAGTTTCATATTCGTTAATTAACCAATTCCTCTGGGTCAGAGTAAAAAATGTCATCTGAAATTTTCTTTAAGCAGTGTCCGGGATATTCTGTCATCGAAATACATCTAGGATTATTTTCCATGTCCATTCTGGATGTCTAACTCTTAATATGGGTCGAGCGGACATCCACCAATGCTCCGACTCACCTTCAAATCTCATGCATACTCTGAGTAATTAGATCTTAAAATATTCTCCACACTCCGCTCCAACCTCACGAAGTGTGTCTCAATACAGTCTGATCTCTCTGTCGGACTCTGTCCGATCTCTCTCTCAGACACTGTCTGATCTCTTTGTCGGACTCTGTGGGGCATGCTCAACATCAGCCACCACGTCAATCTCATCTGGAGTCTCATGTGGCAACTCAGTACGACTCTCAGGCCTACTTTTACGGCCTTTGGCTCGTGTATTCGCCTCTCTGTCATAGCGGCTATCAGTTAATGAGTCTATTCTTGCATTCAAAACCAAATTCTTAGCTGCACTTCTATCTCGATATACACAATTGTATCTAAACAATGCACAGTACATGGGGATGTAAACTTCTTTAACCATTAACACCGACTCATATCCGGCCAACTTAGCTCTAATACCATTAAACTGTCACGACCCAATTTACCTAAAAATCAGAGTAATTTTTTTGATTTTTCATTTATTATTTAATTCTTACCTTTCTCTCATCGTGACCATCCTATAAACAGTTGGGCTATGATTCGGTATTAGTCACCTCTCACCTATTTACCATTCCATTTCCATAATCACATTCACATATCAGAGTATACTATCTTTGACTTTAACTAAATACATACACAATCACATTTATAACTCTACATCCCCGACATCATATCTGTTTACCATACTGTGCATTTACATATTTAGATACAAAACCATACAAATGTGTATACCTGTCTCTCGATGGGAAGTAGCGGATACCAAGAATGCAAGTCCTCGACCGCTCACTAACTATTACGAGTGCTCTGAAAAGATAAGAAAATAAGGGGGGTGAGCAAACTACACGCTCAGTAAGGCAATTAAGCAAGTAAGTAGATAGCTCCACTATCTACATGCTCATAACGCCATGCCCTTAAAATCCATTTCTTTTCATTAAAATCTCAAACACAAAATTATGCATACCTCAATGACATAGTTTATCAAAACTATTTGTGCATATAGAAATCATGTAATTCATGCATCAAAGGCATTTTATGTGACATCATTAAATCATACTTAGCATGAATTAAATCAAGATCATGCATTCTTTCATGTCATGTAAGACAATTCATGAATTCGAAATGAAAGCATGGAAAACATCATCATGCTACTACATTCAAATCATTTCATTAAAATTGTAGTATAAACTAACCCTTCCGGGTCAATCATCTCATAAAACAATTCAGTAAAATTCATTATAAAACTTCGGTTATAAAACCACCCTTCTTTCACGGTCACATATCATAAAATCATCTTAAATCTAGCATCACAGAATAAAATCATAAAATTGGGGGCCTGACCCCTCCCTCGGGTCTACCCTAGTCTATCGACCAATAGCTATATCATGTGAGACAAGTAAGTGACTATCAGTAAGAACAAGGACTATGGCCATAACCTAGTGATCCCTGGCAACACGATACCTAGTGTGCGGGGTATCACACATGAAACGGGAGGTGGGTCGTCCTACCCTCCAGAACAGTATAACACCAGGATTACAAGGGCAAGGCTTGCTGCCTCGTGGCTAATGCCACTCCACTCTAACAATCCCTACGGTACAGCGTACTCCACGTGACATACACGGTACAACGTACTCCGTGAACCCAAGCTCAGTCAGGGGTGTCTGCAATAGGTCTTATCCACCCATATCATTTATGTCTCAGTATGCACGTGTGAGCATATCATCTCACTGTGACACACAGTCTACAGAAGGCTCCAACACGGCTATATGCATGTCATATAAATCCCTATGAGAGTGAAGCTCTAGTACGACTCCATGCATTTTCATGATATCAGAAAATCTCGTGCGAGCGAAGCTTTGGCACGATATCATAAAAATCAGTGAAATCTGCGTACGAGTAGCACTCCAGTACGACTTAAAAATGAATGAGTTATAAATCCATATAAAATCATGTGCGAGTGAGCTCTAGCACGGTGTTATGCATCAATAAATCAAATCTCGTGCGAGTACACTCTAGCACGGTTTTATGTATAAATAAATCAAATCTCGTGTGAGTTACACTCCAGCACAGCTTTTATGCAATTATCATATCAAAACAGGATGCGAGCTAAGCTCCAGCACCTCCCATGCATGTTAAATCATTAAGACTAATGCAAGCAATCGCTCCATCTCCTTTTTATGCATATCAAGTCAAAACATGTCCAAATAGAGTGCGAGCTAGGCTCCAGCATTTCTCATGCATTTCACAAGAATAAAAATCAGTGCGAGCAACCGCTCTAGCACATTTCATGCATAAGATGTCACACATATTGGTGCGAGCAACCGCTCAAGCACGTTTTATGCACACTCACAAAGTCAGATATAGTGCGAGCTATACGCCAGCACTATCTGTTTCCATATAAACTTTATAGTTAGCCCGTTTTCCAAAGAAATTCCATTTAAATATAAATAACACTTACGTAGTATTATCTTGTGACATTTATGCAATTACTGGCCAATCTATCGATTTACTTTGCTTAAAAACCAATAAAATTTCATACTTCAGAAAATTCCTTAAATCATGCATGTCATGTTTTCACCATCCTTAGGTGAACTTCCCTCAATAGGGGTAAAATAGCCTTTTCCTATTTCAAGTCCTTAAAATCTTTAAACCATTTTTAGGACCTTTATACAATATCAATTTATACATACATATTCAGTGTATAAAAAAATTATTAAAATACGCGTAGCTACCTCTAGCTACTCACACAATTCCCTTACCTCATTTTTCTGTATAGTTTGACCTTTTCCACTGATGTCTCGTCACGCAGTCCGATTTGCTCTCAATTAAATCTCTGAAACTACGTATAAATATACATCAAGTCAAATACAATGCAATTAATTGTATTTCACAATTTTCTGGGCTTAATTTAATTCATTGGGCCCGTTTATCCATATTGGGCCTAATTGCACCTTAATGGGCCTTAATCGGCCTTAAGCTCGTTTGTCCACTTACTATTCACATTATCGAGGCCTCTTGGGTTCACTGGGACCATCAGTAATTATTGAGCCTCGCTCTAAACTCTCGAATAGCTTAATTTAGTATTTACGACAATTTATCCAATTTTCCAGAATTTAATTCATTAAATGCAGAATTTAAATCTGTAATTTATGCGATAAATATCAATCACACAAAACGATGCAAAATTGTCGTAAATAAGGGTTACTCACTCGTGATTCCATGATAATACGCAAATCGATGATGTCTCGAGCTCTCGATTGATGCTAATGATCGAGCTACACAACTTAATATTCTTTCGGGTAAACTTCTAGTCAAATATTAATCAAATTAAATATTTTGAAATTTAAATCGGTCAATTTTACCGCTTTCCGACTTACCCGTAGCTCGATTGTATCAATGGAATTTTTTCCCAATTTTTTCTCTTTTTCTTTTTCCTTTTTCTCTTTTGTTTTTCCTTTTCTTTTTCGCTGAACCGGTTCAGTCCGGTTCAACCCGATTTAGACCGATTCGATCCAACGATTCAGTCCAATTTGATCCAGCGGTTCAGTCCGGTTCGGCCAGTTCAGGCATCATTTAGCCGTTTCGGAGCTATCCGACCGGGTCTCGGGCCGTTTTCGATGCCGTTCGGCGCGCCATCGCTTGGGCTTCCATAATCGGGCCTCGATGTGGCTCGAATCGGCGTCGATGGCCGTCGATCGAGGCTTCTCTCCCATGGCATCTCTCCTCATTTTCGACGTGCTTCGACGGTCTCCACGGCGCGTCATGGCCGCTGGCGAGTCGCCCGGTGCTGGGCTGCCTTCGCCGACCCTCGTCGGCCCCTTAGCCTCGTCGATGATCGTCAACTGGAGGGAAACCGTTCCCTCGGTTTCCTACTTCGTTTTCACCTTTTGCTTTCTGTTTCGTTTCCATTTTCACGATTCAGATTTCCTTTTTTTTTACTTTATTTTATTATTTATAATTTATTTTTATTATTATTTTATTCATTAAAATATTATTATATATCCAAAAATATCTTAAAAAATTATCTTTTATTCATTTATTCAATAAATGAATTTTTCGATCTTATTTCATTTTTTCGGTATATTTTTCCATTATTTTCGGGATTATTTTCGTGGCGAAAATTCTAGTTTATTCTAATAAATTCATATCTTGATCAATTTAACCCAAAATTTAATTATTTCTTCGTTATTGATCAAGATTTCTTAATCCCTTATTTTTATTAAATTTTCTTCTCGAATTTATACCGGCTTTCGATCGTTTTGCCCTTGCACGTGTTCGGGAATACCATTTCAATCCATTTGCATTTTTAAATGCACTCGAAAATTTCTATTCATTCACTTTTTTTTTTTTGCTCTTACGATAAAATCGGGTCTTACACGAGCTGTCCCAACGATGTAAGAACATCATCAATACATCATCACATTATCTCAAATCTCAATATCGAGTATAATTGCTCACATTCTCATTTAACACCTCAAAATCCTCACCAAACCAATTTCTCAAAATTTCTCAATATTCCTATCAGCCCTAATCATTTTCAGCCCATTTATCACAACAACTACAGCCACAATCGCAGAAATCTACTTTCAAATCAAAGACTAAAGCTTAGAAATTTACCCAGAACTTGTGGAGTGCTCAACTCACGCCTCAGCTTAAATCGTCCTTCGATTTTCAAGTATGTTGGTCTCCTTTTGATGAGGAACAACTTTCCTTTTTGCCACAACCTCTGATTTGAATGGAAATGGGTGTCTTAGAAGAGATAGAAAGCTAGGGTTCGACCAAAAATAGGGGTTTTTGGTTTTTGGAGAGAGAATAGATGAAATGCAGGGAAAACACAAGTGTCCTTTTATAGGCAGAGGGTAGGAGATCGATCTGCTCCTATAGAAGATTGATATGCCTTTGAATTTTGGGAATGCTCTGGGCACTTTTAATGCCTACCAGATCGATATGCAATTTACATAAACATTTTTAGATCGGTCTGCTCATGTAGGAGATTGATCTGCTTATGTAGGAGATCGATCTACCCTTTACAGAAACATTTGGAGATCGATCTACTTGCTTATGGAATCGATCTGCCTATCAGTTCTTATATATTTCCTGCATTCTGGAGCCATGAGATCGATCTTTCATCCTTGGAGATCGATCTGGCCTTCACAGATGCCCTGTTGCTGCATCAATTTGCAAAAAAAAACTCAATGTAAAACTTCCCATAATCTACCCCATAATCCATTTTTCAATCCATACACATTCAAAACTTAAAGACCTTATTTTCTTATACTTCATCATATCTAAAACTTGCGTGTACATCAATATATCATAATTACATACACCAAATTACAATTCTCATAATTGGGGTACATAAAATTCATAGTTCTCACATAAAATATGTACAAGGATGGCTAGAAAGGCTCAAACGATCCAAAGATGGCCTAAATCATTTTCCTAATTAAGTGTGATCTAATATCTCGCCTCGAGATCAAATCAAACAAATTCTAGAATATGATGCACAAAATCACTATAACAATACAATCCTATGTCCACATAAGACTTCTCTAAATAAATATACAGATTCATGACATGACATGTGCATAAAATGAGGAAATCATAATCAGAATCAAGACAAATTCAAGAATTCAACTTCATGCTTTTCCTATAATCATGCTTCTTATTCAATCAAAGTCGGACTAAATCATGGGTTATACCATCAAAGTATGCGAAAACTACATGCTAAGTACTAAATCATCCTAAAATCAAACAATGTAAGCTTAAATTTTTGAAAAATTTTTCAATTTTTGCCTAAAATTTTCAAAAATACTCATGTGATATCCCTACCCCAAACTTAAAGTGCACAGTGTCCTCAGTGTGCAGATAATATAAGAATTGAAGCTCAAGAATAAAATACTCCCCTATCTGATGATGAAGAACAATTGAAGCTTGATTGAAAACGTGATATTGGAAAAGCAATCTGTAAAAGAAACAAAGAAAGAAAAAGCAGAAAAGAGAAAAAGAACTGTACAAAAAGTAAAAAGAGAGATAAAGCACATCAAATGCAGTTGAAGAAAATGACACAGCAGCAGGGCTAGAAGTAGGAGGGTCAGTCAAAGTGGTGACAGAATGCTGACAGTTAAATCCTCCTTAGCTCTATCTACTTCTATCCTTCTTTCAGATTTCTTATGCTCAACCCTTATATCCCCCATCCTAAAATAGACTTGAGAGTCATCAAGGAACTTTAAAGGTTTGAAAACATTAAATGTTACCTCCTGATTTAGGACTCTCATGGTCAATTCCCCCTTTTGTACATCAATTAATGTTTTACCAGTAGCTAGGAAAGGTCTGACTAAAATAATGGGGACTTCTCTGTCTTCCTCCATATCTAATATAATAAAATCTGCAGGGAAAATAAACTTGTCCACCTTTACTAAGATATCCTCAATGATCCCCTTCGAATACTTAATGGATCTATCAGCTAGCTGAAGGGTCACTGTGGTAGGCTTGGCATCCCCTATTCCTAACTTCTGGTAAATAGACCAAGGCATCAGATTGATAATACTCCTAGATCACACAAAACTCTACCAAAAAAATTGATCTCCTATGGTGCATGGTATGGTAAAACTCCCTGCATCTTTGAGCTTGAGGAGTAATTTCATCTAAATAATTGTACTACACTCCTCAGTCAAGGCCACTGTCTCATAATCCTCTAATATTCTTTTCCTCGAGAGGACATCCTTCATGAATTTCACATAACTCGGCATTTACTCTAAAGCTTCTACAAAAGGAATGTTGATGTGAAGCTTCTTAAAAACCTCAAGAAATTGAGCGAATTGTTTATCAAGTTTCTAGTTTTGGAACCTCTGAGGAAAAGGTAATGGGGGTCTAACTAGAGGAAGTGTGGTGGTAACAGGTGTAACATTAGATGAAGAGGAAGGTTATGAAGAAGAAGGTAAAGATGAAGAAGTGCCTGACTTCGTTTCCTTTATAGCCTGATCATTATGTTCCTACTCTTTCTGAACTGCCTCTTTAGAACCTAAGGATTCTGCAACTATGAGCTTAACAGAACTGGACTTAACATGTGGATCATCTAGCTCTCTGTCACTCCTAAGGGTGATGGCTTTAACATGTTCCTTACCCTCCCTTTGCCTAACAAGGTTAGCTTCGGTATTCCTAGGAAGGGTCCCTTGTGGAGGCTGGCTAAGAGCACTAGCTATTTATCCAACTTGAACTTCTAAATTCTTAATTGAAGCACCTTGATTTTGCAACATAGTCGTGAACATCTCCTCAAGTGAGGGCTTCTTCTCAACTACAACTGCTGGTGCAAGTAAGTGTTGGGGCTGCATAGGTGATAGTGGTGGTGGTGGATGATGTGGAAGTTGCTGATGTGTTGGTACATGAACAGGTGGAGCTTGAAATTCAGAGGGTCCTTCAGGTCTGGAATTAGAAGATTACCCTTGATTTTGTCCTCCACCCTGGATTATAGGTGTTCGAAAAAGGGTTGTTATGTTGCATCTGAGGTGAGCAACATATTGAACTGATTCTAAGTTAAGTGGGCACCTATCTACAGAGTGTGTACCACCACACAGATTGCAATAATTAAAAGGACTTTGGATAGCTAGAATGGGATTAGGACTATTGGCGGGATTATACTGGGTACTGAGTGACTCTACCTTCTTTGTAAGATAAGCAATTTGAGAGGTCAAGGTAGACAACGTGTCTAACTCATAGATACCCGCTGACTTCTTAGGCAGTTGCCTCTCCGAAGACCATTAGTAATTGTTAGCTGCCATCTTATCTAAAAGGTCGTAAGCTTCCTCCTCTGTCTTGCACATTAGCGCTCCTCCCGCAACAGCATCAACGATGGTCCTATTTTGGCTAGTTAGTCCATTATAGAAGGTCTGGACTTGCAGCCATAAGGGTAGGCCATGATGAGGACACTTCCTAAGAAGGTTTTTATATCATTCCCAAGCTTCATAAAGAGATTCAAAATTAAATTAGGCAAAGGAAGATATGTCACTACAGAGTTTAGCCATTTTGGAGGGAGGAAAGAACTTAGCTAAAAATTGATGGGCTAACTCATCCTAAGTGGAAATGGATCCTGGAGATAAGGAGATCAACCACTGTCGCGCTTTATCTCTAAGCAAGAAGGGAAATAACCTAAGCCTAAGCGCATCGTCCGATAATTCATTATGCTTGAAGGTGTTGCACAGATCTAAAAATTGCCCTAAGTGAGCATGTGGGTCATCATGAGGAAGCCCACTGAACTGTAGTGAAGTTTGGATCATCTGGAGAATTAAAGGCTTAATTTCAAAATTGTTTGCAGGGACAACTGGTGGCCTAATGCCAGTATAATACCCTCCAATAGTCGGTACCGTATAATCTCCTACGGTCCTAATTTCTCTGTTTTCTGTCATAGTGTTTTGCAGTTGAGCTACTAATTTCCTAGAATCATTTCTAATTTTCCTAAAAGTTCGTTTAATTTCAGGATCTAAAAGAAAGCAATCATAGCTCTTGGCTCTACGCATGCAAACATCAAAAAGTCCCCAGGAAATTTTTTTTAAGTTTTTAATTTTTAATTTCTTTTTTTTATGATTAAATAGAGAGAAAATTAATTACACTAAATTAAGGATCTAAATATCTACAACCTAAGTATTTACAAAATTAGAATTATACCTAAGCATAATTTCACCAATATTAATTAATGGCTAATTGTGATTCCCCGGCAACGGCGCAAAAAACTTGGTACAGACTACGCCCACTCTAAGTGACCTAGATGTGCTATCCGCAAGTGCACAGGTCGTACAAGTAATAATGGGATTTGAGTCCCGAATTATCGTCCCACAGAGAACTAATTAGCCTAATTAAGTACCGGTTAATTTTACCCTAAGTATATCCTAGCAGATTATGAAATTTAAAATGGGTGATCTACCAAGCTAAAATTAAAAAGTATTAAAAATAATAAAAATTATAAAATAAAGAAAATAAAACAAAGTTAAAATTACTTACACAACTCCAAGGATATACTAGAATGCAAATATTAAAATTACTTACAAAGCTAAAATTCTAGATAATTAACACAATTAAAATTAATTAATGCAAATAAACTAGAATGCAAATATGAAAATAAAAAAACACAATTAACTAGACTAAAATTAAACAATCCTAAAACAAAATATGCATGTAATTAATCTAACTAATTTGAAAATAAAAATGCAAATTAATCTAACCTAAAGTCTAATAAAATAAAATTCTATTAACATAAAGAAATTCCTAAATATAACTAAGAAACTAAATACCTATAAAATGATCCTAAATTAAATATAACTCTAACTAATTACTAACTTAAATAAATGTCTAAATAAATAAAAGTAACATCTAAATAATGCATGAGAAATAAATATTTTTGGATTTTTTTTAAAAAATTTAAAGTGAAAACTAACTTAAAAATGCATAAAATACTTCAACCCCTAATTTTAATCCTAAATGCAATACATAAACTCTACCCTAAAATTTTAAACTAATAAGCAAAGAACATTTAACGAACATGCAAATTAATTTAAAACAATTTTTACCTAAGCTAACAAATAATAATAAGAGGCAATCAATATAAAACATGAAAAATAAATTGTGAAGGTTAAAAAAAACTGCCAAACATGGCTTTTGTACAGTCTCGGCAATATGAAAACTGTCCCCATGCACTCTACTGTGCACGCTTCACCCTTCTCTGCTCCAGGCGCTGTCCTGCATGTCCATATACTGCTGCTGTACTAGTTCCTCCCTTGCTCATGCTGGCTGTCCTTACACTAGAAAAGCCAGTAGCAACTCCTGCTTCATTCTCTGCACCACGTTCCTGTACTGGCATAACCCAGCAGCAGATGTTGTACTGCCATCGATCCTCTGCTCCTACTTTGTTGTGAAACGTTGCTCGTACACAGCTGCTACAATGGGATTCTCGTCCCAGCTAAAACAGCACCAGGCAGTAGACAGGCGCGCTACAATCGCTGCTGTAAGTTGTCATGCACGCACTGCATTTTGTTCTTGCGTTCTCATGCTTTCTGCTTCAGTTAACTCCATGCTGCCTCATGCTTCTGCGTAGCTCAGTACTGCTATAGGCACCACCATTCATTCATGCACAGTATAGGTCAGCTTTACTAACACTCTGCACACAACAACAAGGGCTGAATAGAATAATAAAGCAGGATTTTAAAGGATTAACAATGCAGATAGGAAATAAAACGGAACACAAGCATAAATTTTAAACTTGCAAACTTAAAGTAGAAAATGTAAACAAAAAATGTAAACTGCAATGAAAGCCAAAGTTAAAAGAAAATGAAGAAAATAAACAGTAAATAATTCGTAAAACAGGGGAGAACAGAGGAGTATTTGGTTGCCATTGTCAAAGCCAAGCTCCCAAAATCAGCCAGGTACATTCTCTGCCCCGTTCAGCAAATACAATCGCGATCACTCTTCTGCTTCATTCCCGATCACATGCTAGGATTGTATAGTGTACTCCATGTCCAGCAATGGCAACACAGCTTCGACCTCCTTTGCTCGTGCTTCACTAGCTCCTCGGTACCACACAAATTACCAGCAAATGAAGTCTAAACCGAGAGGTATAGAAAGTGCTGAAAACTAACATTAGTGGAAGACAAATAAATTAAAGCAATAACTAAAATCTAATAGAAAACTAGAGAAAGCTTTAATACAAATATGCAAAATCCTAGAGGTTTCGGGTTGCTTCAGTTTTTGCTCCTACCACCGTGGTTCCACCGTGCCATTAATGCGGAAATAATGCTCTGCATCAAGTCCGCATCAAAGCACCAGAACAAAGTATGGCAGTAGTGAAGGAAGCTTAATCACCCGAATGAGCAGTGGAAAAAATAAAGAAAAAAAACAAATAGTGCTACTCGAGAACTTTGGATAGAAATAATGAGTAAAAAAAATGAAAGAAAATGCAAACCGAGAGCTTGAAAAGAAACAAGGGAAATAAAACTAATAAATGAGAGGGAACTTTGCATAAAGATAAATTAATAAAAACTTAAACATAGACAAGAAAGAGCTTGTAAAACCGAGAATACAAACATAGTGGATGTAAGTTAACGTGAAATACCCAATAACTAGAAACAATGAAGCTTTTCATAAAAAAAAAAATAAGTTGCCATGAATAGTAGCTAAGTAGAATAGAATACAAATGGTGGCTTGACAAAACTAATCAGGAAAGCTTTTAAAGAAAACAAGAAAAACTATTCTAAAATTACCCTAGCACTACTTTTACCCTAGGCTACTTCTACTCTACCCCAAAATAACTTCTACTCGACCTACTTACACTACTTAGTTTTTCAATTGCTTATCATATTCTATTTATACACAAAATTACGGGTACAATTGTAATTTCTAATCCTAGATGAGTTGGCATTGTTTGGCCACTTATCTTCATTCCATCCGCTGTAGAGAGGATATTTCCACGTCATTTGTCTTCTAGTCCACTTGGATGTGCGATGTGGCTCGACCTGTGTCTTCCATGAGGTGGGCACGGTGTCTGTCGATCTTATCCTTCCAGGCGAATAAAATACGAACACCCGACATCACACGTGTCCAGACGAATGGTGGCTCAGACTGTGAATTAGAAGTAGTCATGTCTTGTAACGACCCTTGACCCTTGAAATTCGGGGGAAATTTTTTTTCGAATTTAATTTACCCACTTATTCCCTTATTCACTTAGGTTGTATTCCTGTGCAGTGTCAAAACACTTTTCCTAATTCTTTACCCGTAATTATAATTAATTTCCATAATTTGACCTATAAGGCCGATAGAAATTTCAGCAGCATAACGACTTATATATGAGCCTACCCACCTGCAATTCAGTTGTTTTCGACAATCCTAGATATCCACAACTACCAAGCATGCAACTACCAAGCATACTTTCCCAATCCACTGTTACATCTCAATATATTGATATCGATTAATGCCAATCATCTTACAACCTAGTCCCAAGAATCATATTCTTTACATCATTTCCTTACAAATTACATCCCAACTAATATTCTCAATATATGTGTCTGTGCGTACAGATATGTCTGGTACAGGAATGTAAATGTATACCTTTTTGCGTGTACAAAAACTAGCCTATGGTAGCTCTTTCCACCAGCCTACGTATGTACGCGGCAGGTAGCGTCTATAGATTCACTGCAAATGATCTGAAGGTAGAGGGGTGAGCTTTTAGGGAAAAGCCCAGTAAGATAATACTCTTAAAGCAGTTCTGATATATAAAAGCATGTGAAATTGTTCATGGAACAAAACTTAATGCAATACATAAATTGTCATTTCATGCATAATCCTCATAAACAATTCATGGATATTTCGTAATCATTTCGTAAACATTTAATGAATATTTCATAATCATTTCAAAACATTTCATGAATGTTTTGTAATCATTTCATAAACGTTTAATGAATATTTTGTAATCGTTTCATAAACATTTCATGAATATTTCATAATCATTTCGTAAACATTTTATGAATATTTCATAATCGTTTCGTAAACATTTCATGAAGATTTCATAATCGTTTCATAAACATTTCATGAATATTTCATAATCATTTCGTAAACATCTCATGAATATTTCATAATCATTTCATAAACATTTCATGAATATTTAATAATCATTTCATGAAGCATATCGGTCGTAACCAATAATCGTATATATCATGAAAACAGATATTCATTCATCATAGTCGATTTTCATAATTAAATCGAGGAGACTAGGCTATAACTAAGTCATGCGATACGTGTCATTCTCCGTGGAGAGTCATCATACCTATGGCCATGGTAAGGGGGGCTGTAGACTGGATTAGGTTCGTACAGTAATAATAATTATAAACATGGGTAGTATCTTCTTATTTCTTATCATATACTAGCACATAGTTAGGGCACAGGCACCTATGGCACTCACCGTACGGGGAACATTCATGAGTGCTGCGCGGGCACGAGATACTACCAATACATCATCATAAACCACCAGTAGCACGACATCTTCCACACAGGTTGAGTCAAGTGCTAAAGGGGCCAACGTACCGGCACCCCAAGTGGTGTAGCCAAAACACCACAAGAAGTAACCATGCATGAAGCCTATAGTCTCAAAACTGAGTTTCCAAAATCTTTCTTGGGTTTTATAACTCATAAACTCATATCGAGTAATAAAATCGAATTCCTTGTAATCTGAAAACTCTTTCATAAAACCGAAAGACTGTGTGGCACTTTGTTCCCGCAGGACTCAAGAGGTGGCCCCTACAATCCCCTTTTGAAAACAAATTTCTTTTCTTACATACTTTTGAAATTGTCAAAAGTTTCTTTAACGATATGGATATAAAAACATAAACAAATGTAAAACATCCATACGCTTCATACCTTAGGAAATTCATTTCACAACATGGAAAGTACTCGGGGAATATTTCGATAAATTAAAACATGCATCGTAAATAGTTTCACAAGTATGAAAGCATTGATAAATCATTTCAAATCATATGCTCTTTCATAAAATCATTTATCGGTGAAACAAGAATGCATTATCAGAACTAAGTTAAATAGTACCCCTTACCTCAATTTATCAAATATCCCAAATTCGAACGGTGACGCCTCCTAGTACCTCCTTTAATTCCTTCTACAATCACCTACATTGAAATTGTATACTTAGCACCCTATTCATGCGAAATGTCCGGATTGCGTTAAAATCGTAACCTATTCGTTACTACTGCGTGTGTACGTATTATTGTACATACCTAGGCAAAACACGCACGTTTATATATTTTCTCTTACCATATATTATTTTGTACGTACAAATACTGACATACACATTATTATATACATCTACATGTATATATACTCATGAATATATATATATATATATACTTCTATATATATATACACTTTTATTTGTTTCCATGTGTCCCTATCTCACATATATACATTTTTTGTATATACATATACTAGCAAAAATTCATCTTATATACACCCATATTGTCGGGACCCGTTCTCAATCCTTAACTTTAACCAAAAACCACTATAAATTTTTCGCATTTTAACTTACCTTTCCTCTCTTCACTGGTTGGGTTGTGATTCGATGTCAGAGTCTTCGCTTACCACATCATCCATTTCATACATACATGTCAATATATTATTACTGACTGTAACTGCTTTTCTTATGCATGTAAGATTATATAAAATCTAATACCAATACATTCCCCATAATATATAACGTATACATCACTGTGCTGTTTCTATGTTTAGATACACAACTGTACATAATAAGTATACCTGGCGATCGATAGGAACTAGCAGTGGACTCTGGGACACTATCCCTCGATAGCTCTCGCTCTACTGACGCTCTGTAGAGAGATGTAAAGAAAGGGGGTGAGCATACAACGCGCTCAGTAAGGAAATCAGGCAAGCAAGTAGATATCAACACTATCTACTCAAAATAATGTTATGCCTTGAAAACATTATTTCCTTTACTCGCTTTAAAAAGCATGTCTTGAAATATAATATATATACTTGTATAGAATAAATCCCATGTACAAAAAATCATGCTTCCTTTCTCAAATGTAGGCATGTAGTGCAAAACAATGCATCGTATATAAATCATGCCTTTATGTAAATCATGCCATGTATATTTAAATCACAATAAATATGGCATCATATGATTCACAACACAAAATCGGAGTCTGACCCATCCCTCAGGTTTGTCCGCAGTTTAAATCAGTCAATCAATGTGATATATCATGTAAGACTCTGTGGTTTATGCAAATAGTATCCTGGATTATGATCATATCTGAAAAGTGATCCCAAGCAACAGAGTTTTCGGTGTGCGGGGCATCACTGCTGCAACGGGAGGATGGTCAGTCCACTACAGCCATCAGCTATGCGTAACACATGGTACAAAGTACACCTCGTGCCACTCAGACACGGTACAAAGTACACCCGTGGACCCTCACAGCCAGGGTGCCTCCCATAGGACTTAGCCCTCGTAACTATGAAAATATTTATACCACATTCACAAATACCCTCATGCTGGCCATCCTCTCAAAATGTGACACTCAGTCATACAAGAATGCGACATGAATAGGTACCATGTATATAATATCACATACAGTGTGCGCCCTCGAGTGCGACACACAGTCGACACTACGCTCGAACACTGTTTCACATCACAAACTCAACTCTAGTGCGAGCAATCTCTAGCAACTAGGTCAATGCATAGTTTATGTATTAAATCAAGTACGAGCAATAGCTTCCAGTACTATGTCATGTATAAACCATGAAGAATCGAGTACGAGCAACGCTCCAGTACTCTGTCATGCATCTCATGTAAAACTCGAGTACGAGCTAATCGCTCCAGCACTCTGTCATGCATATATTATATAAAACTGAGTACGAGTAAAACTCCAGTACTCTATCATGTATGTCATGGAAATCTAGTGCGTATAAAAATTCAGCACTAATGTATGTGAAAAACATATGAATCCCAGTGCGAGTTATGCTCTAGCACGATTCATTCTCACATAATATGATAGATGGCTATTTAAAAGGGATTGTTTATAAAACATTAAAATCAGCACTATAAAGTGTGCTTAAGTCACATCAACCTTAAAATCATTAGCCCATCTATTTATTTTCATGCTAACAGCAATTAAACACTCACAATAGTATTTTCCATGCTTTTTGCAACTTCTCACAAAAGTTGACTTTCTGACTAACTAGGGGCAAAATCGTAATTTGCCACTATTGGGTCGCAATAATTATTATTCACTTTCTCTGACCCTCAGAGTTTTTAAGTGAATGTAAAAGCAGACGAAAATACGTGCAGGTATCTCTAACTACTCGCAACAGTCCCTTACCTCGGATCACGTCAAGTGACCTCACTTCCTCGGTGCTGCTCAATCTCGCAGTCCGATCAGCTCTCAATGTAAACTCCGGAGCTGTAAACAACCATTCCTCAGGTTAAATTATAATTTTCCTACTGTATTATACATTAATACAGTCTATTTTCCCTTAATGGGCCTTAATAATCCTTAATGGGCCTAACTAGGCCTTAAGTCCATTTTCATTTTACTACTCATTTTCGTTGGGCCTATTGGGCTTGTGGGGCCCACCAACTCTTATTGGGCTTGTCCTAGGCCCATTACACCTTATTGGGCCTAAAATAATTGGGCTTGGCCCATTGGGCCTCTCGGCCACATGCCATGGCCGAGAGCTACCCATGTCTCGGTTTCACCATGGCATGCCATTCATGCCTATTATCTAGCCATTTTCACTTAGGCATTTTCACAAACACTTGGTAGGCAACATTACCAATCATCACATAGTTCATTTAGGCATTTTATCAAACACCTTGATTGCCAACAATTTACATGTATTAATTAATCAATTTGATTAATTCTAATTACACCATTAACATTAATACATGTACACTAATCCATTTATGTCTTAAAATCATATTGACATAATTTAATATCCCATTGATCACTCTCGGCCTAACCCATTTCATGGTGATTTAATATGTTTCAATGCTTAAAACATATATCAACATACTTGAAATCATTCATACATTAAAATATATGAAATTGGAATTTAGAAAATATACCAATTGTTGTGTTCACCCTTTGGCCGAAACTTTGGAGGCTCTCGGTTTGCACTCTATGGCTCCTTGATAGCCAATTCCAACATATGTCAATCTCCTTTCAATTTGGAACAACTTCCATGAAGAATGCAACTTCCAAATATGCCTAATTCCTAGTGATTTCTAGTGAGAGAAAGCTTGGATGTTTATGTTTCAATGGTTTCTTCTTCTAGCCGGAATTGGTGTGATGAAGATGACAATGGTGTGGCTGGATTTATAAGCCATATACTTAGCCATTAAGCTTTACTTTTCAGCCATTATACTTGACTTTCCAAACCTTAGCCATGAGTCACCTTATGAGTCACCTTATGAGTCATAGTTAACTTTAACTATGGTTAGATATTTATCTCATGGGCTTTTCCAATTGGGCTTCTCGGTTTAGGCTTTCCTAATGGGCTTTCGGGCTGAAATTTTTACTATGTCTCGGGCCTTTTATTGTCTCAAAATTTGGCCGATCAATTGGTCCAACAATTCGGTTTATAGGACCTAAGAAATTCGATATACGTTTAGTATACCTTAATGGGCTTTAAAATTTTCACCTTAGGCCCATTACGTTTTTAACCATTAAATTTATTCTGGAATCCTTCCGAATAAATTTTCCTTACTTCCGGGGATGATTATCTTGTATTCCGGCCAAGAATAGTTTTCCCCAAATTTTCCTCCACACTTAGGTTAATTTTTAACCATGATTAGTCAACTATGGTAAAAGTCCACTTTCTTAACTATAGTTGACTTTTTCCTTAACCATTGCTATGTTGACTTTTTCTCAAAATTTTGAGAGCGTCATATCTTATGTCTTACACTCTCGTCTTTATATTCCAACCGCTCCCGGTGGATAATTTCACTCGAAACTCCTTTTCTCGCCAAAAAGGTCCATTTTACCCTTTTTAGCTTTTACTTTCGTTTTATATGTTCGAGACTAAATCAAGCTGACTTTCCTTCATGAGCTCTCTACGCTCTCTTATTTTAAGTTCTTATTTTCAGTCAAAATGATTTAGAATAACTCGGTTTAGCCTGTGATACCCATCGCTCACATTAGGCATTTTATGTAGCTTTTGCGTGTTAATTTATTCCAAGAACACTTTAAGTCTAGTAAATACTCTTCTTATGATTCAACTATAATTACATAGTGTTCATACACATAGGAATCATAAGGTACAAGCTACAAAAATCCGGGTCTGACACATATGTATATGCACCTAAATATATATATATATATATATATATGTATGTATATATATATATATATACATATATATATATATATACACTCCTATATATATATTATTATTGTTTTCCAGTTTTCCTTATCACATATATATCTATATATCCTTGTTTGTACATATACTAACATATCCATTCATTATATACACCTATATGTATATACCCAAATATATATATTCACATGAATACATATATATATATATATATATATTACTTATTTCCATTCTTCATCATCACATAAATATATATACATATATATCTATATATATATACATTTTTTTTGTCTATTATTCATCTCTCCAATTTTTATTTTTATTTTTATTTCACATCTAGTTTAAAATCTACACTAACAGGCTTGTATCTACAACATATATATACATATATATTAAATATACATATAGACATAAATATCTTACCTTTTCTTTTCTTTCTCTCTTCTTTCTTTTTTTTTCTTTTTCCTTTCTCCTTTTCCTTTCTTCCCTCTCGGTCAGCTTCTTTCTTCCCTCTCGATTTTCTCCATTCTTCAACTCTCGGTCTTCTAGCCTTCACTGCCCTGCTCCAGTTTGGATCCGTTCCTGCCCCCTCTCGATTCCGTTTCAATTCTCCTGTGGTCTCCCCTCAGCCTCGATCTTCTTCTTTCCTTTCCCTTGCTTCGATTCCAGCCTTTCTCTTCTGATCAGCTTTAACTTCGGCCTGTTTTCAGTTCTGTTCCAAGTTCTTTTCCAGCCTTGGTCTTTTCTTCAAACCTTTTTTCCCTGCCTCGGTCAGCTCTTCCCTTCTCCCCTCCTCTCGGTTCCAGCCCTGCCTCTCGGTTTCTCCTTCTTCCTCGACTTCCCCTGCATACCCTCGGTTCCGCAGCCCCTTTCTTTCCTTCTCTTTTCTTTTCTTCCTTCCTTTCTTCCTCCCTTGGCTGGACAGCTTCCCTTTTTCTTCTCCCCTTCTTTTTCTTTTCCTCTCCGTCAGCAGCTTCCCTCTTTTCTTTCTTTCCCCGATCAGCCCCTTCTTCTTTTCCTTTCTTCTCTTTTCTTCTCTTCTCTTTCTTCCTCGGCCAGCTCTCCTCTTTCTCCTCTTTCCTTTCCTTCTTCTCCAGCCGAGCACCTCTCCTTCCTTTTTCCTCTTCTTCTTCCTCTTTTCCTCTTCCTCTTTCTCTTCTTCGTTTCCCGCCCAGCGCCTCTGTTTCTTTTCTTTTTCAATTCCGAATGTGGCAGACGGAATTGGCTTTTCTAAGCCAATTCCATACATGCCATATATTTATATATATTATATTAATATTTATATATATATATTAATATATATATATATCTATTATTTATTTATTGATTGTATTATTATTTTTGTTTGTTGTTTGTTTGATTATTTGTTGTTTCCCATTTCATTCTTTTTTGTTTGTCTCATGCTCTAATTATTATTTATTAATACTTATATATTAAATACAATACACTAAATGATATATATATATATGCTATATATATTATTATTCTTTTATTTAAATATCTAGTATATATGTATATATATATACATATACACCTATGTATATATCTACATATATTCATTTCCTTGTATAATTTATCCAAAGACATCATATCCATGCCTCCTATGAAATTTTCATTATTTCGAAAATGAAATATTATTTTTATTCTTATATGGTCTAATTAAATATAGGAATTTCGTGGGGTTTACATTCTCCCCACCTTAAAAGAATTTGGTCCTCCAAATTCATTCGGGTCCCTCTGTCTACGATCACCCAGATTGTATCATGCTCTTTTCGGGTCCTTGGTAATCCCATTATGAAATCCATAGTAATGTGCTCTCATTTCCAAGTAGGCACTGGAAGAAACTTAAGTAACCCCGTTGGTCTTTGGTATTCGATCTTAATCTGTTGGCAAATCAAATACTTGGCCACAAACTCAGCTACATCTCTTTTCATACCGACCTAGCAATACACCCTCTGTAAATCATGGTACATCTCAGTGCTTCCCGGGTGCATGGTGTACCTAGAACAATGGGACTCCTTTAAGATCTTTTGCCGTAGGGCATCATCGTTTGAGACACCAAACTTATCACAATTTCCCATTTATCCTTAATGAGAACTTATTCTTAATTTATATCATTTGATCTAAATCACTTCACATACCAGAGATATTCGTACCTTGCATACATCTCTTATTCCAATATGACTCATACATTCAATATTTATCTCATTTCAAAGCTTGTCTCATTTCATACATCAACTATAGCAAAATTCTTTCCTTATTCCAATTAAGTCACATTCAAAATGTAAGAATATAGAAATTACCATCCTTAGATTCAATACGTAATCCATATTCTAAAGTTTCCCTATATCTCAAACTCTGAATCTTCATAATAGTTTGGATCTTTTCCATTGACATCTAACCTCTGTTTGGGAAATCCTACTTACACCCATTCTTAATACATTGTGACCCAAGAGACTACGAGTCTCTTTAAAATTTAACACCAGTACACTCCAAAGTGGGTCACTCGGTCCAAAAATCTCCCCTTCATATAGTTCTTATAATTGCTCTCTCAACATTTCTAATCCAAGCAAAGTCACTCAGTACAGTGGTTTGAGTAATTAATTCGATACCACCTTCTAAATTAATTCTAGAACTTCTCCTTTTAGTTGAGGGGTAACTTGATAAATCATTTGATCATGTGTCGGAAAACTTTCCTTGTTTACAGGGATGTTTCTATACTCCGAACATGCCCTGTCTTTATCAATCATGTAAGTAGTGTGACCTTTAGAGTCTTATTTATACCGTTAGTTCCCTGATTCATTCTCTCAGCATAGTGTCTGTGCTCTTACATTGTCACTATTTCCTTTGTAGATCTCTTTTCTGTCATTCTCTTTATCTTTCCCTTTCTTAGTGACTTTAGAAACATACAATTCATATCATCATAATCGCGCCTTGCGCTCTGTTTCCTCAAAGTAATTTCAAATGGAGTCATCTTAGCTTGACTAAATATCTCAATATCTCCTATGAGTTTCTGAACTCCCTTTATCTAATAGTTTTTGCAACTTCTTTTTCAATTCCTCAAGATCCACAAAGTCCATTTGACAAGGAGACTTCGAGATTGGCTGTGTCTTTAGTGCCAAATCTATAATGAATTCCAACTCTCTCTCCATTGGTAGTCTCGGTAGTTTCTCAGAAAACACATCCGAAAACTTGCATGCCATAGATATGTCCTGAATACTTGGATATTCTCGACTAGTATCGGAGATGAATGCAATATAACTTTCACATCAACACGTTCATCAAAAACTTTCATCAATAGTCAAAATCATAAACTTTATCCCTTAACTGCAAAGTATACATTAAACTTACTAAGTAAGGAGAAGGTTACAGTCTTAGAGTAGCAGTCTAAACTTACACGGTTGGTGGTTAGCCAATCCATACCTAAAATTACATCAAAGCCATACATGCTCAACAAAATTAGATCTGCTAATATGATCCTATCTCCTACCTTGATTTCACAATCCTTACACACCATATCAATCCAAGGCAAAGGCTCTTCCATGAGTGACAGGCTTCTTGCCTTTCTCTGCTGCGGTAGCCTGTCTCTGTGGGACTTGTCTCTGGGGAGCTTACCTCTCAGGTTATAGTGATGGCTCTAGGGGCTGTGGAAACTTATTCAGTGGGCAATCCTTAATCATGTGCCCCTTCTGTCCACACCTAAAGCAGCTCCTTGTGGCCTAGTCACAAATACCTTCATGGGGTTTATTGTACTTCCTACATAACTTCCCATATTGTTGCGGACCTCTGGTAGTCTGTGGAGTAGGTGCAGGAACTGTGGGCCTATCAACCCTAGTCCTAGACTCATCTGTCATCTTCCTCTTGGGTTGACCTCTCCTGAACTCCTGCCTCACAAACTCTGTCCGCTTACTCTTATCCCTGCCTTTTTCCTTAAATGTTGAAGGCTTCACTTTCAAGAAATCCCTCATCCTGTCGATATCCATCTCCTCCCTCTGGGCCTGTACAGGAGGCTGAGGCGCCATAGGTACTGGAGGAATCTATGGAGGAGGTGGGGGTGCTTGTGGAGGAATCGGCACCGGAGTAGGAAATGGTGTCGTGCCAACTGAATCGGAAACATTTGCCCCTAGATGTTGGGCAATCATGGCAGCTATCGACTCCAAACCTCGTTGGAGGCGCTGCTCCAATCGCTGCTCGAACTGAGCCATACGAGTATGAGGACTCTCTGGCTCGGGTGAAGGAGGTGGAGGTGGCTGAGCCTGCCACCGAAGACTTCCACGTCTTCCACTCATCATGCAAGTGATCTAATACCTGTGCGTAATTCCAAAGTTCTAACCTTAAAGTCATTAGGCATACATTACCTACAACCAGACAAGCACAGATATTGGGATATAATTTTAGCCTTATTTCGACACTGACAGTACTAGACAACCTTCGCTCTGATACCACTTAAACTGTAACGACCCTTGACCCTTGAAATTCGGGGAAAATTTTTTTTTCGAATTTAATTTACCCACTTATTTCCTTATTCACTAAGGTTGTATTCTTGTGCAGTGTCAAAACACTTTTCCTAATTCTTTACCCGTAATTATAATTAATTTCCATACTTTGACCTATAAGGCCGATAGAAATTTCGGTAGCATAACGACTTATATATGAGCCTACCTACCTGCAATTCAGTTATTTTCGAGAATCCTAGATATCCACAACTACCAAGCATGCTTTCCAACAATCCTAGATATCTACAACTACCAAGCATACTTTCCCAATCCACTGTTACAACTCAATATATTGATATCGATTAATACCAATCATCTTACAGCCTAGTCCCAAGAATCATATTCTTTACATCATTTCCTTACAAATTACATCCCAACTGATATTCCCAATATATGTGTCTGTGCGTACAAATATGTCTGGTACAGGAATGTAAATGTATACCTTTCTGCATGTACAAAAAGTAACCTATGGTGGCTCTTCCCACCAGCCTACGTCGTGTACGCGGCAGGTAGTATCTATAGATTCTCTGCAAATGATCTGAAGGTAGAGGGGTAAGCTTTGGGGAAAAGCCCAGTAAGATAATACTCTTAAAGCAGTTCTGATATATAAAAGCATGTGAAATTGTTCATGGAACGAAAGTTAATGCAATACATGAATTGTCATTTCATGCATAATCCTCATAAAGAATTCATGGATATTTCGTAATCATTTCGTAAACGTTTAATGAATATTTCATAATCATTTCATAAACATTTCATGAATATTTCGTGATCATTTCATAAAGGTTTCATGAATATTTCGTAATCGTTTCATAAATATTTCATGAATATTTCATAATCATTTCATAAACATTTCATGAATATTTCATAATCATTTCGTAAACATTTCATGAATATTTCATAATCGTTTCATAAACATTTCATGAAGATTTCATAATCATTTCGTAAACATCTCATGAATATTTCATAATCGTTTCATAAAAATTTCATGCATATTTCATAATCATTTCGTAAACATCTCATGAATATTTCATAATCATTTCATAAACATTTCATGCATATTTCATAATCATTTCATAAACATTTCATGAATATTTCATAATCATTTCATAAACGTTTCATGAATATTTTATAATCATTTCATGAAGCATATCGATCGTAACAAATAATCGTATATATCATGAAAACACATATTCATTCATCATAGTCGATTTTCATAATTAAATCGAGGAGACTAGGCTATAACTAAGTCATGCGATACGTGTCATTCTCCGTGGAGAGTCATCATACCTATGGCCATGGTAAGGGGGTGCTGTAGACTGGATCAAGTTCGTACAGCAATAATAATTATAAGCATGGGTAGTATCTTCTTATTTCTTATCATATACTAGCACATAGCTAGGGCACTGGCACCTATGGCACTCACCGTTCGGGGAACATTCATAAGTGCTGCGCGGGCACGAGATACTACCAATACATCATCATAAACCACCAGTAGCACGACATCTTCCACACAGGTTGAGTCAAGTGCTAAAGGGGCCAACGTACCGGCACCCCAAGTGGTGTAGCCGGAACACCACAAGAAGTAACCATGCATGAAGCATATAGTCTCAAAACAGAGTTTCCAAAATCTTTCTTGGGTTTTATAACTCATAAACTCATATCGAGTAATAAAATCAAATTCCTTGTAATCTGAAAACTCTTTCATAAAATAGAAAGACTGTGTGGCACTTTGTTCCTGCAGGACTCAAGAGGTGGCCCCCACAATCCCCTTTCGAAAAACAAATTTCATTTCTTACATGCTTTTGAAATTGTCAAAAGTTTTTTTAAACGATATGGATATAAAAACATAAATAAATGTAAAACATTCATACGCTTCATACCTTAGGAAATTCATTTCACAACATGGAAAGTACTTGGCGAATATTTCGATAAATTTAAACATGCATCGTAAACAGTTTCACAAGTATGAAAGCATTGATAAATCACTTCAAATCATATGCTCTTTCATAAAATCATTTATCGGTGAAACAAGAATGCATTATCAGAACTAAGTTAAATAGTACCCCTTACCTCGATTTATCGGATATCCCGAATTCGAACGGTTACGCCTCCGAGTACCTCCTTTAATTCTTTCTACAATCACCTACACCGAAATTGTATACTTAGCACCCTATTCATGCGAAATGTCCGAATTGCGTTAAAATCGTAACCTATTCGTTACTACTGCGTGTGTACGTATTATTGTACATACCTAGGCAAAACACGCACGTTTATATATTTTCTCTTACCATATATTATTTTGTATGTACAAATACACATACCTAGGCAAAACACGCACGTTTATATATTTTCTCTTACCATATATTATTTTGTATGTACAAATACTGACATACACATTATTATATACATCTACATGTATATATACTCATGAATATATATATATACTCCTATATATATATATACACTTTTACTTGTTTTCATGTTTCCCTATCTCATATATATACATTCTTTGTATATACATATACTAGCACAAATTCATCTTATATACACCCATATGTATATGCACCTAAATATGTTATATATATATACACTCCTATATATATATTATTGTTTTCCATTTTTCCTTACCGCATATATATATCCTTGTTTGTACATATACTAACATATCCATTCATTATATACATCTATATGTATATACCCAAATATATATATATATATATATTCACATGAATACATATATATATATATATTACTTATTTCCATTCTTCATCATCACATAAATATATATACATATATATCTATATATATATACATTTTTTTTGTCTATTATTCATCTCTCCCATTTTTATTTTTATTTTTATTTCACATCTAGTTTAAAATCTACACTAACATGCTTGTATCTACAACATATATATACATGTATGTTAAAAATTCATATATACATAAATATCTTACCTTTTCTTTTCTTTCTCTCTTCTTTCTTTTTTTTTTTTTCCTTTCTCCTTTTCCTTTCTTCCCTCTCGGTCAGCTTCTTTCTTCCCTCTCGGTTTTCTCCCTCTTCAACTCTCGATCTTCCAGCCTTCACTGCCCTGCTCCCGTTCGGATCCGTTCCTGCCCCCTCTCGGTTCCGTTTCAGTTCTCCTGCGATCTCCCCTCAGCCTCGATCTTCTTCTTTCTTTTCCCCTACTTCGGTTCCAGCCTTTCTCTTCCGATCAGCTTCAGCTCTGGCCCATTTTGTAAGACCCGAATTTAATTAAAATACGAAATGAATGAGTATTCGTGAAGGGAAGTCGGGTTAAATTAATCCCGAACACGTGTAAGGGCAAAATGGTCAAAAGATCGAAAGTCGGTATAATTTCGATAAGGAAATTTAATTAAAAAAATAATGGATTGAGAAATCTTGGTCAATAAAGGTGAAATAAATTTATTCCGGGTTAAATTGATCAAGATATCAATTTATGGAAATTAATCGGGAGTTTTAGTTCGGAAAAATAATCCCGAAAAATAATCAAAAATTATACCGGGAAGCCGAAATAATACCGAGAAATTAATTTATAGACTAAATGAATAAAATATAATTTTTTAAAGACATTTTGAATATTTTAGACTAATTTAATCAACTAAATAATATTAAAATAAATAAAACAAAAAAAAGAAAAGAAAAAGAATCTGAAAAAAAAAAGAGACAGAAACGCGAAATCGTGCGAAACGGAAAACGAAAAACGGAGCCAAAAAACCGAGAAGCCCGACGAGCCACTGGCGGTCAGGGACCCCAGGCGAGGGCCGGCGAAGGAAGCCCGACGCCAGGCGATCTTGCTGCCACCGGTGACGCGCGCCAAGGACACCTGAATCCGGCGGAAAACGGAGGAGAAAGTCGCGGGAAAGAAAGGGTCATCGGCGGCGAACGGCGGCGATTCGGGCTGATCCGAGGCCAGATTCTGGAAGCCCAGGCGACGGTGGTGCTTTTGAGACCGATATCAGCCGGCGAAACGGCGGGAATCACCGGCGACGGCCAAGGGAAGAAAATGGGTCTGACGGTCGAGGGAGAAGAGGCCGAACCGGCGGCATTCCGGCGAGCCCGACCGAAATCAAGGGCGGATCTGTGATGCGGACGACCTTGCGGAGCTACTGGCGGTGGAAGCAGGCGGAGAACCGACTGGCAAGACGGTGAACCAGTCGAACCGAAGTGAACCGGGGTGAACCGGCGGGTCTGAACCGGTCCGAACCGGACTGAACCGGTTCAGCCAAAAAGAGAGGGAAAAAAAGAGAAAAAGGGGAAAAAGAAAAAGAGGAAAAATCGAGAAAAATTTCAGTGATGCAATCGAGCTTCGGGTAAGTCGGTAAGCGGTCGAAATTGACCGATTTAAATTTGGGAATAATTTATTTAATTATTATTCGACTGGAAATTTACCCGAAAATTCATAAAATTGTGTAGCTCGACAATTGGCATCCAAAGAGAACTCGAGATAGCCTCAATTTACATACTAGCATGGAATCTCGGGTAAGTGATCCTTATTTACGACAATTTACATCGTTATGCGTGATATGAATTTAAATTCCGCATAAATTGAATTAAATTATGGAAATTTAGATAAATTGTCGTAAATATTAAATTTAGCTATTCGAGAGCTAGAACGAGGCCCAATAAATTATTAGTGGGCCCAATGAGCCCAATAGGCCTCGATAAAGTGAAAATTAAGTGGAAAACGAGCTTAAGGCCGATTAAGGCCCATTAAGGTGCAATCGGGCCCAATAGGGGTAAACGGGCCCAATGATTTAAATTAAGCCCAGAAAATAGGAAATACAATTAAATTGTATGATATCTGACCTGAGGAATATTATACGCAGTTTCGGGCATTTGATTGGGAGCATATCGGACTGCGCGACGAGACAACAGTGGAAAAGAAAAGGTCAGACTCGACAGGAAAATAAGGTAAGGGAATTCTACGGACTGCTAGAGGTAAACTTTACGCAATTTTAAGTTCATTGCAGTATTTAAAAATTATCTGAAGGGTCTAGAGGTCGAAGAATAATTTTAGTGCCCCGTATGGGTAAAATTACCGAAATACCCTTGTTAAGGGTAAATGTTTCCAACTTTAGGAAAAATTGGGAGGTGCAAGGACAAGAGGTTCCTGCTCGTTCTGGAGGTATTTTAACACATGCATGAGTAGGCTGGCTCACTTTTAAAGAAAAATGCATAGCATTGCATACCTTAAACGATGTAATTTCTGTGAAAACTATTTGGAGATAACCGAGCCGCCTACGTGTTTTTATTTACATGTGACGTGCTAGAGCTCAGCTCGCACGATGTTTTGATTTGGGTGATGCATGCATTGGTGCTGGAGCGAGAGCTCGCACTAGAATTTTACATGCATAGGTGCTAGAGTATAACTCGCACCAGATTTCACATGCTTTTTCGTGACACGGTGTTAGAGTCTAACTTGCACCAGATTTTATAAGATTTTCATGTGATTTATATACAGAGTGCTGAGCTTAGCTCGCACTAGATTTACTGGATTTGTGGAGTAGCGCTGTCTGCCCTTAGAGTCGGCCAAAAGGCCCAACAGGCTCAAAAGACCTCTTAAGTAGGGTGAGAGTGAGGGATGAGGTTGGCAGCCTCGTGGGGATGTAAAGCGGGCTCTGCTGATTTTACTTGATTTGATGAGAGTGCTGAGCATCGCTCACACTGATTTTATGAGAACATGCGATGAGCCGTGCTTGGAGCATCGGGTAGACTGTGTGTCACCGATTTAATAGGCTCGCACGTGCGTTTTGAGACATGGCATGAGTATTGAGAAACAAAACCTCTCTGTGGGAAGCAGGCCATTTGGGCTGGAGTACCTAGAGTGATATGGGTCCATGAAGTATGATGTACCGTGCAAGTAGCATGGAGTACGATGTACCGTGGGGTATCTTCGGATACGGTATCTTTGTGATACGGGGTATCTTCGGATACGGTATCTTTGTGATATGGGGTATCTTCGGATACGGCATCTTCGGATGCGTGAGATCGGATAAGACTGACGGGTTGGATTGACCCACCTCCCGGGCGGTTGCCGATCAGGGTGAGACCTCGCACACTGGGATCCGTGAAGCTAGAGGGACTCACGAGGACACATATGGCCAGTCCTGGTTATTGCCGTTATACAGATATTGCCTCGTCTCGCATGTCGACGATTTCGATGATTTAAACTGGGTTTTTAATTAAATGTGCATGATGGTTATTTCCATGCTTTTTAAAACCCATATGTGATGTAAACGGATTTTCATGATTTTGTGTGAGTCAGGATCACCCGAAGGAGGGGTCGAGTCCTGACTTTATTGTGGAATTTTTAAATGAGAAAGAAATGATTTGAAATAATTGCATGTTGAATTTTTCGTGCAAACTTGATTTACATAACATCATGACTCATATCATCTGTTTTAAAATGTGTGGAGAAAGGGTGGTTTATACATGGCACCACGTTCATGTAGGTAGAATGGTTACCTACTTGTTCGTAGGATTGCCTTACTGAGCTTGATGTGCTCACCCCTTTCATTTTCTCCCACAGATAATCTCCAGTTGAAGTTGAGGCGACTCAGTATTGCATTCTGGATATCCGCTGCTGCCCATCGACATAAGGTATATTGTAAGACCCGAATTTAATTAAAATATGAAATAAAGGAGTATTCGTGAAGGAAGTCGGGTTAAATTAATCCCGAACACGTGTAAGGGCAAAACGGTCAAAGGACCGAAAGCCGGAGTAGATTCGATAAGAAAATTTAATTAAAAATATGGATTTGAGAAATCTTGGTCAATAAAAGTGAAATAAATTTATTTTGGGTTAAAGTGATCAAGATATTAATTTATGGGAATTAATCGGGATTAATCGAGATTTTTAGTTCGGAAAAATAATCCCGAAAATAATCGAAAAATATATCGAAAAGTCACCCGGGACAATATCCCGAAAATACGAAGAAATTATACCCGAAAAAGAGGTTAAAATATAATAAATAAATTAAATAAAATTAAATTAATTAATTTAGAATAAAATAATAATTTTAAGGGATATTTGGGTATTTTTAGTGTATTTTAATGAATAAAATAAATTGTTAAATAATAATGATAAAAAAAAGAGAGAGAGGAAATCTGAAGTTATCGGGGAGAGAGAAGAACCAGAGAAAACAGAGAAGGAGACCGCGCGTGGCTGACCGACGAGCCACCACCGGCAACCTTTGACCTCCGACGAAGGGCCGAGCAGCAAGAGGAGAGGCCGGCGAAGCTATTGGCGCCGGCGACGCTCGCTAAGGAGGTCGGAAATGGCCGAATGGAGGGAGAGAAACCCGCGGGGAAAACGGAGTCGGTACCGGCGATCCACGGCAGCTGGAGGCGAACGGCGGGTACCGGTGTGATCAGGAGGAGGAGCCGGTCCTTTTGAGACCGGTATTGGCCGACGAAACCGCCGAAAATCCGCCGGATCGAGAGGTGGCAGCCGCGGGAAGAATGCTTCGATCGGCGGCGAACGGCAGCGATTCGACCCCAGTCGAGGCTCGATTCAGAAAGCCCAGGTGACGGCGATCATTTCTGCACCGGTCTCAACCGACAAAACGGCGGGAAACGCCGGCGACGACGAAGAGAAAGAAAATGGGTTCCGACGCCGAGGGAGAAGAGCCGGATCGGCGGCGTTCCGACGAGCTTGACCCAAACCAAGGGCAGATCTGAGATGCGGACAATCTCACGGAGCCACTGGCGGTGGAAGCCGACGGAGAACCGGCCGAAAAAGGGGTGAACCGGCAGTGAACCGGCCGTCTGAACTGGTCTAAACCGGACTGAACCGGTTCAGCCAAAAAAAGGGGAAAAAGGAGAAAAAGGGGAAAAGGAAAAAGAGAAAAAAATTGGAGAAAATTCCGGTGATGCAATCGAGCTTCGGGTAAGTCGATAAGCGGTCAAATTGACCAGATTTAAATTTGGAATATTTTATTTAATTAATTATCGACTGAAAGTTTACCCGGAAAATATATTTAATTGTGTAGCTCGACGATTGGCATCCACCGAGGGCTCGAGACAGCCTCGAGTTACGGACTAGCATGGAATCTCGGGTAAGTGACCCCTATTTACGATAATTACCTCGTTATGCGTGATATTGATTTAATTTCCGCATAAATTGAATTGAATTATGGAAATTTAGATAAATTGTCGTAAATAATCGATTTAGCTATTCAAGAATTAGAACGAGGCCCGATAAATTATTGGTGGGCCCAATGAGCCCAATAGGCCTCGATAAAGTGAAAATTAAGTGGTAAACGGGCTTAAGGCCGATTAAGGCCCATTAAGGTACAATCGGGCCCAATAGGAGTAAATGGGCCCAACGATTTAAATTAAGCCCAGAAAAGATTAAATACGATTAAATTGTATGTTATCTGACCTGAGGAATATTAATACGCAGTTCCGGGCATTGGATTGGAAGCATATCGGACTGCGCGACGAGACAACATTGGGAAAGAAAAGGTCAGACTCGACGGGAAAATAAGGTAAGGGAATTCTGCGGACTGCTAGAGGTAACTTTACGCAATTTTAAATTCATATGCAGTCCTTTAAAATTAACTGAAGGGTCTAGAGGTCGAAGAACAATTTTAGTGCCCCGTATGGGCAAAATTTCTAAAATACCCTTGTTAAGGGTAAAATCTAAAAATTTAGGAAAAATTGGGAGGAGCAAGGACAAGAGGTTCCTACTCGTTCTGGAGGTATTTTAATACATGCATGAGTAGGCTGGCTCACTTTTAAAGAAAAATGCATAGCATTGCATATCTTAATTGATGTGATTTCTGTGAAAACCATTTGGAAATAACCGAGCCGCCTACATGTTTTTATTTACATGTGACGTGCTAGAGCTCAGCTCGCACGATGTTTGACTTGTATGATGCATGCATTAGTGCTGGAGCGAGAGCTCGCACTAGAGTTTTACATGCATAGGTGCTAGAGTATAACTCGCACCAGATTTCACATGCTTTTGCGTGACACGGTGCTAGAGTCTAACTCGCACCAGATTTTACATGATTTTCATGACAGGGTGCGGGAGTTTAACTCGCACCAGATTTTATAAGATTTTCATACGATTTATATACAGAGTGCTGAGCCTAGCTCGCACTAGTTTTACTGGATTTGTAGAGTAGCGCTGTCTGCCCTTGGAGTCAGCCAAAAGGCCCAACAGGCTCAAAAGACCTCTTAAGTAGGGTGAGAGTGAGGGATGAGGTTGGCGGCCTTGTGGAGATGTAAAGCGGGCTCTGCCAAGTTTATTTGATTTGATGAGAGTGCTGAGCATCGCTCGCACCGATTTTTATGAGAACATACGATGAGCCGTGCTTGGAGCATTGGGTAGACTGTGTGTCACCGACTTAATAGGCTCGCACGTGCGTTTTGAGACTTGGCAACGAGTATTGAGTTATGAAAACCTCTGTGGGAAGCAGGCCATTTGGGCTGGAGTACCTAGAGTGATATGGGTCCATAGAGTACGATGTACCGTGCAAGTAGCATGGGGTACGATGTACCGTGGGGTATCTTCGGATACGGTATCTTTGTGATACAGGGTATCTTAGGATACGGTATCTTTGTGATACGGGGTATCTTTGTGATACGGGGTATCTTCGGATACGGCATCTTCGGATGCGTGAGATCGGATAAGACTGACGGGTTGGATTGACCCACCTCCCGGGCAGTTCCCGATCAGGGTGAGACCTCGCACACTGGGATCCGTGAAGCTAGAGGGACTCACGAGGACATATTGGCCAGTCCTGGTTATTACCGATATACAGTATTGCCTAGTCTCGTATCTTGTATATATATACGTATGTTTTCGATATCGATGCTTTTGAGAAACTCCATTTCCATGGTTTTATGTGAGTCAGGATCACCCGAAGGAGGGGTCGAGTCCTGACTTCATTGTGAAATTTTTAAAGAGAAAGAAATTATTTAAAATAATTGCATGTTGAGTTTTCCGTGCAAACTTGATTTACATAACATCATAACCTTCATATCATATGTTTTAAAATGTGTGGAGAAAGGGTGGTTTATGCATGGCACTACGTTCATGTAGGTAGTATGGTTACCTACTTGTTCGTAGGATTGCCTTACTGAGCTTGATGTGCTCACCCCTTTCATTTTCTCCCACAGATGATCTCCAGTTGAAGTTGAGGCGACTCAGTACTGCATTCCGGATATCCGCTGCTGCCCATCAACATAAGGTATATATACACTTGTACATATTGTATCTACATAAGCATAGCACAGTAACATGTTTGTAAGTAACTTTAGGGGATGTATAAATATTGTAAACAAATATAATGACTGGAGAAGAAACAAGTTAGATGGTAATTGAATGGTGGGACTGGCATTGACGCACAGCCCAATTATTAGTGGAGTGTTGGTCACGATTCGAGGACATGTAAGAATTTAAGTAAGGAAATAATAAAACGCGAAAAATTAACTCTGATTTTTGGGTAGTTTGGGTCGTGACATATATACACTTGTACATATTGTATCTACATAAGCATAGCACAGTAACATGTTTGTAAGTAACTTTAGGGGATGTATAATTAATGTAGACAATTATAAATGACTGGAGAAGAAATAAGTTAGATGGTAATTGAATGGTGGGACTGGCATTGACGCACAGCCCAATTATTAGTGGAGTGTGGTCACGATCAGAAGACAGGTAAGAATTTAAGTAATAAAAATAACAAAACGCGAAAAATTAACTCTGATTTTTGGGTAGTTTGGGTCGTGACACATTTTCAGTTCTGTTCCAAGTTCTTTTCCAGCCTTGGTCTTTTCTTCAAACCTTTTTCCCCTGCCTCGGTCAGCTCTTCCTTTCTCCCCTCTTCTCGGTTCCAGCCCTGCCTCTCGGTTTCTCCATCTTCCTCGACCTCCCCTGCACACCCTCGATTCCAGCAGCCCCTTTCTTTCCTTCTCTTTTCTTTTCTTCCTTCCTTTCTTCCTCCCTCAGCTGGACAGCTTCCCTTTTTCTTCTCCCCTTCTTTTTCTTTTCCTCTCGGCCAGCAACTTCCCTCTTTTCTTTCTTTCCCCGATCAGCCCCTTCTTCTTTTCCTTTCTTCTCTTCTCTTTCTTCCTCGGCCAGCTCTCCTCTTTCTCCTCTTTCCTTTCCTTCTTCTCCAGCCGAGCAACTCTCCTTCCTTTCTCCTCTTCTTCTTCCTCTTTTCCTCTTCCTCTTTCTCTTCTTCGTTTCTCGCCCAACGCCTCTGTTCCTTTTCTTTTTCAATCGCGAATGTGACAGACGAAATTGGCTTTTCTAATTCAATATCGTACATGCGATATATATATATATATTATATTAATATATATATATATATATCTATTATTTATTTATTGATTGTATTATTATTTTTGTTTGTTGTTTGTTTGATTATTTGTTGTTTCCCATTTCATTCTTTTTTGTTTGTCTCATGCTCTAATTATTATTTATTAATACTTATATATTAAATACAATACACTAAATGATATATATATATATGCTATATATATTATTATTCTTTTATTTAAATGTCTAGTATATATGTATATATATATATATACATATACACCTATGTATATATCTACATATATACATTTCCTTGTATAATTTATCCAAAGACATCATATCCATGCCTCCCATGAAATTTTCATTATTTCGAAAATGAAATATTATTTTTATTCTTATATGATCTAATTAAATATAGGAATTTCGTGGGGTTTACATGTCTCCTTTAGCCCATTTTTAGCCTATTTTCAATTGAAATTCATCCGAATTTAATTTACCTGCACATAAAAGAATTTTAATTAAATTGAGGGGATAATTAATAAAATAATATGGGGATTAAAATAATTAATTAAGAAATTAAATGCAAATAATTCTATTTTAATAGAATTATCATCTAACTATTGATATTGACTCACATCGGTCTAACTCAAGCTCTAATACCAATCTTTGTCACGACCCTCTTCCCGTGACTTAACTTACTACTTACAGTTGGGTTGTGAGTCAACATCCATTTCCACATCTCATCCGTTTATAATTTAACATTCATTAAATGAAGTGGAAACTGTTCTTTTATAAATATGAGAAAATGTTTACATCAATTTCTATTATATACATCTCTTTCGTACCAAAGATAACCAGATTGTGCATTAATTTACAGAATACAAATTTTTTTTCTCATAAGTGTATACCTCTGTACTACTGGAGAACTGAGAACATCGTAGCGAGACAACTTCAGTAACTCACTACTGCGTAGTTTATGTGGAGGAGGAAATAAGGGTGTGAGCTAACACGCTCAGTAAGGAAAATATGAAAGCAGGTAGATAACTACACAATCTACATGCTAAAATATTAACATTTATTTTCCTTATAAAAAATATGCATTTCTTTGAAAATAGCTTCTATCGGTGCGAAACCATTAATTCGCTAGATGGGTATATGCATATACATCGTAAATTCACACAGCTCAATCCTTAAAAACCACACAGCTTCATTTATCAGTTCACACAGAACACTCTATACATGCCTATTAACATCTCTACATGCTCAAATCATCATTAGCTATATGCCATTTTCAATTTTCTCTCACTAAGTCCATTCTAGGTCATAGTTGTTTAAGCATGTATATGAACATTTCAACCAGCATTATATACACCAAATTTCTCATCATAATGTCTAGATTAACATACTAGAAAATGGTGTATAGAGATCTTACCTAGCTTGACCTTTTTCCTCCTTTTGCCAATTTGGGAGAAATCCTCTTTTCTCCTTCAATCCAAGGTTTGAGCTTCTAATCTTTGACAATGTTGTTCTCTCCCTCACTAAGAACAACTTTGCTCAAAGGAACTTCTCTTAAAACTGATTGGAAAGTGGCGATTTTAGAGTAGGAAAGCTAGGTCACTTGTTAAAAATGGAGAAAATGAGTTTGTTCCCATGAAATGCAGATCCAACTGCCCAGTTTTTATAGGAAATGCCTTAAGAGATTGATCTCCAAGAGGGGATCGATCTGCCCTTGCTTGAATCCTTTAGATTTTTGACAATTTACAGGCAGGGGATCGATCTGTTGAAATGCATTAGATCGATCTGCTCAAGGTAATGAGATCAATTTGTTTTAGGCAGAAGGCTTTGGAGATCGATCTGGCCTTAAGAGGAGATCGATCTGGTCCAACTCGAGACAACTTGAGATCGATCTGCTTGAGTGAGGGATCGATCTCCCTCTTGCAGAATGCTTGGCATTATGTTTTCCAAGCCATGAGATCGATCTCTCCTTGCATGAGATCGATTTGGCATTCATCCTGTAGCATTTCAGCTACAATTTTCCCAGATTTTCCAAGTTAAACTTTCATCCAATTGATTATATACTCATTTAGTAATCCATTCACACTTAGAACTTAAAAACATCTATTTCTTGAAACTCATATGTAATGCAACTTGTCTGTACATTCGATAATCATAAACATTACATAGAAATTTACAGGTCTTACATAAATGTGGTAGTAGATTCCCTCATTAGAAAGGGTATGGTGTCTTATATGATGATTAGAGAATGGTATTTATTGGGACAGTTCGTTGAGCTCAATATCAGTGTTGATAAAGTCGATGATGGATTTATGGCTAGCCTACAGATTAAGCCTGGTATCTTGGATCAGATCAGGTCAGGGCAGAGAAATGATCAGAAGTTGTTGGATATGGTTAGTCCAGCTGAAGAGAGATCACAGTCAGACTTCTCAACCAGTAATGATGGACTGTTAAGGTTTTGAGGCCGTATTTGTGTGTCATATGATGACACCTTGAGACAGAGAATTTTGATAGAGTCTCATTATTCTCAATTCTCCATGTACCCAGGAAGTACTAAGATGTACCATGACGTACGTAAGGTGTATTCCTGGATTGTAATGAAGAGAGATGTGGCAGACTTTGTGGCTAGATGTTTAGTCTGCCAACTGATTGAGGTTGAGCACCAAAAGCCAGCAAGGCTGCTTAAGCCATTATCGGTGCCTACATGGAAATGGGAGCATACTACTATGGATTTTATTATGGGATTACCGAGGACCCAAAGGTGCCATGACGCAGTTTGGGTGATTATGGACAGACTGACTAAGAGTGCCCACTTCCTGGCCATCAAGAGCAAAGATACCCTTAATGCTTTGGTAAACTTATATGTTTGAGAGATTGCATGATTACATAGGGCTCCCATGTCTGATAGGGATTCCAAGTTCACATCCAGATTTTAGACTCATTTTCAAGAAGCTATGGGATCCCAGTTACATTTGAGCACTGCCTACATTCCTCAGACCAATGGTCAATCCGAGCGGACTATTTAGACCGTAGAAGACATGTTAAGGGCATGTGCATTAGAATTTAAAGGCTCATGGGATGATCAATTTCCTTTTACAGAATTTGCCTACAATAATAGTTACCATGCCAGTATTTGAATGACACTATACAAAGCTCTATATGGCAAAAGGTGTAGATCCCCAGTAGCATGGGAAGAAGTGGGTGATAGGAAAATACTTGCTCCCGATCTTTTTAAACAAGCAGCTAAAGGTGTTTAGCTAATTTGTGATAGATTTAGGACAACACAAAGTATACAAAAGAGTTATGCTGATGTACCAAGACGTCCTCTAGAATTTTAGGTTGGAGACTTTGTATTTATGAAATTGTCTCCGATGAAGGATGTCATGTGCTTCGGAAAGAAAGGGAAGCTGAGTCCTTGCTTTATTGGTCCATTTGAAATATTGGAACAAGTGGGAGATGTTGCCTACAAACTTACTTTACCCTCATAGCTATCTGGGGTACATGATGTTTTCCATATTTCCATGTTGAGAAACTATCATCCGGACCCTTCCCATGTTATAGAGTATGAACCGTTGGACATACAAGAAAATATGAGCAATGCGGAGCAACAGGTCCAGATTTTCAACAGAAAAGAGAAGGGACTTTGATCTAAGGCAATTTCCCTAGTGAAGGTTCTCTAGCAACAACACTCCACAGAAGAAGCTATGTGGGAGCTAGAAAGCCACATAAGAGAGAAGTACCTTCAATTGTTTGATAGACTTATCTGAATTTAGAGGACCAAATTCCTAAAGGGTGGAGAGAAATGTGAAAACTGAAGTTCTTAATTTCACTATTTATTTGGAAACTAGAAAGCAATTAAGATACTCAGAATAATATTATGCAGGCCCGAAACAACTGAAGCACTCAGGTTAGTGGCACGGAGCTCAGGGCACGAAAACAAAGGTAAGGTTTTAAGTTTAAATATTTCTCAAGATTTCATGTATAAGTATGTTTTGGTGGTTAGAAGTTGAAACTAAGGTATTGGAAGTGAAAAAGTTAGTAGGAACTCGAGTTAGAACTAAACCGAGCAATTGGGTCTAATAAGTGAAATAAATTCAGAATAAAATTCTAAAAATTCACAAAAATTATTTTGAACCGTAGGAAATTAGTATAAGGCATAATTGACATAGGGAATGAAGATTTAGTAGAAATAAGGAGGTTTCGGTGATCAAATGAACTTTTAAAGTAAATCGAAAGCCTTAAGCAAATTCAATCAGTGATGACCAAATCGCACAAAATGGGCTCAATCGGGGAACTTTCCTTAAACAAGTGGGCCCCAAATATTTATGGGGCATACTAGAGGCATAATATAACACTTGAGAAGTGGAAATTTTAATGAAAATGGGCTGGAAATAATTTTTTATGGATTTTACAAAAATATGGCTGTTGGCAAGCCCAAGCCCAACATCTGCTAGCCCAACATAAAAGCCCAATTTGAAGCCCATCCAAAAGTCTTTTGAGCCCAATGTTCTCAAAAATAAAAATATAACTTAATGCTCTTTTTGGAATGGTAGAGAACATCCCGAAATATGCTGAAACCATAAAGATCTCCCCCTTCCTTTCTGCCGTTGATGCCATTCTCTTACCAAACTTGTGTAATTGTTTCGGCCACATTCCAGCCGCTTTTAGACTTCCTTCAAGGCTAATAAAATCTTCCTTCCTAAGTCTTCTACAACATAAAAAAAAATCCAACCTTAAATACGCTTGTTTGCTAGGTGAAGAGCTAGAGAGAAGAACAGGGGTAGAATCTATCCTTTTTCTAGGTAAGAGGAAAACTTGAATTTATGAGTTTTGATTGGTTTTTGAGCTTGTTTTTGATGATTCTAAGTTGTATACATGTTGTTCTACAGCTGAGAATCACTGCTGGAGGAAGAATCTTGGGTCAAACTTGGTCAAACCCGAGATAAAGTTATTGGTAGATGATAAGTTTGATATATGTTTATGTTTGATGAATTTAAATGATTCTTGCTAAAGTAGAAATTGATGAAATAATTTCTAGAGATAGCTATAGGTTTGGCTAGCCATGAAATGTTAAGAAAATGCTGAAATTTGGTTGAATTTGATGTTGTAGAATGATTGTTTAATACTGAAATGTTCGTTTATAGCTCAGTTTATAGAGAACTATAAAAGTATGAATGTTTGATAATTTGACAAGTTGTGGTGTGTTGATTTTAGACTTGGATAAGTGTTTAGATTGTTAAGTTTATCAGTTTGAAGTTCGGAGAAAAGAAACTATCGAAATAGCTTAAACCGACACTTTTATCGTTAAAACCAAGAAAGTAAGGAAAGTTGGCAAAATGGCCAAATTTAATGAAGGTTATGTAAGGTAATGCATATTTAAAGATGATAAGATGGGTTTGGGCATCAATTGATGATTTTGGAACTATTTTGGATAGCTCGAGGTACCGGCATGCAAAACGAGGCAAACTTGGCACCCGACGATTTTGTGCTGTTCCAAGATTTGTTAGGCAATGGATGTAATTTAAAGTGGTGTTAGTATTCGCATTACTTCATTTTTAATATATAAACATGTTTGAAATGTGTTTAAATTTATGAAATGTATTTTTGATATTTGAAAAAATACTATTCATACTTAAACGAAAAAATCGAAGGAAAAGACATCTTCTTAGCTCTCCAGGCATATTTTTCTGACATATGTGAAATGTTTTCGAAAATATAAATTGAAATATGTAAATGGATTTTATGAATTAGTTTTATGTATATGAAATTTTATTATAAGCTCAGTTTTGTTACTATACGGGTTAATAAGCTCAAAAAAGAATTCATAAGTATCATTTTGAGACTAAGGCTACATGTTGTGACACCCCGGTAGCGCGAAAAACAGTGCAAATTTAAAACTTATTTACATCAATACACAATTCTAGGTGCATTCCTAAGCAGTGTCATACATCATGATATATATTATAAAACTTTCACTTCAGGATCTCATCATCTAACATTGATATATCATACCATATACATTCCTCGATTCGGACTTAATTAATCCTAATACATCCCATACATCATTGTCCATCAAGTGTCTGTAAATACAACTTTAGTCTGGGTACATTAAATGTTAAACTATACCTCAAAATACAATATACAGGCTGGAGTTAAAGTCCTCCACTAGCCACTACTTCGTACGTCGTAGAGAAACTCTCTTCACTTGAAGAAATCTGGGGGATATAAAAATAGGATGAGCTTCTAAATCGCTCAGTAAGGGGGTAAGGTACTCATTAACAAAAATGATTAATTACACAACAGAATCATTTTGTTTTGTAGGTGAAATTCAATAAACTCAATAGAAAACGTAGCATGAAATCATTAAAACATCATCATCATTTCACTTCTCTAAGATCATGCAGAAGCATGAGAGTAATGATTTGGTACAAAAACCATAGTTACAAGCATATGGAAACCAAGATGCGATAATGGCTTCTCTCATAAAAACATGATAGAAATCACCTCAGTAGTAATGGACGTGGCACAACCACAGAACACAATCTCGTGTGTAAAACGGAGACTAGGCAATTAAAAACTCAGGTAAAAAACATCTGTCATGGCACATCAAAATAATCTCCTCTAGGTGCGCATCCCAGGCATCCTCAAAAGAGGGAACGTCGACAATATGGTCGTGTACAAGGTGTATTGGTCTTACATGTTACCAGAATAATGTCTAGACTTACATGCTACCAGAGCAAGGCCTCTCTTCAAGCACAGTATCAGTCTTACATGCTACCAAAGCAAGGCTCGGACTTAAATGCTACCAAAGCAAGGCCACCCAGCGCTACCAGAGCAGGGGTCATCGCACGTTACCAAAACGGAGGCATCTCTCACTACCAAAGTGGAGGAATATCGGACTTACATGCTACCAGAGCAAGGCCTGGACTGATATGCTACCAGAGTAAGGCCTGATGTGCTATCTCATGACACACCTAAGTCTCAATAACAGTCATTATCATATAAAACCATTTTGCCTTCACGTAAAGCTCATAATGGTTTCTCTCATAAAACTCATCTGAAAACGTTTTTGTGCTCATCACAAAACATGTCAAAACCGAGCTCAAACTGGTAAAACCACACACACATTTCTCAAATCTTAGTATGCCTTAACGCAGAGCCCAAATCCCGTTTCACATAAAAACAATTCGGCCCCAACCGACTATAAAACGGTGTGCAATAAATCAATGACAACTCGTAAAACATGATTATTTCTCAAAACGTTTCATACTACAATTATCATCACAAAATCACATAAACAATGTGTTTTAAGTTTTCCTTTACCTCGTTGCACATCGTATAGTGCAATCGTTCCCCCGAACGACAGACTAGCCCTGCATTCCTATCTGGAACTCCCGAGCTGTCCAAACGATATAAAAATATCATCAACACGTCATCACATTGTCTCAAATCTCAACATCGAGCATAATTGCTCACATTCTCATAATTTCTCAATACCTCAATGATTCTAACAACCCTAACCATTTTCAACCTACTTATCACAAATCTACAGCCACAATCGTAGAAATCTACTTCCAAATCAAGGATTAAAGCTTAGAAATTTACCTAAAACTTGTGGAGTGCTCAATACATGCCTCAGCTCAAATCATTCTTCGATTTCCACGTATGTTGTTCTCCTTTTGATGAGGAACAACTTTTCCTCTTGCCATAACCTCTGATTCGACCAGAAATAGGCATTTTGGAAGAGAGAGAAAACTAGGGATTTTAATTTTTTGGAGAGAGAAAAGATGAGTTCCAGCAAAAACACAGGGGTCTTTATATAGGCAGAGGGCAGGAGATCGATCTGCTCATGTAGGAGATCGATCTGCCTTTGAATTTAGGAACGTTTTGGGCACTTTTTATGCCTACCAGATCGATATGTCGTGGGGGCAAGATCGATCTCATAATCTTGAGGAAATCGATTTACTCCTTATGAGGAGATCGATCTACATTTTACAGAAACATTTGGAGATCGATATGCTCTTGTAGGAGATCGATCCCTTTAAGGTAAAATCATAAGGAGATCGATCTGCCTTCCTTAGAGATCAATTTGTTCGTCTACACTTTTCATTCCTTGTCACTTTGGTCTACCAGATCGATCCCCTCTTCTCCAAGATCGATCTGGCCTCATAGTTTCACACTATGGCTGCACACTTGGCATAAAATCTCCATATATAATTGCCATAGTTTACTCCATAGATTATTTCTCATTCAATACCCATTCATCACTTCAATCAATTACACTTCATGTTCACATTACATAATTAGATGTGTACAAAATTCTCAGGTCTCACATAATCTCCTTTGGATAATAGCACTACACTCCTCAATCAAGGCCACTGTCTCATAATCTTTCAATCTTCTCTTCTTCGAGAGGATATCCTTCATAAACTTTGCATAACTAGGCATTTGCTCTAAAGCATCTGCAAAAGAGATGTTATTGTGAACTTCTTAAAAACCTCAAGAAATTTAGCGAATTACTGGCCAAGCTTCTGGTTTTAGAATCTCTAAGGAAAAGGTACTGGTGGTCTAACTGGGGGAGGTGTAGTGGTAACATGTGTAGCATTAGATAAAGAGGAAGGTTGCGAAGAAGAAACAGGTAAAGATGAAGAAACGTTTATCTTCATTTCCTTAGCAGCCTGATCCTGATGTCCCTGCTCTTTCTGAGCTGCCTCTTTAGATCCTATGGGCTCTACCAATGTGGGCTTTATAAGACTGGACTTAACTTGTGGATCATCTAGCTCTCTACCACTCCTAAGGGTTATGGCTTTCACATGTTTCTTTCCCTCCCTCTGCCTAATAGGGTTAGCTTCAGTGTTACTGGGAAGGGTCCCTTGTGGACGCTGGCTAAGAGCATTAGCTATTTGTCCAACCTGAACTTCCAAATTCTTAATTGAGGTAGCTTGATTTTACAGGATAGTCGTGAACATTTCCTCAAGCGAGGGCTTCTTCTCAGCTACAGTTGCTGGTAAGTGTTGGGGCTTCATAGGTGGTGGTGGTGGTGGTGGTGGTGGTGGATGATGTTGAAATTGAGGTGGTGCATGGAACTGATTAGGTGGATGATGTGGAAATTGCTGATATGGTGGTACATAAACTGGTGGACCTTGAAAACCAGGGGGTCCTACAGGTCGGGAATTAGAAGATTGCCCTTGATATAGGCTCCAAGAAAAATAAGGATAATTCCTCCACCCTGGATTGTAGGTGTTTGAAAAGGTGTTGTTCTGTTGCTTTTATGGTGGAGCAGCATACTGAACTAATTCTAAGTTAAGCAGGCACCTATCTACAGAGTGTGTACCACCACACAGATTGCAAGAAATGAAAGGACTTTGGATAGCTAGAACAGGATTATGACTATTGATAGAATTATGCTGGGTACTAAGTGACTCTACCTTTTTTCGTAAGGTTGGTGTAAGACCCGAATTTAGTTAAAATACGAAATGAGTGAGTATTCGTGAAGGGAAGTCGGGTTAAATTAATCCCGAATACGTGCAAGAGTAAAATGGTCAAAAGATCAAAAACCAGTATAATTCGACAGGAAAAATTTAATTAAAAATAATGGATTTGAGAATCTTGATCAATAACGAAGAAATAATTAAATTTCGGGTTAAATTGATCAAGATATAAATTACTGGAATTAATCAAAATTTTCGTTCAGGACAATATCCCAAAAATACGGAGAAAATATATCGAAAAGGGTTAAAAATATAATAAATAAATTAAATTAAATTAAATAAATCTAATTGGAATAAAATAATAAAATTGTAGATATTTTTAGATTATTTTAGACTATTTTAATGAATATTATAATAATAAAATAATTTATAAATAATAATAATAATAATTAAAAAAAAGAGAGAAAGAATCAGAAAATTGGTTAGGGAGAGAGAAGAAAATGGAAACCGAGGAAGAAGACCCGCGCATGGCCCGTCCGATCCACAGCCACCGGCGATCGATGACGCCGACAAACAGCCGAGCAGGAAGAGGAGAGGCCAGTGAAGCACTGGGCACCGGTGACACGCGCCAACGAGGGTTGTGTCCGATGAACGGAGAGAGAGTAGACCGCGAGGAAAACGGGGTTGATTCCGGCGATCGACGGCTGCTGGGCATAAACGGAGGCCACCGGTGTGATCGGGAGGATGAGCCGGTTCTTTTGAGATCGGTATTGGCCGACAAAACCACTAAAATTCGACAAATCGAGAGGGAGAGTATCGCAGAGGGAGAAGACGAATCCGACGGCCACCGGCGTGATTCGGCCAACCCCAACCCTAGCCGAACACTCCCCCAATGCAGGCGCACCGTTTGGCGCAAGAAACGAGCCGAGAACCGATCGGGAAGGCCATGAACGACGACGAGAACGTCTGAACCAGTACGGACCGGTTCAGCAAAGAGGCGAATCGGACTGAACCGGCTGAACTGGACCGGTCTGAATCTGGTTGAACCGGACCGAACCGGTTCTGCCAAGAAAGAAGGGAAAAAAAGGAGAAAAAGAGAAAAAGGAAAAAGGGGAAGAATTTTTTGGGATACACCAGACTTCGGGTAAGTCGGTAAGAGGTCAAAAGTGACCGATTTGAATTCTGGGAAATTTATTTAAATTATATTTAATCAAAAAGTAACCCGAAATTAAATATTAATTGTGCAGTTTTACGACAAAACTCGAATGAGAGCCGATTGAGCTTCGATTTTTGTACCCCGCATCATATTGGGTAAGTATATTTTAATTTCGACAATTAGAGTCCTTTAATTCAGAGTTTCGATTATTTTACGAAATTTACGGATTAATTCTGTATAAAAAGGAATATTATTCGGAATTGTAACGTAATTACCGTAAATAGTATACGGGCTATCCAATGAGTTTGGAACGAAGCCCAATGATTATTGGCAAGCTGAATGAGCCCAGTAAACCCAAAGAAGGGATTTAAATAGTAAAAATGGGCTGAAAATGGGTCGAGGCCCATTAAGGTGCGATCGGGCCCAATAAAGTAAAACGAGCCCAGTACGTTAGATTCGATCAGTAAATGCGATATACTGATAAAGATAATTGAATTGACCCCAATTATATGGTTATATTCAATTTCGTAGACTTGGTTAACGCGCAGTTGGATCGAGAGATCGAGTATTATCGAGACGAGATAAGGTTACGCGTAAATCAAGGTACGGGAATTTTATAGGTGCGTAGAGATTTCTATACGTATTTATTGAGGGGATTTAAAGGGCCTAGAATTTTTTTAAGTATCTAGAAAACGAAATAATAATTTTTACCAAAATCGGGGCATAGGTGAATAAAAGAAAAAGACGATATTGCCCCTGGGAGGAAAATTTACAAAAAGGGTAGTAAGGCAGATAAATTGCATGATTATCTGGTTTTAATGTTTTACATGAATGTATTGCTTTGATTTAAGAAAATATGCACATAGGTTGGCTGTTGATTTTATGAATTATACGAAAGGGTACCGGTTTGGACGGTTACTATTTTAAAAGATGTTTTATAAAGATTGAGCCACCTATCATATTGACACGAGTAAAAAGAGTGCTAGAGTCTTACTCGCACTAAAGTTTATTGATTTATTACTCATGAAAGTCATACTCGAGCATTGCTCGTACGAGAAATTTGTGTGTGCACAAAATCGTGCTGGAGCTTTGCTCGCACGAGATTTTAGATATCATGATATGCATAGCGTGGTGCTGGAGCTTCGCTCGCACTAGACGTGAGTTGATATGCATATAGTCGTGTGGAAGCCTCCTGTGGACTGTGTTTCATAGAGAGTTGAGATGCTCGCACGTATACTTTGAGACATGGGTTGGTTATCGACATAGTATTGGGGTGGATAAGACCTACGGCAGGTACCCCCAGACTATGATATGGGTCAATGGAGTACGATGTACAGTGTATGTCACACGGAGTACGCTGTACCGTGCCGTCATGATGACTCTATGATGTTACTTAATATTCTGGTCGGTAGGACTTGACCCCACCTCCCGTTGCAGTTGTGATACCCCGCACACCGGGATCCGTGTAGCCTGGGATCACAGGGATAAAGTATGGTCATAGTCCTCGATTTCATACAGTAACCTACATGCCTCACATGATATCATATGGTCTGAATAGAGCAGGACAAACCCGAGGGAGGGGTAATGTTCTGATTTATGTTTTTAAAAGAGATGTGATTTAATGAATCAAGGTATTCCCGAGAGATGGGTTTAGCCTTGATGTGGTTGTTTTATGATAAAACAAATGAGTTTTAACGTGATGAGTTTATGATGAACACAAATAAGTTTTAAATGTGACGAGCATGAGATGTCATACATGATGATTTTTCCATGTTTGATTTATATGTCGACTTCATGATTTCTCTTATATGATATATAAATACATGTGGCATCATTTTAGTCATACCTCATGCTCCCAATGTAAACGATTTTATATCACGACATTATTAGCATGTAGATAATATAGTTATCTACATGCTTACATTATTGTCTTACTGAGCTGTTTATGCTCACCCTTTTATTTTCCACCCCACAGGGTATATTCAGTAGAAGAGAACAACAGTAATCATATCTGCTGCTTCTTATCAAGACCAGGTATACACATTTGTATAATTTTTGTATCTGAACATATAGAGTTACAGTACTGTACATGGATGTAATATTGGGGATGTATTTATTTAAAATAAATTGATATGTAAATGAAATTTAAAAATGGAATGGTAAATAGGTGAGAGGTGACTAACACCAAATCATAGCCCAACTGTTTAGTAGTGTAACTGTTCATGACGAGTAAGGAAATTAAAAAGCAAAAAATTTACTCTGATTTTTAGGTAATTTGGGTCGTGACAGAAAAGATGGTATCAGAGCAGAGTTGGCCTGATATGAGTCTGTGTTAGTGGTTAAGTAAATTTACATCCCCAATGTACTGTGCATTGTTTAGATACAATTATGTATATCAAGATGGAAGTGCAGCTAAGAATTTAGTTTCGAATGCAAGAATATAGTTTTTATAAATGATAGCCGCTATGGTAGAGAGGCAAGTACACCTGCTCGAGGCCATAGAGATCGGCCTGAGAGTCGAATGAGTCGTCACATAAGACTCAAGTTGAGAGTAAGGTAGAGGCTGATGATGAGCATACTCCACAGGGTCCTTTAAAGAGACCAAACAGTATTGAGACACACTCCGAGAGGATGGAGTGGAGTGTAGAAAATATTTCAGAGTTGTTTACTCAATCTATGCAGGTAGTTGAGGATAGGCAGGGTAAAACCTAAAACAGATGCCTCAAACTATAGAGATTTTCACACCCTTCCGGTATATAGCGAAGTAAAGAAACCAATACTTGTTGAGGACTGGGTGAATGTGATAGAAAAGTTGTATGGATTCTTTCGGTGTATGTCGAACGAGAAAGTGACTTTTAAATACGTTATGTTGGAGGCGAGGCGGAGCATTGATGGAAGTCCGCTCGACCAATCTGAACAGTTAGACGACTAGAGTCGACATGAAGAATAATTCTGGATGTATTCCGATGACAGAATATCCCGGACATTGCTTAAAGGAATTTATAGATAAAATTTCTTACACTGACCCAGAGGTACTGGTTGATTGACGAGTATGAATCTCAGTTCATATACCTGGGCAGATAATACCCTGACATTATGGGAAGTGAGAGTCGAAAAAGCCCAAAAGTTTATGAAAGGGCTCAAATTATCGATTAGAGTCCGATTCGCTCATTACCTATGTCGAGGCAATGCGCAGAATACAGTTGCGTGAAGAAGATCATGTATTGCATGCCTCTGAGATTGACAAAGGTAGTAAGGGCTGAAATAGAAACAGAAGAGAATAGAGAATGACAGAGATGTCAGAGCGGGAAAGAGACCAGTTGGTAAGAGATTAGAGTTGATGAGTCACGGGGAAAGATAATTGGTAAGGCCCCAGTATATCCAATTCAACACTTATGTGGGGTATTATGATTGGACGACCCTGACCTACTGCAGAGCAGTGTAAGCAGTGTAGCGGTGTAAGCAGTGTAAGATGTGTGGTAGATACCATGGAAGTAAAGGCCTACACCTACACTTTATTGACTAAAATAGGTGTTAAGTGTGGTAAGACAGGCCAATTATTTAATGATTGTTCAGAGTTGGGTGAGACTGCCCCACAGAAGGGTAAAGAGACAAAGAAAACCCTATTGGTATCTCTACACCGAAAAAGGGAAAAGTAGGCTGTTGGACGAGGGCGAGTGTATGCCTTGGACCAGGACATTACTGATGTTTCATATGATGTGGTGAAAGATACCACACTAGTTAAGAATAGTGAAGTAATTATTTTAATTAATCCTGGTGCCACATATTTAGTCATACCGCCTTCATTTGTATATAAGTTAGTAAAAGACGTGAATGCCTACATCCGTGGGCACAATGCTGATAGTTAGTACCCCAATAGAGGAGGATTAACTAACGAAATAATTATTAAGAGATTATAAGTTAAAAACGGGGGAAGAAGTATAAGTCAGCCGATTTTATTCAATAGACTATGAATAATTTGAAGTAATATTGAGAATAAATCTCAATTGGTCGGCTGCAAAATATGATGTTTAGAGTTCTATTCTAAGATAGTGATATAGTTACACCAAAAAAGTATACTGTAAGTTTTGACAAGTAATAAAAGGAGAGTAGCGATTGAAATTAAAGGAGCAAATGATTGTACTCACGGAATGAGTAATGACATAGTTGTCATAAGTGATATACGAAAAGAGATAAGTTTTGTGATAAATCCTGAATAAGAGATAGACTGGAATAAGAGACGTATACAAGGTAAGAATATCTATGATACGCGAAGTAATTTGGATTAAAGCAATTAGTAACAAATATGAATTGTGACCACATGGACCGATATGTAAAGTAATTGTGGTCAAGTCTGAGGGTTAATAAAGGTATTTCAAAATACCTCCCCGCCTGAAGACTTGACAACGTCTAAAAGTATACACAACCTATAAATTGAAATTGACAGTCGTAATATATACATTTAAAATTAGGTACCTTTACTGATACGATAAGAAATATAGAATTCGATTAATCGTGAAGGTTTAAAAATTAATTAAAATTTTATAAAAGCCGTTAATATAAGAAAAAGGAAATGACGTAGGTTAGTAGCTTCAACGGAAGCGATTTCGAAAGGAATATTATACGTTTATGCATACATAGGTCAAGGAAATGGGTAATTGAAGTATTCAATGGAAGTCAACTACGACAAGTTAATTAAACTTTACCTGGACCGATTTGTTATCATCCATATTGATGATATTTTGGGTGTATTTAAAGTCCAGGGAAAATTATAAGCAACAATTGAAAACTATTTTTACCGATGATTTGTTGAGAGTTCTCAAAATGGACTACTTTATTGACGCGCTTAACTTAGAAAAAGTTGTATTTAATGGGATGATAGACGTTACAGGAGTTTTGGTGTACTGAAGTAATAAACTGACCACCGCATTTATTCTCACCATACCCAATAGATTAAGAGGTTTCTCATGAGTCTATGGATACCTCAAAATAATGAATGAGCTGTGTATTGATGTAAAAGGGGAAGATAGTCAATTATGAATCCAGACAACTCGAGGATCATGAAAGGACTATCCGGCCCATGATTTAAAGTTGACAACGGTAGTACTTGTACTGAGGATATGGTACTATTATATACATGATGAGAAATTTTAGGTATGCACTGATCATAAAGCCCCAAGTATCTGTTTTCACAGAAAGAGGCGAATATCAGAATACATAGTGGGTTAGAGCTTTTGAGAGATTTTGATTGTGAAAAATTATACCACCCAGGAAAGGCTAATGAAATGGCTAATGCCTTGAACAGAAAGAGCCTCGGGATGGTATTACATATGATGGTCAGGGAGCATGAACTGCTAGAGCAGTTGCAAGCCTCAGTAGTGATGTGATTCCCTCTGATGATGACAGTGATTGTGTGACAGCTAGCCTGAGATTATAACCGGATTTGGGTGATCGGATTTGACAGGCTTAGCGTGATGATCGGCATGGTGTCGATAGTATGGGTCAGATTCAGATGACTACAGTGATAAGATATAGTTATTGTCAGAAGCTCACTCTTCGGGATATTCAGTGCATCCGAAAAGTAATAAAAATATCGAAATCTTAGAAAAAGGTATTGGTGGTCAGATATGAAAAGAGACATAGTAGAGATTTTGGAAAAAGTGTCTCGTATGTCAGCAAAGTAAGGTAGAACAATAGAAGTTTACAGGGTTATTACAGTTTCTACCTATATTGACAAGAAAATGGGAACAAGTTACCATGGATATTGTGATGGGTTACAAAGGACCCGAACAAATCATAAGGCTATCTGGGTGATAGTCGATAGATTGACTAAGTTTACCCACCTTCTAGTTAGGAAATTCCCAGATACTCTGAGTGTGTAGGCGGATTTATGTGTATGGAAAATTGTGAAACACCAAGTATTTTTCCAGTGAGCATTGTATCATATAGGGATTCCCGCTTCACTTTCCACCTCTGGGAACATTTTTTAGGGAGTTATGGGAACCCGACTGAGTGTTAGCACAGCTTTTCATCCTCAAACAGATGGTCAGTCAGAAAGGACTGTACAGGTTCTGGAGGATATGATGAGAGCGTGTGCCATTTATCTGATAAGCTCCTGGGATGATCAGTTGTTATCAATCAAATTCGCTAATAATATCAGTTGTCACTTGAGTATCGGGATGACTTCAGATGAGACATTGTATGGTCGTAAGGGTTGTTTCCCCGATTTGGATAAGATGAGGTGGGTAACAGAGATAGAGTTGTTCCCGAATTGGTAAGACAAATCTCTGAGGATGTTCAGTTAATTGTAAAGGATTAAGAACACCTCAGAGCATATAGAAAAGCTATGCTGACAAGAGACAGAAACCATTGGAATTCACCGAAGGTGAATTAGTATTGTTGGAAGTTACATGCTCTTAGGACATAGCATAAGGACGTAACAAGATTCGGAAAGAGATTGGAGAAAATGGGAGACAAGGCCTGTAGGTTGGCATTACCACCTGAATTAGCAGGCATCCACAATGTGTCCTATCTTATGATGCTTCGAAAATATTATCCGGACCCAACGTATGTGATCAGATATGAGCTTCAACAACTCAGCTTAATGAAAGTATAACGTATGATTGAAAACTTGATTCGGGTATTAAAACGGGAAGTAGAAAATGTTGAAGTTTAAGACGATCTCCCTAGTCAAAGTCCTTTGGTAGTATTACACTCCTGAAAAAGTCACAAGGGAATTATAGAGTATGATATGTGTGAAATATCCAGAGTGATTTACAGACTAACTTGGTTCTAATTTGGAGGACCAAATTTCTTAAGTGGGGGAGATTTTGTAAGACCCGAATTTAGTTAAAATACGAAATGAGTGAGTATTCGTGAAGGGAAGTCAGGTTAAATTAATCCCGAATATGTGCAAGAGCAAAATGGTCAAAAGATCGAAAACCAGTATAATTCGACAGGAAAAATTTAATTAAAAATAATGGATTTGAGAATCTTGATCAATAACGAAGAAATAATTAAATTTTGGGTTAAATTGATCAAAATATGAATTACTGGAATTAATCAAAATTTTCATTTGGGACAATATCCCAAAAATACGGAGAAAATATACCGGAAAGGGTTAAAAATATAATAAATAAATTAAATAAAATTAAATAACTCTAATTGGAATAAAATAATAGAATTGTAGATATTTTTAGATTATTTTAGACTATTTGAATGAATATTATAATAATAAAATAATTTATAAATAATAATAATAATAATAAAAAGAGAGAGAATCAGAAAATTGGTCGGGGAGAGAGAAGAAAATGGAAACCGAGGAAGATGACCTGCGCGTGGCCCATCCGATCCACGGCCACTGACGACCGATGATGCCGACGAACAGCCGAGCAGGAAGAGGAGAGGCTGGCGAAGCTCTGGGCACCGGTGACGCGCGCCGACGAGGGCTGTGTCCGGCGAACGGAGGAAGAGAAGACCACGAGGAAAACGGGGTTAATTCCGACGATCCAAGACTGCTGGGCGTAAACGGAGGCCACCGGTGTGATCGGGAGGATGAGTCGGTTCTTTTGAGACCGGTATTAGCCGGCAAAACCACCGAAATTCGACGAATCGAGAGGGAGAGTGCCGCGGAGGGAGAAGATGAATCCGGTGGCCACCGGCGTGATTCGGCCAACCCCGACCCCAGTCGACACTCCCCCAGTGCAGGCGCACGGTTTGGCGCCAGAAACGAGCTGAGAATAAGTCGAAAACACCATGAACGGCAGCGGGAACATCTGAACCGATACGGACCGCTTCAGCAAAGAGGCGAACCGGACTGAACCGGCTGAACCGGACCGGTCTGAATCGGGTTGAACCGGAACGAACCGGTTCAGCCAAGAAAGTAGGGAAAAAAAGGAGAAAAAGAGAAAAAGGAAAAAGGGGAAGAATTTTCGGGGATACACCAGACTTTGGGTAAGTCGGTAAGAGGTCAAAAGTGACCGATTTGAATTTCGAGAAATTTATTTAAATTATATTTAATCGAAAAGTAACCCGAAATTAAATATTAATTGTGCAGTTTTGCGACAAAACCCGAACGAGAGCCGATTGAGCTCCGATTTTTGTACCCCGCATCATATTGGGTAAGTATATTTTAATTTCGACAATTAGAGTCCTTTAATACAGAGTTTCGATTATTTTACGGAATTTACGGATTAATTCTGTATAAAATGGAATATTATTCGGAATTGCAATGTAATTACCGTAAATAGTATACGGGCTATCCAATGAGTTTAGAATGAAGCCCGATGATTATTGGTAAGCTGAATGAGCCCAGTAAACCCGAAGAAGGGATTTAAATAGTAAAAACAGGCTAAAAATGGGTCAAGGCCCATTAAGGTGCGATCGGGCCCAATAAAGTAAAACGGGCCCAGTACGTTAGATTCGATCAGTAAATGCGATATACTGATAAAGATAATTGAATTGACCCCAATTATATGGTTATATACAGTTCCATAGACTTGGTTAACGCGCAGTTGGATCGAGAGATCGAGTATTATCGAGACGAGATAAGGTTATGCGTAAATCGAGGTAAGGGAATTTTGTAGGTGCATAGAGATTTCTATACGTATTTATTGAGGGGATTTAAAGGGCCTAGAATATTTTTAAGTATCTAGAAAACGAAATAATAATTTTTACGAAAATCGGGGCATAGGTGAATAAAGGAAAAAGACGATATTGCCCCTGATAGTAAAATTTACAAAAAGCGTAGTAAGGCAGATAAATTGCATGATTATCTTGTTTTAATGTTTTACATGAATGTATTGCTTTGATTTAAGCAAATATGCACATAGGTTGGCTGTTGATTTTATGAATTATACGAAAGGGTACCGGTTTGGACCGGTTACTATTTTAAAAGATGTTTTATAAAGATTGAGCCACCATCATATTTACACGAGTAAAAAGAGTGCTAGAGTCTTACTCGCACTAAAGTATATTGATTTATTACTCATGAAAAGCCGTATTGAGCATTACTCGTACGAGAAATTTGTGTGTACACAAAACCGTACTGGAGCTTCGCTTGCATGAGATTTTAGATATCATGGTATGCATAGCGTGGTGCTGGAGCTTCGCTCGCACTAGACGTGAGTTGACATGCATATAGTCGTGTGGAAGCCTCCTGTGGACTGTGTGTCACAAAGAGTTGAGATGCTCGCACATATACTTTGAGACATGGGTTGGTTATCGACATAGTATTGGGCTAGATAAGTCCTACAGCAGGCACCCCCAGACTATGATATAGGTCCATAGAGTATGATGTACCGTGTATGTCACACGAAGTATGCTGTACCGTGCAGTCATGATGACTCTATGATGTTACTTGATATTCTGGCGGATAGGACTTGACCCCACCTCCTGTTGCAGTTGTGATACCCCGCACACCGGGATCCGTGTAGCCTGGGATCACAGGGACAAAGTATGGCCATAGTCCTTGATTTATTACAGTAACCTACATGCCTCACATGATATCATACGGTCTGAATAGACCAAGACAAACCCGAGGGAGGGGTAATGTCCCGATTTATGTTTTTAAAAGAGATGTGATTTAATGAATCAAGGTATTCCCGAGAGATGGGTTTAGGCTTGATGTGGTTGTTTTATGATAAAACAAATGAGTTTTAACGTGATGAGTTTATGATGAACACAAATAAGTTTTAAATGTGACGAGCATAAGAAGTCATACATGATGATTTTTCCATGTTTGATTTATATGTCGACTTCATGATTTCTCTTATATGATATATACATACATGTGGCATCGTTTTAGTCATACCTCATGCTCCCAATGTAAACGATTTTATATCACGACATTATCAGCATGTAGATAGTATAGTTATCTACCTGCTTACATTATTGCCTTACTGAGCTGTTTATGCTCACCTTTTTATTTTCCACCCCACATGGTATATTCAGTAGAAGAGAACGACAGTAGTCCTATCCGCTACTTCTTATCAAGACCAGGTATACACATTTGTATAATTTTTGTATCTGAACATATAGAGGTACAGTACTGTACATGGATGTAATATTGGGGATGTATTTATTTAAAATAAATTGATATGTAAATGAAATTTAAAAATGGAATGGTAAATAGGTGAGAGGTGACTAACACCGAATCATAGCCCAACTGTTTAGTAGTGTAACTGTTCACGACGGGTAAGGAAATTAAAAAGCGAAAAATTTACTCTGATTTTTAGGTAATTTGGGTCGTGACAATTGGCTATTTCAGAAGTCAAGGTAGATAGTGTGTCTAACTCATAGATACCCGCAGCTTTCTTAGGCAACTGCCTCTCCGACGACCATAGATAATTGTTAGATGGCATCTTATCTAATATACCATAAGCTTCCTCCTCCGTCTTGCGCATTAAAGCTCCTCCCGCAGCAGCATCTACTATGGTCCTATTCTGGCTAGAGAGCCCGTTATAGAAGGTTTGGACTTGAAGCCATAAGGGTAGGCCATGGTGGGGACACTTCCTAAGAAGGTCTTTGTATCGTTCCCATGTTTCATAAAAGGATTCAGAATCGAATTAAGCAAAGGAAGATATATCACTACGGAGTTTAGCAATTTTGGAGGGAGGAAAGAACTTAGCTAAAAATTGATGGGCTAACTCGTCCCAAGTGGTGATGGATCCAAGAGGTAAAGAGGTCAACCAGTGTCTTGCTCTATCCCTAAGAGAGAAAGGAAATAGCCTAAGCCTAAGTGTATCATCCGAGAGTCCATTATGCTTGAAAGTATTGCACAGCTCTAGAAATTGTCCTAAGTGAGCATGTGGGTCATCATGGGGAAGCCAACTAAACTGTAGAGAAGTTTGGATCATCGGAGGATCGAAGGCTTAATTTCAAATTTGTTTACTAGGACAGCTAGTGGCCTAATGCCAGAATAGTAACCTCCAATAGTCGAGACAGCATAATCTCCTACAGTCCTAATTTCTCTGTTTTCAACCATCGTATCTTGCAACGGAGCTACTATTTTCCTAGAGTCCTTCCTAATTTTTCTAAGTGTTCTTTCAATTTCAGGATCTAAAGGAAAGCAATCATAGCTCTTGGCTCTACGCATGCAAACATCTAAAAGTCCTCAGGAATTTTTTTTTAATTTTTAAAATTTTTATTTTTTATTTTTTTTAGAATTAGAGAGAGAAAATTTAACTAATCTAGACTAAGGCTCTAAATATTTACAACCTAAGTATGTACAAAACTAGAATTATACCTAAGCATAATTTCATCGATATTAATTAATGGCTAATTATGATTCCCCGACAACGGCGCCAAAAACTTGATGAACGCCCGTCTTGAGTGACCTAGACGTGTTAACCACAAGTGCACAGGTCGTACAAGTAATAATGGGATTTGAGTCCCGGATTATCGTCCCACAGAGAATCTAATTAGCTTAACTAAGTACCGGTTAATTTTACCCTAAGTATATCCTAACAAATTATGAAAATTCAATGGGTGATCAACAAGGCTTTAATCAAAATTACTGGAAAACAATAAAAATAATGAAAATTATAAAATAAATAAAACAGAGCTAAAATTACTTACAGAGCTCCAAGCAATTAAAAGCGATACCCTACAAAAGATAATTAACAAAACTAAAATTAAATACCCTACAAAAGATAATTAACAAAACTAAAATTAATTAGTACAAATAAACTAGAATGCAAATAAGAAAATAAAGAAATAACATTAACTCGAATAAAACTAGACAATCCTAAATAAAAATAAAAATAAAAATGAGCATGTAATTAATCTAATTAATTTAACAATAACAAAAAAAATGCAAATTAATCTAATCTAAGACTAATGTAGCAAACTTCTATAAATATAAGGAAATTTCTAAAAATAACTATGAATCTAAATGTATAAAATGGTGATCCTAATTTAATCCTAACTATAGTTATTACTAACTTAACAATAAAATCTAAATAATGCATGAGAAATAAATATTTTTGGATTTTTAAATTTAAAATGAACTAACTTAAAATTGCATAAAATAATTCTACTCCTAATTTAAATCTCAATGCAATACATTAACACTAAACTTAAAATTAAATCTTAAATCCTATTGTAATAAAAAAAATTGACTATTAATATAATTAAAACTAACTTTTAAACTAACAAGCAAAGAAATTATAACTAACATGCAAATTAATTCAAGACTCCAACTTTACCTAAGCTAACAAATGATAATAAGAGGCATAAAAATATTTAGCAAACAATATAAAACATGAAAAATAAATTGTGAAGTTTAAATAAAAACTGTCAAACATGGCCTTGCTCTGTTAACACTACATCGCCTGCTCCATTCATCTTATCAGGAGACCATATGCAAACTGCAATTAAACAAACTAATGTAGATAAGCACAACTGAAGAAAAGAATTTTTTCCTCTTGAACCTTCCCTGCCTCAATTGAATTTCAGTTTGTTAATAGCAGTAGTTTGTTACACCTAGATGTTAGCAGTAGTTTGTTACACCTAGATGTTAGAGTTTGTTAGCAGAGTTTGTTAGCACTGACTACTCATTAGCTCAGACATTCTGTATATATACTGATGTATTTTCTAGTTTCAATAAGCAATGAAACCTTTCTAAAATTACCTTTTCTCTCATGGTACCAGAGTTTATAAAATTCCCTCGTTTTTCCTCTAGCTTCTTTTGTTTCTTGAATTTTTTTCTTTCATTTTTCATTTTCTTGTTAACTAAACACTATGACATCAGAAACAACAACCACTGCTCGACAAGAGGATACCTCCAATCCTTTCTTCATTCATCCAAGTGAAAACCCTTCATTGGTTCTTGTTTCTTCTATTCTCACTGGTATGAATTATCATTCATGGAGCAGGGCTATGAAATTGGCGTTGTTATCCAAAAATAAGTTTCAATTTATGGACGGTACGATTGCACATACGTCAAAAATCGACTCTCTTTTCCCAGCCTGGGAACGCTGTAACACGCTGGTTATGTCTTAGCTTCTTCATTCAGTTTCTTCTTCCATAGCTCGAAGTATCATCTGGTTTGATAGTGCTGTGGATATATGGAATGATCTACAAGATAGATTTTCTCAGGGAGATGCCTTCAGACTTGCCGAGCTTCAAGAGGAAATTTACTCTTTCCAACAAGGTAGTTTGTCTATAACTGACTATTTCACTCAGCTTAAAATGCTTTGGGATGAGATGTTAAGTTTAAGACCTCTCGTGAGTTGTACTTGCAAAACTAGATGCTCTTGTGATGCACTGGACACAGTATGTAAATACCAAGAGCAAGATCAGGTTATTCATTTTCTTAAGGGTCTTGATGAGAGCTTTGTAGGAGCAAGATCTCAAATCATGCTCATTGAACCTCTACCGCCCATTAATAAGGAATTTAGCTTGACCATTCAACAAGAGCGACAAAACAACTCAGTTTTGCAAACAACTTCACAGAAAATGCAATCTTATGCCTTTGCCAGTCGATCAGTGGTTGATTCATCTACTGGAAGCTCCTCTGCTACAGGATATACTAGAGGATCTTCAACAAGAAGATTCAATCCTAACCTGAAGAAGCCAATATGTACTCAATGTGGTTATATGGGCCATACTATTGATAAATGCTACAAAAAACATGGCTATCCGCCAAGCTTCCGACCAAGGACTAAGGTAGGTGCTGCTAATCAAATAGAAGTTAGTACACAGAATGTGCACCATGCTGAGGTCAACAATAGACACAAAAATTCTACTATTACAGATTCTGATTCTGACGTAATGGTGTTTACAAAGGATCAGTATATGTAGCTGCTTGGATTGCTTCAATCTACTAACATATCTTCTTCACCAATTGCTCATGTCAATGCTACTAGTATGGTTGTGTTCTCCATCCTCTAACCTAGGTAATCTTGTTGCAACCTGTTGCCTACATCCACATTTTCTTTAGTTGTGCTTGTCTACATTAGTTTGTTTAATTGCAGTTTGCATCTGGTCTCCTGATGAGAGAAAAGGTAATATTAGAAAGGTTTCATTGCTTATTGAAACTAGAAAATACATCAGTATATATACAGAATGTCTGAGCTAATGAGTAGTCAGTGCTAACAAACTATACTAACAAACTCTAACATCTAGGTGTAACAAACTACTGCTAACATCTAGGTGTAACAAACTACTGCTATTAACAAACTTAAATTCAATTGAGGCAGAGAAGGTTCAAGAGGAAAAAATTATTTTCTTCAGTTGTGCTTGTCTACATCAGTTTGTTTAATTGCAATTTGCATCTGGTCTCCTGATAGCCCCCTGCAAGCTGGAGTAAAGAGGTCGTGGACACTAAGCTTTGCTAAGAAGGAAAAACAAAGTAGCAGGAGGACGAGGCTTAGTAAACAAATCTGCTAGCTGAGAGGTAGAAAAGACGTGAAGCAACCGAATGACTCCAGCTTGAAGTTTTTGTCGAATGAGATGAAAATCAATTTCGATATGCTTGGTGCGCTCGTGAAAAATTGGATTCTCGGCAATCGCTATAGCAGATTTATTGTCACAAAACAGAAGAGCAGGAGCTAGATGTGAAACCTGAAGATCCTGAAGAAGATATAACAACCACTGTAGTTCACAGGTTAAGAAAGCAATGGCCCAGTATTCTGCTTCTGCTGAGGATCGAGAAACAGTGTGTTGTTTTTTTTATTTCTAAGAGATGAGTGCGTCATCGAGAAACACACAGAATCCGGTGACAGATCGTCTAATGTCAGTGCATGAAGCCCAGTCGGAGTCACTAAAAGCTTTGAGCTGTAAATTAGAATGTGCAGGGAAGAACAGTCCCTGACCAGGATTTTAATTAATGTAGCGAAGGATTCTCCCTGTAGCTACAAGATGCAAATTGGTTGGCCAATCAAGGAATTGTGAAAGCTGTTGGACAGCAAATGAAATATCTGGCCGCGTGGTGGTTAAGTAGAGCAAGCGACCTATCAACCTTCTATATTGTAAGGGATCTTTAAGTGGAGTGCTAGAATCCTTGGAAAATTTGTGAGAAGTGACCATGGGAGTAGCAGCAGGCTTGCCCCCCAAAAATCCCGAGTCTTGGAGGATTTCTAAAGCATATTTATGCTAACAGAGGTTGATGCCATGTTGGGATCGAGCAACCTCAAGGCCAAGAAAATATTTCAATGTCCCAAGGTCTTTAATCTTGAAAGCATGATCAAGATAACACTTCATACTATCAATCAAGGCAAGATCACTACTGGCTAGGATAACATCATCAACGTACACCAACAAAGTAAGAAAAGAGGAACCGGTACTGTGTAACAACAATAAATGATCAGAAGGGGCTTGTTTGAAACCTTGAGCCAGTAATGCTGCACTGAGTTTATAATACCATTGTCGCCCGGCTTGTTTCAGACCATAGAGAGATTTTAATAACCGGCATACTTGGCCAGGTTTGCCACCTTTGTAACCAAGGGGCAAAGTCATGAAGACTTCTTCATCTAAATCTCCATGCAAGAAGGCGTTATTAATACCTAATTGTTGTAAATGCCAGTTTTTAGTTCTGCTGCTGCCAAAAGAGTTCTCACAGTTTTTAATTGTTGTTCACGCAAAAGCTCCCATTCCCTGCAATCAGCACACATCCTCTCGTACCGTACCTTCAGCAGTAGCTACTTACTGTCACTGCAGCAAATCATGCACAAGGCAGTAGCTCATGCTCCAGTCCAAACCGTGCACAGCCTTTCACCTCTGCATGTAACATATCAAACAACCAGAAACAGGACCGAGCATTCCAACTATCAGCAATAGTCAGCCAACAAAAACAATCAACTCAGCTCTTGCTCTTCTCACACACAGCAGCCGTTTACACCGATCAGCAACTACAGATGGAAAAATAACTAGCAGAAACCCAAGCAGCAAGGAGTAGAATAAAGCATAATGAACAGTAACTTAAACCATACATATAGCATAACAGAGGTGGGTTGTGGGTGTTGTCCACTGCAACCATGGACACCTGCTGCTACTCTACACCACTCGACAGTAATCCTGCCAAACATATACCAGCCAGCGAGCAAAGTGGGAATAACAAGAAAATGCCAAGATAAAAAAAATGCTAAACAAGTAAATTACAAACTAAGTATTGAAATAACAATGCCGAAAACTACACTCTAAATGCATAAAAGAGATTAACTGCTATAATGCAGCAAAAAAAATAGATAATGTAAAAGAAACGACAAGGCAATAATATGTATTCAACTTAAATATGAAAAGGACTATGTAGATTCAGTGGCTGAAGATTAAACTAAAAATAGAGAAAGTCTTAAGGCAGAACAACGTAAGTCCAGTGGCTATGCCTTGCTTCATCCTCTACCCATGCTATCGTGGTTCCACTGCGCTAATATTGCAGGAACAATACCCAGTATTAAACCTGCAATACTGCACCAGAACAAGGTATGAACAGTAATAATGTGCTTTCGCACTCAGCAAAGCATGACATCGAAAGAACAGTGAACGAATTTGGCAAAAGTGAAATGGTCTAGAAGTCGACAATGCTTCTGCTTTTAAGGGACAGTGATTAAAATGGAACAACATAGGAAATCGAAGGATAATAATGAACTAATGAAAAAGGAATAACATTGTCCATAAAACTTTAAAAATATTAAAACAATAAGGGAATGGAAACTTGGGCAAACCGAGAAGACATGAAAACGGTGGCTGCCAATAAAACTAATGTGAAAAGCTTGGAAAGACTAAAGAAAAATAACCCTAAAACCTAGCATGAAAAAAATAACTTTAACCTTAAAAAAAAAACTAAAACTATTTTACCCTAAAATTCTACTTGGTTTTTAATTGTTCATCATATTCTATTTATACACAAAATTGGGGGTACAATTGTAATTTTCAATCCTAGATGAGTTGGCATTGTTTGGCCACTTGTCTTCATTCCATTCGCTTCAGAGAATTTATTCCCACATCACTTATCTTTTTGTCCACTTGGATGTGCGATGTGGCCCGACGTGTGTCTTCCAAAAGTTGGGTTTGGTATCTATCGATCTTATCTTTTCGAGGCGAATAAAATACGAACACCCGACATCACACGTCTCTACAACGAATGGTAACTCAAACTGCGAAATGGTAGTGGTCCAGTCTCTTTTAGCCCATTTTTAGCTCATTTTCTACTGAAACGACTAAAATTCATCTGGATTTAATTTACCTGCACATAAGAGAATTTTAATTAAATTGAGGGGATAAGTAATAAAATAATATGGGGATTAAAATAATTAATTAAGAAATTAAGTAAAAATAATTCAATTTTAATAGAATTATCATGTGATACAAAGTCCACACGAGGCATCCAGCACGACTCATTACATATCACGGTGAGAAAAGCCCAGTGCGAGCAAAGCTCTAACAGGATTTCATGCATTATCAATAAATACCCTCGTACGAGCAACGCTCTTGTACGGCTTTATGCATAATAAATAATGAGGAAATCACATACGAGTATAGCTCCAATAAGATTATATGCATAAGAAAATCAATGGAAACCCACGTACGAGCAAAAGCTCCAGTGCGACTTGTAAAACATCCCAGCTCAAAATATAGTGCGAGCTAGGCTCTAACACATTTCATGCATATTAAAGCATCAAAACCCAGTGCGAACGAAGCTCCAGCACGATTAAACTCACATAAATCTGATAGGCAGCTCTATTTCAACAAAACACATTTAGAAATCAAGATTTGCACCGACTCGGGCTATTTCGTGAAATTATGAAGTTAATAGCCAACCTATCCATCAATTTTGTTTAAATCAAAGTGATGTGCTTCATAAAAATATCAAAACATGGTGTTTCATGCAAGTTAGCCTCACTACCCCTTTTTTTAAGATTCACTTCCAAAACCAAAATCATCTACATCCGAAATCGTTCACACAAATCATTACTTTTCTAGATAACCAAGAAATTACAAAGCCTTATAAACACCCTCAAAATACGTACAGCTACCTCTATATACTCACAAAATTTCCTTACTTGGCATCGCGTTGAGTGATTCCACTTTCTCAGAGCTACTCGATCGTGCAGTTCGATTCACCTCCAATGAAATCTCTAAGGCTGCGCGAAATTACTTATCACATCAATTTAACACAATGTAATAGAATTCTTATGTTTACTATAGTCGATTCGACTTATTATTTTCGTTAACACCTATAAGGTCTCATTTTCTCTTAAGTCCATTTGATTGCTCTATTCATTTCTTGAGAATCTATTGAACTCTTTAGGTGTATTGATTCTCACTAAATCGGTATTAAGCTCATAATGCCTTAAGTTCCTCGTTTTCCTTCTCTATGGCATTTCATCAAACACTTCCTATGCCCATTTTCAATTCTCATCTAATCCAACATATGGATTTCATAAAGTTATCTTAAAGTCATCTATACATGCTTACTAACATCTCTACATGCTCACTAAACCCATTCTAGGTCATGGTTGTTTAAGCATGTAAATGAACATTTTAGCCAACATTACATACACAAATCAACTCATCAAAATGTCTACATTAACATAATAGAAGATGGTGTATTGAAATCTTACCTTGCTTGACTTTTTCCTCTTTTTTCCAAATTGGGGGAAAACCTCTTTTCTCCTTCAATCCAAAGTTTGAGCTTCCAATCTTTGACTATGTTGTTCTCTTCCTCACTAGGAACAACTTTGCTCAAATAGCTTTTTCCTCAAATCTTTTTGGAAGGTGATAATTTTTTTAGAGTGAGAAAGCTAGATTTTTGTTAAAAATGGAAGAAATTTAGGATGTCTCGTGGAAATGAAGACTCAGCTGTCTTGTTTTTATAGAAATGGCATTAGGAGATCGATATCCAAGGGTGGGAGATTGATCTACCATTGTTTAAACTCCTTCAAAATTTGACTTGCAGGATAGGGGATCGATCAGCCTATTACATGAGATCGATCTACCTATTTACATGAGATCGATCTACTCAAAGGGATAGGATCGATCTTTGTTCATGGGATGGGATTAATCTTGGCCTGGCAGAAGGCTTTAGAGATCGATCTTGCCTTAAGAAGAGATTGATCTGGCCTTAAGCAGAGATCGATCTGGCCTATCCAGAGACCACTAGTGATCGATCTGCCTTATGGGAGGAGATCGATCTGGTCCAAACAGAAGCCACTTGAGATCGATCTGCTTGAGTGAGGGATCGATCTCCCTCTTACAGAATGCATTACATTGCATTTCAAGGCAATGAGATCGATCTCCCCTTGCAATGAGATCAATCTGCCATGTGTTCTGCAGCATTCCAGTTGTAATTTTCTAGATTTCCAAAGCTAAACTCCCATTCAATCACTTCAATACCCATTTTGCACTTCATTCACACTTAACACTCAAAATGTCACGCCCTTCTCCTACACATGACCTACTGAAATCACCATAATTTTTTTTTTTGCATTTCACTTACCTCTTCTTTTGTCATCTCTCACATCAAACGTTGGGCTGTGATTCGATATTAGTCACCCATTCACACTCATTCATAACCTGTATAGAATTTAATATTCTTTTCTAAGATACAAACTCTTATACATTAATACTTTTATCTGTACATATACATCCCGACCGTACGTTAATTTAATTAGTTGTGCTTATACATTGTTCAGTATAAAACATCAAGTGTATATACCTCTAACAAGATGGATCTGTAGTGGATATCAGGGAATATCAGTCCTCAGCCGTGTCCACCTACTGTGGATGCTCTGAAAAAGGAGAAATAATAAGAGGATGAGTTCACAGCTCAGTAAGGAAATCAGGCAAGCAAGTAGATAACCGCACTATCTACAAATTACAATGCTTATGCCTCGAAATCGTTTCCTTACCTTATCTGTATCTAGAGCATGCATTTCTCTTAAAGCTTTATGCAAAATATATATATAGATACAAAACATCAGTATAAAACTGGTAATATTCTGGTTTAACAGCCTCAGTATTTTATGCAAAACACTACATTTCTCAGGTAGTTTCATACAAATCACATTTATCTCATGAATTTAAATCAAATCATATGGCATTCATCAATGTTTAAAAACCTAAAAATCTGGGCCTCACCCATCCCTCGAGTTACCCTTTTCACAATTCACAAACTCAAATGTTTATATCATAAAACCATGTGGTAATTCATTCAAGAAATTCAATTAGCACGAAAGGAGATAGGCGACTACATGTTCCGAGTGTATGATCATAACTCATTTTTCGTGATCCCAAGCTGCATAGTACTCGGTGTGCGGAGTCTCACAATTGCTGTAACTGGAGGTGGGTCAAATCCTAGCCGTCAGCTCACAATTTATTCTCATCGTGTACTCACAGTACAACGTATTCCATGTGACATACACAGTACACAGTACTTCATAAACCCTATCTTAAGGTAGGATGCTCGCCATAAGTCTTAGTCCTCATATCTTGGATATGCCTCGTAGTCAGGATGCTCTCCATTAGTCTTAGTCCATATACTACGGGTCTACCTCATAGTTAGGATCCTCACCATGAGTCTTAGTCCTTACCCCTATGGGTTATTTCGATAGCCCTCTGCCATATCTCAAAATAATGCACGTGTGAGCATATATATATATATCAGTGCGACACACAATCAGCACAGGCTCCCAACATGGTTGTTTCATGCTCTTTTCAAAACTGGTACGTGCGAGTAAAACTCCCAACACGACCATATCACATAATGTAACTCTAGTTCGAGCAATACTCCCAGCACTAAGTCATATAAAACTCGAGTATAAGTAAAGCTCCCAATACTCTATAATGTATAATATATCAAAAATGAGTACGAGCAAAGCTCCTAGTACTCTATCATGTAAAACTAAGTATGAGCATAGCTCCCAATACTCTATAATGCATCAATCACAATCTGAGTACGAGCAATGCTCCCAGTACTCTAATATGTGTAAATCGCATTAAAATGTAGTACGAGTAAACACTCAAGTACTATATGATGCATATCTCAAAATATAGTGCGAGTAATATCTAGCACTTATGGTTTTCACACAAAACTTTATAGATGGCTATTCAAATCAAATAAGCACTCAAATGTGCATGTTTTCGCATATAAATGAAAACAATTGCCATTCTATCATGCAACTCATGAATTTTGGTCACAACATGCTTCTAAGGTAATTTCACCCTAGTTTTGGATAAAATACACTTATCCTCTTTGGTTTCTATCACAACATCATGCTTATTCATATAAGTTCACATAGCATATAGTATCAAAATGTTATTCAAAATACGTGAAGCCATCTCTAGCTACTCACGAAATTCCCTTACCTCGGATCACATCAAGTGACCTCACTTCCTCGATTCTGCTCACTCTTGCAGTCCGATCAGCTTCCAATGTGATTTCCAAAGCTGTTATCATTATTTACGTTACTATATCGTATTATACTCTTTTCATTTGCCAAATCTCAACTTAGCACATCATTTTCATGATTTCCTCCCAATATGGTATTATACCACATTTTGCATATAGTTATATTTATTTCTCCTTATTTCCAATATATGCATTTCATAAGATTAATTTATAATCTTCCTTACATGCATATTCTATCATCAAATTCATGTTAACACCATTTCCTCATCATTTTCCCATTTTCACACCAATAGCTAGGTCATGCTCATTTTTCATGATTCTTTCATTTCAACAATTCATACATATACCAATAAACTCATCAACACACCTAGTTTAACATATATCATCTTGGTGCATTAAATCTGTAAGACCCGAATTTAATTAAAATACGAAAATTAAATAAGAAAAGATGGGGGATGTAGGAAGGAAGGTCAGGTAAAATTGATTTTTGAAACAAGAGCAGGGGTAAAATGGTAAAAATACCAAAACCCGGTATTAAGGCGATAAGAAAATTTTAATTAAAAATAAGGATGTAAGATATCTTGATCGATAATGAGAAAATTATACAATTTGGGTCAATTGATCAAGATTCAGAAATTTTAAAAATACCAAAAAATTACCGGAACGATATCTCGAAAAGCGCGAAGGAATAATATCTAAAATTTGGAGAAAAATATATTTAATAAATTAAAATAAATTAAATAAATTAAATAAAATTGAATAAATGAATTTAGAATTAAATAATAATTTTTGGTAGATATTTTGGGTATTTTAATGATTAAAATGTTAATAAAATAAATAAATAAATAAAAAAGATAAAAAAAAAGTGAATCTGGAAACAAAAAAAAAAGAGAAAAGAGAAAACGGGTCGGGGAGAGAGAAAGAGAAGCAGAGACAAGAAACGGATGCGCGAACCGAGGATTACCGGTGAGCCACCACCGGCGACCCTTGTCCCAGGCCGCCTACCGGGAAAGGAAGCCCCTCACCCCGCGATCTTGCTGCCACCGGTGACGCGGGCCAAGGATGACCGAGATCGGCGGACGGAGGAGAAGAAGCGGTGGGGGAGAGAGAGGGTCGGTCCCGACGATCCACGACAGCCGGGCACGAACGACGGGCACCGACGAGATCGGGAAGAAGAGCCGATCGTTTTGAGACCGGTAGCAGCCGGCGAAACAGCGAGAATCGCCGGCGACGACGAAGAGAAAGAAAATGGGTTCCGACGTCGAGGAGAACAGGCCGGACCGGCCATTTTCCGGCTAGCTCGAGGCGAACCAAGCCCAGATTCGTGATGCGGACAACCTTGCGGAGCTGCTGGCGGTGGAAGCCGACAGAGAACCGACCTGCAAGGCCTTGAACCGGCGGTGAACCGGTCGAACCGGAGAGAACCGGCGGTCTGAACCGATCCGAACCGGTTCAGCCAAAAAGAGGAGGAAAAAAGGAAGAAAAAGGGAAAAATAAAAAGAGGAAAAAAATTGGGGAAAATTTCAGTGATGCAATCGAGCTTCGGGTAAGTCAGTAGTGGTCGAAATTGACCCATTTAAATTTTAAAGTATTTAATTTAATTAATTTTGGGCCGAAAACTTACCCGAAAAAATTGTGGAATTGTGTAGCTCGATAATTGGCATCCAACGAGAGCTTGAGATAGCCTCGATTTACGAACTAACATGGAATCTCAGGTAAGTAACCCTTATTTACGATAATTACCTCGTTATGCGTGATATTGATTTGATTTCCGCATAAATTGAATTAAATTATGGAAATTTAGATAAACTGTCGTAAATAATCGATTTAGCTATTCGAGAATTAGAACGAGGCCCAATAAATTATTAGTGGGCCCAATGAGCCCAATAGGCCTCAATAAAGCAAAAATTAAGTGGAAAACGGGCTTAAGGCCGATTAAGGCCCATTAAGGTGCAATCGGGCCCAATAGGGGTAAATGGGCCCAATGATTTAAATTAAGCCCAAAAAATAGGAAATACAATTAAATTGTATAATATCTTACCTGAGGAATATTAATACGCAGTTCCGGGCATTTGATTGGGAGCATAACGGACTGCGCGACGTGACAACAGTGGAAAAGAAAAGGTCAGACTCGACAGGAAAATAAGGTAAGGGAATTCTACGGACTGCTAGAGGTAAACTTTACGCAATTTCAAGTTCATATGCAGTCTTTAAAAATCATCTGAAGGGTCTAGAGGTCAAATAATAATTTTAGTGCCCCGAATGGGCAAATTACTAAAATACCCTTATTAAGGGTAAAATTTACAAATTTAGAAAAAGTTGGGAGGAGCAAGAACAAGAGGTTCTTGCTCATTCTGGAGGTGTTTTGATGCATGCATTAGTAGGCTGGCTAACCTTGAAAGAAAATGCACAGCATTACATACTTTCAACGTGAAATTATTTTGAAAACTGTGTTGAGGAAACAGAGCCGCCTACGCGTTTTATTGACATGTGACGTGCTAGAGCTCGGCTCGCACAATATTTTCGATTTGTGTGATGCACGCATTAGTGCTGGAGCGAGAGCTCGCACTAGAGTTTTACATGCATAGGTGCTAGAGTCCAACTCGCACCAGATTTGTATACATATATATATGATTTTCGTGACAGGGTGCTGGAGTTTAACTCGCACCAGATTTTATAAGATTTTCATGTGATTTATATATAGAGTGCTAGAGCCTAGCTCGCACTAGTTTTACTGGATTTGTGGAGTAGCGCTGTCTGCCCTTGGAGTCAGCCAAAAGGCCCAACAGGCTCAAAAGACCTCTTAAGTAGGGTGAGAGTGAGGGATGAGGTTGGCGGCCTTGTGGGGATGTAAAGCGAGCTCTGCCAATTTTACTTGATTTGATGAGAGTGCTGAGCATCGCTCGCACTGATTTTTATGAGAACATGCGATGAGTCGTGCTTGGAGCATCGGGTAGACTGCGTGTCACCGATTTAATAGGCTCGCACGTGCGTTTTGAGACATGGCATGAGTATTGAGAAACAAAACCTCTCTGTGGGAAGCAGGCCATTTGGGCTAGAGTACCTAGAGTGATATGGGTCCATGGAGTACGATGTACCGTGCAAGTAGCATGGAGTACGATGTACCGTGGGGTATCTTCGGATACGGTATCTTTGTGATACGGGTATCTTTGTGATACGGGTATCTTCGGATACGGTATCTTTGTGATACGGGGTATCTTCGGATGCGTGAGATCTGATAAGACTGACGAGTTGGATTGACCCACCTCCCGGGCGGTTCCCGATCAGGGTGAGACCTCGCACACTGGGATCCGTGAAGCTAGAGGGACTCACGAGGACACATATGGCAAGTCCTGGTTATTGTCGATATACAGATATTGCCTAGTCTCGCATGTTGATGATCTTGACGATGATTTAAACTGGGTTTTAAATTAAATTTGCATGATGATATTTCCATGCTTTTCAAACCCATGTGTGAATGTAAATCGATTTTCATGGTTTTGTATGAGTCAGGATCACCCGAAGGAGGGGTCGAGTCCTGACTTTATTGTGAAAATTTTAATTGAGAAATAAATGATTTGAAATAATTGCATGTTGAATTTTCTGTGCAAACTTGATTTACATAACATCATAACTCATATCATTTGTTTTAAAATGTGTGGAGAAAGGGTGGTTTATGCATGGCACCACGTTCATGTAGGTAGTATGGTTACCTACTTGTTCGTAGGATTGCCTTACTGAGCTTGATGTGCTCACCACTTTCATTTTCTCCCACAGATAATCTCTAGTTGAAGTTGAGGCGACTCAGTACTGCATTCCGGATATCCGCTGCTGCCCATCATTCAAGGTATATACACTTGTACAAATTGTATCTAAATAAGCATAGCACAGTAACATGTTTGTAAGTAACTTTAGGGGATATATAATTAATGTAAACAATTATAAATGACTGGAGAAGAAATAAGTTAGATGGTAATTGAATGGTGGGACTGGCATTGACGCACAGCCCAATTATTAGTGGAGTGTGGTCACGATCAGAAGACAGGTAAGAATTTAAGTAATAAAAATAACAAAACGTGAAAAATTAACTCTGATTTTTGGGTAGTTTGGGTCGTGACAAAATCTTACCTAGCTGAGATTTCCTTCCTTTTCCCCCAAATTGGTACCAATCCTCCTTGCTCTTGAAATCCTTGAAATTTCAATCTCTTGTTTCCAAGTATGTTGTTCTCCTCTCTGCCAATAACAACTTTGCTTAACTATATCTCACTCAAAACTGATCACAAACTGAAGTTTCCTAGCTTAGAAATGTTAGGTTACACTTTTGCTTTTGAATGGAATAGTTTCTCTCGTGCAAACTAAAGTGCAGAAGTCCAGTATTTATAGAATTGTCTCTATGAGATCGATCTGCTCTCCAATGAGATCGATCTGCCCTGCACTTTTTCCTCTCAAAACTGACCTTTCAAACTTAATGAGATCGATCTGCTCCCAAGCATGAGATCGATCTGAATAACACAGAACCTTAAGGAGATCGATCTGTTCTCCAAATGAGATTGATCTTCTCCAAGTCAGTAGCTTAAGGAAATCGATCTGGCCCTCTAGGGATCGATTCCTTCTTCACATAATGCTTAGCAAATCGATCTGGCCCTATTGGAGATCGATCTGCCCCTATTCCATTGCTCGAACAAGAGCATTTTTTGCTCTTCCAGATCGATCTCTCATCCCATGAGATCGATCCCTCATTCATATTTTCTAGATTTTACTGTAATTTTCTGCAGTAACTTACGCCAAACTTCATACATTTTGCTGCCATAGTCATTTTCTCATCCAATCACCTTTAAGGCTTGAAAATGACATCCATTCATACTTTATATACATTGAAACTTGTGTACATTCATTGTATAACCAAAGGTATACAATACAACACCAAATATAAGTATAAAGATTTATGCACTTATGCAACTTCCTTCCATTTTACCACACTACCCAAAATTCCATATATTCTCATTCACCACATGTAAAAGTCCATTTCTTCTTATTCCCATGTAATGAAATTTGTACATACATCACAAACTTATATTACAAGTGAGTACATTGAATTTATGGATTTTACATCTTTTATGCTTCACATAGCATGTACATGTATGTACTTATGAATTTAAGGGTCCTACAATCCTCCCCTCCATAAAAGAATTTGGTCCTCCAAATTAGAACCAAGTTACTCTAAAAATAAATGGGGATACTTCTCTCGCATCAGACTATCTAGCTCCCAAGTAGCTTCCTCTGAAGTGTGATGCTGCCAGAGAATCTTCACTAACCCGATAGTCTTATTCCTCAAGACTTTCTCCTTTCTATCTAGTATCCGAGTCGTTTCTCTACATATGTCAAATCATCTTTGAGCTCCAATGGCTCATAACGAATCACATGAGTTGGATCTGGATGATACTTCCTCAACATCGAAATGTGGAACACATTATGCACTCCTGATAAATTCGGTGGCAAAGCCAATCTATATGCCTTATCTCCCACTCTGTCCAGTATCTTAAAAGGTCCAATGTAGTGAGGACTCAACTTACCTCTCTTCCCAAATCTCGCTATACCCTTGGATGAAGAAACCTTTAGAAATATTGAATCACCAACAGCGAATTCAAGTGGTCTTTGTCTCTTGTCAGCATAGCTTTTCTGTCTACTCTGAACTGTCCTCAATCTCTCAACAATCAACCGGACATCCTCAAAGGCTTGTGTAACCAAATCAGGAGCAAAAATCTTTCTGTCTGTCAGGACCCCATTCTCAATCCATGACTTAACCAAAAATCACTACAAATTTTTTACATTTTTAACTTACCTTTCCTCTCTTCAATGGTTGGACTGTGATTCGATGTCAGAGTCCTCGCTTACCACATCATCCAATATCATACATACATGTCAATATACTATCACTGACTGTAACTGTTTTTATTATACATGTAAGATTATATAAAATCTAATACAAATACATTCCCCATAATATATATCGTATACATCACTGTGCTGTTTATATGTTTAGATACACAACTGTACAAACTAGGTATACCTGGCGATCGATAGGAATTAGCAGTGGACTCAGGAATACGATCCCTTGATAGCTCTTGCTTTACTGATGCTCTGTAGAGAGATGTAAAGAAATGGGGTGAGCATATAATGCGCTCAGTAAGGAAATCAGGCAAGTAAGTAGATATCTACACTATCTACTCAAAATAATGCTATGCCTTGAAAACATTATTTCCTTTACTCACTTTAAAAGCATGTCTTGAAATATAATATATATACTTGTACAGATTAAATCCCATGTACAGAAATCATGCTTTCTTTCTCAAATGTAGGCATGTAGTGCAAAACAACGCATCGTATATAAATCATGCCTTTATGTAAATCATGCCATGTATATTTAAATCACAATAAATATGGCATTAAATAATTCACATCACAAAATCGGAGTCCGACCCATCCCTCAGGTCTGTCCACAATTTAAATTAGTCAATCAATAAATGTGATATATCATGTGAGACTCTGTGGTGAAATGGAAATAGTATCTTGGACTATGATCATATCCGAAATGTGATCCCAAGCAACACAGATCTCGGTGTGCGGGGCATCACTGCTGCAACGGGAGGATGGTCAGTCCACTACAGCCGCCAGCTATACGTAACACACGGTACAGCGTACTCCTCGCGCCCCCAGGCACGGTACAAAGTACACCCGTGGACCCTACATCACAGCCAGGGTGCCTGCCATAGGTCTTAGCCCTCGCACCTGTGGAATATCATACCACGTCTATATTAACCTCATGCAGATATCCTCTCACAAGATATGACACACAGTCACACAAGGACTCAGGCATGGGTTTTAACATGTATTATATATCACATACAGTGTGCGTCTTCAGTGCGACCCACAGTCGACACTCCGCTCAAACACTGTTTCACATCACAAACTCAACTCTAGTGCGAGTAAACCTCCAGCAACTAGGTCAATGCATAGTTCATGTATTAAATCAAGTACGAGCAATAGCTTCAGTACTATGTCATGTATAAACCATGAAGAATCGAGTACGAGCAACGCTCCAGCACTCTGTCATGTATCTCATGTAAAACTCGAGTACGAGTAAGAACTCCAGTACTCTATCATGCATATATCATATAAAACTGAGTACGAGTAAGAACTCCAGTACTCTATCATGCATGTCATGGAAATCTAGTGCGTATCAAAATTCAGCACTAATATATGTGAAAAACATATGAAATCCAGTGCGAGTTATGCTCTAGCATGATTCATTCTCACATAATATGATAGATGGCTCTTTAAAAAGGGATAGTTTACAAAACATCAAAATCAGCACTATAAAGTGTGCTTAATTCACATTAACCTTAAAATCATTAGCTCATCTATTTATTTTCATGCTAAACAGCAATTAAACACTCATAATAATAGTTTCCATGCTTTTTACAACTTTTCACTAAAGTTGACTTTTTGACTAACTAGGGGCAAAAATAGTAATTTGCCACTATCGGGTCGCAATAATTATTATTCACTTTCTCTGACCCTCAGAGTTTTTAAGTTAATGTAAAAGCAGACGAAAATACATGCAGGTATCTCTAACTACTCGTAAAAGTCCCTTACCTCGGATCACGTCAAGTGACCTCACTTCCTCGGTGCTGCTCAATCTCGCAGTCCGATCAGCTCTCAATGTAAACTCCGGAGCTGTAAATAACCATTCCTCAGGTTAATTATAATTTTCCTACTGTATTACACATTAATACAGTCTATTTTCCCTTAATGGGCCTAACTATGCCTTAAGCCCATTTTCATTTTACTATTCATTTTTGTTAGGCCTATTGGGCTTATGGGGTCCATCAACTCTTATTAGGCTTGTTCTAGGCCCATTACATCCTATTGGGCCTAAACTATTTGGGCTTGACCCATTGGGCCTCTCGGCCACATGCCATGGTCGAGAGCTACCCATGCCTCGGTTTCACCATGGCATGCCATCCATGCCTATTATCTAGCCAATTTCACTTAGGCATTTTCACAAACACTTAGTAGGCAATATTACCAATCATCATATAGTTCATTTAGGCATTTTATCAAACGCCTTGATTACCAACAATTTACATGTATTAATTAATCAAATTGATTAATTCTAATTACACCATTTTCATTAATACATGTACACTAATCCATTTATGCCTTAAAATCATATTGACATAAATTAATATCCCATTACTCACTCTCGACCTAACCCACTTCATGGTGATTTAATATGTTTCAATGCATAAAACATATATCAACATACTTAAAATCATTCATACATTAACATATATGAAATTGGAAATTAGAAAATATATCAATTGTTGTGTTCACCCTTTGGCCGAATCTTTGGAGGCTCTCGGTTTGCACTCTATGGCTCCTTGATAGCCAATTCCAACATATGTCACTCTCCTTTCAATTTGAAACAACTTCCATGAAGGATGCAAGTTCCAATTATGCCTAATTCCTAATGATTTCTAGTGAGAGAAAGCTTGGAAAATATGTTTCAATGGTTTCTTCTTCTAGCCGGATTTGGTGTGATGAAGATGACAATGGTGTGGCTGAATTTATAAGCCACTTACTTAGCCATTAAGCCTTAATTTTCAGCCATTATACTTGACTTTCCAAACCTTAGCCATGAGTCACCTTATGAGTCACCTTATGAGTCATAGTTAACTTTAACTATGGTTAGATATTTATCTCATGGGTTTTTCCATTTGGGCTTCTCGGTTTGGGCTTTCTAAATGGGCTTTCGAGCTGAAATTTTTACTATATCTCGGACCTTTAATTGTCTCAAAATTTGGCCAATCAATTGGTCCAACAATTCGGTCTAAAGGACTTAAGAATTTCGATATACGTTTAGTATACCTTAATGGGCTTTAAAATTTTCACCTTAGGCCCATTGCGTTTTTAACCATTAAATTTATTCCGGAATCCTTTCGAATAAATTTTTCTTACTTTCGGGGATGATTATCTTGTATTCTGGCTAAGAATATTTTTTCCCAAATTTTCCTCCACACTTAGGTAAATTTTTAACCATGCTTAGTCAAGTATGGTAAAAGTCCACTTTCTTAACTATAGTTGACTTTTCCCTTAACCATTAACTAAGTTGACTTTTTCTTAAAATTTCGGAAGTGTCATATCTTATGTCTTACACTCTCGTCTTTATATTCCAATCGCTTCCGGTGGATAATTATACCCGAAACACCTTTTTCTCGCTAAAAAGGTCCATTTTACCCTTTGTAGCTTTTACTCTCATTTTGTATGTTCGGGACTAAATCAAGCTGACTTGCCTTCATGAGCTCTCTACGCTCTCTTATGTTAAGTTCTTATTTTTAGTCAGAATGATTTAGAATAACTCGGTTTAGCCTGTGATACTCATCGCTCACATTAGGAATTTTATGTAGCTTTTGCGTGTTAAATCATTTCACTAACACTTTAAGTCTAGTAAATACTATTCTTAAGATTCAACTATAATTACATAGTGTTCATACACATAGGAATCATAAGGAATAAGCTACAAAAATCCGGGTCTGACACTGTCACCCACTTCTTCCCAACTGATAGGGGAACGACATCTACGACCATACAAAGCCTCATACGGTGCCATCCTAATGCTCGCATGGTAACTGTTGTTGTAGGCGAATTCGGCTAGTGGCAAATGATCATCCCAGGAGCCTCTAAAATCCAGCACACACGCTCTTAACATATCCTCCATAGTCTATATGGTCCTCTCTAACTGACCATCTGTCTAAGGATGATAAGCAGTGCTCAAACTCAACTGGGTTCCCATGGCTTCCTGAAAATGTTCTCAAAAGTGGAAAGTGAAGTGGGAATCCCTATCTGAAACAATGCTCACCGGAATACCATGTAACCTCACTACCTCACGTACATACAACTCTACCAATGAACTCAGAGTATCAGTAGGTCTCATAGCTAGAAAGTGGGCTGACCTCGTCAGTCTATCAACAATCACCCATATCGCATCGTAATTCCTCTGGGTCCTCCGTAAACCCATCACGAAATTCATGGTGATATGCTCACATTTCCATGTCGGTATAGATAGAGGCTGCAACAACCCTGCAGGTTTTTGATGCTCTACCTTCACTTGTTGACATACGGGACATCTCGCCATAAAATTCGGTACATCTCTCTTCATACCTGACCACCAGGACACCTTCTTGAGATTCTAATACATCTTATTACTCCCCGGATGTAGCGTGTACCTCGATGAATGAGCTTCTGTCAATATCAATCTCTGGAGCTCTAGGTCCTTGAGAACACACAATCTGCCTCTAAACCTCAGAAGTCCAGCAGAACTTGTCTCAAAATCAACCACCATGCCCCTCTATATCTGACTAATCATGTCAATGCAATACGGATTAGTCTGTTGAGCCTGTCTGACCCTTCTACATCTCCACTCCGAACTCTCAACTGATGATACCCAGACCTCAGATCAATATTAGAAAAGACCTGTGCTCCCCGAAGCTGATCCAATAAGTCATCAATACGTGGAAGGGGATACCTATTCTTGATGGTTGCCTTATTCAACAATCTGTAATCTATACACAATCGGAGGCTTCCATCCTTCTTCTTTACAAACAAAATCAGTGCTCCCCATGGTGAAACACTCGGTCTGATAAAACCTTTATCCAACAACTCCTGTAATTGTTTCTTAATCTCCTCTAGCTTAACTAAGGCCATGCGATACGGTGGTTTCGATATAGGTTCAGTACCAGGCACCAAGTCTATACAGAACTCCATCTCTCTGTCTGGTGGCAACCTTGGCAATTCATCCGGAAAGACATCTGGGAATTCACTAACCACAGGAATATCTTCTAACTCCAGATGTACCTTATCCGTATTAACCACATACGTAATAAAACCTTCAATATATTCATTTCTCAGTCAGTACAGTACATTATCAATCGCAAATCACAACTACTACTTTTATTTATTTTCATCAAGTTTTACAACATACTTTTCAGGATTAGGAAACATAATTCTCTTTGTATAACAATCTAAAACAGCATGGTTTGATGATAACCAATTCATTCCTAAAATTACATCAAAATCACTCATACTTAACAATATTAGATTGGTTGTTATGTCCTTTTTCCCTACTTTTAGCTTACAATTATTTAATACATGTTCCACTAGCTAACTATTATCCATAGGCATACTAATCAACATCATCCTACTCAAAGGTGTACGATCTACATGCTTTGCTATTTCACATGCAAATGAAGGCGATACAAATGAATCTGTGGCACCAGGATCAATTAAAACATGTGCTTCTAAGTAATATATCAGGATGTTAGCTCGAATCACATCCGAAGAAGTATCAGCTATCCCTTGGTCCAAGGTAGGCACTCGCCTTCGTCCTATGACTTACTTCTCATTTTCCTCTGCTATCGCTCTCCTCCTCAGAGCAGACGTATTAGCTGGAGCTCTCTCAGGCTCCTTACCCTTCGGTGGGGCAATATCTATCATCTCTTGGCACACTCTAGCCATATGGCCTGGCTTCCCACACCGGTAACATAAACCACTAGCAACAGGACAAGGTCTACCTCCATGGAATCTACCACATCTACTGCACTGCTCAGTGGTAGGCCTCTGTCCTCCAATCACAACTCCTCTAGCTGGAGCTATAGCCGGGTATGCAAGAAATCTCACAATCTTTTCCTATACTTCTTCGATCTTTGGTCTCTTACCGAAGAGTCTCATCCCTCCTCGATATCTGAAATCTTGAGCACTGTCACTCACCGGCCTCTTTCTATCTCTGTCTCTACATTTTCTAATTGTTCTAAACTTTGAGGCATTCCTCTCATAATCTTGTTCACAGAGTTGTGCCCTGCGCACTGCCTCATCGTATGTAGAGATATCGAATGGAACCAGTTTAGACCGTAATATTGGTCTCAGTCCATCGATAAACCTACGTACCTTCCTAGTCTCGCTACTCATGGTGTCAGGGTCATATCTTCTCAAAGATAAAAATCTTGTCTCATATTCATCCACTGAATGACTCCACTGACTCAATCCCAAAAATTCGGCCCTCATCCTCCACTGAGCCGTATCTAGAACAAACTGCCTCCTAAAGGCATCCAGAAATATATCCTAACTAATCTCTATATGTCAAGCTCTCAATATGGGTCGGGTGGACTTCCACTAATGCTCTGCAGTCCCCTTCAGTAGGAACGCAGCAAATGCGACCATCTCTGAAGTGGTACACTCAACGAATCCATACAACTTCTCCATTTCTCCTATCCATTCCTCCACCAAAACTGGGTCCTTAATCCCATGAAAAGTTGGAGGTCCAAGTTTCTGGAATTGTCGAAGTCTGTTCAAATCACAACCATACCCCAAAACATTACCACCCTGTCATGCAGTGACCTGTGACAGCATATCTTGAACTGGTAGGGGTGTATGTGTATCAGGTGCAGTTGCCTCTCCAGGCATAATCTCTGCATCCTGTCCCTGTCCTCCTGGCATCGTTTATGCCAGTATCTCCACTATGGTCTCTAGGCGACGTTCTAGTCTCTCGAAACGTGTTTCGGTACTCTCTGGTACCTCAGTCTGACCAATAGTCTCATCTCGGGTCTCTGGCCTACCTCTATGGCCTCGAGCCCTATCTCTAGCCCCTCTACCACGGCGAGTATTAACCATAATGGCTAAATCCCTGCATTTATTGTCACGACCCTACTTATCCAATTCGTTTAAAAATCACTGCAAATTTTTCGTATTTTTCCTTTCCTTACATGGTTGTGAACCAACTCACTACTATACAGTTGGGTTGTGAGTCAATAATAAACATCACTCCACATTCATTCTCAGTTAAGTCAAAAGAAGTGTCATCCATTGAAAGTTAAGTTATACATGACTCGTACCTAACTTTTACATTCCCCACATTATAATACAAAATGAATATTGTGCCTTTACATGTTTAGATACAAAAAGAATCACTGTGTATATACCTCTGGGTGATGGAGATGCAGCGGATGACTCAACAAAGTGCCTCAGTCCTCACTGGGCCACTATACATACTCTGTAGGAGGGGAAAAATAGAGAGGAATGAGCAACCACACGCTTAAAAAGGCAATAATGCAAGCATGGTAGATAACTACTCTATCTACATGCTGATAGTGTTATGCATAAATCATTTATAAACGGAGCAAGAGGAAATAAAACTATGCCATATGCGTATACATATATCATGTATTTAAATCATGGAAATTGGCATATAAAACATGGTAAGATCATCATGTACAAATCATCTCATGCTCATCATTGTCGAATCTCATAATGAAAGGGAAATTCAATTTGAAACATTCTTTTTAATTTGTCTCATTCTCAATACATCAAAATCCCATCAAAATGATTTCACAATTAAAATCCCACAAGGCTCGACCCCTCCCTCGGGTCTACCCTGGACAGTCACAATCACACTTATATATCAAAACGTGTGGTACTATGTAAATCAAGTGAGACAGGTCACTATGTCACAACTGACTATGTTGGCCAACTATGTCATAATTCATCCCAGACCACACGCATCCAGGTGTGCAGGGTATCGTGCTGGTACGAAGGTATGTTAGCCCTTCGCCAGACTTTCTCATCCATATCTCAATCACGCTGTACAGTGTACTCCATGTGATATACACGGTACAACGTACTCAACGGACCCATATCGTGGGTGGGCGGTGCCAGCTGAAGGTCTTATCCACCCTATATGAATAGTTTTCCGTATCCATGTAGGAGAGCCTCCCTGCCGAACAGAGCCTCCCCACCCCTCTAGGGCTTAAGGATGTTGGCTTAAGGATCCTTCCCCACCGAACTGAGCCTCCCTGCCTCCTCGAGCTTAAGGATGTAGGGCTTGAGGATCTTACCGTCTTCCACGGCATCATACGCACCACAGTTTGAAAACTTGTGCGAGCTAAGCTCTAGCACAGTTCATGCATTCATAACTAAACCACCTCGAATGAGCAGCGCTCTAGTACGGCATTTATGCATAAAACATGAGAAAACCACGTACGAGCAAAGCTCCAGTACGGTTATATGTATAAGAAAACCACTAAAAATCCACGTACGAGCAGAAGCTACAGTACGGTTTGCAAAACATCATCATAGTTTCCAAATCAAAGTGCGAGCTAAGCTCCAACACTATTCATACAAAAGAAAGCATAAATCTAGCGCGATCGAGGCTCCAGCGCGATTTACATCACACAATTACGGTAGGTGGCTCATACACAATCAAAAAAATCCCAAAAATCGGGTTTAGCACCTCACAAATGCTATTCCACAACATCATTAAAACACTAGCCAGCCTATCCATTTGTTGCTCGAAAACAATGCATTGTGTTTTTTGAAAACATTCAAAACACGTGATTTATGCAATTATTAGCCTTACTATCCCATTTCTTTATAATACCATTTCAAACAACCAAATCTCATACCCATACTCGTAGTAATTTCCATACATTGTCAAACACATTTCTTTAAACTCATGCACATTTCCAAAGCCCTATATACCCAGAAAATACGAGCAGCCACCTCTATATACTCACAAAATTCCCTTACCTGGAATTGCGTCGCATGATTCCACTTTCGTAAAGCTGTGTACATGTGCGGTTCGATTCTTCTCCAATGAACTCTTCAAAACTGCACGAAATCGTATATCTCATCGATTTAGTTCGTATAACTCAACATAGTGTTTGCTATAGTCGATTCAACCTATAGCCTCCATTAATACCTATAAGATCTTATTTTGATTCCCTATTCATATATCGAGTTTATGGTTCCCTTTAGGCCCATGGGTTCATACTAAACCGATATTAAATCGATATTAAGCCCATAGTGTTCATATTTCATAAATTTCTTCACTATGGCATATCATCAAACACTACATGTGCTCATTTCTCATAACCTCCCTCAACCCATAATGTAGCTTCATTTACCCTTTTTTAATCATCCACATTACTCAAATGACAACTTAACAGGTCCCACAAATCACCAACTCATCCAAATTACACTTTCTCACACTAGACTCATTCCATTTTCTAGGTCACATTAGTTCTAATACTTTCTAGGTGATTTCAATCATCAATACACATACAAATCAACTCCAAAATCAACAAATAGACCAATGTATTTGGGCTGGAGTATTAGAAACTCACCAATCTAGTTTCTCTTCTTCCTCTAAATGATAATGTCCCTTGCTCCTTCAATCCAATATGTGAGGCTTTGATTCCAAACTATGTTGTTCTCTTCTTTAAGATGAACAACTTTTTATCTAATAGCTTCCTCTCAAATCTTAATGAAAATTGGGTTATTTTAAAGAGAGAAAACTAGGTTTTGGGCGAAAAATGGAAAGGAAAGGTTTTGTCTCGAAAAAATACAGATTTTCACTGCTCCTATTTATAGAAATTGCTTAATGAGATCGATCTAGTTCTCTTAAATCCCTCATTTTCTCGACATTTTTCAAGCATGAGATCGATCTGTCGAGTGCTTGAGATCGATCTGTCTTCGGCCGTAGCTTAAGGAGATCAATCTGCTTCCTAGGGAGATCGATATGCTCCAACCCGAGAGCTAAGGAAATCGATTTGCTTGCCTTAAGAATCGATCCTCATTTTACAGAATGTTTAACAGATCGATTTGTCTCCATTGGAGATCGATCTGCACTGTTCCTATTGCTCGAATAAGAGCAATTTTGGCTCTTCCAGATCGATCTCTCATCCTATGATATCGATCTAACCTTCATATTTTCTAGATTTTCTACAGTTTTTCTGCAGCAACTCACACCCAAACATCCTTAATTTGCTGCCATGGTCATTTTCTCATCCAACCGCCTTCGAGACTTGAAAATGGCATCCATTTATACTTCATACACATTGAAACTTGTGTGCATTCATTGTATAACCAAAAGTATACAATTCACAGCCAAATGGAAGTACAATTACTTATGCAATTCATGCAACTTCATTCCATTTACTGCACTACTCATTTTGAGCTCTAATCACATTCATCGCTTATAAAAGCTCATTTCTTCACATTCATACACTATGAAACTTGTATGTTCATCACAAACTCTTACTACAAGTGTGTACATTGAATTTATGGACTTTACATCAATTATACTTCACATTACAAGTACATTATCATACTAATGAATTCATAAAGTTACACATGAAATACGAGTCTTACATTTATAATTATAAATTAGTCTGATATCCATCTCGTATACACAATTGTAACTGAATAAAGCACAGTACTATGGGGATGTATATTTTCCTAATTACAACACTGCTCTGATACCATTCTATCACGCCCTTCTCCCACACATGACCTACCGAAATCACCACAATATTTTTTGCATTTCACTTGCCTCTTCTTTTGTCATCTCTCACATCAAACGTTGGGCTGTGATTCGATATTAGTCACCCATTCACACTCATTCATAACCTGTATAGAATTTAATATTCTTTTCTAAAATACAAACTCTTATACATTAATACTTTTATCTGTACATATACATCCCGACCATACGTTAATTTACACAGTTGTGCTTATACATTGTTCAGTACAAAACATCAAGTGTGTATACCTCTAATAAGATGGATCTGCAGTGGATATCAGGGAATATCAGTCCTCTGCCGTGTCCACCTACTGTGGATGCTCTGAAAAAGGGGAAATAATAAGGGGGTGAGCTCACAGCTCAGTAAGGAAATCAGGCCAGTAAGTAGATAATCGCACTATCTACAGAATACAATGCTTATGCCTCAAAATTGTTTTCTTACCCTATCTGTATCTATAGCATGCATTTCTCTCAAAACTTTATGCAAAATATATATATACAAAACATCAGTATAAAACTGGTAATATGCTGGTTTAACAACCTCAGCATTTTATGCATAAATACTGCATTTCTCATGTAGTTTCATACAAATCACATTTATCATGCCATGCATTTAAATCAAATCATATGGCATTCATCATGTTTAAAAACATGGAAAACTGGGCCTCACCCATCCCTCGGGTTACCCTTTTCATAATTCACAAACTCACATGTTTATATCATAAAACCATGTGGTAATTCATTCAAGAAATTCAATTAGCACAAAAGGAGATAGGCGACTCCATGTTCCAAGTGTATGGTCATAACTCATTTTTCATGATCCCAGGCTACACAGTACTCGGTGTGCGGGGTCTCACAATTGCTGTAATGAGAGGTGGGTCAAATCCTAGTCATCAGCTCACAATTTATTCTCATCGTGTAGTCACGGTATAACGTACTTCTTGTGACAAACACGGTACACAGTACTCCATGGACCCTATCTCAAGGTAGGATGCTCGTCATGAGTCTTAGTCCTCACACCTTGGATATGCCTCGTAGTCAGGATGCTAGCCATGAGTCTTAGTCCACATACTACGGGTCTACCTCATAGTTAGGATGCTCGCTATGAGTCTTAGTCCTCACACCTATGGGTTATTTCAATAGCCCTCTGCCATATCTCAAAATAATGCATGTGTGAGCATATATATATATATATCAGTGCGACACATAGTTAGCACAGGATCCCAACATGGCTGTTTCATGCTCTTTTCAAAACTGACACGTGCGAGTAAAACCCCCAACACGACCATATCACATAATGTAACTCTAGTACGAGCAATGCTCCCAGCACTAGGTCATATAAAACTCGAGTATAAGCAAAGCTCTCAATACTCTATAATGTATAATATATCAAAAATGAGTACGAGCAAAGCTCCCAGTACTCTATCATGTAAAACTAAGTATGAGCATAGCTCCTAATACTCTATAATGTATCAATCACAATCTAAGTACGAGCAATGCTCCCAGTACTCTAATATGCATAAATCGCATTAAAATGTAGTACGAGCAAACACTCAAGTACTATATGATACATATCTCAAAATATAGTGCGAGTAATCTTTAGCACTTATGGTTTTTAGACAAAACCTGATAGATGACTATTCAAATCAAATAAGCACTCAAATGTGCATGTTTTCTCATATAAATGAAAACAATTGTCATTCTATCATGCAACTCATGAATTTTGGTCACAACATGCTTCTAAGGTAATTTCACCCTAGTTTTGGATAAAATACACTTATCCTCTTTGGTTTCTATCATAACATCATGCCTATTAATATAAGTTCATATAGTATATAGTATCAAAATCCTATTCAAAATACATGAAGCCATCTCTAGCTACTCATGAAATTCCCTTACCTCGGATCACGTCAAGTGACCTCACTTCCTCGGTTCACTCTTGCAGTCTGATCAGCTTCCAATGTGATTTCTAAAGCTGTTATACGTATTTACGTTAGTATATCGTATTATACTCTTTTCATTTGTCAAATCTCAACTTAGCACATCATTTTCATGATTTCCTCCCAATATGGTATTATACCACATTTTCCATATAGTTATATTTATATCTCCTTATTTCCAATATATGCATTTCATAAGATTAATTTATAATCTTCCCTACATGCATATTTCATCATCAAATTCATGTTAACACCATTTCCTAATCATTTTCCCATTTTCACACCAATAGCTAGGTCATACTCATTTTTCATGACTCTTTCATTTCCAACAATTCATACATATACTAATAAACTCATCAACACACCTAGTTTAACATATATCATCTTGGTGCATTAAATCTTACCTAGTTGAGATTTCCTTCCTTTTCCACCAAATTGGTATCAATCCTCCTTGCTCTTGAAATCCTTGAAATTTCAATCTCTTGTTTCCAAGTACGTTGTTCTCCTATCTACCAAGAAAAACTTTGCTTAACTATATCTCACTCAAAACTAATCACAAACTGAAGTTTCCTAGCTTAGAAATGTTAGGTTACACTTTTGTTTTTGAATGGAATAGTCTCTCGTGCAAACTGAAGTGCAGAAGTCCAGTATTTATAGAATTGTCTCAATGAGATCGATCTGCTCTCCAATGAGATCGATCTGCCCTGCACTTTTTCCTCTCAAAACCAACCTTTCAAACTTAATGAGATCGATCTGCTCCCAAGCATGAGATCGATCTGAACAACACAAAACCTTAAGGAGATCGATCTGCTCTCCAAATGAGATCGATCTTCTCCAAGTCAATAGCTTAAGGAAATCGATCTGGCCCTCTAGGGATCGATTCCTTCTTCACAGAATGCTTAGCAGATCGATCTGGCCCCATCAAAGATTGATCTGCCCTTATTCCATTACTCGAACAAGAGCATTTTTTGCACTTCTAGATCGATCTCTCATCCCATGAGATCAATCCCTTATTCATATTTTCCAGATTTTACTGCAGTTTTTCTGTAGTAACTTACACCAAACTTCATACATTTTGCTGTCATAGTCATTTTCTCATCCAATCACCTTTAAGGCTTGAAAATGACATCCAATCATACTTTATATACATTGAAACATGTGTACATTCATTGTATAACCAAATGTATACAATACAACACCAAATGGAAGTATAAAGATTTATGCACTTATGCAACTTCCTTCCATTTTACCATACTACCCAAAATTCCTTATATTCTCATTCGCCACATGCAAAAGTACATTTCTTCTTATTCCTACATAATGAAATTTGTACGTATATCACAAACTCATATTACAAGTATGTACATTGAATTTATGGACTTTACATCTTTTATGCTTCACATAGCATGTACATGTATGTACTTATGAATTTAAGGATCTTACATAAAATATCCAATTCTTAATATTCATTTATTATGTAATTTGTCTGTACATCATGGAAATCATAAGATTACATAGAAATTCGCAGGCCTTACAGATCTGTCCTTGGCAGAATCACATGGAGGTCGATCTATTCCTTACAGAATCATATGGGATCGATTTGTTTGAAAGCAGAGATCAATCTACCTTAAATGGGAGATCGATCTGGCTTTCATCTCGGGCATTCCTGCTGTATTTTTCTTAGATTTTTCAAAGGTAAACTCCTATTTGTTTGCTTAACTAGTCATTTTGCAATCCATTCACACTTAGAGCATGGAAAGGTTCATTTCTTATGATTTTAATGTTATGGAACTTGTGTTTACTGCTTGAAATCAGAAAGGATACATAGAATTAACAGTCCATGCATTATCATTTCGTGTTTTAAATCCTTATCTTCAGTCTGAATGCTTTAAGTTCCATTTGTTTAGTTTGTGGTCACTCCAGCCCTTATTTAACCTTTACATGTATCCACGATACTCATTTATCCCATTTGCAATTCATTCACATTTATATGATCTAAAAATCATCTATCTTTTAATTCCATTAACATATAATAAAGTCATACATACATGAAGCCTTACAATACTGATGATTTGTATCTATATATACATACTTACATAAATGTTTCAAGAAAGATACATGCTTTGGATGTGAATCGAAAAGGAAATGATTTCATGGCATAAGCATTATATTTTTTAGATTGTGTGGTTATCTACTTGCTTGCCTTATTTCCTTACTGAGCTGTGAGCTCACCCCTTTTTATTTCCTCTTATCTACAGAGCGTTCATAATAGTTGAGCACGGCTGAGGATTGGTATTCCTTTATCCGTTGTACACTCATTATATGAAAGGTATACACATTTGAAACATTTTGTACTAAACAATGTAAAAGCACAGTTATGTAAATGAATGTACTATCGGGGACGTATATGTACATGTATTTTGTATTTAATATATGTAAATTACTTATGAGAATGAGTACTTACGGTCAATAGATAATTGTATTGACATGTATGAATGCTATGAAATGAATGTGGTTAAGGTGACTAATATCGAATCACAGCCTTACAGTTTGGTGATTGAATTATGACAGAAAGAAAGGTAAGTAAAATGCAAAAAAATTGTAGTTGTTTTAGTAAGTCACGGACGGTCATGACAAAATGGTTTTAGAGCGAAGTTAGTCTGATGTGAGTCGATATTAGTAGTTAGAAAAGTGTACATCCTCATATTATTGTGTTTTGTTTAGTTAGAATTGTGTATACGAGATGGGAGTCAGACTAATTTATGGTTATGAATGCAGAAATTTAACCATTATGGCTAATACTAGCCGTGGTAGAGGGGCTAGAGGTAGGGCTCGAGACCATAGAAGTAGGCCTGAGACCCAAGATGAGTCTTCATCTAACCATGAGTCGATAGGTCTCACTCAAGTACCAGAGACTATCAAGGCACGCTTCACGAGATTAGAGCATCACCTTGAGACTATAGTGGAGTTACTGGCACAGACTTTGCCTGGTAGATAGGAGCAGAATGCAGGGACTGCGCCTGGAGAGGCAGCTGCACCTGGTACATTGCACAACCAGCTCAAACGCCACAGCCTACAAATACTCCTATACCCCCACCAGCCCAAGATATGCCACCTCCTGTTGCTCCACAACAGGGTGGTAGTACTTTGGGTATGGTTGTGAGCTTGATAGATTGCGCAATTCCAGAAGTTTAGACCTCCGTCGTTTATTGGGGTGAAGGACCCCGTTGTTACAGAGGATTGGCTAGGAGAGATGAAGAAGCTATACGTATTCTTTGAGTGTAATACGATCGAGATGCTCGCGTATGCTGTGTTCCTGCTGAAGGGATCGGTAGAGCATTGGTGGAAGTCCACTAGGGTTATATTGAGAGCACAACACTCAGAGATCACTTGGGATATCTTTTTGGATGCCTTCAGGAGGTAATATATCCCAGACACACCGCAGTGAAAGCTACAGATGGATTTCTTGGGGTTGAGCCAGGGGACTCAGTCTGTGGATGAGTACGAGACACGATTCATATCCCTAGGTAGGTATGACCCCGATACTATGAGTAGTGAGACTAGAAAGGTTCGTCGATTTATTGATGGACTGAGGCCAGCATTACAGTCTAAACTGGTTCCATTAGATATCTCTACATATGATGAGGTAGTGCGCAGGGCGCAACTCTGTAAGCAGGACTATGAGAGGAATGTCTCTGAGTTTAGGACAGTTGGCAAGGGTAGAGACCGAGATAGGAAGAGGCCGGTGAGTGATAATGCCAGAGGTTTCGGACATTGAGGAGGGAGAAGATTCTTCGGTAAGAGACCATGGATCGAGAAGGTGCAGGAGAAGACTGTTAGATCTCCTGCATATTTAGTTATAGCTCCAGCTAGAGGTGTTGTTATTGGAGGACCGAAGCCTACCACTGAGCAGTGTAGTAGATGTGGTAGATTCCATGGCAATATACCTTGTCCGATTTCTAGTGGATTGTGCTTCAGATGTGGGAAGCCAAGGCATATGGCGAGAGCTTGCCCAGAGATTATCAATATTGCCCCACAAAAAGGTAAGAAATCGAATAGAGCTCCAGCTGACATGTCTGCTCCGAGGAGGAGAGTGACGGTAGAGGAGAAAGGGAAGTAGTTCATTGGACGATGGTGAATACATGTCTTGGACCAGGGCACAACCGATGCTTCGTCGGATGTGATTAGAGGTAACATCCTGATGAATGATTTAGAAGCATATGTTTTAATTAATCCTGGTACCACGCATTCATTTGTATCAACTTCATTTGCATGTAAGTTAGCAAAACATGTAGAGCATACACCTTTAAGTAGGATGATGTTAATCAGTACGCCTATGGATAACAGTCAGCTAGTTGAATATGTGTTAAATGACTGCAAACTAAGTGTAGGGAAAAAGGATATGACAATCAATCTATTATTGTTAAATATGAGTGATTTTGATGTAATCTTAGGAATGGATTGGTTATCTGTAAACCACACTGTTTTAGATTGTTATGCTAAGACAGTCATGTTTCCTACCCTTTCGAATTATGTGGTAAAGTTTAATGAAAAGAAATGAAAGTAGTAGTTATGGTTACAATAAAAAATGTACTATGCTAACTACGAAATGAAAATATTTAAGGTTTTATTACGTACGTGATTGATACAGATAAGGCACATTCGGAGTTGGCAGATATTCTTGTGGTTAGTGAGTTCCCAGATGTCTTTCCGGATGAATTGCTAGGGTTACCACCAGACATAAAGATAAAGTTTTGTATAGATTTGGTGCCTGGTATTGAACCTATTTCAAAACCACTGTATCGCATGGCCTTAGTTGAGCTGAGGAGCTCAAGAGACAGTTACAGGAGTTGTTGGATACGGGTTCATTAGACTAAGTGTTTCACCTTGGGGAGCACCAATTTTGTTTGTGAAGAAGAAAGATGGAAGCCTCTGATTATGTATAGATTACAGATTGTTGAATAAGGCTACCATCAAGAATAGGTATCCCCTTCCACGTATTGATGACTTATTGGATCAGCTTCGGGGAGCACAGGTCTTTTCTAATATTGATCTGAGGTCTGGGTATCATCAGTTGAGAGTTCGGAGTGGAGATGTACCCAAGACAACATTTAGGACTCGATATGGCCACTATGAGTTTTTGGTTATGCCATTCAGATTGACAAATGCTCCCGTAACTTTCATGGCTTTGATGAAAGATGTGTTCAAGCCATATTTGGATCAGTTTGTTATCGTCTTCATCGATGACATATTGGTATACTCGAGATCCAAGGAGGAGCATGAGCAACACCTCAGGATTGTATTGCAGACCCTACGAGAGCAGTTTGCTAGCCTCAGTTTGAGAGTTGTGCCTTCTAACATGGATATGGACGGTATGATTGCTAGTCTATGCTTGGAGCCAGATCTGTTGGACAAGATCATACAGGCTTAACAGACTGATCCGTATTGTATTGATAGCATTGGTCAGATACAGAAGGGCACAGTGACTAATTTTGAGTTGAGTTCTGATGGACTACTGAGGTTCAGAGGTAGATTGTGTGTTCCCAATGACCCAAAGCTCAGGAAATTAATTTTGTCAAAAGCTCATTCTTCGAGGTACACGTTGTATCCGAGAAGTAACAAGATGTAACAGAACCTCCAGAAGGTGTACTGGTGGTCGGGTATGAAGAAGGACGTGGTAGATTTTGTGGCGAGATGTCTCACATGTAGCAGGTGAAGGTAGAGCATCAGAGACCTGCAGGGTTATTGCAGCCTTTACCTATACCGACATGGAAATAGGAGCATATCACTATACATTTCGTGATGGGTTTACCGAAGACCCGTAGGAATCACGATGCGATATGTGTGATCATTGATAAACTGACGAAATTAGCCCACTTCCTAGCTATGAGAGCTATCGATACACTGAGTTCATTGGCAGAGTTGTATGTACGCGAGGTAGTGAGGTTACATGGTGTTCCAGTGAGCATTATCTCGGATAGGGATTCCCACTTCACCTCCTATTTTTTGGAACATTTTCAGGAAGCCATGGGAACCTAGTTGAGTTTGAGCACCACTTTTCATCCTCAAATAGATGGTTAGTCAAAGAAGACTATATAAACTCTGGACGATATGTTGAGACCATGTGTGCTAGATTTTAAATGCTCATGGGATGATCATTTACCACTAGCCGAATTCACCTATAACAACGGTTATTATTCAAGTATCGGGATGGCACCGTCTGAGGCTTTGTATGGTCGTAGATATCGTTCCCCTATCGGTTGGAAAGAAGTGGTTGACCATAAGATTTTTACTCCTGATTTGGTTACGCAGGCCTCTGAGGATGTCCGATTAATTGTTAAGAGATTGAGGACAGCTCAGAGTAGACAGAAGAATTATACTGACAGAAGATGAAGGCCACTTGAATTCGCAGTTGGTGAGTCAGTGTTTTTTAAGGTTTCTCCTTCCAAAGGTATAGCGAGATTTGGGAAGAGGGGTAAGTTGAGTCCTCGCTACATTGGACCATTTGAGATACTTGATCGAGTGGAAGATAAGGCCTATAGGTTGGCGTTGTCACCGGACTTATCAGGCTTGCATAACATCTTTCACATTTCGATGCTTCGAAAGTATCATCCAGATCCGACCCATGTGATTCGGTATAAGCCATTGGAGCCATTGGAGCCATTGGTATAAACCAATCCGAATACTGGATAGGAAGGAAAAAGTGTTATGGAACAAGACGATTTCGCTTGTTAAGGTTCTCTGGCAGCACCACAATTTAGAAGAAGCTGCCTAGGAGTTAGAGAGCCTGATACGGGAACAGTACCCCTGACTTTTTAAAGAATAACTTGGTTCTAATTTGAAGGACCACATTTCCTAAAGGAGGGGAGGAATGTAAGGCCCGTAAATTCATATGTATTCTTTATGATTCTGTGATGTATAGACAAGTTACATTATATATGAATCATAAGAAATAAATATTTTTAAGTTCTAAGTGTGAATGAAATGCAAAATGAGTAGTGAAGCAAGCGGATATGAATTTACCTTTGAAAAATCTGGGAAAATTATAGCTGGAATGTTGTAGATGAAGGGCAAATTGATCCCATTGCAATGGGAGATCGATCTCATTACCTTGAAATGTAACGCCAAAGCATTCTGCAAAAAGGAGATCGATCCCTCATTCAAAGTAGATCGATCTCTAAAGGATTCTAGATAGCAAAGATCAATCTCTTCTCAAAGCCAGATTGATCTCTAAGTGATTCTGCCTGGCCAAGATTGATCCCATACCAAGAGGCAGATCGATCCCACCTTCTAAATGTCGAATTCTGAAAGAGTTAAAACAAAGGGCAGATCAATCTCTCATTACTAGGAGATCGATCTCATGAGGCAATTCTATAAAAACTCGATAGCTACATCTTCTTTCCCGAAAACAGTAAATTTCTCCATTTACAGCAAAGTGAAACCTAGCTTTCTCACTCTAAGAATCATCACCTTTCGATCAGATTTGAGAGAGATTTATTTCAGCAAAGTTGTCCCTTGTGAAGAGGATAACAACATAGTTGAAAACTAGAGGCTGAAATTCTGAATTGAAGGAGCAAAGTGATTTTCCCCAAATTTGGCAAAAAAGAGGAAAAGTTAAGCTAGGTAAGATTTCAATACACCAACTTCAAGTATGTTAATATAGGCATTTTGGTGAGTTGATTGGTGTATGTTTTATTGGCTAAAAACACCATTGAACGTGTTAAATCTTCTATAACCTAAAATGAGCTTAGTGTGATAAAGTGAGAGAAAGCTTATTAGGCATGGATTTAATTATGATTTAAGCATATAGTGATGTTATTAAGCATGTATACATGATTGTAAGATAGTATTGTGAAATACATGTGTTAGAATAGATGATGATTGAAAATAGGCATATGAGATGTATGGTGAAATGTCATAGTGGAAAAAAATGATGAACTTGAGGCATTGGGAGATTAATGTCAGTTCAATTCGAATTAGTAGTCTTGATAAGTCTAATAGATTCTCGAGAAATGAATTGTAAAATCGAAATGGACTTAAGAGAGAGTAAGGTCCAATAAGATGTAATAAGGCCAAATAGGTGTAAAAGGCCTAATGCATTGATTTGAAATTCATCCGAGTGAAAATTAAGTATATTAAAGTATACTGATGTGAATGGTTATTTACAGCTCCGGAGTTTATATTGGGGGCTGATCGGACTGCGAGATTTAGCAGCACCGAGGAAGTGAGGTCACATGACGTGATCAGAGGTAAGGGACTTTTGCGGGTAGTTAGAGATATCTGCACGTATTTTCGTCTACGTTTGTATTTCCCTTAAGAAAATAGTCTGAGGGTCAAAGAAAGTGAATAAAATCTTAAGAGACTAAAAAAAGGGTAAATTACGATTTTCCCCTATTAAGGGTAAAAAGGGTCAACTTTTGGGAAAAGTTGTAAAAAACTTAAGAAGCATGTTTTTAACTAGTTTTAACATTGTTTGACAGTTGCATAGATAGACTGGCTAATGTTTTCATGTTATATGCGAAAACATGCACGTTATAATGTCGATTTGATTTAATTGAGTGAATTCATTTGAAATAAGCGATCTATCAAATTGTGTGAAAACCAATCGTGCTAGAGCACAACTCGCACTGGATTTTATATGTTTTCCACCCCATTAGTGCTAGAGGGATACTCGCATTAGATTTTACATGATATGTATCACATAGTACTTGAGCATTTCTCGTACTTAATTTTAACGCGATTTGTTAATGATAGAGTATTGGAGCGTTACTCGTACTCAGTTTTATTGATTGATGCATGACAGAGTACTGGAGCATTGCTCGTACTCAGTTTTACATTGCATAGTGGTGGGAGCATTGCTCGCACTAGATTTATATGACTTCTGCATAAGGTCGTGCTGGAGTTTACTCGCACGTACCAATTTTGAAAGAGCTAGCATGAAACAGCCGTGCTGGGAGCCTGTGCAGAGTGTGTGTTGCACCGATTATATGCTCGCATGTGCATTTTGAGATATGGCAGAGGGCTATTGAAACTGTATTCATGGTATGGGGTAGATAAGACCTATGACAAGCACCCCCGATTGTGATATTGTGTCCATGGAGTACTTTGTACCGTGTATGTCACAAGGAGTATGCTGTACCGTGTGTACACGATGATGTAGAGTCGTTGGCTGACGGTTGAGGATTTAACCCACTCCCGTTACAGCAAATGTGAGGCCCCGCACACCGAGTACTGTGTAGTCTGGGATCACGAAAAAATGGGATATGATCGTAATCCTCGAACATGTAGTTGCCTATCTAATCTCACTGGATAACAATAATGAAGTGTTTCTTTATCCATAAGTCTTCAGACTAATTATGATTATTATACTTATTTACATAAAATCCATGGTACATATTAGCCTTGCAAGTGAATTTGTGAATTGTAAAAGAATAACCCGAGGAATAGGTGAGGCCCAGATTTTTCATGTTTTTACATGATGATATGTCATATTTGTTTTGATTTAAATTGATATGGCATAATGAAATGTGATTTACAGTAATTACATGACAATGCAATGTTTTACATAAATTGCTGAGGTTATTAGACCAGCATGTTTTCAGTTCATACTGATGATTTATATCTATATATACATACTTACATAAATGTTTCAAGAAAGATACATGCTTTAGATGTGAATCGAAAAGGAAATGATTTCATAGCATGAGCATTATATTTTGTAGATAGTGTGGTTATCTACTTGCTTGCCTTATTTCCTTACTGAGCTGTGAGCTCACCCCTTTTTATTTCCTCCTCTCTACAGAGCGTTCACAGTAGTTGAGCACGGCTGAGGACTGGTATTCTTTTATCCATTGTACACCCATCATACGAAAGGTATACACATTTGAAACGTTTTGTACTGAACAATGTAAAAGCACAGTTATGTAAACGAATGTACTGTCGGGGATGTATATGTACATGTATTTGTATTTAATATATGTAAATTACTTATAAGAATGAGTACTTATGGTCAATAGATAATTATATTGACATGTATGCATGTTATGAAATGAATGTAGTTGAGGTGACTAATACCGAATCACAGCCCAACAGTTTGGTGATTGAATTATGACAAAAGGAAAGGTATGTAAAATGCGAAAAATTTGTAGTGATTTTGGTAAGTCACGGGCGGTCGTGACAAGATTAAAATTCATAATCTCAACATCATGACTTGATTTTATCTTCAACCTTCTTAGAAAACAATTCCTTAATTATTAATTGGCTAGAAGAATTATTGAATCAAGAAATCAAGAGACAAAAAGGGCGGCAACAAGGGAACTTTTCCACAAGGTTTTGCTGCCTATATTAGGGTTTCAATGCTTCATGATGGTTGGACATAATAAGGCTTTATAAGCTATGGTTTATCTCTTTTTAATTGGTAAAATAATCCTTTAGCCTAAAAACTTATTATAATTATAATTTAATCCCATAACTTAATTAAACGCTTTTAATTAAGTCCACTTAATTAAACATTTTAATTAGTCCCAAATATAATTCTCTCTTAACAAGACCAATTAGGAAATTCTAATTTTCAAGCCTAGCAATTTAACTTAATCTATTTTGTTATCTTATTATGTGTGACCCATTAGGCTTCCAACATGTTGATAACAAATTAAATTATTTATTTAATTCATAGATCAAGAGTGGCATTTAGTAATGCATCATGCTCATTCAAATGTTAGAAAGGTCAAATGATTTAACCAACCTATTTAGTGCACAACATATCAGTGTAATTCAATTATTTCATCTCAATATCTCAACAAAAAAAAAAGGATAGAGTTTGACTCATTGTCTACTCTATGCACATTTACATTTTTTACTTTAAGCTACCAACATTAACTCTAACTTATATTTTGCATTGACCAAGGACTTTAAGCTAATGTGAGCTTGGATACGTGAGATATTATTTCCTTAAGTTACTCAGGGAGATGAATCCTCATCTTGACTACTCCTTCACCATCATATGCTTCGAGATATACCCAAAAAACATTTGTTTTAAGCATTTGGCTACTTCCAAACCCGCAAGACTGAAATCAAAATACGTCAATCCATATATAAGATGACTTGGTATCTCAAATCTAAGGATTACTTACATTGTTGTCAAATGAGAGTATATTTCATAGGCATTTAAGTGACACTACCAAATGAAACTCTCATAGTGGATCATTTTCAGTGAACTTATTATCTAATAAGTACCCACATGCTATCCTTAAATATCTCTATATTTCAATCTATGGGATTGGTTGCAGACTTCACAAGTACGAGGCTTGGCATGTATTGATCTTTAATCACTATCAATGCTCATTCTTAATAGTACAATGACCAAGAATAAGTTTATGATCAAAGCTTTGATACATAGTGATCCAATAATTGTAACACATTAAAATTCACTTGCAAGGCTAATATGTACCATGGATTTTATGTAAATAAGTATAATAATCATAATTAGTCTGAAGACTTATGGATAAAGAAACACTTCATTATTGTTATCAAAACTTAAAGTCACAACCATATAAATATAAATGACATAAAAAATAACCATAAATTGTTTACTTAAATGAAGTCTTGATCAGCTTACAAGGCTTACACTAATAGCATATTTTTGGATTTAAGTTTCTACTTTTTTAACTCGAGTTTTTCGAATTCAAACCTTTAGCTTTTTTAATCAATTTGAATTGATCTGGGTTCACATTTTTATTCAATTTGAATTGATCTGAGTTCGATCACGAATCATTTTGAATGGATTTTTGAGGTCGAATCAACTTTGCCAACTTTAAATCAAAAGACAAGTTGTAATAAAATGGCTTAAAAAAAGTGAATATGATGGTCATGATTTGTCTTTTTTGAGGAGCTTAGTTTATGCTATGTACCATCATGGTTAATTGTATAGAAACGGGCACACAAAGATTAGATTTGTGCCCTGTTGCAAGGTTCCACAAGCCTTAAGGTAAGTTAGGGCTTGATTAAGGGTTTGTTACGTTAAGCCACGACCCACAAGTAGCAAAAGCGAACTGAAAATTCCTTATTTCTCTTAACCATTATTTTTTAATATGTTATCATTATTTCTCTTAACGATTATTATTTTATATGTTATCATTGCAGTTTTTAAATTTCATAAACTAAATTAAGATGATGACGCATATCTTATTTCATACATAAATATATTTTAAAATTCCATTAAGGGTATGTGTCATCATCTTCTTTTATTTGTAAAGTTTAAATACTCTACTAACAGTATATTGGATAATAATTCTTTCTTCGAGACCTTAATTTCACTAAAAGAAAATTGACATTTACCGACACTTATAAGTGTCGATAAAAGACAAATGAACCGCCGATAAAGATCTCATCGACAATTCATTCATCGTCGACTGATTATCTGCTAAGTGAATGCCAATAAAGGTCCCCTGACAATCAAGTATACTTGTGCTGAAATAAGTACAATAAATACCGACTTGATTTTTTCCAATGCTTCTAAATACCTTTAAAAGCAATATGTTTTTAAAAAATTTTAAATTTATTGAGCTTTAATTTAAATTTAAAAGCTTTTACCGGCAATTAAAAATGTAAGTAAAAGTCTTATTTGAAAATTTTATATTTGTTGAATTTCATTTTAAATTTAAAAGCTTGGTTAATTTTTGTGTTTTTGAAATTTTGTTTTTGTTTTTGTTTTTTGTCAACATGTGCCTCATTAGTAATTCATGTCCGTTGCACTAATCATCAAAGAAATATCATTTGCACCGTAAATCTCATGCATTAACAATTTCCTAACAGTTGCAACTTTCATTTGTTCAAAGTTCAATTAGGAACAAAAAGTTATCACAAATAGCAATTACCTCAAAGCAACAATTAATTTCACCAACTAATAATATTCTTAAAAAACCATTTTAAATGGCTACAAAAATTGTCTAAACTTCCTAGAAGTTGTATACCTATTATCATCCTCAAAAGCTTCCATCTTCAGGTATTTGCATGTAATGAACCCAAAGAACTTGATGCATATGAAACCTACAACATAAAAAAAGAAAGGACGAAGCCTCATAATTCAAGTATTTGCACAAATGAATAATAAGAAAAGACAAGATAGGGATGAATGAAGTAAAGATCAGCAAAGAAGACAAGAAATCAGGTTCTAAATTTAACATTGAAAGGCATGAAAACACTAATAAGCTGATCTTGCAGCGATTGGAATCCATATAAAGGAAGACCAAGGAGTATTGCAACCTTCTTCTGAATAATGTTTCTGAAACTTCTTTGACGTTCCATAAACTAACAGATTTTGGCATTTGCACAGGATAAAGACAATGCTAAACAGAATGAAAGACTGAGCAACAAACAATTATTCTTTCAGAATATAGATTATGCCCTTGACCTTTCTCTGATTTACACCTTGACATTTTCAATTTTCCCTGGTTTCTTATTTGAAGACACTGGTGAACACAAGTTGGGTTCATGGTAAGTATTCCAGTGCCCAAACTCAACATTGATAGTGGTGAGTTGGATTTATAGATTCAGGGTGAACACAAGAAATCCCCAAATACAACAGACCAAGAACAAGCTATCCCTTAACAAACTCAAGATAAAGTTACTACATCATTTAATTCCTATAAATAAAGGAGACTTACCAAAATTGATAACTGGATTATTTTTCTAATTGCTTAAATTAGAAAAGGAAATCCTATTGATAAAGGAGATCCAAATCATTAAGTTCCTATTTATCTTGTTAGTTCGTCTGTCAGAGATCCAAATCAGGAAAATAATCAACATAAGCTCGCATCATCAATATTTAGTAATCAAGTTTTTTATCCCAATTATTTGCCTAAGAATTGAATGATGATTAAACACCAAAGTTTCTTTGGATATTGTACATATGCAATAACAAAAAGTAAAAATATACAGCAAATGGTTGTAAGATAAATGGTGAGCTTAAAATAGGATTAAAAAGTGAAAGCACACAGTGTACTCACTTCAATGTTTTATTACCGTCATTGGAGTAGCGCTCAACTATATCAAACCATGCATCAGGAGCACTTGCTATAGGTCTTCTGAAACAATCCTACAGAGGTGAAAATTTAAAACATATTAGCAGCATTAATTACCAAACTTGATAATTGGATTAAGTTCCTATAAATAAAGGAGACTTACCAAAATTGATCATTAAGTAAACCTTTTTGGCTCAATTTGCAGTTTTATTAATTGAAACTTAAAAAGAAATCCTCGACTCAAATCTCAGGGAAAAGCACCATATTTTTGCACCCTTGCATCTGAGTCCTGAATCTTCCTAAGCAGCAGGGTTAGAGCCATAGATAGATGTTCATCAGAACAAATCTGAACTCACGGTCAGTGCTACTCTAAACTACTTAAAAGTCAAGCCAAACTACAAGTAAATGATAAGAATCATTTTAAACTCCACAAGCTTAAATTTGGAAAGAAAACATAACAAGGTACATTAGATAAAAAGAATTGAAATTTGGAGGAAAAGAAAAGCAGAAACAGACTTGGAAACTGAGCATTCCTCAAGCTGCTTGACCTCTTGGCCAGCTATTTACACCTTTCCTAGCTATTTGATCTTTGCACGCAAACTAAAAAAACCTTTATTATCTGCCATCGGTGGAACTTATTACCAAAGGACTGCTTTGCTTTCTACAATAGCAACGAACCAGGTTTTTTTTTTTAAGGCTTACATATGGCACACAATATTATATTAGAAGGAATAAAAATGCAAAGATAAAGAGAATAACAAAAGAAAATGATACATTACCAGAAGAAAATCTGCTTAACCTCTCGACATGCATTCTCAAATGCAAATCTTAAAAAGTGGCTAACCCTTGCACATATTCACTACTAAGCTTAGACTTTTCAATCCAACTCTTATCCATGGTTTTAGTAGTTATGGCAAAAGAAAACAACCAATGAAGGATAGCACAACCTAGAAAATAACAAAGCAAATTTTAGGAATATTAACATATAAATTATGTTCAATTACAAACTATCCTAATAGAAATAACTTAATATATATATATATATATATATATATATATATATATATATATATATACTTGATTCAAAATAAATTTAGTAATAAATATACAAATATTGATAACCCAAGTAGGTCCCCATGAATGAAGAAGTGCACAAGCACATATCCAACACATTCCTTTAACTTACAAAAGAAAATAAGTGTAAAAATAATTAAATCAATAACAATCCAGAATTTAAGGTTTGGCAAAGCATGTCAATGCTCACAATTAGTTTGGACTTAGAGTGTGTAATATGGTTTGTATAGATGCATGTGTTTATATCTCTGTTAAAGGGGCAAGTGAAAAAGAAAATTTTCACCAGCAAACAAGATAAAAACGAGAAGAGGGTCAGATCATAATGTATAATGACCAAATCATTCATCAAGTCTGCAAACTAAATACTCATTTCTTAATGTGAGTTAGCTCAGCTTCCCAAAAATTGCACTTACTGCATTCCATTTTATTATTATCTAATAGATATAATTTACCCCAGCCCAGCCCAGTCACGCGCCTGGACTCCAAAATAATAAAATTTTGAGGCCCACACAAATATGAGTCATGAGCTCATCAAAAGCAACTCAGAAATATCTATAAATACCCCCAGGTATGATCAGAAAAACCTTAATCTCTATTTTATTTACTAAAACTCTGCTGAAAAAGTCTTCTGACTTAAGCATCGGAGTGCGCGTGCAGGGACAAATCCCTACACCTCTCTGATTTTTACTGTTTTTGCAGAACATCCAAGACACGTGGAAAAGATCACATCAACATCATTTCATTGTTATTTAGAGCAACAACAATTGGCACCGTTTGTGAAAAATCGAAAGAAAAAAGCTATGGTACGGATACATTCGAGAGGGACTAGAACCGATGAATAATACAAAAAAATCAAAATTCGAAGCCAAAACGACGTTTTTTGGAGAAAAATCCCGGGCAACGCGTCAACACGTAAATCTTGAAAAGTTACATGGATTCAAAAAACAAATTCACCTCAATCGAACCAGGGAGCACAAAGTTATGGCCTTCTAAAGTTTCGAACACAAGGAGAGACTCTGCTGCAACTCTATCACGCACTCTGCCGCAACTCTGTCGCCATATCAACACTCTGTCGCGCACACTCTGCCGCAGACTGTGCACACTCTGGGGCGCACCCTATCGACACTCTGCCGCAACTCTATCGCCCATGTCAACACTCTGCCGCACACTCTGGCGCGCACCCTATTGACACTCTGCCGCAGCTCTGTTGCCATATCAACACTCTGCCGCACACCTGCGCACACTCTGGCGCGCACCCTATCGACACTCTGCCGGAACTCTGTCGCCCATATCAACACTCTGCCGCAGACTCTGCGCACACTGTCGCGAGAGTTTGCCGCACTCACTGACGCGCGAGACCCCTGTCGCACACACTGCCGCACGAGAGTCTGCCACACATTGACGCGAGACCCTGCCACACACCTGTGCACACTGTCGCGCACGCTGCAGCACACTCCGTCGCCCATATCAACACTCTGCCGCACACCTGCGCACACTGTAGCGCAAACTCTGCCGCAGACTCTGCACACACTCTGGCGCGCACATTGTCGCGAGAGTCTGCCGCACTCACCGACACGCAAGACCCCTGTCGCGCACACTGCCGCACGAGTCTACCGCACACTTTGACGCGAGACCCTGCCGCACACCTACACACACTCTGTCGCGCACGTTGCCGCACACTCTGACGCGAGCCCTACCGCGCGATACTTTGCCGCACACCTGCGCACACTCTGTCGCGCATCCTACCGCGCACCCCTACTGCGCGAGACTCTGCCGCACACCTTGTCCCGTAAGGCACGAGACTCTGTCGCGCACTCTGCCACTCATCCTGTCGCGCGAGACCCTGCCGTGCAGTTTCAGATTCCTGCCACAAGGCTGAGGGAGCACTACCATGCGGCACATTTTCAAAACCCTGTCGCAGGGACCAATACTCAGGACCCTGTCCCCAGGGTGAGGGAGATAAACCCCACCACAGAGTTCGGGAGGCAAACCTCTGCCGCAGGGTTTGATCGGAATTAATTCGAAATTCATCAGTCTAGGGAACAGGAGAGACAGAGCCCTCCCTCAACAACTAGAAGGCAGCAGGCTAGTGGTTAGAACAATCTTAACTCCTTAGACTATTTCGAAGGTTCAAGGCAAAATCATAGAATGAGAGGTGTTGGAAGAAAGCATCCAGTGCAAAGACACGAGAGAAGAAGCTTTCATTCAAATGACTCAGACTCTTCTAGTACCGAGGAAAGGGGAGCACATTCGACCCGAGAATTGGAGAAGAACATGAAAAAAGTCATAGAAATGATTCTGGAGAAGAAAAAACTGGTGTCTTCAGAAGGCAGCCAAATGAGGAAAATCTCATATTGTCTAGAGATCATGGACAAGCTATTGCCAAAGAAGTTCAAGATGCCCTAAATGACTACTTATCCTGACAAAACCGACCCGTATGACTATATGCAAAATTACGAGTCTCCTTTGATACTCCATGGATTGGAGGATGAAATAATGTGTAGAGTTTTTTCGCTCACGCTAACGGGACATACCTTGAAATGGTTGAATGAGCTGAAAGAAGATTCCATCTCGTCTTTTGATCAGTTACGAAGCAAATTTTTGAAAGCCTTCATAATCAATACCCTGCGAAAAAAGGACGCGACCTACTTGCTTACACTCAAGCAAGGAAACAAGGAGTCGTTGAAAAGTTATGTTGATCATTTTCGGGATACGATTCTAAAAGTGAAAGATCTACAAGTTAGAGTAATTATGGCAGCAATGCTACAAGGAACAAAAGTTGAAATGCGTAGCTATGACAGCAATGCTACAAGGAACAAAAGTTGAAATGCTATAAGAGTCCCTTGATCAACCCACAATCATATTAGATTTATGTGATCGAGCAAATAAGTATGTAGCCCAAGAGGATGTATTGAAGATGGTACAGTCACGAGAAGTGAAGAAAGAAAGAAAAAGAGAGAGATGTACCTGAAATGAGCTCTTTTAGACCTGATAGATTGGATAAAGCTCCCAGGCTTAGGTACGAAAGCTATGCTAAGCTAAACGAGCCCTACGCTGACATTGAAGGGATTGGACTGTTAGAATTCCCGAAGAAGAAAGTAGGAAACGTAGGCCAACACATAGATGCTTACTGTGACTTCCATTTCGCTCATGGTCATTTTACGAAAAGGTGAAAGCATTAGTTGACCAGTTGGAAAGGTTCGCGAAGGGAAGATTAATCGTTTCTTTTGAAAAAACGAAAGAGCTCATTACCCTCCTCGAGATCGAAGAGATAATCGCCCACAAAATAGGCAAAACAGGCCAAAAAATGAGGAAGAAGCTAGAGCAAATTCCAGAAGGTAACCGATAAGATAATGAACCAACTAGACCAGCTATAAATATCATAGCAGTTGAAAATTCAATGGTGGAAAATTCCTCTATCATAGCAGGTCAGCCTATTATGTTCACCTCAGCAAATCGGGAAGATAATATCATCCCCACGATGATCCTATGGCTATCTCAGCAGTGGTGATGAAATAGTTAATCGAATCTTGGTAGACAACGGAAGTTTGGGGAACAAGTAAAGATAGTCGAAAAAACCCAAAACATGTAACTCGACAAGTGTTATTTATGGTCGTAAAGTCAACTTCGACTTTTAAAACATAATTCTGGGAAGATCTCTATTGAATGCCATGAGGGTTGCCATCTCTCCTTGCTACCTGTTAATAAAGTTTCATACCCCCAATGGAGTTGAACAAGTGCGAGGGGATCAAAAGAAGGCTTGTACATGTTATATCGCCTCTACTACATGCAAAGGAATAGAGAGAAATGAGGCATTATCTATAGCTGACCTTCCAAAACCCCAACTTCTCAAAGATCTGGTGTTGAAAAAGTCACACAACCTATGCTCTGAAAGAGAATGAAATTCAGAGCTAATCGAGAAAATCACATTAAATCAGACAGATGATTGGACCCAACATCTGTAACCTTGAATTTTTGCAAGGAGGACATGGATTTCAAGTCACTTGAAATTATACTAAAATTAGCCATTTACATTATGTTTCCTTATATTTTTACATCTTCACATTATTATCTGTTTATTCTGAATATGTTGTCACGAGATGCTTTGAATAAATGAAATTTCTTTATTCTTATATTTATCTTACTGATACTCATAAATATGAATTTTGTGACAGAAAATCAAACGAGCCGTAAGAGCCTGAGGCGCAATAACGTCACTGTGACTAGGCGTAAAAAATCAGACGAGCCGTAAGAGCCTGAGACGCAATAGCGTCATTGTGGCCAGGCGTAAAAAATCAGACGAGCCGTAAGAGCTTGAGGCGCAATAGCATCACTGTGACCAGGCGTAAAAGATCAGACGAGCCGTAAGAGCCCGAGGCGCAATAGCGTCACTGTGGCCAGGCGTAAAAGATCAGAAGAGCCCTAAGAACCTGAGGCGCAATAGCGTCACTGTTGCCAGGCGTAAAAAATCAGACGAGCCGTAAGAGCCTGAAGCGCAATATCGTCACTGTGACCAGGCGTAAAAATCAGACGAGCCGTAAGAGCCTGAGGCGCAATAGCGTCACTGTGGCCAGGCGTAAAAGATCAGACGAGCCGTAAGAACCTGGCGTCACTGTGGCCAGGCGTAAAAAATCAGACGAGCCGTAAGAGCCTGAGGAGCAATAGCATCACTGTGGCTAGGCGTAAAAGACAGATGAGCCGTAAAAGTCGGAGGCTCAATAGTGTCACTGTGGCCAGGCGTAAAAAAGAGACGAACCGTAAGAGCCTGAGGCGCGATAGCGTCACTGTGGCCAGGCATTGAAAATGAACAAGCCGTAAGAGCCTGAGGAGCGATAGCGTCACTATGGCCAGGCGTTGAAAACGAATAAGCCGTAAGAGCCTGAGTTGCGATAGTGTCACGACGGCTAGGCATCTGAAAAGACTTGTCGTAAGAGCCAAAGGTACAAAGACGTCACGGCGGCCAGACATTTGAAAACAAGCAGGCCATAGTGCCAGAGGCGCGAATGGGTCGAGACGGCCAGACATTAGAAAAAGATGTGTCATGATACGAGAGACGCGAATGCGTCACGGCAGCCGGCCATCAGGAAAAGATTTATATAAAAAGACTTGAAACGAAAAATGCACGAGCTAAGCCGCGAAAAAAATACAAAAACTTAAAACGAAGAATGCACGAGGTAAGTTAAGCACTCAAATAAGGGCTTGAAGCAAAAATGCGTGAGGTAAACTAAACACTCCGATGAAAATTCGACTTCAGAATCTAACGTAAGGACTTGACGTGAGATTACAATGAGAACATATGTACTCTTCGGCAAGGTTATACCTAGCGAAAGAGTGGGAAACAATTGTTGTGCATGATATTAAGAATAAAAAAAAATGCTCCAAGTGGCACACGAAGAAAATGAGTATAGGTATGAGAAAATCTGACATTTAATGAAAAAGGCATATGCGTAATTAGTGACAGAGAGAAACCCCTATAAATAGGGGCCAGTTCTTATTCATAAACCAGATTTAAGAACTTCATACAAAAACTCTGTCAAACTTTCTGTCTGACCTAAGCATCGGAGTGCAAACGCAGGGGAGAATCCCTGTGTTCCTCTGATCTTCTTTTTTACTGAAACTCTTGGCAACAAGTGGCAAGAAACCCGAAGAGAAGACATCAGCGATTTATCATCATTGTTTCAGGTAACAACTATTCTAGAAAACCATAATCCTCCTATTATACTCTTACATAGGAAAATTTCCTATGAAAGAGTGGGGAGCAATTGATAGAGGTAATTTACCCCAGTCCAGTAACGCGTCTGGGCTCCAAAATACAAAATGCCCAAAATAATAAAATTTTGAGGCCCACACAAATATGAGTCCTGAACTCATCAAAAGCAACTCAGAAATATTTATAAATACCCCAGGTATGATCAAAAAAACCCTAATCTCTATTTTGTTTACTAAAACTCTGCTGAAAAAATCTTTTGACTTAAGCATCGGAGTGCGCGTGCAGAGGTAAATCCCTGCACCTCTCTGATTTTCACTGTTTTTGTAAAACATTCAAGACACATGGAGAAAATCACATCAACATCATTTCATTGTTGTTTAAAGCAACAACATTATCATTTTTTTTTTAATTTTAAGAAACCAAAATGACCTTAACCTCCAAGTCACCCACCCTACGCTTATATTCATTTAAGAAAGAACTTCCGAAATGAAGACAAAAATCAACTGCAGGGTCAACAAATCTGATGCATACCCATGACTACAAGCAGGTAACTAAGGGATTATATTATCTGTAGAACCAAAAGCCAGCAACTAACAATTCCAAACAGCATTATGCTTGATACAACAAAAACATATCACATGGGAAGGGGAAAACAATTGTACCTTGACACAGAACGAGACCTTGATGCAGAGCGGGATCGAGGAGACCTAGATCTTGACTTAGCAGGTCACTTGCGTGAAGGTTTTGCTCTTGGAGACTTGCCACGGCTCCAGCTCCGATTGTCTCTGACCGCGATTGCAACTACGCCTGCAACTTCTTGAGAGAGATCGGACCTTGGATGTTGTAAACATAAAACATGCCGAAAATCAATATCAACCGATTGAATCGCCCTTTTCTAAACTAAAAATTATACCATATTTGCCAAAACAAACGTGAATTGAACTAGAAAATAGCAGAAACTTTAAAAATAAATCGAAATGAAAGAATGCAGTAAAGGCAAAAATAAAATGTCTCAAAATAGGGGAAGCATCAGGTGTACTAGAACCGATCAGCAGAGAGTACCCCCAGGAATTCCCAATTCCACCAACGGTAAAAGCAGAGGAGAGAAACGCTACAGCGATTCTCGATTCCAGCAGCGGTAAAAAACAGAGGAGAGAAACGCTGCAGCTATTCCCGATTCCAGGGACGGCCACTAACGTCTAGTTGTGAATATCCATTTAGATCGGCGAGGATGAGCCAATGAAGAACAGTAATGTGTATGATGGAGAGAGGAGAGCTGAGCGATGGAAAGATGAGTGTTAAGGAGAAGAGATCTCGAAGCGTGATGAGAGAAGCTGAGAAAATTAGGATGGAGAGAAGAGAGAATCTGAGAAATTTTCGTGATGGAGAGAAGCGGCTGAGAAATGAGAAAAGAGAAAAGTGCTGCTGAGAAATTTGGGAAAGTGTAGAGTTTAGGGATGTTTTAAATGAAAAAGTGCCCCTAAAAGTTATAATATTACCTATTTATAAATTTATGTTCGTAAAAATTTGATCGACTCAGGTACTTAAGGGCATTTTTCATAACCCAAAAAAAAAAAAAAAAACTGCGGGTAACGGCATATAGTTTTGTAGTGATTTTCAGTATTCTCTAAATTTTAGTATAATTTTGTTCAAATTTTATTTTGAAACTTTAATAATGAATTTGATGTAGAAACCTTTTACTTAGATACGTACTATTGCATTCAATTTTTTTTCTTTCTTTAAATCAATCAAGTTGGCATATAATAATTTATACAATTACTTTGCTACCAATTTTATCTTAAACAAATTCTTTTTCCTCAATAAATGAAAACACAAATTAAGTTGACTTCAATTATTTTTTTTATTAGTGGTACATAAAATCAGTTTGACAAATAGTTTTGATAAAGGAACATCCATCGTTAGATCTTGAAATTTTTGTTATAAGGTTTTTACACAAAAAGTACACGTACATTAAGCAAGGAAAAACGCCTAAAATTATTGAAGGGAAAAAAGAAATGAAATGAATAAGAATCATCGATGGCGATTCACTTTTGTTGTGGCGTTTTAATTCAGTCGGTAGCGATTCACTCAACCGTATTGTTTATTTTGGGTCTCGCATTTACGACCCCGCCCTCACGATTTTATCGCGTCCTCATAGGTTCGAACCCAAGACCTTAAAGTCTTTGTTCTTACACAAATGATACAAATTGCTCCACTGAAACACTTGGTATCATTTGTGTAAGAACAAAGACTTTAAGATCTTGGATTCGAACCTCTGAGAATGCGATAAAATCGTGAGGGTGGGGTCGTAAAGACGGGGCCCAAAACGAACAATACGGTTGAGTGGATCGTTACCAGCTGAGCTAGACGCCACAACAAAACCCGATTGAGTGGATCGTTACCGGCTGAATTAGGATGCCACAACAATTTCAAACAATATAAAAGCTTTTAAATCATAAAAACCTGAAACAGGAAATGTATGAAGAGTGGCATGTAAAATATTAAACTTCAATAAAGGTTGGTGCTGCACAACTTGCAGGATTCGACATTTTGGGATGTCGTCTCACTTACAATTACAAGGAGAACAAAAACACTCAAACTGCCTCTCCAGCACCATCTTCAACATCGACAGCCTTTCTTTTGGGTAAACACTTCCATTCTATTGGTCGAACTTCTGCACTTTCCCACTCCCAGCCGGCTGTCCCCAGCTTCGACTTGGTTTCTGTTTACGTCCATCTCCTGCTTCTCACACTCAGCGCGTAGCGCCCACTTCCTTCGCTTCCTTCCTATTTATAATTAGGCAGGCATGCACAAGTTGAGAATTAATGGGAAGGGCACTTAACTATTTTGGCCATTTCTCGAGAGGGTCTAAATTGGTTAAAAAAAGGTCGCCACAGGAATAACGTTGCCATCAGAACTCTGATAAGAAGCTTCCATTGAATGAATAGAGGACACGTAGCTGATGCTGAGTTCACTCTCATACGTCACTCGTGGGCCTTAACTGCATCTTTCTATTCTATTTCTTTTTCTTACCTTACTTTGCTCGGCTGTGCAATCATATTTCCACCCGTAAGTTTTAATGCATTTAGTGACATTTTGGAATTTACCGCAGCGTCGATGAATCAGATGCAGTAAGTTTGGTTACCTAAGATAAAAAGATAAAATTATTTTTTGTTTTTAATTTTAATTTTTTATTATATTATTAAAAATATATATTTTTAAGAAATAATTTTTCAACCTAGTCATATTTAATTTTATTATCAACCCAAATTAACTATATTAATTAATAGCTTCAATTCAACGGCAGATAAAAATTTCAGTGGCGTCTAGCGCAGCGAGAATGACAAAAGGATTTTGGCGGTGGTAGTCTCCATTGATTTGACACAAACAGGTCGGGTTTTATCCGAATCACAACTAAATCAAAGTTTGTTTGCATGGACAGGATTACTTTTTAATTAATTTTCTTTCCTTTCACGTGGGAGAAAGAAATACTGCTGGAGTCACTGTCTACCGGATGCAGCTACCTTGTCGTAAAATATCCCTCCTAAAAAAATTCCTCAATTAATCTGGTTCATTTAAAATGTGGATCTTCACATGAAAATCAAAGACTCGGGAGGAGATTTGGTTACTTAAATATCTGCTGCTTATGTTATAGTGAAACTCTTCGGTTCAAGTTCTGAAATTCGATGTAGTATTTACAGCACCCACAGCCAATTCCCGAACTTTTGTTCATGTGGCTACGAAGAAGCCCTGTTTAAAAGCTCACTTTTCACTATAATATGGTCAATAATTGTAGGAGGTTAATACAGTGAAAAGGAATCTAAGAGAACGAAAATCGAATTTTTGCAGGTTGAAACTAGAAGGTCGATTTAAACGTTGACGTGGCTGGCTATCCAGTGGTGTGTATCAGCGCCTGCAATCTCTAACCTTTAGGCTTTTCTTGCTAACATGTAAAAATGAAAAGATGAAAAAATTGAGTAAAAGGAAGAGATAAAAAAATATATTATTTGATTCATAAGTGAGTTTGGTAAAAGACATAAGAAATTAAAAAGGGAGAAAAAAATAAAAAAGAAATAATTAGGGGTAATTTGGCATTTTTATCTATTTTATTTATATGAATCACATCTTTTTTTTTTTTGTTTGGAGTTTAGAGAGATTGAATTTTGTATCACTTTTTTTCTGTTGTTGCCAAACAAAAATGATGATGTATTGCTGACGTTCTCGCTTTGATTTTTGTGTTACGTGCTATTGAAAACTCTGTAAGAAAATGAATGATCAGATAGACGCAAGAGTTCTTCTCTGCGTAAGTACTCCGATACTTAAGTAAGAAAGGGATTCAGAAGAGTTTCTGTAACCAAATAGAGACTTTATTTCATGAATCATACCTGACGCCTATTTATAGGGACTAATTTCACTTTTAATTACGTAGTTATCCACTAATTGAGTATTTTTTTACTGTTTTACGAATACTGTAGAATCAAAAATATTTAAAGACAAAATTGTTCAAACTGCATAATTTATGTCTCTCGACCCTGTATCCCACATATTTTTTTTGTGCGCCACGTAATACATTTTTATTTTTTATTTTTTTATCATGCACAACACATTCCTTTCACATTTGAGCTATACTAAAAAAAGAAGTTTAATTAAAGCTCCATTTAGTTTATTAAAATTGACTTTCGAAAATTAATTTATGTGCTTTTTGGTATTGGATTGGTAAAAAATTAATTGTTCAATGAAAATGGCATCATGATCAACGAAAAACTAGACATTTTTTTTTTTAAAAATTGTCTTATACTTTTGAAAAATAGAAGATATTTTTTGAAAAATAACTATTTATATGTAAGATTATTTGTCAAACTCATACATATAGTTCTACTCATGTTAGAACTTGAATATGATTTTTAAACTTTGATTTAATTTAATCCTACTTAAAATATTATTATATTAATAAAAAAATTTTATATGGAAAGTATTTATTATTAAAATTATAACAAAAGTATTATTTATTTGTATTTATTATTAAAATATTAATATTAAAATATTTGTAAATAAAATATAAAACATTAGATCTTTAATTAAAATATAATAAATAATTAAAAATATTAATTATTAAAATAATAAATTATCATTAATTAAATTAGTATTTATTATTTATTACTAAAATAATATAATATTGTTTATTATTAAAATATTAAAAATATTTAAGATTAATAATATAAAAAATAAAATATTGAAACTAAAAGTATTGAAAGATTTTTAATGAAAATATTTTCATATTTAAAATTTTCAATCTATTTTAAACAATATGTAATTAATTTAATTGTATAAATATTTTTTATATTTCAAAATAAATATTAACATATTATTAATATTTTATATATTAAAATCGTAATATTACTTCAAATTTGTAAAAATATTAATACAAAGTAATAATAAATAATTTTCTTTTAAATGTTTAGATAATATAATATTTTAATATTAATAAATTAATAAATGATAAATAAGTTTTAATAATATGTAAGTTGTGTTAATATCATTAAAAAAAAAAAAAAACAAAGACAACCAAATGGTAGAAAATATTTTTCATTAACCCATTCAAATAAGAAAAAATTTTAATTTTCTAAGAATATAATCATTTTTGTTGGCTCAACCGAGAATGGGGTGAATCGGTTTTTCTTGTCTATATGCTAAATTTGAACTCTCTTAGTTAGAATTGCAATTAAACAAATCAATGACAACAATAAGTAATAAAGTAAAATGCAGTAAAACAAAGGAGATAAGGAAGAAGATTAGCAAACTCAGGAATTATAGAGGTTCGGCCAAAACGCTTGCCTACGTCCTCTCTACTTGACCTTCTTGTCAAGACTTCTCTTTCACTATGAAAGTGATCAATACAATTTCCTTTTCAAGGTTAAGGAATAACCTCTCTACCTTTTCACAAATAAGGCTATTCATTCTCTTTTACAGAACTTAATCACAAGGAAACTCTCTCTTATTTTTCTTTTGGATGAGAATGAATATAACAGTGAATTTATCAAGGTAGGTACAACAAGAGAACAACTAGTTACAAGCTTTGAATGTGAATTTAATGCACTTTAAATTGAAGACACAAAGAATATACTTATAGAATTTTTCAGGCTTGCTTCAATGTTTCTGAATGTCTTAATGACTTCAATTTATAGGTTCAGCAAGTTGGTGAAACATTAAATGCAGTTTTTTCCCGTTGAAAGTTTGCAGAAAGAGTCATTGGGAACCTCCAGTAGCATGCCGGATCGATCTTCCATCTTGATCAGATCGATCTTCTAATTCAAATTCCTGCAATTTCAAAGCAATCCAAAGCAAGGAGATCGATCTCATTCTTTGGGAGATCGATCTCATAATTTATAACATGTTAGTGAAGATCGATCTGTCGAACCAGCAGATTGATCTTAGAAACTCTCTGTTTGAAAAAGATCGATCTTCAGATCGATTTTGCAAGTGTTCTCGCGTTAAGGAGATCGATCTATAAATACACTAGATCGATATCGTAAACTTATTGTCTTGATAAGATCGATCTCTATCCCTAGGAGATCGATCTCATAAATTTTCTATCTAACAGAGATCGATTTGTAGATCGATCTAAGACACAACCTTGTCTTAGAGGAGATCGATCTCTAACCTAACCAGATCGATCTCTAACCTGACCTGATTGATCTCATAACCCTTGGAGATCGATCTCTTTTTCCTTAACAACCCAGTACTTGATCTTGAGTCTTTTAACCTTTAAACAGATCGATCTCTCATCCTTTAAAACCCAGTTTTTGGCAAAGACTTTATCTCAAAATGTTTTAATTAATTTCTTAACATGTTTTAAACATTCCTTTATTTATCATAGTCACTTTTGAGTTACCGTTTTGTCATTTCAAAATATATCAACTTAACAATCTCCCCCTTTTTGATATGACAAAACCTATTCAATAAACTTAGTTTAAAACATGTTTTATCTCCCCCTTAACATATGCAACCAGTTCAAAACTCCCCCTTAATTTATGCTCCCCTTTAAACCATGCATAACATGTTCTTTCTTCCCCTTTTTGTCATATCAAGAAAGCATATGTCTAAAAATGAACAATATCAACAAGGCATATACCACCAAAAGCATTTATTGACAAATCATTGAGCATAAATCTGAACCATAATTCTGAAGTTTTAATGTCAGTTCAAAATATATATAGATATAGGTTCATATACCCATAAAAAATGAGAATCTAAACATTCATGTCCTAAGAGGATGGTGGGGGAAAACGATCACAGAGATCATCAACTCGAACACGAGTAGATTGTAGCTCATCAAACATGGCCTGTTGTGTCGCCTTTAGTTCTTCAAGTTGAGACACAATGTAGTCTTGATGTGTCTCAAGATGTGTATAGTGTTGTGCAACACTCTCCATCGTTGTATCAAAATGTTGCCTAAAATCCATTAGCATGGATGTAAAGGCATCAACTGGAGTGGTAAACAGGGTAGTAGACGCAACAGGATCCTCAGTGGGTGGTGCTGTAGGCTTAGCTTGAATGTCTTCCTCCATGGCTGCCTCCTGAGATGATTCGCTTTTCTTTCACCACTACCCTTGGAAGTCTTTGTAGTACCCCGCGTGATGAAATATGCTAATGTTAAGAACACTTTTTGCAGAGGGTACCTCTCCAGTTTCATAAGAGCAGTCAACCCCGAGTTTTTATAGTAAAAATGCCAGCGGTTGAGGAAAAACGATTGTTGACGCTTGACCCCGTACTATCTTCAGCCAATCTTCATATATGAAATGTACGAGGTTTGGTTTTTAGCCTTGAGGGGAATGAAGATGATAGAACCAAAAACGATCTAGTTTTTAGATTACGGAGTGTCGGGTACCATAGGGACGAAGGTTCCAGGAGATGATGAGGTGAAGTAACCTAGGGTGCATGGATAGGTCACTAGCTTTGTCTCCTGGAAGATTAAATTCTAGAGGTACCTCTTCTTCCTCATTAGTTAAACCCTCGTCTTCAATCTCAAAAACTCTTGCTAAAAGGTTGGTATTGACTGTGATAGTTTTGGCCATGATAAAAGTTTTAAAACCGAGAATTTGACATTGGTCTTCGGGATCATAGATGAGTTCAGCGTTGGAGAAAAACGCCCTAATGCTATTAGAAGGAACATGAGTCTTAATTTTAAGATAGGGAAGCCAACCATACTCTTGCATTTTTGTAAGATATGGAAAATTAATGAGTTTTAGAAAAAATAAGTCTATTGTTCTCTAGTGTTTGATAGACATGGTTGAGAAGTATTCCTCAAATCTTTTTTTTTTTTTTGCAGGTGCTTGAAAACACCTGCTAAATGTTGTGACAGAGGATGGAGGGACATTTGAAGGCTGGGAGGAAGATGGTCTAGATTCTTTGTTTGCGGATCTCTTAAGATGAGGCATTGTTTTCACTATGGTAGCAGCCAAAGACAACCTAAGAGTGTTCTAAGAGTTCTCTAACAAATTTCTAGACAATAACAGTTCAGTAGGAACCCTGATGAAGATTAATCTATGAAAACAAGAAATTTTGAATTAAAATCAACAATGTAGGTTGCTAAAATGAAGAACAAGTGAATAGATTTGACAAATAACTTACCCAAGATCGATTCCAAAGAGAAATCAGAAGAAGAGGCGCGACGAACGGTTAGGGATTTTGATTTTGGGTTTCTGAGATTTTGGGGATTTTCAAACGGTTTATATAGTCCAGGGCTAATGAGATCGATATGTCGAGTTACCAGATCGATCTTTAATTCCCAGAAACTCAAGGAGATCGATCTGTTGTATTATGAGATCGATCTGAATAATACAAAAACTTTAGGAGATCGATCTGCCTGATGTAAGGATCGATCTACAAAATACAAAAGCTTGAGAAGATCGATCTACCAAATGCAATGATCGATCTGAAGAATACAGAATCACAAGGAGATCGATCTTATGGGATTGAAGATCGATCTGCCTATTATAACCTTACTACTTTAGGCCAATTTAAGCATGTAAGATCGATCTATAACATGAAGAGATCGATCTCTCATACCATTTACCCAGAAAACTGATTGAAAAACAAGTTAAAAATGACTTTGAAAATTAAGTTTTGGAATCTACAAACCTTGTGGAGCATTCATAAGTCCTAATTCACCTCTAAGAACATAAAATTTATCTTTTCAAGGGGTTTGGTGAAAATATCAGCTACTTGATGCAATGTATCTATGTATTCTAGAACTATATCTTCTTTTTGCACATGATCTGTAACGACCCTTGACCCTTGAAATTCGGGAAAATTTTTTTTTGAACTTAATTTACCCACTTATTCCTTTATTCACTTAGGTTGCATTTCTGTGCAGTGTCAAAACACTTTTTTGAATTCTTAATCCGTAATTATATTTAATTTTCATACTTTGACTTATATGGCCGATAAAAATTTCAACAGCATAACGGCTTATATATAAGCCTACCCACCTGCGGTACAATTGTTTTGACAATCCTAGATATCCACAACTACCAAACAGGCTTTCCAACAATCTTAGATATCCACAACTACTAAGTATACTTTCCAAATTCACCTTTACAACTCAATACATCTATTTCAATTTAATACTAGTCATCTTAAAATATAATCCCAAAATAATATTGTTTACATCGTTTTCCTTACAAATTACATCCCAACACGACTATTCCCAATATATATGTGTCTGTGCGTACAGATATGTCTGGTACAGGAATGTAAATGTATACCTTTTTGCGTGTAGAAAAAGTAGCCTAGGGTAGCTCTTCCCACCAGCTTACGTCGTGTACGTGGCAGGTAGCTCCTACGGATCACTGCAAATAGTCTGAGAGGTAGATGGGTGAGCTTCTTTTGGGAAAAGCCCAGTAAGAAAATGTATTTAAAACGGTCCTAGTAATTCAAATATGTAGAAAACATAATAGCACGTATAATGATTACTTTCTGAAACTAATATAAAGGACATTCAAAATTAAGGGAAATCGAAAACATCATGATTCAAAACGTAATTCTTTACGCGCTTGTATTTAACAGTATCACATAACCTTTTCGTATTTTCAGAATTCCAAAACATGATTACATGCAAAATCACATATCACAACTCAAATTCTGAAAACAATGTTTAATTCAAATAGAGACTACATCGGCCCATATAATTATCATGTGGCAATAACCAAATCATTTTCCGTAGAGGGAATTCAGAACCTATGGCCACGGCAAGGCTGTAGAAGGGATCAAGGTCCTACAACTTACAGAACCCGAAGGTGAAATTTAGAACCTATGGCCACGGCAAGGCTGTAGACGAAATCAAGGTCGTACAGCATATAGAACCCGACGGTGAAATTCAGAACCTATGGCCACGACAAGGCTGTAGATGAAATCAAGGTCGTACAACATACAGAACCCGAAGGTGAAATTCAGAACCTATGGCCACGGCAAGGCTGTAGACGCGATCAAAGTCATACAGCGTTTCAGAACCACAAGGGTGAGGTTCAGACGTCACACAGGCGAAGTTCAGACGCCACACAGGCGAAGTTGACATGTGTTAGCATACAACATAAATGGCTCTTAGTCTCAAAACATACTATATTTCTCACATGCGAAAACATCGAATTAAAAATCATCTTGTTCGAAAGATCATTTCAGAAGACATGTTCTTATTTCAAAAGCACAAATACATAAAGTATAGTCTTGATCAGAAATATAATTTAGAAACATGCATGAAAATCATACTTCATGTCTTTGTAAGCTTTCCTTAATCATGGTTCAGAAAGTAACTATTACCATTTTAAATTATATCCCCTTACCTCGATTTATCGGATATCCCGAATTCGAGTGGTGACGCCTTCTAGTACCTCATTTAATTCTTTCTACGATTCACCTACACCGAAATCGTTTACTTAGTATCCTCTTCATGCGAATCATCCGAATTATGTTAAAATCGTAACCTATTCGTTACTACTACGTGTGTACGTATTATTGTACATAACTAGGCCAACATGCACGCTTATATATTTTCTTTGCTATTTATATATTTTGTACATACAAATATTAATCACACACATTTTCTATATACATTTACATGTATATGCACATAAATATATATATTTATATATATATCATCATTTGTTTTCATTTTTCGTTATCACATGTATATATCCTTGTTTGTACATATACTAACATATCCCTTCATTATATACACCTATATGTATATATCAATATATATATATATATATATATTCACATAAATACATATATATATTATTACTTGTTTCCATTATTCATCATCACATATATATATTTGCCTACTCCTCATCATTCCCATTTTTTGTCTAATTAAATCTACACTAACAAGCCTATATCTCAAACATATAAATATATATACATGTACACTAAATACACACACACACATATATATATATATATATACAATTTACCTTTTCTATTTTCCAGCTTTCCCTTTCTTTTCTTTCTTTTTTTTTTCTTTCTTTTTTTTTCTTTCTTTTCCTTTCTTCCCTCTCGGTCAGCCCTTCTTCTCCCACAGTTTTGTTTCTGTTGTCTTGCTGCTTCTGTTCTCTTCACTTGTCTCGGTTTCCAGCTCCAATTTCCTTACTCGGTCCACCTCTTCCCTTCTCCCCTGCCTCTCGATTCTAGCCCTGTTTCCAACACCGAAAGAAAGAAAAGGAGATAACTTTGCTTGCTGTACCAAGCGAAAGATCCACGGGTTCACTGCTTCAGTCGATTTCTTTCACACTTGGAACTCCCTGTTAAAGCCTCAACCTCCTCACGGCTTCGGCATTTCAGCGGAGAAGGTGCCTCGGTTCAACTAGGTCCTTTCTCATCTTAGCCTACTGCTATCGCCTTTCCCTTTCCAGTTTTCCAGCAAGCCTCTGTTTTTTGCTTTCCTTTCCCCCTCGGCAGAATCGGTTTCCCTTCCTTTTTCCCGATCAGCCCCTTTTCCTTTCTTTTCTTCTCTTCTTTTCTCCAGCCGACCAGTCCTCTCCTCCTTCCTTTCTCCTCCTCTCTTCTTTTCTTTTCCTTCTTCTTTCTCCTCTTCTTCTTTCCTGGCTTTTCTTCCCACCTAGCTCCCTCTGTTTTCGAATGCTCCTCTTTGTTTTTGGTTACATTCCAGGTGCGGGCCAATTTCGTACACCTTATATGTATATATATATATATATATATTAATATTATACTATATACATATATTTTATATTTTATATTAACATATATACATTATATTAATATATGTTTATACATTATACCAATATATATATTAGTTGTTTGTTTATTTGTGTTTTTTTATTTCCATTTCCTTTTTTTTTCAATTAATCATTTTTATTTTTATTTGTCTCATTCTTTATTTATTTATTAATACTTATATATTATATACTATACATTTCATAGTATATATATATATATATATTTGTTATATATATATTATTATCCATCTATTTAAATGTCAGGTATATTTATACATACATATACACCTATCTATATATATCTATATATACATATTTTCTTGTAAGATTATCCAAGGACATAATATCCATGCCTTCCATGAAATTCTCATTATTTCGAAAATGAAATATTATCGGGATTCCATCACTCCTCACGAATTCCTGATACAAGTTTTTACATCAACAATTTTCAACTAATAATTTAAAATTTTCCAATCCCTTCGTGCTTGCATTTGCTTTGTCACTCCCTATATTTTCGGGTTCCCCATCATTCACTGGCTTCTCGGTTCCTATAGTCCTCGAGCCCTACAACGAATATTCACACTTCCATTAAAATTTATTATTTCCATTTTTTATATAGTCTAACTAAATGTAGAAAATTTGTGGGGTTTACATTCTTCCCACCTTAAAAGAATTTGATCCTCCAAATTCATTTGGCTCCATCAAAATAGACGTGGGTACTCTTAGTCAATCTATCTACGATCACCCAGATTGTATCATGCCCCTTTCGGATCCTTGGTAAACCCATAATGAAATCCATAGTAATGTGCTCCCATTTCCAAGTAGGCACTGGAAGAGACTTAAGTAACCGCGCTGGTCTTTGGTGTTCGATCTTAATCTGTTGACAAATCAGACACTTGGCTACAAACTCAGCTACGTCTCTTTTCATACCGACCCACCAATACACCTTCCGTAAATCATGGTATATCTTAGTGCTTCCCAGGTGCATGGTGTATCGAGAACAATGAGACTCCTTTAAGATCCTTTGCCATAAGGCATCATTGTTTGAGACACCAAACTTATCACAATTTCTCATTTATCCTTAATGAGAACTTATTCTTAATTTATATCACTTGATCCAAATCACTTCACATACCAGAGATGTTCGTACCTTGCATACATCTCCTATTCTAATATGACTCGTATATTCAAGATTTATCTCATTTCAAAGCTTGTCTCATTTCGTACATCAACTATAGCAAAATTCCTTCCTTATTCCAATTAAGTCTCACATTCAAAACATAAGAATATTGAAATTACAATCCTTAGATTCAATACGTAATCCATATTCTAAAGTTTCCTTATATCTCAAACTCTGAATCTTCATAATAGTTTGGATCTTTCCTATTAACATGTAACCTCTGTTTGGGAAGTCCTACTTATAGTTTGGATCTTTCCTATTAACATGTAACCTCTGTTTGGGAAGTCCTACTTACACCCATTCTTAATACACTGTGACCCAAGAGACTCCGAGTCTCCTTAAATTTTACACCAGTACACTCCAAAGTGGGTCACTCGCTCCGAAAATCTCCCCTTCATATAGTTCTTATAATTGCTCTCTCAGCATTTCTAATCCAAGCAAAGTACATGTGAGACCCCGTATATGTAAAGTTGTAATGTGTAATGAATATGATTGGACTTGTAATGTAAAGTGTGGTTAATGTAAGCCCATGGATTCAATGTACGTATGTGTAATATAAATTGTAACGTACATACAAGTTTCATTGAGTATGAATATGAAGAAATGAGTTCTGGCAGGTGATGGATGTGATTGAAACTCAAAATGAGTAGTGTGGTAAAATGGAATGGAGTTATGCTTCCTTTTGGTTTTATGTAGCATACCTTTGAACATACGATGAATGCACACAAGTTTCAATGTGCATAAGGTATGAATGGATACCATTTTCAAGTTATAAAGGTTGATGGATGAGAAAATGGCCATGGCAATAGATTAAGGATGTGTTGGTATGAGTTGCAGCAAGGAAACTGCAGGAAATTTGAAAAACATGAGGGCCAGATCGATCTCATAGGATGAGAGATCGATCTGAAAGAGCCAAAATGCTCTTATTTGGGCAAAAGAACAGAGCAGATCGATCTCCAATGGAGCCAGATCGATCTCCCAAGCATTCTGTAGTGAAAAGATCGATCCCCAAGCACCCAGATCGATCTCCTTAGCCCTCTGTTTGGGAGCAGATCGATCTCATGCCTCGACAGATCGATCTCATGCTTCGACAGATCGATCTCAAGCTTAAAAATGCCGTGAAAAAGAGGGATTTTAAGGGACCAGATCGATCTCCTCTTGGACCAGATCGATCTCCTCAAGCTATTTCTATATAAGGAGGGCTGAAAATCAGGAAATCTCGGGAAAAACACTAACCTTCCACTTTCAACCCAAAAACCTAACTTTCCCTCTCTAAAATCAACCATTTTCAGTGAGATTTGAAGAGAGACCATTAGAGGCAAAGTTGTTCCAATCAAAGAGAAGAACAACATAGTGTGAAGGCATTTTTCCATTGTTGGTATTGAAGGAGTTAAGGGCATTGCCATTTGGAGCAAGAAGAAAAATTATATTTGGTAAGATTCTAACACTCCAATCCAAATACATTGTCTATTTAATTGATTTTGGAGTTGTTTGGCATGACTATTGATGGATAAATTATCTAGGGATGTGGTGGAATTGGTGTAACCTAGAAAACCTAGAATGGGTATAATGTGAGAATATATGGGTTGAATGAGTTTATGATTTATGGGTATTGCTAAAGTTGTTATTAAGGTAATGTTTATGATTTTAGATGGTTAAATGAGATTACATTGTGAGTTTGGAGGAATTGTGAAAATGGGTATGTATATGCTTGATAAATGCCATAGTGAGGGAATTCATGGAATATGAACACTATGAGCTTAATGTCGATTTAATATCGATTTTGAATAAGTTAATAGGCCTAAGAAGATCCATAGACTCGAGTTATGGATAAAGTAATGGAACGAGGCCTCACAAGCATTAATAGAAAACTATAGATCGAATTGACTATAGTGAACGCATGATGTCATATTATATGGATCGAATATAATGCGGGATACAATTTTGTGCAGTCCCGAAGAGTTCGTTGAAGGCGAATCGAACCGTACTAGTAAACAGCTTAAGGAAGTGGAATCACGCATCGCGATTCCAAGTAAGGGAATTTTGTGAGTATATAGAGGTAGCTGCTCGTACTTTGAACTTGTGGGTGAATATTGGGTGTTTTATGAAATGCATGGATGGTTAAATAAATGATTGATGGTATTCGTGAATGATGAGGAGTATATGCGTGGTTTTGGATTTGAAGTGGATTTTATGAAATGGGATAGTAAGGCTAATAATTGCATAAATCTAATGTTTTGATGCTTTTCAAAACGAAATTGCTTGGTTTTAAGCAAGCTTGTAGATGGGTCGGCTAGTATTGTATGGTTGTTGTGGAAAAGCATTTGTGAGTGCTAAACCCGATTGCCGGGATCGTTTGATTGTGTATAAGCCGCCTATCGTATTTGTATGACATAAATCGCGCTAGAGCCTCGCTCGCGCTGGATTTCTATGTTTTCATTTGTATGAAACGTGCTGGAGCTTAGCTCGCACCTTGATTTGGAAAATATGATGATGTTTATAAACCGTACTGGAGATTCTGCTCGTACGTGGATTTTGAGTGGTTGTCTTATGAGTATAACCGTACTAGAGCTATGCTTGTACGCGTCTCTGTATGAGAGGATGCCTGAGTCGTGCTAGAGCTTTGCTCGCACAAGTTTGCACATTGTGACACGTATAAGGTTGTGAAAGTTGGTAAGATCCTTAAGCCTTACATCTTTAAGCCAACATCCTTAAGCCCAAAGAGGCGGGGAGGCTCTGTTAGGCGGGGAGGCTCTGTTCGGTGGGGAGGCTCTCTTACGGTGGGATCCTTAAGCCAACATCCTTAAGCCCTGGAGGGGCGGGGAGGCTCTGTTAGGCAGGGAGGCTCTCCTACATGGGTACGGTAAGATCCTTAAACCCTACATCCTTAAGCCCAAAGAGGCGGGGAGGCTCTGTTTGGCGGGGAGGCTCTGTTCGGTGGGGAGGCTCTCTTACGGAAGGATCCTTAAGCCCTACATCCTTAAGCTAACATCCTTAAGCCCGATGAGGCAGGGAGGCTCTGTTAGGCGGGGAGGCTCTATTCGACAGGGAGGCTCTCCTTCACGGATATGGAAAACTCTTGGTATGGGGTAGGTAAGACCTAGGAATGGCACCCCCAATCACGATATGAGTCTGCGGAGTACGCTGTACCGTGTATATCACATGGAGTACGATGTACCGCATGATGGTTATGTGGTGAGAAAGTCTGGCGAAGGATAATCCATCTCGTGCCAGCGTGATACCCTGCACACCTAGATGCGTGTGGTCTGGGATGATTTATGATGTAATGGTCCACATAGGCACTTTTGATATAGTGACCTAGTTTTTATACACATGTGTGAATTGTGAAATGAAAATGTGGTTGTGATTGTGAGTTGATTTGGTGGTAATTATGTGTTGAGAAAGATGTTTATGATGTTGGTTTAAAAATGAGGTTTCTTAATGAATTGCCCTTTTTATGAATTTACATGAGATTCAGCATGAGATGATTTATACATGATGTTTCTACCATGTTTGATACGCCAATGCACATGATTTTGATACATGATATATATGTATATTCACATGGCATAGTTTTATTCCTCATGCTCCTACCATAAATGATTTATGCATAACACTATCAGCATGTAGATAGAGTAGTTATCTACCATGCTTGCATTATTGCCTTACTGAGCATGTGGTTGCTCATCCCACTCTATTTTCCCCCTACAGAGCGTGCATAGTAGCCCAGTAAGGACTGAGGCGTGGTATTTTGGACTCCGCTGCATCTCCATTGCTAAGAGGTATATACACAGTGATTCTTTTTGTATCTAAACAATGTAAAAGCACAATATTCTTTTGAGTTGTAATTATGGGGGATGTAGATGTCAGTAAAACATGTATTCGTATAAGTACACGATTAAATGCAAATGTATGACATCGTTTTAATTAATTGAGAATGAATGAGATGTGGTGTTTATTATTGACTCACAGCCCAACAGTGTGTGGTGAGTTTAGTTCACGACCGGGTAAGGTAACAGTAAAACGCGAAAAATTTTCTGTGATTTTCGGTTAAAGAGAATGGAATTGGGTCGTGACACAGATTGGTATCAGAGCCAGGTTGGCCTGATGTGAGTCATTAATAAAACGTAGGAAAGTACATCCCCATAGTACTGTGCTTTTGTTTAGATATAACTGTGTATACCGTGATGGATTGAGCTTAATGAATTATTATAATAGAGGAAGTTAGGCACTATGCCAGTTACACGCCAAGGTAGAGGGGCGAGAGCACGTGCTAGAGGTTGTAGAGGTAGGCCTGAGAGCCGTGCGGAGCCACAGACTGAACAGGCTCCACAGAACCCTGCTGAGAGAGCAGATGATACTGAGGCTCGCTTCGCTAGGTTAGAGCGGAGTATTGAGAATTTGGTGGAGATAGTCACGCAGGCATTGGGTGCCGGTGATAGACGAGGTCCCGCGGCACAGCCTACTACTGAACAGGCAGCTGCGGAGGCGGAGAGACCTCAGACGGCTGAGACAGCTACAGTTACACCACCTCCAGCCCAGGATATAGCTTCTCCTATCGCTCCACAGCAGAGCGGTAGTGATTTGGGTTATGACTGCGACTTGAGCAGGTTACGAGAGTTTCAAGCGCTGAAACCCCCAGTGTTTAGAGGGGTGAAGGACCCAGTGATTACGGAGGATTGGGTGTATGAGATGGAGAAACTATATAGGTTTTTCCGATGCACTTCAGCTGAAAAGGTAGCCTTTGCCGTGTTTATGTTGAAAGGCGAGACCGAGCATTGGTAGAGGTCCACCGAGGTTATTTTGAGGGCCAGACACTCTGAGATCTCGTGGGAGATATTTCTAGAGGCCTTCAGGAGACAGTATATTCCAGCTACCGCACAGAGAAAATTGCGGATGAAATTTATGAATTTGGTTCAGGGGAACCGGACTGTGGACGAGTATGAGTCCAAGTTTATGTCCTTGGGGAGATATGACCCGGACACGATGGGTAGTGAGACCCGGAAGATTCAAAAGTTCACGGATGGATTGAGATTGGCCATCCGGACTAAGCTAGCTCCCTTCGACATTGTGACTTATGAGGAGGCTGTACATAAGGCTCAGTTGTGTGAGCAAGACTTTGGCGAAATGCCTCCGAGCTTGGGAGAGTCAGTGTTAGAAAGGATAGGGACCGAAAAAGATCCGGGTTTGGAAGAGTGGCCTAGAGAGATGGCTAAAGATTTTTCGAGAAGAGGCCAAAGATTGAGGAGGTGCTGGAGAGAGCTGCTAGACCTCCCGTATACCCAGCCTTGACTGCGCCGAGGGGCATGACTATTGGAGGACCACGGCCTACTACTGATCAGTGTAGGAGATGTGGGAGATTTCATGGGAATAGGCCCTGTCTGATGACCCCTATGGTGTGTTTTAGATGCGAGAGACCAGGACATATAGCTAAGTATTGTCCCGAGAAGATGGAGATTGCCCCACAGAAGGGCAAGGAGCCTGAGGGAGCTCCAGTTGAGACAGCAGCCCCGAGGAGGAGGGCTACAGCTGAGGAAAAAGGGAAACAGGCTACGGGTGTGAGCAGAGGAAGAGTACATGCACTGGACCAGGACACTGCAGATGCATCGATGGATGTGATTAAAGGTACCATCCGAATCTTTGATTTAGAAGTATTGATATTATTTGATCCTGGTGCCACGCATTCTTTCATATCACCTTCCTTTGCACATAAATTGTTGAAATATGTGAAACCAACATTGTTGGATAAAATGTTGATGATTTCCACACCCATGAATGATAGTCAATTGACTGAGCATGTATGTAGAAATTGTAAGTTGAAGATAGAGGGGAAGGAAATGATAGCCAATCTGATTTTATTGAATATGAATGACTTTGATGTAATTTTGGGAATGGATTGGTTGGCTACCAATCGTGTTGTGATGGATTGTCATGCCAAAACATTGATGTTTTCAGGATTAGACAATCTTATTGTAAATTTTGATGAAAAGAAATGATATGAAACTTGTATAATTATGGTAAATAAAAGAGTATAATTTTAAATGCATATTGCTTGAGAGATAAATTATTTGTTTTTGATAAATATTGAATGTGGAGTGATGGTTTATGTTACTAACGATGGAGAGGATAATGTGAAGGGTTCATTGCCTATGTGGTCGATATAGATGAGGCACACCCGAAATTGAGGGACATAACCGTAATTACGGATTACCCTGATGTCTTTCCGGATGAATTACCAGGACTACCACCTGAAAGGGAAATGGAATTTTGAATTGAGTTAGTGCTTGGTACAGAGCCGATATCGAAACCACCCTATAGAATGGCTCCGATAGGGTTGGAAGAGCTGAAGAAACAGCTGTAAGAGTTGCTGGAGAAGGGGTTTATTAGACCGAGTGTCTCACCTTGGGGAGCACCGATTCTATTTGTAAGGAAGAAGGATGGAAGCCTCCGACTGTGTATAGATTACCGGTTGTTGAATAAGGCCACCATTAAGAATAAGTACCCCCTTCCAAGAATCGATGATTTGTTGGATCAGCTCCAGGGAGCCGAAGTATTTTCTAAGATAGATCTGCGGTCAGGGTATCATCAGTTGAGGATCAGGAGTGGAGATGTACCTAAGACAGCATTTCGTACCCGTTATGGCCACTACGAGTTTTTGGTGATGCCATTCGGATTGACGAATGCTCCCGTAGCATTTATGGCATTGATGAATGATATATTCAATCCATACCTGGACAAGTTTGTAATAGTGTTCATTGATGATATTTTGGTGTATTCCAAGTCCAGGGAAGATCATGAGGAGCACTTGAGGATAGTTCTGCAGACCCTCCGAGAGAGAGAATTGTATGCCAAACTCAGCAAGTGTAACTTTTGGTTGGAACAGATCTCATTTCTGGGGCATGTTGTGTCAAAGGATGGGGTATCGGTGGATCCATCCAAGATAGAGGCAGTTGTACAGTGGGAACAGCCCAAGACAGTAATTGAGATCAGAAGTTTCCTGGGATTGGCAGGATATTATCGGAGATTTGTAGAGGGTTTCTCCAGACTAGCTGCTCCGTTGACACGCCTCACGCGTAAGGATGTTAAGTTTACATGGGATGAGGCGTGTGAGAGGAGTTTTGAGGAGCTTAAGCGTCGATTGACGACTGCTCCAGTTCTCACCATTCCTACCAGCTCAGGAGGATTCTCGGTGTATACGGATGCATCACACCAGGGACTGGGCTGTGTGCTTATGCAGGATGGGAAGGTAGTTGCCTATGGATCTAGACAGTTGAAAGATCATGAGAGGAACTACCCGACACATGATTTGGAGTTGGCGGCTGTAGTATTTGCTTTGAAAATATGGCGCCACTATCTCTATGGTGAGAAATTTCAGGTGTTCATAGATCATAAGAGCCTTAAGTACCTGTTCTCGCAGAAAGAGCTGAATATGAGACAGAGGAGATGGCTCGAACTCCTGAAAGACTATGATTGTGAAATCATGTACCACCCAGGTAAGGCAAATGTAGTTGCCGATGCTTTGAGTAGAAAGAGCCTTGGGTTGGTGTCTTATATGATGATACGGGAACATGAATTGTTAGAACACTTTGCGAACCTCAGTTTAAATGTAACCCCACCTGGATCTGAGAGACTTGAGATCATGGCTAGTTTGAGACTAGAGCCAGAGTTGATTGGCCGTATTCGGCAAGCCCAGCAGAGCGATCGACGGTGTATCGATTGGCTGAGGCAGATACAGACAGGTGTGGGTATTGATTTTGAGCAGATTGTTGATGGCTTATTGAGGTTCAGAGGCAGAGTATGCGTTCCTAGGGATCCTGAGATCAGGAGAACGATTTTATCAGAGGCTCACTCATCGAAGTATACGATACATCCGGAAAGTACCAAGATGTATCAAAAACTTCGGAAGGTTTATTGGTGGTCTGGAATGAAGAGAGACATTGCTAAATATGTCGCTAAGTGTCTCGTTTGTCAGCAAGTGAAGGTAGAGCATCAGAAGCCTGCAGGATTATTGTAGCCTCTACCGATACCGACATGGAAGTGGGAGCATGTCACCATGGATTTTGTGATGGGGTTGCCGAGGACCCGTAGAGGTCATGATGCCATATGGGTTATTGTGGACCGGTTGACTAAGTCCGCCCATTTCTTGGCTATGAGAGCTACCGATACACTGAGTCAGTTGGCGAACCTGTATATTCGAGAGATAGTACGGCTACATGGTGTACCAATGAGCGTTGTTTCTGATAGGGATGCCCGCTTCACTTCCCATTTTTGGGAACATTTTCAGGAAGCGCTGGGGACCCGATTGAGTTTTAGCACCGCTTTTCATCCTCAGACAGATGGGCAGTCAGAGAGGACTATACAGACCCTCGAGGATATGTTGAGAGCGTGTGTGCTGGATTTTAGAGGCTCCTGGGATGACCACCTGCAGTTAACCGAGTTCGCTTATAATAATAGCTATCATACGAGTATCGGGATGGCACCCTATGAGGCATTGTACGGGCATAGATGCCGTTCCCCCATTGGATGGGAAGAGGTTGGTGATAGACAAATTTTTGCTCCGGACTTAGTGCAGCAGGCATCTGAGGACGTCCAGTTGATATGTGAGAGATTACGGACAGCTCAGAGCCGACAAAAGAGTTATGCTGACAAGAGACGAAGACCACTGGATTTGATGAGGGTGAGTCGGTGTTTCTGAGGGTATCACCATCGAAGGGTATTATGAGATTTGGTAAGAAGGGCAAGCTAAGCCCTAGATATATCGGACCCTTCGAGATTTTGGGGAGAGTGGGAGATAAGGCGTATAGGTTGGCATTGCCACTGGACTTGGCAAATGTCCACAACGTCTTCCACGTCTCAATGCTTCGGAAGTATCACCCGAACCCGGCACACGTGATAAGATATGAGCCGTTGGAGCTCCATGAGAGTATGACGTATGTTGAAAAGCCGGTTTGGATATTGGATAGAAAAGAGAAAGTGTTGCGGAATAAGACAATTCCCTTGGTGAAAGTTCTTTGGCAACATCACACGGTGGAAGAGGCCACTGGGAATTGGAGAACTTAATACAGGAGAAGTACCCCCAACTTTTTGAAGAGTGACTTGGTTCTAATTTGGAGGACCAAATTCCTTGAAGGAGGGGAGAATGTGAGACCCCGTATATGTAAAGTTGTAATGTGTAATGAATATGATTGGACTTGTAATGTAAAGTGTGGTTAATGTAAGCCCATGGATTCAATGTACATATGTGTAATATGAATTGTAAAGTACATACAAGTTTCATTGAGTATGAATATGAAGAACTGAGTTCTGGCAGGTGATGGATGTGATTGAAACTCAAAATGAGTAGTGTGGTAAAATGGAATGGAGTTATGCTTCCTTTTGGTTTTATGTAGCATACCTTTGAACATACGATGAATGCACACAAGTTTCAATGTGCATAAGGTATGAATGGATACCATTTTCAAGTTATAAAGGTTGATGGATGAGAAAATGGCCATGGCAATAGATTAAGGATGTGTTGGTATGAGTTGTAGCAAGGAAACTGCAGGAAATCTGGAAAACATGAGGGCCAGATCGATCTCATAGGATGAGAGATCGATCTGGAAGAGCCAGAATGCTCTTATTTGGGCAAAAGAACAGAGCAGATCGATCTCCAATGGAGCCAGATCGATCTCCCAAGCATTCTGTAGTGAAAAGATCGATCCCCAAGCACCCAGATCGATCTCCTTAGCCCTCTGTTTGGGAGCAGATCGATCTCATGCCTCGACAGATCGATCTCATGCTTCGACAGATCGATCTCAGGCTTAAAAATGCCGTGAAAAAGAGGGATTTTAAGGGACCAGATCGATCTCCTCTTGGACCAGATCGATCTCCTCAAGCTATTTCTATATAAGAAGGGCTGAAAATCAGGAAATCTCGGGAAAAACACTAACCTTCCACTTTCAACCCAAAAACCTAACTTTCCCTCTCTAAAATCAACCATTTTCAGTGAGATTTGAAGAGAGACCATTAGAGGCAAAGTTGTTCCAATCAAAGAGAAGAACAACACAGTGTGAAGGCATTTTTCCATTGTTGGTATTGAAGGAGTTAAGGGCATTGCCATTTGGAGTAAGAAGAAAAATCATATTTGGTAAGATTCTAACACTCCAATCCAAATACATTGTCTATTTAATTGATTTTGGAGTTGTTTGGCATGACTATTGATGGATAAATTATCTAGGGATGTGGTGGAATTGGTGTAACTTAGAAAACCTAGAATGGGTATAATGTGAGAATATATGGGTTGAATGAGTTTATGATTTATGGGCATTGCTAAAGTTGTTATTGAGGTAATGTTTATGATTTTAGATGGTTAAATGAGATTACATTGTGAGTTTGGAGGAATTGTGAAAATGGGTATGTATATGCTTGATAAATGCCATAGTGAGGGAATTCATGGAATATGAACACTATGAGCTTAATGTCGATTTAATATCGATTTTGAATAAGTTAATAGGCCTAAGAAGATCCATAGACTCGAGTTATGGATAAAGTAATGGAACGAGGCCTCACAAGCATTAATAGAAAACTATAGGTCGAATTGACTATAGTGAACGCACGATGTCATATTATATGGATCGAATATAATGCGGGATACGATTTTGTGCAGTCCCGAAGAGTTCGTTGAAGGTGAATCGAACCGTACGAGTAAGCAGCTTAAGGAAGTGGAATCACGCATCGTGATTCCAGGTAAGGGAATTTTGTGAGTATATAGAGGTAGCTGCTCGTACTTTGAACTTGTGGGTGAATATTGGGTGTTTTATGAAATGCATGGATGCTTAAATAAATGATTGATGGTATTCGTGAATGATGAGGAGTATATGCGTGGTTTTGGATTTGAAGTGGATTTTATGAAATGGGATAGTAAGGCTAATAATTGCATAAATCTAATGTTTTGATGCTTTTCAAAACGAAATTGCTTGGTTTTAAGCAAGCTTGTAGATGGGTCGGCTAGTATTGTATGGTTGTTGTGGAAAAGCATTTGTGAGTGCTAAACCCGATTGCCGGGATTGTTTGATTGTGTATGAGCCGCCTATCGTATTTGTATGACATAAATCGCGCTAGAGCCTCGCTCGCACTGGATTTCTATGTTTTCATTTGTATGAAACGTGCTGGAGCTTAGCTCGCACCTTGATTTGGAAACTATGATGATGTTTATAAACCGTACTGGAGCTTCTGCTCGTACGTGGATTTTGAGTGGTTGTCTTATGAGTATAACCGTAATAGAGCTATGCTCGTACGCGTCTCTGTATGAGAGGATGCCTGAGTCGTGCTAGAGCTTTGCTCGCACAAGTTTGCACATTGTGACACGTATAAGGTTGTGAAAGTTGGTAAGATCCTTAAGCCTTACATCCTTAAGCCAACATCCTTAAGCCCAAAGAGGCGGGGAGGCTCTGTTCGGTGGGGAGGCTCTCTTACGGTGGGATCCTTAAGCCAACATCCTTAAGCCTTGGAGGGGCGGGGAGGCTCTGTTAGGCAGGGAGGCTCTCCTACATGGGTACGGTAAGATCCTTAAACCCTACATCCTTAAGCCCAAAGAGGCGGGGAGGCTCTGTTAGGCGGGGAGGCTCTGTTCGGTGGGGAGGCTCTCTTACGGAAGGATCCTTAAGCCCTACATCCTTAAGCTAACATCCTTAAGCCCGAGGAGGCAGGGAGGCTCTGTTAGGTGGGGAGGCTCTGTTCGGCAGGGAGGCTGTAAGACCCGAATTTAATTAAAATACGAAAATTAAATAAGAAAAGATGAGGGATGTATGAAGGAAGGTCAGGTTAAATTGATTCCGAAACAAGAGCAGGGGTAAAATGGTAAAAATACCAAAACCCGGTGTTAGGACGATAAGAAAATTTTAATTAAAAATACGGATGTAAAATGTCTTGATCGATAATCAGGAAATTATAAATTTTGGGTCGATTGATCAAGATTCGGAAATTTTAAAAATATCGAAAAAATTATCGGAACGATATCTCGAAAAACGCGAAGAAATAATATCGAAATTTAGAGAAAAAATAATTAATAAATTAAATTTAAATTAAATAAATTAAAGTAGAATAAAAATAATATAAGGTAGATATTTTGGGATTTTAGAGTATTTTATTGAATAGTAAAATAATTAAAATAAATAATAATAATAATAAAAATAATAAAAATGAAACAAAAAAAAGAGAGGAGAGAGAAACTCGGGAAAAAACCCGAGAAACCAAAACCGAAAACGACCCGCGGATTCTTCACCGCCGATTCTCGCACACAGACGACCGACGAGCTTCGACGAAGCTACCAGGAGGAAGAGGGGAGTCCGGCGAGCACGTGGGTACCGGTATCACGCCGCCAGGTGGCCGGAGCAGGCCGATCGGAGCTGAGGAAAACCGTCGGAGAAACAAGCCGATTCCCGACGAACCGCCGCATCTGGGCTGAAACGGAGGGCACCAACGCACTCAAGGGAAGAAGCCGGTTCTTTTGAGACCGGTCTCGACCGGTGAGACCGCCGAAACCACCGGCGAAGGCAATAGACAGTAAACGGTGCCGTTTGGCCGAAAGGAAAGGGAAGGAAAAGGAGGGAAAAGGAAGGAAAGGGGAAAAGAAAAGAAAGGAAAAGGAAGGAAAAGGAAAGAAAGGAAAGGAAAAAGGGGGGAGAAAAGGAAAGAAATTTACCGAGGACGACTCGAGGTTCGGGTAAGTTGACCGAGGGTCGAAATTGACCTACGGGTAAATTTCGAAAATTTAATTTAATATTATTTTAACGGAAAATAATCCGAATTTACCTAATTGTGCAGCTTCACAACGGAAACTGAACGAGAGCCGATCGAGCTCTGATTCTCGTACCCCGCATCGTATCGGGTAAGTACAATTTAATTTCGGCAATTAGAGTTCTTTAAATACCGAGTTTTAATTATTTTATGGAATTATGGATTAATTTCGCGTAGGAAGGGATATTATTCGGAATCGTAATATAATTGCCGTAAATGGTATACGGGCTATCCAATGAATTTGGAATGAAGCCCGATAATTATTAGAAAGCTGTATAAGCTCGGTATACCCGAAGAAGGGAATAAATGAATATAAAAAGGGCTAAAATGGGCCGAGGCCCAATAAGGTAGATAAGGCCCAATACCTTAAAGTTGATCAGTAAATGCAATAAACTGATCGGGATAATTGAATTAACCTCGATTATGTGGTTATATGCAGTTACGTACATTGGTTGGCGCGCACTTGGGCCGAGAGGTTCGGTATCATCGAGACAGGTGTAGTCTACGCGCGATTCCAGGTAAGGGAATTCTACGGACTGCTAGAGGTAACTTTACGCAATTTTAAGTTCATTTGTAGTCTTTAAAAATTTACCTGAAGGGTCTAGAGGTCAAATAATAATTTAGTGCCTCGAATGGGCAAATTACTAAAATACCCTTGTTAAGGGTAGAACTTACAAATTTAGGAAAAATTGGGAGGAGCAAGGACAAGAGGTTTCTGCTCGTTCTGGAGGTATTTAACACATGCATGAGTAGGCTGGCTCACTTTTAAAGAAAAATGCATAGCATTGCATACCTTAAACGATGTAATTTCTGTGAAAACTATTTGGAGATAACCGAGCCGCCTACATGTTTTTATTTACATGTGACGTGCTAGAGCTCAGCTCGCACGATGTTTGATTTGTGTTATGCATGCATTAGTGCTAGAGCGAGAGCTCGCACTAGAGTTTTACATGCATGGGTGCTAGAGTCTAACTCGCACCAGATTTTACATGATTTTCGTGACAGGGTGCTAGAGTTTAACTCGCACCATATTTTTACATGATTTTCGTGACACGGTGCTAGAGTCTAACTCGCACCAGATTTTATAAGATTTTCATGTGATTTATATACAAAGTGTTGAGCTTAGCTCGCACTAGATTTACTGGATTTGTGGAGTAGCGCTGTCTGCCCTTGGAGTCAGCCAAAAGGCCCAACAGGCTCAAAAGACCTCTTAGGTGGGGTGAGAGTGAGGGATGAGGTTGGCGGCCTTGTGGGGATGTAAAGCGGGCTCTGCCAGTTTTACTTGATTGATGAGAGTGCTGAGCATCGCTCGCACTGATTTTATGAGAACATGCGATGAGCCGTGCTTGGAGCATCGGGTAGACTGTGTGTCACCGATTAAATAGGCCCGCACGTGCGTTTTGAGACATGGCATGAGTATAGAGATATTATATGGGTTCACGGAGTACGATGTACCGTGCAAGTAGCATGGAGTACGATGTACCATGTGGTATCTTCGGATACGGCATCTCTGGATGCAGCATCTTCAGATGCCTGGGATCGGATAAGACTGACGAGATGGATTGACCCACCTCCTGGACGGCTCCCGATCATGGTGAGAACCCGCACACTAGGATCCGTGTAGCTGAGGAACTCCCGAGGACACATATGGCCATAGTCCTGGTTATTGCCGTTATACAGATATTGCCTCGTCTCGCATGTCGACGATTTCGATGATTTAAACTGAGTTTTTAATTAAATGTGCATGATGGTTATTTCCATGCTTTTTAAACCCATGTGTGATGTATACCGATTTTCATGGTTTTGTGTGAGTCAGGATCACCCGAAGGAGGGGTCGAGTCCTGACTTTATTGTGAAAATTTTAATTGAGAAAGAAATGATTTGAAATAATTGCATGTTGAATTTTCCGTGCAAACTTGATTTACATAACATCATAATTCATATCATTTGTTTTAAAATGTGTGGAGAAAGGGTGGTTTATACATGGCACCACGTTCATGTAGGTAGTATGGTTACCTACTTGTTCGTAGGATTGCCTTACTGAGCTTGATGTGCTCACCCCTTTCATTTTCTCCCACAGATAATCTCCAGTTGAAGTTGAGGCGACTCAGTACTGCATTTCGGATATCCGCTGCTGCCCATCGACATAAGGTATATACACTTGTACATATTGTATCTACATAAGCATAGCACAGTAACATGTTTGTAAGTAACTTTAGGGGATGTATAATTAATGTAAACAATTATAAATGACTGGAGAAGAAATAAGTTAGATGGTAATTGAATGGTGGGACTGGCATTGACGCACAGCCCAATTATTAGTGGAGTGTGGTCAAGATTCGAGGACAGGTAAGAATTTAAGTAAGTAAATAAACAAAACGCGAAAAATTAACTCTGATTTTTGGGTAGTTTGGGTCGTGACAGAGGCTCTCCTTCACGGATATGGAAAACGCTTGGTATGGGGTAGGTAAGACCTAGGAATGGCACCCCCAATCACGATATGAGTCTGCGGAGTACGCTGTACCGTGTATATCACATGGAGTACGATGTACCGCATGATGGTTATGTGGTGAGAAAGTCTGGCGAGGGATAATCCATCTTCGTGCCAACGTGATACCCCGCACACCTGGATGCGTGTGGTCTGGGATGATTTATGATGTAATGGTCCACATAGGCACTTTTGATATAGTGACCTAGTTTTTATACACATGCGTGAATTGTGAAATGAAAATGTGGTTGTGATTGTGAGTTGATTTGGTGGTAATTATGTGTTGAGAAAGAGGTTTATGATATTGGTTTAAAAAGGAGGTTTCTTAATGAATTGCCCTTTTTATGAATTTAAATGAGATTGAGCATGAGATGATTTATACATGATGTTTCTACCATGTTTGATATGCCAATGCACATGATTTTGATATATGATATATATGTATATTCACATGGCATAGTTTTATTCCTCATGCTCCTACCATAAATGATTTATGCATAACACTATCAGCATGTAGATAGAGTAGTTATCTACCATGCTTGCATTATTGCCTTACTGAGCGTGTGGTTGCACATCCCACTCTATTTTCCCCCCTACAGAGCGTGCATAGTAGCCCAGTAAGGACTGAGGCGTGGTATTTTGGACTCCGCTTCATCTCCATTGCTAAGAGGTATATACACAGTGATTCTTTTTGTATCTAAACAATGTAAAAGCACAGTATTCTTTTGAGTTGTAATTATGGGGGATGTAGATGTCAGTAAAACATGTATTCGTATAAGTACACGATTAAATGCAAATGTATGACATCGTTTTAATTAATTGAGAATGAATGAGATGTGGTGTTTATTATTGACTCACAGCCCAACAGTGTGTGGTGAGTTTAGTTCACGACCGGGTAAGGTAACAGTAAAACGCGAAAAATTTTCTGTGATTTTCGGTTAAAGAGAATGGAATTGGGTCGTGACAATACAGTGGTTTCAGTAATTAATTCGATACCACCTGCTAAATCAATTCTAGAACTGCTCCTTTTAGTTTAGGGGTAACTTGATAAATCATTTGATCATGTGTCAAAAGACTTTCCTCGTTTACAGGGATGTTTCTATACTCCGAACACGCCATATCTTTATCAATCATGTAAGCAGTGCGACTTTTAGAGTCTTATTTATACCGTTAATTCCCTGATTCATGCTTCCAGTATAGTGACTGTACTCTTTCATTGTCACTATTTTCCTTGTAGATTTCTTTTTCGTCATTCTCTTTATCTTTCCCTTTTGTAGTGACTTTAGAAATATACAATTCATATCATCATAATTGCGCCTTGCGCACTGCTTTCTCAAAATAATTTCAAATGGAGTCATTTTAGCTTGACTAAATATCCCAATATCTCCTATGGGTTTTTGAACTTCCTTTATCTAACAGTTGCAAAAGTAACTTTCTCGGTAGAGTTACTTCTAAAATCATTAAGCTTTTCTATCTCATCCATTCAATACTCTGAATCACTGAATTCTTAACCTTGTTGAAAAATGGAGACTTAAACTCTTGAAACTGCCCCCAGTCTATTAAGCTCACAGTCGTACTCTAAGAATCCATCCACGTGTTCCAATTTAATTTTCTAGTTTCCTATTTCAATTGGATTCTTGATTTCAGCATGTAATAGCATATTATCCTTCGAAATCAGCTCGGTCTCTATTCATTAGTGAACTTACAGACATTTCTTGACTTCACTGCCCTTAACATTGGGTCCATACATTTTCAAGGATATAATTCATAATTCATACTCATAGACAAATCAATTTCCATGTACTAGACCCATAAATTCCATTTGTAGTTTCCTTAATCTCATTCATTCAGTCCTCTATAACTACCGGGTCCTTTTGTAAGACCCGAAATTTAATCGTAAATTTTACGAGGTAGAAAAATATTCACAAATTTAAAGGAATGAGACTCGGACTAAAAATAAGGATCGAAATGGCCACAGGCCAAACGGGAAGGGAAGAAAATAAAATTTATCGAAAATACAAAATTAAATAGGAAAATATGGTGGAAGTATGAAGGAAAGCTAGGTTAATTTAATCCCGAAATAAGTGTAGGGGTAAAACGGTCAAAAGACCGAAATTCGGGATAAATACGATAAGAGAAATTTAATTAAAAATAAGGAATTAGGATTTCTTGATCAATAATGGGGAATTTTATAATTTCGAGTCAAATTGATCAAGATCCGAAATTTTTAGAAATACCGAAAATGTCACCCGGGACGATATCCCGAAAATACGGAGGAATTATACCGGAAAAATAATTTAAAAACTAAATAAATTTAATTTAATTTAATTAAATTAAATTGGTGAATAAAATAAAATTTTTGTAGATATTTTCAGATTTCTTTTGACTATTTTATTAATTATTTTAATAATAAAATGAATAGTTAAATAATAATGATGAAAAAAAAAAAAGAACTGGAAATCGAAAAACCCGAAAAACCAAAGGAAACCGAAACCCGTTCGCACCCGAGAAGAACCCACTGCCGATCTCGACCACCGGCGACCGTTCGACGTCCGACGAAGCTTTCAGGAGCAAGAGCAGAGTCCGGCGAACCCATAGGCACCGGAACCGAGCCGCGAGGTGGCCGGAGGAGCCCGATCCGAGCTCCGAAAATCCGAGGGAGAGAAGAGGTGATCGCCGGCGAACCACCGCACCTGGGCCGGAAAGAAGGGTACCAGTGTGTTCAAGGGAGGAAGCCGGTCATTTTGGTACCGGTCTTGGCCGGTAAGACCGCCGGAACCGCCGGCGACGGCAAGAGGCAGTGAGGAGATCAAAAACGGTGCCGTTTTGCTGGAAGGAAAGGGAAGGAAAGGGAAGGAAAAGGAAGGAAAAGGGGAAAGAAAAGGAAAGAAAAGAAAGGAAAAGAAGGGAAAAAGAGAAAGAAAATTTTCGGGGGACGACTCGAGGTTCGGGTAAGTTGACCGAGGGTCGATATTGACCTACGGGTGAATTCCGGAATTTAATTTAATATTATTTTAATGGAAAATAATCCGGATTTACCTAATTATGCAGTTTTACGACGGAGACCGAACGAGAGCCGATCGAGCTCTGATCTTCGTACCCCTCATCGTATCGGGTAAGTACGATTTAAATTCGGCATTAAGATTTCTTTAAATATCGATTTTTAAGTATTTTACGGAATTACGGATTAATTTCACATAGGAAGGAATATTAATTCGTAATTGCAATAAATTACCGTAAATGGTATACGGGCTATCCAATGAACTTGGATCGAAGCCCGATAATTATTAGTAAACCGCATAAGCCCGGTATACCCGAAGAAGGGAATTAATAAATATAAAAGGGCTGAAATGGGCCGAGACCAAATAGGGTAAATAGGGCCCAATACTTTAAAGTTGGTCAGTAGATGCGATATACTGATCGAGATAAGTGAATTAACCTCGATTACGTGGTTATATGCAGTGACGTATCTTTGTTTGGCGCGCACTTGGACCGAGAGGTTCGGTAGCTTCGAGATAAGCTAAGTCTACGCGCGATTCCAGGTAAGGGAATTTTATGAGCACTTAGAGGTAGCTGTACGTAATTTTGAGGGTATTTACAGTACCTTAAATTCATTAGGCTACCCAAAAACAGAATAATAATTTTTACGATAAAAATATGGAAATAGTGAAAAATGACCATTTTGCCCCCAGTTAGGAAAATTTCAAAAAGGGTAGTAAGGCTATGAAATTGCATGAATTTCATGATTTTAATGCTTTATATGAATAGACTGCTGTGATTTAAGCAAATACGAACATAGGTTGGCTATTGCTTTATTGAATTATACGAAAGGGTACCGGTTAGTACTGGTTACTATTTTTAAAAGATGTTTTGCAAAGACTTAGCCACTTATCGTATTTATACAAGTAAAAAGGAGTGTTAGAGTCTTACTCGCACTCAAGTTTACCGAATTATTTTCATGAAAAGCCGTACTGGAGCATTGCTCGTACGAGAAATTTGTGTGTGCATAACACCGTGCTGAAGCTTCGCTCGCACGCGATTTTAGATATCATGATATGCATAGCGTGGTGTTGAAGCTTCGCTCACACTAGACGCGAGTTGACATGCATATAGTCGTGCGGAAGCCTCTTGTAGACTGTGTGTCGCAGAGAGTTGAGATACTCGCACGTAAACTTTGAGACATGGGTTGGTTATCGACATAGTATTGGGCTGGCTAAGACCTATGGCAGGCACCCCCAGACTATGATATGGGTTCACGGAGTACGATGTACCGTGTATGTCACACGGAGTATGCTGTACCGTGCAGTCATGATGACTACGATGTTACTCGATATTCTGGCGGGTAGGACTTGACCCCACCTCCCGTTGCAGTTGTGATGCCCCGCACGCCGGGATCCGTGTGCCTGGGATCACAGGGACATAGTATGGCCATAGTCCTCGTTTTTCATACAGTAACCTACATGCCTCACGTGATATCATACGGTCTAGATAGACCAGGACAAACCCGATGGAGGGGTAGTCCCGATTTATGCTTTTAAAAAGAGATCTGATTTTATGAATCAAGGTATTCCCGAGTGATGGGTTTAGCCTTGATGTGATGAGTTTTGATTTAAACAAATAAGTTTTTAAGGTGAAGGATTTACGATGAAACTAATAGATTTTGATGTGACGAGCATGAGATGTCATACATGAGGAATTTCCATGTTGATTTTATATGCAACTTCATGATTTCTTCTATACGATATACATTCATATGGCATCGTTTTAGTCATATCTCATGCTCCAAATATAAACGATTTTTATATCATACTATTATCAGCACGTAGATAGTATAGTTATCTACCTGCTTATATTATTGCCTTACTGAGCACGTTTCGCTCACCCTTTCATTTTCCACCCCACAGGGTACACTCAGTAGAAGAGAGAGACAATAGCTTCGCAATTCGGTTATCCGCTGCTTCTTATTAAGACCAGGTATACACATTTATATAATTTCGTATCTGAACATATAGATGCACAGTACTGTATATGATGTAATATTGGGGATGTATTTAGTTTAAATAAATTGATATGTAAATAAATTATGAAAATTGAATGATAAATAGGGAAGAGGTGACTAACACCGAATCATAGCCCAACTGTTAGTAGTGGAACTGTTCACGACGGGTAAGGAGTATAGAAAAAGCGAAAAAATTTGTAGGGATTTTTAGGTAATTTGGGTCGTGACAGAAAAGATGGTATCAGAGCTTAAGTTGGCCTGATATGAGTCGGTGTTAGTGGTTAAGTAAATTTACATCCCCATGTACTGTGCATTGTTTAGATACAATTGTGTATATCAAGATGGAACCGCAGCTAAGAATTTAGTTTCGATTGCAAGAATATTGTTGTTATAACTGATAGCCGCTATGGTAGAGTGGCGAGTACACATACTAGAGGCCATAGAGATCGGCCTGAGAGTTGAATGAGTTGTCACATGAGACTCAAGATGAGAATGACGTGGAGGCTGATGTTGAGCATGCCCCACAGAGTCCGACAGAGAGATCGGACAGTATTGAGACGCGCTTCGCGATGTTGGAGCGGAGTGTGGAGATTATTGTGAGGAGCAAATTGCTCAGATTATGTATGAGATCAGAGGACGCGTTCTGAGGGGAGTTCCCCATATGAGATAAAGCCGTGCGGGCTGAGGCCCAAAGCGGACAATACGTTGGACTTGTGGCGTTGTTGGACCACCCGTTGTTAGACCACCATCGTTGTTGTGGGCCCAAGAGGGGTGGCCATGGCCGATGGCAGGGGTTGGCCGGGCAGGGGTTGGCCGTCACATAGTAGAAGATATTTCGGACTTGTTTACACAGTCTATTGCAGATAGTTGAGGATAGGCAGAGAAAAGCCTAAACAGATGCCTCAGACTAAAGAGATTTTCATACTTCTGGTATATAGCGAAGTAAAGAAACCAATACTTGTTGAGGACTGGGTGAATGAGACTGCAGAGATGTATGAATTCTTTCGGTGTATGTCGACTAAGGAAGTGACTTTTAAAATACATTTATGTTGGAGGGCGAGGCGGAACATTGATGGAAGTCCGCTCGACCCATCTTAAGAGTTAAATATACAGAGCTAAGATGAGAAATATTCTGGATGTATTCCGGTGACAGAATATCCCGGACACTGTATAAGGAAAATTACAGATAGAGTTTCTTACACTGCCCATAGTCATGGGTTGATTGATGAGTACGAATCTCAAATACATCCCTGGGCAAGTATGAACCCGATATTATGGACAGTGAGAGTCGAAAAACCTAAAAGTTCATGTAAGGACTCGAATTTTCAATTAGAGTCCGATTGGCCCGTGAAATATTACCTATGCCGAGGCAGTGCGTAGATTTGCAGTTGGGTAAATAAGAACATGAATTGCACGCCTCTGAGATTGGGAAAGCTAGTGAGGGCCGAAATAGAGACAGAAGAGAATCGAGAAATGACGAAGATGTCAGAGCGGGAAAGAGACCAGTTGGTAAGAGATTAGATTTGACGAGTCATGGAGTAAGATAATTGGTAAGACCCCAGTGCAAACGATTTTGGCACTCTTGAGGGGTATTGTGATTTGAGGACTCTGACTTGCTACAGAGTAGTGTGGCAATGTAGCAGGGTAAGCAAGATAAGCAGTATAGCAGTGTAGCAGTGTAAGCACTGTAAGCAGTGGGAGATGAGTGGTGGATACCACGGAAGGAGGGTCTATACCTACACTGTATTGATGAAAATGGCCGATAAGTGTGGTAAGACGGACCATTGATTTTTGATTGCTCAGAGTTGAGCGAGATTGCCCCACAGGAAAGTAAAGAGATAGAGAAAAACTTCGTTGGTACAGTTGCAACGAAAAAGGAGGCCATAGCCGAAAAGAAAAAAAAGGAAAGTAGGTTGTTGGACGAAGGCGAGAGGATGTCTTGGACCAGGACACTATTGATGTTTCATGGATGTGGTGTAAGATACCACACTTGTTAAGAATAATGAAGTACATATGTTCAGTGATCCTGGTGCCACATATTTATTCATACCGCCTTCATTCACATATAAGTGAGTAAAAGGGCATGAATGCCTACATCGTTGGGTATAATACTGATAAATGAGTACCCCAATAGAGGAGGATTAGTTAACGGAGTATGGATATAGAGAATTTTAAGTTGAAAACAGGGGTGAAAACATCACTGAAAAACATATTGTAAGTGTTGACAAGTAATAAAAAGGGGTGCAACCGTTGAAATTAAAGGAGTAAAGGATTGTACTCACGAAATCAATAATGAAAGAGTTTTATCATGATTGATATACGAAGGAGATGATCTTTGAGATATGTTGATCCCAAATACAAGATGTATTGGAGTAAGAGACGTATGCTAGGTAATAACATCTCTATGATATGCGAAGTAGTTAGGATTGAAGCAATTAGTAGCGAATACAAATTATAACCAAGGACAAAGATGGGTATAACCATAACCAGTAGTTGTGGTTAAGTCTAAGGGTTAATAAAGGTATTTCAAAATACCTCCCCGCCTGAAGACTTGACAGCGTCTAAAAATATACATATAACTTATTACGTGAAACCGGTTGCCGTAATAAATACTTTTAGCATTAGGATACCTTTAATAAGACGATAAGAATATTAAAATTCGACAAATTATAAAGGTTAACATAGTAAAATTTAATAGGAGCCGTTAAGATAAGAAAAGGAAATGGCGCAGGTTAGTACCTGAAAACGTAAGCGGTTGAGAAGGATCTTATACGCTTATGCGTAAATAAGTCAAGGATTAGATCGACTTGTAATCATCATTATCGATGATATGTTGGGTGTAGTTAAAGTCTAGGGCGATTTATAAGCAATAATGGGAAGATGATTTTTACAGATGGATTGCTGCGAGTTCTAAGAGGATATACCTTGTTGACACGTTTAACTAAGAAACGTGGTCTTGAATAAGATGATAAATAAGATGATAGATGTGACATGGATTTTGGTGTAGTGAAGTATGAACTGACCACCTTGATTAATTTCGCCATACCCAACAGCTCAAGAGGTTCCCAGTGAGTATAGATACCTCGAAATTATGATGGAGCTGTGTATTGATGTATAATGGGAAGATAGTCAATTTTGGAGACAAACAACTCTTTGATTATTAAATAAACTATCTGACCCATGATTTTAAGTTGGCAACGGTAGTATTTGTACCGAGGATATGGTACTATTATGTACATAGTGAGAAATTATGGATATGCACTGATCATAAAGCCCGAGTATCTGTTTTCACAGAAAGGGGCGAATATGAAAATACATATTGGGTTAGAGCTTCTGAGAGATTTTGATTTATGAAAATTGTACCTCCCAGGAAATGCTAATGTGATGACTGATGCCTTGAGCAGAAAGAGCCTCGGGATGGTACCACATATGATGGTCAGGGAGCGTGAGCTGCGAGATGCAGTTGTGAGCCTCAGTATAGATGTGATCCCTTCTGATGATGACAGTGATCGTGTGACAGTTAGCCTGATGATTAGAACCGGATGAGAGTGCCCGGATTTGCCAGGCTTAGCGTGATGATCGGCATGATGTCGATAGTGTGGGTCAGATTCAGAAGGGTACAGTGACAGAGATCACAGAGAGTGTGATAATGACTTACAGAGAGGTTCAGAGACAGTATGAGTGCTCCCCAGGACCACAGTTGATAAGATAGTAATATTGCCAGAAGCTCACTCTTCGGGATATACAGTGCATACGGAAAGTAAAGAAATATATCGAAATCGCAAAAATGGTATGGGTGGTCAGATGTGGAAAGAGATATTGGTGGAGCTTGTAGAAAAGTGCCTAGTGTGTCAGCAGAGTAAGGTAGAGTATTAAAAGTCTGCAGAGTTATTGCAGCACCTACCTATATCGACATGGCACGAAAATGGGAACAAGTCTCCATGAATTTTATGATGGGTTACAGAGGACCCAGGTAAATCAGGAGACTATTTGGATGATAGTCGTTAAGTTGACTAAGTCCACCCACCTTCTGGTTATGAAATCCCTAAATACTCAGAGTGTATATGAGGATTTATGGGTAAGTAAGATTGTGGAACATTAAGTAGCGTTCCAGTGAGCATGATATCATATAGGGATCCCCACTTCACTTTCTACTTCAGAGAATATTTTTAGGAAGCTATGGGAACCCGACTGAGTATTAGCACAGCTTTCCATCCTCAGACAGATGGTCAGTCAGAGAGGACTGTACAAGTTCTGGAGGATCCGATGAAAGCGTGTGCCATTGATTTTACAAGCTCCTAGAATGATCAGTGATTTCTAATTAAAGTCGCCAATAACGACAGTTGGCAGTCGAGTGTCGGGATAACAAGATATGAGGCAGAATATAGCTGTAGGGGTTGTTTCCCCAAATTGGATAAGAAAAGTGGGTGACAGAATAGAATTACTTTTAACCTTGGATAATAAGTCTTTGAGAATGTTTAGTTAAGGATGAGAGATTAAGAACACCTCAGAGCAGATAGACAAGTATTGGAATTCACCCTTGGTGAATTAGTATGGTTGAAAGTTACTTGTCCTAAGAGAATAAGGACATAGCGAACTTTTGGAAGAAGGTAAATTGAGTTGCGCTGGATTGAAGATTTTGAGAGATTAGACAAGTGGGAGATAAGACCTGTAGATTGGTGTTATCACCTGAAGTAACGGGCACCCACAATGTGTCTCAGATTTTGATTCTTCGACAATACTATCCAGATCCAGCATAGATGATCGAATATGAACTCCAAAAGTTCAGTTTAAGGAAAATATGAGTATATTGAAGAAGTTGATTCGGGCATTAAACAGGAAAGAGAAAGTATTGAGGATTAAGATAATCTCCCTAATTAAAGTTCTTTTGGTAGTAATACACTCCGGAGAAGGTCACATAAGACTTTAAGAGTATGATACGATTAATGTACCCGGAGTTGTATATGGACTCATCTGACTTGGTTCTAATTTGGAGGACCAAATTTCTTAAGTGGGGGAGATTTGTAAGACCCGAAATTTAATCGTAAATTTTACGAGGTAGAAAAATATTCACAAATTTAAAGGAATGAGACTCGGACTAAAAATAAGGATCGAAATGGCCACAGGCCAAACGGGAAGGGAAGAAAATAAAATTTATCGAAAATACAAAATTAAATAGGAAAATATGGTGGAAGTATGAAGGAAAGCTAGGTTAATTTAATCCCGAAATAAGTGTAGGGGTAAAACGGTCAAAAGATCGAAATTCGGGATAAATACGATAAGAGAAATTTAATTAAAAATAAGGAATTAGGATTTCTTGATCAATAATGGGGAATTTTATAATTTCGAGTCAAATTGATCAAGATCCGAAATTTTTAGAAATACCGAAAATGTCACCCGGGACGATATCCCGAAAATACGGAGGAATTATACCGAAAAAATAATTTAAAAACTAAATAAATTTAATCTAATTTAATTAAATTAAATTGGTGAATAAAATAAAATTTTTGTAGATATTTTCAGATTTCTTTTGACTATTTTATTGATTATTTTAATAATAAAATGAATAGTTAAAGAATAATGATGAAAAAAAAAAAAGAACTGGAAATCGAAAAACCCGAAAAACCAAAGGAAACCGAAACCCGTTCGCACCCGAGAAGAACCCACTGCCGATCTCGACCACCGGCGACCGTTCGACGTCCGACGAAGCTTCCAGGAGCAAGAGCAGAGTCCGGCGAACCCATAGGCACCGGAACCGAGCCTCGAGGTGGCCGGAGGAGCCCGATCCGAGCTCCGAAAATCCGAGGGAGAGAAGAGGTGATCGCCGGAGAACCACCGCACCTGGGCCGAAAAGAAGGGTACCAGTGTGTTCAAGGGAGGAAGCCGGTCATTTTGGTACCGGTCTTGGCCGGTAAGACCGCCGGAACCGCCGGCGACGGCAAGAGGCAGTGAGGAGATCAAAAACGGTGCCGTTTTGCTGGAAGGAAAGGGAAGGAAAGGGAAGGAAAAGGAAGGAAAAGGGGAAAGAAAAGGAAAGAAAAGAAAGGAAAAGAAGGGAAAAAGAGAAAGAAAATTTTCGGGGGATGACTCGAGGTTCGGGTAAGTTGACCGAGGGTCGATATTGACCTACGGGTGAATTCCGAAATTTAATTTAATATTATTTTAATGGAAAATAATCCGGATTTACCTAATTATGCAGTTTTACGACGGAGATCGAATGAGAGCCGGTCGAGCTCTGATCTTCGTACCCCGCATCGTATCGGGTAAGTACGATTTAAATTCGGCATTAAGATTTCTTTAAATATCGATTTTTAAGTATTTTACGGAATTACGGATTAATTTCACATAGGAAGGAATATTAATTCGTAATTGCAATAAATTACCGTAAATGGTATACGGGCTATCTAATGAACTTGGATCGAAGCCCGATAATTATTAGTAAACCGCATAAGCCCGGTATACCCGAAGAAGGGAATTAATAAATATAAAAGGGCTGAAATGGGCCGAGACCAAATAGGGTAAATAGGGCCCAATACTTTAAAGTTGGTCAGTAGATGCGATATACTGATCGAGATAAGTGAATTAACCTCGATTACGTGGTTATATGCAGTGACGTATCTTTGTTTGGCGCGCACTTGGACCGAGAGGTTCGGTAGCTTCGAGATAAGCTAAGTCTACGCGTGATTCCAGGTAAGGGAATTTTATGAGCACTTAGAGGTAGCTGTACGTAATTTTGAGGGTATTTACAGTACCTTAAATTCATTAGGCTACCCAAAAACAGAATAATAATTTTTACGATAAAAATATGGAAATAGTGAAAAATGACCATTTTGCCCCCAGTTAGGAAAATTTCAAAAAGGGTAGTAAGGCTATGAAATTGCATGAATTTCATGATTTTAATGCTTTATATGAATAGACTGCTGTGATTTAAGCAAATACGAACATAGGTTGGCTATTGCTTTATTGAATTATACGAAAGGGTACCGGTTTGTACCGGTTACTTTTTTTAAAAGATGTTTTGCAAAGACTTAGCCACTTATCGTATTTATACAAGTAAAAAGGAGTGTTAGAGTCTTACTCGCACTCAAGTTTACCGAATTATTTTCATGAAAAGCCGTACTGGAGCATTGCTCGTACGAGAAATTTGTGTGTGCATAACACCGTGCTGAAGCTTCGCTCGCACGCGATTTTAGATATCATGATATGCATAGCGTGGTGTTGGAGCTTCGCTCACACTAGACGCGAGTTGACATGCATATAGTCGTGCGGAAGCCTCTTGTAGACTGTGTGTCGCAGAGAGTTGAGATACTCGCACGTAAACTTTGAGACATGGGTTGGTTATCGACATAGTATTGGGCTGGCTAAGACCTATGGCAGGCACCCCCAGACTATGATATGGGTTCACGGAGTACGATGTACCGTGTATGTCACACGGAGTACGCTGTACCGTGCAGTCATGATGACTACGATGTTACTCGATATTCTGGCGGGTAGGACTTGACCCCACCTCCCGTTACAGTTGTGATGCCCCGCACGCCGGGATCCGTGTGCCTGGGATCACAGGGACATAGTATGGCCATAGTCCTCGTTTTTCATACAGTAACCTACATGCCTCACGTGATATCATACGGTCTAGATAGACCAGGACAAACCCGATGGAGGGGTAGTCCCGATTTATGCTTTTAAAAAGAGATCTGATTTTATGAATCAAGGTATTCCCGAGTGATGGGTTTAGCCTTGATGTGATGAGTTTTGATTTAAACAAATAAGTTTTTAAGGTGAAGGATTTACGATGAAACTAATAGATTTTGATGTGACGAGCATGAGATGTCATACATGAGGAATTTCCATGTTGATTTTATATGCAACTTCATGATTTCTTCTATACGATATACATTCATATGGCATCGTTTTAGTCATATCTCATGCTCCAAATATAAACGATTTTTATATCATACTATTATCAGCACGTAGATAGTATAGTTATCTACCTGCTTATATTATTGCCTTACTGAGCACGTTTCGCTCACCCTTTCATTTTCCACCCCACAGGGTACACTCAGTAGAAGAGAGCGACAATAGCTTCGCAATTCGGTTATCCGCTGCTTCTTATTAAGACCAGGTATACACATTTATATAATTTCGTATCTGAACATATAGATGCACAGTACTGTATATGATGTAATATTGGGGATGTATTTAGTTTAAATAAATTGATATGTAAATAAATTATGAAAATTGAATGATAAATAGGGAAGAGGTGACTAACACCGAATCATAGCCCAACTGTTAGTAGTGGAACTGTTCACGACGGGTAAGGAGTATAGAAAAAGCGAAAAAATTTGTAGGGATTTTTAGGTAATTTGGGTCGTGACACCTTTATCCCATTTAACAATGGCGGTCTGCAGCTTTGAAACTGTCTTATCTAGTGTAGCTCCTACTCCTAACTCAAGTCATCATCATTCTACTGTGGAGCTACAGGAGCAGACATATTCTAGTTCTGAAATAATCTCTACAGGCTGTGCGGGCGTATCGGGAGTAATCTGTCTGTCTATTCTTTCGTCTACCCCATCACCTAACATAGCATGTGTCCTACTTTTCCATAATATGTTCAACACTCCACTTAACCTTAGCAGAGTGTATCTCAATATCATCTATCCTTTCCACAGGACCTGATGGAGCACGCTCAACATCAGTTTCAATCTCGGTATCATTCATGAGTCTCATATGATGACTCTGCATGATTCTCAGGCCTATCTCTACGGCCTCTAGCCCGTGATCTAATTCCTGCGCGTAAACCAAATATCAAATCTTAAATTCATTAGGTATACATTACCTACAACCAGACAAGCACAGACATTGGAATGTAATTTAATCCTTATTTTTGACACTGACAGTACTAAACAACCTTTGCTCTGATACCACTTAAACTGTAACGACTCTTGACCCTTGAAATTCGGGGGAAATTTTTTTTTTGAACTTAATTTACCCACTTATTCCTTTATTCACTTAGGTTGCATTCCTGTGCAGTGTCAAAACACTTTTCCTAATTCTTAATCCGTAATTATATTTAATTTTCATACTTTGACTTATATGGTCGATAGAAATTTCGGCAGCATAATGGCTTATATATAAGCCTACCCACCTACGGTACAATTGTTTTGACAATCCTAGATATCCACAACTACCAAGCATGCTTTCCAACAATCCTAGATATCCACAACTACCAAGCATACTTTCCAAATCTACCTTTACAACTCAATACATCTATTTCAATTTAATACTAGTCATCTTAAAATATAATCCCAAAATAATATTGTTTACATCGTTTTCCTTACAAATTACATCCCAACACGAATATTCCCAATATATATGTGTCTGTGCATACAGATATGTCTGGTACAGGAATGTAAATGTATACCTTTCTGCGTGTACAAAAAGTAGCCTAGGGTAGCTCTTCCCTCCAGCCTACGTCGTGTACGCGGTAGGTAGCGCCTACGGATCACTACAAATAGTCTGAGAGGTAGAGGGGTGAGCTTCTTTTGAGAAAAGCCTAGTAAGAAAATGTATTTAAAATGGTCCTAGTAATTCAAATATGTAGAAAACATAATAGTACGTATAATGATTACTTTCTGAAACTAATATAAAGGACATTCAAAATTAAGGGAAATCGAAAACATCATGATTCAAAACGTAATTCTTTATGCGCTTGTATTTAACAGTATCACATAACCTTTTCGTATTTTTAGAATTCCAAAACATGATTACATGCAAAATCACATATCACAACTCAAATTTTGCAAACATAGTTTAATTCAAATAGAGACTACATTGGCCCATATAATTATTAGGCGGCAATAACCAAATCATTTTCCGTATAGGGAATTTAGAACCAATGGCCACGACAAGGCTGTAGACGGGATCAAGGTCATACAGCGTACAGAACCCGAAGGTGAAATTCAAAACCTATGGCCACGACAAGGCTATAAACGAAATCAAGGTCTTACAATGTACAGAACCCGAAGGTGAAATTCAAAACCTATGGCCATGGCAAGGCTGTAGACGAAATCAAGGTCGTACAACGTACAGAACCCGAAGGTGAAATTCAGAACCTATGGCCACGACAAGGCTGTAGACGAAATCAAGGTCGTACAACGTACAGAACCCAAAGGTGAAATTCAGAACCTATGGCCACGGCAAGGCTATAGACGAAATCAAGGTTGTACAGCGTACAGAACCCGAAGGTGAAATTCAGAACCTATGGCCACGACAAGGCTGTAGACTGGATCAAAGTCATACAGCATTTCAGAACCACAAGGGCGAAGTTCAGACACCACACAGGCGAAGTTCAGACGCCACACAGGCGAAGTTGACATGCGTTAGCATACAACATAAATGACCCTTTGTCTCAAAACATACTATATTTCTCATATGCGAAAACATTGAATTAAAAATCATCTTGTTCAAAAGATCATTTCAGAAGACATGTTCTTATTTTAAAAGCACATATACAGAAAGTATAGTCTTGATCAGAAGTATAATTTAGAAACATGCATGAAAATCATACTTCATGTCTTTGTAAGCTTTCCTTAATCATGGTTCAGAAAGTAACTATTACCATTTTAAATTATATCCCCTTACCTCGATTTATCGAATATCCCGAATTCGAGTGGTGACGCCTTCTAGTACCTCATTTAATTCTTTCTACGATTCACCTACACCGAAATCGTTTACTTAGCATCCTATTCATGCGAATCATCCGAATTGCGTTAAAATCGTAACCTATTTGTTACTACTGCATGTGTACGTATTATTGTACATAACTAGGCCAACACGCACGTTTATATATTTTCTTTTCTATTTATATATTTTGTACATACAAATATTAATCATACATATTTTCTATATACATTTACATGTATATGCACATATATATATATACTCATATATATATATATATATCATCATTTGTTTTCAATTTTCGTTATCACATGTATATATCCTTGTATGTACATATACTAACATATCCCTTTATTATATACACCTATATGTATATACCCAAATATATATATATATATATTCACATAAATACATATATATATTATTACTTGTTTCCATTATTCATCATCACATATATATATTTGCCTACTCCTTATCATTCCCATTTTTTGTCTAATTAAATCTACACTAACAAGCCTATATCTCAAACATATAAATATATATACATGTACATTAAATACACATATATACATATATATACAATTTACCTTTTCTATTTTCCAGCTTTCCCTTTCTTTTCTTTCTTTCTTTTTTCTTTCTTTTTTCTTTCTTTTCCTTTCTTCCCTCTCGGTCAGCCCTTCTTCTCCCATGGTTTTGTTTCTGTTATCTCACTGCTTCTGTTCTCTTCACTTGTCTCGGTTTCCAACTCCAATTTCCTTACTTGGTCCACCTCTTCCCTTCTCCCCTACCTCTCGGTTCCAGCCCTGTTTCCAACACCGAAAGAAAGAAAAGGAGACAGATTTGCTTGCTGTACCAAGCGAAAGATCCACGGGTTCACTGCTTCAGCTGATTTCTTTCACACTTGGAACTCCCTGTTAGAGCCTCAACCTCCTCACGGCTTCGGCATTTCAGCGGAGATTCTTTTCCTCTCTTCTTTTCTTCTCTTTGTCTCATGCTTTATTTATTGTTAATACTTATATATTATATACTATACATTTCATAGTATATATATATATATATGTTATACATATATATTATTATCCATCTATTTAAATGTCATGTATATTTATACATACATATACACCTATGTATATATATATATATATATCTATATATACACATTTTCTTGTAAGATTATCTAAGGACATAATATCCATGCCTTCCATGAAATTCTCATTATTTCGAAAATGAAATATTTTCGGGATTCCATCACTCCTCACGAATTTTTGATACAAGTTTTTACATCAACAATTTTCAACTAATAATTTAAAATTTTTCAATCCCTCTGTGCTTACATTTGCTTTATCACTCCTTGTATTTTCGGGTTCCCCGTCATTCACGGGCTTCTCGGTTCCTATAGTCCTCGAGCCCTACAACGAATATTCACACTTCCATTAAAATATATTATTCCCATTTTTATATATAGTCTAACTAAATGTAGGAAATTTGTGGGGTTTACATAATCCCTAAAGAAATGATGCATAATTTCAATATGTTTAGTTCTAGAGTGTTGAATTGGATTTTTGGAGAGATTTATTGCACTGGTGTTATCACACTTAATTGATACTTGTTTCATGTCTATACCATAATCTCTCATTTGTTGCTTAATCCACAACACTTGAGCATTACAACTATCAGCTGCTATGTATTATGCCTCAGTTATGGATTGTGCTACACTATTTTGTTTCTTAGAAAACCATGATATTAATCTATTCCCTAAAAATTGGCAGGTTCCTGAAGTGCTTTTCCTATCTATTTTACATCCTACAAAATCTGCATCCGAATAAGCATGAAGAGGAAAAGTAGAATCTCTAGAGTACCATAGTTCTAGTAAAGGTGTGTCTTTAAGATACCTAAAAATTCTTTTTGTAGCTAGTAAGTGTGATTCTCTAGGTGAGGATTGAAATCTAGCACATAAACACACACTAAATAAAATATCAGGTCTACTTGCAGTAAGATAAAGCAATGATCCAATCATAGACCTATATAGCATAGTGTGAACACACTTACCACTTTCATCTTTATCAAGCTTTATATTGGTGCCCATTGGAGTTGCTTGAGATTTGCAATTATCCATTCCAAATCTTTTGAGCAAATCATTGGTGTACTTAGCTTGATTGATGAAGATCTCATCCTTAGTTTACTTTACTTGAAGTCCTAAGAAATAGGTGAGCTCTTCCATCATACTCATTTCAAATTCACTTTGCATATTCTTAGCAAACTCTTGACATAAGGATTCATTAGTTGATCCAAAAATGATATCATCTACATAAACTTGAACAACTAGTAAATCTTTATTTTTATGTTTGATAAAGAATGTTGCATCTACTTTTCCTCTTGAAAATCTCTTTTCTATTAAGAACTTTGAAAGTCTTTCATAGCAAGCTCTAGGAGCTTGTTTCAAACCATAAAGTGCCTTAGAAAGTTTGTGAACATATTTAGGAAAATCTGGACTTTCAAAATCGGGAGGTTGCTCTACATAAACTTCCTCATTGATGTATCCATTTAAAAATGCATTTTTCACATCCATTTGATACAATTTGAAATTTTTGTAGCATGCAAAAGCAAGTAACATCCTTATTGCTTCTAATCTTGCTACCGGTGCATAGGTTTCATCATAGTCTATCACTTCCTCTTGCTTATAACCTTGTGCTACCAACCTAGCCTTGTTTCTTATGATCACACTATTTTCATCCATCTTGTTCTTGAAGATCCATTTAGTTCCAATTATAGGATGATCACTAGGTCTAGGAATTAAATTTCACACTTTACTTCTCTCAAATTGATTTAGTTTTTCTTGCATAGCTAAAAACCAATTGTCATCATCTAAAGCTTCATTGACATTCTTTGGTTCAATTTGAGTTACAAAAGCTATATATTGACATACATTTTTTAGTGAAGACCTTGTTCTAACTCCTATATTTGGATCACCTACAATTTCACAATCTTTGACATATCCTAGTTCTCTTGGTGTTCTAAGTTCTTTTTCTAGTATTTCTAGTTCTTCTTCATCTTCTTCCTTTTTATTAATGTCAAGATTTTCTTGAATGTTATCTTCTATCCTTGAGGATTCTTTCAAATTCTCATCAAATATTTTTATATCCTCATCATTGATAGGAATTTTAGATGCATCACTTGATTCATAAAATATTACATGAATTGACTCTTCTACCATCAAAGTTCTTTTGTTGTACACTCTATATGCTTTTGAATTTAGAGAATAGCCTAAAAAGACTCCATCATCACTTTTAGTATCAAATTTTCTCAAGTTGTCTTTTCTATTATTTAGGACAAAGCATTTGCAACCAAAAGGATGAAAATAGTTAATATTTGGTTTCTTTTCCTTGTAAAGCTCATAAGGGGTTTTCTTTAAAATTGGTCTAATCATTGCTCTATTTATAATGTAGCATAAGGTGTTAATGGTTTCAGCCCAAAAATACTTAGGTAGATTATTTTCACATAACATTGTTCTAGCCATTTCCTCTAAGGTTTTATTTCTCCTCTCAACAACCCCATTTTGTTGTGCTGTCCTAGGAGTTGAAAAGTTATGGCTAATCCCTTGATCATTGTAAAAATCATCAAACCCAAGATTTTCAAATTCCTTGCCATGATCACTTCTAATACTTGTTATAGTATAACTTTTTTTCATTTTGGGATAATTTTGAATAAGTGATAAATTTTTTTAAAGCTTCATTCTTAACTCTTAAGAAAAATACCCATGTAAATCTAGTATAATCATCTACAATAACAAATTCATAGTGCTTACCCCCAAGACTAGTTGTTCTAGTTGGGTCAAAAAGATCTAGATGAAGTAGTTGAAGGGGTCTAGAGGTTGACACAATTTTTAGACTTAAATGATATCCTTTTATGTTTTCCCTTGACACAAGCTTCACAAATTTTGTCATAATCATAGGACAACTTAGGTAAACCTACAACAAGGTCTTTTCTAGCTAGCTTAGATAATACATGCATGCTAGCATGACCTAGTCTCCTATGCCACAACCAAGGTTCATTTTCTTTATCGACCATAAAACATACATTTTCATTTTTAAGTTCATTTAAATATACAATATATATGTTGCCTTGTCTATGTCCTAAGAAAAGAACTTTATTTGATTTAGTATCTATCACATGGCAATTCAAGTAATCAAAGATTACTTTGTAACCTTTGTCACAAAGTTGACTAATGCTAAGCAAATTGTGTTTTAGTCCTTTAACAAGTAAAAATTTTTCTATTGAGAAAGAATCATTACCAATAGAGCCACTTCCTTCAACTTGGCCATTAGAGTTGTCCCCAAAAGTGACTTCTCCACCAACCTTTGATTTGAATGAGTTGAAATGGCTTTTATCTCCCGTCATATGTCTTGAACATCCACTATCAAGATACCATGCTTCCTTTGATTTAGCCTTGTAACAAGGCTCAAGCTCTTACAATCATCATTTAAACTTTTGTTTTAGGTACCCAAATTTTCTTGGGTCCTTTGGAGTTAGTAAGTGGAAGTTTTGATCGTTTTGGGATCCATTTCAATATTAAATCAATATATTTCGAATTTACAACATTTTTTGGTATCCAAACTTTCCTAACTATTTTTCCTTTAAGAGTATTTTTTCTAACCTTGCAATCTTTTGATAGATGTCCTATTTTGTTACATAGTGAGCAAGTATGAGATAGATTGTGTTTATTTTGTTTACTCACTAAGAAGTTCTTTAAATGAGTTTCTTTAATCTTGCCATTATATCCTAAACCATTTTTGTCAAAGAAGGCTCTTTCTGTTTCTAACATATGATCTAATTTTTGTTACCCTATATAGAATCTAGAAAAAGAATTATATAAGTTATTATTCTTTTCCTTTAAATCCTTAATTTCTAGATTTGTACTTTCAAAATTACTTTCACATTCTATTTTGTCATTTATTAACTTTTCATTTTCTCTCTTTAGTTTTGATATCATCTTTTTATATTTCAAGTTCATGCACTCATATTCCATAGCAAGATCATCAAATGCATCTTGTAACTCATTAAAGGAATAATCATTAGAGTTAGAAGTTACCTTCTCATCTCCAAGTGCCATGAAGCATAGATTGGCAATTTCTTCACTTATATCATCATCGGAGCTGTCGCTATCACTCCATGTAGCCATCATTGCCTTCTTTTTTGGTTTCCTATCATTAGATTTCTTTAGCATAGGACAATCAAATTTAATATGGCTCGATTTTTTGCATTCATAACATACTATATTATCTTTTCTACTTGGCTCTCCTCTATTGTAATCTTTCCTATGGAATTTCCTATAACTACCATTTCCCTTAATTTCATAAATCTCTTGAATCTTTTGGCAAACATTGCCATTTCTATATCTTCCTCATTACAATCATCCCCTAGTTCTTCATGAGTAGTAGATTTTAGTGCTACTCCTACCTTTTTGGGAATTTCTTCATTTCTTTTGAGTTTCATCTCGTAAGTGAGGAGTGACCCAATTAGTTCATCTAGAGATAATGTATGAGGGTCCTTTGATTCCTCAATGGCCGTTACTTTGGCTTCCCAAGTTTTTGGTAAGCTATTTAAAATTTTCTTAACCATTTCTATGTTAGTGTAAATCTTTCTTAAGGATTTAAGCCCATTTATAATGTCTGTAAATCTAGTGAACATTTCACTAATGGACTCTCCTTCTTCCATTCTAAACAACTCATAGTCATGAGTAAACATTCCTACTTTGGTTTCCTTAACTTGAGTTGTAAGACCCACTTTGTTTGTATTTGTTGCTATATTCCTTATGATTCATGTGATGTACACTTCCATATATTCATTGAATCATAAGAAGAGCATTGACTGAATTAAATTTGTAAAGAAGAATAAAATGGAATATCGTTGAACGTCGGAAGAAATTAAATACGAGCCGAATTGGCCACAGGACAAACGAAAATGATCAAAATAAAGTTAACCGAAAATACGAAATTAAAATAAGAAAAGATGGTGGGTGTATGAAGGAAAGTCAGGTTAAATTGGTTCCGAAACAAGAGCAGGGGTAAAATGATCAAAATATCGAAATCCGGTATTAAGGCGATAAGAAAATTTTAATTAAAAAAATAAGGATGTAAGATATCTTGATCGATAATGAGAAAATTATACAATTTTGAGCCAATTGATCAAGATCCGAAATTTTTACAAAAATACCGAAAAGTTACCCGGAACACTATCTCGAAAATACGAAAGAATAATATCGAAAAATGGAGAAAAATGAATTTAATAAATTAAATTAAATTAAATAAATTAAATTAGAATAAAATAATGTAAGTTGTAGATATTTTGGAATATTGTAGAGTATTTTAATGAATAGTATAATAATAAAATAGTTTATAAATGATAATAATAAAAATAATAATAATAAAAAAAGAATCTGAAAACAAAAAAAAAAGAGAGAAGAAAATCGGGATAAACCCGAAACGGAAAAACCGAAGAAATCGAGAGGTAACCTGAAACCACCGAAGGAGCACCGACGACCCTTGACCGCCGACGAGCAGCCGAGGTGCAACAGGAGAGACCGGCGACCTTCAGGACGTCGGAAACGCGCCATGTAGTGGCTGGAGGACGCCGATCGAAGCGAAGGAAGATCCGAGAGGAAACAGGCTGATTTTCGACGAACCACCGCGACTGGGCTGGAACGGAAGCCACCGACGCATTCAGGGGGAGGAGCCAGTTCTTTTGAGACCGGTATTAGCCGGCAAGACCACCGAAAACGCCGGTGACGGCAAGTGGCAGAAAACGGCACCGTTTGGCCGAAAGGAAAGGGAAGGAAAAGGAGGGAAAAGGAAGGAAAGAGGAAAAGAAAAGGAAAGGAAAGAAAGGAAAGGAAAATGGAAAAAGGAAAGAAATTCACCGGGGACGACTCGAGATTCGGGTAAGTCGACCGAGGGTCGAAATTGACCTATGGGTAAATTCCAAAAATTTATTTAATATTTTATTTAATGGAAAATAATCCGGATTTACCTAATTGTGCAGCTTTTCGACAGAGACTGAACGAGAGCCGATTTAGCTCTGATTTTGTACCCCGCATCGTATCGGGTAAGTACATTTTAATTGCGGCAATATGAGTTCTTTAAATACAAATTTTTAATTATTTTACGAAATTATGAATTAATTTCGCATAGAAAGGAATATTTTTCGGAGTTGTAATGTAATTGCCATAAATGGTATATGGGCTATCCAATGAGTTTGGAACGAAGCCCGATAATTATTAGTAAGTTGCATAAGCCCGGTATTGTCACGACCCAAACTACCCAAAAATCAGAGTTAATTTTTCACGTTTTGTTATTTTTATTACTTAAATTCTTACCTGTCTTCTGATCGTGACCACACTCCACTAATAATTGGGCTGTGCGTCAATGCCAGTCCCACCATACATTTACCATATAACTTAACTCTTCTCCAGTCATTTATAATTGTTTACATTATTTATACATCCCCTAAAGTTACTTACAAACATGTTACTGTGCTATGCTTATGTAGATACAATATGTACAAGTGTATATACCTTAAATGATGGGCAGCAGCGGACATCCGGAATGCAGTACTGAGTCGCCTCAACTTCAACTGGAGATTATCTGTGGGAGAAAATGAAAGGGGTGAGCACATCAAGCTCAGTAAGGCAATCCTACGAACAAGTATGTAACCATACTACCTACATGAACGTAGTGCCATGCATAAACCACCCTTTCTCCACACATTTTAAAACAGATGATATGAGTTATGATGTTATGTAAAACACATTTGCACGAAAAATTCAACATGCAATTATATTCAAAATCATATCTTTCTCGTTTAAAATTTCACAGTAAAGTCAGGATTCGACCCCTCCTTCGGGTGATCCTGACTCACACAAAATCATGAAAATCGGTTTACATCACACATGGGCTTAAAAAGCATGGAAATAACCATCATGAACATTTAATTAAAAACCCAGTTTAAATCATCGTCAAGATCAACATGCGAGACTAGGCAACATCTGTATATCGGCAATAACCAGGACTATGGCCATATGTGTCCTCGTGAGCCCCTCTGCTACACGGATCCTAGTGTGCGGGGTCTCACCCTGATCGGGAACCGTCCGGGAGGTGGGTCACTCCATCTCGTCGGTCTTATCCGATCCCATGCATCCGAAGATGCCAACGTATCACAAAGATACCAACGTATCACAAAGATACCACACGGTACATCGTACTCCATGCTACTTGCACGGTACATCGTACTCCGTGGACCCCCAGCCTTATCCCTCGTTCAGGCTCATCAGCTGGACCTCCAACCCTTATCCCTCGTTCGGGCTCATCAGGTGGATCTCCAACCCTTATCCCTCGTTTGGGCTCATCAGGTTGTTTCTCTAACCCTTATCCCTCGTTCGGGCTTATCAGGTTGTTTCTCTAACCCTTATCCCTCGTTCGGGCTCATCAGGTTGTTTTAACATGCCCTGTCTTAAAACGCACGTGCGAGCCTATTTAATCGGTGACACACAGTCTACCCGATGCTCCAAGCACGGCTCATCGCATGTTCTCATAAAAATCAGTGCGAGCGATGCTCAGCACTCTCATCAAATCAAGTAAATCTAGTGCGAGCTAAGCTCTAGCACTCTGTATGCAAACCATATGAAAAGCTGGTGCGAGCGAAGCTCCAACACCCTGTCTAAAAAATCACATAAAAATATGGTGCGAGTTAGACTCTAGCACCCTGTCAAGAAAATCATATATATATGTATACAAATCTGGTGCGAGTTGGACTCCAGCACCTATGCATGTAAAACTCTAGTGCGAACTCTCGCTCCAGCACTAATGCATGCATCACACAAATCAAAATATCGTGCGAGCTGAGCTCTAGCACGTCACATGTCAATAAAAACACGTAGGCGGCTCTGTTTCCTCAAAACAGTTTTTCAAAACAATTATATCGTTGAAAGTATGCAATGCTGTGCATTTTCTTTCAAGGTTAGCCAGCCTACTCATGCATGCATTAAAATGTCTCCAGAACGAGCAGAAACCTCTTGTTCTTGCTCCTCCCAAATTTTTTCTAAATTTGTAAATTTTACCCTTAACAAGGGTAGTTTGGTAATTTACCCATTCGAGGCACTAAAATTATTATTTGACCTCTAGACCCTTCAGATAATTTTTAAAGACTGCATATGAACTTGAAATTTTGTAAAGTTTACCTCTAGCAGTCCGTACAATTCCCTTACCTTATTTTACTGTCGAGTCTGACCTTTTTCTTTTCCCCTGTTGCCTCGTCGCGCAGTCCGATATGCTCCCAATCAAACCTCCAGAACTGCGTATAAATATTCCTCAGGTCAGATAACATACAATTTAATTGTATTTCCTATTTTCTGGGCTTAATTTAAATCATTGGGCCCGTTTACCCCTATTGGGCCCGATTGCACCTTAATGGGCCTTAATCGGCCTTAAGCCCGTTTTCCACTTAATTTTCACTTTATCGAGGCCTATTGGGCTCACTGGGCCCACCAACAATTTATTGGGCCTCGTTCTAACTCTCGAATAGCTAAATTTATTATTTACGACAATTTATCTAAATTTTCATAATTTAATTCAATTTATGCGGAATTTAAATTCATATCACGCATAACTATGTAAATTGTCGTAAATAAGGGTTACTTACCCGAGATTCCATGATAGTACGAAATTCGAGGCTGTCTCGAGCTCTCGTGGGATGCCAATTGTCGAGCTACAAATTTCATAATTTTCCGGGTTCAGTCCAAAATTAATTAAATTAAATACTCCGAAATTTAAATCGGGTCAATTTCGACCACTACTGACTTACCCGTAGCTCGATTGCATCGTCGGGATTTTTTCCCAATTTTTTCCTCTTTTTCTTTTTCCCTTTTCTCCCTTTTTTCCTATCTTTTTGGCTGAACCGGTTCAGTCCGGTTCGGACCAGTTCAGATTGTCGGTTCAAGGCCTTGTCGGTCGGTTCTCCACCGGCTTCCACCGCCAGCACCTCCGCAAGGTCGTTCGCAGCACGAATCTACCCTCGGTTTCGATCGAGGTCACCGGAACGCCGTCGGTTCGGCTCTTCTCCCTCGACCGTCGGAAACCCATTTCTTCCCTTGGTCGTCGCCGGCGATTCCCGCCGTTTCGTCAGCTGATACCGGTCTCAAAAGAACCGCCGTCACCTGGGCTTTCAGAATCTGGCCTCGGTTCCGCCTGAATCGCCGCCGTTCGCCGCCGGTGACCATTTCTTTCCCGCGGCCTTCTCCTCCGTTTTTCGGCGTTCTCCGGCATCCTTGGCGCGCGTCACTGGTGGCCTGAAGATCGTCGGCCTCTCCTCTTCCATTTTCGACCCTCCGCCTGGCCGTTGGCCGCCGGACGGCTCGCCGGTCTCCTCCTCGGGTTGGCTTCCGTTTTCGTTTTCTTCCTTTCGCGATTTTCGCGAATTCTGTCTGTTTTTTTTTCTTCATTTCTTTAATTTATTTTATTTATTATTTATTTTTATTATTTTAATCATTCAAATACCTTAAAAATACCCAAATATCCCTTAAAATTATTATTTTATTCTAATTTAATTAATTTAATTTTATTTAATTTATTTGTTATATTTTAACCCTTTCTCGGGTATAATTTCTCCGTATTTTCGAGATATTGTCCCGAATGACTTTTCGGTATATTTTTCGATTATTTTCGGGATTATTTTTCCGAACTAAAAATTTTGATTAATCCCGATTAATTCCCTTAAATTGATATCTTGATCAATTTAATCCAGAATAAATTTATTTCACCTTTATTGACTAAAATTTCTCAAATCCATATTTTTAATTAAATTTCCTTATCGAAATTATACCGACTTTCGGTCCTTTGACCATTTTGCCCTTGCACGTGTTCGGGATTAATTTAACCCAACTTCCTTTCACGAATACTCATTTATTTCGTATTTTAATTAAATTCGGGTCTTACAACTCTCCCCCACTTAAGGAATTTGGTCCTCCGAATTAGAACCAATTCATATGAGTCTATAGACTACTCCTGGTACATCGATCGTATCGTACTCTTAAATTCTTATGTGACCTTCTCCGGAGTGTATTACTACCAAAGGACTTAAATTAGGGAGATCGTCTTAAACCTCAATATTTTCTCTTTCCTATTTAATGCCCGAATCAACTTTTTCAATATACTTATATTTGCATTAAGCTGAACTGTTGGATCTCATATCCCATCACCTATGCTGGATCTGGATAGTATTTCCGAAGAATCAAAAGATGGGACACATTGTGGGTGCCTGCTTATTCAAGTGGAAATGCCACCTACAGGTCTTATCTTCCACTTGTCCAATCTCTCAAAAGATTCAATCCAGCGAAACTCAATTTACCTTCTTCCAAAAGTTCGCTATGTCCTTATTCTCTTAGGACGAGTAACTTCCAACCATACTAATTCACCAATGGTGAATTCCAATACTTGTCTATCTGCTCTGAGGTGTTCTTAATCTCTCATCCTTAACTAAACATCCTCAGAGACTTATTATCCAAGTCGAAAATAATTCTATCTGTCACCCACTTTTTCTTATCCAATTTAGGGAACAACCCCTACAGCCATACAATGCCTCATATCTTGTTATCTCGATACTCAACTGCCAATTATCGTTATTGGCGACTTCAATTTGTGACAACTGATCATTCCAGGAGCTTATAAAATCAAGGGCACACGCTTTCATCGGATCCTCCAGAACCTGTACAGTCCTCTCTGACTGACCATCTGTCTGAGGACGGAAAGCTGTGCTAATACTTAGCCGGGTTTCCATAGCTTCCTAAAAATATCCTCAGAGGTGGGAAGTGAAGCGGGAATCCTTATATGATACCATGCTCACTAGAACGCTACTTAATGTTCCACAATCTCCCTTATACACAAATCCTCATATACACTCTGAGTATTTAGGGATTTTATAACCAAAAGGTGGGTAGACTTAGTCACTCTATCGACTATCATCCAAATAGCCTCGTAATTCACCTGGGTCCTCTGTAACCCATCACGAAATTCATGGAGACTTGCTCTCATTTTTCTTGTCGTGTCGATATAGGTAGAGGCTGCAATAACTCTGCAGACTTTTAATACTCTACCGTATTCTGCCGACATACTAGGCACTTTTTCACAATTTCTACCATATCTCTTTCACATCTGACCACCAATACCCCTTTCAGAGATTTCATATTTATATTCTTTACTTTTCGTATGCACTGTATATCCCGAAGAGTAAGCTTCTGACAATATTATTATCTCATCAACTGTGGTCCTGGGGAGCACTTATACTGTCTCTGAACCTCTCTGTAAACCATCAACACACTCCGTGAACTCTGTCACTGTACCCTTCTGAATCTGACCCAAACTATCGACATCATGCCGATCATCACGCTAAGCCTGTCAAATCCGGGCACTCTCATCCTGTTCTAGTCTCAGGCTAGCTGTCACACAATCACTGTCATCATCAGAAGGGATCACATCACTGTTGAGGTCCACAACTGCTCAAGCAGCTCATGCTCCCTGACCATCATATGTATTACCATCCCGAGGCTCTTTCTACTCAAAGCATCAGCCATCACATTAGCCTTTCCTGGGTGGCATAATTTTCACAAATCAAAACCTCTCAGAAGCTCTAACCTACTATATATTCTCATATTCGCCTCTTTCTATGAAAACAGATACTTGGGACTTTTATGATTAGTGCATATCCACAATTCCTCATCGTGTACATAATAGTACCATATCCTCAGTACAAGTACTATCGCTGCCAACTTTAAATCATGGGTCAGATAGTTTATTTCATGATCCTTGAGTTGTCTAACTCCAAAAATTGACTATCTTCCCATTATACATCAATACACAGCTCCTTCATAATTTTGAGGTATCCATACTCACTAAGAACCTCTTGAGCTGTTGGGTATGGTGAAATTAATCACGGTGGTCAGTTCATACTTCCTTACACCAAAATTCATGTCAAATCTATCATCTTATTTATCATCTCATTTAAGGATCACGTTTTCTTAGTTAAACGTGTCAACCAAGTAGACCATATTGAGAACTCGCAACAACCCATTTGTAAAAGCCATTTTCCAATTATTGCTTACAATTTTCCCTCGACTTTAAATACACCCAACATATCATCGATAATGATGATTACAACTCGGTCCAATCCTTGACTTATTTACGCATAAGCGTATAAGATCCTCCAAAATCGCTTATGTTTTCAGGTATTAACCTGCGTCATTTCCTTTTCTTATCTTAACGGCTCTTATTAAATTTTTACTATGATAACCTTTATGATTTATCGAATTTTAATATTCTTATCGTCTTAGTAAAGGTATCATAATGCTAAAGGTATTTATTATGACGATCGGTTTCCCGTTATAGGTTATATATATACTTTTAGACGCTGTCAAGTCTTCAGGCTGGGAGGTATTTTGAAATACCTTTATTAACCTTCAGACTTAACCACATATACTTTATATACCAGTCCAAGTGGTTACAATTTTTATTTGCTACTAATTGCTTTAATTCTAATGACTTCATATCGTAAGGATGTTCTCATCTTGCATACGCCTCTTACTCCAATACATCTTGTATTCAGAATTAAGCATATCTCATCTTAAAGATTATCTCCTTAGTGTATCTATTATAACGAAACTCTTGTCATTATTCATTTCGTGAGTACAATCCTTTACTTCTTTAATTTCAATCGTTGCACCCCTTTTTTTTCAACTTAAAATCTCTATATCCATATTCCGTTAATTAATCCTCCTCTATTGGGGTACTCCTTTATCAATATTGTGCCCGATGATGTAGGCATTCATGCTTTTTACTCACTTATATGCGAATGAAGGCGGTATGAATAAATGTGTGGCACCAGGATCAATGAACATATGTACTTCATTATTCATAACAAGTGTGGTATCTTACACCACATCCATGAAACATCAATAGTGTCCTGGTCCAAGACATCCTCTCGCCTTCGTCCAACAGCCTACTTTCCTTTTTCTTTTCAGCTATGGCCTCCCTTTTCGTTGCAGCTATACCAACGAAGTTTTTCTGTCTCTTTACTTTTTCTATGGGGCGATCTCGCCCAACTCTGTGCAATCAAAATCAATGGTCCGTCTTACCACATTTAACGACCATTTTCATCGATACAGTGTAGATATAGACCCTCCTTCCGTGGTATCCACCACACATTCCACACTGCTTACAGTGCTTACACTGCTACACTGCTTCGTAGCAGGTCGAGGTCCTCCAATCACAATGCCCCTCAAAAGTGCCAAAATTGGATGCACTGGGGCCTTACCAATTATCTTACTCCATGACTCGTCAAATTAAATCTTTTATCAATTACCATTTTCCCATTCTGACATTTCTGTCATTCTTAATTCTCTTTCTGTCTCTATTTCAGCCCTTACTACCTTTCCCAATCTCAGAGGCGTGCAATTCATGTTCTTATTTACCCAACTGTAAACCTGCGCACTGCCTCGGTATAAGCAATATCTCACGGATCAATCGGGCTCTAATTGAAAATCTGAGCCCTTCCATAAACTTTTAGACATCTCGACTGTCACTTGTTCATAGTGTCGAGGTAATATCTGTCCAAGAATATAACTGAGTTTCCATACTCATAAATCATACTCATCAATAAATCAAATCCTCTAAGTCAGAGTAAGGACTTTAATCCGAAATTTCCTTTAAATCATGTTCGGGATATCCTATCACCGAAATACATCCATAAACATTTCTCACGTCAGCTCTGGATGTTTAACACTTAAGATGGGTCGAGCGGGTTTCCACCAATGCTCCGCTGCGCCCTCATATCTCATACATAATCTGAGCAATTAGCTCCTCACAATAATCTCCACACTTCGCTCCAATCTCGCGAAGCGTGTCTCAATACTATCCGATCACTCTGTCGGACTCTGATAGGCATGCTCAACATTAACCTCTATTTCAATCTCATCCTGATTCTCACAGGTCAACTCAGCACGACTTAGCAGACTCAGGTCTACCTCTACGACCTCTGCCTCGTGCACTATCTCATCTAACGCGACTCATATTAGGCATTCCTGCATTCTCAACCATTTCTTAGTCAAAACCCATCTCGATATATACTATTGTATCTAACCAAGCACAGTAACACGGGGATGTAATTTTCTAATTACTGACACTAACACACATTAGACCAATTACGCTCTGATACCACCTTTGTATGTCACGACCCAAACTACCCAAAAATCAGAGTTAATTTTTCACGTTTTGTTATTTTTATTACTTAAATTCTTACCTGTCTTCTGATCGTGACCACACTCCACTAATAATTAGGCTGTGCGTCAATGCCAGTCCCACCATACATTTACCATATAACTTAACTCTTCTCCAGTCATTTATAATTGTTTACATTATTTATACATCCCCTAAAGTTACTTACAAACATGTTACTGTGCTATGCTTATGTAGATACAATATGTACAAGTGTATATACCTTAAATGATGGGCAGCAGCGGACATCCGGAATGCAGTACTGAGTCGCCTCAACTTCAACTGGAGATTACCTGTGGGAGAAAATGAAAGGGGTGAGCACATCAAGCTCAGTAAGGCAATCCTACGAACAAGTAGGTAACCATACTACCTACATGAACGTAGTGCCATGCATAAACCACCCTTTCTCCACACATTTTACAACAGATGATATGAGTTATGATGTTATGTAAAACACATTTGCACGAAAAATTCAACATGCAATTATATTCAAAATCATATCTTTCTCGTTTAAAATTTCACAGTAAAGTCAGGATTCGACCCCTCCTTTGGGTGATCCTGACTCACACAAAATCATGAAAATCGGTTTACATCACACATGGGTTTAAAAAGCATGGAAATAACCATCATGCACATTTAATTAAAAACCCAGTTTAAATCATCGTCAAGATCAACATGCGAGACTAGGCAACATCTGTATATCGGAAATAACCAGGACTATGGCCATATGTGTCCTCGTGAGCCCCTCTGCTACACGGATCCTAGTGTGCGGGGTCTCACCCTGATCGGGAACCGTCCGGGAGGTGGGTCACTCCATCTCGTCTGTCTTATCCGATCCCATGCATCTGAAGATGCCAACGTATCACAAAGATACCAACGTATCACAAAGATACAACACAGTACATCGTACTCCATGCTACTTGCATGGTACATCGTACTCCGTGGACCCCCAGCCTTATCCCTCGTTCGGGCTCATCAGCTGGACCTCCAACCCTTATCCCTCGTTCGGGCTCATCAGGTGGATCTCCAACCCTTATCCCTCGTTCGGGCTCATCAGGTTGTTTCTCTAACCCTTATCCCTCGTTCGGGCTTATCAGGTTGTTTCTCTAACCCTTATCCCTCGTTCGGGCTCATCAGGTTGTTTTAACATGCCCTGTCTCAAAACGCACGTGCGAGCCTATTTAATCGGTGACACACAGTCTACCCGATGCTCCAAGCACGGCTCGTCGCATGTTCTCATAAAAATCAGTGCGAGCGATGCTCAGCACTCTCATCAAATCAAGTAAATCTAGTGCGAGCTAAGCTCTAGCACTCTGTATGCAAACCATATGAAAAGCTGGTGTGAGCGAAGCTCCAACACCCTGTCACGAAAATCACATAAAAATATGGTGCGAGTTAGACTCTAGCACCCTGTCACGAAAATCATATATATATGTATACAAATTTGGTGCGAGTTGGACTCCAGCACCTATGCATGTAAAACTCTAGTGCGAACTCTCGCTCCAGCACTAATGCATGCATCACACAAATCAAAATATCGTGCGAGCTGAGCTCTAGCACGTCACATGTCAATAAAAACACGGAGGCGGCTCTGTTTCCTCAAAACAGTTTTTCAAAACAATTATATCGTTGAAAGTATGCAATGCTGTGCATTTTCTTTCAAGGTTAGCCAGCCTACTCATGCATGCATTAAAATGTCTCCAGAACGAGCAGAAACCTCTTATTCTTGCTCCTCCCAAATTTTTCCTAAATTTGTAAATTTTACCCTTAACAAGGGTATTTTGATAATTTGCCCATTCGGGGCACTAAAATTATTATTTAGCCTCTAGACCCTTCAGATAATTTTTAAAGACTGCATATGAACTTGAAATTTTGTAAAGTTTACCTCTAGCAGTCTGTAGAATTCCCTTACCTTGTTTTCCTGTCGAGTCTGACCTTTTTCTTTTCCCCTGTTGTCTCGTCGCGCAGTCCGATATGCTCCCAATCAAACCTCCAGAACTGCGTATAAATATTCCTCAGGTCAGATAACATACAATTTAATTGTATTTCCTATTTTATGGGTTTAATTTAAATTATTGGGCCCGTTTACCCCTATTGGGCCCGATTGCACCTTAATGGGCCTTAATCGGCCTTAAGCCCGTTTTCCACTTAATTTTCACTTTATCGAGGCCTATTGGGCTCACTGGGCCCACCAACAATTTATTGGGCCTCGTTCTAACTCTCGAATAGCTAAATTTATTATTTACGACAATTTATCTAAATTTTCATAATTTAATTCAATTTATGCGGAATTTAAATTCATATCACGCATAACTATGTAAATTGTCGTAAATAAGGGTCACTTACCCGAGATTCCATGATAGTACGAAATTTGAGGCTGTCTCGAGCTCTCGTGGGATGCCAATTGTCGAGCTACATAATTTCATAATTTTTCGGGTAAGTTTTCAATCCAAAATTAATTAAATTAAATACTTCAAAATTTAAATCGGGTCAATTTCGACCACTACTGACTTACCCGTAGCTCGATTGCATCGTCGGGATTTTTCTCCAATTTTTTTCTCTTTTTCTTTTTCCCTTTTTCTCCCTTTTTTCCTCTCTTTTTGGCTGAACCGGTTCAGTCCGGTTCAGACCGCCGGTTCAAGGCCTTGCCGGCCGGTTCTCCACCGGCTTCCACCGCCAGCACCTCCGCAAGGTCGTCCGTAGCACGAATCTACCCTTGGTTTCGGTCGAGGTCGCCGGAACGCCGTCGGTTCGGCTCTTCTCCCTCGACCGTCGGAAACCCATTTCTTCCCTAGGTCGTCGTCGGCGATTCCCGCCGTTTCGTCGACTGATACCGGTCTCAAAAGAACCGCCGTCGCCTGGGCTTTCAGAATCTGGCCTCGGTTCCGCCCGAATCGCCGCCGTTCGCCGCCGGTGACCATTTCTTTCCCGCAACCTTCTCCTTCGTTTTTCGGCGTTCTCCGGCGTCCTTGCCGCGCGTCACCGGTGGCCTGAAGATCGTCGGCCTCTCCTCTTCCATTTTCGACCCTCCGCCTGGCCGTTGGTCGCCGGACGGCTCGCCGGTCTCCTCCTCGGGTTGGCTTCCGTTTCCGTTTTCTTCCTTTCGCGATTTTCGCGAATTTTGTCTGTTTTTTTCTTCATTTCTTTAATTTATTTTATTTATTATTTATTTTTATTATTTTAATCATTCAAATACCTTAAAAATACCCAAATATCCCTTAAAATTATTATTTTATTTCAAATTAATTAATTTAATTTTATTTAATTTATTTATTATATTTTAACCCTTTTTCGAGTATAATTTCTTCGTATTTTCGGGATATTGTCCCGAATGACTTTTTGGTATATTTTTCGATTATTTTCGGGATTATTTTTTCGAACTAAAAATTCCGATTAATCCCGATTAATTCCCATAAATTGATATCTTGATCAATTTAATCCAGAATAAATTTATTTCACCTTTATTGACTAAAATTTCTCAAATCCATATTTTTAATTAAATTTCCTTATCGAAATTATACCGACTTTCGGTCTTTTGACCATTTTTCCCTTGCACGTGTTCGAGATTAATTTAACCCAACTTCCTTTCACGAATACTCATTTATTTCGTATTTTAATTAAATTCGGGTCTTACAGGTATACCCGAAGAAGGGAATTAATAAATATAAAATGGGCTGAGACCCAATATGGTAGATAGGGCCCAATACTTTAAAGTTGGTCAGTAAATGCGATATACTGATCAAGATAATTGAATTGACCTCAACTGTATGGTTATATGCAGTTACGTACATTTGGTTGGCGCGCATTTGGGCCGAGAGGTTCGGCATCATCGAGACAGGTTAAGTCTGCGCGCGATTCCAGGTAAGGGGATTTTACGAACTGCTAGAGATAGCTTTACGAATTTTCGTCGCCATTTACAGTCTTTTAAATTGTACGAAGGGTCTAGATTTGAGATAAAAAATTTAGGGCCCCGGATGGGCAAATTACCAAAATACCCTCATTAAGGGTAAAATTCCAAATTTTAGGAAAAAGTGTAAGGAGCAAGAACAAAGAGTTCCTGCTCGTTTTTGAAGTATTTTGGTACATGCATGAGTAGGTCGGCTAACTTTTAAATGAAATTGCACAACATTTCATATCTTCAACAAGTGTTGATTTTCGTTGAAGTCGATTTGAGAAATGTAGCCGCCTACGTGACTTTTCAGAAATGTGACGTGCTAGAGCTTAGCTCGCACTAGTTTTACTTGATTTTATGAGAGTGCTGAAGCACCGCTCGCACTATTTTTCTAAGATCATACGATGAGCCGTGTTTGGAGCAGCGGGTGACTGTGTGTCACACCGATTAAATAGGCTCGCACGTGCGTTTGCAGACATGGCATGAGTATGCAGATATGATATGGCTCCACGGAGTACGTTGTACCGTGCAAGTAGCATGGAGTACGCTGTACCGTGTGGCATCTTCAGATGCGTGGTATCTTCGGATACGTGTGGCATCTTTGGGTGCATGGTATCTTCGGATACGTGTGGCATCTTCGGATGCGTGGTATCTTCGGATACGTGTGGCATCTTCGGGTGCGTGGTATCTTCGGATACGTGTGGCATCTTCGGGTGCGTGGTATCTTCGGATACGTGTGGCATCTTCAGGTGCGTGGTATCTTCGGATACGTGTGGCATCTTCGGGTGCGTGGTATCTTCGGATACGTGTGGCATATTCGGGTGCGTGGTATCTTCGGATACGTGTGGCATCTTCGGATGCGTGGTATCTTTGGATACGTGTGGCATCTACGGATGCGGAGGGTCGGATAAGACCGACGGGATGGAGTGACCCACCTCTCGGGCGGTTCCCGATCATAGTGAGATCTCGCACACTAGAATCCGTGTAGCAGAGGGACTCCTGAGGACACATGGCCATAGTCCCGGTTATTACCGATATACAGATATTGCCTAGTCTCGTATCCCGTATATTTACGTCTTCTGATACTGATGTTTTCGAGAAACATAATTTTGTAAATTTTGTGTGAGTCAGGGCTACCCGAGGGAAAGGTTAAGTCCTGATCTTATTATGAAATTTTAACGAGAAATAAATGATTTGAAAGATATGCATGTTAAGTTTTCATGCTTTTTGGGATTACATGTGTGTTATTTTACATGACATCATAACATAGCATCTGTTTTGGAAATGTGTGGAGAAGGGGTGGTTTATGTATGGCACTACGTTCATGTAGGTTGTATTGTTATCTACTTGTTCGTAGAATTGCCTTACTGAGCTTGATGTGCTCACCCATTTCATTTTATCACACAGATTTCTTTCAGTAGATTGGGAGGCGACTGGGTACAGCATTCTAGTTGTCCGCTGCTGCCTATCTTTTAAGGTATATACACGATTTCATATGTTTCTTGTATCTAAATAACATGAGCACAGTACTATATTTTGTATAACACTGGGATGTATAGAGTGGGTATAGATATGTAAAGAAATCGAAGAAGTTTAGTGCAGTATATGTGAACTTTTATTTAAATTAAATTGTGCACTAATTGTAAATGTATGGAGAGGATATGGGCACTGACATACAGCCCAATTATTGGTTATGGTTGGTCACAATCAGAGGTAAGTATGAAATAATAAAACGCGAAAAATTTACTCTGATTTTCGGGTAGGTTTTGGGTCGTGACATGAGTAGTTCCTTCATGAGTTATTAAAAATTTATCCCATACTTGTTTTGCATTTTCGCATGTAGAAACTCTATTGTACTCATTTGATCATAAGGCACGAAATAATGTGTACATTGCCTTAGCATTTAATTGAATAGTTTTTATGTCATAATTATCCCACTCATCTTCCTCCTTTGGAACATCTTTTCCTTCTACTTTCTTAGTTGGGATTTGAGGTCCTTTAACTATAATTCTCCATACTTTGTAATCATTGGCTTGAATAAATAATATCATCCTAGTTTTTCAATAGGCATAATTTTCATCATTGAACATAGGTGGTCTAACTGTTAAATGCCCTTCCCCTACCATATGGGTTGCTACACTAGTTTGAGCCATAGGATCTTTCTAAACTCTTAGGATTTCACTCCAATATAATCAAGAGTCCAAGTTCTGATACCAATTATTGGCTCAACTGAGAGGGGGTGATTCAGTTTTTCTTATCTATATGCTAAATTTGAACTCTCTTAGTTAGAATTGCAATTAAACAAATCAATGACAATAATAAGTAATAAAGTAAAATGCAGTAAAACAAAGGAGATAAGGAAAAAGATTAGCAAACTCAGGAATTATAGAGGTTTGACCAAAACGCTTGCCTACGTCCTCTCTTCTTGACCATCTTGTCAAGGCTTCTCTTTCATTATGAAAGTGATCAATACAATTTCCTTTTTAAGGTTAAGGAATAACTTCTCTACCTCTTCACAAATAAGGCTACTCACTCTTTTTTACAGAACTTAATCAAAAGGAAACTCTCTATCCTTTTTCTTTTGGATGAGAATGAATATAACAGTGAATTTATCAAGGTAGGTACAACAAGAGAACAACTAGTTACAAGATTTGAATATGGATTTAATGCACTCTAAATTGAAGACACAAATAATATGCTTGTAGAATTTTTCAGGCTTGCTTCAATGTTTCTGAATGTCTTAATGACTTCAATTTATGGGCTCAGCAAGTTGGTGAAGCATTAAAAGCAGTTTTTCCCGTTGAAAGTTTGCAGAGAGAGCCGTTGGGAACCTCCAGTAGAATACCAAATCGATCTTCCATCTTGATCAGATCGATCTTTGTAAACCCCACAAATTTCCTACGTTAATTAAATTATATAAAAATGGAAATAATATATTAATGGAAGTGTGAATATTCGTTGTAGGGCTCGAGGACTATAGGAACCGAGAAACCCGCGAATGACCGGGAACTCGAAGATATAAGAAGTGATAAAGCAAATGCAAGTACGGGGGGATTGGAAAATTTTAAATTATTAGTTGAAAACTGATGATGTAAAAACCTGTATCGGGAATTCGTGAGGAGTGATGGAATCCCGATAATATTTCATTTTCGAAATAATGGAAATTTCATGGAAGGTAAGGATATAGTGTCCTTGGATAATCTTACAAGAAAATGGGTATATATATATATATATATATATATATATATATATATATATATATATATATATATATATATATACATAGGTGTATATGTATATATAAAAATTCATGACATTTAAATAGATGGATAATAATATATATATATAACAAATATATATATATATATATATATTATGTAATGTATAGTATTTAATATATAAGTATTAGTAAATGGTAAATAAAGCATGAGACAAGAATATATAAATGGACACAAAACAATAAAAAATAAATAAATAATAAAATAAATAAATAATAAAAATAACAATACAAAATATATAAACAAAAAATACATATATACTAATGTAATATATATAAATATATACTTATAATATATATATATATATTAAAATAATATATATATATATATATATATATTATGGCATGTACGGAATTGGCTTAGAAAAGCCAATTCCGTCTGCCACTATTCTGAATTGGAAAAGGAAATCAAATACAGGGGTGTTGGGTGGGAACCGAAGGGAGAAAAGAGAAGAGGAAGAAGAAGAAAAGGGAAGAAGGAAAGGGGGAAGAGGGAGAGAGAGAGAGCCGGTCGGTTGGGGGGAGAAAGAAGGAAAGAAGGAAGAAGAAGAGGGAAACCAAGGAAGAGAAGAACGAGGCTGACCGAGAGAGAAGATTGGAAAGGAGAAGAAGAAGTGAAGCAGAACCAGGAAAACAAATCAGGAGCAGGAGAGCTGATCGGGGAAGAGGAAAAGAAAGAAGAGGGAGACCGATTGGAGGAGCAGCAAACCGAGGCTTGAAATCGAATTAGTGAAGCCGTGGAGTAGGAGCGACCTCTGGAACGTGAAACAGAGCTGAAGAAGTGTAGTGAAACTGAGAGGCAGGGGAGAAAAGAAGAGGAGAGGGCTGGAAAAGGAGTTGGAACCGAGAGAGGCTAAATCTGGAGCAGATCGAGGCTTGAGGGCTGATCGGGAGAGCTGAAACCGAGAGGAAAGAAATGGGGGACAACAGCTGACCGAGAAGAAGAAGAAACCGAAGCCAGGAGCAGAACAGAGTAGATTGAAGCAGTTGCAGCCAAGAAGCGATGATAACATGGGAAGAATGAAGCTGAAACCGAGGAAGAAGAAGACTGCTATTAGAGATGGAAACCGAGACTAAAACTGAAGCTGGAAATCGAGACCAAAAATGAAGTTGGGAACCGAGAATTGAGGAAGACCAAAGGCAGCACCGAGAGGGGAAATTGAAACCAAAATAGAGGCTGAAGAGGTAGTAGAACAGTGGGAGTTGGTGCTGGAAACGATAGAAGAAGGAGGTGAGGCTGAGAGGAGATGAAACAGAGGGTGAAGCATTGGAACTGAGAGGCATAAAGAGGAAGAGCAGCTGGAACCGAGAAAGGAGAAAAGAAAAGGAGAAAAGAGAAGAAAAAAAAAGGAAAGAAGAAAAAGGAAATAGAAAAGGTAAAAGGGTATATTTATGTTTATGTGTATATTTAATTTACATGTACATTTAGATTGAAATGCAAGCATGTTTAGTGTAGATTTAATTTGGCAAAAATGGGAATGATGAGGAGTAGACAAATATGTGTGTATATGTTATAAGGAGAAAAAAAAGGGAAAACAATATTAATATATATATACATATATGGGAGTGTATATATATATGTATATATTTATGTGTACATACATGTAGAGGTATATAATAGGGTGTATGTCAATAAGTGTACATACAAAATAAAATGTGGTAAGAGAAAATATATAAACGTGCGTGTTGACTTAAGTACGTACAATAATACGTACACACGCAGTAGTAATGAATAGGTTACGATTTTAACGTAATTCGAACAATTAGCACGAATAGGGTACTAAGTGAACGATTTCGGTGTAGGTGATCGTAGAAGGAATTAAGGGAGGTACTAAGAGGCGTCACCACTCGAGCACGGAGATTTCGATAGATCGAGGTAAGGGGATATAATTTAAAACGGTAATAGTTACTTTTTGAGTTTTGATTAAGGAAAGCTTACAAAGACATGAAGTATGATTTTTCATGCATGTTTCTAAATTATATTTCTGATCAAGACTATGCTTTCTGTATTTGTGTTTTTGAAATAAGAACCTGTCTTCTGAAATAATCTTTCGAACAAGATGATTTTTAATTCGATGTTTTCGCATATGAGAAATATAGTATGTTTCGAGACTAAGGGCCATTTATGTTGTATGCTAACGCAGTCAACTTCGCCTGTGTGGCGTCTGAACTTCGCCTGTGTGGCGTTTGAACTTCGCCCTTGTGGTTCTGAAACGTTGTATGACCTTGACTCCGCCTACAGCCTCGCCGTGGCCATAGGTTCTGAATTTCACCTTCGGGTTCTGTCTCGCTGTGGCCATAGGTTCTGAATTTCACCTTTGGGTTCTGTCTCGCCGTGATCAAAGGTTCTGAATTTCACCTTCGGGTTCTGTCTCGCCGTGGCCATAGGTTCTGAATTTCACCTTCGGGTTCTGTCTCGCCGTGGCCATAGGTTTTGAATTCCCTCTACAGAGGATGACTTGGTTATTTACCGCATGATAATTAGATGGACCGATGTAGTCTCGATTTGAAAATTAAACTCTGTTTTTAGAATGTGATTCTATATTATGTGATTTGACATATATTCCTGTTTTTGGAATTTTGATTATATGTCTAGTTTACGTAGTATCTGTTATGTTTACGTACTTAAAGAATTACGTTTTGAATCTCGATGTTTCTGATTTTCCATAATCTTTGAATGTGTTTCTACATATTTGAATTGCTAGGATCATTTTAAATACATCTTTTTACTGGGCTTTTTCCCGAAAGCTCACCCCTCTACCTCTCAGATTAATTGCAGTGATCCGTAGGCGCTACCTACCGCGTACACGACGTAGGCTGGTGGGGAGAGCTACCCTAGGTTACCTTTTGTACACGCAGAAAGGTATACATTTACATTCCTGTACCAGACATATTTGTACGCACAGACATGTATATTGGGAATATTTTTGTTGGGATGTAATTTGTAAGGAAATACGATGTAAACGATATTATTTTGGGTTTATATTTTGAGATGCCTAGTATTAAATCGAAATCGATACATTAAGTTGTAAAAGTGGATTGAGAAAGTATGCTTGGTAGTTGTAAATATCTAGGATTGTTGGAAAGCATGCTTAGTAGTTGTGGATATCTAGGATTGTCGAAAAACAACTGAATTGCAGGTGGGTAGGCTCATATATAAGCCGTTATGCTGCCAAAATTTCTATCGGCCATATAAGTTAAAGTATGAAAATTAATTATAATTACAAGTAAATAATTAGGAAAAGCGTTTTGACACTGCACAGGAATACAACCTATGTGAATAAGGGATCAAGTGAGTAAATTAAATTCAAAAAACAAATTTCTTCCGAATTTTCAAGGTCAAGGGTCGTTACAATCTTCTAATTCAAATTCCTGCAATTTCAAAGCAATCCAAAGTAAGGAGATCGATCTCATTCTTTGGGAGATCGATCTCATAATTCATAACATGTTAGTGAAGATCGATCTGTCGAGCTAGCAGATCGATCTTAGAAACTCTCTGTTTAAAAAAGATCGATCTTCAGATCGATCTTGCAAGTGTTCTCGCGTTAAGGAGATCGATCCTTAAATACACCAGATCGATCTCGTAAACTTACTGTCTTGATAAGATCAATCTCTATCCCTAGGAGATCGATCTCATAAACTTTCTGTCTAACAGATATCGATTTGTAGATCGATCTAAGACACAACCTTGTCTTAGAGGAGATCGATCTCTAACCTTACCAAATCGATCTCTAACCTGACCAGATCGATCTCATAACCCTTGGAGATCGATCTCTTCTTCCTTAACAACCCAATACTTGATCTTGAGTCTTTTAATATTTAAACAGATCGATCTCTCATCCTTAAAACCAGTTTTGGGCAAAGACTTTATCTCAAAATGTTCTAATTAATTTCTTAACATGTTTTAAACATTCCTTTATTCATCATAGCCACTTTTGAGTTACCGTTTTGTCATTTCAAAATATATCAACCTAACAATTTTCCATATATAATTTTTTGAAAATCATTTTGAGTGAATCAAATAGAGCTTCAAATTATATCAATCATCACTATAGTGTCCATGTTGAGATAGAGAGATATAGTATTATTAAATAATAGAAAAATGAAGTATTAAATATTTGGATAAATTCCATCTAGATCGGTCAATTTTAACATTAATTCAAAACTAGTCTAATAGTTTGAGAAATAAACTTTTTGGTCTAAAATTATCAATTTGACAATATAAAAAAGTCATTTTATTAAATCACTATTAAAAAATCTATTAACTTAAACTTCTTTTACTCATGGAAATTCCTTAATACCCTTTTTTTAGTTTTAAAAAAAATAAAAATCTTTCATAAAATAAATTTTTAGAAGTAGTTAAAAATAATAAATAGTAATAAAACTCAATGTTGATATTTGAGAATATGATATTATTAATTCAAGTTTAATAATTGATTGATATATTTTGACATCATTGTGATTATGAATCTAAGTATCTATTTTCAAAACTAATACATTAAAATTGAATTATAACAAAAACTTAAAAATTTATGTAAAATTTACCCTAAATATTTACCATAATAAAACATGCATAAAGTTTCTTGGGTCCATCGTCCCTGTTCGAAAGGACCTAACGTACCTTATGTAGGTTTACCCTCTCTAGTCCCAGCTTAATATAAAACTGCAGTCTACCCGGCCATGCTTTAGAAGTGTAGCTGAATAGTTACATGATTAGATTAGGTTAGATTAAATATAACTGAAAATACTTTAGTGGATTAGCTGAATATGAACATGAACAAGAAGAATATCCTGCTTTTTGCCTTTCTTCATTTTCCCCTTCGTTGTCATGGAGTTGAAACATGAATTACAGGTTAGCTGGACCTAGTGGAGAAATAATCAAAGAAATAAAGAAAGTTTTCCCTTTGACCAAAATTGCATAGAAAATGATCATTTCCCTATTGGGGTTCTTAATTATTGGATTAGTAATAACATCTTGATGAAAATGAACCTTTCATTACTGGCTAAAGCACAAATGGAAAGAGAGAGGGGGGTAAAATGCCATTGTTTTCTCAACTTGCTATTTGTAATTTTAAAAATTAACCACTCTGCTAAAATAGAAACTTCATCAGCAAAAAACTCCAGAGATTTATATATACAGAGCAAAACTGTTCTCTGCCTTCTATGCCCAAATCCCAGGCGTCCAAGACATTAAAAGCAAGAAGTTTAAAGCTTTATGAGTAAATTAAAGCAACTAAAACACCAATCATTCAAAACCCATTTCAGGACAGCACCACTATATAAGCTATTGTATTGATAAGAGCCTAAACTTGAAACATAAACAACGAGAGCAGAACAAGTTCATATATGACATTGAACCAAGCTATGCTGATGGCTGTGCCTATGGGATAATGAGAATGCTATTACAATACTTGACATTTTGCATTTGGGTTTGGTGGGATTGAGAGGGTTTTAGATGAAGGAAAAGGAGAAGAAAAAAACTTGACCATGTAATCAAGCATCATCTTCTTCACCAGCTTCTTCTTCTTTGGAAACACACTTCCATTCCTTGTCTCTGTTTCTGCCCTCACTCTTTCTGCTCCTCCTGCCTTTCTATTCACTTTACCTGGGTGCACTTTCATTTCCACAGCCATTTCTTCCTCTACATTTCTCATTCACGGAAGTGAAGGGGGATTTTATTGTCCTACTCTAAGGGAAATAATTTCTTCATGATAGTTACACGTTGCAGAATTGGTGTGCTGATGTGTACTGAAACAGACAACGTGCCCTTGGATCTTACCTGCATTGTAAGTTGATTACTTTTTATCCAGATGTATGCTTGCAACAAGGTGTGTCCAAAATCCCCATTTTTTATACTTTCATTTTATTGGATTTTTTTTTTCTGTGATGTTTGAATCATTTGATTGTTTTTTTTTATTTGAAAATGTGTATCTAATTTATAAGTGTTATGTAAAATCATATTTATATAGTATAAAATATAAAAATTTTATATCAAAATTTGATACCTTAAATATAAAACCTTTTAATTATCATGTTATATAAACTTTTTTCAAATTTAATTTGATTTGCCTTACATTTTTATCTGTTTTATGTCTTAAAGAAATGTCGAGCTTAGTTTTTCTTTTTTAAGTGATATATGAGGTATTCTCCTCAGAATTCTATGCTACATCATCCAATCCCAAAAAGGTTGGCAGTGGCAGACACCTAGTTGACAGTTCATGAAGCAGATGAAATCATAAAAATACTAGTTCATAAACCTTTTGAAAAAGGTTAATAATGTATACGGAATTATGGATCCATGTCTAAAGTTCCAAACCCCAACCAAATCACCAGAGAACCGTGGTTTTTCTTGATTCATCATACGTTCTCTTTAATAACTGTTTAAATTCATTTTTCTTTTACTTTTTTAGCATAATTCGTTTTAAAATATACAATATATAAGAGATGATTTTTTTTTATTCATTTCAAGTTTTGAACGAAACTATTTAGTTAAATCTCAAGTTTCAATTGCTAGAGTGTTTCGTTGGAAACATTCTTCCTGCTACTTCGTTTCAAAATAAAAGAATTTCATCTTCTTAGAAACAGCCGACGAAAGGTACTTCAGATCGGTGCACAAATATGGTGAGTTTGATGTGTGAATTGGGAGCTGTTAGGATACATTTAATCCACGCCCAATTTGTCCATAAGCTGTAATTTTGTTACATCAAAAATTAAAGTTAGTTCTTAGCGACAGTACCCGGCCAGCCCTCAACCAAATCGTTACCATCAAGCAGTAAATCGACAAATGATGGTGGGAGATCAAGTCCCAGCCTCCATACTCGACTCCCCCCATATGAAAATGAAAGTCTTAGTAGTGGGACCTTTCTTCATGTGGGGTTGTCGAAGCTGGAATAAACACTTTCCTTTCTCATAATTGAAGAGCCATTTCGAAGAACATACGTTAAAAATTGAGATCATCAAATACTACCCGCAGATGGAAAGTGTGAAAGGAATAGTACCGATAGGATATACTAACTCCACATATTATTATTATTATTATTATTATTATTATTATTATTATTTAACAAGAAGATTTGTGTCTTTCACCATTTGTTATTTGAATTTAGAAATAATTATCATGGTGATAATGGAAACTTAACTTTGGGGCTGATTTCAAAGAGCATGGAGAGAGAATAGAAACATCACTAATAGTTGACTGGGTTGAGGTAGGTTAGGTTTTTTTAGACAAACATAACTAATAAATATGAACAATATTTTTATATACTAAAATCAAGCTTTAAAAAATTAATTGACATCTAGTTTCTTTCCAGTCAAAATGAAATTGATTAACCAGCAATATAGCTGTGTGAGGCATAAAATAATATTGAATTTATAGTCATTTTCAGACCTGGCCTTCTCCCTTTATAGAGTAGAAAGAGAAAAATGTATTGGAAGATTTAGATTTCCCCAAATATTTAATTGCAAAGTTCCTAACCGTGAAATACATAGTATTATTCAATAATAAATATACAAAAATGGTTTTAATTAAGTTAAAAGGTTGATTATTGTTGGGTCAGCAATAATCAATGACCTTTACGCAAATTGCAAGTTAATCTTATTGTAACTTTTTCTGTGGTTAGGTCTTTTGATATTAAATTTATGAAGTCACCATCAATTTTTTTTTCTAGGTTTGATTGGTCTCCTATTTGGATTTATCTTTCTAAGAAATCCTAAGTTTGGGTTAGGTTTCCTAAGAAAAACAAATTTTGGTAGGGATGTAAATAAACGAAAAATGAATAACTCAACAATGTGCTTGTTCGTTTATTTACTTTTTAGTATTATTCGTGTTCAGTTTGTGTTTGTTAAGAATTTATTATTTTGTTCGAACTCGATTCATTTAGATATTAGGATGTTCGGTTAGTTTTTTGCAAACAATCTCCTTTATTTTAAATGAGCTCATTTATGGATATTAAACGGATGTATTTTTTGGCTCAATAGTTAAATCGAGATGGGGTTAATTAATTTAACACTAAACCTAGCTTTATTTTCATATACAAAATTCATTAACCTTCTTAACGCATAATTCTAACACTTTAACAATATAATTATAAATATGTAAATAAAGAGTAGAAGGATAGAGAGATTATACACACTTATACCCTCTTCCTTTAGTACCTATTAAGGTCTTGCCAAATTCACTCCTTAAAATTGGACTTTACACTCTCTTTTTTTGAGGATCAAGGGTAACAATTACAACCTTCTTTTTACTTAAGCTCAAGGAGAAAATTTTACCCTTTCCTTTTTCTTAGGCTCAAGGAAGAAACATTTCACATTTCCCCCTATTATGAGATCCGCAATTTTTGTATGATATTCCTTATGATTTTCATATTGTATGACATTAGTATATGTTAATGGATTCATAAGATGGTTGATTCGGATTTGATAAATGTGGATGAAACGAAATAATGTACGTAAAATCGAATAAGGATAAATCGAGAAAATAAAGAAGCAACAAGTTGTCTAAGGAATTAAATCGAGTTGACTGAAAATGAAAAATTGAAAATAGGGAAAAGATTGTGGATTGATGAAAGAAAGTTGATTCAATTTGGTCACGGACACGTACAAGGGTAAAATGGTCAAAACACCAAAATTCGGTATGAAATCGATAAGTAATTTTCGTTAAAAATATGAAATTTGTGAAATCTAGATCAATATCGAGGAAAATAATTAAATTCGAGGCCGATTGATCTAGATATTAATTTATTAAAATTTACGGGAATTAATTTGAAATTAATCGGGATTTTTAATTCGAAAAATTATCCCGAAAAGAATCAAAAAATATACCGAGAAAGACGAAAATACAGTGATAAATTCATTTATTGATTAAATGAATTTAATAATATTTTTTAAGATTTTTTTAAGAGATATTTGGATTATTTAATATATTTTAATTGATTTAAATAATAATAAATAAATTAATAAATAAAAAATAAAAAAAAAATAAAAAAAATAAAAAACGAAAAATCTAAAAAACGAATCGGGGAGAGAGAAGAAACCCGAGAAACGGAACCTATCGTCGACCCGTGAAACCCGAACCCTCCGACGAGCCACCGACGACCGTTGAGCCTAGATACCGGTCGGAGAAGATAGAGCAACGTCAGGCGATTCTAACGGTACCGGTGACGCGCGCCGACGGAAGCTATTCCCGGCGAATCGACAGACGAAAGTTCCGGGGAGAAATCGCCTCTGTCCGGTGAACGGCGGCGTCTTAGCTCCGATTCGACCCCGCAGAACGATCCCTTGGCCGAGGCGGTTCTGTTGAACCCACTGGCAGCCGGCGAGATGGCCGGAATCTCCGGCGACGGCAAACGGGCCAAAACGGCACCGTAGCCGAGAAGGGAGAAAAGAAAAAGAAAAAGAAAAAGAAAAAGAAAAGAAAAAAAAGGAAGAAAGTGTATCCGGGGACGACTCGAAAATTTGGGTAAGTGATCGAGGGTCGGGATTGACCTGCGGATAAATCCCGAGAATTCAATTTAATATTATTTTATTGAAAAATGACCCGGATTTAAATAATTGTGCAGTGTCACTACAGAGCCCGAACGATAGCCGATTTAGCTCCGATTTTTGTACCCTGCACCATATTGGGTAAGTACATTTTAATTACGATAATATGAGTCCTTTAATGCAGAGTTTCGATTATTTTACGGAAATTACGAATTAATTCTGCATAAAAGGAATTTTATTCGAAATTTCAAAGTAATTATCGTAAACAGTATCCGGGCTATCCACTGAGTTTGGAACGAAGCCCGATGATTATTGATAAATCAAATGAGCCCAGTAAACCCGAAGAAGGGATTTAAAAGTGGAAACGGGCTGAAAAAGGGGTTCGCGGTCCATTAAAGTGCAATCGGGCCCAATAGCGTAAAACGGGCCCAGAGCTTTAGATTCGATCAGTAAGAGTGAAATATTGATCTGTATATTTGAATTGAAACTATATGTGGTTATATGCAGCTCCGTAGACGAGCGAATTGGACTGAGAAACCTAGTAGGGCCGAGTCGGGATAAGCTCGCGCGTGATTCCAGGTAAGGGAATTTTATGAACACTTAGCGATAGCTGTACGTAATTTTGAGGGGATTTACATTACGTTAAATTCAATAGGCTACCCGAAAACAGAATAATAATTTTTACGAAAAAATATGGAAATAGTGAAAAATGACTATTTTGCCCCCAGTTAGAAAAATTTCAAAAAGGGTAGTAAGGTTATGAAATTGCATGAATTTCATGATTTTAATGTTTTCATGATGATATTGCTTTAATTCAAGCAATTTATGGATAGGTTGGCTATTATTTACATGTTTTAAGTGAAAAAGCACAGGTTAGGTGCCAGTTGATATTTATTTAACATGTTTTGATAATATTGAGCCACCTATCAGTGTTATATGAGTTGTAACCGTGCTTGAGCACTGCTCACACTGGATTTTATATTTTAACTCATACTCAGAGTGCTGGAGCCTTGCTCGCACTATTTTATAGATTTGTTTTATATGACTACCGTACTGGAGTTTTTCTCGTACGAGGTTTTCACTGAGTTTTAATACTTATCCGTACTGGAGCAATGCTCGTACGTGGATTTGAATTGAATTTATAATCAGTTTAAGTCATACTGGAGCGCTGCTCGTACGCAGATTTTAATTGATTTCTATGAAACCGTGCTAGAGTTTCGCTCGCACGAGGTTTTCAGATATCATGAATATGCATGGAGCCGTACTGGAGCTTCGCTCGCACAGGAATTTATATGACACGCATATAGCCGTGTTGGAGCCTCCTGTTGACTGTGTGTCATAGTGAGATGATATGCTCACACATGCATACTGAGACATACTAGACATGGGTTGATAAGACCTATTACAGGCACCCCTGATTGAGCTTGGGTTCACGGAGTACGATGTACCGTGTATATCACGCGGAGTATGCTGTACCGTGGGGATTGTTGGAGTGGAGTGGCATTAGCCACAAGACAGCAAGCCTTGCCCTCACAATCCTAATATTATGCTGTTCTGGAGGGTAAGATGACCCACCTCCTGTTTCAGGTGTGATACCATGCACACTAGGATCCGTGTGCCAGGGATCACGAGGTTATAGCCATAGTCCTGGATATTACCGATATAGTCGCTCACATGTCTCACATGATATAACTATTGGTCTTAATAGACCAGGGTAGACCCGAGGGAGGGGTCAGGCCCCAATTTTCTTATGATTTCAATTGAGTTTTGATTATTTCCATGGAGGGATTTTATGAGACTTTCATTGATTTGTAACCCTGTGAGAAGGGTGAATTTTATATCGGAGATTTGAAAATAAAGAATTTTGTTGAAATGGATTTTGATTTGTGAGTGTATCGTATTTTGACCCAGATGGGGTATTTTAAAACGTGTTGTTTCATTGAGCATGAGATTTTTCACATGAGAATTATTCCATGTTTTAATATGCCGATTTCCTATTTTAGAACAGATGATATTATATATATGGCATATCATTGTTTTTACCTCATGCTTACATATATCCTGATTTCTTATCAACATGTAGTAGTATAGCTATCTACCCGTTTGTATTATTGCCTTACTGAGCATGTAGAGCTCACCCTTTCATTTTCCACCCACTTTCAGTGTTTCCACCATAGAGATAGCGGGTGTAGAGAGTAGACGGCATAGCTGATATCTTATTTCCCATCGACTGTCAGGTATACACCATGTACAGAATTTTGTATTAGTATGCTTACAACACAGTATTATATATGAAAAAATATTTGGGGATGTAAATATAGAATTATTTGATGTATAAACATACCGACCACTCTATTATATGATTAATGATATCAGTATGTATGTTTACGTGTGATATTTCTTAATGGTTTGAATGGTATATCGATATTAATTCACAGCCCGACCTGTTTAGAGGAATATGTCACGAGGAGGTAAGAAAGATTTTTCAAAAGTGAAAAATTTGTATTGATTTTAGTAGTATTGGTTCGTGACAGTAAAAGTGGTATCAGAGCAGAGGTTGGCCAGACGTGAATCAGTATCGATAAGTAAGCAATTATGAGTTAGAGTTGGTCGGATAATAGTCGGTAATGGTTGTTAAGGAAAATTACATCCCCCTTAGTATTGTGCTGTATGAGATGTCAAAGTGTATACTAGATGGGAATTAAATTAACAAATGAATTTGGAATACAGGATTTACATTATGCCGGTCACCCGCAGTGGTAGTGGGGCTAATACACTTGCTAGAGGTCGTAGGGGCGGGCCTAGAGGCCGTGGTGATGGTATATAGACTGGTCAGGTACCCGAGGGTACTGCTATGAGACCAGATGAGACTGAGGCACGCTTCGCTAGACTTGAGCGGAGTATTGAGAGCCTGGCTGAGATTGTAGCGCAGCAGGCAGCGCTCGGGGCTAGTGATAGGCGAGATCCGACGGGACAGGTAGCACCTGATCCCGAGATACCGGCACAGGCCACAGAGTTACCCGAGGTTTAGGCTCAGGCTGCAGAGGCAGTGACACCCCAGCCAGCTCAGGATGTTAGATATGAGTGTGACCTGGATAGATTTAGACATTTTCAGAAGTTTAGACCTCCAGTCTTCCATGGGAGGAAGGACCCAGTAGTAGCTGAGGATTGGGTGTATCAGATGGAGAAGCTATATAGGCTTTTCAGGTGCACTACTACTGAGAGGGTTGCTTTTGCCGTATTTGTATTTCAAGGAACGACAGAGCATTGGTGGAGATCTACCGAACTGATATTGAGAGCTCGACATGCTGAGGTCACATGGGAGATATTTTTGGATGCCTTTAGGAGGCAGTATGTTCCCGCTACTGCACAGCGGAAGTTGAAGATGGAGTTTTTGAGTTTGGTTCAGGGGAACCAGTCTATTGACGAGTATGAGACTCGATTCATCTCTTTGGGGAGATATGATTTGGAGACGATGGGCAGTGAGGATCAGAAGGTATAGAAGTTTATAGATGGACTTAGACCAGCCATCAGATCTCGGTTAGCTCCCTTTGATGTTTCGACTTATGAGGAGGCAGTACATAGAGCTCAGCTGTGTGAGCAGGATTATGAGCGGAACGTCTCAGAGACAGGAAAGTTTAGTAGAAGTCGAGACAAAGACCGAAAGAGACCCGGCAGAGATAGATTTTTCAGGAGAGGTGTACGGCTCTCTGATAAGAGGCCGAAGATTGAGGAGGTTCAGGAGAGGACAGATAGACCCCCTGTTCATCCGGCTTTACCACCAGCTAGAGGCATTGTCATTGGAGGACCACGCCCTACTACTGATCGATGTAGGCGATGTGGCAGATATCATGGTACCAGACCTTGTCCAGTGCCTATAGCTACTACTGTAGTATGTTATCGATGTGGGAGGCCAGGGCATGTGATGAGAGATTGCCCAGAGAGACTAGACACTGCCCCACAGAAGGGCAAGAAGCCGGAGAGCGCTCAAATTCAGGTTCCTGCTCAGAGGAGGAGAGCTACTGCAGAAGAGAAAGGGAAGCAAGTGATGGGTACAGGGCGAGTTCATGCTTTGGACCAGGATACGGCAGATCAATCGTCTGATGTGGTGAAAGGTACCATCCTAATCTTTGATTTAGAAGCATATGTTTTGATTGATCCTGGTGCCACGCATTCATTCGTATCGCCTTCATTTGCATGTAAATTGTCTAGGTATGTAAAATCTATTCCTCTGAGTAGTAAATTGTTAATACTTACCCCCATAAACACAAGTCAGTTAGTAGAGTATGTAGTCAGGGACTGTAAGTTAAAAGTCGGGGGGAAAGAAATATCAGCCGACCTTATTGTGATGTATATGAGGGACTTCGATGTCATACTAGGAATGGATTGGTTGGCTGCCAATCGAGTTATGTTAGATTATTTTTCTAAGACATTAACGTTTAATACCCCCGAAAGATGTGTTGTAAAATTTTTTTGAAAAGTAATGAAATCAGTGTTATTTTAAATGGAGCAATAAATTTTTGCTGATTTTATGATTTATGTTTTGAAGGATTCATCGCATATATGGTTGATACGGACCAGGTACGATCGGATTTGAGAAATATTTCAGTGGTTAGGGAGTTTCCTGACGTCTTTCTAGACGATTTACTAGGATTACCTCCAGCTAGAGAGATGGAGTTTGGGATAGATTTAGTACCTGGTACAGAACCGATTTCGAGACCACTGTATAGGATGGCTCTGATTGAGTTGGAGAAGTTGAGGAAGCAGTTACAGGATTTGCTTGAGAAGGGGTTTGTGAGACCGAGCGTATCACCTTGGGGAGCTCCGGTCTTGTTTGTGAGGAAGAAGGATGGCAGCCTCCGATTGTGTATGGATTACAGATTGTTGAATAAGGCTACCATTAAGAATAAGTATCCCCTTCCACGCATTGATGATTTGTTGGATCAACTTCGGGGAGCACAGGTCTTTTCTAAGATTGATCTGAGGTCTGGGTATCATCAGTTGAGGATATGGAGAGAGGATGTGCCCAAGATAGCATTTAGGACCCGTTATGGTCATTATGAGTTTTTGGTTATGCCATTCGGGTTGACTAATGCCCCCGCAGCATTCATGGCTTTGATGAACGATGTGTTCAAGCCATACCTGGATCGGTTTGTGATTGTGTTTATCGATGATATTTTGGTATACTCTAGATCCAGGGAGGACCACGAGCAGCACTTGAAGATAGTGTTACAGACCCTCAGAGAGAGAGAGTTGTATGCCAAACTCAGTAAGTGTGACTTCTGGTTGGAGCAAATTTTTTTTCTGGGCCATGTAGTATCGAGGGATGGAGTGTCAGTGGACCCATCCAAGATAGAGGCAGTTGTTCAGTGGGAGCGGCCCAAGACAGTCATAGAGATTCGAAGTTTTCTGGGTTTGGCAGGATACTACAGGAGATTTGTAGAGGGTTTCTCCAGATTAGCTGCTCCGTTGACACGTCTCATACGGAAGGATGTTGAGTTTGTGTGGGATGATGCCTGTGAGAGGAGTTTTCAGGAGCTGAAGCGTCGATTGACCACTGCTCCAGTTCTCACCATACCTACCAGCTCAGGAGGTTTCTTAGTATATACAGATGCATCGCATCAGGGACTGGGCTGTGTATTGATGCAGGATGGGAGGATAGTTGCCTATGGATCTAGACAGCTGAAAGATCACGAGAGGAACTATCCGACCCACGATTTGAAGTTAGCGGCCATAGTGTTTGCACTGAAGATATGGCGTGATTACTTATATGGTGAGCAGTTTCAGATTTTTACAGACCATAAGAGTCTGAAGTATTTATTCTCGCAGAAGGAACTGAACATGAGACCATAATGTAGTTGCTGATGCTTTGAGCAGGAAGAGCCTAGGGTTGGTATCATTTATGATGGTTCGGGAACATGATTTGTTAGAGCAGTTCGCGAGCCTTAGTTTGGACATAGCACCCCCTGAGATTGACAGAGTTTAGATCATTGCGAGCCTGAGATTGGAGCCGGAGTTGATTGATCGTATCCGACAGGCTCAGCAGAGTGATCAGGGATGTATTCAGTTGATGAAGCAGGTACATGCAGGTGCAGATACCGATTTTGCATTGAGTACTGATGGTTTACTGAGGTTCTGCGGTAGGATATGTGTTCCCAAAGATCCTGAGATCAGGAGGATGATTTTATCAGAGGTTCACTCAGCGAGGTATACAGTACATCCGGGGAGTACGAAGATGTATCAGAATCTCCGGAGAGTTTATTGGTGGTCTGGGATGAAGAGAGACATAGCTGAGTATGTTGCTAGATGTCTTGTCTGTCAGCAAGTAAAGGTAGAGCATCAGAAGCCTGCAGGATTATTGCAGCCTCTATCGATACCGACATGGAAGTGGGAGCATGTCACCATGGATTTTGTGATGGGATTATCGAGGACCCGCAGAGGTCATGATGCCATCTGGGTGATTGTGGATAGACTGACGAAGTCCGCCCATTTCATAGCTATGAGAGCTACAGATGCTCTGAGTACGTTGGCGAACTTATATGTTCGAGAGATTGTCAGGCTACATGGCGTTCCAGTGAGCGTTGTTTCTGATAGGGATGCCCGCTTCACTTCCCATTTTTGGGAACATTTTCAGGAAGCGTTGGGGACCCAGTTGAGATTTAGCACCGCTTTCCATCCTCAGACAGATGGTCAGTCAGAGAGGACTATACAGACTCTGGAGGATATTTTGAGAGCGTGTGTGCTGGATTTTGGAGGCTCTTGGGATGATCATTTGCCATTAGCCGAGTTTGCCTACAATAACAGTTATCACTCGAGTATCGGGATGGCACCGTATGAGGCACTGTATGGTCGTAAATGCCATTCCCCTATTGGATGAGAAGAGATTGGTGACAGACTGTTATTTGCTCCTGACTTGGTACAGCAGGCTACTGAGGATGTCAGATTGATATGTGATAGATTGCGAACAGCTCAGAGCCGACAGAAGAGTTACGCTGACAGGAGACGCAGACCACTAGAGTTTGTAGAGGGTGAGTCGATGTTTTTGAGAGTTTATCCTTCCAAGGGTATCATGAGGTTCGGTAAGAAAGGTAAACTGAGCCCTCGTTTTATTGGACCATTTGAGATTCTGGAGTGAGTGGGAGATAAGGCCTATAGATTGGCATTACCACCAGAGTTGGCAGGTGTACACAGTGTCTTCCACGTTTCTATGCTTCGAAAGTACCATCCAGATCCGTCACACGTGATTCACTACGAGCCGTTAGAGCTCAGTGACAGTATAACATATGTTGAGAGACCAGTTCGGATTTTGGATAGGAAGGAGAAGGTATTGCGATCTAAGACAATCTCCCTGGTGAAGGTTCAGTGGCAGTATCACACTCTGGAGGAAGCTACCTGGGAGCTAGAGAGCATGATACAGGAGAAGTACCCGGAGTTGTTTACCGATTGATTTGGTTCTAATTTGGAGGACCAAATTCTTTTAGTGGGGGAGATTGTGAGATCCGTAATTTTTTTATGATATTCCTTATGATTTCCATATTGTATGACATTAGTATATGTTAATGGATTTATAAGATGGTTGATTCGGATTTGATAAATGTGGATGAAACGAAATAATGTACGTAAAATCGAATAAGGATAAATCGAGAAAATAAAGAAGCAACAAGTTGTCTAAGGAATTAAATCGAGTTGACTGAAAATGAAAAATTGAAAATGGGGAAAAGATTGTGGATTGATGAAAGAAAGTCGATTCAATTTGGTCCCGGACACGTATAAGGGTAAAATGGTCAAAAGACCAAAATTCGGTATGAAATCGATAAGTAATTTTCGTTAAAAATATGGAATTTGTGAAATCTGGATCAATATCGAGGAAAATAATTAAATTCGAGGCCGATTGATCTAGATATTAATTTATTGAAATTTACGGGAATTAATTTGGAATTAATTGAAATTTTTAATTCGAAAAATTATCCCGAAAAGAATCAAAAAATATACCGAGAAAGACGAAAATACAGTGATAAATTCATTTATTGATTAAATGAATTTAATAATATTTTTTAAGATTTTTTAAGAGATATTTGGATTATTTAATATATTTTAATTGATTTAAATAATAATAAATAAATTAATAAATAATAAATCAAAAAAAATAAAAAAATAAAAAAACGAAAAATCTAAAAAACGAATTGGGGAGAGAGAAGAAACCCGAGAAAAGGAACCCATCGTCGACCCGTGAAACCCGAACCCTCCGACGAGCCACCGGCGGCCGTTGAGCCTAGATATCGGTCGGAGAAGATAGAGCAACGTCAGGCGATTCTAACGGTACCGGTGACGCGCGCCGACGGAAGCTATTCCTGGCGAATCGACCGACAAAATTTTCAGGGTGAAATCGCCTCTGTCCCGGCGAACGGCGGCGTCTTAGCTCCGATTCGACCAAGCAGAACGATCCCTTGGCCGAGGCAGTTCTGTTGAACCCACTGGTGGCCGGCGAGATGGCCGGAATCTCCGGCGACGGCAAACGGGCCAAAACGGCACCGTAGCCGAGAATGGAGAAAAGAAAAAGAAAAAGAAAAGAAAAAAAAGGAAGAAAGTGTATCCAGGGACGACTCAAAAATTTGGGTAAGTGATCGAGGGTCGGGATTGACCTGCGGATAAATCTCGAGAATTCAATTTAATATTATTTTATTGGAAAATGACCCGGATTTAAATAATTGTGCAGTGTCACTACAGAGCCTGAACAAGAGCCGATTTAGCTTCGATTTTCGTACCCCGCACCATATTGGGTAAGTACATTTTAATTACAATAATATGAGTCCTTTAATGCAGAGTTTCGATTATTTTACGGAAATTACGAATTAATTCTGCATAAAAGGAATTTTATTCGAAATTTCAAAGTAATTATCGTAAACAGTATCTGGGATATCCACTGAGTTTGGAACGAAGCCCGATGATTATTGATAAATCAAATGAGCCCAGTAAACTCGAAGAAGGGATTTAAAAGTGGAAACGGGCTGAAAAAGGGGTTCGAGGCCCATTAAAGTGCAATCGGGCCCAATAGCGTAAAACGGGCCCAGAGCTTTAGATTCGATCAGTAAGAGTGAAATAATGATCTGTATATTTGAAATGAAACCATATGTGGTTATATGCAGCTCCGTAGACGAGCGAATTGGACTGAGAAACCTAGTACGGCCGAGTCGGGATAAGCTCGCGCGTGATTCCAGGTAAGGGAATTTTATGAACACTTAGCGATAGCTGTACGTAATTTTGAGGGGATTTATATTACGTTAAATTCAATAGGCTACCCGAAAACAGAATAATAATTTTTACGAAAAAATATGGAAATAGTGAAAAATGACTATTTTACCCCCAGTTAGGAAAATTTCAAAAAGGGTAGTAAGGTTATGAAATTGCATGAATTTCATGATTTTAATGTTTTCATGATGATATTGCTTTAATTCAAGCAATTTATGGATAGGTTGGCTATTATTTACATGTTTTAAGTGAAAAGGCACAGGTTAGGTGCCAGTTTATATTTATTTAACATGTTTTGATAATATTGAGCCACCTATCAGTGTTATATGAGTTGTAACCGTGCTTGAGCACTGCTCGCACTGGATTTTATATTTTAATTCATACTCAGAGTGCTGGAGCCTTGCTCGCACTATTTTACAGATTTGTTTTATATGACTACCGTACTGGAGTTTTTCTCGTACGAGGTTTTCACTAAGTTTTAATACTTATCCGTACTGGAGCGATGCTCGTACGTGGATTTGAATTGAATTTATAATCAGTTTAAGTCGTACTGGAGCGCTGCTCGTACGCAGATTTTAATTGATTTCTATGAAACTGTGCTAGAGTTTCGCTCGCACGAGGTTTTCAGATATCATGAATATGCATGGAGCCGTGCTGGGGCTTCGCTCGCACAGGAATTTATATGACATGCATATAGCCATGTTGGAGCCTCCTGTTGACTGTGTGTCATAGTGAGATGATATGCTCACACGTGCAGACTGAGACATACTAGACATGGGTGGATAAGACCTATTACAGGCACCCCTGATTGAGCTTGGGTTCACAGAGTACGATGTACCGTGTATATCACGCGGAGTACGCTGTACTATGGGGATTGTTGGAGTGGAGTGGCATTAGCCATGAGACAGCAAGTCTTGCCCTCACAATCCTGATATTATGCTGTTCTGGCAGGTAGGATGACCCACCTCCCGTTTCAGGTGTGATTGTCACCACCCAAACTACCCAAAAATCAGAGTTAATTTTTCGCTTTTGTTTATTTTCTTACTTAAATTCTTACATGTCTTTTGATCGTGACCACACTCCACTAACAAATTGGGCTGTGCGTCAATGCCAGTCCCACCATGTATTTACCATCTAACTTATTTCTTCTCCAGTCATTTATAATTGTTTACATTAATTATACATCCCCTAAAGTTACTTACAAACATGTTAATTTGCTATGCTTATGTAGATACAATATGTACAAGTGTATATACCTTAAGTGATGGGCAGCAGCGGATATCCAGAATGCAGTACTGAGTCGCCTAAACTTCAACTGGAGATTATTTGTGGGAGAAAATGAAAGGGGTGAGCACATCAAGCTCAGTAAGGCAATCCTACGAACAAGTAGGTAACCATACTACCTACATGAACGTGGTGCCATGCATAAACCACCATTTCTCCACACATTTTAAAACAAATGATATGAATTATGATGTTATGTAAAACACATTTGCACGAAAAATTCCACATGCAATTATATTCAAAATCATATCTTTCTCATTTAAAAATTTCACAATAAAGTCAGGACTCGACCCCTCCTTCGGGTGATCCTGACTCACACAAAATCATGAAAATCCGTTTATATCACATATGGGTTTTAAAAGCATGGAATTAACCATCATGCACATTTAATTAAAAACCTGGTTTGATCTCATCAAAATCGTCGACATGCGAGACTAGGCAACGTCTGTATATAGGCAAATAACCAGGACTATGGCCATATGTGTCCTCGGGAGTTCCTCAGCTACACGGATCCTAGTGTGCGGGTTCTCCCATGATCGGGAACCGCCCGGGTGGTGGGTCAATCCATCCCGTCAGTCTTATCCGATCCCATGCATCCGAAGATGCTAACGTATCACAAAGATACCAACGTATCACACAGATACCACACGGTACATCGTACTCCATGCTACTTGCACGGTACATCGTACTCCGTGGACCCCCAACCTTATCCCTCGTTCGGGCTCATCAGCTGGACCTCCAACCCTTATCCCTCGTTCGGGCTCATCAGGTGGATCTCCAACCCTTATCCCTCGTTCGGGCTCATCAGGTTGTTTCTCTAACCCTTATCCCTCGTTCGGGCTCATCAGGTTATTTCTCTAACCCTTATCCCTCGTTCGGGCTCATCAGGTTGTTTTAACATGCCATGTCTCAAAACGCACGTGCGGACCTATTTAATCGGTGACACACAGTCTACCCGATGCTCCAAGCACGGCTCATCACATGTTCTCATAAAATCAGTGCGAGCGATGCTCAACACTCTTATCAAATTAAGTAAATCTAGTGCGAGCTAAGCTCTAGCACTCTGTATGCAAACCGTATAAAAATCTGGTGCGAGCGAAGCTCTAACACCCTGTCTCAAAATCATATAAAAATATGGTGTGAGTTGGACTCTAGCACCCTGTCACGAAAATCATATATATATAAGAATCTGGTGCGAGTTGGACTCCAGCACCTATGCATGTAAAACTCTAGTGCGAGCTCTCACTCCAGCATTAATGCGTGCATCACACAAATCGAAAATATCGTGCGAGCTGAGCTCTAGCACGTCACATGTCAATAAAACACGTAGGCGGCTCTGTTTCCTCAAAACAGTTTTCAAAACAATTTCACGTTGAAAGTATGCAATGCTGTGCATTTTCTTTCAAGGTTAGCCAGCCTACTAATGAATGCATCAAAACACCTCCAGAATGAGCAAGAACCTCTTATTCTTGCTCCTCCCAACTTTTCCTAAATTTGTAAATTTTACCCTTAACAAGGGTATTTTGGTAATTTGCCCATTCGAGGCACTAAAATTATTAATTGACCTCTAGACCCTTCAGGTAATTTTTAAAGACTGCAAATGAACTTAAAATTGCGTAAAGTTACCTCTAGCAGTCTGTAGAATTCCCTTACCTTATTTTCTTGTCGAGTCTGACCTTTTCTTTTCCACTGTTGTCTCGTCGCGCAGTCCGTTATGCTCCCAATCAAATGCCCGGAACTGCGTATCAATATTCCTCAGGTCAGATAACATATAATTTAATTGTAATCCCTATTTTCTGGGCTTAATTTAAATCATTGGGCCCGTTTACCCCTATTGGGCCCGATTGTACCTTATTGGGTCTCGACCCATTTCAGCCCTTTTTATATTTATTAATTCCCTTCTTCGGGTATATCGGGCTTATACAGCTTTCTAATAATCATCGGGCTTCAATCCAAATTTATTAGATAGCCCGTATACTATTTACGGCAATTATATTACGACTCCGAATAATATTCCTTCCTACGTGAAATTAATCAATAATTCTATAAAATAATTAAAACTCGGTATTTAAAGAACTCTGATTGCCGAAATTAAACTGTACTTACCCGATACGATGCGGGGTACGAGAATCAGAGCTCGATCGGCTCTCGTTCGGTCTCTGTCGTAAAGCTGCACAATTAGGTAAATCCGGATTATTTTTCATTAAAATAATATTAAATTAAATTTCCAGAATTTACCCGTATGTCAATTTCGACCCTCGGTCAACTTACCCGAATCTCGAGTCGTCCCCGATAAATTTCTTTCCTTTTTCCCCTTTTTCCTTTTCTTTTCTTTTCTTTTCCTTCCTTTTCCTTTCTTTTCTTTCCTCTTTCCTTCCTTTCCCTTTCTTTTCTTTCCTCTTTCCTTTCGGCCAAACGGTGCCGTTTACTGCCAATTGCCGTCACCGGCATTTCCGACGGTCTCACCGGCCAAGACCGGTCTCAAAAGAACCGACTTCTTCCCCTGAGTGCGTCGGTAGCCTCCGTTTCAGCCCAGACGCGGTGATTCGTCGGGAATCGGCCCGTTTCTCCGTCGGTCTTCCTTAGCTCAGATCGGCCTGCTCCGGCCACCTGGCGGCGTGATTCCGGTGCCCACGTGCTCGCCGGACTCCCCTCTTCCTCCTGGTAGCTTCGTCGAAGCCCGTCGATCGTCGGTGTGCTGGAATCGGCGGTGAAGGTTGCGGGTCGTTTTCGGTTTCTCTGGTTTCGGGTTTTTCCCGAGCCTTTCTCTCTCATCTCTCTTTTTTTTTTCAGATTCTTTTTTTTGTTTTATTATTATTATTATTACAATTTATTTAGACTATTTATTAAAATACTCCATAAAATCCAAAATATCTACACTTATATTATTTTTATTCTAATTTAATTTATTTAATTTAAATTTAATTTATTAAATATATTTTCCTCCAAATTTTCGATATTATTTCTTCGCGTTTTTCGAGATATTATTCCGATAATTTTTTGGTATTTTTAAAATTTTCGAATCTTGATCAATTGACCCAAATTGTATAATTTTCTCATTATCGATCAAGATATCTTACATCCTTATTTTAAATTAAAATTTTCTTATCGCCTTAATACCGGGTTTTGGTATTTTTACCATTTTACCCCTGCTCTTGTCTCGGAAATCAATTTTACCTGACCTTCCTTCATACATCCCTCAGCTTTTCTTATTTAATTTTTGTATTTTAATTAAATTCGGGTCTTACAGTGATACCCCGCACACTAGGATCCGTGTGCCAGGGATCACGAGGTTATGGCCATAGTCCTGGATATTACCGATATAGTTGCTCACATGTCTCACATGATATAACTATTGGTCTTAATAGACCAGGGTAGACCCGAGGGAGGGGTCAGGCCCCGATTTTCTTATGATTTCAATTGAGTTTTGATTATTCCCATGGAGGGATTTTATGAGACTTTCATTGATTTGTAACCCTGTGAGAAGGGTGAATTTTATATCGGAGATTTGAAAATAAAGAATTTTGTTGAAATGGATTTTGATTTGTGAGTGTATCGTATTTTGACCCAGATGGGGTATTTTAAAACGTGTTGTTTCATTGAGCATGAGATTTTTCACATGAGAATTATTCCATGTTTTAATATGCCGATTTCCTATTTTAGAACAGATGATATTATATATATGGCATATCATTGTTTTTACCTCATGCTCACATATATCCTGATTTCTTATCAGCATGTAGATAGTATAGCTATCTACCCGTTTGTATTATTGCCTTACTGAGCATGTGGAGCTCACCCTTTCATTTTCCACCCACTTTCAGTGTTTCCACCATAGAGATAGCGGGTGTAGAGAGTAGACGGCATAGCTGATATCTTGTTTCCCATCGACTGTTAGGTATACACCACGTACAGAATTTTGTATTAGTATGCTTACAGCACAGTATTGCATATGAAAGAATATTTGGGGATGTAAATATAGAATTATTTGATGTATAAACATACCGACCACTCTATTATATGATTAATGATATCAGTATGTATGTTTACGTGTGATATTTCTTAATGGTTTGAATGGTATATCGATATTGATTCACAGCCCGACCTGTTTAGAGGAATATGTCACGAGGAGGTAAGAAAGATTTTTCAAAATTGAAAAATTTGTATTGATTTTGGTAGTATTGGGTCGTGACATTTTCAAGGCTTAAGGAGAAAACCTATAGTATTATCCAATCCTCCCTTTACAATTACATTTACAAGGGTTTAGTCTCTTTTACATTGTTTGGATGGGTATATAAGAAGTGTAATCTAAGAACCCCTAACAGGGTAAGATGATTATAATTTAGCTTAATGAAAGAATTCCAATCAAGAGACTAAAAAAATATACAAGAGTATTTTGTCTTATGGCATGGATTATCGAAAGGAAGTCTTGAGGATGAGTATTATAAATTATTAGAATTTTTTTCTCTTAGTTGTTGAATTCTTTGCTCTTCATTTTATACTCCTTCTACGATTGTTGGTCATTGGTGTTGAATCTTTGAATTTCTTCTTGTTGATAGATATAAAAAATCTGATCGGTGGGTGCAGCTCGAGTCAAAGGATCGATACTTTCCTTTTGCATATCGATACTTTATGATGAATTCCTACACATTAAACAAACATGTATCAATACTTACCTGGCATATTGATACCAGCACAGAACTTAGAGCTTTTATTTTGTGATAACCATAAGGTATTGATAAACCTATTAGGACTACCAATATTTAAACAAGAGGTACCGATACATGTTTCAAGTATATCGACACTTTTAACAAAAAGAACAATTTTGGCATTTTAAAGCAAGGAATCACTTTTATCAAATCATCAAATATGCATGAAATAATTCAAATCAATCAAGTATTTGCATATTTGTGTTTTAATAATCTTTAGCATAATTTTATCAATTTGGTTCACTTAATTGCTTAAGTAATAATCATTCTTTTGATTAAAATTATATTCTTCTCAAGTTCATGAAAGTTATATCAAAATCCTAAGTATTTCAAAACTAACAATATCTCCCTTTTTGATAAGTCAAAACTTAAGATCAATTAATTTTAATTTATACTCTCCCTCAATTTGAAATTCACTTTTAAATTTGCAAAATCATTTCTCCCTCTAAATACATGCATTAAATTTCATTATTTATATGAGGGTGTTTCAAATTCAACTTCTTACTTTTTTTCCTTTTCGTCATAGAAAAAAACTAAGTATTTCAAAGTGGAAAAGATGACAAGGGGTGCTTAAGTGAAGCAGGCATAGAATGGGCATTGATATATGGATATCATGGAACTCAAGCAATGTCACTAGTGAAGATAAAAAAAAAAAATTCAAGTAACACTAATGTCAAATCAAGACGCAAAGTAAATAGCAAGTGATAATAATTTATTACATGAATTTTGGTTTAATTTTGGATTTTTATTTATTTTCTTCCTAATTATTTGGATTGTCTTCATGGACAAGAATTTTGGGAGTAATAACAAAAATAAAAAAAATGGTGCAAATCAAGGAAAGTAACCGATGTTGTTGTTTCAAACCTTAAACCTAAACCTTTAAGAAACCCTATTTCCAAACCTTAAAACCTTAAACCTTAAGCTAAACCCTAGTTTAAACTTCCCTAAACCCTAAGCTACATATAACCTTTACCATAAATTAACCTAATTACCCCACATAAACTTAACGTTAAACTTAGTTATATCGCATCCTAAAAGCAAGCATGTAAAACATAAACTCTTGTAGCCTTTACCCATGTGAAACTTGAAACAATAACCTAAGCCCTTTTAAACCTTTAAAAGCCCACATCACTTATCTTTAACCTACTAAATTAACTAATATCCAAACACTTAAACCTGAGAACCATTAAACCAATTAACTGGTTAAGATTCATGCAAGACTAATTGACCTCTCCTTAACTTCAAGTAAGTCTCGACCATACTTTCTAACTCAAGTCTCGACAAGGATTTAAGAGAAAGAATACAATTTTAAGAAGGAGTCGGTTAGCATCAAAGAAGAAAGAGTTTGAAAAATGATAAGGATTCTTACCTTCAACAAGACTAGCTTATAAAAATGAATCAAAAGTAGCCGCATAAAGTGTAGAGGGTTGGTGACAACAACTCTTCTTCTTCCTTGTTGCTGTGTTTTTTTTTTACTTGTTTCTCTAGTTTTATGTCATCTAGTTTCTTGTTTTTAGGCTTTCAGTCTAATTTTTTATCAATATATTCATAGATCAACTTAAAATTCAAGTTTTCTTTTAAATTAGTTTAAATAAAATTTCTAGTATATATATATATATATCGTGTTTTCTTTTGGTTTTCTACCTTAATGTCTTTTTTATATTTCCTATTTTAGTTTCCTTATGTTGTTAGCTTAACAATTTAATTTTAGGTTTCCTATTTTCATTCTACTTCTTATCTTTCTTTTTCTACATTTACATTCCTACTTTCTACACTTATTTTAAGCTCCGTTTTTAGCTGATAACGAGTTGAAAGCTACTGTGTTACTGCGTTTCTAGATAAGTTACTACCTTGCTGAAGCGTGGCTGGTTCGCTTGTTTCTTACTTTTTGCTAAGTTGTTTTGGGATGTGTCTTGTATATATTCATAAGCACTTGAGAGCCAAGCCTTTAACTCTTAGAAGTTGCAGCACTTCCACTCATATAGGTGAACTCCATTCGAAATGCAACTATATAAGCATTTCAATAATATACTTATGAGTTATGGGTCCATTAAAAGTAACACTCAACCTTCACCTTATCATACGGTTTCAAGCACTTTATCAATTAGGGATGATTATTTAAAATAAGTGCTTGCAGCCATATTCATATGATGTGTTTGGACTCATTAAAGCTTGACTTAATGTTCCAATTAAGGGTTGAGTTAAGGTTGCATCATGCATGACTAAGTTAATCAGCTTGAGTCCCATCCCTGTGGAAATCTTAGATACAACTTTTCTAGTAAGTCTTTTTATCAATGGATCTGCCAAATTTTCACTTGACTTGACAAAATTTATGGTGATCACCCCATCTAAAATAAGTTCTCTAACATAACTATGTCTTAGATCAATATGTCCTGACTTCCCATTGTAAACTTGGCTATAAGCCTTTGATAAAGTTGGTTTACTATCACGTCGAATTAAGATAGGTGATATTGGCTTTGGGCATAAAGGAATTTCATGAAGTAGGTGTAACGACCCTTGACCCTTGAAATTTAGGGAATTTTTTTGAACTTAATTTACCCACTTATTCCCTTATTCACTTAGGTTGTATTCCTGTTCAGTGTCAAATCACTTTTCCTAATTCTTTATCCGTAATTATATTTAATTTTCATATTTTGACATATATGGCCGATAGAAATTTCGGCAGCATAACGGCTTATATATGAGCCTACCCACCTGCAATTCAATTGTTTTGACAATCTTAGATATCCACAACTACCAAGCATGCTTTCTAATAATCCTAGATATCCACAACTACCAAGCATACTTTCCAAATCCACATTTACAACTCAATACATCCATTTCGATTCAATACCAATCATCTTAAAACCTAATCCAAAAAATAATATTCTTTACATTGTTTTCCTTACAAATTACATCCCAATAAAATGTTTCCAATATATGTCTGTGCATACAAATATGTCTGGTAAAGGAATGTAATTATATACCTTTCTGCGTGTACAAAAAGTAGCCTAGGGTAGCTCTTTCCCACTAGCCTAAGTCGTGTATGCAGCAGGTAACGCCTATAGATCACTGCAAATAGTCTGAAAGGTAGAGGGGTGAGATTTTGGGGAAAAACCCAATAAGATCATACTTTTAAAGCAGTTTTGATATGTAAAAGCATGTGAAATTATTCATAAAACCAATCTTTAACGTGATACATAAATTGTCATTTCATGCATAGTCATCGTAAAAATCGTAAAGCATGAGTTTCCTTAAAACAAATACATGCTTAACTATTTTACAAACTTTTCATTATTCATGGATGAGTTCTTAAAATCATCGTGTTCATAAACATTTCATAAAACATATATGTTCGTAACCAATTATCATAAATCTCATAAAAGCACATAATCATTCATCATAATTGACATTCACATTCAAATCGAGGAGACTAGGCTATAACTAAGTCATGCGATATGTGTCATTCTCCGTAGAGAGTCATCATACCTATGGCCATGGTAAGGGGGCTATAAACTGGATCAGGGTCGTACAACCCTTTCGTAAAATATGGGTAGTATCTATCTTACTTACTTTCACTAGCACTAAAGCTTGGACACGGGCACCAAAGGCACTCTTCGTGTGGGAAACATAATTGTGTGCTGCGCGGGCACGAGATACTACCGAAAACATCGTCATAAACCACCAGTAGCACGACATCTTCCACACAGGTTGAGTAAAGTGCTACAGGGGCCCTACGTACCGGGACCCAAGTGGTGGAGCCGGAACACCAGAAGAAGTAACCATGCATGAAGCCTATAGTCTCAAAAACTTCTTTTCTTTTTCCCCTTTTCCCTTTTTTCTATGCTTTTGAAATTGTCAAAAGTTTCTTTAATGATATGGATATAAAATCATAAATAAATGTAAAGCTTCCATACTTTTCATACCTTAGGAAAAATTCATTTCACAACATGGAGGTAGTCGGGGAATATTTCTTAAAACTAAAGCATGCTTCGTAAACAGTTTCACGAGAATGAAAACGGTTTTAAATCATTTCAAATTATAATGCTGCTTCATAAAACCTTTTATCGATGAAACAAGAATGCATTATCAGAACTAAGTTAAATGGTACCCCTTACCTCGATTTATCGAATATTCTGCGTTCGAGTAATGACGCCTCCCAGTGTCTCCCCTAGCTCCTTCTACGATTCTCCTACACTGACACTTGTATACTCAGTATCCTATTCATACGAATTGTCCGAAATGCGTCTAAACCGTAACCTATTCGTTACTACCTCGTGTGTACGTATAATTGTATATACCTAGGCTATTGCGTGTGTTTATATATTTTTATTACTATTTATTTTTTTTGTATGTACATATGCTAACATACACATTTATTATATACACCTATATGTATATACACAAATATATATATATATATTCACATATATATATATTATTTGTTTTCATTATTCATTATCACATATATTTATTTATTTGTCTACTTCTCATCTTTCCCATTTATTTTCCATATCTAATCTAATTTACATTATCATGCTTATAAATACAATCACATATATATATACATGTACATTAAATACACACACATATATATATATATATATATATATATTTTACATTTTATTTTCCAATTTCCAGCTTTTTTTTTTCTTTTCTCATTTTCTTTTCTCCTCTCTCGTCAGCCCAACCTCGGTTTGCTCTTCTTCTTCCTCGGTTTTGTTTCAATTTCCAGGTTCTGCTTCCCCTCAAGCCTCGATCTGCTCTTCCTCTTCTCCCCTCAAGCCTCGGTCTACTCTTCCTCTTCTCCCCTGCCTCTCGGTCCTGCTCTCCCTCAATCTCTTGGTTTGCTTCAATTTTTTTTCAGTCTCGGTTCTGCTCCAGCTTCTTCCTCTTGGTTTGCTTCTAACTTCAGCATTCTTCTCCTTTGGTTCTGCTTCTGTTTTCCAGCCCCAATTCTGCTTGGTCTTCTTCCTTTTCTTTTCTTCTTCTCCTTCCTTCTTCTTTTTCTTTCTTTATTCTCTTTCTCGGCTGACCAACTCTCTTCCTTCTGTTCTTTTTCTTTCCTTTCTTTTCTTTCTTTTCTTTCTTCCTCTCTGGCCAACTCTCCTATTCTTTCCTTTCTTTCCTTCTTTCTCTCTTTTCCTTCTTTCCTTTCCTTCCTTCTCCCCCAGCCGAACAACTCTCTTTTCTTTTTTTCCTCTTTTCTTTCCTTATTTTCCCGCCCAGCAGAGGATGCCTCTGTTTTTTTCAATTGCAGCAAACGGAATTGGCTTTCTTTGAAAGCCAATTCCGTACAATGCTATATATATATATATTATATTAACATATATATATATTTATATATTTATATATTTATATATTATATTAATATATATATATATATTATTTGTTTGTTTAGTGTTATTATTATTTTTTTGTTTTATTTTTTTGTGTTTATTTCCATTTCATTTTTTTTCATTTTATTTGTCTCATGCTTTATTTTTATTTATTAATACTTATATATTACATACTATACATTACATAATATATATATATATATATTACTGTTGGCTCTACCGAGAGGGGGGTGAATCGGTTTTCTAACAATTATGGCAAATTAAAAATTAATCACAATTTAATCACAAATGATAATGAGCAATATAGTGCAGTATAACAATTTAACGCAGAGTAGGGAAGAGAGAAACAAACACAATCGTTTTTAGAGGTTCGGCCAAACTCTTGCCTACGTCCTCTCTCCTTAACCTTCTTGTCAAGTGTTTTCTTTCTCTCTTTCAATAGAGCTTACACAGTTCCTTTTGCAGGTTAAGGAATAACCTCTCTACCCTTAGCAATACAGAAAAAGTATTCAGCCTCTTACAATTTACTCTCACTGAGGAACAATCCTCTTCTCTTTTAAGATAAGACTGAATACAATATAAGGCTTTAAAGTGGTAGGACAAATGTAGCTTTTTGCACTTAAGCTTTTACAATAATTCTCAATGAATGAGCAATAGGGACACAAAGAATGAAAGAATTAAAGCTTGAGAATGTTTGGAATGTTCAGCAATAGTGTCTCAATTCTCTTTGTCTTCAATGCTTGGTTAAATACTGAAGGATTGGTAGTTGGAGCATTAAATGCTATTCTTCCCGTTGTGTTTTGCAGAAACTAGCCGTTGGGTACCTCCAGTAGAGTGCCAGATCGATCTGCCTTCTTGGCCAGATCGATCTCTTAGTTATAAATCCTGCAAGATTGAAGCACAAATACACAAGGAGATCGATCTCATAGGTTAGCAGATCGATCTGTTAGTTTGAAAATAATGAGGCAGATCGATCTGTCGAATAGGCAGATCGATCTCCTAGTCTCTCTGTTTGAGGCAAGATCTATCTCCAGATCGATCTGCCATGCACTTTCGTAGAGAGGAGATCGATCTCTCAACAACACAGATCGATCTCTTTAGCTCTCTGACTTTGAGGAGATCGATCTCTTCCTTACCAGATCGATCTCATAAGTTCTCTGTTTGAATGTGGATCGATCTCTCAGATCGATCTATAGTCTTAAGCTCTTAAGGGAGATCGATCTCTTCATCGACCAGATCGATCTCTCAGCTCTAGCATTAGCCAGATCGATCTCTTAACCCTTGCAGATCGATCTCATTCTTCCTAAATACCTTTGTACAGATTTAAGGCTTGCCAGATCGATCTCTTCCATCATGAGATCGATCTCTCATCAAGTAAAAACCCAGGAGATCGATCTCTCATACCCCAGATCGATCTCTCATCAGCAGAACTCTAAGTTCTGGTACTAATAACCTCTAAACATGTTTGTATATCATCTTATCATTATTGAATTAACTTGTTTTGTCATTTCAAAATACATTAACTCAACAATCTCCCCCTTTTTGATATGACAAAACTCATCAAATAAACATGTTTAGTGAATTTGCAAAACTCCCCCTTTTTGTGTGCTTTTGACTTTGTTAATGACTTAACTCCCCCTCAGTTAAATCTTAACTCCCCCTCAATTAACTCATAACTCCCCCTCAATTAAATCATTCTTTTAAAACATTTAACACAACCACAACACATGTTTCTTCTCCCCCTTTTTGTCATATCAATCACACACAAGATAGAAGATTCATGGAATTTCAAAATCAACATTTTCATTAACTCACCCAATATCCAGTCAAATCACATTTCATTCAAGCAAATTTCTCACAGATAACATCAAGTAGCTTAAAATGTTGTAACTACACTAAATCAAAGCACCTAATGCCTATTGTGAGGGAGGATCACGATCCAAAAGATTCTCAACGTGCTTGCGTGTTACTTGGAGCTCATCGAACATCGCCTCTTGAGTCTCTTGAATCTTATCCACTCTTTGGGTTAAGTCCTCGATCATACGCCGCTGAGTGGCAAAGCCGTCATTCATCTGCTGACTAAGGTCATTCATCATCGTCATGAGCATCTCCAAGTTAGCAGGGGGCGATGTTGGTGCAGTGGGCGGAGCCGATGGTTCTGGAGCTGGTGCAGCAGGTCGGTGCACTGGCTCAGCAGTGGGGTCCTCCTCCATAGCCTCTGCAGGTTGCTGATCCCTCTTTTTCGTCCACTCTCCCCGGAGGTCTTTGTAGTACCCCATATGATGGAGGGTCCCAATGTTAAGCACGCTCTTGGGAGAGGGGAGTTCGTCGGTTTTGCCGCTGCAGTCGACGCCAAGGCGGTGGAGAAAATAAGCTGCCGATTGTGGAAAAACGATTGTGGTAGCTTGTCCACGCACAATCTTCAGCCAATCTTCGTATATAAAGTGAGGGAGGTTAGGTTTTTGGCTTGTGGTGTGAATGTGATGGAGCCAAAAACGATCTAAACGCCTAACGGTAGAATGACGAGTACCGAAAGGGCGGAGGTTCCAAGAGATTATTAGGTGGAGTAACCGAAAGTGCATTGGAAGGTTACTCGCCTTGTCCCCGGGGAGTTCAAACGCAAAGGGGACTTCCTCATCCTCATTCGTTAAGCCTTCATCGCGTATATCAAACGCTTTGGCTAGAATTTCAGTGTCTATTATAATTGATTTACCCATGACATAGGTTTTGAAACCGATAATTTTGCAAGTGTCATTTGGGTCAAAAAGGAGTTCGGCATTGGAAAAGAATGCACGAACTAAATTTGGAGGAACGGGAGTGTTGATTTTCAAAAAATTCATCCAACCAAATTCCTCAAACTTTGACATGTATGGAAAGTCTATGCGATTGAGGAATGAAAAATCTATGGTTCGCCAATGCTTAATTGGCATGGTTGAGAAGTATTCCTCATATCGCTTTCTTTTTGCTGGTGTTTTAAAACACCGATTGAAGGAAGCGACAGGAGGTGGAGGAATGGGTTGTGATGAGGAACCTGCCTCTACAGTGGTTCTAGGAGGTTTGTTTGCTACTGACTTCCTAGGCATGATTCTAGATTCTAACGAGGCACTAAATAGATTCAACAACGAGAAAAGCAATGAAACAGTACCTAGGTTTGCCCTAGAATTAAAAAAAAACACAAATTGAAGAAAGATTTTGAAAATCAGTAAGGAATGTTGGTTACAATACCGGAATTGGACACCGAGACGTAAGGAGGACCATACAGAGATCGATCTGGTCGCGAATCAAAGGAAGAAATGCGAGGGAAATTTGGGAATTTTGAAGATTGGATTTGGGAAATTTGGGAATTTTACGCGGGTATTTATACTCCAGGGTACAGGAGATCGATCTGTCGAGGCGACAGATCGATCTGTCATTTCCAGAAAGCCAAGGAAGATCGATCTGTCGTAAGGCCAGATCGATCTGGTCGCAAATAGAGGCTTAAGGAGATCGATCTGTTACACACAGATCGATCTGTAGTTTAACAGAGGCTTAGGAAGATCGATCTGCCCAATGCAAAGATCGATCTGCAGAATGCGGAAGCTTGAAGAGATCGATCTGTCGTGTTGACAGATCGATCTTCCTTTAAACAGAGACGTAAGGAGATCGATCTTATGGTTAGAAGATCGATCTGCTTAGCTTAACCTTGATGATTTAGGCTTGTTGGAGGTATGGAGATCGATCTATATTGTAAGGAGATCGATCTCTCATCCTCATTGCCAGAAAATCTTTGCAAAAACTCTTTTAAAATCAACTTGAAACCAAGATTTTTAAAACATGAAAGTCCTAAGGCATATCCATGAGTCCTAATTCACCTCTAAGGATACAGAACTTATCTCTATCAAGGGGTTTGGTGAATATATCAGCTATTTGATGTAGAGTGTTAATGTACTCTAAAATTATATCCCCTTTTTGTACATGGTCTCTAAGGAAGTGATGTCTAATTTCTATGTGCTTGGTTCTGGAGTGTTGAATAGGATTCTTAGACAGATTAATGGCACTGGTATTATCACATTTAATAGTGACTTGCTTCATGTCAATACCATAATCTCTCATTTGTTGTTTAATCCACAACACTTGAGCACTACAATTACCAGCTGCTATATATTCAGCTTCAGTTGTGGACTGAGCCACACTATTTTGTTTCTTGGAGAACCAAGAAATTAACCTATTTCCTAAGAATTGGCAAGTACCTGAAGTACTTTTCCTATCTATTTTGCAGCCTCCAAAATCAGCATCTGAAAATGCATGAAGGGCAAAAGTAGAGTCTTTGGGGTACCAAAGTCCTAGTGAGGGAGTGTCTTTGAGGTATCTAAAGATCCTCTTAGTTGCCAATAGATGTGATTCCTTAGGACAGGATTGAAATCTAGCACAAAGGCATACACTAAACAAAATATCTGGTCTACTTGCAGTTAAATAAAGCAATGAGCCAATCATAGACCTATAAAGTTTAGTGTCTACACACTTACCACTTTCATCTTTATCAAGCTTGATGTTGGTGCCCATTGGAGTTGCTTGAGGTTTGCAATTGTCCATTCCAAATCGCTTGAGCAATTCCTTAGTATACTTTGCTTGATTGATGAATGTTCCATCTTTTGTTTGCTTCACTTGAAGTCCCAAGAAGAATGTGAGTTCTCCTATCATGCTCATCTCAAATTCTCCTTGCATGATCTTAGCAAACTCTTGGCATAAAGACTCATTAGTTGAACCAAAAATAATATCATCTACATACACTTGTACAACTAATAAATCCTTATTTTTATTCTTAATGAATAAGGTGGTATCCACTTTTCCTCTTGAAAATCCCTTTTCTATTAAGAATTTTGACAACCTTTCATACCAAGCTCTAGGAGCTTGTTTTAACCCATAAAGTGCCTTAGATAATTTAAAAACATGTTCAGGAAATTCATGATTTTCAAATCCGGGAGGTTGCTCAACATATACTTCTTCATTAATAAAACCATTTAAGAATGCACTCTTTACATCCATTTGATATAACTTGAAGTTTTTATAACATGCAAAGGCAAGTAACATTCTTATTGCCTCTAATCTAGCTACCGGAGCATATGTTTCATCATAGTCTATGCCTTCCTCTTGTCTATAGCCTTGAGCAACTAGCCTAGCCTTATTCCTTGTGATCACACTATTTTCATCCATTTTGTTCTTGAATATCCATTTAGTTCCAATTATTGAGTGATCACTAGGCCTAGGAACTAGTTTCCATACTTTGCTTCTCTCAAATTGATTTGATTCTTCTTGCATTGCTAGGAACCAATTATTGTCTTCTAAGGCTTCATTGACATTCCTAGGCTCAATTTGAGATACAAAGGCTATATATTGGCACATATTCCTTAGGGATGATCTAGTTCTAACTCCAAGAGTTGGATCTCCTACTATTTCACAATCTTTTACATATCCTAACTCTCTTGGTGCTCTAGGTTCTCTTTCTAAAACCTCTATTTCTTCTTCATCTTCTTTATTCAAGTCAAGCTTTTCTAGAAAGTCATCTTCTAAGCCTTCATCAAATATTCCAACATTTTCATCATTGGTTGAATCGTTAGATATATTATTTGATTCATCAAATATAACATGAATAGACTCTTCAACCATTAATGTTCTTTTGTTATATATTCTATAAGCCTTTGAATTCAATGAGTATCCTAGGAATATTCCCTCATCACTCTTGGCATCAAATTTTCCTAAATTATCTTTTCCATTATTTAGAACAAAGCATTTGCAGCCAAAAGGATGGAAGTAACTAATGTTAGGCTTCTTACCTTTGTAGAGCTCATAAGGAGTTTTCTTTAGCATGGGTCTTATCATAGCTCTATTAATTATATAACATGATGTGTTTATGGCTTCAACCCAAAAATACTTTGGTAAGTTATTCTCACATAACATAGTTCTAGCCATCTCTTCCAAAGTTCTATTTCTTCTCTCAACTACACCATTTTGTTGTGGTGTCCTAGGGGCTGAAAAATTATGGCTAATTCCTTGATCATTGCAATACTCATCAAATCCTATGTTTTCAAATTCTTTGCCATGATCACTCCTAATGCTTGTTATTGTATATCCTTTTTCATTTTGGGTCACCTTTGAGTAAGTTATGAATTTCTCTAAGGCTTCATTTTTTACTCTCAAAAAGAACACCCAAGTGTACCTAGTGTAATCATCAACTATTACAAATCCATAGTGTTTCCCACCTAGGCTAGTGGTTCTAGTTGGTCCAAATAAGTCTAAATGCAGTAATTGGAGAGGCCTAGTGGTGGATACACTATTCTTAGGCTTAAAAGTTGTCCTCTTGTGTTTCCCTTTAACACAAGCTTCACATATTTCTTCATGATCAAAGGATATTTTGGGTAAACCTATAACTAGATCCTTTCTAGCTAACTTAGATAGTACATGCATGCTAGCATGACCTAGTCTTCTATGCCATAACCAAGATTCCTTTTTGTTATCTACCATTAAGCATATGTTTTCATTTTTGAGTTCATTAAGGTAGACTATATATATGTTACCTTGCCTATGACCTAGAAGAAGAATTTTATTTGACTTAGGATCTATAACATTGCACTTCATACAATCAAAAATTACTTTGTAACCTTTGTCACAAAGTTGACTAATGCTTAGTAAGTTATGCTTTAAACCCCTAACAAGTAATACTTTTTCTAAAGAGAAATGATCATTACCTATTGAGCCACTTCCTTCCACTTGGCCTTTGGAGTTGTCCCCAAAAGTGACTTCTCCACCAATTTTTGATTTGAAGGAATTGAAATGGCTTTTATCACCCGTCATGTGCCTTGAGCATCCACTATTTAAGTACCAAGCTTCTTTTGTTTTAGCTTTGTGGCTATGCTCAATCACCTACAAAAAAATCAAACTCAAATCTTAGGTACCCAAATTTTCTTGGGTCCTTGAAGGTTAGTAAATGCAATTCTTGATCCCATTGGGATCCATTTTGCTAATGCATTACAGTCCTTGGAATGAATTACCTCTTTCGGAATCCATATCCTTTTCACAATTTTTCTTTTAAGATTCCTCATCTTTATATTGCAATAATGTGACTTATGTCCCTTCTTATTACAATATGAACAAGTAATTGTAGGTTTAATCATGCTCTTCCTAGCAATAAAACTCTTAAGATGGGTCTCCCTACTTTGTGCATTATATCCTAAGCCATTTTTGTCAAAAAATGCCCTTTGGGTTTCTAACATGCTATCTAGCTTTTGTTGCCCCATGTGAAATCTATCAAAGGAGTTATGTAGATTGCTATTTTTCTCCTTAAGGTCACAAATTTCTAGATTTGAAATCTCTAGTTTCTTCTCATATTCCAATTTATCTTTTAACATTATCTCATTTTCCCTTTTTAATTTAGATATTAACTTTTTATACTTTATGCTCATAGATTCATATTCTAATGCTAGATCATCAAATGCATCTTGCAATTCATCAAATGAGTATTCATTGAGATTAGAGGTTACCTTTTGATCATCATCAATAGCCATGAAGCATAAGTTGGCAATGTCCTCATTTGATTCATCATCGGAGCAATCACTGTCACTCCATGTTGCCACCATTACCTTCTTTTTATGGAACCTATCATTTGACCTTTTAAGAAGAGGGCAGTTAAATTTTATGTGTCCCGGTTTTATACATTCATAACATACAATAGAGTCTTTTCTACCTACTTCCTCTTGTTCTCTCCTATTGTTTCTCCTATTACTACTACTAGCTTTCATCCTCATGAACTTATTAAACCTTTTGGCAAACATTGCCATCTCAATATCCTCCTCACTGCCACTCTCATTTTTAATTTCCACTTGAGCAGTGGATTTTAGAGCAACTCCCACTTTCTTGGGTGGCTCTTCATTTCTTTTAAGTTTCATCTCATAAGTGAGTAAAGAACCTATCAATTCATCTAGGCACAATGTGTGAGGATCCTTAGATTCCTCAATTGCCGTCACTTTAGCTTCCCATGATTTAGGTAAGCTATTTAAAATTTTCTTTACCATTTCAATATTAGAATATATTTTTCCTAAAGATTTTAATCCATTAATTACGTCTGTGAATCTAGTGAACATAGCACTAATTGATTCTCCTTCCTTCATCCTAAAGAGCTCATAGTCATGTGTGAGCATACCTACTTTTATCTCCTTCACTTGGGTTGTACCCTCATGAGTTATTGCCAATTTATCCCATATTTGCTTGGCATTTTCACACCCGGAGACTCTATTATATTCATTAGGACCTAGAGCACAAAATAATGTGTGCATAGCTTTAGCATTTAGCTGTGGACATTTAACGTCATTAGAATCCCATTCATCTTCTTCTTTGGGGATATCTCTTCCCTCTATTTTCTTTGTAGGGATTTGAGGTCCCTTAACTATAATTCTCCATACTTCATAGTCATTTGCTTGAATGAATAGCATCATCCTAGTCCTCCAATACGAATAATGTTCACCATTGAACATGGGAGGTCTAACCGTAGAGTGCCCCTCTCCTATCAAACTAGTTGCTACATTGTTAAGAGCCATTTGATCGTTTTCTAACTCTTAGGAAGTTGTTCCTATGTGATTAAAGAGTCCTAGCTCTGATACCAATTGTTGGCTCTACCGAGAGGGGGGGTGAATCGGTTTCTAACAATTATGGCAAATTAAAAATTAATCACAATTTAATCACAAATGATAATGAGCAATATAGTGCAGTATAACAATTTAACGCAGAGTAGGGAAGAGAGAAACAAACACAATCGTTTATAGAGGTTCGGCCAAACTCTTGCCTACGTCCTCTCTCCTTGACCTTCTTGTCAAGTGTTTTCTTTCTCTCTTTCAATAGAGCTTACACAGTTCCTTTTGCAGGTTAAGGAATAACCTCTCTACCCTTAGCAATACAGAAAAAGTATTCAGCCTCTTACAATTTACTCTCACTGAGGAACAATCCTCTTCTCTTTTAAGATAAGACTGAATACAATATAAGGCTTTAAAGTGGTAGGACAAATGTAGCTTTTTGCACTTAAGCTTTTATAATAATTCTCAATGAATGAGCAATAGGGACACAAAGAATGAAAGAATTAAAGCTTGAGAATGTTTGGAATGTTCAGCAATAGTGTCTCAATTCTCTTTGTCTTCAATGCTTGGTTAAATACTGAAGGATTGGTAGTTGGAGCATTAAATGCTATTCTTCCCGTTGTGTTTTGCAGAAACTAGCCGTTGGGTACCTCCAGTAGAGTGCCAGATCGATCTGCCTTCTTGGCCAGATCGATCTCTTAGTTATAAATCCTGCAAGATTGAAGCACAAATACACAAGGAGATCGATCTCATAGGTTAGCAGATCGATCTGTTAGTTTGAAAATAATGAGGCAGATCGATCTGTCGAATAGGCAGATCGATCTGCCATGCACTTTCGTAGAGAGGAGATCGATCTCTCAACAACACAGATCGATCTCTTTAGCTCTCTGACTTTGAGGAGATCGATCTCTTCCTTACCAGATCGATCTCATAAGTTCTCTGTTTGAATGTGGATCGATCTCTCAGATCGATCTATAGTCTTAAGCTCTTAAGGGAGATCGATCTCTTCATCGACCAGATCGATCTCTCAGCTCTAGCATTAGCCAGATCGATCTCTTAACCCTTGCAGATCGATCTCATTCTTCCTAAATACCTTTGTACAGATTTAAGGCTTGCCAGATCGATCTCTTCCATCATGAGATCGATCTCTCATCAAGTAAAAACCCAGGAGATCATCTCTCATACCCCAGATCGATCTCTCATCAGCAGAACTCTAAGTTCTGGTACTAATAACCTCTAAACATGTTTGTATATCATCTTATCATTATTGAATTAACTTGTTTTGTCATTTCAAAATACATTAACTCAACAATTACTATCTATCTGTTTAAATTTTTCTAGTATATATATATATTATTATACATATGTATATATATATACATACATTTTCTTCTTTATAAACTTATCCAAAGACATAATATTCGTGCCTTCCATGAAATTTTCATTATTTCGAAAATGAAATATTATTGGGATCTCATCACTCCTTATAAATCCCCGATATAAGTTTTACATCAGAATTTTCAACTAATGAATTAAAAATTTTCAATCCCTCTATGCTTACATTTACTTTGTCACTTCCTGTATTTCGGGTTCCCTATCATTCATAGGCTTCTCGGCTCCTATACTCTTCGAGCCCTACAATGAATATTCACACTTTCATTAAAATATATTATTCCTATTTTTATATAGTCTAATTAAATGTAGGAAATTTGTGGTGTTTACAGTAGGCTTCTCAACCACCTGTCACACCCTGCTTTCGGGTGCCCTTCATCCATACATACACTACTTACGGTTGGGCTGTGAGACGATGCAATTACTAAATTCCATATGATTTAGAGCAAAAATATTTAAAACTTAAATTCACACTCCCAGGTGTGTGTAGATATATAAAATCAATTGTATAATATAATATTTTTACATAACATCCCCATACAACTGTTTACATTTTCGATTCGTGACTGTGCGATACATTATAATAGATACAAAATACTCATGTGTATACAAATCTTTATACCTTTGCAACTGGTGGGAGCTGTCCAATACAAAAAGAGATCTCAAGACCATCACACTGTCCTACTTTTCAGTATCTGGAGGGGGAAAAAGAGTGGGATGAGCAAACCATAGCTCAGTAAGGAAAAGAATGCTAACAAGTAGATACTGTAATACCTACATAGCCCATGCATGCATAAACCAAAACATGTTTCAATATAAATGGAATTAATACCAGAAAATGCATTAAAATAGTTATTCTCTCAAGCATTTTCATAAAACAAATATACAATACTTCCATTTAAATCATGCTCATAAAACAATACTATCATAGCACAAGTATTAAAATCAAGAGATTTATCAAAGCACAATATTTCTTTGCTTTTCTCAAATCATATCCTTTCATCAAATCTCTTTCTTTTCTGAGTTTCTCAATTTCTCTTTTCTCTGAGACAGGCATGGGATTCTCGACAAACTACTATCCACGACATATGGCTATAGTCAGTGATCCCAGGCCTCATTGATCAGGTGTGCACAGGGCATCACTTCGCCTGAATGGGGATGGGTCAGTCCTACCCTCCGGCTCATCTTAATCAACATCATCTCCCTCATCATATCAGATATACTCACGGTACAAGGTACGCCACGTGTTATCTATGCGATACTCGTACTCACGTGCACCCAGCATGGTACATAGCATACCAACAGACAACTACACAGTTCAATGTACGACCGTGGACCCAGTCCATCTACCAACTCCAATGGACTCATCATCCTAAACCATGTCTCATATACCAGGCGAGCAAATAAGCGAGACACACAGTCATCGCAAGGCTCCAGCACGGTATCTCTCAGTGCGGGTGTCAGGACCTGTTCTCAATCCATGACTTAACCAAAAACCACTACAAATTTTTCGCATTTTTAACTTACCTTTCCTCTCTTTAATGGTTGGGCTGTGATTCGATGTCAGAATCCTGGCTTACCACATTATCCATTATCATACATACATGTCAATATACTGTTACTGACTGTAACTGCTTTTATAATACATGTGAGATTATATAAAATCTAACACAAATACATTCCCCATAATATATATCGTATACATCACTGTGCTGTTTCTATGTTTAGATCCATAACCGTACAAAATCTGTATACCTGGCGGTCGATAGGAACTAGCAGTGGACTCAGGAACACTATCCCTTAATAGCTCTCGCTCTACTACTGATGCTCTGTAGAGGGATGTAAAGAAAGGGGGTGAGCATAGAACGCGCTCAGTAAGGAAATCAGGCAAGTAAGTAGATATCTACACTATCTACTCAAAATAATGCTATGCCTTGAAAACATTATTTCCTTTACTCACTTTAAAAGCATGTCTTTAAATATATATATGTATACTCGTACAGATTAAATCCCATGTACAAAAATCATGCTTTCTTTCTCAAATGTAGGCATGTAGTGCAAAACAATGCATCTTTATATAAATCATGCCATCTATATTTGAATCACAATAAATATGGCATTTAAATAATTCACATCACAAAATCGGAGTTCGACCCATCCCTCAGGTCTGTCTGTAATTAAATCAGTCAATCAAGTGATATATCATGTGAGACTCTGTGGTGAAATGTAAATAGTATCCTGGACTATGATCATATCCGACATGTGATCCCAAGCAACATAGTACTCGGTGTGCGGGGCATCACTGCTGCAACGGGAAGGGGGTCAGTCCATCACAACTGCCAGCTATATCCTCCTCAACTCCACAACACCACACGGTACAGGGTACCCCATGCCACTTACACGGTACAACGTACTTCGTGGACCGTACATCACAGTCAGGGTGCCTGCCATAGGTCTTAGCCCTCAAACCATGGAATATCATACCACATCTCTAGTACCCTCATGCGGATATCCTCTCACATAATGTGACACTCAGGCATGGGTTTTAACATGTATTATATATCACATACAGTGCGCGCCTTTGAGCGTGACTCACAGTCGACACTCCGCTCAAACACTGTTTCACATCACAAACTTAACGCTAGTGCGAGTAAACCTCCAGCAACTAGGTCAATGCATAGTTCATGTATTAAATCAAGTACGAGCAATAGCTCCAGTACCATGCTATGCACAATATCATCAAATCAAGTATGAGCAATAGCTCCAGTACTATGTCATGTATAAATCATGAAGAATCGAGTACGAGCAACGCTCCAGCACTCTGTCATGCATCTCATGTAAAACTCGAGTACGAGCTAATCGCTCCAGCACTCTCTCATTCATATATCATATAAAACTGAGTACGAGTAAGAACTCCATTACTCTATCATGCATGTCATGGAAATCTAGTGCGAATCATAATCCAGCACTAATGTATGTGGAAAATATATGAAATCCAGTGCGAGCTGTGCTCTAGCACGATTCATTCTCACATAATATGATAGATGGCTCTTTTAAAAAGAGATGTTTTACAAAATATCAAAATCAGCACTATAAAATGTGCGTAATTCGCATCAACCTTAAAATCATTAGCCCATCTATTTATTCTCCCGCTAAACAGCAGTTAAAACACTCAAAATGATGGTTTCCATGCTTTTTACAACTTTTCACAAAAGTTGACTTTTTGACTGACTAGGAGCAAAATCATAATTTGCCACTATCGAGTCATAATAATTATTATTCACTTTCTCTGACCCTCAGAGTTTTTAAGTGAATGTAAAAGCAGACGAAAATACGTGCAGGTATCTCTAACTACTCACAAAAGTCCCTTACCTGCAATCACTCGAGAAATTTCACTTTCTCTACGCTGCTCGTTTCAGCAGTCCGATTTGTTCCTCAAATAATCTCTGGAGCTGTATATAACCATTTATCAGGTTAATTACACTTTTTCAACTGTATTTCGCATTAAATACAGTTTATTTCCCTTAATAGGCTTTAATAATCCTTAATGGGCGTAACTACGCCTTAAGCCCATTTTCATTTTACTATTCATTTTCGTTGGGCTTATTGGGCTTGTGGGGCCTACCAACTCTTATTGGGCTTTTTCTAGACCCATTACATCATATTGGACCTAAAATATTTGGGCTTGACCCATTGGGCCTCTCGACCACATGCCATGGCCGAGAGCTATCCATGCCATCGGTTACACCATGGCATGCCGGCCATGTCTCTTTCTTAGCTAATTCACTTAGGCATTTCCACAAACACTTGGTTGCCAACATTCCTAAACATCATATAGTTCATTTAGGCATTTTATCAAACACCTTGGTTACCAACTAATTACATGTATTACTTAATCAAATTGATTAATTCTAATTACACCATAATCATTAACACATGTACATTAATCCATTTATGCCTTAAAATCATATGGACATAAATCAATATCTCACTACTCACTCTCGGCCTAACCAACATCATAGTGATTTAATATGTTTCAATGCTTAAAACATATATCAATATACTTAAAATCATTCATACATTAACATATATGAAATTGAAAACTTGAAAATATACCAATTGTTGTGTTCACACTTGGTCGAAACTTTGGAGGCTCACGGTTTGCATTCTATGGCTCCTTGATAGCCAATTCCAACATATGTCACTCTCCTTTCAATTTGGAACAACTTCTATGAAGAATGCAAGTTCCAAATATGCCTAATTCCTAGTGATTTCTAGTGAGAGAAAGCTTGGATAATTTGTTTCAATGGTTTCTTCTTCTAGCTGAATTTGGTGTGATGAAGATGACAATGGTGTGGCTGATTTTATAAGCCACTTACTTAGCCATTAAGCTTTACTTTCCAGCCATTAAGCTTGGCTTTCTAAGCCTTCGCCATGAGTCACCTAATGAGTCACCTTATGAGTCATGGTTAGCTTTAACTATGGTTAGATATTTATCTCATGGGCTTTCCATTTGGGCTTCTCGGTTTGGGCTTTCTTAATGGGCTTTCGGGTGAAATTTTTACTATATCTCGAGCCTTTAATTGTTTCAATATTTGGCCAATCAATTGGTCCAACAATTCGGTCTAAGGGACCTAAGAATTTCGATATACGTTTAGTATACCTTAATGGGCTTTAAAATTTTCACCTTAGGCCCATTACGTTTTTAACCAGTAAATTTAATCCGAAATCCTTCCGAATAAATTTTTCTTACTTTCGGGGATAATTATCTTATATTCTAGCCAAGAATATTTTTCCCCAATTGTTTCTCCACACTTAGGTTAATTTTTAACCATGATTAGTCAACTATGGTAAAAGTCCACTTTCTTAACTATAGTTGACTTTTTCCTTAACCATTGACCAAGGTGACTTTTTCTCAAAATTTTGAAAGTGTCATATCTTATGTCTTACACTCTCGTCTTTATGTTTCAACCGTTCCCGATGGATAATTTCACCCGAAACACCTTAAATACCTTAACTCGTTAAAAAGGTCCATTTTACCCTTTTTAGCTTTTACTCTCGTTTTCTGTGTTTGGGACTAAATCAAGCTGACTTTCCTTCATGAGCTCTCTATGTTTCTCATTTTAAGTTCTTATTTTCAGTCAGAATGATTCAGATCCACTCGGTTTAGCCTGTGACTCTTATAGTTCACATTAGGCTTTTTATGTAGCTTTTGCGTGTTAAATCATTTCACTAACACTTTAGGTCTAGTAATTACTCTTCTAATGATTCAACTATAATAACAGAGTGTTCATACACATAGGAATCATAAGGAATAAGCTACAAAAATCTGGGTCTGATAATCCTCCCCCACTCAGAAAATTTGGTCCACCAAATTAGAACCAAGTCAATCATCAAATAGGTGAGGGTACTTCTCTCGCATCAGACTCTCTAGCTCCCAAGTAGCTTCCTCTGAAGTATGATGCTGCCAGATAATCTTCACTAACCCGATGGTCTTCAATCTCAATACCTTCTCCTTCCTATCCAATATCCGAATCGGCCTCTCAACATATGACATGTCCTCTCGGAGCTCCAAAGGCTCGTAACTAATCACATGTGCCGGATCCGGGTGATAATTTCGAAGCCTCGATATGTAGAAGACGTTATGGACACCTGATAAGTCCGGTGGCAATGCCAACCTATACGCCTTATCTCCCACTCGATCAAGTTTCTCAAAGGGTCAAATAGAGTGAGGATTTAGTTTCCCTATCTTCCCAAATCTCGCTATGCCCTTGGAAGGAGAAACTCTCAAAAACATGGATTCACCAACTACAAACTTTAGTGGCCTACTTCTCATGTCAGCGTAACTCTTCTATCTGCTCTGAGCTGTCCTCAGTCTCTCTACTATCAAGTGGACGTCCTCAGATGCTTGCGTAACCATGTCAGGAGCAAAAATCTTACGGTCACCTACTTCTTCCCATCCAATAGGGGAACGACATCTACGGCCATATAAAGCCTCATACGGTGCCATCCCGATACTCGAATGATAACTGTTGTTGTAGGCGAACTCGGCTAGTGGCAGGTGGTTATCCCAGGAGCCTCTAAAATCTAGCACACATGCTCTCAACATATCCTCCAGAGTTTGTATAGTTCTCTCTGACTGACCATCTGTCTGAGGATGGAAAGCGGTGCTCAAACTCAACTGGGTTCCCATGGCTTCCTGAAAATGTCCCCAAAAGTGGGAAGTGAAGCGGGAATCCCTATCAGAGACTATGCTCACTGGTACACCGTGTAACCTCGCTACCTCGCGTATATACAGTTCTGCTAATGGACTCAGAGTATCTGTCGCTCTCATAGCTAGGAAGTGGGCTGACTTCGTCAGTCTATCGACGATCACCCATATAGCATCATGATTCATGCGGGTTCTCAGTAAACCCATCATGAAATCCATGGTGATATGCTCCCATTTCCATTTCGGTATAGGTTGAGGCTGCAATAACCCTGCAGGTTTATGATGCTCTACCTTCACTTGCTGACATACAAGACACTTTGCCACAAAGTCTGCTACATCTCTCTTCATACCCGACCACCAGTATACCTTACGGAGATTCTGATACATTTTGTTACTCCCCGGATGTAACGTATACCTCGACGAATGAGCTTCCGCCAATATCAATCTCCTTAGTCCTAGATCCTTGGGAACACATAATCTGCCTTTGAACCTCAGTAGTCCATCAGAACTCAACTCAAAATCAGTCACTGTGCCCTTCTGCATTTGACTACTCACATCCATACAAAATGGATCAGTCTGCTGAGCCACTCTGATCCTGTCCAACAGATCTGGCTTCAAGCGTAGACTAGCTATCACATAGCCTGTATCTATGTTAGAAGGCACGACTCCCAAACTGAGGCTAGCAAACTGCTCTAGAAAATCATGTTCCCTAACCATCATGTATGATACCATCCCTAGGCTCTTCCTGCTCAAGGCATCAGTGACAACGTTAGCCTTACCCAGATGATAAAGTATCTCACAATCGTAGTCCTTTAGAAGCTCTAGCCATCATCTCTGTCTCATGTTCTGCTCTTTCTGTGAGAACAGATACTTGAGGCTCTTGTGGTCGGTAAATATCTGGAACTTCTCGCCATACAAGTAGTGGCGCCATACCTTCAATGCAAACACTACTGCTGCTAGCTCCAAATCATGGGTCGGATAATTTTTCTCATGATCCTTCAGCTGTCTGGATCCATAAGCAACTACCTTCCCATCCTGCATCAATACACAGCCCAGTCCCTGATGTGAAGCATCGATATACACTGTAAATCCTCCTGAGCTGGTAGGTATAGTGAGAATCGGAGCGGTGGTCAATCGACGCTTCAACTCCTCAAAACTCTTCTCACAATCCTCATTCCATACGAATGGTACACTCTTTCGAGTAAGACGTGTCAACGGAGCAGCCAACTTCAAAAATCCCTCAATGAATCTCCGATAGTATCTAGCTAAACCCAGAAAACTCTTGATCTCGGTGACTGTCCTTGGCTGTTCCCACTGAACTACAGCCTCTATCTTAGATGGATCAACTGATACACCATCTCTCGATACAACATATCCCAAAAATGAGATCTGTGATAGCCAAAAGTCACACTTACTGAGCTTAGCATATAACTCCTGCTCTCGTAGAGTCTGCAACATGATCCTGAGGTGCTCCTCATGCTCCTCTTTGGATCTCGAATACACCAATATGTCATCGATAAAGACGATAACAAATTGGTCCAAATATGGCTTGAACACATCGTTCATTAAAGCCATGAAAGCAGCTGGAGCATTCGTCAATCCGAATGGCATGACCAAGAACTCATAATGGCCATATTGAGTCTGAAATGCTGTCTTGGGTACATCTCCACTCCAAACTTTCAGCTGATGATACCCAGACCTCAGGTCAATCTTGGAAAAGATCTGTGCTCCCTGAAGCTGATCTAACAAGTCGTCAATACGTGGAAGGGGATACCTATTCTTGATGGTGGCCTTATTCAACAATCGGTAATCTATACACAATCGGAGGCTCCCATCCTTCTTCCTCACAAACAAAACCGGTGCTCCCCAAGGTGAAACACTCGGTCAGACAAAACCCCTATCCAACAACTCTTGTAACTGTCTCTTGAGCTCCTCTAGCTCAACCAAAGCCATGCTATATGGTGGTCTCGAGATAAGCTCCGTACTAGGCACCAAATCTATACAGAATTCCATCTCTCTGTCTGGTGGTAACCCTGGCAATTCATCCGAAAAAACATCTGGGTACTCACTGGCCATAGTAATATCTGACAACTCCGGATGTGCCTATCCATATCTACCACGTACGCAATGAAACCTTGATATGTTGAATGTTTTCTAAATCAGTAATCATGTAATAATCATAACTACTCCTTTCATTTATTCTTATTAAACTTTACAACATATCTAGTAGGGTTAGGAAACATAACTGTCTTAGCATAACAATCTAAAATAGCATGGTTTACAGATAGCCAATCCATTCCTAATATTATATCAAAGTCACTCATACTTAGTAATATTAGATTGGCTGTCATCTCCTTGTCCCCTGCTCTCAACTTGCAGTCATTAAATACATATTCTACAACTTGACTACTATTTATAGGTGTACTAATCAACATCATCATACATAATGGTGTACACTCTACATGTCTTACTAATTTACATGCAAATGAAGGTGATACAAAAGAATGCGTGGCACTAGGATCAATTAAAACATATACTTCAATATCATAAATCAGGATGTTACCTCGTATCACATCCGATGAAGCATCAGCTGTCCCCTGGTCCAAAGCATGCACTCGCCCTAGACCCATCACTTGTTTCCCCTTTTCTTCTGCCCTCGCTCTACCTCTCTGAGCAGACGTACCAGCTGGAGCTCTATCAGGCTCCCTGCCCCTCAGTGGTGCAGTACTATCCATCTCTGGGCAAGCTTTAGCTATATGCCCCTATTTCCCACATCGAAAACATACGATAGGAGTCAACGGACACAGTCTACCTCCATGTTGTCAACATCATCTTCTGCACTGATCGGTAGCAAGTCTCTGTCCTCCTATGACAATGCCCTTTACTGGGGATACAGTCGAATAAGCAGGAGGTCTAGCATATTTCTCCCGTGCCTCTTCAACCCGTGATCTCTTACCGAAGAGTTTCCTCCCTCCTTGATAACTGAAATCTCTAGCTGGCCTCTTCTTCTGTATATCTCGACTACGGCTAAACTTTTCGAACTCGGAAGCATTCCTCTCGTAATCTTGCTCACACAGTTGCGCCTTGCGCTCTGCTTCCTCATAGGTAACTATGTCTAATGGAACCAACCTAGACCGCAGAACCTGTCTCAACCCATCGATAAACCTGTGGACCTTCTTGGCCTCACTATGCATGGTATCTAGGTTATATCTTCCTAGGGATAGGAATCGAGTCTCATACTCATCCACTGACAAACTCCTTAAGTTCAATCCCAAAAACTCTGCCTGTAGTTATCGCTATGCGGTGTCGAGTACAAACTACCTCCTAAAGGCCTCTCGAAATATCTCCTAACTAATGTCTGTGTGTCGGGCTCTCAATATAGGTTGGGTGGACTTTCACCAATGCTCTGTAGCTCCCTTCAGTAGGAACACAGCAAATGCGACCATCTCCGAGGTTGTGCACTCGAAGAATCCATAAAGCTTATCCATCTCCAACACCCACTCCTCAGCAACTACAGGGTTCTTGACCCCACTAAAAGATGGAGGTCTAAACTTTTAGAATTCTCGCAACCGATGTAGATCACATCCGTACCCTAATCCATTACCACCTGAAATCGATGGGAGTGTAGGAGTATCTACAGTCCTCGGTGCATGAGTCATCTGTGTAGGTGTGTCAGGGGCAACTGCCTCTCCCATTGCAGCTCCTGCCTCCTGTCCTTGCCTACCTGGCATCGTTTGTACCAACATCTCTACAATCGTCTCAAGACTACGCTCTAATCTCGTAAAGTGCATCTCAGCACACTCGGGTGCCTTAATAGCACCTAGAGTCTCATGTGTAGGTAATGGTTCGACAGTAGCTCGTCCCTTGGGTTTATCTCCCCGGCCTCGAGCCCTACCCCTCGTACCTCTACCACTACATGTATTTGCCATATAGGCAAAGTTCCTACATTCATAATCATGAATTAGTCTGTCTCCTATCTGGTATACACAGTTATATCTAAACACAACACAGTATTATGGGGATGTACACTTTCCTATTTTCTAACACTGACTCACATCAGACCAACCTCTGCTCTGATACCATTCTGTCAGGACCCGTTCTCAATCCATGACTTAACCAAAAACCACTACAAATTTTTCGCATTTTTAACTTACCTTTCCTCTCTTCAATGGTTGGGCTGTGATTCGATGTCAGAATCCTCGCTTACCACATTATCCATTATCATACATACATGTCAATATACTGTTACTGACTGTAACTGCTTTTATAATACATGTGAGATTATATAAAATCTAACACAAATACATTCCCCATAATATATATCGTATACATCACTGTGCTGTTTCTATGTTTAGATACATAACCATACAAAATCTGTATACCTAACGGTCGATAGGAACTAGCAGTGGACTCAGGAACACTATGCCTCAATAGCTCTCGCTCTACTGCTGATGCTCTGTAGAGAGATGTAAAGAAAGGGGGGTGAGCATACAACGCGCACAGTAAGGAAATCAGGCAAACAAGTAGATATCTACACTATCTACTCAAAATAATGCTATGCCTTGAAAACATTATTTTCTTTACTCACTTTAAAAGCATGTCTTTAAATATATATATGTATACTTGTACAGATTAAATCCCATGTACAAAAATCATGCTTTCTTTCTCAAATGTAGGCATGTAGTGCAAAACAATGCATATTTATATAAATCATGCCTTTAGGAAAATCATGCCATGTATATTTAAATCACAATAAATATGGCATTTAAATAATTCACATCACAAAATCAGAGTCCGACCCATCCCTCAGGTCTGTCCGCAATTAAATCAGTCAATCAAGTGATATATCATGTGAGACTCTATGGTGAAATGTAAATAGTATCCTGGACTATGATCATATCCGACATGTGATCCCAAGCAACACAGTACTCGGTGTGCGGGGCATCACTGTTGCAACGGGAGGGGGGTCAGTCCATCACAACCGCCAGCTATATCCTTCTCAACTCCACAACACCACACGGTACAGTGTACCCCATGCCACTCGCACGGTACAACGTACTCCGTGGACCCTATATCACAGTCGAGGTGCCTGCCAAAGGTCTTAGCCCTCAAACCATGGAATATCATACCACGTCTCTAGTACCCTCATGCGGATATCCTCTCACATAATGTGACACTCAGTCACACAAGGACTCGAGCATGGGTTTTAACATGTATTATATATCACATACAGTGCGCGCCTTTGAGCGCGACTCACAGTCGACACTCCGCTCAAACACTGTTTCACATCACAAACTTAACTCTAGTGCGAGTAAACCTCCAACAACTAGGTCAATGCATAGTTCATGTATTAAATCAAGTACGAGCAATGGCTCCAGTACCATGCTATGCACAATATCATCAAATCAAGTACGAGCAATAGCTCTAGTACTATGTCATGTATAAATCATGAAGAATAGAGTACGAGTAACGCTGCAGCACTCTGTCATGCATCTCATGTAAAACTCGAGTACGAGCTAATCGCTCCAGCACTCTCTCATTCATATATCATATAAAACTGAGTACGAGTAAGAACTCTATTACTCTATCATGCATGTCATGGAAATCTAGTGCGAATCATAATCCAGCACTAATGTATGTGGAAAATATATGAAATCCAGTGCGAGCTGTGCTCTAGCACGATTCATTCTCACATAATATGATAGATGGCTCTTTTAAAAAGAGATGTTTTACAAAATATCAAAATCAGCACTATAAAATGTGCGTAATTCACATCAACCTTAAAATCATTAGCCCATCTATTTATTCTCCCGCTAAACAGCAGTTAAAACACTCAAAATGATGGTTTCCATGCTTTTTACAACTTTTCACAAAAGTTGACTTTTTGACTGACTGGGAGCAAAATCATAATTTGCCACTATCGAGTCACAATAATTATTATTCACTTTCTCTGACCCTCAGAGTTTTTAAGTGAATGTAAAAGCAGACGAAAATACGTGCAGGTATCTCTAACTACTCACAAAAGTCCCTTACCTGCAATCACTTGAGAAATATCACTTTCTCTGCGCTGCTCGTTTCAGCAGTCCGATTTGTTCCTCAAATAATCTCTGGAGCTGCATATAACCATTTATCAGGTTAATTACACTTTTCCTACTGTATTTCACATTAAATACAGTCTATTTCCCTTAATGGGCTTTAATAATCCTTAATGGGCCTAACTATGCCTTAAGCCCATTTTTATTTTACTATTCATTTTCGTTGGGCTTATTGGGCTTGTGGGGCCCACCAACTCTTATTGGGCTTGGTCTAGACCCATTACATCATATTGGGTCTAAAATATTTGGGCTTGACCCATTGGGCCTCTCGGCCACATGCCATGGCCGAGAGCTATCCATGCCATTGGTTACAGCATGGCATGCCGGCCATGTCTCTTTCTTAGCCAATTCACTTAGGCATTTCCACAAACACTTGGTTGGTAACATTCGTAAACATCATATATAGTTCATTTAGGCATTTTATCAAACACCTTGGTTGCCAACTAATTACATGTATTACTTAATCAAATTGATTAATTCTAATTACACCATAATCATTAACACATGTACATTAATCCATTTATGCCTTAAAATCATATGGACATAAATCAATATCTCACCACTCACTCTCGACCTAACCAACATCATAGTGATTTAATAAGTTTCAATACTTAAAACATATATGAATATACTTAAAATCATTCATACATTAACATATATGAAATTGAAAACTTGAAAATATACCAATTGTTGTGTTCACACTTGGTCAAAACTTTAGAGGCTCACGGTCTGCACTCTATGGCTCCTTGATAGCCAATTCCAACATATGTCACTCTCCTTTCAATTTGGAACAACTTCTATGAAGAATGCAAGTTCCAAATATGCCTAATTCCTAGTGATTTCTAGTGAGAGAAAGCTTGGATAATTTGTTTCAATGGTTTCTTCTTCTAGCCGAATTTGGTGTGATGAAGATGACAATGGTGTGGCTGATTTTATAAGCCACTTACTTAGCCATTAAGCTTTACTTTCGAGCTATTAAGCTTGACTTTCTAAGCCTTAGCCATGAGTCATGTAATGAGTCACCTTATGAGTCATGGTTAGTTTTAACTATGGTTAGATATTTATCTCATGGGCTTTCCATTTGGGCTTCTCGGTTTGGGCTTTCTTAATGGGCTTTCGGGCTGAAATTTTTACTATATCTCGGGCCTTTAATTGTCTCAATATTTGGCCAATCAATTGGTCCAAAAATTCGGTCTAAGGGACCTAAGAATTTCGATATACGTTTAGTATACCTTAATGGGCTTTAAAATTTTCACCTTAGGCCCATTACATTTTTAACTATTAAATTTAATCCGGAATCCTTCCGAATAAATTTTTCTTACTTCTAGGGATGATTATCTTGTATTCTGGCTAAGAATATTTTTTTTCCAATTTTTCTCTGCACTTAGGGTTAATTTTTAACCATGATTAGTCAACTATGGTAAAAGTCCACTTTCTTAACTATAGTTGACATTTTCTTGACCATTGACCAAGTTGACATTTTCTCAAAATTTTGAAAGTGTCATATCTTATGTCTTACACTCTCGTCTTTATGTTTCAACCATTCCCGATGGATAATTTCACCCGAAACACCTTAAATACCTTAACTCGCCAAAAAGGTCCATTTTACCCTTTTTAGCTTTTACTCTCGTTTTCTGTGTTTGGGACTAAATCAAGCTGACTTTTCTTCATGAGCTCTCTATGCTTTCTCATTTTAAGTTATTATTTTCAGTCAAAATGATTCAGATCCACTTGGTTTAACCTGTGACTCTTATAGTTCACATTAGGCTTTTTATGTAGCTTTTGCGTGTTAAATCATTTCACTAACACTTTAAGTCTAGTAATTACTCTTCTTATGATTCAACTATAATAACAGATTGTTCATACACATAGGAATCATAAGGAATAAGCTACAAAAATCTGGGTCTGACTGCGGGAAATAGCTTCTAGCACCATATCAACTCAAACTCATCAAAACTGGTGCAAGCAATGCTCCAACACCTTTCTCAAATCTATCGTGCGAGATAAACTCCAGTATGGCCCATCAAAATCATGGAAACATGTGCGAGCTAACACTCCAGCACATTATCATTATAAAACCACGTGCGAGTCATGCTCCAGTACGGTTTATCAAAACGTGTAGACGTATGCGAGTGAAAGTCCAGCATAGTCAAAATCATTAAAATGGGTGTGAGCTAGAGCTCCAACACCGATTCACATCTCAAATCCGATAGGTGGCTATTTTCTCTTTTAAAACTCAAAACATGTTTATTTACATAACATGTTGTCCCACGCTAAATATGTAAAACTAGCCAACCTATCCATCATCATTTCTCAATCCCAAAATCAATACATGGTTGAGAAATCATCAAAAACATCGTATAGATGTAAAAGCATTAAAACATGCATATCATGCTATTTCCTTACCCCATCCCATTTTCACAATACATATATATATCATAGTACATTTCTTGATTTCATATCATTTCATAGTTCCATAGCTAAACGTACTAATTCTAGCGTCGTATCTACTAAAAGCATAGTAAAATACGTACAAATATCTCTATCGCTAACATACAATCATTTACCTCGAATCGCGCTTGTATTCCCTTTGTCTCGTTTGCTCCGTTCGCGATCCGGGTCAATTGTATTCCACGTATTTCAATCTACACATGTAAATCGCTAAGTTATTTTCTTTTCCTTCTTCTAAACACACACATTGTCATATACTTATCCATTCATACTTCTTAAACCTTTAAATCACATTTCACATTCCCACTAATATCATTTCATCTTCTCTTAAGCTTCCCATCACTTCCCCATGGATTTCCTCTTCACAAATCTCTCTTAATATTACTCACTTATCACTACACTCATCATTTCTAATAATAGTTCACATGCCATTCAACCCATAAAATGTCTAGAAATCCATATTTAAAGCTTGAGGGTTGAAGAACTTACCTAGCTTAACCTTTTTCCTTAGCCCAAACTTGTGGTAGCCAAATCTCCTTCTCTTGATCAAACCAATGTGTGATTTTTGGGTATGTTGTTCTCCTTACTTCAAGGAACACTTGAGCTTCTCCCAAATCTGGTTGGAATGTAATGATTTTTAGAGTGAGAAAGCGTGGTGGTTTGAGAGAAAATGGCAGGTGCAGGTTTGGTGGGAGGGAAATCTGATTTTCAGTCCTGATCTTGTGCCATTTTTATAAACCCAGAGACATGAGATCGATCTGGCCCTTGTGAAAATCGATCTCTGCATGGTTTGGTAGTCTTTTTTACCAAACGCAACCACTGCCAGATCGATCTTCTTCCATGATAAGATCGACCTGTTTTCAAGTAAATTTCTTCTTGGAGATTGATTATCCTCTTGTAGGAGATCGATTTGCTTTTTACAGAACCTTAATGAGATCGATCTGTTTGCATTAAGGATCGATTTCTTCATTATAGAATGTTTAGAAGATCGATCTGGCCCCATTGGAGATCGATTTGTCCTGTTCCATCGCTCGAATAAGAGCATTTTTGGCTCTTCCAGATCGATCTCTCATCTTATGAGATCGATCTGGCATTCATATTTTCCAGATTTTGCTACAGTTTTTTGCAGAAACTCACACAAAACATCCTTAATTTGCTTCATACCTCAATTTACAATCCGTGCACAATTAACACACAATGGTATCCATTCCACATAGTTCATAGTTAATGAAACTTGTGCATACAACTCAAAATCATGGATGTTTCATTAAATTTTCAAAATCCTTACATCTCCTACCATTTATACATCATGTATCAATACATGTACATACATCATAGCTTCTCAAGATATTTTTGTAACAACGTACATATACATCATATCTTCACCTATACGTGTGAAGTTACAGGCATTACATATAGCTTCCTTACTTGCCGAAGTTGTAATAGCCCGGAAGCGCGAAAAATAGGGCTAATTTAAAATTTTTCTTAAAACAAAACTAACAACTCTGGGTGTATTCCTGTACAATGTCATTTGCTCACTTATGTTTTAATGCTAGTCATTAAACCCAAGATCAAACAACTCATACTTAATGAAATCAATTACATAATATCCCAAAAAGAATCAACCCATAAGTCTCGAATCATTTCTTACATATCAACCTAATTACATCCCAAAATACTCATTACAAGTGTTTGTATTACAACAATGTCTGGATACAAAATGAACTGAATTATACCTTATGCGTGTACAAGCGATAGCCTAGGGAGATCTTGTCCACCAGCCTATATCACCTACGCGGCAGGCTCTAGCACGCTACTTCAAATAATCTGGAGGGGGGAGGAAAAAAGGGTGAGTTCTCAAAACGCTCAGTAAGGAGGATAAGGGAAGTTATAAAATCATCATCACAAACACAATATGATGGAAATAATGAGCATGCAATTTGTTATAAAAATGACTGTGTAAATAATGACATCATCATACTTCATGTGATAAAAATAGCAAATCACATTTACATCAAATATCAACGAGTGATATAAATCACAGTTGTAAAATCACATCATCATCACAGAAATCGAGACTAGGCATTTATAAAACTCATATGAAATTAATGTCACAGCACATCAAAATGATTGAATTCGTCCCCTAGGCGGACATCCCCAATCGAGGGATTTCATCAACAATAACACACCTATGGCCAAGGTTCACTGTAGACTTGATCAGAGTCGTACAGCCGTCAATCTACATGCTATTACAGCACAGCCCGATCTTACATGCTATCAAAGCAAAGCCACCCATCGCTACCGCGGAGTGGGCTCATTTCACATTTCTAGAACGGAGGCATCGGTCTTACATGCTACTAGAGCACGGCCCGGCCTTACATGCTACGAGAGTAAAGCCCGATGTGCATCACATGACAAGCCATAGTCTCAGTAAAAATCATTTTTCCTTCACGTAGAGCTCCTAGTGGTTACCACAAAACCCATTTCGGTTATAACGCATTGTATTCACATTTACACAAAACTCATCAAAATCGAGCTCAAACCGGTAAAACACTCACATAGTAAAAGCATGCCATTGTAGCATATAAATTGTTTTACCTTCACGTAGAGCTCATGGTGGTTATCAAAAAACCCATTTTGGTTATAAGCCATATGTGTTCACAATTACACAAATCACATAAAAAATTGAGCTCAAACCGGTAAAACACTCACACATTTATCAACACATCAAATCATCTCATAAAACATGCTCATTCATCAAACTCTTTTTCATGCTATTAAAACGTTTTCATTCATTAGAAAACTCACTGTAAACCCCACAAATTTCCTACGTTTAACTAAATTATATAAAAATAGAAATATTATATTTTAATGGAAGTGGGAATATTCGTTGTAGGGCTCGAGGACTATAGGGACCGAGAAGCCCGTGAATGACTGGGAACCCGAAGATACAAGAAGTGATAAGGCGAACGCAAGTACGGAGGGATTGGAAAATTTTAATTTGTTAGTTGAAAATTGTCGATGTAAACACTTGTATCGAGAATTTATGAAGAATGAAGGAATCCCGATACTATTTTATTTTCGAAATAAGGAAAATTTCATGGAAGGCATGATATTATGTCTTTGGATAAATTATATAAGAAAATGTATATATGTAGATATATACATAGGTGAATATGTATACATATATACTAGACATTTTAATAAAAGAAAAATAATATATATGGCATATATCTATATTATTTAGTGTGTAGAATTTAATATATAGTATTAAACAAATAAACAAATAAAGCATAAGACAATTAAGAAAAAAATGAAATGGGAATCATACAAAAAAATAACAATACAAATATATAAACAAATAATACCTACATACTAATATAATATATATATATATTAAAATAATATATATATATATATATATATATTATGGCATGTACGGAATTGGCTTAGAAAAGCCAATTCTGTTTGCCACTATTTAGAATTGGAAAAAGGAAATCAAAACAGAGGAGCTGGGCAGGAACCGAAAGAAGAAGAAAAAAAGGGGAGAAGAGGAAGGAGAAGAAAAGAGGGAGGAAAGAAAGAGAGGTCTGGCCGGGAGAGAAAGGAAACCAGGAAAAGAAAGGAAGCTGGTTTTGGCCGAGGAAGAAGGGAAGAAAACCAGGAAAGAAGAGGAAGAAGAAGGAAAAAGGGAAAGAGTGGGCTGATCGGCTGAGAGAGAGGAGGAAGAGAAGAAGAAAACGAGGAAGAAAGAGACTGAAGCAGAAAATGAAGCTGGAAATGGAGTTGGAACCGAGAGAGGCTAAAACTGGAGCAGACCGAGGCTGAGGGCTGATCGGGAGAGCTGAAACTGAGAGTGTGCAGGGGAGCTGCTGCTGGAATCCAAGTGCTGTTGGAGGTGAGACCGAGAGAAAGGGGAGGACGAACCGAAGAAGAGGACCAGCAGGAAACTGAAGCTGGGAACCGAGAATCGAGGGAGACCGAAGGTAGCACCGAGAGAGGGGAATTTGAAACCAAAAATATGGGTTGAAGAGGTAGCAGAATAGTGGGAGTTTGGTACTGGAAACGGTAGAAGAAGGAGGTGAGGCTGAGAGGAGATGAAACAGAGGGTGAAGCATTGGAACCGAGAGGCATAAAGAGGAAGAGCAGTTGGAACTGAGAAAGGAGAAAAGAAAAGGAGAAAAGAGAAGAAAGAAGAAAAGGAAAATAGAAAAGGTAAATGGTATATTTATGTATATGTGTATATTTAATATACATGTACATTTAGATTGAAATACAAGTATGTTTAGTGTAGATTTAATTTGGCAAAAATGGGAATGATGAGGAGTAGACAAATATGTGTGTATATGTGATAAGGAGAAAAAAATGAGAAAACAATATTTTTATATATATATATATATATACATATATAGGAGTGTATATATATATGTATATATTTATTTATTTAGGTGCATAGACATATAGGTGTATATAATGAATTGGGTATGCTAGTATTTGTACAAAAAATTTGTATGCATATGTGATAAGGAAAAATGAAAAAATAATGATAATATATATATAAAGGAGTGTATATATATATATATATATATATATATATATATATATATATATATATATTTATTTATTTATTTATTTAGGTGCATATACATGTGGGGGTATGTAAGATGAATGTGTGCTAGTATATGTATATACAAAGAATGTATATATATGAGATAGGGAAACATGAAAACAATAAAAGTATATATATATGCATACATATAAGAGTGTATATATATATATGCGTATATACCTGTGGATGTATATAATAAAAGGTATATGTTAATACTTGAGGGTACAAATATATAAATAATAAAGGAATATATAAACGTGCGTGTGGTCCTAAGTATATATACAATAATACGTACACATGCAGTAGTGATGATAGGTTTCGATTTTAATGCAATTCGGACAATTCGCATGAATAGGGTGCTAAGTATACCATTTCGGTGTAGGTGATTGTAGGAGGAATTAAAGGAGGTACTAGGAGACGTCACCATTCGAATTCGAGATACCCGATAAATCGAGGTAAGGGGTATTAATTAACTCAGTTCTGATAATGCATTTTCGTTTCACCGATAAATGATTTTATGAAAGAGCATATGATTTGAAGTGATTTATCAATGCTTTCATACTTGTGAAACTGTTTACGAAGCATGTTTTAATTTATCGAAATATTTTTCGAGTACTTTCCATGTTGTGAAATGAATTTCCTAAGGTATGAAGCGTATGGATGTTTTACATTTATTTATGTTTTTATATCCATATTGTTAAAGAAACTTTCGACAATTTCAAAAGTATTTAAGAAAAGAAATTTGTTTTCGAAAGGGGATTGTGTGGGCCACCTCTTGAGTCCTACGGGAACAAAGTGCCACACAATCTTTCTGTTTATGAAAGAGTTTTCAGATTACAAGGAATTCGATTTTATTATTCGATATGAGTTTATGGGTTATAAAACCCAAGAAAGACTTTGAAAACTCTGTTTTGAGACTATAGGCTTCATGCATGGTTACTTCTTGTGGTTTTCGGCTACACCACTTGGGGTACCGGTACGTTGGCCCCTTTAGCACTTGAATCAACCTGTGTGGAAGATGTCGTGCTACTGGTGGTTTACGATGATGTTTTGGTAATATCTCGTGCCCGCGCAGCACGCATGAATGTTCCCCGCACGGTGAGTGCCACAGGTGCCCGTGCTCTAGCTATGTGCTAGTATATGATAAGAAATAAGAAGATACTACCCATGTTTATAACTATTATTGCTGTACGAACCTGATCCAGTCTACAGCCCCCTTACCATGGCCATAGGTATGATGACTCTCTACGGAGAATGACACGTATCGCATGACTTAGTTATAGCCTAGTCTCCTCGATTTGATTATGAAAATCAACTATGATGAATGAATATGTGTTTTCATGATTACGAAATGATTATGAAATTATTATGAAATATGCATGAAATGTTTACAAAATGACTATGAAATATTCATGAAATGTTTACGAAATGATTTATGAAATGTTCATGAAAGGTTTATGAAAAGTTGCAAAACGGTTAAGTATGTGATTTGTTTTAAAGACACGCATGCTTTATTACGACTACGCATGAAATGGAAGTTTATGTATTGCATTAAGTTTCGTTCTATGAACAATTTCAAATGATTTTATGTATCAGAACTGCTTTAAGAATATTATCTTACTGGGCTTTTCCCCAAAAGCTCACCCCTCTACTTTCAGATCATTTGCAGTGTATCTATAGACGCTACTTGCTGTGTACACGTAGGCTGGTGGGAAGAGCTACCCTAGGCTACTTTTTGTACACGTAAAAGGTATACATTTACATTCCTGTACCAGACATAATTGTATGCACAGACACACTTATTGGAAATATCAGTTGGGATGTAATTTTGTAAGGAACGATGTAAACATTATTATTTTGGGATAATGTTTTGAGATAATATTTTGAGATGACTAGTATTAAATTGAAATAGATGTATTGAGTGGTAAAGATGAATTTGGAAAGTATGCTTGGTAGTTGTGGATATCTAGGATTACTAAAAACAACTGATTTGCAGGTGGGTAGGCCCATATATAAGCCGTTGTGCTGCCGAAATTTCTATCGACCGTATAAGTTAAAATATGGAAATTAATTACAATTACGAGTAAAGAATTAGGAAAAGTGTTTGACACTGCACAGGAATAAAACCTAAGTGAATAAGGGAATAAGTGGGTAAATTAAATTAAAAAAAATTTCTCCTAATTTTCAAGGGTCAAGGGTCGTTACAGTTTAAGTGGTATCAGAGCGAAGGTTGTCTAGTACTGTCAGTGTCGAAAATAAGGAATAAATTACATCCCAATGTCTGTGCTTGTCTGGTAGTAGGTAATGTATACCTAATGAATGCAAGACTTGATCTTTGGAATTACGCGTAGGTATTAGATCACTTGCATGATGAGTGGAAGACGTGGACGTCTTGGGAGGCAGGCTCAGCCTCCTCCACCTCCTTCACCCGAGCCAGAGAGCCTTCGTACTCATATGGCTCAGTTCGAGCAACGGTTGGAGCAGCGCCTCGAGCGTGGTTTGGAGTCGATAGCTGCCATGATTGCCTAACATCTAGGGGCAAACGTTTCCGATTCAGTAGGTACGATATTAATTCCTACTCCGGTGCCGACTCCTCCATAAGCACCACCTCCTCCTCCGCAAGTTCCTCCAGTACCTATGGCGCCTCAGCCTCCTGTACAGGCCTAGAGGGAGGAGAGGGATATCGATAGAATGAGGAATTTCCCGAAAATGAAGCCTCCAGCATTTAAGAGAAAGAACAGGGATAAAAGTAAGCGAACGGAGTCTGTGAGACAGGACTTTCAGAGGGGTCAACCTAAGAGATAGAGGACAGATGAGTCTCATGCTAGGATTGATAGGCCTACAGTTCCTGTACCTACTCCATAGACTACCAGAGGTCCGCAGCAACATGGGAAGTTATGTAAGAAGTGCGGTAAACCCCATGAAGGTATTTGTTACAAGGCCATAAGGAGCTGCTTTAGGTGTGGACAGAAGAGGCACATGATTAAGGATTGCCTACTGAATAAGTTTCCACAGCCCCCAGAGCCACCACGACAACCTGAGAGGTAATCTCCCCAAAGATAAGTCCTACAGAGACGGGCTACTGCAGCAGATAAAGGCAAGAAGCCTGTCACTCATGGAAGGGCCTTTGCCTTGGACTGATATGGTGTGTAAGGATTGTGAAATTAAGGTAGGAGATAGGATCATATTAGCAGATCTAATCTGGTTGAACATGTATGGCTCTGATGTAATTTTGAGTATGGATTGGCCAGCCACCAACCGTGTAAGTTTAGATTGTTACACTAAGACTGTAACCTTCTCCTTACCTAGTAAGTTTAATGTATGCTTTGCAGTTAAGGGATAAAGTGTATGATTTTGACTATTAATGAAAGTTTTTGATGAACGTGTTGATGTGAAAGTTATATTACATTCATCTCCGATACTAGTCGAGAATGTCCAAGTATTCAGGACATATCTGTGGTATGCAAGTTTTCGGATGTGTTTCCTGAGGAACTACCGGGACTACCACTGGAGAGAGAGTTAGAATTCACTATATATTTGGCACTAGAGACATAGCCAATCTCGAAGTCTCCTTGTCGAATGGACCTTGTGGATCTTTAGGAATTGAAAAAGGAGTTGCAAGAATTGTTAGATAAAGGAAGTTCAGAAACCTATAGGAGATATTGGGATATTTAGTTAAGCTAAGATATTCGAAATTACTTTGAGGAAACAGAGCGCAAGGCACGATTATGATGATATGAATTGTATATTTCTAAAGTCACTAAGAAAGGGAAAGATAAAGAGAATGACGAAGAACAGATCTACAAAGGAATTAGTGACAATGAAAGAACATAGTCACTATACTGGAAGAATGAATCAGGGAAATAACGGTATAAATAAGACTCTAAAGATCGCACTGCTTACATGATTGATAAAGATAGGGCGTGTTTAGGGTATAGAAACATCCCTGTAAACAGGGAAAGTTTTCTGACACATGATCAAATGATTTATCAAGTTACCCCTAAACTAAAAGGAGAAGTTCTAGAATTGATTTAGCAGGTGGTATCGAATTAGTTACTCAAACCACTGTACTGAGTGACTTTGCTTGGATTAGATATGCTGAGAGGACAATTATAAGGATTACATGAAAAGGAGATTATCAGATCAGGTGATTCACTTTAGAGTGTATTGGTGTTAAATTTTAAGGAGACTCGGAGTATCATGGGTCACAGTGTATTAAGGATGGGCATAAGTAGGATTTCCCAAACAGAGGTTACATGTTAACAGGAAAGATCCAAACTATTATGAGGATTCAGAGTTGAGATATAAGGAAACTTTGGAATATGGATTACGTATTGAATCTAAGGATTGTAATTTCAAAATTCTTATGTTTGAATGTGAGACTTAATTGAAATAAGGAAGGAATTTTGCTATAGTTGATGTACGAAATGAGACAAGCTTTGAAATGAGATAAATCTTGAATATACGAGTCATATTGGAATAATAGATGTATGCAAGGTACGAATATCTCTGGTATGTGAAGTGATTTAGATCAAATGATATAAATTAAGAATAAGTTCTCATTAAGGATAAATGTGAATTTGTGATAAGTTTAGTGTCTCAAACGATGATGTCCTAAGGCAAAGGATCTTAAGGGAGTTTCATTGTTCTCGGTACACCATGCACCCGGGAAGCACTAAGATGTGCCACGAATTACGGAGAGTATATTGGTGGGTCGATATGAAAAGAAATGTAGTTGAGTTTGTGGCCAAGTATTTGATTTACCAATAGATTAAGATTGAACACCAAAGACCAGCGGGGTTACTTAAGATTTTTCCAATGCCTACTTGGAAATGGGAGCACATTACTGTGAATTTCATAATGGGATTACCAAGGACCCGAAAGGGGCATGATACAATTTGGGTGATCGTAGACAGATAGACCCAAATGAATTTGGAAGACCAAATTCTTTTAATGTGGGGAGAATATAAACCCCACAAATTTCCTACGTTTAACTAAATTATATAAAAATGGAAATATTATATTTTAATGGAAGTGGGAATATTCGTTGTAGGGCTCGAGGACTATAGGGACCGAGAAGCCCGTGAATGACCGGGAACCCGAAGATACAAGGAGTGATAAGGCGAAGGCAAGTACGGAGGGATTGGAAAATTTTAATTTGTTAGTTGAAAATTGTCGATGTAAACACTTGTATCGAGAATTTATGAAGAATGAAGGAATCCCGATACTATTTTATTTTCAGAATAAGAAAAATTTCATGGAAGGCATGATATTATGTCTTTGGATAAATTATACAAGAAAATGTATATATGTAGATATATACATAGGTGAATATGTATACATTTTAATAAAAGAAAAATAATATATACGGCATATATATATATATTATTTAGTGTGTAGAATTTAATATATAGTATTAAACAAATAAACAAATAAAGCATAAGACAATTAAGAAAAAAGTGAAATGGAATCATACAAAAAAATAACAAAACAAAAATATAAACAAATAATACCTACATACTAATATAATATATATATATTAAAATAATATATATATATATTATGGCATGTTCGAAATTGGCTTAGAAAAGCCAATTCCATCTGCCACTATTTAGAATTGGTAAAAGGAAATCAAAACAGAGGAGCTGAGCGGGAACTGAAAGAAGAAGAAAAAGGGGAGAAGAGGAAGGAGAAGAAAAGAGGGAGGAAAGAAAGAGAGGTCTGGCCAGGAGAGAAAGGAAACCAGGAAAAGAAAGGAAGCTGGTTCTAGCCGAGGAAGAAGGGAAGAAAACCAGGAAAGAAGAGGAAGAAGAAGGAAAAAGGGGAAGAGTGGGCTGATCGGCTGAGAGAGAGGAGGAAGAGAAGAAGAAAACGAGGAAGAAGGAGACTGAAGCAGAAAATGAAGCTGGAAATAGAGCTGGAACCGAGAGAGGCTAAAACTGGAGCAGACCTAGGCTGAGGGCTGATCGGGATAGCTGAAACCGAGAGTGTGCAGGGGAGCTACTGCTGGAATCCAAGTGCTGCTGGAGGTGAGACCGGGAGAAAGGGGAGGACAAACCGAGGAAGAGCACCAGCAGAAAACTGAAGCTGGGAACCGAGAATTGAGGGAGACCAAAGGCAGCACCGAGAGAGGGGAATTTGAAACAAAAAACAGGGGCTGAAGAGGTAGTAGAACAGTGGGAGTTTGGTGCTGGAAATGGTAGAAGAAGGAGGTGAGGCTGAGAGGAGACGAAACAGAGGGTGAAGCATTGGAACCGAGAGGCATAAAGAGGAAGAGCAGCTGGAACCGAGAAAGGAGAAAAGAAAAGGAGAAAAGAGAAGAAAAAAAAGAGAAGAAAGAGGAAAAAGAAAATAGAAAAGGTAAATGGTATATTTGTGTATATGTGTATATTTAATATACATGTACATTTAGATTGAAATACAAGTATGTTTAGTGTAGATTTAATTTGGCAAAAATGGGAATGATGAGGAGTAGACAAATATGTGTGTATATGTGATAAGGAGAAAAAAATGGGAAAACAATATTTATATATATATATATATACATATATAGGAGTGTATATATATATATGTATATATTTATTTATTTAGGTGCATATATATATAGGTGTATATAATGAATTGGGTATGCTAGTATTTGTACAAAAAATTTGTATGCATATGTGATAAGGAAAAATGAAAAAATAATGATAATATATATATAAAGGAGTGTATATATATATATATTTATTTATTTATTTAGGTGCATATACATGTGGGGGTATGTAAGATGAATGTGTGCTAGTATATGTATATACAAAGAATGTATATATATGAGATAGGGAAACATGAAAACAAATAAAAGTATATATATTTATATACAAAGAATGTATATATATGAGATAGGGAAACATGAAAACAATAAAAGTATATATATATTTATATACATATAGGAGTGTATATATATAAATATATATATATATATATATTTATGCGTATATACCTGTGGATGTATATAATAAAAGGTATATGTTAATACTTGAGGGTACAAATATATAAATAGTAAGGGAATATATAAACGTGTGTGTGGGCCTAAGTATATATACAATAATACGTACACACGCAGTAGTGGCGATAGGTTCCGATTTTAACGCAATTCGGACAATTCGCATGAATAGGGTGTTAAGTATATCATTTCGGTGTAGGTGATTGTAGGAGGGATTAAAGGAGGTACTAGGAGGCGTGTGAGATCTGAGAATTTCAGACATATTTTAATTATGTAATATGAACTTGAAGTATAATTTATTGAGCTAAGTGAATTGTGGGAATGATAATTGGAGATTTATATGTTAAGTGTTTAAAATAAGTATGAAGCTATGAGGACAGATCGATCTGGGAGAAGGAGAGATCGATCTGGTGAGTTAAAAATAACAAGGAAGGAGGAATTTAAGGAGCAGATCGATCTCCAATGGAAGATGATCGATCTCCTTATGAATCTGTTTGAGAGAAGATCGATCTCATGAGGAAGAGATCGATCTCCAAATGTTTCTGTTTGGGAGAAGATCGATCTCCTCAAGGAGCAGATCGATCTCATAAAGCCATAAAGAGATCGATCTCACCCCTCGACAGATCGATCTCCTAGGCATAAATTACCCCAAATCGTCCCCAAATTCAAATGCAGATCGATCTCATCAAGAGCCAGATCGATCTCCTACCCTCCGCCTATATAAGGAACCCCTGCTTTCTCCTACAATTTCACTTTCTCTCTCTTTCAACCCCCATTTTCACCGAGCCCTAGCTTTCTCACTCATCTAAAGCACCCATTTCCGTCCAAATCAGAAGTTGTGGCAAGAAGAAAAGTTGTTCCTCATCAAAGGGAGAACAACATACTTGGAAATCGTAAGACGGATTGAATCGAGGCAAGAGATAAGCTCTCTACAAGTTTTGGGTAATTTCTAAACCTCGATCCTTATATTTGAGATGATTTTGGTGATGATAGTTGTTGGCATTGTGTTGAAATAGCTGAAAAATGATTAGGGATTGATGAAATTACAATGTAGTTGGAGTGATGATGATATTTAGCAACTTTGGTAAATTTAGGAATTTTGAGCTATAAATGGAGATTTAGACAATGTGGTGTATTAGCATAGATATTGTGGCATAGGAAATATAGAATGTTGAGGTGTTGTGAGCGAGATTGTGGTTTGTGATGGAGTTATGAGAATTGAGAAATTTGAGGTGTTATGAGCAATTATGCTCGATTTTGAGAATTGAGGTTAATGTGATAATGAGTATTGATGTTTTAACATCGTTTGGACAGCTCGGGAGTTCTAGAGTGGAATGCGAGGCTAGTCCGTGATACGGGGGAAACGATTGCACTATACGAGGTGCAAAGAGGTAAGGGAAAAACTAAACCATTTGTGTATGTGTTTTGATAAACTGTTTGTAGCATGAACCACGATTTGAGAATACAAGCATGTTTGGTGTTGTGTTGTGATATAATTGCACACGGTTTTTATAGCCGGTTGGAGCCCATTATTTTATGAGTTTATAAGCTGAGTGTGAAATTGCTTTATAGACCTTTGAGTTTGCGTGAAAAGTAAATTGGGCTCTACGTTAAGGCGATATTGAGATTTGAGAAAATGTGTGCGTGTTTTGCTGGTTGGAACTCGGTTTTAATATGTTTTGTGCTGAGTACACAAATGTTTTAAATGAGTTTTATGAGAGAAAACCATTATGAGTTCTACGTGAAGGCATAACGTTTTATAAGATAATGGCTAATGATTGAGACTTAGGCGTGTCATGTTGAATACACATCGGGCCTTGCTCTGGTAGCATGTAAGACCGATATAGTGGGACGCCTGGGAATCGACCAGGGACCATAGGCCTTGTTCTGGTAACATGTAAGTCCGATTATTCCTCCGCTTTGGTAGTGTTGGGAGGCCTTGCTCTGGTAGCATGTAAGTCCGATATTCCTCCGTTTTGGTAACGAGAGATGCCTCCGTTTTGGTAACGAGAGATGCCTCTGTTTTGGTAACATGAGATGACCCCCCTTCTGGTAACGCTGGGTGGCCTTGCTTTGGTAGCATGTAAGACCGAGAGAGTGGGCCGCCTGGGAACCGACCCAGGGACCACGTGATAGTGTTCATGAGGCGAGGCATTGCTCTGGTAGCATGTAAGGCTGGGCCTTGTTCTGGTAACATATAAGTCCAATATACCATGCATACAACCATATTGTCGACGTTCCCTCTATACGAGGATGCTTGGGATGCGCACCCAGAGGAGATTACATATTTGATGTGCCATGACGAGTTTTAATTGAGTTTTATTGCCTAGTCTCGTTTTACACATGAGTTGTGTTTTGTGACCTTTGTCACGTGCTATTTACTGAGGTGATTTTTATCACGTATTTTGAGAACAGCCATTATCGCATATATTTACACATGCTTGTGAGTGCTCGATATTGAGCCTTTTTATCTTCATGTTTTCACATGATTTATGAGTTATGAGATGATGATGTTTTGAGAACTTTCATGCTATGATTTCAAATGAGCTTCATAAACAAATACATACTTGTGATGTGTGATATGGTTTATATAACTGAGTTCCCTTACCCCTTACTGAGCGATTTGGAAGCTCACCCTGTTTTCTCTCCCCCCTAGATCGCTTCAAGTGAAGTGAGTTCCCTGCGACGTGCGGGTTAGAGGCTAGTGGAGGACTTGAGCTCCGGCCGTATTTTGTGTATTGAGGTGGATATTTAATATTCATATACCCAGACTAGAGTTATATTTACAGACATTCATTGTATAATGATGTACAGGATGTATTAGGATTAATTAACTTGGAATTGAGTAATGTATATGATATAATATATACTATATTATGATGAGATCCTGAGGCATGATAATTATGATGATGTATGACACTGCACAGGAATGCACCCTTAATTGTGAATTGATGAGTAAAAAGTTTTAAATTAGCCCTATTTTCCGTGCTTCCGGGGCGTCACAAGGCATCACCATTCGAATTCAAGATACCCGATAAATCGAGGTAAGGGGTATTAATTAAATCAGTTCTGATAATGCATTTTCGTTTCACGATAAATAATTTTATGAAAGAGCATATGATTTGAAGTGATTTATCAATGCTTTCATACTTGTGAAACTGTTTACGATGCATGTTTTAATTTATCAAAATATTTTCCGAGTACTTTCCATGTTGTGAAATGAATTTCCTAAGGTATGAAGCGTATAGATGTTTTACATTTATTTATGTTTTTATATCCATGTTGTTAAAGAAACTTTCGACAATTTCAAAAGTATTTAAGAAAAGAAATTTGTTTTCGAAAGGGGATTGTGGGGGCCACCTCTTGAGTCCTACGGGAACAAAGTGCCACACAATCTTTCTGTTTTATGAAAGAGTTTTCAGATTACAAGGAATTCAATTTTATTACTCGATATGAGTTTATGGGTTATAAAACCCAAGAAAGATTTTGAAAACTCTGTTTTGAGACTATAGGCTTCATGCATGGTTACTTCTTGTGGTGTTCCGGCTACACCAATTAGGGTGCCGGTACGGTGGCCCCTTTAGCACTTGACTCAACCTGTGTGGAAGATGTAGTGCTACTGGTGGTTTACGATGATGTTTTGGTAGTATCTCGTGCCCGCGCAGCACGCATGAATGTTCCCCGCACGGTGAGTGCCACAGGTGCCCGTGCTCTAGCTATGTGCTAGTATATGATAAGAAATAAGAAGATACTACCCATGTTTATAACTATTATTGCTGTACGAACCTGATCCAGTCTACAGCCCCCCTTACCATGGCCATAGGTATGATGACTCTCAACGGAGAATGACACGTATCGCATGACTTAGTTATATCCTAGTCTCCTCAATTTGATTATGAAAATCGACTATGATGAATGAATATGTGTTTTCATGATTACGAAATGATTATGAAATATTCATGAAATGTTTATGAAATGATTATGAAATATGCATGAAATGTTTATGAAATGACTATGAAATATTCATGAAATGTTTACGAAATGATTTATGAAATGTTCATGAAAGGTTTATGAAAAGTTGCAAAACGGTTAAGTATGTGATTTGTTTTAAAGACACGCATGCTTTATGATGATTACGCATGAAATGGAAGTTTATGTATTGCATTAAGTTTCGTTTTATGAACAATTTCAAATGCTTTTATATATCAGATTTGCTTTAAGAATATTATCTTACTGGGCTATTCCCCAAAAGCTCACCCCTCTACTTTCAGATCATTTGCAGTGTATCTATAGACGCTACCTGCCGCGTACACGACGTAGGCTGGTGGGAAGAGCTACCCTAGGCTACTTTTTGTACACGTAAAAGGTATACATTTACATTCCTGTAACAGACATAATTGTATGCACAGACACACATATTGGAAATATCAGTTGGGATGTAATTTTGTAAGGAACGATGTGAACATTATTATTTTGGGATAATGTTTTGAGATGATATTTTGAGATGACTAGTATTAAATTGAAATAGATGTATTGAGTGGTAAAGATGAATTTGGAAAGTATGCTTGGTAGTTGTGGATATCTAGGATTGCCAAAAACAACTGATTTGCAGGTGGGTAGGCCTATATATAAGCCGTTGTGCTGCCAAAATTTTTATCGGCCGTATAAGTTAAAATATGGAAATTAATTACAATTACGAGTAAAGAATTAGGAAAAGTGTTTGACACTGCACATGAATACAACCTAAGTGAATGAGGGAATAAGTGGGTAAATTAAATTAAAAAAAAAATTTCCCCGATTTTCAAGGGTCAAGAGTCGTTACACTCATAAGCACAATTGGTTTATTTCCCTTACCTCTTGCACCTTGAGTGGTACAATATCATCGGGTTCTTGGACTAGCCTCGTTTTTCGCATCAAATTGTCGAGCTGTCCGCACACATCGTTAATTCATCAATATACATCATTTTCAATTTACATCTCTTTCTCTTACTCATCCTACCTCAACATTATCTCAAAACTCTTTCTACATCTTTATCAACACTTTAGTTAACTCACAACCAAGACAAGATACCCACATCTCATTTTTCATCTATGCTCATTGTTTATTTTCCTTCACAACTTAGATATCTCTAACCAAATATATGTATATGTGCATTTATTCACAAATATACATAATGATAATGCTTAAACTAAGGATCTTGTGAGCTTACCTAGCTTGTCCTCTCTTGACCAAGTTGTAGAACGCTTGTCTCTGCCCTTTGCTCAAGCCCACCTTTGATTTTCTAGTATGTTTTTCTCCTTACCAAGAGGAACAACTTTGTCTTGTGCCCCTTCATCTAATTCAGTATAGAATAAGGTGAATCTTAGAGAGAGAAAGATTGGTTTGGGTGAAAATGGTGAAGGTTTGGGTTGTAGAGAGAGAAAGGCTCGGTTCCATGCAAAAATCCCATGATCTTTATATAGACAGGGCTTATGAGATTGATTTGGTACTGAAGGAGATCGATCTCTTCTTCATTTCAACTGCTCTGTTAACAACTACAAGATCGATCTGGTCTAGGTGAAGATCAATATGTTCTTCTAAGAGGAGATCGATCTGGCATTGAATTAAGAATCGATCTCTTCCAGGCCGAGAGTTAAGGAGATCGATCTGGCTAAGGGAGGAGATCGATCTTCTCCAACCCGAGAGCTAAGGAAATCGATCAGCTTGTATTAAGGATCGATCTCTTCATTTACAGAACACTTAACAGATCGATCTGGCCCAATTGGAGATCAATTTGCCCTATTTCATTGCTCAAATAAGGGCATTTTTTGCTCTTCAGATCGATCTTTCCTTCAATGAGATCGATCTGGTATTCATATTTTTCAGATTTTGCTGCAGTTTTCTGCAGTAACTCACACAAAACATCCTTAATTTGCTGTCATGGTCATTTTCTCATCCAACCACCTTTTAGACTTGAGAACTTCATCTCCTTATACTTTATTAGATTTAAAACTTGCGTGTACATCAACATATCATAAACACTGTCCAAACTAAAAATCTCATATTGCAAATCTTACAGCTAAAGTACATAAAATTTACAGTTCTCACAGAAGCTAATGCCACTGACACGCCCTAAGGGTATTACCGCAAGTGCACAGGTCGTACAAGTAATAATGAGATTTGAGTCCCGAGTTATCGTCCCACAGAGAAGTTGATTAGCCTAATTAACTACCGGTTAATCTTACCCTAAATATATCCTAGCAAATTATGAAATTTAAGTTGGTGATCTACTAAGGCTAATTAAACGTACTGAAAACAATAATCATTAAAAAATAAAGAAAATAAAACTGAGCTAAGATCTACTTACCAAGCTCCATGCAATTAAAAGCAAATACCTACAAAAATAATTAAAACAGTTAAAATTAATTAACGCAATTAAAATAAAATGCAAATATGAAAATGAAGAAATAAAATTAATTAAACTAAAACTTAAAATAAAAATGCATGTAATTAAACTAATGAAAATTGCGAATTAAAATTACCTAAAATCTAATAAAAATGATAGCTAAATTAAAAATGCATGAAACATAATTAATTTAAATTAATTCTAAATGGAAAACCTTAATTCCTATTGTAAAAAGAAAATTAACTATTAATGAAATTAAACTAAGCCTTAAACTAATAAACTAAGAAAATATAACTAATAAGCAAATTGATAAATAACTAAGCTACAAGTAACAAAAGACATAATAGCAGTTAAACAAAATAAAAATAATTGCATGAGACTATCATTAAGGACTAACCAAACGTGGCCTTAGACAACATCAAAACCAAGTGGTCCCGATTGTGCATGTGTACACAGTACACGTTCTTCTCGAGCAGAAATTGTTTTCTCTCGATTTTGTCCTGCACTTCAGGTGCTGCAACCAGTTTTGTTGTTGCACTGGCTCTCGGTTTAGTGCTGTTCTGCTCCCGATCTGTCCAGCTAGCAGGGAATGTCATCCTCCATGAAATGGTCCTACACTCTCGGTCAGTCCAGGTGCTCTCACTTGTCTCCAGGTGCTGCTATCCAATTGCGGCACAGGTCCGCGGCACTCTGCTCAGGTGCTGTCTGCTGCTCCAGGCTGTTATGCATGGTCCTGCTATTCTCGGCTTGTCCAGGTCTGACCAGCATGCCTCCTGCTCTTGGCAATATCTCGCTCCCACTCCTCTCGACTTGGTTGCTGTCCTGCGTTGTTTGTCACAGCATTCAGCTGCATCATTGCACATTTCTTCAATTCACAACAACACAAATCTGGAAATAGATAAAACTCAAGCATTAAATTGTAATATGTAAGTTCAAGACAAGGAATAAACAACAATAAACTTATCATGACTAAAATTAAAAGCTAAAACAAGAAAAGGAACATAAACAGTAAATCAAACATAAAACAGAGGAGAACATAGTAGAAGAAAAACTACTGTTACTGCTCTTGGCACCTCCCTCAGCTGGTACTTAACCCGAACACAGCACACCACCATAAACCATAGATGTGAGAGAACATCAGTGGCCACGCCTTGCTTCAGCAACCACACGTAGGAGCAAGCCTCTCGGTATCACATGAAATTGGAAACAACAGCATGCTACTTGAATAAGAAACTGCTAAATGATACCGACAGCAAAAACAAAAGAACTGGGTAGTAATAGAACAAGACTGCATCAAGCTTAGTCACATTGCCAAATAGCCTCTTGCACAAACACACCAATCCAACTACTCGACTGTCTTTCTTAAATCAAATAATAGAACTGAGGAGGCCAGCAGTCGAATAATAATAATAATAATAATAATAATAATAATAATAATAATAATAATAATAAATACTCCAAAATGAAGCCCTTTTAGTTAAAGAACATTAACAGAAAAAGAAAGAAATGCTTTGATTCAGTAAACTGCTTCAGAAATCGGAAAGGAATGAAACTCTTCATAAAATATCACAAATAAAATTGACATGAACAGTGAATAGAAAATGGTATCTATTGGAAAGAAGAAGAAAAAAACTATTCGGAAAAACAAAGAAAGCTTTAAAATTAACCTAAAACTATTCTACCCTAATTTACCTCTATTCTAACCTAGGCTACCCCCTTTTCAATTGCCATCATATTCTATTTATACACAACTTAGGGGTACAATTGTAATTTTTCCATCCTAGATGAGTTGGCATTGTTTGGCCACTTGTCTTCACACCATTGGCTCATTGAAAAATAATATTTCCACGTCATCTGTCTTTTTGTCCAACTGGATGTGCTAGGCTCGTGTTGTCCGCGTGGTCCAATCTCGATTTTATCTCAATTTCGATCCATTTTCTACCGAAATATTCAAAATTCATCCGGATTTAATTTATCTGCAAACATGAGAATTTTAATTAAATAAAGGGGATAATTAACAAAATAAATTGGGGATTTAAATAATTAATTAGGAAATTAAGCACAAATAATTCTAAAAATATAGAATTATCACACCCCCAAACTTGAGCTTTTGCTTGTCCTCAAGCAAAACAAAATAATTGTAGGAATGACACGTACAAAACACAATAATTTCCCCAATATTATCCTCAAAGAAAAAGTACAGACTATGATCTCAAAGACTCACAATTACAAGTGCAACATTCAAAACCATTCAATCATAAGTCCTAACCCAAATTGGATTCCTCGTGCGTGTGTACAAAATGTCAAAGTCACTTCACAGTACATTATTCGGATTAGATTATGCAAACACAATAAATGCAAAGTCAATGACATGTGATCATTCCCATAAGTTTGCTTTTCACTTCTCTCTCCACTAATGTAGTCACACTTAATTAAAGATCAATAGGACTTCATTAAGCTTGTAATGTAAGGCTGGGGCTAAGGTATGATAAAGTTGATTTAGGTTTAATTACCCCTTAACATGTATTACTTCTAGGATCTTTAATGTAAGAGCTCAAATTATTTCCCCCAAACTTATTTCTTTTGCTAAACATTTTATTCTATTTTTGTATTTTTCATCTTTCTTCTTTTCTTTTCTTTTTTAATTTTTTTTTCTTTTTTTTTTGAATTTTCACTATCACCAGATACCCATATGTACAAAGCTCATAATATATCCAATGACTTTCCATGCTTTCGGGGTAAGGGATAGGAAAAGAATATTTAAGCTAAGGAAATTAACATAGGTGTATTTACAGAGAAAAGCTTATTTGTCTCAGATAGGTGACTAGGGTTAAAATATGTACAGGGATGGCTAGAAAGGCTCAAACGATCCAAAGATGGCCTAAATCATCTCCCTAATTAAGTGTGATCTAATATTTCGTCTCGAGATTAGATCAAACAAATTCTAGAATATGATGCACAAAATCAACTGAACAAATGCAATCCTAGGTCCACATAAGCTTTCTCTAAATAAATATACAGATTCATGACATGACATGTGCGTAAGATGAGGAAATCACAATCAGAATCAAGACAAATTCAAGAACTCAACTTCATGCTTTTTCTATAATCATGCTTCTTAGTAAATCAAAATCATACTTAATCATGGTGTCATATCATCAGAATATGGGAAAACTACATGCTAAGCACTAAATCATCCCAAAATCAAACAGTTTAAGCTCAGATTTTCTAAAACATTTTGAAATTTTTTTCAATTTTGCTCAAATTTTTGAAAAATACTCAAGTGATATCCCCTCCCCCAAACTTAAAGTGCACAGTGTCCTCAGTGTGCAGATAATATAAGAATTGAAGTTCAGGAACAAAGTACTCCCTTTTTTTATGATGATGAACAACTGAAGCTTTTATTGAAAGCGTAAAACTAGAAAATAAACTTGCAAAATAAACAAAGAAAGAAACAACAGAAAAGAAAAAGAAAAAGAACTATGTACAAAGTGAAAAGAAGAATAAAGCCACTTCAAATGCAGCTAAAGAACACAACACTCAGCAGCAGGGCGAAGAGTAGGAGGATTAACCAGAGTGGTGATAAAATGTCGACAGTTAACTCCTCCTTAGCTCTAGCTACTTCTCTCCTTCTTTGAGATTTCTTGTGCTCAAGCCTTATATCCTCAATATCAATCTTAAAACACTCTTGAGAGTCATCAGAGAGCTTCAAAGGTTTGAAAACATTAAATTTCACTTCCTGATTTAGGACTCTCATAGTTAACTCCCCCTTCTATACATCAATTAAGGTTCTACCAGTCGCTAGGAAAGGTCTGCTTAGTATAATGGGGACTTCCTTGTCTTCCTCCATATCCAAAACAATAAAATCTACAGGGAAAATAAATTTGTCCACCTTTACTAGTACGCCCTCAATGACCCCTTTTGGATTTTTAATGGATCGATCAGCTAGCTGAAGGGTCACTGTGGTAGGCTTGATATCCCCTATTCCTAACTTTTGGTAGATAGACAGAGGCATCAGATTGATACTGGCTCCTAAATCACATAGGGCTCTACCAAAGAACATATTTCCAATAGTGCAGGGTATGGTAAAACTCCTGGGATCTTTGAGCTTGGGGGGTAATTTCCTCTGGATAATTACACTACATTCCTCAGTTAAGGCTACCGTCTCATAATCTTTCAATCTTCTTTTCCTAGAGAGGATATCCTTTAGAAACTTCACATAACTTGGCATTTGCTCTAAGGCATCTGCGAAAGGAATATTGATGTGAAGTTTCTCAAAAACCTCAAGAAATTTGGCAAATTGTAGATCTAGTTTTTGATTCTGGAACCTCTGAGGAAAAGGTATTGGTGGTCTAACCGAAGGGGATGTAATGGAAGCATGTATAGCATCAGAGGACGAGGAAGGCATTGAAGTAGAAGAAGGTAAAGATGAAGAAGCACCTAGCTTTGTTTCCTTTGCAGCCCGATCCTGATGTTCCTGCTCCTTTTGAGCTGCTTCATTAGAACCTATGGGTTTATCAACTATGGGCTGTTCAGGTCCAGACTTAACTTGTGGCTTATCTAGCTTTCTGCCACTCCTAAGGGTGATGGATCTAACATGTTCTTTACCCTCCCTTTGCTTAACATGATTAACTTTAGTGTTACTAGGAAGGGTCCCTTGAGGACGTTGGCTAAGAGCACTAGCTATTTGTCCAACCTGAACTTCTAAGTTCTTAATTGAGGCAGCTTGATTTTGCAGGATAGTCGTGAACATTTCCTCAAGCGAGGGCTTCTTATCAGCTGCTGGTGCGTGGTAATGTTGGGGCTGCAAAGGTTGTGGTGGTACCTGAACCGGTGGAGCTTGAAAACCAGGGAGTCCTACAAGTCTAGAGCTAGAAGTTTTCCCTTGGTTTTGGCTCCAAGAGAAGTTAGGATGGTTCCTCCACCCTGGATTATAGGTGTTTAAAAAATGGTTGTTCTGTTACGTTTGAGAAGGGGCAACATACTGAATCGATTCTAAGTTCAGCAGATACCTATCTATAGAGTGGGTACCACTACACAGCTCGCAGGAAAGAAAAGGACTTTGGATAGAATACACAGGGTTAGGACTAGTGTGAGGATTATGTTGGGTGCTGAGTGACTCTACCTTCTTCGTAAGATTAGCGATTTGAGAGGTCAAGGTAGACAGCGTGTCGAGCTCAGAAATACCCGTCGACTTCTTTGGCAATTGCCTCTCCAAGGACCATAAATCGTTGTTAGCAGCCATCTTTTCTAACAACTAGTAAGATTCCTCCTGTGTTTTGCACATCAGGGCTCCCCCTGCAGAAACGTCAACAATGGTGCTATTTTGGCTTGTAAGTCCATTGTAGAATGTCTGGACTTGCAACCTGTCAGACCCGAGTTTTCGATTTACGTATGTAGCTTGTACCTTATGATTCCTATGTGTACGAACGTTATATTTCATAGTTGAATCATAAGAAGAGTATTTACTATCATGCAATCGATTTATTTAAGAAATTAAAAATGCATGTAAGCTACATAATAGCGAGATATGGGTTAAATTAATTTTCGAGCAAGTACAGGGGTAAGACGGTCAACTGATCAAAATTCGATATAAATACGATGAGACAATTTCATTAAAAATATGAAATCGAGAAATCTTGATCAATACCGAGGAAAATATTGAATTTCGAATCCAATTGATCGAGATATGAATTTATTAAATATTTTTGGAATTTTTATCTCGAAAAATGAGCCCGAAAATAGTGGAAAAATATACCGGAAAGGTAAAATTGGACTGATAAATTCATTTACGGATTAAATGAATTTAATATAAATTTTTGAGAATTTTTGAGATATTTTTGGGATTTTTATTATTATTTTAATGAGTAAAATAATAATAAAAATTAATTATAAAAAAAAATGAAAAGTGAAATCTGAAAGTTAGAAATCGGGGAGAGAGAACAGAGGAAACGGAAGCAAGCCGACCCAAGGGAGAAGACCACCGGACGGCCACCCCACGGCCAGGCAAGCGGTCGAAAAAGGAAACCCGGCACCGTGCGCACCCATCGGCACCGGTCACGCCCTCCACCGACGTCGAACGCCGGTGAATTGAAGAGGTGAAGCCACAGAGGAAAAGAAGGAATCCGACGGCCACCGGCGGTGCTTGGTCCCGATCGAGCCCAGCCGAGTGTTGCCCAGGCTGAGACGCGCCGAACTGCGATAGTGATGCGTCGAGAACCGGCCGGAATACGCCGGCACAACCAAAGGATGCCTGAACCAGTCGGCGGCTCAGGGGAGAAGGTTTTGCGCTGAACCGGACCGGACCGGTTCAGCCAAGGAGAAAAAGGGAAAAAGAAAAAAAAAGAGAAAAAGGAAAGGAAAATTTTTGGGATTTCACCGGACTTCGGGTAAGTCGATACGAGGTCAAAAGTGACCAATTTAATTTTTGATAAATTTATTTAAATTATATTTAATCAAAAATTGACTCGGAGTCAAATATAAGAAATTGTGCAGTTCGACGATTAATTCCAAACGGAAGCCCGATCGAACTCCGATTCACGCACCATCGCACAATCTCGGGTAAGTAAAGCTCATTTACGACAATTTATGTGATTTATGCGTATTTGAGATTTAATTTACGCATTTCGGATTAAATTTCGGATTTAGTGAATTATATTCAAAAAATTGAATAAAATGTCGTAAATGATATACGGGCTATCCAAAGAGCTTGGAATAAAGCCCAATGGGTATTGATAAGCCCAATGAGTGAATAGACCTTGATGAACGGGCTTAATACGGATTAAGGCCCGATTAACGCGATTAAGGCCCATTAAGCGTAAAAGGGCCAATTTAAGTGAAATAAACTGTATTAAATGTGTAATACAGTAGGAAAAGTGTAATTAACTTAGTGAATGATTTAATACAGCTCCAGAGTCATATTGAGAGTTGACCGGACTGCGAGATAGACAGCACAGAGGAAGAGAGGTCACACGACGTGATCCAAGGTAGGGGACTCTTGCAAGTAGCTAGAGATATCTGTGCATATTTTCATTGGATTTTACATTCACTAAAATTGTTTGAGGGTCAGAGAAAATCGATAATATTATAGGGACCCGATATGGGTAAATTACGATTTTGCCCCTAGTCAGGCAAAAAGCATGGAAATGATGTTTTGAATGGGTTTTACTGCTGTGTAGCAGAAGAGTAGGTGGATGGGCTAATGTTTTGAGGTCGATGTAAACTAAGCACACTTTATAGTGCTGATTTTAATGATTTTAAACATCCCTATTTTTAAAGAGCCATCTACCAAATTATGTGGAAACAATCGTGCTGGAGCACAACTCGCACTTGATTTCAGATGTTTTTCACATACCTTACTAGAGGTTTACTCGCACTGCATTTATTTGACATGCATTATAGAGTACTGGAGCATTGCTCGTACTCAGTTTTATGTGATTTGTGCATGATAGAGTGTTGGAGCGATTAGCTCGTACTCGAGTTTTGCATGAGATGCATGACAGAGTGCTGGAGCGTTGCTCGTACTCGATTCTTCATGATTTGTACATGACATAGTACTTGAGCGATTTGCTCGTACTTGATTTGAAATGAGAACTATGCATGACCTAGTGCTGGAGGTTTACTCGCACTAGTGTTGATATTTTTACATGCATATACAGTGTTTTGAGGCAGAGCATTGACTGTGAGTCACACTCAAGACGCGCACTCTAGTTTTACGTGATATATAGACATGTTAGAAAAATCGTGACGATTTCCTCCGTGTAGACTGAGTGTCACACTGTTGAGATGTTCTCACGTGGATTTAGAGACGTGGCATTTATTCCATAGTATGAGGGCTAAGACCTATGACAGGCACCCCACTATGATGTATTTCCATGGTATGAGCGGCTAAGACCTATGGCAGGCACCCCGACCATGATGTATGGGTACACGAGTGTACGTTGTACCGTGCGTGTGGCATGGAGTACACTGTACCGTGTTTTGTGTTGTGGAGTTGTGGAGGAGAGTTGTTGATAGCTGGCGGTTGTGATAGACTGACCCCCCTCCCGTTACAGCAGTGATAACCCGCACACCGAGTACTGTGTTGCCTGGGATTTCACAACATGTTAGGATATGTACATAGTCCGGAGATGCTCTCTTACAGTAAGATCCTTAAGCCCAACATCCTTAAGCCAGAGTAGGCGGGGAGGCTCTGTTCGGCGGGGAGGCTCTCTTACATAGTCTAGAGAGATTGCATTTAGCCACTGAGTCTCGCATGATATATCACATGTGTTTTATGATACGGGTAGACCTAAGGGATGGGTCGGAACCCGATTTGTTTGTGTTGTGATGAGAAATGCCATATTTTCTATGTTTTGAATGTAAATGGCATATTTTATATAAAGGCATTCTTAAATGATTAAATATGCACTGTTTTGTATGAATGCCTCTGATTGATAAACCAGCATGTGTTTAGTACATGGGATTTTAAATCTGTACTATATTATATATATTTTAAACATGCTTTTGAAATGAGAGAAGGAAAGGTAAAACACTATTTTCAGTAGATAGTATGGATGTCTACTTGCTTGCCTGATTTCCTTACTGAGCGCGTTGATAGCTCATCCCATTCATTTTCCCCCCATCTCTACAGATTCTCGTCAGTAGATCGAGTCGACCAGGGTATTGCATTCCTTTTATCAGCTACCACTCCCCATCTAGCGAAAGGTATACACATGCGTACTCTTTTGTATCTGAACAATGCATAAACACAGTGATGTACACGTTTTAATATGGGGGATGTAATGATGTAATTATATTTAAGTATACGAATTTACTTATGAAATAAATGTCATATATGTATGATACGAAAAAGAATGGTAAGGTATGTCTGGATGAGGAGACTAATGCCTATTCACTGCCCAACTGTTGAGGAGATAAAGGTAAGTAAAAAGTGAAAAATTTATTGTGGTTTTTTGTAAAGTCGCGTGTGGGAGGAGGGCGTGACAGAGTGGTATTAGAGCGTAGTTGGTCTGATGTGTCTAGGCATTAGTAATTAGGAAAATGTACATCCCCATATCACTGTGTTTTGTTCAGTTACAATTGTGTATACAAGATGGGAGTTGGACAACTTAATGTTTGTGAATGCAGGAATTGAGCCTTTATGGCAATTACCCGCCATGGTAGAGGGGCGAGAGGTAGGGCTAGAGGCCCTAGAGGTAGGCCTGAGAGCCGAGATGAGTCCTCCTTTGACTTGGTGACGTAGAGTCCCATTGAGGTACCAGAGAGTATCGAGGCATGCTTCACGAGAATAGAGCATAGCCTGGAGGCGATAGTAGGGCTGTTGGCACAGACTTTGCCAGGTAGACAGAGGCAGGATGCGGAGACTGCGATAAGGGAGGCAGTTGCACCTAATACACCTGCGCAGCCTGTACAGAGGCCACAGACTACTGATACTCCTACACCCCCACCAGTTCAGGTTAGTAGACGATATGGGTGTGATTTGGATCGATTGCGACAGTTCCAGAAGCTTGGACCTCCAACTTTTCGAGGGGTCAAGGACCCAGCTAGTGTAGAGGAGTGGATTAGCGAGATGGAGAAGTTGTATAATTTCTTTAAGTGTACGACTTCTGAGAGAGTCGCATTTGCTGCCTTCCTACTGAAGGGAACGGCAGAGCATTGGTGGAAGTCCACCAGGCCGATATTGAGAGCCCGACATGCTGAGATTAGTTAAGAGATGTTTCTAGAGGCCTTTAGGAGGCAGTTTGTTCCTGATACAGCGCAGCGTAGACTGCAGGCCGAGTTTTTGGGATTGAGCCTGGGGAGTCTCACAGTGGATGAGTACGAGACTAGATTTTTGGCCCTGGGGAAATATGATCTCGATACCATGTACAGTGAGACCAGGAAGGTCCGAAGATTTGTTGACGGATTGAGACCGGTGTTGCGGTCTAGATTGGTACCACTAGATATTGGTACATATGATGAGGCAGTGCAGAGAGCGCAGCTTTGTGAGCAGGATTACGAGAGAAATGCCTCTGAGTTTGGGAAGTTCAGTCGGAGCCGAGATAAGGAGAGGAAGAGATCGGCAAGAGATAGAGGGTTCAATTATCGAGGAGGGAGGAGACTCTTCGGTAAGGGACCAAGGATAGAGGAGGTGCGAGAGCGACCAGTTAGACCTCTTACATACCTGGCCATAGCTCCGGCGAAGGGCATTGTGATTGGAGGATCGAGGCCTACTACTGATCAGTGCAGCCGATGTGGTAGACATCATGGTGGTAGACCTTGTCCATTGAGCCCTGTTGTGTGTTTTCGATGTGGGAAACATGGGCATATTGCTAGAGAGTGCCCAGAGACATATGTGACTGCCCCACAGAAGGGCAGGGAGCATGATAGAGCTTCAGCTGGTACGTCTGCTCAGAGAGGTAGAGCGACGGCAGAGGAGAAGGGGAAGCAGGTGATGGGTCGAGGGCGAGTACATGCTTTGGACCAGGACACAACTGATGCTTCTGCGGATGTGATTCGAGGTATGATTTAGAAGCATATGTTTTAATTGATCCTGGTGCCACACATTCATTTGTATCGCCATCATTTGCATGTAAGTTAGAAAAGCATGTAAAGCGTACTCCTTTAAAGATGATGATGTTGATTAGTACGCCTATGGATTCCAGTCAGCTAGTTGAGCATGTGTATAACGATTGTAAGTTAAGGGTAGGGGAAAAGGATATGACAGGCAATCTAATATTGCTAAGTATGAGTGACTTTGATGTAATATTAGGTATGGATTGGTTATCTGCAAACCATGCTGTTTTAGATTGTTATGCTAAGATAGTTATGTTTCCTAACCCTACGAAAGTTATTGTAAAGTTTGATGGGAAGAAATGAAAGAAATAAATATGTTGTTAATAAATAAAAATATTTTACTGACTGAGAGATAAATATCTTGAAGGTTTCATTGTGTACGTAGTGGATACGGATAAGGTACATCCGGAGTTGTTAGATATTCCTGTGGTCAGTGAGTACCCAGATGTTTTCCCGGATGAGTTGCCAGGGTTACCACCAGACAGAGAGATGGAGTTCTGTATAGATTTGGTGCCTGGTACTGAGCCTATTTCAAGACCACTGTATCACATGGCCTTAGTTGAGCTGGAGGAGCTCAAGAGACAGTTGCAGGAGCTGTTGGATAGGGGTTTTATCAGATCGAGTGTTTCACCGTGGGGAGCACCGGTTCTGTTTGTGAGGAAAAAGGATGGAAGCCTCCGATTGTGTATAGACTACAGATTGTTGAATAAGGCTACCATCAAGAATAGATATCCCCTTCCACGCATTGACAACTTACTGGATCAGCTTCGGGGAGTGCAGGTCTTTTCTAAGATTGATATGAGTTTTGGGTATCATCAGTTGAGAGTTCGGAGTGGAGATGTACCCAAGACAGCATTTAGGACTCGATATGGCTACTATGAGTTCCTAGTTATGCCATTCGGACTGACGAATGCTCCCGCAGCTTTCATGGCTTTGATGAACGATGTATTCAAGCCATATTTGGATCAGTTTGTTATCGTATTCATCGATGACATATTAGTATATTCGAGATCCGAGGAGGAGCATGAGGAGCACCTCAGGATTCTATTACAGACTCTACGAGGGCAGCAGTTGTATGCTAAACTCAGCAAGTGTGATTTTTGGTTGACAGAGATCTCATTTTTGGGACATTTAGTGTCGAGGGATGGTGTATCAGTAGATCCATCTAAGATTGAGGCTGTAGTTCAGTGGGAACAGCCGAGGATAGTTACCGAGATCAGGAGTTTTTTGGGTTTAGCAGGGTACTATCGAAGATTTGTTGAGGGATTTTTGAAGGTGGCTGCTCTGTTGACACGTCTCACTCGGAAGAGTGTTGCATTCGTGTGGGACGAGGATTGTGAGAGGAGTTTTTAGGAGTTGAAGAGTCGATTGACCACCGCTCCGATTCTCACTATTCCTACCAGCTCAGGAGGATTTTCAGTATATACCGATGCTTTGCATCAGGGACTGGGCTGTGTGTTGATGTAGGATGGGAAGGTAGTTGCTTATAGATCCAGACAGCTGAAGGACCATGAGAAGAACTATCCGACCCACGATTTAGAGTTAGCAACAGTAGTGTTTGCGTTGAAGGTATGGCGCCACTACTTGTATGGTGAGAAGTTTCAGATATTTACCGACCACAAGAGCCTCAAGTACCTGTTCTCATAGAAGGAGCTGAACATGAGACAGAGAAGATGGCTAGAGCTTCTGAAGGATTATGATTGTGAGATACTTTATCATCTGGGTAAGGCTAATGTTGTAGCAGATGCTTTGAGTAGGAAGAGCCTTGGGATGGTATCGTATATGATGGTCAGGGAGCACGAGCTACTAGATCAGTTTGCTAGCCTCAGTTTGGGAGTTGTGGCTTCGGACATGGATACAGATAGTATGATTGCGAGTCTACGCTTAGAGCCAGATCTATTGGACAGGATCAGACAGGCTCAGCAGACTGATCCATATTGCATCGATGTGATTGGTCAGATACAGAGGGGCACAATGACAGATTTTGAGTTGAATCCTGATGGACTACTAAGGTTCAGAGGTAGATTGTGTGTTCCCGAGGACCCAAAGCTCAGGAGATTGATATTGTCAGAATCTCATTCATCGAGGTACACGTTGCATCCGGGGAGTGGCAAGATGTATCAGAACCTTCAGAAGGTGTACTGGTGGTCAGGTATGAAGAGAGATGTGGCAGATTTTGTGGTGAGATGTCTCGTATGTCAGCAGGTGAAGGTAGAGCATTAGAAACCTGCAGGATTGTTGCAGCCTCTACCTATATCGACATGGAAATGGAAGCATATCACCATGGATTTCGTGATAGGTTTACCTAGGACCTGGAGGAATCACGATGCTATATGGTGATCGTTGATAGACTGACGAAGTCAGCCCACTTCCTAGCTATGAGAGCTACCGATACTCTAAGTACATTGGAAGGGTTGTATGTACGCGAGGTAGTGAGGTTGCATGGTGTTCCAGTGAGCATTATCTCGGATAGGGATTCCCAATTCACTTCTCACTTTTGGGAACATTTTCAGGAAGCTATGGGAACCCAGTTGAGTTTGAGCACAGCTTTCCATCCTCAGACAGATGGTCAGTCAGAGAGGACGATACAGACTCTGGAGGATATGTTGAGAGCATGTGTGCTGGATTTTAGAGGCTCTTGGGATGATCATTTGCCACTAGTCGAGTTCGCCTACAACAATAGTTATCATTCGAGTATCGGGATGGCACCGTATGAGGCCTTGTATGGCCGTAGATGTCGTTCCCCTATTGGGTGGGAAGAAGTGGGTGACCGTAAGATTTTTGCTCCTGATATGGTTACACAGGCTTCTGAAGATGTCCGGTTGATAGTTGAGAGATTAAGGATAGCTCAGAGTCGACAGAAGAGTTATGCTGACAGGAGACGTAGGCCACTTGAGTTCACAGTTGATGAGTCAGTGTTTCTGAATGTTTCTCCTTCCAAGGGTATAGCGAGGCTTGGGAAGAGGGGTAAGCTGAGTCCTCGCTACATTGGACCCTTTGAGATACTTGATCGAGTGGGAGATAAGGCCTATAGGTTGGCATTGCCACCAGATTTGTCAGGCGTGCATAACGTCTTCCACATTTCGATGCTTCGGAAGTATCACTTGGATCCGGCACATGTGATTAGTTATGAGCCTTTGGAGCTCAGTGAGGACATGTCATATGTTGAGAGGCCGATTCAGATACTGGATAGGAAGGAGAAGGTTTTGAGATCAAAGACTATCGGGTTAGTGAAGGTATTATGGCAGCATCACACTTCCGAGGAGGCTACTTGGGAGTTAGAGAGCTTGATGCGAGATAAGTACCCCCAGTTGTTTGAGGATTGATTTGGTTCTAATTTAGAGGACCAAATTCTTTTAGTTGGGGAGGATTGTTAGACCCGAGTTTTCGATTTACGTATGTAGCTTGTACCTTATGATTCCTATGTGTACGAACGTTATATTTCATAGTTGAATCATAAGAAGAGTATTTACTATCATGCAATCGATTTATTTAAGAAATTAAAAATGCATGTAAGCTACATAATAGCAAGATGAGGGTTAAATTAATTTTCGAGCAAGTACAGGGGTAAGACGGTTAATTGATCGAAATTCGATATAAATACGACGAGACAATTTCATTAAAAATATGAAATCGAGAAATCTTGATCAATAACGAGGAAAATATTGAATTTCGAATCCAATTGATCGAGATATGAATTTATTAAATATTTTTGGAATTTTTATCTCGAAAAATGAGCCCAAAAATAGTGGAAAAATATACCGGAAAGGTAAAATCAGACTGATAAATTCATTTACGGATTAAATGAATTTAATATGAATTTTTGAGAATTTTTGAGATATTTTTTGGAATTTTATTATTATTTTAATGAGTAAAATAATAATAAAAATTAATTATAAATAAAAAAAACGAAAAGTGAAATCTGAAAGTTAGAAATCGGGGAGAGAGAACAGAGGAAACGGAAGCAAGCTGACCCGAGGGAGAAGACCACCGGACGGCCACCCCACGGCCAGGCAAGCAGTCGAAAAAGGAAGCCCGGCACCGTGCGCACCCATCGGCACCGGTCACGCCCTCCACCGACGCCGGACGCCGACGAATCGAAGAGGTGAAGCCGCGGAGGAAAAGAAGGAATCCGGCGGCCACCGGCGGTGCTTGGTCCCGATCGAGAACAGCCGAGTGTTGCCTAGGCTGAGACGCACCGAACTACGGTAGTGATGCGTCGAGAACGGGCCGGAATATGCCGGCACGGCCAAAGGATGCCTGAACCGGTTGGCGGTTCAGGGGAGAAGGTTCTGCGCTGAATCGGACCGGACCGGTTCAGCCAAGGAGAAAAGGGGAAAAAGGAAAAAAAAAAAAGAGAAAAAGGAACAAAAAATTTTTGGGATTTCACCGGACTTCGGGTAAGTCGATACGAGGTCAAAAGTGACCAATTTAATTTTCGATAAATTTATTTAAATTATATTTAATTGAAAATTGACACGGAGTTAAATATACGAAATTGTGCAGTTCGACGATTAATTTCAAATGGAAGCTGGATCGAACTCCGATTCACTCAACATCGCACAATCTCGGGTAAGTAAAGCTCATTTACGACAATTTATGTGATCTATGCGTATTTGAGATTTAATTTACGCATTTCGGATTAAATTTCAGATTTAGTGAATTATATTCAAAAAATTGAATAAAATGTCGTAAATGATATACAGGCTATCCAAAGAGCTTGAAATAAAGCCCAATGGGTATTGATAAGCCCAATGAGTGAATAGACCTTGATGAACAGGCTTAATACGGATTAAGGCCCGATTAACGCGATTAAGGCCCATTAAGCGTAAAAGGGCCAATTTAAGTGAAATAAACTGTATTAAATGTGTAATACAGTAGGAAAAGTGTAATTAACTCAGTGAATGATTTAATGCAGCTCCAGAGTCATATTGAGAGTGACCGGACTGCGAGATAGACAGCACAGAGGAAGAGAGGTCACACGACGTGATCCGAGGTAGGGGACTCTTGCAAGTAGCTAGAGATATCTGTGCATATTTTCGTTGGATTTTACATTCACTAAAATTGTTTGAGGGTCAGAGAAAATCGATAATATTATAGGGACCCGATATGGGTAAATTATGATTTTGCCCCTAGTTAGGCAAAAATTGAAACTTTGGGAAAAGTTGTAAAAAGCATGGAAATAATGTTTTGAATGGGTTTTACTGCTGTGTAGTAGAAGAGTAGGTGGATGGGCTAATGTTTTGAGGTCGATGTAAACTAAGCACACTTTATAGTGCTGATTTTAATGATTTTAAATATCCCTATTTTTAAAGAGCCATCTACCGAATTATGTGGAAACAATCGTGCTGGAGCACAACTCGCACTTGATTTCAGATGTTTTTCACATACCTTAGTGCTAGAGGTTTACTCGCACTGCATTTATTTGACATGCATTATAGAGTACTGGAGCATTGCTCGTACTCAGTTTTATGTGATTTGTGCATGATAGAGTGCTGGAGCGATTAGCTCGTACTCGAGTTTTACATGAGATGCATGATAGAGTGCTGGAGCGTTGCTCGTACTCGAATCTTAATGATTTGAACATGACATAGTACTTGAGCGATTTGCTCGTACTTGATTTGAAATGAGAACTATGCATGACCTAGTGCTGGAGGTTTACTCGCACTAGTGTTGATATTTTTACATGCATATACAGTGTTTTGAGGCGGAGCGTTGACTGTGAGTCACACTCAAGATGCGCACTGTAGTTTTACGTGATATATAGACATGTTAGAAAAACCGTGACGATTTCCTCTGTGTAGACTGAGTGTCACACTGTTGAGATGTTCTCACGTGGATTTAGAGACGTGGCATTTATTCCATAGTATGAGGGCTAAGACCTATGACAGGCACCCCACTATGATGTATTTCCATGGTATGAGCGGCTAAGACCTATGGCAGGCACCCCAACCATGATGTATGGGTCCACGAGTGTACGTTGTACCGTGCGTGTGGCATGGAGTACACTGTACCGTGTTTTGTGTTGTGGAGTTATGGAGGAGAGTTGTTGATAGCTGGCGGTTGTGATGGACTGACCCCCCTCCCGTTACAGCAGTGATAACCCGCACACCGAGTACTGTGTTGCCTGGGATTTCACCACATGTTAGGATATGTACATAGTCTGGAGATGCTCTCTTACAGTAAGATCCTTAAGCCTAACATCCTTAAGCCAGAGTAGGAGGGGAGGCTCTGTTCGGCGGGAAGGCTCTCTTACATAGTCTGGAGAGATTGCATTTAGCCACTGAGTCTTGCATGATATATCACATGTGTTTTATGATACGGGTAGACCTAAGGGATGGGTCGGAACCCGATTTGTTTGTGTTGTGATGAGAAATGCCATATTTACTATGTTTTGAATGTAAATGGCATATTTTATATAAAGGCATTCTTAAATGATTAAATATGCATTGTTTTGCATGAATGCCTCTGATTGATAAACCAGCATGTGTTTAGTACATGGGATTTTAAATTTGTACTATATTATATATATTTTAAACATGCTTTTGAAACGAGAGAAGGAAAGGAAAAACACTATTTTCAGTAGATAGTATGGATGTCTACTTGCTTGCCTGATTTCCTTACTGAGCGCGTTGATAGCTCATCCCATTCATTTCCCCCCCATCTCTACAGATTCTCGTCAATAGATCGAGTCGACCAAGGTATTGCATTCCTTTGATCCGCTGCCACTCCCCATCTAGCGAAAGGTATACACATGCGTACTCTTTTGTATCTGAACAATGCATAAACACAGTGATGTACACGTTTTAATATGGGGGATGTAATGATGTAATTATATTTAATTATACGAATTTACTTATGATATAAATGTCATGTATGTATGATACGAAAAAGAATGGTAAGGTATGTCTGGATGAGGAGACTAATGCCTATTCACAGCCCAACTGTTGAGGAGATAAAGGTAAGTAAAAAGTGAAAAATTTATTGTGGTTTTTGGTAAAGTCGCGTGTGGGAGGAGGGCGTGACACAACCACAAAGGTAGGCCATGGTGAGGGCACTTCCTAAGAAACTCCTTATATTGTTGCCATGCTTCGTAAAGAGTTTTCCAATCAAATTGGGCAAAGGAAGATATGTTACTACGGAGTTGGGCCATTTTAGAGGGAGGGAAAAACTTAGATAGAAATTGATGGGCTAACTCGTCCCATGTAGAAATGGATCCTGGAGGCAAGGAGGTTAACCAGTGTCGCGCCTTATCCCTAAGCGAGAAGGGGAATAATCTAAGCCTAAGTGCATTATCAGATAATCCATTGTGTTTGAACGTGTTGCACAAGTCTAGGAATTGCCTAAGGTGAGCATGTGGGTCATCGTGTGGAAGCCCACTGAACTGTAAAGAGGTCTGGATCATCTAAAGGATGGAAGGCTTAATTTCAAAGTTATTAGTAGGGACAGCTAGTGGCCTAATACCAGTATAATAAACTCCAATCGTCGGCACCGCATAATCTCCAACTGTCCTGATTTCCCTATTTTCTGCCATCGTGTTTTGCAGCGGAGCTATAAATTTCCTATAGTCCTTTCGAATTTTTCTAAGAGTGCGTTCAATTTCAGGATCTAGAGGAAAGCAATCAAAACTCTTGGCTCTACGCATGCAAACATCATAAAGTCCTTAGAATTTTTTTTTTATTTAACTAATCTAGATTAAACTTCTAAATATTAACAACCTAAATATTTACAAGCTAGAATTACACCTAAGCATAATTTCACCGATATTAATTAATGACTAATTAAAACTTCCCCGACAAAGGCGCCAAAAACTTGACACGCCCTAAGGGTATTACCTCAAGTACATGGGTTGTACAAGTAATAATGGGATTTGAGTCCCGAGTTATCGTCCCACAGAGAAGTTGATTAGCCTAATTAACTACCGGTTAATCTTACCCTAAATATATCCTAGCAAATTATGAAATTTAAGTTGGTGATATACTAAGGCTAATTAAACGTACTGAAAACAATAATCATTAAAAAATAAAGAAAATAAAACTGAGCTAAGATCTACTTACCGAACTCCACGCAATTAAAAGCAAATACCTACAAAAATAATTAAAACAGTTAAAATTAATTAATGCAATTAAAATAAAATGCAAATATGAAAATGAAGAAATAAAATTAATTAAACTAAAACTTAAAATAAAAATGCATGTAATTAAACTAATGAAAATTGCGAATTAAAATAACCTAAAATCTAATAAAAATGATAGCTAAATTAAAAATGCATGAAACATAATTAATCTAAATTAATTCTAAATGGAAAACCTTAATTCCTATTGTAAAAATAAAATTAACTATTAATGAAATTAAACTAAGTTTTAAACTAATAAACTAAGAAAATATAACTAATAAGCAAATTGATAAATAACTAAGCTACAAGTAACAAAAGACATAATAACAGTTAAACAAAATAAAAATAATTGCATGAGACTATCATTAAGGACTAGCCAAACGTGGCCTTAGACAACATCAAAACCAAGTGGTTCCGATTGTGCATGTGTACACTGTACACGTTCTTCTCCAGCAGAAATTGTTTTCTCTCGGTTTTGTCCTGCTCTTCAGGTGCTGCAACCAGTTCTGCCGTTGCACTAGCTCTCGGTTTAGTGTTGTTCTTCTCCCGATTTGTCCAGCTAGGAAGGAATGTCATCCTCCACCAAAATGGTCCTGTACTCTCGGTCAGTCCAGGTGCTCTCTGTTGTCTCCAGGTGCTGCTATCCAATTGCTGCACAAGTCCTCAGCACTCTGCTCAGTTGCTGTCTGCTGCTCCAGGCTGTTATGCATGGTCCTGCTGTTCTCAGCTTGTCCAGGTCTGACCAGCATGGCTCTTGCTCTTTGCAATATCCAGCTCCCACTCCTCTCGGCTTGGTTGTTGTCCTGCATTGTTTGTCACAGCATTCGGCTGCATCATTGCACATTTCTTCAATTCTCAGCAACACAAATTTGGAAATAGATAAAACTCAAGCATTAAATTGTAATATGTAAGTTCAAAACAGTGAATAAGCAACAATAAACTTATCATGACTGAAATTAAAAGCTAAAACAGGAAAAGGAACATAAACAGTAAATCAAACATAAAACAGAGGAGAACAACGTAGAAGAAAAACTCCTGTTACTACTCTCGGTACCTCCCTCAACTGGTACTTAACCCGAACACAGCACACCACCGTAAGCCATAGAGGTGAGAGAACATCAGTGGCCACGCCTTACTTCAGCAGCCACACGCAGGAGCAAGCCTCTCGGTATCACACGGAAATGGAAACAACAACATGCTACTTGAATAAGAAACTGATAAATGATACCGACAACAAAAACAAAAGAACTGGGTAGTAATAGAACAAGACTGCATCAAGCTTAGTCACATTGCCTAATAGCCTCTTACACAAACACACCAATCTAACTACTCGACTGTCTTTCTTAAATCAAATAATAGAACCGAGGAGGCCAGCAATTGAAGAATAATAATAATAATAATAATACTCCAAAATGAAGCCCTTTTAGTTAAAGAACATTAACAGAAAAAGAAAGAAATGCTTTGATTAAGTAAATTGCTACAGAAATCGGAAAGGAAGGAAACTCTTCATAAAATATCACAAATAAAATTGACATGAACAATGAATAGAAAATGGTATCTATCAGAAAGAAGAAAAAAAACTATTCGAAAAAACAAAGAAAGCTTTAAAATTAACCTAAAACTATTCTACCCTAGTTTACCTCTATTCTAACCTAGGCTATCCCCTTTTCAATTGCCATCATATTCTATTTATACATACACTTAGGGGTACAATTGTAATCTTTCCATCCTAGATGAGTTGGCATTGTTTGGCCACTTGTCTTCACACCATTGGCTCATTGAAAAATAATATTTCCATGTCATCTGTCTTTTTGTCCAATTAGATGTGCTAGGCTCATGTTGTCCGCGTGGTCCAATCTCGAGTTTTGCTCAATTCCAGTCTATTTTCTATCGAAATATTCAAAATTCATCCGAATTTAATTTATCTGCAACCTCCATGAAACTACAACCCCACCAAACATGAATATCTATCTATTTGTGGATGAATTATCCTCCATGTTGGTAATCCAACTTGCATCATGGTATCCTTCTAAAACTAAAGGTTCACCACTATATGTAGTGCCATAGTCAATGGTTTTCTTCAAGTATTTTAATACTATAGAAATGACATTCCAATGCAAGTTACTTAGGTTACTAGTATATCTAATAAGCTTGCCAACCGTAAAGGCTATATCCAGTCTTATGCATATCATAGCATATATCAAACAACCTATAATTCTTGCATGTTTAAGTTGTGCAATCGACATTTCCTTATTTGAAGTTAATTTCAAATTAGGAACATATGGGGTTGCAACATCGTATAATCAAAATGATTGAACCTTTTAAGAATCTGTTCAACATATTGTGATTAAGATAAAATTAATTTATTATCTATTCTATGAATCCTTATACCCGAAATCAAATTTGCAATACCCATATCTTTCATGGCAAAGTTATTTGACAAAATATTCTTGGTATTTTCCACTTGCTCTAAGTCCATACGAAAAATCAACATGTCATCCACATATAAGCAAATGATGACACCTTTACCATTTTCAAACTTACTACAGACATATTTATTTGACCTATTAATAATTTATCCATTTGTTATAATGTCACGACCTTTTTTTACCTAAAATCGCTACAAATTTTTCGCTTTTTCTTTTCCTTTCCCGGTCGTGAACATTCTCACCACCAAACAGTTGGGCTATGAGTCAGTATTAGTCACCCTTTATCATCTACCATACCATCTATCTTTTAATTTATTCAAAAGCAAACACGTATATTTTATAATTGAGGTTTTATACTTGTACATGCTTACTAATATTTACATCCCCCATATTACATTCCAAAATGATTACTGTGCTATTACATGTTTAGATACAAAATGATACCTGTGTGTATACCTCTCGGTGATCGAAAGTAACGAATACCAGGATGCAAGTCCTCAGCCACTCACTAACTACTGTGTGCGCTTTGTAAAGGGGGGAAATGAAAGGGATGAGCTCACTAGTTCAGTAAGGCAATAATGCAAGCAGGTAGATAACTACACTATCTACATGTTTATAATGTCATGATATAAAATCGCTTACATTTAGAGCATGAGGAAATAGATAAAACTATACCGCATGTGTATAAATATATTATGTACTGTAAAACATGAAAACATGCATAAAACTATGGAAAGTTATCATGTAAAACATCTCATGCTCAACATATCAACTTATCATAAAATAATACATCATCATTTCAAAACATCCCACAAGGTTCGACTCCTCCCTTGGGTCTACCATGGATAACACAAATCATGTTTAGTGCATATAAAATCATGTGATATCATGTGAGCCAAGTGGTCACTGTATACAATCGAGGACTCTGTTGGCCAACTATGTCCCAATCATCCCAGACCACATGGATCCCGATGTGTGGGCATCATGCTGTAACGGGAGGTGGGTCAAATCCTACCCGCCAGAATATAAATCAACATCATCACCACATGATATAGTGTACTCCATGTGATATACACGGTACAACGTACTCCATGGACCTATATCACGGTCGGGGGTACCTGCCGTAGGTCTACCCCATACTATGTATAACCGACTCAGTCTCGAGTGCACGTGCGAGCATCTCATCTGTGTGAGTACTAGTCTACACGAGGCATCCAGCACGACTCGTGCGAGCATCTCATCCGTGTGACACACAATCTACATGAGGCATCTAGCACGACTCATTACATATCACAGTGTGAAAAGTCCAGTGCGAGCAAGGCTCTAGCACGATTTCAAGCATAATCAGTAAAAATCCTCGTACGAGCAACGCTCCAGTACGACTTTATGAAAAATAAATAATGGTAAAATCATGTTCGAGCAAAGCTCTAGTACGGTCATAAGAAATAAATGAAACCCACGTATGAGCAAAAGCTCCAGTACGTCTTACATGCATCTGAACTCAAAATATGGTGCGAGCTAGGCTCTAGCACATTTCATGCATGTTAAAATATCAAAATCCAATGCGAGCAAGACTCTAGCACAATTTATACTCATATAAATCTGATAGGTGGCTCTATTTAGGTAAAACCCTTTCAAAACTCAAAATCAACACCGACACGTGCTATGTCATGCAAATCATGAACAATTAGCCGACCTATCCTTGTTTTGCCCAAATCAAGGCATCACATCTCATTAAAACATCAAAATCATGACATTCATGCAGTTTACTAGCCTTACTACCTTTTTCATAAAATTTATTCCCAGGGGCAAAATAGTTTTTTTCACTGATATCCCGATTTTCATAAAAATTATTTTATTTCTAGATACCTTAGGGAATTTCATGCCCTGTAAATACCCTAAAAAATACGTGTAGATACCTCTAGGTATTGACAAAATCCTCTTACCTCAAATCATTCTGATCACTCTGCCTTTTCCATCGCTACCGATCACCCGATCCATTTAGCTCCTAGTATGTTCTCCGGAGTTGCAGATAATTATTTATCGGGTTAAATGCAGTATATTTTACTCGTATTTCACTTTTATTGGGCTTAATTTACAACATTAGGCTCGTTTACTCTTATTGGGCTTGATTGCACCTTAATGGGCCTGAATCAGTATTAAGCCCATTTTCCACTCACTATTCCTTCATCAAGGCCTATTGGGCTCATTGGGCCCATCAACACTTATTGGGCCTTGGTTTAGGCTCTTTGGACAGCTCATATAATTATTTACGACAATTGATTTCAAATTCCAAAACACAGTTCATTTTATACGAAAATAAATTCGTAACTTATGCGATGAATTTCTAACGCGCATAACTATGTAAATGTCATAAATGAGATTTACTTACCCGAGATTCTATTATAGCATGCAAATCGAGGTTGACCGGAACTCTCGTTTATTGCCAATTGTCGCCCTACACGTTTGGATAATTAAATCGGGTCAATTTCAGTCAATTATAATTTCAAATAAATTTCTCAAAAATTAAATTGGTCAATTTTGACTGTTTATCGGCTTACCCTTAGCCCGATTGCATCACCAAATTTTTCTCCCCATTTCCTCTTTTTCTTTTTTTTCTTTTTCTCTTTTTTCTTTTTCTTTCCTTCTGAACCGATTTGGACCGGTTTAGTTCGGTTCAGCACCCTCTTCACAGTTCGGAGCTGCGTCGATCGGTTCTTCACCGGCTTCCACTTCCAACAAATCGGCGAGAACTCGCGAAGCATGAATCTGGTGCTAGCCAAGTCCAAGCTGGCCGAAAAGTGACCGGTTCAATCCTTTCCCTTTTCTGCCTCGCTACCGTTTTCTCCCCTTTGCCGTTGACAACGTTGCCGGCCGTTTCACTGGTCGATTCAACCACCAATCGGTTGGACTTCACCTGGAGAATGTTCGGTTGGTGGTGGTTCTGGCCAAATCGGCGTCGATGCCGACGAATCCTCTTTTTTCCTTTTTTGTTTTCTCTTCGACGATTTCCTCACCGCCGACGGATCTCAGCACGTGGTGGAGCTCGGTGTACTCTCACTGTGCCGACCTTCCTTCGCCTGTCTTCTCTCCCTCCATACCGCGCCGGTGACGAAGAAATCAGACGGATCAGTTTCATCCAATCGTGCGACCCTAAAATATAATATAATATATTATATACTCAAAATATCTTTATTTTCCACAAAAATATCCCATTTTCATTTATTTTATTTTATTATCCTGAAATATATATTTCCCATATTTCCAAGATAAATTCCCGGGGTGGAAAATTTTTGAGTAATCATAATATTTTCATATCTTGATCAATTAGACATGAAATTCAACGATTTCTTCTTTATTGATCAAGATTACGTTAGTCCATGCTTACAATGTCAATTTCTATGAGATCCATAATTTTTGTATGATATTCCTTATGATTTCCATATTCTATGACATTAGTATATGTTAATGGATTCATAAGATGGTTGATTCGGATTTGATAAATGTGGATGAAACGAAATAATGTATGTAAAAATCGAATAAGGATAAATCGAGAAAATAAAGAAGCAACAAGTTGTTTAAGGAATTTAATCGAGTTGACTGAAAATGAAGAATTGAAAATAGGGAAAAGATTGTGGATTGATGAAAGAAAGTCGATTCAATTTGGTCCCGAACATGTACAAGGGTAAAATGGTCAAAATACCAAAATTCAGTATAAATTCGATAAGTAATTTTCGTTAAAATATGGAATTTGCGAAATCTGGATCAATACCGAGGAAAATATTTAAATTCGAGGTCGATTGATCTAGATATAAATTTATTGAAATTTACGAGAATTAATCGAGATTTTTAATTCGAAAAAATTATCCCGAAAAGAATCGAAAAATATACCGAGAAAGACGAAAATACACTGATAAATTCATTTATTGATTAAATGAATTTAATAATATTTTTTTAAGATTTTTTAAGAGATATTTGGTTTATTTAATATAATTTAATTGATTAAAATAATAATAAATCAATTAATAAATAATAATAAAAAAAACAGAAATTGGAAATCTGAAATCGGGGAGAGAGAAAGACTGAAAACAGAACCCGAGAAACCCATCATCGACCCGCGAAACCCGATACCCTCCGACGAGCCACCGGCGGTCGTTGAGCCCAGGCAAAGGTCGAAAAAGGTAGAGCAACGTCCGACGGTTCCAACGGTACCAGCAACGCGTGCCGACGACAGCTATCTCCGGCGAATCGACAACCGAAAGTTTCGAGGGGAAATCGCGTCGGTTCTGGCGAACGGCGGTGTCTTAGCTCCGATTCGACCCCGCAAAACGATCCCCAGGCTGATACGATTCTGTTGAACGCACTGGCTGTCGGCGAGACGGCCGAAAACGCCGGCGACGGTGAAATGCCCAAAACGGCACCGTAGCCGAGAAGGGAGAAAAGAAAAAGAAAAAGAAAAAGAAAAAAAAGAAGAAGGAAAAAGAAAAAGAAAAAAAAGGGGAAAAAAGGGAAGAAAGTGTACCCGGGGACGACTCAAAAATTCGGGTAAGTGATCGAGGGTCGAGATTGACCTGCGGATAAATCCCGAGAATTTAATTTAATATTTTATTGATGGAAAATGACCCGGATTTAAATAATTATGCAGTGTCACTACAGAGCCCGAACGAGAGCCGATTTAACTCCGATTTCTGTACCCCGCACCATATTGGGTAAGTACATTTTAATTACGATAATATGAGTCCTTTAATGCAGAGTTTCGATTATTTTACGAAAATTACGAATTAATTCTGCATAAAAGGAATTTTATTCGAAATTTCAAAGTAATTATCGTAAACATTATCCAGGCTATCCACTGAGTTTGGAACGAAGCCCGATGATTATTGATAAATCAAATGAGCCCAGTAAACCCGAAGAAGGGATTTAAAAGTGGAAACGGGCTGAAAAAGGGGTTCGAGGCCCATTAAAGTACAATTGGGCCCAATAGAGTAAAAACGAGCCCAAAGCTTTAGATTCGATCAGTAAGAGTGAAATACTGATCGGTATATTGAACTGAACCCATATGTGGTTATATGCAGCTCCGTAGACGAGCGAATTGGACTGAGAGACCTGGTACGGCCGAGTAGGGATAAGCTCGCGCGTGATTCCAGGTAAGGGAATTTTATGAACACTTAGAAGTAGCTGTACGTAATTTTGAGGGGATTTACATTACGTTAAATTCAATAGGCTACCCGAAAACAGAATAATAATATTTACGGAAAAATATGGAAATAGTGAAAAATGACTATTTTGCCCCCAGTTAGGAAAATTTCAAAAAGGGTAGTAAGGCTATGAAATTGCATGAATTTCATGATTATAATGTTTTCATGATGATATTGCTTTAATTCAAGCAATTTATGGATAGGTTGGCTATTATTTACATGTTTTAAGTGAAAAGGCACAGGTTAGGTGCCAGTTGATATTTTTTTTAACATATTTTGATAATATTGAGCCACCTATCAATGTTCTATGAGTTGTAACCGTGCTTGAGCACTGCTCGTACTGGATTTTATATTTTAACTCATACTCAGAGTGCTGGAGCCTTGCTCGCACTATTTTACAGATTTGTTTTATATGACTACCGTATTGGAGTTTTTCTCGTACGAGGTTTTCACTGAGTTTTAATACTTATCCGTACTGGAGCAATGCTCGTACGTGGATTTGAATTGAATGTATAATCAGTTTAAGTCGTACTGGAGCGCTGCTCGTATGCAGATTTTAATTGATTTCTATGAAACCATGCTAGAGTTTCACTCGCACGAGGTTTTCAGATATCATGAATATGCATGGAGCCGTGCTGGAGCTTCGCTCGCACAGGAATTTATATGACATGCATATAGCCGTGTTGGAGCCTCCTGTTGACTGTGTGTCATAGTGAGATGATATGCTCACATGTGCATACTGAGACATACTTGACATGGGTGGATAAGACCTATTACAGGCACCCCTGATTGAGCTTGGGTTCACGGAGTACGATGTACCGTGTATGTCACGCGGAGTACGCTGTACCGTGGAGATTGTTGGAGTGGAGTGGCATTAGCCACGAGACAGCAAGTCTTGCCCTCGCAATCCTGATATTATGCTGTTCTGGCGGGCAGGATGACCCACCTCCCGTTTCAGTTGTGATACCCTGCATACTAGGATCCGTGTGCCAGGAATCACGAGGTTATGGCCATAGTCCTGGATATTACTGATATAGTCGCTTACATGTCTCACATGATATAACTATTGGTCTTGATAGACCAAGGTAGACCCAAGGGAGGGGTCAGGCCCCGATTTTCTCATGATTTCAAATGAGTTTTGATTATTCCCATGGAGGGATTTTATGAGACTTTCATTGATTTGTAACCCTGTGAGAAGGGTGATTTTATAACAGAGATTTGAAAATAAAGAATTTTGTTGAAATGAAATTCGATTTGTGAGTGTATCGTATTTTGACCCAGATAGGGTATTTTAAAACGTGTTGTTTCATTGAGCATGAGATGTTTTCACATGAGAATTATTCCATGTTTTAATATGTCGATTTCCTGTTTTAGAACAGATGATATTATATATATGGCATATCATTGTTTTTGCCTCATGTCACATATATCCTGATTTCTTATCAGCATGTAGATAGTATAGCTATCTACCCGTTTGTATTATTGCCTTACTGAGCATGTGGAGCTCACCCTTTCATTTTCCACCCACTTTCAGTGTTTCCACCATAGAGATAGCGGGTGTAGAGAGTAGACGGCATAGCTGATATCTTTGTTTCCCATCGACTGTTAGGTATACACCACGTACAGAATTTTGTATTAGTATGCTTACAGCACAGTATTGTATATGAAAGAATATTTGGGGATGTAAATATAGAATTATTTGATGTATAAACATACCAACCACTCTATTATATGATTAATGATATCAGTATGTATGTTTACGTGTGATATTTCTTAATGGTTTGAATGGTATATCGATATTGATTCACAACCGGACCTGTTTAGAGGAATATGTCACGAGGAGGTAAGAAAGATTTTTCAAAAGCGAAAAATTTGTACTGATTTTGGTAGTATTGGGTCGTGACAATTTCTTACCGAATTGACACCTAGTTTTGGGTCTTAGAAATTTGGTCCTCCAAATTAGAACCAAGCCAAATCGGTTCGTAAACAACTTCGGGTACTTCTTACATTCATGCTCTTTAATTTCCATGTGCTTTTTTTTTTCAAAGTATGATACTGCAAAAGGACTTTAACTAGGGAGATCGTCTTAGACCTTAATACTTTCTCCTTCCTGTCTAATACCCGAATCAACTTTTCAACATATGACATACTCTCATTGAGCTCATATGGCTCATCTCTAATCACATGTGTCGGGTCCAGATGGTACTTTCGAAGCATCGAATTGTGGAAGACATTGTGGACGCCTGCTAATTTTGGTGGTAATGCCAACCTACAGGCCTTATCTCCACTTTGTCTAATATTTAAAAAGGGTCTAATACAACGAAACTCAATTTACCTTCTTCTTGAATCTCGTTATGCCTTTAGAAGGAGAATTTCTAAAAACACTGTTTCACTCTTGGTGAATTCCAAGTCTCCGTCTCTTGTCAGCATAGCTTTTTTTTTTTGTCTGCTCTGAGGCGTTCTTAATTTCTCACCTATCAATTGAACATCCTTAGAGGCTTATCTTACCAGATCGGGAGCATATATCTGTCTGTCACCCTCTTCTCCCTATCCAATCAGGAAACAACACTACGACCATACAATACCTTTTTGATACTCGAGTAATAACTATTATTGTAGGCAAAATTGACTAAAGACAAATGATCATCTCAGGAGCCTTTTAAATCCATTTCACACGCTCTCAACATATCCTCCCATGTCTGGATGGTTCTCTCTGTTTGACCATCGGTTTGAGGATGAAAAGTTGTGCTGAAACTCAATTGGATTCCCCTGGCTTCCTGAAAATGTTCCCAGCAGTGAGAAGTGAAGCGGGAATCCCTATCTGATACAATGCTCACTGGAACGTTACACGGTGTTCCCCAATCTCCCTTACATATCAATCCACCCACACACTCAGAGTATCTGTGGATTTCATAGCCAGAAGGTAGGCTGACTTAGTCAATCTATTGACTATCACCTAAATAGCCTCGTGATTCCTGTGGGTCCTCTGTAACCCATCACAAAATTCATGGTAACATGATCCCATCTTTGTGTCGATAAAGGTAGCAACTGCAATAACTCTACAGACTTCTAGTGCTCTACCTTACTTTGCTGACATACGAGACACTTTGCTATAACTCTACAATGTCTCTTTTCATGCCTGATTACCAATACCCTTTTAGAGATTCTGATACATTTTATTACTCCCATGATGCATTGTATACCTCGACTAGTGAGCTTATGTCAATAACAATCTCATCAGCTGTGGGTCCTTGGGAGCACTTATTTTACCTCTGAACCTTAGTAAGCCATCAAAACTCACTGTGAACTCTGTCACTATACCCTTCTAAGTATGACTCACACTATCGACACCCTACCGATCATAATGCTAAGTTTGTCGAATTCGATCAATCAAATCTGGTTCTAACCTCAGGCTAGTTGTCACATAATCATTGTCAACATCAGAAGGGACTGTATCACTATTAAGGCTCACAACTGCTCTAACAGCTCACACTTCTTGACCATCATATGTGATACCATCCCGAGGCTCTTTCTGCTCAAGGCATCAACCTCTACATTAGCCTTACTCAGGTGGTATAATATCTCACAATCATAGTTTTTCAGAAGCTCTAACCCTCTTTGTTATCTCATATTCAACTCTTTCTATGCAAACAAATACTTAGGGCGTTTATGATCAATGCAAACACTACGGCTACCAACTCTAAATCATGGGTCGGATAGTTTCTCTCATGGTCCTTAAACTGTTTGGATCCATAAGTGACTATCTTCCCGTTTTGCATCAATACACAACCTGATCCTTGTTTTGAGGCATCCATATACACTGAGAAACCTCTTGAGCTGTTGGATATGATGAGAATAGGTGCGGTGGTCAGTTTATGCTTCAATACATCAAAACTCACAAAAGCTACTTTCACACTTATCATCCCACTCACATGCAACCTTCTTCCGAATGATACCTGTCAACGGAGCAACTAACTTAAAAAATCCCTCCACAACGTCTATAATATTTATCTAAAACCAGGAAATTCCTAATCTTGGTGACTGTTTTAGCATGTTCCCACTTAACTACAACCTCAATCTTGGATGGGTCTACTAACACTCCATTCCTCGATACAACATAGCCCAGAAATGGAATCTACTCTAACCATAAGTCACATTTACTCAGTTTATCATACCACTACTTCTCTCGGAGGGTCTGTAATATAATCCACAAGGGCTACTCATGATCTTCCCTGGACTCCGAATACACCAAAATATCATCAATAAAGATGATAACAAATCGGTCCAGGTAAGGTTTAAATACCTCGTTCATCAATGCCCTAACGGTTACGAAAAGTTATCTTGAGCACATCCACATTTCGAATCCTCAACGATGATACCCAGACTTCAAATCGATCTCAAAAAAAGACTCGCGCTCTTCGAAATTGATCCAATAGATTATCAATAATAGAAGGAAACACTTATTTTTAAAGGTAGCCTCATTTGACAACCAATAATCGGTATATAGTCAGAGGCTTCATCTTTCTTTTTCACAAACAGAACTGGTGCTCCCCATGGTGAAATGCTCGGTCTGATGAATCCCTTATTCAATAACTCTCGTAATTGCTTCTTTAGTCCTTCTAGTTCCACTAGTGCCATTTTATAAAGTAGTTTGGATACTGGCTTAGTACCAGGTACCAAATTAATACAAAATTCCATCTCTTTATTTGGTGGTAACCTTGGTAAGTCATCCAGGAAGATATCAGGAAACTCCCTGACTACTAGGATATCTGTCAACTCCGGATGTGCCCTACCCATACCAACCACATAAGCGATGAAAGCTTCACATCATTACTCATTTCGTTAGTACAATCATTCACTCCTTTAGTTTTAACCATTACATTCTTTCATCACTTGTCAAAACATACTATGCACTTTTCAGGGGTGGAAACATCATTATCTTAAAATAGTAATCTAATAACATAGTTTACAGCCAACAAATCTATTTTCAAATATTCCATCAAAACACTCATATTCCCTAGAATGAGATAGCTGGCTTATCATTTTCCCCCACTTTTAACTTACAATCTCTACAAACACATTCAGTTAGTTGACTATCATTCATAGGTGTAGAAATCAACAACATTCTATTTAATGATATAGGCTTTACATGCTTTGAAAACTTACGCGTAAATAAAGGCGATATGATAAATGCGTGGCACCAAGATCAATTAAAACAATTACTTCAATATTAACAATCAAGATGGTACCTTCCATCACATTAGATAAAGCATCAATAGTGTCCAGGTCTAAGCCATACATTAGCCATTGACCAACAACCTATTTCCCTCTTCTCTTCGGCTGTGGCCTTCTTTTTCGATGTAGAGGTATCAGTAAGGGCTTTCTCAAGCTCTTTGCCCCTCTGTGGGGTAGTCTCACCCTGGTCTGGGTAATCATTGAATAGATGGCCCGTCTTACCTATCTAAACGCATGTTTTAGTCAATAAGATGCGGAGCCTACTTCTGTGGTATCTACCACACATCTTACACTGCTTAGTAGCAGCTCGGGGTCCTCCAATCACAATGCCCCTCATAGGTGCTAGAACTGGATACACTAGGGCTTACCAATTATCTTACCCCATGACTTATCAACTCTAAAACTCTTACCAGACGGCCTTTACCCCTCTCTGACACCTCTGTCATCCACTATTCTCTTTCTGTCTCTATTTCAACCCTTGTTACCTTTCCTAAACTCAGAGGCGTGTAACTCATAACCTCATTGACACCATGTGATCTGCGCACTGCCTCATCATAGGTAATGATATCTAACGGTGCCAATCAGACTCTGATACACGGTTTGAGCCCTTCCATGAACTTGCAGACCTTTCGACTCTAACTGTTCATAGTGTTTGGGTCACACCTGCCTAGGGATATAAAATGAGATTCATCCTCGTCAATCGATCTGTTCCTCTGGGTCAGAGTAAGGAACTCTATCCATAAATTCCCTTGAACAGTGTTTGAAATATACTGTCTCTAAAATGCATCCAGAATTATCTCTCATATCACCTCTGGATGTCTAACTCTTAAGATGGGTCGAGTAGACTTCCACCCATGCTCTGCCTCGTCCTCCAACATAAACGCATCAAAAGTCACTTTCTCGATCAACATACACCGATAGAACCCGTACAACTTCGCTATCTCATTCATCTAGTCCTCAACAGCTACTGGGTTCTTTACCTCTCTAATTACCAATGGTTTGAACTTTTAAAACTGTCACAACCCAAATTACCTAAAAATCAGAGTAAATTTTTCGCTTTTTCGTTTATTATTTAATTCTTACATTTCTCTTATCATGACCATCCTACAAACAGTTGGGCTATGATTCGGTGTTAGTCACCTCTCACCTATTTACCATTCCATTTCCTTAATCATATTCACATATCAGAGTTTACTATCTTTTGATTTTAACTAAATACATACATAATGGTATTTACATAACCTTACATCCCCGACATCATATACGTTTACAGTACTGTCCATCACATATTTAGATACAAAACTATAAAAATGTGTATGCCTATCTCTCGATGGGAAGCAGTGGATACCAAGAATGCAAGTCCTCAGTCGCTCACTAACTATTGCGAGTATTCTGAAAAGATGGGAAAATAAGGGGGTGAGCAAACCACATGCTCAGTAAGGCAATTATGCAAGTAAGTAGATAGCTCCACTATCTATATGCTCATATTGCCATGCCCTTAAAATCCATTTCTTTTCATTAAAATCTCAAGCACAAAACCATGCACACATCAATGACATAGTTTATCAAAATTATTTGTGCATATAGAAAGCATGTAATTCATGCATCAATAGCATTTTATATAACATCCTTAAATCATAATTAGTATGAAGTAAATCAAGATCATGCATTCTTTCATGTCATGTAAGACAAATCATGAATTTGAAATGAAAGCATGGAAAACATCATCATGCTACTGCATTCAAATCATTTCATTAAAACTGCAGTATAAACTAACCCTTCTGGGTCAATCATCTCATAAAACAATTTATTAAAATTCATTATAAAACTTCGGTTATAAAACCACCCTTCTTTTAGGGTCACATATCATAAAATCCTCTAAAACATATATTAGCATAGTAAAAAAAATCATAAAATTAGGGGCCTGACCCTTCCCTCGGGTCTACCCTAGTCTATCGAGACCACAAGTTATATCATGTGAGACATGTAGGTGACTATATCAGTAACAACGAGGATTATGGCCATAACCTAGTGATCCCTGGTAACACGGTACCTAGTGTGCGGGGTATCACACCTGACACAGGAGGTGGGTCGGTCCTACCTACCAGAATAGCATAACATCAGGATTGCGAGGGCAAGACTTGCTACCTCGTGGCTAATGCCACTCCACTCCAACAATCCCCACAGTACAGCGTACTCCGCATGACATACATGGTACAACATAGTTCATGAACCTAAGCTCAGTCAGGGGTGCCTGCAATAGGTCTTATCCACACATACCATCTCTGTCTCAGTATGCACGTGTGGCATATAATCTCACTGTGACACAGAGTCTATAGGAGGCTCCAACACGGCTATATGCATGTCATATAAATCCCTATGCGAGTGAAGCTCTAGCACGACACTATGCATATTCATGATATAAAAAAATCTCGTCCGAGCGAAGCTCTAGCACCGTTTCATAAGAATCAGTAAAATCTGCATACAAGTAGCACTCAAGTACGACTTTAAAATGAGTTATAAATCCATATAAAACTTCGTGCGGGCAAGCTCTAGCATGGTGTTATGCATGACTAAATCAAAGCTCGTGCGAGTTACACTCCAGCACGGCTTTATGCATAAATAAATCAAATCTCATGCGAGTTACACTCCAGCACGACTTTTATGCAATTATCATATCCAAACAGGATGCGAGCTAAGATCCAACACCTCTCATGAATGTCAAATCATTAAAACTAGTGCGAGCAATCGCTCCAACACCTTTTTATGCAAATTAAGACAAAAACAAATCAAAACATTCAAAACAGAGTGCGAGCTAAGCTCCAACACCTCTCATGCATTTCACAATAGTAAAATCAGTGCGAGCAACCGCTCTAGTACATTTTATGCACACTCACAAATGCAGATATAGTGCGAGCTATGTGCCAGCACTATCTGTTTTCATATAAACTTGATAATTGGCCTATTTTCCAAAAAAAATTCATTTAAATCTAAATAACACTTACGTAGTGTTATCTTGTGAAATTTATACAATTACTGGCAATCTATTGATTTGCCTTAAAAACCAAGAAAATTCCTTAATTTAGAAAATTTCTTAAATCATGCATTTCATGCATGTCATGCTTTCACCATCCTTAGGTGAACTTCCCTCAATAGGGGTAAAATAGTCTTTTCCTATTTCGAGTCCCTAAAATCTTTAAACCATTTTTAGGACCTTTGTACAATATCAATGTATACATACATATTCAGTGTATACAAAAGCTATTTAAAGTACGTGTAGCTACCTCTAGTTACTCACACAATTCCCTTACCTCATTTTTCTGTACAGTCTGACCTTTACACTGATGTCTCGTCACGCAATCCGATTTGCTCCCAAATCCAATCTCCAAAACTGCGGATAAATATTCATCAGGTTAAATACAATATAATTAATTCTATTTCATATTTTTTGGGCTTAATTTAAATCATTGGGCCCGTTTACCCATATTGGGCCCGATTGTACCATAATGGGCCTTAATCGGCCTTAAGCCAATTTTTCACTTATTATTCATATTATCGAGGCCTATTAGGCTCATTGGGCCCATCAGTATTTATTGAGACTCGTTATAAACTCTCTGATAGCTTAATTAATTATTTACGACAATTTATCTCTAATTCCAGAATATAATTTATTTCATGCAGAATTTAAATCCGTAATTTATGCGGTAAATTTCTAACACGCATAATGATGTAAATTATCGTAAATAAGAGTTACTTACCCGAGATTCCATGATAGTACATAAATCGAGGCTATCTCGAGCTCTTGTTTGACGTCAATGGTTGAGCTACACAATTAAATATTTTTTCGGGTAAACTTCCAATCGAATATTAATCAAATTAAATATTCCAAAATTTAAATCGGTCAATTTCAACCACTTACTGACTTACCCGTAGCTCGATTGCATCACTGAAATTTTTTCCAATTTTTCCTCTTTTTCTTTCCTTTTTTTTTCTTTTTTCCTTTTCTTTTTGGCTGAACCGGTCCGATCCGGTTCAACTCGATTCAGATCGATTCGGTCTAGCCGATTCAGTCTGGTTCGGCCAATTTAGGGCTTCGTCGGCTGGTTCTCCACCGGTTTCCATCGCCAGTAGCTCCGCGGGGCCATCCGATGCATGGATCTGGGGTCGGTTTCATCCGAAGTTGGTCTAGCTCTTCTCTCCTTGCCGTCGATGCTTTTTCTATTTGGCCGCCGTTTTCGGCATTGCCGGCCTTTCTACTGGCTGGTGCTACCACCAATCATGCTGCCTACTCCTGAGGAACGCTCGGCTGGTGGTGGCTGGGCCTAGATCGGCGTCAACGTCGACGAAAGCTTCTTTCCTTCTCGGTTCTCTCTCTTTCCCTCTCTCGATCGTCGTTCGCCGTCGTTCGTCGGCTTGTTGGTACCGGTGGTGGCTCGGCTGGGCTTCCTTCGCCTGGGCTACCGTCGATCGCCTCTGTCGGTGCCGCAGAAGGGAAGCATCGACTTTCGTTTTTCCTATTTCGCGTTTTCACGAATTGTTCAGTTTTCAGTTTTTTTAATTTATTTTTATTTATTATTTATTTTTATTGTTATTTTAATCAATTAAATATTATTATTTTTGCCAAAATATCTAAAAAAATTTATATTTAATTCATTTAATCAATAAATGAATTTATTGGTATTATTTCGTCTTTCGGGATTATTTTTCGAATACTTTCGGGATTATTTTTCGATGTGAAAATTTCGGTTTATTCCAATAAATTCATATCTTGATCAATTTTACCCGATTTTTAATCATTTCTTCATTATTGATCAAGATTTTCAAATCCATTATTTTTAATTAAATTTTCTTATCTTGATTAATACCGAATTTCGATCTTTTGACCGTTTTACCTTTGCTCGTGTTCGGGAATCCCATTTCAATTCTTCATTTGATCTTTTCTCATTTCGTGTTTTAAATAAGATCGAGTCTTACAATCTCCCCCACTTAAAAAATTTGGTCCTCCAAATTAGAACCAAGTCAAATGGGTCCATAAACAACTCCGGGTACGTCTATCGCATCATACTCTTTAATTCACATGTGACCTTTTTCCCGAAGTGTAATACTACTAACATACTTAACTAGGGAGATCATATTAAACCTCAACATTTTCTCCTTCCGTCTAATACCCGAATCAATTTTCCAATCATACGTTATACTTTCATTGAGCTAAGCTGTTGGAGCTCATATTCGATCACATATGCTGGGTCCAGATAGTATTTCCAAAGCATCATTAGATGGGACACATTGTGGATGCCTGCTAATTTAGGTGGTAACGCCAACCTATAGGCCTTATCTCCCACTTTGTCCAATATCTCAAAGGATTCAATCTAACGAAACTCAATTTACCTTTTTTTCCGAATCTCGTTATGTCCTTATGCCATGTCCTAGGGGCATGTAACTTCCAACAATACTAATTCACCCTCGATGAATTCCAATGGTTTTCTATCTCTTGTCAGCATAGTCTTTCTGTCTGCTCTGAGATGTTCTTAATCTTTCATAATTTAATCTAAACATCCTCAGAGATTTTTCTTACCAATTCGGGAACAATTCTCTATTTGTCACCCACTTCTTCTTATCCAAGTCGGGGAACAACCCCTACGACCATACAATGCCTCATATAAAGTCATCCCGATACTCGAGTGATAACAGTCATTATTGGTGAATTCGATTAGTAACAACTGATCATCCTAGGAGCTTATTAAATCAATGGCACACGCTCTCATCATATCCTCTAGAACCTGTACAGTCCTCTCTGACTGACCATCTGTCTGAGGATGAAAAGCTGTGCTTACACTCAATCGGGCTCCCAATAGCTTCCAACAATATTCCTAGAAGTGGGAAGTGAAGCGGGAATCCCTATCTGATATCATGCTCACTAGAACGCTACATAATGTTTCACAATCTTTTTGTTCACATAAATCCGCCTACGCACTTAGAGTATCTAGGGAATTTCATAACCTGAAGGTGGGTAGATTTAATGAATCTATCGGCTATCACCCAGATAGCCTCGTGATTCATCCGGGTCCTCTGTAACCTATCACAAAATTCATGGGAACTTGTTCTCTTTTCCATGTCAATATAGGTAGATGCTGTAATAACTCTGCAGACGTCTAGTACTCTACCTTAATCTGTTGACATACGAGACACTTCTCCACAATCTCTATAATGTCTTTTTTTCATATCTGACTATCAATACCTTTTTAAGAGATTTCAATATATTTATTACTTCCCGGATGCACTATATATCCCGAAGAGTGAGCTTCTGTCAAGAACATTATCTCATCAACTGTGGTCTTGGGGAGCACTTATACTATCTCTGAACCTCTGTAAGTCATCATCACTGACTGTGAACTCTGTCACTATACCCTTTTGAATCTGACCCACACTATCGGCACCATGCCAGTCATCACGCTAAGCCTGACAAATCCAGTCAGTCAAATCCGATTCTAACCTTAGGCTAGCTGTCACAAAATCACCATTATCATCAGAAAGGATCACATCACTATTGAGGCTCACAACTGCTCTAGTAGCTCGCGTTCCCTGACCATCATATGTAATACCATCCCGAAGGTCTTTCTGCTCAAGGCATCAGCCATTACATTAGCCTTTCTTGGGTGGTACAATTTCCACAATCATAATCCCTCAAAAGCTCTAACCCTCTATGTTATCCCATATTCTACTTTTTCTGTGAAAACAGATACTCAAGACTTTTTATGATCAGTGCATACTTGACATTTCTCACTGTGTACATAGTAGTGCCATATACTCAGTACAAACACCACCGCTGCCAACTTTAATTCATGGGTCAGATAGTTTCTCTCATGGTCCTTGAACTATCTGGATCCATAAATGTAAACACCACAAATTTTCTGTATTTAGATTAGACATATATATATATATAATAAATAGAAATATGTTATAGGGAAATATATGAATACATATGTATATATTTGTTAGGTTGGGAAAAAAAAAATGAAGGATAAAAATAATTACAATAAAAATATATATATATATATACATGTAATTTTCCAAGAATGAAAATATAATTAAAAATATACATATATATATATATAAAATAATTATAATAATACAAATATAACATATATAATAAAAAAGTATAATATATAAATATAAATATAAATATAAATAGATATATATAAATAATATATATATGATAAAAATAAAAAAAAATAATAATAAAAAAAATAAATAAAAATTAATTAAAAGAAAAAAAAAGAAAAACTAAAAAAAAAAAAAAGGGGATCGCGCGATTGTCGCGCGATCCCAAATAGAAAACCTTCCCCCCCCCCCTGTTCATCTTCTCTGTTACAGCCGCCGGCAACCCCTCCCGCTGTTCATCCCACTGCAGGCCACACCCCTTCACGCCGACGATCCTTCCCTCACCGGTAGACGGAACCGGGCCCAAGTTAGCAACGATCGGCCTCCTTTCTCTTCCCCTTTTCGTTCGTCGAACCCGAGCCTTCCTCTCTCCTTTTTCGCTCGCCGGCGACTAAACCAGAAGACTGTCGGCAGCCTTGCATTGCCCGGACTCCGAACTTCCTTCCCCTCTGACTGCCGGCCACCATTCCTTTTTTTTCCCTCTTCATCGCCTGGAAACAAAACGGAAACAGAGGGATTTTCCTCTGTTTCGTGTTCTGCGACAACGAAGAAGACCGACGCCGGCCTTCCACTGAACCCGAGCCCAGCAACCTCCCATCGCCTGTCCTACCCGTCCGGCCACCCTGTTCCGACGCCACAGTACATCTACAGTGGCAGTATACCAGAAAAAAAATATACCCAGTTGATATTCTCCATCTTTGCACCAGTTAATTCCTAGGTAAAAACCCGAATTTTATTTAGTTTAATGTATGTATAATTGTATTACGAAAGCATGATGTTGTAGGAATTAATTGAAATACAAGCATGTTTAGTGTAGGTTAATTTGACAAAAATTGGAAAGATGAGAAGTAGAAATATATATAATGAATATTTATTTATTTAGGTACATGTACAAATAAGTCTATATAATAAATTGGGTATGCTAGTATTTGTACAAAAAATGTGTATATGCATATGTGATAAGGAAAAATGGAAAACAATGATAATATATATATATAGATATAGTTATTTATTTAGGTGCATATACTTGTAGGGGTATGAAAGGTGAATGTGTGCAAGTATATGTATATACACAAAGAATGTATATATATGAGATAGGAAACATGAAAACAATAAAAGTATATTTATATAAATACATATAGGAGTGTATATATATATATATATATATATATAAATATGTATTTTTATGCGTGTATACTTGTGGATGTATGTAATAAAGGTATACGGTAATACTTGTAGGAGCAAATATATCAATAGTGAAGAAATATATAAACGTGCGTGTTGGCCTAAGGATATACAATAATACGTACACACGCAGTAGTGACGCTAGGTTACGATTTTAACGCAATTCGGACAATTCGTGTGGATAAGATGCTAAGTAAACGATTTCGTTGTAGGTGAATCGTAGAAAGGATTAAAGGAGGTACTAGGAGACGTCACCGTTCAAATTCGAGATACCCGATAAATCGAGGTAAGGGGTATTACTTAACTTAGTTCTGATATTGGATTCTTATTTCATTGAGAAATGATTTTATGAAAGAGCATATGATTTAAAATGATTTATCAATGCGTCCATACTTGCGAAACTGTTTACAAAACATGATTTCGTTTTACAAAATGTTCGCTAGAACATCTATGTTTATGAAATAAACTTTCGAATTATGAAAATACTTGAAAGTTTTATGATGGCTTGAAAACCCATATTTACACTTTGAAATGGAACTTTTGACGTTTTCAAAAGTATTTACGAAAAAGGAAAATATGTTTTGAGACTTAGGCTTCATGCTTGGCTACTTCTCGTGGTGTTCCGGCTCCACCACTTGGGGTGCCGGTACGTAGGCCCCTTTAGCACTTGACTCGACCTGTATGGAAGATGTCGTGCTACTGGTGGTTTATGATGATGTTTTGGTAGTATCTCGTGCCCGCACAGCACGCAATTATGTTGCCCACACGGAGAGTGCCTTTGGTGCCCGTGTCCTAGCTATGTGCTAGTGAAAGTATGTAAGATGGATACTACCCATGTTTTACGAAAGAGCTGTACGACCCTGATCCAGTCTACAGCCACTTACCATGGCCATAGGTATGATGACTCTCCAATGGAGAATGACACGTATCGCATGACTTAGTTATAGCCTAGTTTCCTCGATTTTAACTATAAAATCGATTATGAGAAGTTTATGAAATGATTACGAAATATGCATGAGAAGTTTATGAAATGATTACGAAATATGCATGAGATGTTTATGAAATGATTACGAAATATGCAAGAGTTGTTTATGAAATGATTATGAAATATTCATGATATGTTTACGAAATGATTTATGAAATGTTCATGAAAATGATTAAGCATGTTAATGGTTTTATTGACACGCATGTTTTATGACGTTTATGCATGAAATGAAAATTTCTATATTTTATTTAGTTTCGTTCCATGAACTATTTCAAATACTTTTATATGTCAGAACTGTTTTAAGAGTACTATCTTACTGGGCTTTTCCCCAAAAGCTCACCCCTCTACCTTCAGATCAATTGCAGTGAATCTATAGACGCTATCTGCCGCGTACACGACGTAAGCTGCTGGGAAGAACTACCCTAAGCTACTTTGTACACGCGAAAGGTATACATTTACATTCCTGTACCAGACATAATTGTATGCACAGACATATATTGGAATTATCAGTTGGGATGTAATTTTGTAAGGAACGATGTAAACATTACTACCTTGGGATTATATTTCGAGATTACTAGTATTTAAATCGAAATAGATGCATTGTGTGGTAGAGATGGATTTGGAAAGTATGCTTGGTAGTTGTGGATATCTAGGATTGTGGAATACAATTGATTTGCAGGTGGGTAGGCTTATATATAAGTCGTTATGCTGCCGAAATTTCTATCGGCAATATAAGTTAAAATATGAAAATCAATTATAAATCACGAGAAAAGAATTAGGAAAATGTTTCGACACTGTACAGGAATACAACCTAAGTGAATTGGGGAATAAGTGGGTGAATTAAATTCAAAAAAAAAAAATTTATCTCGAGTTTTAAGGGTCAAGGGTCGTTACAATAAATGACTATCTTCCCATTTTTACATCAATACACAGCCCAATCCTTATTTTGAGGTATCCATACACACTCAAACCTCTTAAGCTGTTAGTCATGGTGAGAATACTTACGGTGGTCAGTTCATTACTTCAATATACCAAAACTCACTGAAGCCATTTTCATACTTATCATCCCACTCGTATACAATCTTTTCCCGAATGAGATGTGCCAACTGAGCAGCCAATTTCGAGAAACTCTCAACAATTCATCTGTAAGACAGTTTTCTGTTGCTACTCATGCTCTTCCCTGGACTTCGAATACATCGAAATATCATCGCTAAAGATGACAACCAATCGGTCCAGGTAAGGTTTAAATACTTCATCGTAGTTGAGTTCCACTAAATATTTCAATCACCCATATCCTTGACTTATGTACGCATAAACGTATAATGTCATTTTGAAATCGCTTCCGTTCAAGATACTAACCCACGTCATTTCATTTTTCTTATATTAACGACTTTTATAAAATTTTAATTTTTTTAAAACCTTCATGATTAATCGAATTCTATATTTCTTTATCGTACCAGTAAAGGAACCTAAAATTTAAATGTATATATTACGACTGTCGATTTTAATTTATAGGTATGTGTGCGCTTCTAGACGCTGTCAAGTCTTCAGGCGGGGAGGTATTTTGAAATACCTTTATTAACCCTCAGTCTTGACCACATGGACTGGGTGTGGATATATCCTCCCCTTATCCTTGGTCGCAATTTATATTCACTACATATCGTTTAATCCAAATTAGAGGTGGAAAACAGGCGGGCTCGAGCGGGTACGGTTCGGGTTCTTTTTAGGTTCGAGTTTTTTTGGGTTTGGGCTTTTTCGGGTTCGATTATTTTCGGGTTCAGGCTTTTTCGGGTTCGGGTTTCTTCGGGTTCGGTCCAGGTTCTAGTTAGGTGGGTTCAACGGGCCGGTTTGAAATATTTTGAAATTTTATTAGTTATAATTTTTTTTAAAAAAATTTTGATTGTGATAATTAATTTAATTTTCATATGATTTTATATTTTAATATATATTTTAATAAATATTTATATAAAAAAAGTTCTATATTTTAATATTTATTATTTGACAAAAATCATTTACTCTTTTTTAATTTCCTACAATATTTACTATAAAATAGTAGATATAATTATATTCATTAAATGCAAAAGAAAATATTAAATATAGATATTATAGGAAGAAAAGTACCAATTAATATTATCATTTACCAAAAAAATGATTAATATGAATAAATGGTCAATTAATTAGCTCTATTTTATTTCTAATTTATTTTTTATTTGTACATAAATCATAATTAAAATTATTGCATTAAATATAATCGTTTACATTAATTAATCAAATGTCTCATCAAAAATTTAGAATATTGAATTAAAAAAATTATATATTTTTAATATTTGATATAATTATATCATATACAATTATACACTATACCATATGAGTGATATTTTGTACTTGATATAATATACTAAAAAAATATATTTATACAAAAAAACTTTGTGAGCTTAAAAAAAAGCATAATATAAATAATTATGAAATTAAAGTAGATAATTATGATTAAAATAATAAATTTTCAAATATTAAACAGAAGTCACTAAAATTAGATTAATAAAAGTTTCAATATTTTTTTTTTATTTCCTTTGTTAGTTTGTTTTTAGTTTTACAGATTTCCTCCAACTTCTAGATGCTATCTTCTTCACTTCTTTTCTAAATGAATATTTTGCTTATTTCCTTGGCCTTGGCCAAGAAAAATTGAAAAGCATAAAAAATCTGACTGGACTACAAATATAATCTATCTATAGAATAATTGAAACTGTTGATAGGCTTTCAAAGAATAAGAAAATAAGGGATATGATTTCGTGATAAATTATTAAATTATTGTATAAAATGAAATAAAATGAATATTGCACGTTAATGTATATATATAATTAATTTAATAATTTTCAAACAGAATTATCATATTATATAATAACATGGTTAAAAAATTAATTATTTATTATCAAAATTATTATTAAAATAAATATTTACTAATTAGTTATCATATATAAGTATAACAAATTATTAATTTTTAATAAATTAGTTACATAATTTAAATAAAAAATTAACTTAAAATAATCATTTTGCACAATCAAGTAATGATGCATGTTTATCTTGATCGCCACGTTGCATAATGCACAAGAAAAATATCTACTGATATTATTCTAGTTGTCACGACCCTCAACTTACCAAAATACGTACAAATTTTTCGCATTTTCATGCATCAATCCCTTAATCATCATTCCTCGATCGTGAACAACCACACACTTAACAGTTGGGCTGTGTGTCGACGTCTAACTCACTCCACCATACCAATTCAATTTAAAACATTATTTATGAGTAAACACTTGTATAAATGTATATATATCAGAGTTGTTACATGTGTTTACATTGTTTTACATCCCCAGTAGTTACATACAAAATGCTACTGTGCTGTGTCTAGTTTAGATACAAAATAATCCAAGTGTGTATACCTTTAGCGATGGGATGCAGCGGATTACCAAAAGGGAACGCCTCCAGTCACGCTTACTCTATACTCAAATCTCTGTAGAGAGGGGGAAAATAAGGGGGTGAGCAAACCACACGCTCAGTAAGGCAATCATGCGAACAGGTAGATACTGCACTATCTACGTGATCATGATGCCATGCTCAAAAGCATTTAATTCATTGTTTATCTCAAAACATGAGTGTATGATTGTGTTAATGGTATGTAAAGCATTCATGCTATTAAAATTCAGTGCACATTTCAACTCAAAGCATGGTCTATATCATCATGCATAATTCACAATAAAAGCATGGCATTAAACATCATGCATTTTTCTCAAATAGCATGGCATTAACCATCATGCATTTTCACAATAAAGCATGGCATTAAACATCATGCATACGTGCACTTTAAAACCATTAACAAATCAATTCAACACTGGTCAGGTCTCAGCCCATCCCTCGGACTTTCCTGATCCACAAATCATTTCAAACATGGATTTATTCTCAAATAGCATTAGACATGTGAGATAGGCAGTTCAACAATAGGTAATAACCTCAAGGCCTATGTACATAACCTGTGATACCGGCTACACGGATCAGGTGTGCGGGATATCACCACCATCTGCTTCCACACGGGAGGTGGGTCAAATCCTACTCGCCGGTCCATAGCAGATCTCGTCCGAAGACGGCACATCACATCACAACACGGTACAATGTACTCCATGCTACATGCACGGTACAACGTACTCCGTGGACCCCCAGCCTTATCCCTCGTTCGGGCTCATCAGCTGTTCCTCCAACCCTTATCCCTCGTTCGGGCTCATCAGGTGGATCTCTAACCCTTATCCCTCGTTCGGGCTCATCAGGTTGTTTTAACATGCCATGTCTCAAAACAATGCACGTGTGAGCCTATTTAATCGATATGACACCAAGTCTACTCGAAGCTCCAAACACGGCAACATGCAAAGTGGGCATCCAGTGCGAGACAAACTCAAGCACAATGCCAAAACAATATGAAATCCATGTGAAAACTAGTGCCTCATGCACTCTTTCATACTCACGAAATCATGTAGGTGGCTCAAAACTTGCAAAATGTGGCTATCAAATCCAAAACATACTCATTTCTTTTGCAAATCATTTCAATGTTAGCCAACCTACCAATCATTTACTAAAAAGCAATAAAACATGATTTTCAAAGCAATATGCTTTTGTTTTCATGCACATTTCTCAAACTCCCAACTTTTACCCTTCAATCACCCAACAACAACATTTCCTAATCTCATGCATTCTAGCAAAACATTTATGCGCCCAAATTGCGCACAATATCTCTAAGAGTCCACACAATTCCCTTACCTCGATTTACTTGGTGTGACTCCTTTCTTTTTAGCTTCTCACGCTCTTGGCTCAACTCGCCTCGGCGTATCCTCGGAAGCTGCGATTCATTCATTAAATCGATTGAGTTAACGTATTTAACCCACAATTGACCTCACTAGTCAACGTTATTTACTTATGCATTTTACAAATGCCTTAACCCTCATTTTACCTCTTTTAGGTAAACCTCACAATTTATTCACTAACCACATCTTAAAATCATACCACAATCACTATTAATGATTTCTACATATCTCATTCATCATTAATCTCCATCAATTTCACTTTCTCACACTAAACCATTTCTAGGTCAAAATCATTCCAATGCATTCTAGATAGTTTCTAACCATCCATACTCATGCCAAACAACTCCAAAATCAATTTAAATAAACAATGTACCATAGTTGGAGTGTTAGAATCTTACCAAATTTGATTTCTCTTCTTGCTCCAATGGCAATGCCCTTAACTTCTTCAATATCAACAATGGGAAAATGCCTTCCAACTATGTTGTTCTTCTCTTTGATAGGAACAACTTTGCCTCTAATGGTCTCCCTTCAAACCTCACTGAAAATGGCTGATTTTAGAGAGAGAAAGTTAGGTTTTTGGGTTGGAAGTGGAAGGTTTGTGTTTTTTTCCCGAATTTTCTGATTTCCAGCACTCCTTATATAGAAATAGCTTGAGGAGATCGATCTGGTCCAAGAGGAGATCGATCTGGTCCCTTAAAATCCCTCTTTTTCACGGCATTTTTAAGCCTGAGATCGATCTGTCGAAGCATGAGATCGATCTGTTGAGGCATGAGATCGATCTGCCGAAGCATGAGATCGATCTGCTCCCAAACAGAGAGCTAAGGAGATCGATCTGGTCCATTGGAGATCGATCTGTTCTATTCTTTCGCCCAAATAAGAGCATTCTGGCTCTTCCAAATCGATCTCTCATCCCATGAGATCGATCTGCCCTTCAAAATTTCCAGATTTCCTCTGCAACAACACTTACCAAACATCCTTAATTTGCTACCATGATCATTCCTTCATTCATTCATCTTTGAGACTTGAAAATGGCATCCATCCTCACTTCATACACATTAAAACTTGTGTAGGATCTTTGTATGACCAATGGTACTTAATATAAACAAAAATGGAAGTGTACATCTTATGCAATTCTACTTCCATTTTACCAAACTATTCATAATCCATTCTACACACATTCTCCACATGTTTAAGTCCATTTCTACACATTCATACATAATGAAACTTGTATGTACGATTATCACTCTCATCACAAGTGTGTACATTACTTATGGACTTACATCACATATACTTCACTTATGAATTCATAGTACCACTCCATTTACATTTCTATGTACATATACACCATTATACATATACGGGGTCTCACACTAGTGGACTAGTATATATATGAACCGATAAGGTAGGCAAATAAATAAATAATCATATATGCTTAACAAAATTATACCTAATTAATTGTTATCAATTCGTTTTAAAATATACCTAATTAAAGCTCTATAATTGTAGCTAAATTCTCAATTGATAGATGCAATTAGTTTAAGTTTGCGAAAATTATTAAATATCATATAGGAGTTTAAATAAAATAGGTAAACCAAAAAGTTGATATAATTTAATCATAGTGATTATAGGACAAAATATAATTAAAAGGATGAAATATAATTAATGGCAATGGAGATGAATGAAAAATTTTGTAAGTATTGAGATGATTACACTCGGGTGTTGTCTTTTGGAGCTATACTTGATCCTAGGTTCAAGTTGCAAATTTTGCAATTTCTTTTCATAAAATTGGGTGTTGAATATGAAAATAAGTGGATGGATATTTTGGAAGAAATGAAACTACTTTTCAAGGAGTATGAGAATCAAAATAATCTTCTTTTTCAATCATTCATGACGACCGAGGATAAAGATCAAAGCAATAGAAGAAATATTTCTGAAGATTTGACTGTAAGTTTATTTTTTTTTAATTTTTTGTTCAAAAGTTTAATATAAATTGCTTTTGTAACTTATTAAATTATTATTTTTTTATATTAAGTAATTCTTTTTTGAGTTTTAATTTACATTTGTTATTATAATTTCATATATGAACTTATTTTGTTATTGTAGGGATTTAGAAGCTTCAATTCTGGATCTCTTTTATATAGATTAGTGTTAGATGTATATTTGAATGAACCAAGAGAAGATTATGAGATTCAAATTGATGTTCTTGATTATTGGAAGAAAAATCAATTTCGATACCCTATACTTTCACTTATGGCTAAGGATATATTGAGTATTTCAATTACCACAATTGCATCTGAATCAGCATTTAGTATGGGTGGTAGAGTTATCAACAAATGGAGAAATTGTCTCACAACACATAATGCATAAATTTTGATTACCACTCGTAATTGGCTGTATGGATATGATATAGATCAAGATGGTAAGATTTTAGTGTCATTATTATTTTATTAATTTTTTATTATTTAAATTCTTATATGATTATTTTTATATATTTTATTAGATGAAGAAGATGAAATAATGGGATTTGGAAGGAAAGTTGGATTAAATTGAACTAGTTGGTTTATGGAGGAGGATGAAGAGTTCTAATTGCAATGTATGTTGATATTTTATTTCTTACTACTTATATTGTTAAAAAATTAAATTTTTTTTATTAAGAGTAATTATGATTGATCATTGCCTCATTAATCTTATTTGAAGACAGTGTCGCTCTTAGAGAGTTTGGTTGCTTTCTGCATTTACAATCTTTCCGAGCATGTTATTCATCAAGCCGCTAGCGTTGAATGGAATGATCGTATTTTCATGTTTTGTTCTTCATGCAATGTAAGACTAGGGATTGGTTTCTCCATGGCTAGGTGGCTATGTATGAGAATGATTGTATGTTTTCTATTTTGTTGTTTTTGTAATGTTACATGTCATAGCTTTAAGTGTTTAATGTTTTCTTTGCTGGTTTGTTTTTTACTATATTGGACTAATTTAGAACATAACAATCATTGACTTGTTAATGGCATGAGAATTTGGATGCAAACATGTCATAGTTGAGTCTGAATCTTTTTTTGCAGTGAAAAAGTTATTACAACCTTTAAAAGGGTATGATCCCCTCTTTCAATTTTCAATTCTTATTTTTAGCATAATCACCATTTAAAAAATAAATTACTATTTTTCTATTTACGAGTTATAGGAGTCAAAATTTAAATTCTAATTTTGTTAATAATGTATTCAATGTTTTATACGAAATATCAAATTTAAATAAATGTTACAATTATATAATGATTTATATATATATTTGATTTATTATTTTATTAAAATTAAAATTTTAATATGAAATAAATATAATAAAATAGTATAATAATTGTTTTTATAATAAAATCAAATGTTATATTTAATAATATATTTATTATTACAAATATAATAAGCATAATATTGAAAATTATTTGATATTGAATATTATATTGTGTTTTAAAATAATTTTATTTAATAATTGAATGTAAATATTTAATATTTATTTTGTTGATAATAAATTATTGATATAATTATGTAATAAATAAATAATGATTGTTTTAAAATTTTATAAATTTTAATTAGAAAAAGTGTATTATTTATTTATTTATTTTTTTTTAATATAATAATTATATAATTATAATTCGGGTTTTCTCGGGTATCAGATCGGGCTGATTTCGGGTTCGGGTCATATCAGGTTCGGGTTATGTTGGGTTCGGGTTTTTTCGGGTTCGAGTTTTTTCGGGCTCGGGCTTTTTCAGGCTCGGGTTTTATCGGGCTCGGGCTTTTTCGGGTCGGGCTTTTCTCGGGCTCGGGCCTTTGACTTTTTGGTCAATTCGGTTCGATCTCGGGTTCGGTCTCGGGCGGGCTCGGGCCAACTTTTACCAGCTCTAATCCAAATTACTTTACATATCAAAGATATTCTTACCTTGCATACGCCTCTTATTCCAATATATCTTGTATTCAGGATCTATCACATCTCAAAACTTATCTCCTTTCATATATCACTTATAACAAACTCTTTCATTACTTATTAAAACTTATAATACACTTTTCAGGGGTGAAAACATCACTATCTGAGGATAGAAATCTGAACAACATAGTTTGCAGCCAAATCAATTTATTCTTAAATATACTTCAAAATTATTCATATTTCATTGAATAAAATCGGCTGACATATCCTTTTTCCCCCATTTTCAACTTATAATCCATATACCCATATTCAGTTAGGGAAAATTATCTAACCATTATCATCTTGTCTAAGGGTACATGCTTCACATCTTTCACTAGCTTATAAGCAACTGAAGGCGGTATGAATAAATGCGTGGCACCAGGATCAATTAAAATAATTACATCATTATTCACAACCAGTGTGGTATCTTCCACCACATCTGATGAGACATCAATAGTGTCCTAGTCCAAGGTATACACTCGCTCTTGTCCAACATCTTATTTTTCGTGGTAACTACCACATATTCTACACTGTTCCGTAGCAAGTCGGGGTCCTCGAATCACAATACCCCTCAAAAGTACCGAAATTGGATACACTTGGGCCTTACCAATCATCTTACCCCTTGACTCGACCACTCTAATCTCTTACCAAACTACTTTTTTCCTGTTCTGACATCTCTATCATCCTCTATTCTTTTTCTATATCTATCTCGGTCCTTACTACCTTTCCCAATCTCAGAGGCGTGTAACTCATGATCTTAATCACACAACTGTAGTCTAGGCACTGCCTCGGCATAGGTAGTGATAGCTAACGGCCCAATCGGACTCAATTTGACAATCTGAGCCCTTCATGAACTTTCAGACATTCTGACTCTCACTGTTCATAGTGTGGGGGTCATAACTGGGCAGGAATATAAACTGAGATTTATACTCATTAATCAACCAGCTCCTCTGGGTTAAAGTAAAGAATTTTATCTCTAATTTCCTTTAAGCAGTGTCCGAGATATTCTGTCACCGGAATACATGTAGAATTATTTTCTCATGTCCAATTTAGATGTCTAACTTTTAAGATGGGTCGAGTGGACTTCCACCAATGCTCCGACTCGCCCTCAAATCTCATACATACACCGAGCAATTAGCTCCCAAAATTCTCCACACTCCGCTCTTACCTCGCGAAGCGTGTCTCAATACTGTCCGGTCTCTCTGTCGGACTTTGTTCGATCTCTCTGTCGGACTCTGTGGGACATGCCCAACATCAGCCTCCACTTCAACCTCATCTTGAGTCTCATGTGGCGACTCAGTTCGGCTCTCAGGCCTACCTAAACGGCCTTGAGCTTATGTACTCGCTCCCCTACCATAGCGGCTATCAGTTAATGAGTCTATTCTTGCATTCAAAACAAATTCTTAGCTGCAATTTCATCTTGATATACACAATTATTTCTAAACAATGCACAGTACATGAGGATATAAACTTCCTTAACCACTAACACCGACTCATATCAGGCCAACTCAGCTCTGATACCAAAAACTGTCACGACCCAAATTACCTAAAAATCAGAGTAAATTTTTTGCTTTTTCGTTTATTATTTAATTCCTACATTTCTCTCATCATGACCATCCTACAAACAGTTGGGTTATGATTCGGTGTTAGTCACCTCTCACCTATTTACCATTTCATTTCCATAATCATATTCACATATCAGAGTTTACTATCTTTTGACTTTAACTAAATACATACATAATGGTATTTACATAACCTTACATCCCCCACATCATATACGTTTATAGTACTGTGCATTACATATTTAGATACAAAACTATATAAATGTGTATACCTGTCTCTCGATGGGAAGCAGCGGATACCAAGAATGCAAGTCCTCAGCTGCTCACTAACTATTGCGAGTACTCTGAAAAGATGAGAAAATAAGGGGGTGAGCAAACCACACGCTCAGTAAGGCAATTATGCAAGTAAGTAGATAGCTCCACTATCTACATGCTCATAATGCCATGCCTTTAAAATCCATTTCTTTTCATTAAAATCTTAAGCACAAAACCATGCATACATCAATGACATATTTTATCAAAATTATTTGTGCATATAGAAAGCATGTAATTCATGCATCAATAACATTTTATGTGACATCCTTAAATCATAATTAGCATGAAGTAAATCAAGATCATTCATTCTTTCATGTCATGTAAGACAAATCATGAATTTGAAATGAAAGCATGGAAAACATCATCATGCTACTGCATTCAAATCATTTCATTAAAACTGCAGTATACACTAACCCTTCCGGGTCAATCATCTCATAAAACAATTTATTAAAATTCATTATAAAACTTCGGTTATAAAATCACCCTTCTTTCAGGGTCACATATAATAAAATCCTCTAAAACATACATTAGCATAGTAAAAAAATCATAAAATCAGGGGCCTGACCCCTTCCTCGGGTCTACCCTGGTCTATCAAGACCACAAGTTATATCATGTGAGACATGTAGGTGACTATATCAGTAACAACGAGGACTATGGCCATAACCTAATGATCCCTGGCAACATGGTACCTAGTGTGCGAGGTATCACACTTGAAACGGGAGGTGGGTCGGTCCTACCTGCCATAACAGCATAACATCAGGATTGCGAGGGTAAAGCTTACTGCCTAGTGGCTAATGCCACTCCACTCCAACAATCCCCACGGTACTGCGTACTCCGCGTGACATACACGGTATAATGTACTTCGTGAACCCAAGCTCAGTCAGGGGTGCTTGCAATAGGTCTTATCCACCCATACCATCTCTGTCTCAGTATGCATGTGTGACATATCATCTCACTGTGACACACAGTCTACAGGAGGCTCCAACACGGCTATATGCATGTCATATAAATCCTTGTGCGAGCGAAGCTCTAGCTCGACTCCATGCATATTCATGATATCATAAAATCTCGTACGAGCGAAGCTCTAGCACGGTTTCATAAGAATCAGTAAAATCTGCGTACGAGTAGCACTCCAGTACGACTTTAAAATGAGTTATAAATCCATATAAAACTTCATTTGAGCAAGCTCCAGCATGGTGTTATGCATCATTAAATCAAATCTCGTGCGAGTTACACTCCAGCACGGCTTTATGCATAAATAAATCAAATCTCAGGCGAGTTACACTCCAACACAGCTTTTATGCAATTATCATATCAAAACAGGATGCGAGCTAAACTCCAGCACCTCTCATGCATTTCACAATAGTAAAATCAGTGCGAGCAACTGCTCTAGCACATTTCATGCATATAATGTCACACAAGTCGATGCGAGCAACCGCTCTAGCACATTTTATGCACACTCACAAACGCAGATATAGTGCGAGCTATGTACCAGCACTATCTGTTTTCATATAAACTTGATAATTGGCCTATTTTCCAAAAAAAAAAATCATTTAAATCTAAATAACACTTTCGTAATGTTATCTTGTGAAATTTATACAATTACTGGCTAATCTATCGATTTGCTTTGCTTAAAAACCAAGAAAATTCCTTAATTCAGAAAATTTCTTAAATCATGCATTTCATGCATGTCATGCTTTCACCATCCTTAGGTGAACTTCCCTCAATAGGGGTAAAATAGTCTTTTCCTATTTCGAGTCCCTAAAATCTTTAAACCATTTTTAGGACCTTTGTACAATATCAATGTATACATACAAATTCAGTGTATACAAAAGCTATTTAAAGTACGCGTAGCTACCTCTAGCTACTCACACAATTCCCTTACCTCATTTTTCTGTACAGTATGACCTTTACATTGATGTCTCGTCATGCAGTTTGATTTGCTCCCAAATCCAATCTCCAGAACTGTAGATAAATATTCATCAGGTCAAATACAATATAATTAATTGTATTTCATATTTTTTGGGCTTAATTTAAATCATTGGGCCCGTTTACCCATATTGGGTCGGATTATACCATAATGGGCCTTAATTGGCTTTAAGCCCATTTTTTACTTATTATTCACATTATTGAGGCCTATTGGGCTCATTGGGCCCATCAGTATTTATTGAGCCTCGTTCTAAACTCTCGAATAGCTCAATTAATTATTTACGACAATTTATCTCTAATTTCAGAATATAATTCATTTCATGCGGAATTTAAATCCGTAATTTATGCGGTAAATTTCTAACATGCATAACGATGTAAATTGTCGTAAATAAGGGTTACTTACCCGAGATTCCATGATAGTACAAAAATTGAGGCTGTCTCGAGGTCTCGTTTGACGTCAATTGTCGAGCTACACAATTAAATATCTTTTCAGGTAAACTTTCAGTCGAATATTAATCAAATTAAATATTTCAAAATTTAAATCGGTCAATTTCGATCACTTATCGACTTACCTATAGCTTGATTGCATCACTGAAATTTTTCCTAATTTTTTCTCTTTTTCTTTCCTTTTTTTTTCTTTTTTCCTTTTCTTTTTGGCTGAACCGGTCCGGTCCAGTTCAACCTTATTCATACCAGTTCGGTCTAGCTGGTTCAGTCTGGTTCGGCTAGTTCAGGGCTTCGTCGGTCGGTTCTCCACTGGTTTTTGTCACCAGCAGCTCCGCGGGGTCGTCTGATGCAAGGATCTGGGTCGGTTTTGTCTGAGGTTGCAGAAAAGTGGCCGGTCCGGCTCTACTCTCCTAGCCGTCGGTGCCTTTTCTGTTTGTCCACCATTTTTTGCGTTGCGGGCTATTCTACTGGCCGGTGCTGCCACCAATCGCGCCGCCTGCTCCTGGGGAACGCTTGGTTAGTGGTGGCTGGGCCTAGATCGGCGTCAACGCCGGCGAAAGCTTCTTTCCTTCTCGGTTCTCTCTCTTCCCCTCTCTCGATCGCCGTTCGTCATCATTCGTCGACTTGTTGGTGCCGGTGGTGGCTCGGCTGGGCTTCCTTCACCTGGGCTACCGTCGGTGCCGCAGAAGGGAAGCATCGGCTTCCGTTTTTCCTATTTTACGTTTTCGTGAATTCTTCAGTTTTCAATTTTTTTTCTTAAATTTATTTTTATTTATTATCTATTTTTATTATTATTTTAATCAATTAAATATTATTATTTTTTCCAAAATATCTAAAAAAATTTATATTTAATTCATTTAATTAATAAATGAATTTATCGGTATTATTTCATCTTTCGGGATAATTTTTTGAATACTTTCGAGATTATTTTTTGATGTGAAAATTTCGATTTATTCTAATAAATTCATATCTTGATCAATTTAACCTGAAATTTAATTATTTCTTCATTATTGATCAAGATTCTCAAATCCATTATTTTTAATTAAATTTTCTTATCCCGATTAATACCGAAGTTTGGTCTTTTGATCGTTTTACCCTTGCACGTGTTCGGGAATCCCATTTCAATCCTTCATTTGATCTTTTCTCATTTCGTGTTTTAAATAAGATCGGGTCTTTCAAAAACTGCCTTAACCTGACTAGCATATAGTCATATTCCAAATCATTACCACTCTGTTGTAGAGCTGTAAGCGAAGACGTATCCTAAACCAGTGGGGTGTTGGAGTCTCTATAGTCTGAGGCATTTGTTCAGGCTATGCAGCTGGGCCTTGTCAGCCCTCAGCTCCCTGCATAGACTGAGTAAACAACTCCAAAATATTCTCCACACTCCATTCTAACCTCGTGAAACGTGTCTGAATGTTATCCGATCTCACTGTGGGACCCTGTGGGGCATGCTCAACATCAGCCTCTACCTCAGTCTCATCCTGAGTCTCATGTGATGACTCAGTAGGACTCTCAGGCTTACCTCTACGGCCTCGAGTACGTGTACTCGCCTCTCTACCACGGCGGGTAACAAGCATAATGCCTAAATTCTTGCATCTATAACCATTCATTAGTCTAATCCCATCTCGGTACACACAGTTATATCTAAACGAACTACAGTAATATGGGGATGTAACTTTCCTACTTACTAATAACGACTCATATCAGGCCAACTCAACTCTGATACCACCTCTGTCACGACCCCTTTTTACCTAAAATCGCTACAAATTTTTTACTTTTTCTTTTCCTTTCCCAGTCGTGAACATTCTCACCACCAAACAGTTGGGCTATAAGTCAGTATTAGTCACCCTTTACCATCTACCATGCCATCTATCTTTTAATTTAGTCAAAAGCAAACACGTATACTTTATAATTGAGGTTTTATACTTATACAAGTTTACTAATATTTACATCCCCCATTTTACATTCCAAAATAATTATTGTGCTATTACATGTTTAGATACAAAATGATACCAATGTGTATACCTCTCAGTGATGAAAAGCAGTGGATACCAAGATGCAAGTCCTCAGCCACTCACTAACTACTATGTGCGCTTTGTAGAGGGGGAAAATGAAAGTGATGAGCTAACTGATAATTCTATGAAAATAAAGTTATTTATACTTAATTTCTTAATTAACTATTTTAATCCCCATATTTTTTTATTGATTATCCCCTCATTTTAATTAAAATTCTCATGTTTGCAGATAAATTAAATCCAGATGAATTTCAATCATTTCAGTAGAAAATGGACTAAAAATGAGCTAAAAAGGAGATTGGATCACTACCATTTCATCTTGTAGCATGAGTCACCATTCTTCTTGACACATGTTATGCTAAGAGTCCATATTTTATTCACATTTGAAGGATAAGATCAAGGACACCTTAGCCACCTCATGGAAGACACAAGCCATGCCACCTTGCACATCCAAGTGGACAAGAAGAGCAATGACATGGAAATATCTTCTCTAGAAGCCAATGTGTGAAGATAAGTGGCCAAACAATGTCAACTCATCTAGGATTAAAATTCCCCTTTGTACCCCCATTTTGTGTGTATAAAAAGAAAAAGATGAGACAATTTTAGGGAGGAGTTTGAGAGTAGTTTTTAGGTTAAGGAGTTTTTTCTTTTTTAGGTTGGCTGCTAGGTTTTTTTTAGGTTAGTTTTATATTGTGTTTTAGTTGTTGGACGAATGGGAGAATTTGGCTGGTGACAATGGCCATAGTCTTCACGTTTCTGCAAATTGTTTTTGAGGTTTCCTTAGTTTCAGCTTCTTCTTCTTCTTCTTCTTCTGTTTTAGGTTTTAGCTTTATTTTAAGCACGTTTCTTTCATATTTTCAAGTTGTTTAAGAAAATTACCAATTTAAATTCAAGTTTGAAAATTTTCTTTCTTTATCGTAATAGTCATTTTAAGCTTTTCTTCTTTATTGTTTCAATTTACATTATTGTTTCATGAGTTAGAATTGGTTTTTGTATTATCCTTTCAAATTTTTATGGTTTCTATAATTTAGATTAGCTTTAGGTTAAAGTTAATATAAATTGTTGCCCTTGTTTCATTTAGTTTCTTGTATTTTTTATTTTTTTTTATTTTAAAATTTCTTGTTCTTTTGTTTCGTCATTCTGCCTATGGATTTAGCTGGGTGAGAGGCTATCCAGGGTGGTTCTGCTGATAGAGGATACTGGCTGAGTGACACAGCCTTTACTGTTGTGGGACTTTCTTGTTTGACCCTGTCTCTCTATTACTACACTATTTACTATTGTTTCATTTTATATTGTTGTCGCTCGGATCAGCTTTGTTTTTAGGTGGTTCTTGCTGATTTTGGTGTTACCTGGCTGCTGGACGCTGCTGAAAATGTTTGTTGGCCACAACTACATCGTGATTGTAGTGCTGATACGTAGTTGGCTGTTGGGAGCCAAACGCCAATGTTGCAGGGTGAGGCATGAGACGCTGTTATGTTTTTGTCATGCTGGTGCTTGCTGGAATAAGGGATGAGCGAGGCTCCTTCATGAGTGACTGTGTGAAGGTGGCAAGGTTGGGCTTTGCGATAGTGCCCTGATTCATGGCTGCTTGAAGTGTGATAGCTACAGCAGGACGTGGATGGCTCGGTAGGATGCAAAGCAGGAGATGACTTTATGCAAGTACATTAGCAGCTAGGCACAGCATGGAACCGTGGCTTTAGTTCTCGGTTTCGTTCCAGTTTTCATGTTTTGTTTTATATTTATTGCTTTAGTTTCTTTTAGTTTGACTCCTTCTTCTTAATGTTGTTGTTGTTTGGTTGTTTTGTTTCTTCAAGTCTCATAGTTGCAACCATTATCTTTCTCTGTTCTACTTTGTTTCTTGTCTCCTGTACTGTTCTACAAGCTTCCTGTCGGAGTTGAGTTGCTAAGACCTACTACGTTTCTGTAAGTTGCTGGGTTGTGGAACTAGCAGGAGCTAGAGGTGATTGCAGGACTGTGTATGGCTGTTGTCCTGCACTTGGCGTAATCAACTCTGCTGATGACAGTACCCAGAAGTCTCCCATGTAGTTGCGTTTTTTCCCTTTAGTTTCGGTTATATATGTTTTCAAGCTTAGTCCTTTACTATTTTCAATTCCTTTAGAGTCGTTTACTTAGCTTTGTAGGTTTACATTGAAGCTTTGTCTAAACATTTTGATTTTATTAGAAATATATATATATATTCTCTGTTCAAAGTTTCATGCCCTTTATCAACCTTCATCTATTCTCGTTACTGCTTGAAGCTTTCGTTTATTAATTCTTTTCCTTCTTAAGCTCAAGGTTTGGTTTAGATTTAAGGTAATTATGTAAGATTGTTGGTCCCTTGCTATTATTTGCTTCAATTTTGCACTATTTGCTGTTGGAGCGTGACTTCCATTGCTGCCGATTCCTGAAAGTTGCTACCTACTACTGCATCTGTTTTCTGTTGTTTAGTTTGGCAAGACGTGGCTATGTTACGATCTGAAGCTGATGCCTGGTTGTACGAAGCAGTGCAGTAGCTGACGCAGGGATGTGTGAGAGTACAAAAGACGTGCGGGGGGTTAGTTTGTTGGTCGTGGGTACAGGCTGAAGGCAGTAGTGTGGTGTGCTTACAGAAGCAGGAGGTGGCAGAGCTAGTCGTGGCTGTAAGAGGTTGATGGCAGGACAGTGACTGTGCATGGCTGTTGAATGTGGCTTCTGCAAGGGATGTGCTGCTGTGCTGCATTGTGCATGATCTGTAGTACAATTGGTCTGTGCTGAAGCAGCTGCAGGGTACTGTGCATGAGTGTTGGTACTGGAGGCGAGGATGCAACTGCACGCAAACAAGGATTTTTTGTTTTAGTGCACTGTTCAATGTTTTGTTAACTGTTTCAGGCATTTAAATAGAATTAGTTGTAAGGTTTTAGTAATTTAAGATTAGTTTATCTTTAGTTATTATATGTTATATTAGTTTAAGTTTAAATTAGTTATGAGTTATTTCTTTAGTTTATTATTCTATTAGATTTTATTATTACTTTGTCAATTTAGAGAATTAGGTAAAAGTTATATAAATTTTAAAAAACCTAATAATATTTTATTTTTCATGCATCATTTAGAATAGATTTTATTATTTTTTTAGGCATTTTATAAATTTTGTATTATCTAGAGTTATATATAATTTTGGGTCACAAATTTAGGCATTTAGATTTAAAGTTATAGTTAGGAATTTTTAAAATTTGTATTAGAACTTTATTCCATTAGGCCTTAGGTTAGATTATTTTGCATTTTTGTCAATTAGATTAAGCACATGCAAATTTTATTTTCATATTAGGATTTTCTAGTTTTAATCTATTTATCCTTTAATCTATATTTTCTTATATCTGCATCTTTAGTCAATTTACACTAATTAATTCGAGTTTTAGTATTTTCTTTCTTTTGCAGATTCTCACGTCTACTTTGGTTGGAGCTCTGTGAGTAATTTTTGCTCTATTTTGCTATATTTTATTGTTTCTATTATTTTCCTTGCTTTCCAGTATTTTCAAATTTAACCTTATATATCACCCTTTTAATATTCATAATTTGCTAGGATATACTTAGGGTAAAATTAACTGGTACTTAGTTAGGCTGACTATGTTCTCTGTGGGATGATAATCTGGGATTCAGTTCCCTTTAATACTTGTGCAACCTGTGCACTTGCGGTATACACGTCTAGAAAGGATGCATCAAATTTTTGGCACCGTTGCTGGGGAACCACACTTAGCCATTGACTAATATGGGTGAAATTATGCTTAGGTAAACTTCTAGTTTTGTATATACTTAGATTGTAAATATTTAGAGCCTTAATTTAGATTAGTTAGTTTTCTCTCTCTATAAAAAAAATCATTCCTGAGGACTTCTGAATGTCTGTATGCGTAGAGCCAAGAGCTTTGATTGCTTACCTTTAGATCTTGAAATAGAAAGAACACTTAGAAAAATCAGGAAGGACTCTAGGAAAATAGTCACTTCGCTGCAAGACAAGATGGCTGAAAATAGAGAGATCAGGACTGTGGGAGACTATGCTGTCCTGACCATATGAGGTTAATTCACTGGCATTAGGCCACTAGTTGTCCCAGCAAACAACTTTGAGATTAACCCTTCGATCCTCCAAATGATCCAAACTTCGCTTCAGTTCAGTGGGCTTCCCCATGATGACCCACATGCTCACTTAGGGCAATTTCTAGATATGTGCAACACTTTTAAGCATAATGGACTCTCGGACGATGCACTTAGGCTTATGCTATTTCCTTTCTCTCTTAGAGACAGAGCCAGACACTGGTTGACCTCTTTACCTTTTGGATCTGATGTGGTCGTGTCACCAGATCCACGTGTGCAACTATCCGCCTGCCACGTGTCGATCCAAGAACAGGCCACGTGGCAGATTGGCGACAGAAGCGCTATGCGACACCGTTCCCAGATGTGCGACAGAGTGTTTGACGCGAGAGGAGTCTATCGCCTCACAGTCTGCCGCGCATCGTGAGCGACAGACCTCCATCGCCCATGCACGGCACAGGACTCTCGCACAGACTGCGGTAGAGGTCCCCGCGCTGCAGGTGGTATAGTCTCCCGCTCAGCATGTGGTATAGTCTCCCGCTCAGCATGTGGCATAGTCTCCCGCTCAGCATGCGGCATAGTCTGCCGCATAGACCACGATAGAGGTCTCCGACAGAGGTCTCCCGCACTGTATGCGGGATAGTCTCCCGCACAGACGGCGGTAGAGGTCCCCGACAGAGGTCTCCCGCACTGTATGCGGCAGAGTCTCCAGCACGGCTTGGGGCAGAGTCCCCAGAGTCTCCCGCACGGCCTGGGGCAGAGTCCCCAGAGTCTCTCGCACGGCCTGGGGCAGAGTCCCCAGAGTCTCTCGCACGGCCTGGGGCAGAGTCCCTAGAGTCTCTAGCAAGGCTTGGGGCAGAGTCCCCAGAGTCCCCAGAGTCTCCCGCACGGCCTGGGGCAGAGTCCCCAGAGTCTCTCGTACGGCCTGGGGCAGAGTCCCCAGAGTCTCTCGCACGGCCTGGGGCAGAGTCCCCAGAGTCCCCAGAGTCTCCCGCACGGCCTGGGGCAGAGTCTCCCGCACAGAAGCGCGACAGAGTGCTCTACCACTCTGTCGCGGCCCAGACACGCGCCTGGGCCTCAGCCCGAACCGACTCAGATGCCTATAAATATGAGGTGAGCCCTCTGAAGGGGGCCAGATCCAGAAATCGATCCAAAATCAAAGAAAAACAGGGAGAATACTTAAACACTCTGATTTAAGCCATAAACTCTCCTTTTCTTACATACATACACCAACTCCCGATCACTGACTTGATCGTCGGAGTGCGCGTGCAGGGACAAATCCCTGCCCCCTCTGATTCCTGTTGTTTTGCAGGATATACGAAGAACACGTGGAGCAAATTGCATCGACGTCACCCTTTCGTCGTTAGCATAATCAGACCACGTGGAAGGTAAAGCACTGTTGCTGTCAACTAGGCAACATCAATTGGCGCCGTCTGTGGGAAGCCTGACAAAAAGCCACATTCTCTATCGAAATGGTGAGAACACGCTCTACGACGGAGGTGACAGGAGGGCGAAATTTTGTAAGTCCCCCTGCCAGATCAGAACGAAGGAAGAGACACAGTGGAAGGGCTCAAGCAGAACCCTTAGTCTCCCTGGAAGAATTCGACACCCTGAAGCGCAAAAATGAAGAGGCTACAACAGCCCTGAGAGCCATGGTGAGCTTCTTCAGAGAGGCTCTCCCCCAATTCAGCTTACCCCATGAAGTACAGCAGTTAGTGGGGGAAAGCACACCGAGGCAGACCTACGAGAGAGGTCAGCCCTCCACTTTGGCGAGTGCTGGACAAGGTGCAGGAACGCAAGATAATGCTACTGCCTACCCAGCAAGACAGAACTCACCCGCAGCTCCACCACAACAAAGGTCGCCTCCGGTTTCGAGGCGACAGAGCTCACCCGCATCCCCGCGACAGAGATCACCCGTGGCTCAACTGCGACGTAGCTCACCCCTGCCCGATAGGCGGCGGAGTTCGCCGAATGGGCGGCAGAGCACTACCCCGGCTCAAAGGCGACAGAGCTCTCCCGTCGACCACATGTGGCAGAGATATCCCAGGTCAGATGGGCGACAGCACTCTCCCGCCGCGGCTAGGAGACAGAGTTTACCTTTGCCCGATGCGCGGCAGACTTCACCTCTGTCGGCCAGGCGACAGAATTCTCCTGCAGCCCCTGTGCGGCAGAGTTTCTCTACACTCCGCAGCTCTTCTCCTTTGGAGTTTGTACAAGAGTTAGGAGAATATAGGACTGGGGAGCAGCGAAGACAAAGAGATTTTAACCCACAAGAAGGTCCCGAGATATCAAGTCCCGCAGTCAGATGTACTGGAAGAGGTATTTACCAATCGGACTCTTCTAGACCGGAAGGGACAGGACCTTACTCAGCTCGAGGGTCGGAGGACGTGGAGAAGGTCGTCCAAAGGATCCTCGAGAAGAAAAGGCTAGTGTCTCCGGATGACGGACAAAGGAGGAGGATCCCGTTTAGTCTTAAGATCATGAACAAACCCTTGCCGAAGAAGTTCAAAATGCCTTCTATGGCTACTTATACCGGCAAAGCGGATCCCTACGACCATATTCAGAGTTATGAATCCCTCATGCTGCTTCATGGGTGGGAGGACGAAATCATGTGCAGAGCTTTTTCTCTCACATTGTCCGGGCACGCTCTGAAATGGTTTAACGGGCTGAGCGAAAGTTCAATCTCCTCTTTCGACGAGTTGAGAAATGAGTTCCTCAAAGTATTCATGATTCACAGCCAGAGGAAGAAAGACGCTACCTACTTACTCACGCTTAAATAAGGAAATAGAGAATCCTTGAAAAGCTATGTAGATCGCTTCCGAGATGCAACCTTGGAGGTGGAAGATCTACCAGTAGGGGTAGCCTTGGCTGCGATACTCCAAGGGACAAGCTCAGAGAAGCTACAAGAATCCCTCTCCCTTGATCAACCTCTAACGATCTCCGATCTTTTTGCAAGGGCTAATAAATACGTGGCCCAAGGAGATGTCATGAGAATGATACAGCCCAGGGAGGCTAAAGAAGGAAAGAAGAGAGAGAGGGACGCGCCTGAGAGAAGCTTCCCAAGACCCGTAAGAACTGACAAAGCCCCTAGGCTCAGGTATGAAGGTTATACCAAGTTAAACGAGCCTCGCACTGCAATACTGGCAGCCATCGAAGGGGCAGGATTACTGGAATTCCCCAAGAAGAAAATTGGAGACGTAGGCCGAAACACTGAAGCCTACTGTGAATTCCATTGTGCTCATGGACACCCGACAGAGAGGTGTAAAGACTTAATGGACCAGTTAGAAAGACTGGCCAGAGAGGGGAAGATCAACCGCTTCCTGTGGCGAAGCGAGAGACCCCGATATCCTCCGCGTGACCAAAGGAATAATCGTCCGCGGACGGGGGCAAATAATGATGTCAGAAGGGATAGGCCTAGAAACGAAGCAGTCAGGCCCATCCCCCGTGCTAATCCGCCAAACAACGAACCTACAGCCCCCGCGATAAATGTCATTGCAGGCGGGGACGCAAGTGCAGGAAGCTCCTCTACTTCCCGCAAAAGTTACGCTAGGCAAGCGTATCAGGTTAACGTGGTAATGGAGGAGCGGGCGGATGAAGAGCCCATCATGTTCACTCTGGCTGACAGAGGCGATGTCGCCATGCCCCATGACGACCCCATGGTGATATCCACGGTGGTGGCCAAACACCCGGTGAGCAGGGTCCTGGTCGATAACGGGAGCTCAGTGAACCTGATCTATTGGAACTGCTTTGAAAAAATGAGCATATCCGAAGATAGGTTAAAGCCCGTTACGGCGCCACTATATGGATTCATGGGGGAGCGAGTGAAAGTTGCCGGGTCCATAGAGTTGCCTGTAACTCTCGGAGAACACCCAAAGAATGTGACCCGGCAAGTATTGTTCATGGTGGTCAGGTCAACCTCTGCTGCCTATAATATGATTTTGGGCAGACCTGTGCTGAATGACATGAGGGCGGTAATATCCTCTTGCTATCTGTTGATGAAATTTCCCACTCCCAACGGAGTCGGGCAAGTACGAGGAAACCAAAAGAGCGCCCGTACTTGTTATCTCGCTTCCACTGCCAACAAGGTAGCACAGAGGAAAGAAACCTTATGCATTGACGATCCGCCTAAGCCCCAACCTGTAGAGGAAACAGAAGCCATTGCGCTAACTGAAGGGGATAGCGGAAAAAGGGCATTCATCGGGACTCAGTTGGGCGAACAACAGAGAAAGGAGGTAGTCGAGTGTCTGAGGAGAAACTCAGATATCTTTGCCTGGAGCCCGACAGACATGCCCGGGATCAGTCCCGAAGTCATATGCCATGAACTTAACATCATACCCGGACATAGACCCGTCAAACAGAAGAAGAGGAGTTTCGCCCCGGAGCGACAAAAAGCAATCACTGAAGAAGTGACTAAACTCCTAGGCGCCGGATTCATCCGAGAAGTCTATTACCCTGAGTGGTTAGCCAATGTAGTGATGGTAAAGAAATCTAGCGGGAAATGGCGAATGTGTGTTGATTTCACAGACCTGAACAAAGCCTGCCCCAAAGATTCATACCCCCTACCTCGGATAGACAGACTCGTAGATGATACATCCGGCTACGAACTCCTCAGTTTCTTAGATGCATTCTCCGGGTATCACCAAATCATGCTTCACCCAGAAGACGAAGAAAAGACTTTTTTTATAACCGATGACGGAACCTATTGCTATCGGGTAATGCCGTTCGGTTTAAAGAACGCGGGTGCCACCTACCAACGAATGGTGAGCAAAGTGTTCAAAGATCTTCTGGGAAATACCATGGAAGCCTACGTGGACGACATGATAGTCAAGAGCCGCGTAGGAGAATCTCATGCTGATCAAATGTCCAGGGTATTTGAAGTATTGAGGAAATTTAACATGAAGCTAAACCCCGAAAAGTGCTCTTTCGGGGTAAGGTCAGGAAAATTCCTAGGCTTCATGATCACTAACAGGGGTATCGAGGCAAATCCTGAAAAGATACAGGCTGTCATTGACATGAAACCCCCAACCACCGTAAGAGAGGTCCAAAGATTGACAGGCAGAATAGCGGCTCTGAATCGCTTCTTGTCGAAATCAGCCGAAAAGAGCTTGCCTTTCTTCAAAACTCTACGGGGGGGGGGGGGGGGGAGAACTTCGAATGGACGGAAGATTGTCAAAAAGCCTTTGAAGATCTCAAGGAATACTTGAAGCGGTTGCCTCTATTAACAAGGCCCCTGGAAGCAGAACAGCTCTATATGTATTTGGGAGTCGGTGATTTCGCCGTTAGCGCGGTGCTACTAAAGAAAGACGAAACGGTACACTGCCCCATCTACTATGTGAGCAAAGTGTTATTAGATCCAGAGACCCGCTATCCACTGGCCGAAAAGCTAGCATTGGCCCTCTTGATGGCCTCGCGAAAGCTGCGTCCGTATTTCTAAGCACATCCCATCACTGTCTTAACAGACCAACCATTAAGACAGATCCTCTAGAAACCTGAACATTCAGGGAGGTTAGTGAAATGGGCGGTGGAGCTTGGGGGATACGACATCACATTCCAAGCGAGACAGGCTATCAAAGGTCAAGCTCTGGCTGACTTCATCGTGGAATGCACTATCCCGAACGACAGCAGTGAAGGGGAGGCTCACCCATGGTTACTGCATGTCGATGGGTCATCAAGTGCCAACGGAAGTGGAGCGGGTATAGTCCTGGTGTCACCAGAAGGAAAATCCCTGGAATACTCCCTACGATTCGGATTCCCTAGTTCGAACAATATAGCGGAGTATGAAGCTTTGATAGCAGGGATGACACTAGCGGAAAAACTACAGGTTCACCACTTGGTAGCACACAGTGATTCTCAATTGGTGGTGAACTAATTCAGCGGAAAGTACGAAGTACGAGAACCGATGCTGGTTCCTTACTTAAAGAAAGTCCAACTCTTGGCCAAGACTTTCAAAAGCTTTCAGCTGATGCAAATCAACCGGTCCGAAAACACACATGCTGATTCACTGTCTAAGCTAGCCTCCTCCACCGAAACACAAGGAAGGACAGTAAAGGTGGAGAGGCTCGAACGACCAAGTATTGAAGAGGTCGAAGTGTGTGACATTGAAGTTGGAGACGATTGGAGATCCCCGTTTAAACAGTATCTCACTGAGGGTACACTCCCCCAAGATAAAGACGAGACTCGTCGTTTGAAAGTACAAGGGGCAAAGTTCACACTCATCAACGGAGAACTGTACAAAAGGGGATACTCATCGCCACTGCTAAAATGTCTGGGACCGGAACAAGCTAGATATGCCCTAACGGAGGTGCATGAAGGAATTTGCGACGAACACTTAGGTGCAAGAGCCCTCGCTGCTAAAGTACTGCGATCGGGATTTTACTGGCCAACGCTGACAAAGGATGCAATGGACCAAACCCGCAGGTGTGACAAATGCCAGAGGTTTGCGCCTATCACCGCAGCCCCAGTAACTCCCTCTCAAGGCACAGTACAACTAATTCCTTTTGCACAATGGGGGTTGGACATCCTTGGACCTTTCCCATTAGCCATGGGTCAAAGAAAGTTCCTGTTGGTGGCTACCGATTACTTCACAAAGTGGATCGAAGCAGAGCCTTTGGCCACAATCACGGAAAAGAAAGTGGAGGCAATGGTGTGGAAAGACATTATTTGTCGATTTGGAATTCCCCGCATCTTGAATGCCGACCATGGAAAGCAATTTGATTGCAACGCCTTCCGTGACTTTTGTAAGGACCTCAACATTCAGCTACGGATCTCTTCAGTGTCATATCCTCAAGCTAATGGACAAGCCGAGGTCAGTAATCGGACCATCCTCCATGGGCTGAAGACCAGGCTCGACAAAGCAAAAGGGGCCTGGGTGGATGAATTGCCTAGCGTTTTATGGGCATATCGTACCACCAGTCGTGTGTCGACTAAAGAAATGCCGTTCAGTCTTGTATACGGCGCAGAAGCATTGATCCCCGTGGAACTTGGAGCATTATCGCCAAGAGTTATACCCTTAGTAGAGGAAGAAAACTCACAAGCTCTAAGGGAAGGCTTGGACCTACTCGATGAACGTAGAGAGACCGCGGCTATTCGATTGGCATCCTATCATCAGAGGGTGGCCAACTACTATAATAGTCGGGTGAGAGATAGGCCAATGTCTGAGGGAGATCTAGTGCTCAGAAAGTCGCAGATCACAAATGCCCTGAAGGAGGATGGGAAGTTCAGAGCCAACTGGGAAGGTCCCTACAGAATCAGATGCAAGATCGGACCTAATACTTGCGCTCTGGAAACTCTACAAGGGAAGAAGATAGGGAAAACGTGGAATTCAAATCACTTAAAGCTGTATTTGAATTAACCACTACATCTTCCTCCCCAAGCACTATTGCTTTACTTACACTGTCACCAGATGTCATTACCTAACCGATATATGAATTATCTTTTTGTTGTAAGTCAAAATCTCGTGACAGGATTCAAAAACGTGAGGGCTGCCCTTGGTTCGGGCCCTGCGAACGCAGGCTACCAACGGGCTAAACCCAAAGCGGACAACCGAGCCGTAAGAGCCTGAGGCGCTATGCGTCACTGTGGCCAGGCATAGTTCAACCGAGCCGTAAGAGCCTAAGGCGCTATGCATCACTGTGGCCAGGCGTAGTTCAACCGAGCCGTAAGAGCCTGAGGCGCTATGCATCACTGTGGCCAGGCGTAGTTCAACCGAGCCGTAAGAGCCTGAGGCGCTATGCGTCACTGTGGCCAGGCGTAGTTCAACCGAGCCGTAAGAGCCTGAGGCGCTATGCGTCACTGTGGCCAGGCGTAGTTCAACCGAGCCGTAAGAGCCTGAGGCGCTATGCGTCACTGTGGCCAGGCGTAGTTCAACCGAGCCGTAAGAGCCTGAGGCGCTATGCGTCACTGTGGCCAGGCGTAGTTCAACCGAGCCGTAAGAGCCTGAGGTGCTATGCGTCACTGTGGCCAGGCGTAGTTCAACCGAGCCGTAAGAGCCTGAGGCGCTATGCGTCACTGTGGCCAGGCGTAGTTCAACCGAGCCGTAAGAGCCTGAGGCGCTATGCGTCACTGTGGCCCGGCGTATACGTATCACTGTAAAACAGGTATATATACATCCATACAAAAAGAGCCGTAAGAGCCTGAGACGCAACGCGTCACTGTGGCCAGGTGTATAGTCAAAAAGAGCCGTAAGAGCCTGAGACGCAACGCGTCACTGTGGCCAGGCGTATACTCAAAAGAGCCGTAAGAGCCTGAGACGCAATGCGTCACTAAGGCCAGGCATAAAGCATTCAATTAACCATAAAGGCCTAAGACGCTACGCGTCACCGTGGCCAGGTAATCAAAATACTAAGGCTATAAAAACTAAAGACGCCTTCACGTCACAGTACTCAAGCCTTAAACAACTGCGCGTTTGCACAAAAAATTCTTCCTGAAAGTATACCTTTCTATCAAGAATTGGGGAGCATACACGAATATCAATACAAAGCTATATACAAGCAAAGTATATACAAGCCAAGCAAAAGAAACAATCAGACAAAGAATGACAAATGACAATTAGAGAAGTAGTGCAAGACAAAGCATGAACAAAAATCTCAATTTCATTTCATTCAAGTGTCGGTACAAATAGATCTTTAACAGATCTTTACAATTGCATTTCGACAAAAGTACAAAGTTAAAACAACAAAACAAAGTACTTGAAATGAAATACAAAAAACAAAAAGCAAAAATCCCTATCTACTCTCCGGGAGGAAGCTGGGGATCAGCTGCAAAACCTTCACTTCCAAGGGACTGCTCGCCATCCTCGCCGTCTAAATCAATGAGGGCTTCTATAGGCTCAGGAGCACCGTCCAGATCCGCGGGCTCCCAAGGACCAGCAAGGTTGACGAGATCATCCTGAGCAGTCCTCTTGAACAGCTCGTCCGCAGGCTCAGCCTCGGGCTCGTACTTGGTCCAATCAGGGGCCTCAAAGAGCATCGCATCAGGGGTATATTGGAGCTCAGGAAATTCCTCTCCCTCCCTGTGTGCTTCTAGCCAAGATCGAGCCAGGTAGAACCCGTACTTGACATAAGGGTTGGAGAAGTCTTCCTTCCGCCTCAAGCAGTCTTTGGAGAGACGATACTCCTTTACGGCCTCGGCCCGTATGCTGTCAATTTCGGCCTGGGATAGTACAGGAGCAGTTTGGCCTTCCAACTCACCAACACGCTGCTCGAGCTCTTGATTCCGAGTGAGCGTAGACATATAGTTGGATTGCATACGGTCTAACTCAGAATGAGCCTCCTGCAGGTCCTCTTGGAGTTTACAAGACCGGGCAGTCTCCACTGTGAGATCCCCCTTTGCAAGACCGAGGTCTTGATGAGCCTTAGCAAGCTGCTCCTCCAGGCTTCGAACTAAATCCGAAAGAGGGGACAAGTTGTTGACCGTGTTCTGTAGCTCCATGACTTTGTCCCTCAACTCCCGGATCTCTCTGTCGGCTCGCTCCCGGTAAGCTCGATGTTGGGCATTATTTGCCGCGGTTCGTTGAGCCAGCTGCGCAAAAATGCAAAAATGTTAGACTCAAAGCATACTGCAAAAAGCAATCAAAAAGAGAAGAAATCAGAAACTTACCCTCAACGCCTCGATGTCGGCTAAGTCTTCCCCCTCGGGGTAGTTTCTGAATATCCTTGCCTCATCTCGAGGAAGGATAGTGGACCAGCTCAACCGAGAGGCCACCCCGGGAGTGTCCAGAACATCATTATCACGAACTCCGGGGTAGACTCAGAATTCGTGGCCCCTCATAATATTCCCCCCATCCACGGAATAGGGCCTCTCGTCGGCAGGACCTATCGTCGGCAATATCGGCCTGCTTCTCATCGAACTCTCGATGTACAGACGCTTTCTATTCTTCCGCTGAGACGGAATGATATTGCATTCCGCGCGCTCCTCAGAGCGTGATCGCCCGGATGACCCGGAAGCCCCCCGTGAAGACGAGGCAACTCTCCCCCTATCCCGAGAGACATCTCTCTGCTCTGAAGGAGGGGGAGGCATCGCCTGCCTAGAAACAGGAGGGGTCCGAGCACGAGATGGATGAGAGGGGATCGATGCCTCACTTAGGACATCGTCAGCCAAACGATGCCTTTTCCTGGCAGGAGCGCTGGAAGGACCAGCCTCAGAAATTTGGCGACCTAATGATTGCCGGAAATGACTCATGTCTGCAAAAAAGAAAAAGAAGATCAATGGTTAATAAATTGATCAAAAATAATAAGTAGAGGGAAAAAATAAAAGTTACCGTCAGGAGAGTCTAAGTGCTCCTGAAGGGACTCGATATTTATCCCCTCGTCGTCTGGAAGCACCATGAAAGTGGAGCCGAACCCTTCCCAACCAGTGAGATCGGCTAAGGGTTCGCTACCAGAGCTGGATTCCAGATTGGTGACCCCTACATCCTCTTGTGGCCTAGGAGCTTCAGGATTTAACTCGGGAGAAGCCGAAGGCAGAGGATCTGACGACGGAACAGAGGGTCCGGCAACAGGGACCGGACCCACACCCCAGCCTGCTAATATCAAATTTTCATTTGATACAAGGGTGTCCAGGCTAAGGGGATGAGGGACCAGCAATTTGTCGATGTCAGAAGACAACTGCTCCCTAAGTGTGGCAACCCGGGGACCCTTGGGGATTTCGTGCCTATTCTCCCAACGAGTAGGGATATCCAGGCCCTCGGGCACTTCCACAACCAGCCATTCTGTCTCGAAACCGTGAAGCTTGTTAGCAGGTTTCTCGAATAATCGGTTCTCAAAATCGGGCTGGTACACCCGCTGAAGCGAATAAGGCACTAAGCCGGGACTCCCTCGAAGCCTAAAGAATACTTCAAAAAGAGGAAGAGACGGAGGGACGCCCCTTAAATGGCAGTGCACAGTGAATGCTACCAATTGCATCCATGCATGAGGATGCAGTTGCCCCGGGGATACCCTGTGCGTCCTGAGGAAGGAAGCCCCAAAGTCGGACAACGGGAAGCGGAGTCCTAACTCCAAAGCTGCCCTAAAAACGACAACCCCGTCAGACACACGACGTATGTCGCTCTCCTGAGGGGTTGGGAGTCTATAAGTGTATCCCTCGGACAAAGGAAATCGAGATTCTAGGTTTTGAACGTCGGCTTCCCTTAAAGTCGACTTAACGCCTAGATCGATTTGCTTTCCTATGCCATGTCCAGCCATCTTAGAAGCTCGTAGATCAAAGAAGTGGGATTACGGGCTACGAAAAATTACCTAAGGTAATGGAAACAGAACTCGCGGCAGAGTGTGAAAATCCGCGGCAGACTAGCGACACAGTGAGCAGTCTCGCGGCAGAGTTGCGACAGTATGGCGAAGGACTTGCGACAGAGTGCCTGAGAGTCGCGGCAGAGTGTCCTTGCGAGAGAATTCAGTAGCGACAAGGACGTCAGGGGCCCAGTATTTATAGAGGCTCGCCTGGGTACACACACACGCGGAGGTCCGACCCGGCCCACGAAACACCGGACCCAGATCCTCTTTCGCAGGAAAAATTCTCGCCAAAGAGTGGGGAGCAATTGATGTGGTCGTGTCACCAGATCCACGTGTGCAACTATCCGCCTGCCACGTGTCGATCCAAGAACAGGCCACGTGGCAGATTGGCGACAGAAGCGCTATGCGACACCGTTCCCAGATGTGCGACAGAGTGTTTGACGCGAGAGGAGTCTATCGCCTCACAGTCTGCCGCGCATCGTGAGCGACAGACCTCCATCGCCCATGCACGGCACAGGACTCTCGTACAGACTGCGGTAGAGGTCCCCGCGCTGCAGGCGATATAGTCTCCCGCTCAGCATGTGGTATAGTCTCCCGCTCAGCATGTGGCATAGTCTCCCGCTCAGCATGCGGCATAGTCTGCCGCATAGACCGCGATAGAGGTCTCCGACAGAGGTCTCCCACACTGTATGCGGGATAGTCTCCCGCACAGACCGCGGTAGAGGTCCCCGACAGAGGTCTCCCGCACTGTATGCGGCAGAGTCTCCAGCACGGCTTGGGGCAGAGTCTCCAGAGTCTCCCGCACGGCCTGGGGCAAAGTCCCCAGAGTCTCTCGCACGGCCTGGGGCAGAGTCCCCAGAGTCTCTCGCACGGCCTGGGGCAGAGTCCCCAGAGTCTCTAGCAAGGCTTGGGGCAGAGTCCCCAGAGTCCCCAGAGTCTCCCGCACGGCCTGGGGCAGAGTCCCCAGAGTCTCTCGCACGGCCTGGGGCAGAGTCCCCAGAGTCCCTAGAGTCTCCCGCACGGCCTGGGGCAGAGTCTCCCTCACAGAAGCGCGACAGAGTGCTCTACCACTCTGTCGCGGCCCAGACACGCGCCTGGGCCTCAGCCCGAACCGACTCAGATGCCTATAAATATGAGGTGAGCCCTCTGAAGGGGGCCAGATCCAGAAATCGATCCTAAATCAAAGAAAAACAGGGAGAATACTTAAACACTCTGATTTAAGCCATAAACTCTCCTTTTCTTACATACATACACCAACTCCCGATCACTGACTTGATTGTCGGAGTGCGCGTGCAGGGACAAATCCCTGCCCCCTCTGATTCCTGTTGTTTTGCAGGATATACGAAGAACACGTGGAGCAAATTGCATCGACGTCACCCTTTCGTCGTTAGCATAATCAGACCACGTGGAAGGTAAAGCACTGTTGCTGTCAACTAGGCAACATCAGGATCAATCTCCACATGGGATGAGTTAGCCCATCAGCTCTTAGCCAAGTACTTTCCTCCTTCCAAAATGGCTAAACTACGCAGTGATATATCTTCATTTTCTCAATTCGACTCTATGTCCCTTTGTGAGGCATGGGAACGATACAAAGACCTTCTTAGGAAGTGTCCCAATCATGGCCTATCCTTGTGGCTTCAAATCCAAACCATTTATAACAGACTCACTAGCCATAATAGGACCATAATCGATGCTGCTGCAGGAGGAGCTTTGATGTGTAAGGAGGAGGAATGAGCTTATAGTCTGTTGGATAAGATGGCAACTAATAATTATCAGTGGTCATCAGAGAGGTAGTTACTTAAGAAAGCTTCGGGTATTTATGAGTTGGACACACTTTCTACCTTAACTTCTCAAATTACCAATCTCATAAGAAAGGTAGAGTCTCTTAGTACCCAAAATAGTTATGCCAATAGCCTGAGTCTTGTTTTAGCTGTCCAAAGTCCCTTCATCTCATGCACTTTGTGTGGTGGTACACACTCAATTGATAGGTGCCCATTAAACTTAGAGTCTGTTCAGTATATTGCCCTACCTCAAAGGCACCAAAACAATCCATTTTCGAGCACCTACAATCCAGGGTGGAGGAATCACCCTAATTTTTCTTGGAACCAAAATCAAGGGCAGTCTTCAACATCATTCCTATCACCCACATCAGTTTCAACATCATCCACCACCACTGCCACCTGTGCAGCCTCAGTACTTATCTGTACCAGCAGCTGCAGCTGAGAAGAAGCCTTCATTTGAGGAGATGTTCACGAATATCTTGCAAAATCAAGCTGCCTCTATTAAGAACCTGGAAGTCTAGGTTGGACAGATAGCTAGTGTTTTCAGCCAGCATCCACAAGGGACCCTCCCTAGTAATACCGAAGCTAACCCTGTCAGACAGAGGGAAGGTAAGGAACATGTTAAGGCCATAACCTTTAGGAGCGGTAGAGAGTTAGATGATCCACATGATAGGTCCAGTCTTGTTAAGCCCACAGTGGCAGAGCCCCTAGGTTCTAAAGAGGTAGCTCAAAAAGAGCAGAAACAAGATGATCAGGCTGTAAAGAAAACTAAGTCAGGCGCTTCTTCATCTGATACTACACCTGCTACCACTACATTTCCTTCAGTTAGACCCCCATTACCTTTTCCTCAGAGGTTCCAAAACCAAAAACTTAATCAGCAATTTGCTAAATTTCTTGAGGTATTTTAGAAGCTTCACATTAATATTCCTTTCGTAGATGCTTTAGAGCAAATGCCCAGTTATGAGAAGTTCATTAAGGATATCCTCTCGAGGAAGAGAAGACTAGAGGATTATGAGATAGTGGTACTTACTGAGGAGTGTAGTGCCATCATTTAGAGGAGATTACCCCTTAAGCTCAAAGATCCAGGTAGTTTTACCATACCTTGCACAATAGGAGATCGATTTTTTGGTAAAGCCTTATACGATCTAGGAATTAGTATTAATATCATGCCTTGGTCTATATACCAGAAGTTAGGAGTAAGAGATGTAAAGCCTACAACAGTGACCCTACATTTAGATGACAGATCCATGAAATATCCAAAAGGAATCATTGATGATGTTTTAGTTAAGGTGGACAACTTTATTTTCCCTACAGACTTTATTGTGTTTGATATGGAGGAAGACAGGGAAGTCCCCATCATTCTAGGCAGACCATTCTTAGCTACTGGTAGGATATTGATCAATGTGCAGAAGGGGGAACTGACCATGAGAGTTCAAGATCAGGAGGTGACATTTAATGTTTTCAAATCTTTGAGGTTCATTGATGACTCTCAAGATTGTTTTAAGATGGACATTGTAGATAGAGACATCATCGAAGAGTTCTCTAAAACACACCCATTTAACCTTTTAAAAGCTTTCTTGGTGAGATCAGTTAATCTTAAGGAATACAATGAGGATGATGATGATGTTTATGAGGCTTTATAGTTGTTAGAGGTTACTCCCCTCGTGGAGATTACCCAGTTTGAGACTTTAGACACTTCATCTACTCCAGCTTTAGATGTCTCTCCATCTACCAGTGATCCTCCAGCTTTAGAGCTTAAGCCCTTACCCTCACACCTTAGATATTCTTATCTAGGTGAGTTCTCCACTAGGCCAGTGATAGTGTCTGCTGCTCTCTCAATTGATTAAGAGGAGAAACTACTATAAGTTTTGAGAGAGCACTAGAAAGCTATAAGCTGGTCTATTTATGATCTCAAGGGTATTAGTCACTCAATATGTATGCACAAGATACTGTTGGAGGAAGGGTATATGTCGTCAGTAGAGCACCAGCGTAGGCTGAATCCTGTAATGAAAGAAGTGGTCAAAAAAGAGATAATTAAATGGTTAGATGTTGGGATCATATATCCTATTTTTGACAGTGCCTGGGTGAGCCCAATTCAATGTGTTCCTAAGAAAAGAGATATGAGTGTGATTGAGAATGAGAAGAATGAGCTCATACCTACTAGGACTGTCACTGGTTGGTGAGTATGTTTGGACTATAAGAAACTTAACAAGGCCACCAGGAAAGACCACTTCCCTCTACCTTTTATTGACCAGATGCTAAACAGATTAGCTGGTCATGAGTTCTACTACTTGTTGGATGGGTACTCTAGGTATAATCAGATAGGTATAACCCTAGAGGGCCAAGAAAAGACCACCTTCACCTGCCCCTACGAGACGTTTTCTTTTAGGGGGATGCCTTTTGGCCAATGCAATGCACCTGCTACCTTTCAGCATTGCATGATAACCATATTTCATGATATGGTGGAGGATATTCTAGAGGTCTTCATGAATGATTTTTTTGTATTTGGGGATAGCTTTGAAGTTTGTCTGCATAACTTGGCACTTGTTCTGAAGAAATGTGAAGAAACGAATTTGGTGCTTAATTGGGAGAAGTGGCATTTTATGGTTAAGGAAGGTATAGTGCTTAGGCATAAGATATTTACTAGAGGGATAGAAGTGGATAGAGCTAAGGTGGAAATCATTGAGAAGTTACCTCCCCTACCTCTATTAAGGGAATTATGAGTTTTCTAGGCCATGCAGGATTTTATAGAAGGTTCATAAAGGACATTTCCTAGATCTCAAAGCCTTTGTGTAATCTTGTGAAAAAAGATACTGCATTCTGTTTTGATGAACGTTACTTAAAAACATTTAAGACTTTGAAGGAAAAGTTAGTTACAGCTCATGTAATCATAGCTCCAGATTGGAGTTTACCTTTTGAGCTGATGTGTAAGGCAAGTGATTATGCAGTTGGGGCTGTACTTAAATAAAGAAAAGGAAAAGTCTTTTATGTTATCTATTATACAACTAAGACTCTGAATGAAGCCCAGTTGAACTATGCTACTACCGAAAAGGAGCTGTTGGCTATAGTGTTTGCTTTTGATAAGTTTTGCTTCTATCTCGTTGGCACTAAGGTAGTAGTATATACTGATCATGCTACCATTAAGTACCTAGTTTCCAAGAAGGATGCAAAACCTAGATTGATTAGATGGATTCTCCTACTGCAGGAGTTTGAATTGGAAATTAGGGATAGGAAAGGGACAGAGAATCAGGTAGCCGACCATTTATCTAGATTGGAGAGTGGACTTAAAGAAGATGGTACAGTAATTAATGAGTCTTTTTCTTATGAACAGTTATTTGCTTTTGGGCACTCTAGTTTGCCATGGTATGCTGATTTTGTGAATTATTTGGTGAGCAATGTGATGCCACCAGATTTGACTGCCCAACAAAAGAAGAAGTTTTTGAGTGATGTCAAGTATTATGTGTGGGATGAGCCCTTCCTGTACAAGCAATGTAAATATCAGGTTTTAAGGAGATGTGTTCCCATGGAAGAAGTAGAGGATATACTTAGACATTGCTATTCTTCTGATTATGGAGGGAATTTTGGAGGAGAAAGGAAAGCTGCTAAGTTTTTGCAATCTAGATATTAGTGACCCACCTTGTTTAAGGATGCGCATTACTTTATTATGAAATGTGATAGATGTCAGAGGGTAGATAATATTTCTAAAAGAAATGAGATGCCTCTGACTAACATTTTGGAAGTAGAGCTTTTTGATGTTTGGGGTATAGACTTCATGAGACCTTTTGTTCCTTTATATGACAATCTCTACATTTTGGTGGCCATAGATTATGTGTCAAAATGGATTGAAGCAACGACTTTACCAACTAATGATGCCAAGGTGGTGATAAGGTTTTAGAAGAAGAATATTTTTAAGAGATGTGGCACACCCAGAGCCATCATTAGTGATGAGGGATCTCATTTTTGCAACAAGAGTTTTAATAGGCTTTTAAAGAAATATAGGGTCAAGCATAAGGTAGCCACTACTTATCACCCACAGAGTAGTGGTCAGGTAGAGTTATCCAATAAGGAGATTAAGGGGATATTAGAGAAAATAGTGAATCCAAGTAGGAAGGATTGGTCCATTAGGTTAGATAATGCACTTTGGGCTTATAGGACAGCCTTCAAAACACCTATAGGGATATCCCCTTATCAGCTTGTTTATGGTAAGACCTGTCATTTGCCAGTGGAGCTTGAGCATAAGGCCTATTGGGCCCTTAAGAACCTGAATTTCAATTTAGATGCAGCGAGAGAGAAGAGGCGACTATAGCTTAATCAGTTAGATGAGTTTAGGTTACAGGCATATGAGAATGCCAAGGTCTACAAGGAAAAGACTACGCGATGACATGATAAGAAAATAAAGGAGAGACACTTCGAGCCAGGCCAGTAAGTACTGCTTTTCAATTCTCGCTTGAAGTTGTTTCTAGGAAAGCTTAAGTCTAGATAGACAGGACCTTTCACAATTACACAAGTATTCCCTCATGGAGCCATTGAGATCATGAATGAGACCCTGAAGCAACCCTTTAAAGTTAAAGGTGTAGACTTAAGCACTATTTTGGGGGAGGATTTAACCGTCAGCATTCTGTTACCACTTTGGTTGATCCTTATGCTTTTGATCCTGCAACTTAGCTTCAGACTATAAATTTAGCTCAGCTTTATTTTCATGCATACAGCTTCATTTTATACTGCTTTATTTTTCTTTTCACTTTTTGTACAGTTCTTTTCTCTTCTCTGCTGTTTCTTTCTTTGTTTCTTGTATAGATTGCCTTTGCAGAAACACGTTCTCATCAAGCTTCACATGTGCTTCATCCTCAGATAGGGGAGTATTTTATTCTTGAGCTTCAATTCTTATATTATCTGCACACTAAGGACACTGTGCACTTTAAGTTTGGGGGAGGGGATTCACTTAAGCATTTTTGAAAATTTTTGGGCAGAATTGCAAAATTTTACGAAAATATGAGCTTACATTGCTTGATTTAGTACTTAGCATGTGTTTTTTCCCATATTTCGATGATATAACCCAATGATTTAGTCTGACTTTGATTGAATAAGAAGCATGATTGTAGGAAAAGCATGAAGTTGAATTCTTGAATTTGTCTTGATTTTGATTGTGATTTCCTCATTTTATTCACATGTCATGTCATGAATCTGTATACTTATTTAGAGAAAGCTTATGTGGACATAGGATTGCATTTGTTCAGTTGATTTTGTGCATCATATTCTAGAATTTGTTTGATCTTCTCTTGAGGTGAAATATTAGATCACACTTGATTAAGGAAATGATTTAGGCCATCTTTGGATCATTTGAGCCTTTCCAACTGTCCTTGCACATATTTTACCCCTAGTCACCCATCTGGGCCAAGTAAGCTTTTCTCTGTATATACACCTACATGCTTTTCCTTAGCTTAAACACTCTTTTCCTATCCCTTACCCCAAAAGCATGTAATTTCACTAGGATATATTTTGTGCTATGTACATATGGGTTATAAGTGATAGTGAAATTGAAAAGTTCCCAAAAAAAAAAGAGAAAAATACAAAAATAGAATAAAAATGTTTAGCAAAATAAATAAGTTTGGGGGAATAATAATGAGTTCTTACATCAAAGATCCTAAAAGTAATGCACGTTAAGGGGTGATTAAACCTAAATTGAATTTATCATACCTTAGCCTTGACCTTACATTACAAGTTGAATGAAGTCCTATTGATCTTTGGTTAAGTGTGACTACATTAGTGGAGAGAGAAGTGAAAAGCAAACTTATGGGAATGATCACTTGTTAGTGACTTTGCATTTATTGTGTTTGCATAATCTGATCTGGGTAATGTACTGTGAAGTGACTTTGACATTTTCACACACACGAGGAATCCAATTTGGGTTAAGACTTATGATTGAATAATTCTGTGTGTTGGACTTATAATTGTGAATCTTTGATATCAGAGTTTGTACTTTTTCTTTGAGGATAATATTGGGAAAATCAATATGTTTGGTACTTGTTAGTTCCTACATATGTTTTGTTTTGCTTGAGGACAAGCAAAAGCTTAAGTTTGAGGGTCTGATAATTCTATCAAAATAGAGTTATTTAAACTTAATTTCTTAATTAACTATTTTAATCCCTATATTATTTTATTAATTATCCCCTCATTTTAATTAAAATTCTCATGTTTACAGATAAATTAAATCCAGATGAATTTAAGTCATTTCAGTAGAAAATGGACTGAAAATGAGCTAAAAAGGAGATTGGACCACTACCATTTCGTCTTGTAGCATGAGTCACCATTCTTCTTGACACATGTGATGCCAAGTGTCTATATTTTATTCACTTTGGAAGGATAAGATCAAGGACACCTTGGCCACCTCATGGAAGACACAAGCTATGCCACCTTGCACATCCAAGTGGGCAAGAAGACAAATGACATGAAAATATATTCTCTAGAAGCCAATGGTGTGAAGACAAGTGGCCAAACAATGTCAACTCATCTAGGATTAAAATTCCCCTTTGTACCCCCATTTTGATGTGTATAAAAAGAAAAAGTTGAGACAATTTTAGGGAGGAGTTTGAGAGTAGTTTGTGGGTTAAGGAGTTTTTTCTTTTTTAGGTTGGCTGCTAGTTTTTTTTAGGTTAGTTTTATATTGCATTTTAGTTGTTGGATGAAAGAGAGAGTTTGGCTGGTGACAGTATCCATAGTCTTTCTTCACGTTTCTGCAAATATTTTTTGAGGTTTCTTTAGTTTTAGCCTCTTCTTCTTCTGTTTTAGGTTTTAGCTTTATTTCAAGCATGTTTCTTTCATATTTTCAAGTTGTTTAAGAAAATTACCAAGTTAAATTCAAGTTTGAAAATTTTCTTTCTTTATCGTAATAGTCATTTAAGCTTCTTTTCTTTATTGTTTCAATTTACATTATTGTTTCATGAGTTAGAATTGGTTTTTGTATTATCCTTTCAGATTTTTATGGTTTCTTTAATTTAGATAAGCTTTAGGTTAAAGTTAATATAAATTATTGCCCCTGTTTCATTTAGTTTCCTACATTTTTTATTTTTTTATTTTACATTTTCTTGTTCTTTTGTTTCGTCATTCTGCCTATGGATTTAGTTGGGTGAGAGACTGTCCAGGGTGGTTCTGCTGATAGAGGATACTGGCTGAGTGACACAGCCTTTACTGTTGCGGGACTTTCTTGTTTGACCCTGTCTCTCTGTTACTATACTATTTACTACTGTTTCATTTTCTATTGTTGTCGCTCGGATCAGCTTTGTTTCTGGGTGGTTCTTACTGATTTTGGTGCTACCTGGCTGCTAGACGCTGCTGAAATTGTTTGCTGGCCATAAATACACGATGATTGTAGTACAAATATGTAGTTGGCTGTTAGGAGCAGGACACCAATGTTACAGGGTGAGGCGTGAGACGCTATTGTGTTTCTGTCACGCTACTGCTTGCTAGAATCATGGATGAGCGAGGCTCCTTCGTGAGTGACTGTGTGAAGGTGGTAAGGTTGGGCTTTGCGACAGTGCCCTGATTCATGGTTGCTTGAAGTGTGATAGGTATAATAGGACATGGATGACTCAGTAGGATGTAAAGTAGGAGGTGACTTTGTGCAAGTACATTGGTGGCCAGACACAGCATGGAACTGTGGCTTTGGTTATCGGTTTTGTTCCAGTTTTCATGCTTTGTTTTATATTTATTGCTTTAGTTTCTATTAGTTTAACTCCTTCATCTTCTTAATCTTATTTCTATTTGGTTTTATTGTTTCTTCAAGTCTCATACTTGCAGCCATTACCTTCCTCTGTTCTGCTCTGTTTCTTGTCTCCTGTAATGTTCTGCAAGCTTCCTGCTAGAGTTGAGTTGCTAAGACCTACTGTGTTTCTATAAGTTGCTGGGTTGTGGAACTGGCAGGAGCTATAGGTGATTGCAGGGACCGTGTCTGGCTGTTGTCCTGCACTTGGCTTAACTGACGGTACTAATGACAGTACCCAGAAGTCTCTCATGTAGCTACGTTTTTTCCCTTTAGTTTCGGTTATATCTGTTTTCAAGCTTAGTCCTTTTACTATTTTCAATTCTTTTAGAGTGGTTTACTTAGCTTTGTAGGTTTACATTAAAGCTTTGTCTAAACATTTTGATTTTACTAGAAATATATATATATATATATATATATATTCTATGTTCAAAGTTTCATGCCCTTTATAAACCTTCATCTATTCTGGTTACTGCTTGAAGCTGACGTTTATTAATTCTTTTCCTTCTTAAGATTAAGGTTTGGTTTAGATTTGAGGTAATTAAGTAAGATTGTTGGTCCCTTGCTATTTGTGACAGCCCGAAAGCCCGAAAATTTGGGCTAATTTAAATTTTTTCTTAAAACAAAACTAACAACTTTGAGTGTATTCCAGTACAGTGTCATTTACTTAGCTACGTCAAAGCCAATCATTGTACCCAAGATCACACAATTCATACTTATTGAAATTGTTGAGTTAATGTATTTTGAAATGACAAAACAAGTAAATTCAATAATGTAAAGATGATATAAAAACATGTTTAGAGGTTATCAGTACCAGAACTTAAAGTTTTGTTGATGAGAGATCGATCTCCTGGGTTTTTCTTGGATGAGAGATCGATCTCAGGAAGACATGAGATCGATCTGCCAAGCTTTGAACCTATACAAAGGCATTGAGGAAGAGTGAGATCGATCTATAAGGGTTATGAGATCGATCTGCCTAATACTGGAGTTGAGGAGATCGATCTGATCTAGGAAGAAATCGATCTCCCTTAAAGCAAAGCCAGTAGATCGATCTGTAAGATCGATCCACACTCAAACAGAGAGCTTATGAGATTGATCTGGTAAGGAAGAGATCGATCTTCTCAAAGTCAGAAAGCTAAGGAGATCGATCTGGGTTATTGAGAGATCGATCTCCCCACTACGAGAATGCATGGCAGATCGATCTGTAGATCGATCTTGCCTCAAACAGAGAGATTGGAAGATCGATCTGCCTATTCGACAGATCGATCTCCCCTAACATTTTCAAATTAAGAGATCGATCTGCTCATATATGAGATCGATCTCCTTGTGTTATTTTGCTTTGATCTTGCAGGATTTATAACTAAGAGATCGATTTGGTCAAGATGGCAGATCGATCTGGCATTCTACTGGAGGTACCCAACGGCTAGTTCTGCAAAAATCTTAACGGGAAAAACAACATTTAATGCTCCAACCACCAATCCTTCAGTATTTAACCAAGCATTGAAGACAATGAGAAGAGAGACACTATTGCTGCACATTTCTTACATTCTCAAGAGTTTAATACTTTCATTCCTTGTGTCTTCATTCCTCATTTATTGAGTTTGTTGTATAAGCTTAAGTGCAAAAGCTGTAATTGTCCTACCCACATTAAAAGCTTGATTTTGTATTCATCCTTACCTTAAGAGAGAAGAGGATTGTTCCTCAGTGAGATAAAAATTGTAAAAGGGTGAATACATCTTTGTATTGCAAAGGGTAGAGAGGTTATTCCATAACCTGAAAAAGGAACATTGTAACTTCTGTTGAAGGAGAGAAAGAAAGCACTTGACAAGAAGGTCAAGGAGAGAGGACGTAGGCAAGAGATTGGCCGAACCTCTATAAACGATTATGTTTGTTTCTCTCTTCCCTATCTTGCATTAAATTGTTTAATTTCATTGTATTGCTCATTATCATTTGTTGATTAAATTAGGATTAATTTAAAATTTGTCATTAACGCTAGAAAATCAATTCACCCCCCCTCTCGGTAGAGCCATCAATTGGTATCATAGCTAGGACTCTTTAATCACATAGGAACAACTTCCTAAGAGTTAGAAACGATCAAATGGCTCACAACAATGTAGCAACTAGTTTGGTAGGAGAGGGGCACTCTACGGTTAGACCTCCTATGTTCAATGGAGAACATTATGCCTATTGGAAGACTAGGATGATGTTATTCATTCAAGCAAATGATTATGAGGTGTGGAGGATTATAATTAAAGGACCTCAAATCCCTACAAAGAGAATAGAGGGAAGAGATATCCCTAAAGAAGAAGATGAATGGGATTCAAATGATATTAAATGTGCTCAGCTAAATGCTAAAGCTATGCACACATTATTTTGTGCCTTAGGTCCAAATGAATACAATAGAGTCTCCGACTGTGATAATGCCAAACAAATTTGGGACAAATTGGCAATAACTCATGATGGTACAACCCAAGTGAAGGAGACTAAGGTAGGCATGCTCACACATGACTATGAGCTTTTTAGGATGAAGGAAGGAGAATCAATTAGTGATATGTTCACTAGATTCACGAATGTAATTAATGGATTAAAGTCCTTAGGAAAAATATACTCTAATACTGAAATGGTCAAGAAAATATTAAATAGCTTACCTAAATCATGGGAAGCTAAAGTGACTGCAATTGAGGAATCTAAGGATCCTCACACATTGTCTTTAGATGAATTAATAGGATCACTACTCACTTATGAGATGAAATTAAGAAGAAATGAAGAGCCACCCAAGAAAGTGGGAGTTGCTCTAAAATCCACTGCTCAAGAGGAGATTAAGAATGAGAGTGCTAGTGAAGATGACCTTGAGATGGCAATGTTTGCCAAAAGATTTAACAAGTTCATGAGAATGAGAGCTAGTAGTAGTAATAGGAGAAACAATAAGAGAGATCAAGAAGAAGTAGGTAGAAAAGATTCAATTGTGTGCTATGAATGTAAAAAACCAGGACACATTAAGTTTAACTGTCCTCTTCTTAAAAGGTCCAATGATAGGTTCCACAAAAAGAAGGCAATGGTGGCAACATGGAGCGACAGTGACTGCTCCGATGATGACTCAAATGAGGACATTGCCAACTTATGCTTCATGGCTATTGAGGATGAAAAGGTAACTTCAAACCTCAATGAATATTCTTTTGATGAATTGCAAGATGCCTTTGATGATCTTGCATTAGAGTATGAATGCATGAGTATGAAATATAAAAAGATAATATCCAAATTGAGAAAAGAAAATGAGTTAATGCTAAGGGACAAATTAGAATGTGAAAAGAAACTAGAAATTTCAAATCTTGAAATTTGTGACCTTAAAGAGAAAAATGGCAATCTACATAATTCCTTTAATAGGTTCCACATGGGTCAACAAAAGTTAGATAGCATGCTAGAGACCCAAAGGGAATTCTTTGACAAAAATGGGTTAGGATATAATGCAAAAAGTAGAGAGACTCATCTTTAAAACTTTATTGCTAGAAATAGTATAAATAAACTCTCAACTTCTTGTTCATATTGTAATAGAAAGGTACATGCATCACATAATTGCAATATAAATATGAGCACTCTTAAAGGAAAAATAGTAAAAAGGATATGGGTTCCAAAAGAAGTAATTCACTCAAAAGATGTTAATGCATTAGCAAAATGGATCCCAAAGGGATCAAGAATTGCATTCACTAACCTCAAAGGACCCAAGAGAATTTGGGTACCTAAAACTTGAGATTGAATCTTTTTGTAGGTGATTGAGCATGGCCACAAAGCTAAAACAAAGGAAGCATGGTACTTGGATAGTGGATGCTCAAGGCACATGATGGGTGATAGAAGCCACTTCAATTCGTTTAAATCAAAAGTTGGTGGAGAAGTCACATTTGGGGACAACTCCAAAGGCCAAGTTGAAGGAAGTGGCTCAATAGGTAATGACTATTTTTCATTAGAAAAAGTATTGCTTGTTAGGGGTCTAAAGCATAATTTACTAAGCATAAGTCAACTTTGTGACAAAGGTTACAAAGTAATTTTTGATTGCATGAAATGTCATGTTGTAGATCCTAAGTCAAACAAAGTTCTTTTTCTAGGTCATAGGCAAGGTAATATATATATTGTCTAACTTAATGAACTCAAAAATGAAAATATATGCCTAATGGTAGACAATTAAAAGGAATCTTGGTTATGGTATAGAAGACTAGGTCATGCTAGCATGCATGTGCTATCTAAGTTAGCTAGAAAGCATCTAGTCATAGGTTTACCCAAGCTATCCTTTGATCATGAAGAAATATGTGAAGCTTGTGTTAAAGGAAAACATAAAAGGACAACATTTAAGCCTAAGAATATTGTATCCACCACTAGGCCTCTTCAATTACTTCACTTAGATTTATTTGGACCAACTAGAACAACAAGCCTAGGTGGGAAACACTATGGATTTGTAATAGTTGATGATTACACTAGGTTCACTTGGGTGTTCTTTTTAGGAGTAAAAAATGAAGTTTTAGAAAAATTCATAGCCTATACAAAAATTACTCAAAATGAAAAAGGGTATACAATAACTAGCATTAGAAGTGATCATGGCAAGGAATTCGAAAACATAGGATTTGATGAGTATTGCAATGATCAAGGAATTAGTCATAATTTTTCAGCCCCTAGGACACCACAACAAAATGGAGTAGTTGAGAGAAGAAATAGAACCTTGGAAGAAATGGCTAGAACCATGTTGTGTGAAAATAATTTACCAAAGTATTTTTGGGCTGAAGCTATAAACACAGCTTGCTATATAATTAATAGAGCTATGATTAGACCCATGCTAAAGAAAACTCCTTATGAGCTTTACAAGGGTAAGAAGCCTAATATTAGTTACTTCCATCCTTTTGGCTGCAAATGTTTTGTCTTAAATAATGGTAAAGATAACCTAGAAAAATTTGATGCCAAGAGTGATGAGGGAATCTTTCTAGGGTACTCATTGAATTCAAAGGCTTATAGAGTACATAACAAAAGAACATTGATGGTTGAAGAATCTATTCATGTTATATTTGATGAGTCCAATGATGTATCTAAAGATTCAACCAATGATGAGGATGTTGGAATATTTGATGAAAACTTGGAGGAAATCCCAAACTTAAAAGATGATTTATTAGAAAAACTTGACTTGAATAAAGAAGATGAAGAAGAAATAGAGATATTAGAGAGAGAGTCTAGAGCACCAAGAGAGTTAGGATATGTAAAAGATTGTGAAATAGTAGGAGATCCAACTCTTGGAGTTAGAACTAGATCATCTCTAAGGAATATGTGTCAATATATAGCCTTTGTATCTCAAATAGAGCCTAGGAATGTCAATGAAGCCTTAGATGACAATAATTGGTTCCTAGCAATGCAAGAAGAATTAAATCAATTTGAGAGAAGCAAAGTATGGAAATTAGTTCATAGGCCTAGTGATCACTCTATAATTGGAACTAAATGGATATTCAAGAACAAGATGGATGAAAATAGTGTGACCATAAGGAACAAAGCTAGGTTAGTTGCACAAGGCTATAGACAAGAGGAAGGTATAGACTATGATGAAACCTATGCACCGGTAGCTAGACTAGAGGCAATAAGAATGTTACTTGCCTTTGCATGTTATAAGAACTTCAAATTATATCAAATGGATGTAAAGAGTGCATTCTTAAATGGTTTCATTAATGAAGAAGTCTATGTTGAACAACCTCCTGGCTTTGAAAATCATGAATTTCCTGAACATGTTTTCAAATTATCTAAGGCACTCTATGGCTTGAAACAAGCTCATAGAGCTTGGTATGAAAGGTTGTCAAAATTCTTAATAGAAAAAAGGATTTTCAAGAGGAAAAGTGGATACCACCTTATTCATCAAAAATAAAAATAAAGATTTACTAGTTGTTCAAGTGTATGTGGATGATATTATTTTTGGTTCAACTAATGAGTCTTTATGTCAAGAGTTTGCTAAGATCATGCAAGGAGAATTTGAAATGAGCATGATGGGAGAACTCACCTTCTTCTTGGGACTTCAAGTGAAGCAAACAAAAGATGGAACCTTTATCAATCAAGCAAAGTATACTATGGATTTGCTCAAGCGATTTGGAATGGACAATTGCAAACCTCAAGCAACTCCAATGGGCACCAACATCAAGCTTGATAAAGATGAAAGTGGTAAGTGTGTAGACACTAAACTCTATAGGTCTATGATTGGCTCATTGCTCTATTTAACTGCAAGTAGACCATATATTTTGTTTAGTGTATGCCTTTGTGCTAGATTTCAATCCTCTCCTAGGGAATCACACTTATTAGCAACTAACAGGATCTTTAGATACCTTAAGGACACTCCCTCTCTAGGACTTTGGTACCCCAAGGACTCTACCTTTACACTTCATGCATTTTCAGATGCAGATTTTGGGGGATGCAAAATAGATAGGAAAAGTACTTCAGGTACCTGCCAATTCTTAGGAAATAGATTAATCTCTTGGTTCTCTAAGAAACAAAACAGTGTGGCTCAGTCCACAACTGAAGCTGAATACATAGCAGCAGGTAGTTGTAGTGCTCAAGTGTTGTGGGTTAAACAACAAATGAAAGATTATGGTATTGACATGAAACAAGTTTCTATTAAATGTGACAATACCAATGCTATCAACCTATCTAAAAATCTTATTCAACACTCTAGAACCAAGCACATTGAGATTAGGCATCATTTCCTTAGAGACCATGTGCAAAAGGGGGATATAATTCTAGAGTATATTGACACTTTACATCAAATAGCTGATATATTCACCAAACCCCTTGATAGAGATAGGTTTTGTATCCTTAGAGGTGAATTAGGTCTCATGAATATCCCTTAAGATGTATATGTTTCAAAATCTTGGTTTTAAGTTGGTTTTAAAAGAGTTTTTCAAAGATTTTTCTGGGCAACAAGTATGAGAGATCGATCTCCTATCAATATAGATCGATCTCCATACTTCCAACAAGCCTAAAGCATTAAGGTTAAGCTAAGCAGATCGATCTTCTATCCATAAGATCGATCTCCTTAAGCCTCTGTTAAATAGCAGATCGATCTGTGCATACGACAGATCGATCTCTTCAAGCTTCTATATTCTGAAGATCGATCTATGCATTTGGCAGATCGATCTCCCTAAGCCTCTGTCAAACAGCAGATCGATCTGTGCATACGACAGATCGATCTCTTCAAGCTTCTATATTCTGAAGATCGATCTATGCATTTGGCAGATCGATCTCCCTAAGCCTCTGTCAAACAGCAGATCGATCTGTGCATACGACAGATCGATCTCCTTGAGCTTCTGTATTCTGCAGATCGATCTTATGGAACCACAGATCGATCTCTTAGAGCTTCTGGAAATGACAGATCGATCTGTCGTCTCGACAGATCGATCTCCTGTGCCCTGGACTATAAAATCTGGCAAAAAATTCCCAAATTTCAAATCCTCAAACTTTCAAATCCCTAACTTCCCTCACACCTCCTCTCTCGATTCCTCTTCAGATCGATCTCGGTACGGTCTTCGTCGTATCTCTCCTTCGTTTACTGGTATAGTAACCCACATTCCTTATTGTTTTCTCAAAAATTTCTTAAGATTTGTGTTAAATTTCACTCTAGGGCAAATCTAGTCACTGTTCCATTGATTTTTGTTGTGAACCTGTCTTAGAGTAATTCCTGTGTCTAGAACCATGCCTAGACTTAAGAGAGCAGGCCAAAAACCTCCCCGATCTAATGTAGAACAAGGGTCATCTTCCCAATCCATTCGTCCCTCTTCAGTCGCTACCTTCAACAGGTGTTTTAAAACACCTGCGAAAAGGAAGCGATATGAAGAAGATTTTTCCATCATGCCAATTAAACATTGGTGAACAATCAATTTCTCTTTCTTAAACTGCATCGATTTTCCCTATCTATCCAAATTTGAAGAATTTGGCTGGATGTCGTTCCTAAAAATCAATACTCCCGTACCTCCAAATATCGTTCGAGCATTCTTTTCCAATGCCGAACTCACCTATGATCCTAACGACACTTGTAATATTCTTGGGTTTACAACGTATGTCATAGGAAAATCCATTGCAATAGACACTGAAATCCTAGCCCACGCTTTCAACATACGCGATGAAGGGTTGACAAACGAAGATGAGGAAGTCCCTTTGGAGTTTGATATTCCCGAGGATAAGGCGAGTGACCTCCCAATGCACCCCCGGTTACTCCACCTCATCATATCTTGGAACCTTCGTCCATTCGGTACCCGTCACTCTACTGTTAGGCAGTTAGATAGGTTCTGGATTCACCACATTCACTCCACTAGTCAAAAACCCAACCTCGTCCATTTTATCTTTCAAGACTGGTTGAAGATCGTACACGGCCAAGCCACAACAATAGTGTTTCCGCAACCATTGGCGTACTTTCTCCAACGACTCGGAGTGGACAGTAGCTGCGAAACGTGTGAAATGCCCTCTCCAAAGAGCGTCCTCAACATCGGGACACTCCACCACATGGGCTACTACAAGGACTTTCGGGGCGACTGGAAGAAGAAGAGGGAATAGCAGTCTGCTGAAGCTATGGAGGAAGATCCCTCCGATGAGCCTATGGATCCACCTGCTGCACCGACTGCGGGTCCATCGTCCTCGACTCCTCAACTCACTGCACCTGCTACCTCAACCGCTGACATAGAGTCCATTGTGACAATGTTGAGTGCACTGAACAGGAAGATCGATGAAGGTTTTGCAAACCTTCATGCAACCCAGCAGCGGATGTTCGAGGAGCTGAACCGCAAAGTGGATGAAAGCTTTGCAAATCTTCATGAGGCTCAGGAGGCGATGTTTGATGAGCTTCAAGACACTCGTACTCACGTTGAGGATCTCATGGATCGATTTCCTCCTCCACCATAGGACTTATTTACTAGATCTAGTTTTGTTATATGTTTTCATTACTCATTGTTGTTTGAACTGAATTTGCTTGAATGAGCTGCCTCTATGTTATTGAATGAGTTTTTAATGAAATGTTAATTTGAAATGACAGGAGCATTGTTTAGATTTCTTTCTTGCCATTGATATGACAAAAAGGGGGAGAAGAAATAATGTTAAGAACACATGCATTGGTTAAAACATGTTTAAATGACTTTAAGAATCATATCTAATGGTTTAAAAGGAATGATTAAAATGAGGGGGAGTTAAGAAAGTTTAGAGATCAAAAGCCAAAAGTAAGGGGGAGTTTACAAAAAGGGGGAGTTTGTGCAAAATGAAAATAGGCAACTAAACATGTTGATTGAATAGGTTTTGTCATATCAAAAAGGGGGAGATTGTTGAGTTAATGTATTTTGAAATGACAAAACAAGTAAATTCAATAATGTAAAGATGATATAAAAACATGTTTAGATGTTATCGGTACCAGAACTTAAAGTTCTGTTGATGAGAGATCGATCTGGGTTATGAGAGATCGATCTCCTGGGTTTTTCAAGAAGACATGAGATCGATCTGCCAAGGTTTGAACCTATACAAAGGCATTGAGGAAGAGTGAGATCGATCTATAAGGGTTATGAGATCGATCTGCCTAATACTGGAGTTGAGGAGATCGATATGATCTAGGAAGAGATCGATCACCCTTAAAGCAAAGACAGTAGATCGATCTGTAAGATCGATCCACACTCAAACAGAGAGCTTATGAGATCGATCTGGTAAGGAAGAGATCGATCTTCTCAAAGTCAGAAAGCTAAGGAGATCGATCTGGGTTATTGAGAGATCGATCTCCCCACTACGAGAATGCATGGCAGATCGATCTGTAGATCGATCTTGCCTCAAACAGAGAGATTGGAAGATCGATCTGCCTATTCGACAGATCGATCTCCCCTAACATTTTCAAATTTCAAGATCGATCTGCTCATATATGAGATCGATCTCCTTATGTTATTTTGCTTTGATCTTGCAGGATTTATAACTAAGAGATCGATCTGGTCAAGATGGCAGATCGATCTGGCATTCTACTGGAGGTGCCTAACGGCTAGTTCTGCAAAAATCTCAACGGGAAAAACAGCATTTAATGCTCCAACTACCAATCCTTCAGTATTTAACCAAGCATTGAAGACAATGAGAAGAGAGACACTATTGCTGCACATTTCTTACATTCTCAAGAGTTTAATACTTTCATTCCTTGTGTCTTCATTCCTCATTTATTGAGTTTGTTGTATAAGCTTAAGTGCAAAAGCTGTAATTGTCCTACCCACATTAAAAGCTTGATTTTGTATTCATCCTTACCTTAAGAGAGAAGAGGATTGTTCCTCAGTGAGATAAAAATTGTAAAAGGGTGAATACATCTTTGTATTGCAAAGGGTAGAGAGGTTATTCCCTAACCTGAAAAAGGAACATTGTAACTTCTGTTGAAGGAGAGAAAGAAAGCACTTGACAAGAAGGTCAAGGAGAGAGGACGTAGGCAAGAGATTGGTCGAACCTCTATAAACGATTGTGTTTGTTTCTCTCTTCCCTATCTTGCATTAAATTGTTTAATTTCATTGTATTGCTCATTATCATTTGCTGATTAAATTAGGATTAATTTAAAATTTTTCATTAACGCTAGAAAACCAATTCACCCCCCTCTCGGTAGAGCCATCAGAAATGAATTACACAATATCCCATAAATGATTAACCTATAAGTCTCAACTCATTTCTTTTCATATCATTCTAATTACATCCCAAAATGCTTATCACAAGTGTCTGTATTACATCATTGTCTGGATACAAAATGAATTGAATTATACCTTACGCGTGTACAAGCGATAGCCTGGGGAGATCTTGTCCACCATCCTATATCACGTACGCGGCAGGCTCTCTTGCACGCTACTTCAAATAATCTGTAGAGGGTGGAAAAATGGTGAGCTCTCAAAACGCTCAATAAGGAGGATAAGGTAAGTTATAAAAATCATCGTCACAAACATAATATGATGGAAATAATGAGCATGCAAATCATTATAGAAATAACGGTAGAAAACAATGGCATTAACATAAAGCACGTGATAAAAATCACCAGTCACATTATATCAAATCTCATCGTGTGATATAAATCAAAGTAGTAAAATCACATCATCATCAAATAAATCGAGACTAGGTATTTATAAAACTCAGATAAAACTCATCATCATAGGCACATCACAACGATTGAATTTGTCCCCTAGGCGGACATCCCCAATCGAGGGATTTCGTCGATAATAATACACACATGGCCATGGTTCGTTGTACACTTGATGAAAGTCGTATAACCATCGGTCTTACATGCTATCACAGCACAGCCTAGTCTTACAAGCTATCAAAGCAAAGCCACCCATCGCTACCACGGAGTGGGGTCATCTCACGTTACTAGAATGGAGGCGTCGGTCTTACATGCTACTAGAGCACGGCCCGACCTTACATGCTATAAGAGCAAAGCCCGATGTGCATCTCATGATAAGACATAGTCTTAGTAAAAATCGTTTTGCCTTCACGTAGAGCTCTTAGTGGTTATCACAAAACCTATTTAAGTTATAACACAAAACTCATCAAATCGAGCTCAAACCGACAAAACACTCACACAGTAAAAACATGCCATTGTTGTATATAAATCGTATTACCTTCACGTAGAGCTCATGGTGGTTATCACAAGACCCATTTTGGTTATAAACCATGTGTGTTCACAATTACACAAATCACATTAAAATCGAGCTCAAACCTGTAAAACACTCACACATTTATCAACACATCAAATAATCTCATAAAACATGCTCACTCATCAAACTCTTTTTCATGCTCTTAAAACGTTTTCATTCACTAGAAAACTCACAAGCATAAATGGTTTGTTTCCCTTACCTCTTGTACCTTGAGTGACACAATATCCTCGGGTTCTCGGACTAGCCTCGTTTCTCCCGTTAAATTCTTGAGCTCTCCACACACATCATTAACCCATCAATATACATCATTTTCAATTTACATCTCTTTCTCTTACTCATTCTAACTTAACATTATCTCAAAACTCTTTCTACATCTTTATCAACATTTTAGTTAACTGATAACTATCATAAGATACCCACATCTCATTTTTCATCTATACTCATTGTTTGTTTTCCCTTATAACTTAGATATCTCTAACCAAATATACGTATATGTGCACTTATTCACAAATATACCCAATGATAATGCTTAAACCAAGGATCTTGTTAGCTTACCTAGCTTACCCTCTCTTGACCAAGTTGTAGAACACTTTGTCTCTTCCCTTTGCTTAAGCCCACCATTGATTTTCTAGTATGTTGTTTTCCTTACCAAGAGGAACAACTTTGTCTCTTGCCCCTTTGTCTAATTTAGTTTAGAATAGGGTGAATCTTAGAGAGAGAAAGCTTGGTTTGGGTGAAAATGGTGAAGGTTTGGGTTGCAGAGAGAGAAATGCTAGGTTCTAAGCGAAAATCCTGTGATCCTTATATAGACAGGGCTTATGAGATCGATCTGGTATGGGAGGAGATAGATCTCTGCTTCATTTCAACTGCTCCATCTGCTCCATTAACAACTACAAGATCGATTTGGCCTAGAATTAGGGATCGATCTCTTCCAGGCCGAGAGTTAAGGAGATCGATCTGGCTAAGCGAGGAGATCGATCTGCTCCAATCTGAGAGCTAAGGAAATCGATATGCTTGTATTAAGAATCGATCTCTTCATTTATAGAACGCTTAGCAGATCAATCTAACCCCATTGGAGATCAATCTGCCCTATTCCATTGCTCAAATAAGAGCATTTTTTGCTCTTCTAGATCTATCTTTCCTTCAATGAGATCGATCTGGCATTCATATTTTCCAGATTTTGCTGCAGTTTTCTGCAGTAACTCATACAAAACATCTTTAATTTGCTGCCATAGTCATTTTCTCATCCAACCACCTTTGAGACTTGAAAACTTCATCTCATTATACTTCATTAGATTTAAAACTTGCGTGTACATCAACATATCATAATTACACTCACCAAATTACAAATCTCACATTGCAAATCTTACAACTAAAGCACATAAAATTTACAGTTCTCACATCCTCCCCACCTTAAGGGAATTTGGTCCTCCAAATTCAACTCGATCCATTAAATAGCTGAGGGTATTTCTCCCTCATAAGGCTCTCTAGTTCCCATGTTGCTTCTTCCATTGAGTGGTGTTTCCAGAGAACCTTAACCAGTGGAATACTATTCGTCCAAAGTACTTTCTCCTTCCTGTCAAGTATTCAGATGGGTTCTTCCACATAACTCATATCCTCCTGAATATCCAATGCCTCATACTCAATGACATGATAGGGATCCAGATTATATCTCCTCAACATGGAGATGTGAAAGACATTGTGTATCCCAGAGAACTGCGGAGGTAAAGCCAATCGATAGGCAATGTCTTCTATCCTCTCGAAAATCTCAAATGGTCCTATATATCGAGGACTCAATTTTCCTTTCTTCCCGAAGCGCATGATACCCTTACTGGGAGATATCTTAAGCAACACAGAATCTCCAACTTAAAACTTAAGTGGCTGTCTATGCACATCTGTGTAACTCTTCTGTCGACTTTGAGTAGCTCATAATCTATTACAAATGATTTTCACATTCTGAACTACCTGTTCAACTAGTTCGGGAGCAATTACTTTCTTGTCGTCCACTTCTTCCCACGCTATAGGGGATCTACACCTCCTACCATACAAAGCCTTATAAGATACCATGCCAATACTCGCATGATAGCTATTATTATATGCAAACTCAGCAAGGGGCAGGTGATCATCCCATGATCCCTTAAAGTCCATCGTACACACCCTTAACATATCCTGCAAGGTTTGTATAGTTCGCTCAGACTGAACATCAGTCTAAAGATGATAGGCGGTACAGAAATTCAACCGAGATCCTATGGCCTCTTGAAAATAAGTCCAAAGCCTGGAGGTGAACCGAGAATCTCTATCGGAGGTAACACTCACTGGAGCCCCATGTAGTCTAGCTATCTCTCTAACATATAGCTCGACTAATGTACTCAATGTATCTGTGCTCTTGATGGTAAGGAAGTGGGCACTCTTCGTTAATCTATCCACTATCACCCATATGGCGTCATGTCCTCGTCGGTTCCTCGGTAATCCCATGATAAAGTCCATGGTGAGATGCTCTCATTTCCATGTAGGCACAGGCAAAGGCTTAAGCAATCCTTCGGACTTCTGGTGCTTAGCTTTCACTTGTTGGCATACCAAACATCTGGCCACGTATTCTGCCACGTCTCATTTCATACCACTCCACCAATACACTCTTCTCAAATCCTGGTACATCTTGGTACTTCCAAGGTGCATGGTGTATCGCGAGCAATGAGACTCTCTCAGTATTTGTTGCTTTAGGGTATCATCATTAGGAACACAAACTTGACCTTTAAACCTCAATAACCCGTTGTCACTGACCATAAAATCTGATTGCGAGGTCTGTTCAGCTTGGCTAACCATATCCAATAGCCTCTGATCATTTCGCTGCTCGGCTCTAATCTGATCCATAATGTCGGGCTCTATTTGCAGGCTGGCCAAAAATCTGACCTCTGCTTCCTCAACTCTAATCCTGAGTCTGACGAATTATTCCAACAAATCCCATTCCTTGATCATCATAGCAGATATCGCATTATTTCTGCTTATGGCATCAACGACCACATTCGCCTTCCAGAGATGGTAGAGTATCCGGCAATCATAGTCCTTAAGAAGTTCCATCCATCTTCTTTGTCTTATATTTAACTCCTTCTGGTCAAATATATATCTCAGGCTCTTGTGATCAGTAAATATTTGAAACCTTTTCCCATTTAAGTAATGTCGCCAAATCTTCATTGCAAACACCACTGCGGCTAACTCCTAATCATGTGTGGGGTAGTTTCACTCATGATCTTTCAGTTGTCGCGAGCCATAAGCGATCACTCTCCCATGTTGCATGAGCACACACCCTAATCCTTGTTGAGAGGCATCACTGTACACTGCAAAGGCTCCGGGTCCATTTGGGATAGTTAACATCGGTGCCGTTATTAATCTCCTCTTTAACTTTTGGAAACTTTGCTCACAGTTCTCAGACCATACAAAAGGAATCTCCTTATGTGTGAGTTTAGTTAAAGGAGCGAAAATCTTGGAAAATCCTTCAACAAACCTTCTGTAATACGCTGCCAACCCTAGGAAACTTCGAATCTCTGTAACTGTCCTCGATCTCTCCCAATTAAGTACAGCTTCTATCTTAGACGGATCAACTAACACTCCGTCTTTAGATACAATATGCCCAAGAAAAGGTATTTGATCCAGCCAAAATTCACTCTTACTGATCTTTCCATAAAGTTGCTTAGCTCTGAGTACTTGCAACACAATCCTCAAATGCTGTGCATATTCCTCATGAGACCGAGAATACACAAGGATATCATCAATGAAGACTATCACAAATTGATCTAGATAGTCTCTAAATACCTCATTCATTAAACTCATGAAAGCAGCTGAGGCATTCATCAAACCAATAGGCATCACTAAGAACTCATAGTGGCCATACCTAGTTCTGAAGGCCGTTTTCAGAATATCTTCTTTCCTGATTCTCAACTGGTGATAGCCCGATCTTAAATCAATCTTAGAAAAGATAGAAGCCCCTCTCAGCTATTTAAACAAATCATCTATCCTTGGCAGGGGGTACTTGTTCTTCACTGTAACCTTGTTCAGTAATCTGTAGTCTATACACAGTCTCAGGCTACCATCCTTCTTCTTTACAATCAACACCAGAGCTCTCCATGGTGACACACTAGGTCTAATAAAACCTTGGTCAAGCAGTTTTTGCAACTATTTCTTTAACAATTCCAATTCGACCAAAGCCATTTTATAGGGAGGTTTAGAGATCGGCTGAGTATCTGGCACTAAATCGATAGTGAAGTCTAACTCTCTCTTCGGTGGTAAGCTAGGTAATTCATCTGGGAATACATCCAGAAACTCACATACTACCGGTATGTCCTCTACTCTCGGATGTTTTTGACTCACATCAGAGATGAGTGCAATGTAACCTTCACATCAATAATTAAATCAGTGTTTAGCAGTGATATAACCATAACTTAAGATTTCACGATAAACGTCACATGTCTTTATTCTTTAATCATTCAAACATACGCTAAACTTTTCAAGTAGGGAGAAAGTTACAGTCTTAGTGTAGCAGTCTAGACTCACAGGATTGGTCGCTAGCCAATCTATCCTTAAAATCACATCGAAACCACACATGTTTAACATCACTAGATCTACTAACATCACCTTATCTCCCACCTTGATCTCACAACTCTTGCACACCATATCAGTCCTTTGGGACTCACACATGAGGGTATTTACATGTAGAATATAATTTAAGGATTCATACTTCAAACTTAATTTACATGCAAATTATACATCAATAAAAGAATGCGTGGATCCCGAATCAAATAACACATGAGCCTTATGATTACAGATAAGAAGTGTACCTCGTATAGTCTCAGACGAAGTGTCTGCAGTCTCCTTATCCAAGGAAAACACACGTCCCTCTGTGACCGGCTTCTTGCCCTTATCAGCAGCTGGAACCCATATCTGGGGAACCGTCCTTTATGGCTGCTGTCTTTGAGGCTTTGAAGAATGTGGCTTCTGGGGTTGCGGGCAATACCTCACTCTGTGACCCATGTCCCTGCATCTGTAGCATCCCTATATAATTCTAGGACATCTTCCCTTATGTGATCTACCACAATCTCTGCAAACTCTAACCTCCGGTCTGACACCTCGAAGGGTCTCCTTAATAATGAGAGGAATCCCAGGTCTGTCAACTCTTCACCTCGGTCCCTCAAACTGTCTCCTCTTAAAAGAACCCCTTTGAAGGTCTGTGTGAGAAGTCACAGTTCGCTTACCCTTATCTCCGATTAAAATTTTGGACTCAGTCTAAGACTGTACTAACTCTAGTCCCCTCTCCACTTCTTATGCTCGTCTCAGAGCATCCTTGAACTCAGTGATACAGAGCCCTATCAACCGGTCCCTAATGATGGGTCTCAGCCTATATACAAATCGCTCTGTTCGAAGCTCCTCATCCTTATGAGTCTTTGGATCATACTTACGTAGGGTGGTGAATCGGCTCTTATAATCATCAACCGACATATTGCCCTAAGCTAAATTTAGGAATTCATCTAGCTTCCTCCTTTGGGCAACTCTTGGCACATACTATGTTCTAAATGCCGATTGAAACATCTCCCAGCTAATCACCTCATGGCTAGTCGCCAATATACCCTGAGTAGTGCTCCACCAATCTCGGGCTTGTCCCTTTAACATATAAGCACATATAATGACTTTTTCAGCATCAGTGCACCCCAAATAGTCAAAAATGACTCGCAACTCTGTCAGCCACTCCTTAGCCTCTGTGGGATCTTTCACCCCTCTAATGGCCAAGAGGTTCATCTTCAGAAAGTCCCTTAATCGACCTTTATCTCTGTCATCAAGTTGGGTCTGTACCGCATGCTGTGTGGCGGGAGGCATCGGGTCAGTCTGTGGTGGGGGTGCGGGTGGTCCCTGTGGTGGTGGAGGAGTCGATACCGGAGTGGTACCTAAGGCATTAGCCCCAAAATGGTAAGCGAATAGCACTGCCATCTGCTCGAATCCTTGATGCACATCATGCTCTAGGTGATTCATTCGGGAGTTAGGACTCTCCGGCAGTGGTTCAAGTGGTGGAGGTAGCTGTGCCTGCCTCCCTAAACGTCCTCTTCTCCCCCTCGTATTCTATCTCTTACATGCTTGCGCGTATTCTTTAAACATCGATCATAATTCTACTCGTTAAATTCAATTCATTACTAGACAGTACAGACACTTGGGATGTAATCTACTTCCAATTTATCAACACTGACATTACTAGACACCCTTCGCTCTGATACCAAGAAAATTTGTGACAGCCCGAAAGCGTAAAAATTTAGGCTAATTTAAAATTTTTCTTAAAACAAAACTAATAACTCTGGGTGTATTCCTGTACAGTGTCATTTACTCAGCTACGTCAAAGCTAGTCATTGTACCCAAGATCACACAATTCATACTTAATGAAATGAATTACACAATATCCCATAAAGGATCAACCTATAAGCTATAAGTCTCAACTCGTTTCTTTTCATATCATTCTAATTACATCCCAAAATGCTTATCACAAGTGTCTATGTTACATCATTGTCTAGATACAAAATGAACTGAATTATACCTTATGCGTGTACAAACGATAGCTTGGGGAGATCTTGTCCACCGGCCTATATCACCTACGCGGCAGGCTCTCTAGCACGCTACTTCAAATAATCTGGAGGGGGGAGGAAAAATGGTGAGCTCTTAAAATGCGCAGTAAGGAGGATAAAGTAAGTTATAAAAATCATCATCACAAACACAATATGATAGAAATAATGAGCATGCAAATCGTTATAGAAATAACAGTAGAAAATAATGGCACTAGCATAAGGCACGGGATAAAAATCACCAATCACATTATATAAAATCTCATCGTGTGATATAAATCACAGTAGTAAAATCACATCATCATGAAATAAATCGAGACTAGGCATTTATAAAACTCAAATAAAACTCATCGTCATAGGTACATCATAACGATTGAATTCATCCCCTGGGCAGACATCCCCAATCGAGGGATTTCGTCGATAATAATACACACATGGCCATGGTTCGTTGTAGACTTGATCAGAGTAGTACAATCGTCGGTCTTACATGCTATCACAGTACAACTCGGTCTTACATGCTCTCAAAGTAAAGCCACCATTCGCTACCGCAGAGCGGGGTCATCTCACGTTACTAGAATGGAGGTGTCGATTTTATATGCTACTAGAGCATGACCCGGCCTTACATGCTACAAGAGCAAAGCCCGAGTGCATCTCATGACAAGCCATAGTCTCAGTAAAAATCATTTTTCCTTCACGTAGAGCTCTTAGTGGTTATCACAAAACCTATTTCGATTATAACACATTGTGTTCACATTTACACAAAAGTCACCAAATCGAGCTCAAACCGGCAAAACACTCACACAATAAAAACATGCCATTGTTGTAGAGCTCATGGTGGTTATCAGAAAACTCATTTTGGTTAAGAACCATGTGTGTTCACAATAACACAAATCACATCAAAATCAAGCTCAAACCGGTAAAACACTTACACATTTATCAACACATCAAATCATATCATAAAACATGCTCACTCATCAAACTCTTTTTCATGCTCTTAAAACGTTTTCATTCACTAGAAAACTCACAAGCACAAATGGTTTGTTTCCCTTACCTCTTGAACCTTGAGTGGCACAATATCCTCAGGTTCTTGGACTAGCCTCGTTTCTCGTGTTGGATTCTTGAGCTATCCACACACATCATTAACCCATCAATATACATCATTTTCAATTTACATCTCTTTCTCTTACTCATTCTAACTCAACATTATCTCAAAACTCTTTCTACATCTTTATCAACATTTTAGTTAACTGATAACCATCACAAGATACCCACATCTCATTTTTCATCTATAATCATTGTTTGTTTTCCCTTATAACTTAGATATCTCTAACCAAATATATGTATATGTGCACTTATTCACAAATATACCCAATGATAATGCTTAAACCAAGGATCTTGTGAGCTTACCTAGCTTACCCTCTCTTGACCAAGTTGTAGAACACTTTGTCTCTTCCTTTTGCTTAAGCCCACCTTTGATTTTCTAGTATTTTGTTCTCCTTACCAAGAGGAACAACTTTGTCTCTTGCTCTTTTGTCTAATTTAGTTTAGAATAAGGTGAATCTTAGAGAGAGAAAGTTAGGTTTAGGTAAAAATGGTGATGGTTTGGGTTACAGAAAGAGAAAGGCTCGATTCTAGGCGAAAATCCCGTGATCCTTATATAGACAAGGCTTATGAGATCGATCTGGTATGGGAGGAGATCGATCTCTGCTTCATTTCAACTGCTCCATCTGCTTCATTAACAACTACAAGATTAATCTGGTCTAGAATTAGGGATCGATCTCTTCCTGGCCGAGAGTTAAGGAGATCAATCTGGCTAAGGGAGGAGATTGATCTGCTCCAATCCGAGAGCTAAGAAAATTGATCTGCTTATATTAAGAATCGATCTCTTCATTTACAGAATGCTTAGCAGATCGATCTGGCCCTATTAGAGATCAATATGCCCTATTCCATTGCTCAAATAAGAGCATTTTTTGCTCTTCCAGATCTATCTTTCCTTTAATGAGATCGATCTGGCATTCATATTTTCTAGATTGTGCTATAATTTTCAGCAGTAGCTCACACAAAACATCCTTAATTTACTGTCATAGTCATTTTCTCATCCAACCACCTTTGAGACTTGAAAACTTCATCTCCTTATACTTCATTAGATTTAAAACTTGCATGTACATCAACATATCATAATTACACTCACCAAATTAAAAATCTCACATTGCAATTCTTACAACTAAAGTACATAAAATTGATAGTTCTCACACTATTCTTTGCTTCAATTTTACACTGTTTACTGCTGGAGCATGACTGCCACTGCTACCGATTGCTAGAATTTGCTACCTACTGTTGCATCTATTTTCTGTTGAGCAGTTCGACAAGGCGTGGCTATGTTACAATTTGAAGCTTATGCCTGGTTGTGCGAAGTGGTGCAGTAGCTGACGCAAGGATGTGCGAGAGTGCAGGAGACGTGCGGGGGGTTGGTTTGTAGGCCTCGGGTACAGGCTGAAGGCAGTAGTGTGGTGTGCTTGTAGAAGTAGAAGGTGGTAGAGCTAGTCGTGGCTGTAAGAGGTTGATGGTAGGACAGTGACTGTGCATGGCTGTTGAATGTGGCTTTTGTAAGGGACGTGCTACTGTGCTACGATGTGCCTGATTTGCAGTAAAATTGGTCCGTGCTAAAGTAGCTGTAAGGTATTGTGCAGGAGTGTTGGTACTGGAGGCGAGGATGAAAGTGCACGCAGACAGGGATTTTTAGTTTTATTATACTATTCATAATTTTGTTTACTGTTTCAGGCATTTAAATATAATTAGTTGTATGGTTTTAGTAATTTAAGAATAGTTTATCTTTAGTTATTATATGTTATACTAGTTTAAGTTTAAATTAGTTATGAGTTATTTCTTTAGTTTATTATTCTATTAGATTTTATTATTACTTTGTCAATTTAGAGAATTAGTTAAAAGTTATATACATTTAAAAAACCCAGTAATATTTTAAAAATCATGCATCATTTAGAATAGATTTTATTATTTATTTAGGCATTTTACTAATTTAGTATTATCTAGAGTTATATATAATATTAGGTCACCAATTTAGGCATTTAGATTTAAAGTTATACTTAGGAATTCTTAAAATTTATATTAGAATTTTATTCCATTAGACCTTAGATTTGATTATGTCACGACCCAAAAATAAAATAAAAAATTCATTTTTCTTTCATATTTAATCCTTACCTTCCTCTCATCGTGACCATCCTACCTACAGTTGGGCTATGATTCGGTGTTAGTCCCCTCACACTACTTACCATTCCATTTCCATGTTACATTTACACATCAGGATTTTTCTATCCTTTGACTTTAACTAATACGTCCACAATTGCATTTACATAACCTTACATCCCCGACGTCATATACGTTTACAGTACTGTGCATTTACATATTTAGATACAAAAACCATACAAGTGTGTATACCTTTTCTCGATGATGGGAAGCAGCAGATACCAAGAATGCAAGTCATCAGCCGGGCCCTATGTCTTAGATTCGATCAGTAAGAGTGAAATACTGATAAGTATATTAGAACTGACCCAAATACGTGGTTATATGCAGCTCCGTAGACTTGGTTTGGAGTGAATTGGATTGAGAGACCTGGTACGGTCGAGACAGAATAAACTCACGCGTGATTCCAGGTAAGGGAATTTTACGGACTGCTAGATGTAACTTTACGCAATTTTAACCTCATTTACATTGCCTAAAATTGTCTGAAGGGTCTAGATTTAAAATAAGAATTTTAGTGCCTGGATGGGCAAATGACCAAAATACCCCTGTGAAGGGTAAAATTTCTAAAATTAGGAAAAGTTAGGAGGAGCAAGAACAGGAGGTTCCTGCTTGTTTTTGAGGTGTTTTCAAACATGCATGGGTAGGCTGGCTAACTTTTAAATAAAATGCACAACATTGCATATTTTCAACAATGTGATTTCTTTTGGAAATTGTTTTGAGATAATAGAGCCGCCTACGTGATTTTATGAAAGTGTGACATGCTAGAGCTCAGCTCGCACGAGTTTTGATTTGTGTGATGCATGCATTAGTGCTAGAGCAAGGGCTCGCACTAGAGTTTTACATGCATAGGTGCTGGAGTCTAACTCGTACCAGGTTTTCACTTGTTTTTTTATGACACAATGCTGGAGCCTAGCTCGCACTAGCTTTACATGATTTTGACAGAGTGCTGGAGCTTAGCTCGTACTAGATCTTATGAGATTTTATGAAACCTGTGCTGGAGCTTTGTTTGCACAAGAGTTTCCTTGATTTTATGAAAGTACTAGAGCATCGCTCGCACTGATTTTATGAGACATGCGATGAGCTGTCCTTGGACTGTCGGGTAGACTGTGTGTCATGCAAATTAAATATGCTCGAACGTGCGTTTTGATACAGGCACGATTATTTATATGAGATATGGGTCCACGGAGTATGTTGTACCGTGCAAGTAGCATGGAGTACGCTGTACTGTGGTGGGATTGATTATGTGGCATCTTCGGATGCGAGTGATCAGGCAGGACCGACGGGATAGACTGACCCACCTCCCGGGGCAGTTCCCGATAGTGGTGAGACCCCGCACACAGGATCCGTGTAGTAGTGGGATCATGAGGATATGACCATAGTCCTAGTTATTTGCCTGAGATACATATATATATATTGCCTAGTCTCGCATGTTATAAATTGATGTTTTGAGAAACATGTTTTGTGGATTTTTGTGTGAGTCTGGATCACCCGAGGGAGGGGTTGGATCCTAATTGAGATATGATTTTGATGAGAATGAAACTGGAATTTAAACTGAAACTTGCATGACGTTATTTCCATGCTATTTAAACCCATGCGTGAGGTAAATTGGTTTTACATGACATTCATTGTATTGCATGTTACTATTGCTTTGAAAAGCATTTGATTTCATGGGTTTGTGTGAGTCAGGAACATCTGAGGGAGGGGTTGAGTCTGGCTGTGTTGTGAAATTTTAACGAGAATGAAATGATTTAAATAGATTTGCATGTTGAGTTTTCCATGCTCTTTGAAATCCATAGGTGAACTTGTTTTACATGACATCATGAATTGTAGCATCTATTTTGAAATGTGTAGAGAAAGGGTGGTTTATGCATGACATCACGTTCATGTAGGTTGTATGGTTATCTACTTGTTCGTAGGATTTCCTTACTGAGCTTGATGTGGTCACCCCTTTCATTTTCTCACACAGATCATTTCCAGTAGACTTTGAGACGACTGAGTACTACATTCCTGATATCCGCTGCTGTCCATCACTTGAGGTATATACACTTGTACATATTGTATCTAAATAAGAATAGCACAGTAACATGTTTGTAAGTAACTTTCGGGGATGTATAGACACTGTAAACAATTGTAAATGAATAAGAAAGAATTAGTGAAAAAACTCATGTGTTTACCTTTCCTTTAATAAGGAATTAAGTTATATGGTGAATGAATGGTGGGACTGGCATTGACGCATAACCCAATAATTAGTGGACTATGGTCACGATTAGAGGACAGGTAAGTATGAAAGAAAAATGAGAAATTTACTATGATTTTTGGGTCGTGACAGATTATTTTGCATTTTTATCAATTAGATTAAGCACATGCAAATTTTATTTTCATATTAGGATTTTCTAGTTTTAATCTATTTATTCTTTAATCTATATTTTCTTATATTTGCATCTTTAGTCAATTTACACTAATTTATTCGAGTTTTAGTATTTTCTTTCTTTTACTTGGAGCTCTGTGAGTAATGTTTGGTCTATTTTGCTTTATTTTACTGTTTTTTCTATTATTTTCCTTGTTTTCCAGTAATTTCAAATTAAACCTTATAGATTACCCTTTTAATATTCATAATTTGCTAGGATATACTTAGGGTAAAATTAACTGGTACTTAGTTAGGCTGCTATGTTCTCTGTGGAACAATAATCTGGGACTTAGTTCCCTTTATTACTTATGTGACCCGTGCACTTGCAGTATACACATCTAGGAAGGACGCATCTGTCACGCCCTTCTCTCACACATGACCTTACCGAAAACCACAACAAATTTTTCACTTTTTACTTACCTTTATCTCCTCAACAGTTGGGCTGTGAATAGGCATCAGTCCTCTCATCCATACATACCTTACCACTCTTTCACGTATCATACATACATGACATTCATATCATAAGTAAATTCATATACTTAAAATATAATTACATCATTACATTTACATCCCCAACATTAAAACCGTGTACATCACTGTATTTATGCATTGTTCAGACACAAAAGAGTGCGGTTGTATATACCTTTCGCTAGATGGAGAGTGACAACGGATCAAAGGAATGCAATAACCTCGCTGACTCGATCTACTGACGAGAATCTGTAGAGATTGGAGAAAATGAATGGGATGAGCTATCAACGCGGTCAGTAAGGAAATCAGGCAAGCAAGTAGACATCCATACTATCTACTGAAAATAGTGCTTTACCTTTCCTTCTCTCAATTCAAAAGCATGTTTCAAATATATATAATAATAGTACAGATTTAAAATCCCATGTACTAAACACATGCTGGTTTATCAATCAAAGACATTCGTGCAAAACAGTGCATATTTAATCATTTAAGAATGCCTTTATATAAAATATACCATTTACATTCAAAACACAGTAAATATGGCATTTCTCAGCACAACACAAACAAATCAATCGGGTTTCGACCCATCCCTCAGGTCTACCCGTATCATAAAACACGTGTGATATATCATGCGAGACTCAGTGGCTAAATGCAATATCTCTGGACTATGGCCATATCCTAACATGTGGTGAAATCCCAGGCAACACAATACTTGGTGTGTGGGTTATCAGAGCTGTAACGGGAGGGGGGTCAGTCCATCATAACCGCCAGCTATCAACACTCTCCTCCACAACTCCACAACACAAAACACGGTACAGTGTACTCCATTCCACAAGCACGATACAACGTACACCCGTGGACCCATACATCATGGTCGGGGTGCCTGCCATAGGTCTTAGCCTCTCATACCATGGAAATACATCATAGTCGGGGAGTCTACCATAGGTCTTAGCCCTCATACTATGGAATCAATGCCACGACTCTAAATCCACGTGAGAACATCTCAACAGTGTGACACTCAGTCTACACGGTGGAAATCGTCACGGTTTTTCTAACATGTTTATATCTCACGTAAAACTACAGTGCGCGTCTTGAGTGTGACTCACAGTCAAGGCTCCGCCTCAGAACACTGTATATGCATGTCAAAATATCAACACTAGTGCGAATTTACCTCCAGCACCAAGTCATGCACTGTTCTCATTCAAATCAAGTACGAGCAAATCGCTCAAGTACTATGTCATGTACAAATCATGAAGAATCGAGTACGAGCAACGCTCCAGCACTCTGTCATGCATCTCATGTAAAACTCGAGTACGAGCTAATCGCCCCAACACTCTATCATGCACAAATCACATAAAAACTGAGTACGAGCAATGCTCCAGTACTCTATCATGCATGTCAAATAAATGTAGTGCGAGTAAACCTCCAGCACTAATGTATGTGAAAAAAATCTGAAATCAAGTGCGAACTGTGCTCCTGCATGATTGTTTCCACATAATTCGGTAGATGGGTCTTTAAAAATAGGGATGTTTAAAATCACTAAAATTAGCACTATAAAGTGTGCTTAGTTTACATCGACCTCAAAACATTAGCCCATCTAGGTACTCTTCTGCCACACAGCAGGAAAAACCACTCAAAACATCATTTTCATGCTTTTTAGAACTTTTCCCAAAATTTCACTTTTTTTGCCTAACTAGGGGCAAAATCATAATTTACCCATATCGGGTCCCTATAAATATTATCGCTTCTCTCTGACCCTTAAACAATTTCAGTGAATGTAAAATCCAATGAAAATATGCACAGATATCTCTAACTACTTGCAAGAGTCCCCTACCTCGGATCACGTAGTGTAACCTCTCTTCCTCTGTGCTGTCAAAACCTCGCAGTCCAGTCACTCTCAATATGACTTTAGAGCTGCATTTAACCATTCACTGGATTAATTCCATGTTTCCTACTGTATTACACATTTAATACAGTTCATTTCACTTAAATGGGCCCGTTTACTCTTAATGGGCCTTAAGCACTTTAATTGGGCCTTAATCCGTATTAAGCCCGTTTATCAGGGTCTATTAACCCATTGGGCCTATCAATACCCATTGGGCTTTATTCCAAGCTCTTTGGATAGCCCGAATAATATTTACGACATTTATTTCAAAATTCTGAATATAATTCACTAATTGCAGAATTTAATCCGGAATGCGTAAATTAAATCTTAAATACGCATAAATCACTTAATTGTCGTAAATGAGCTTTACTTACCCGAGATTGTACGATGGTACGTGAATCGGAGTTTGATCGGGCTTTCGTTTGGAATTAATCGTCGAACTGCACAATTTCGTATATTTAACTCCGGGTCAATTTTCGATTAAATATAATTTAAATAAATTTATCAAAAATTAAATCGGTCACTTTTGACCTCGTATCGACTTACCCGAAGTCCGATGTAATCCCAAAATTTTTTTTTTCATTTTTCTTTCTTTTTCTCTCTCTCCTCCTTGGCTGAACCGGTCCGGTCTGGTTCAGTTTAGAAGGTTCTCCCCTGAATCGTCAATTGGTTCAGGGATGTTTTGGTCGTGCCGACGTCGTTCGGTCGGTTCTCCGGGTGCCGCTACAGCCGTTCGGTGCCCCACAGCCTAGGGAACGTTCGGCTGGGCTCGATCTGACCCTATCACCGTCGGTGGCCGTCATATTCCCTTCTCTGCTCCACGACCTTCAACCTCGTCGATCTCCGCTTTCCGGCGTCGGTGGAGCCCATTTTCGGTGGCTGGGAGGTCGCACGGAGATCAGCTTCCTTTTCCGGTAGCTAGCCTGGCTTCTGGGTCGCCGGTGCTCGTCGTCTGGTGGTGAGTTCCTCGGTTCGCTTCTGTCAGTTTCCTTTCTCTTCAATTTTCTCTCTCCCCGTGTTTTTCTTTCCAATTTCGTTTTCTGATTTCGTTTTTTTTTCTATTTTGTTTTTTTCTTTATAATATATTTTTAATATTATTTTAATCCTTAAAATAATATTAAAAATCCTAAAATATCCCAAAAATATCCCAAAAATTTCTATTAAATTCATTTAGTCCATAAATGAATTTATCAGTCCGATTTTACCTTTTCGGTATATTTTTCCACTATTTTCGGGCTCATTTTCTGAGACAAATTCTAAAAATATTAAATAAATTTATATCTTGATCAATTGGACTCGAAATTCAATATTTGCCTCGTTATTGATCAAGATTTCTCGATTTCATATTTTTAATGAAATTTTCTAATTGGATTTATACCGAATTTTGATCAATTGACCGTTTTACCCTTATACTTGCTCGAAAATTAATTTAACCCTTATCTCGCTGTTAAGTAGCTTACATGCATTTTTAATTCTCAATAAATCAATTGCATGATAGTAAATACTCTTCTTATGATTCAACTATGAAATATAACGTTCGTACACATAGGAATCATAAGGTACAAGCTACATACGTAAATCGAAAACTCGGGTCTGATAGCATCACTCACTAGCTCAGTAAGGCAATAATGCAAGCAAGTAGATAACTACAATATCTACATGCTTATAATGTCATGATATAAAATCGCTTACATTTAGAGCATGAGGAAATAGATTAAACTATACCACGTGTGTATAAATATATCATGTACTGTAAAACATGAAAGCAGGCATAAAACCATGGAAAGTCATCATGTAAAACGTCTCATGCTCAGCATATCAACTTATCATAAAATAATACATCATCATTTAAAAACATCCCATAAGGTTCGACCCCTTCCTCGGGTCTACCTTGGATAACACAAATCATGTTTAATGCATATAAAATCATGTCATATCATGTGAGACAGGTGGTCACTATATACAATCGAGGACTCTGTTGGCCAACTATGTCCCTATCATCCTAGACCACAAGGATCTCGGTGTGCGGGGTATCACGCCCGCCAGAATATAAATCAACATCATTACCACACGGTACAACGTACTCCATGTGATATACATGGTACAACGTACTCCATGGACCTATATCACGGTCGGGGGTGCCTATCATAATTTTTATCTACCCCATGCCATGTATAACCGAATCAGTCTCAAGTGCACGTGCGAGCATCTCATCCATGTGACTAATATTCTATACGAGGCATCCAATACGGCTCGTACGAACATCTCATCCATGTGATACAAAGTCTACACGAGGCATCCAACACGCCTCATTACATATCACAGTGTGTAAAGTCCGATGCGAGCAAGGCTCTAGCACAATTTCATGCATAATCAATAAATATCCTTGTACGAGAAATGCTTCAGTATGACTTTATGCAAAATAAATAATGGTAAAATCATGTACGAGCAATGCTCCAGTACAGTTCTATGCATAAGAAATAAATGAAACCCACGTACGAGCAGAAGCTCCAGTAGACTTACATGCCTCTCAACTCAAAATATAGTGCGAGCTAGGCTCTAGCATATTTCATGCATGTTAAAATATCAAAATCCAGTGTGAACAAGGCTCTAGCACGATTTATACTCATATAAATATGATATGTGGCTCTATTTAGGTAAAACCCCTTTCAAAACTCAAAATCAACACTGACACGTGCTATGTCATGCAAATCATGAACAATTAGCTGACCTATCCTTGTTTTGCCCAAATCAAGGCATCACATCACGTTAAAACATCAAAATCATGATATTCATGCAGTTTACTAGCCTTACTACCCTTTTCATAAAATTTACTCTAAGGGGCAAAATCATCTTTTTCACTAATACCACGATTTTTGTAAAAATAATTATTTTATTTCAAGGTACCTTAGAGAATTTTATGCCCTGTAAATACCCTCAAAAATACGTGTAGATACCTCTAGGTACTTATAGAATCCCCTTACCTCAAATCATTCTGATCACTCTGCCTTTTTCCATCGCTACCGATCACCCGATCCGTTTAGCTCCCAGTATGTTCTCCGGAGTTGCAGATAATCATTTATCGGGTTAAATACAGTATATTTTATTCATATTTCACTTTTACTGGGCCTACTTTATAGCATTGGGCCCGTTTACTCTTATTGGGTCCGATTGCACCTTAATAGGCCTTAATCAGTCTTAAACCCATTTTCCACTTACTATTCCCTTCATCAAGGCCTATTAGGCTCATTGTGCCCATCAACACTTATTGGGCCTCAGTTTAGGCTCTTTGGACAGCTCATACAATTATTTACGACAATCGATTTCCAATTCCAAAACATAATTCATTTTATACGAAAATAAATCCTTAACTTATGTGATGAATTTCTAATGCGCATAACTATGCGCATTGTAGTAAATGAGATCTACTTACCTGAGATTCTGTTATAGCACGCAAAACGAGGTTGACCCAAACTCTCGTTTGTCACCAATTGTCGCGCTACACGTTTGTATAATTAGATCGGGTCAATTTCAGTCAATTATAATTTCGAATAAATTTCTTAAAAATTAAATCGGTCAATTTTGACTGTTTACCAGCTTACCCTTAGCCCGATTGCATCACTAGATTTTTCTCCCCATTTTTCCTGTTTTTCTTTATTTTTTAATTTTTTTCCTCTTTTTCCTTTTTCTTTCTTGACTGAACAGGTTCGGACCGGTTCAGCAGCATCCTCGCCATTTAGAGCTGCGCCGGTCAATTCTTTGCCAGCTTCCACTTCCAGCAGATCTGTAGAACCTCCCGAAGCATGAATCTGGTGCTGACCAAGTCCAACCTAGCCGAAAAGTGACCGGTTCGACCCTTTCCTTTTTAAGCCTCGCTACCGTTTTCTCCATCTTTGCCTTTGATGGCGCTGCCCGTCATTTCACTGGTCGATTCAACCACCAATCGGTTGGTCTTCGCCTGGGGAACGTTCAGTTGGTGGTGGTTCTGGCCAAATCGACGTCGGTGCCGACGAATCTTTTTTTCCCTTTTTTTGTTTTCTATTCGGCAATCTCCTCATCGTCAGTGGATCTTAACGCGTGGTGGAGCTCGGCATACTCCCACTGTGCTCACCTTCCTTCACCTTTCTTCTCTCCCTCCATGCCGCGCCGATGACAGAGAAATTAGAGGATCGATTTTGTCTGATCCCTCGATCCTTTTGGGTCGCGCGATTGTGTCAAGCGATCCTGTTCTCTCTTTTTTTTTTTTTTCAATTTCCTTTCTTTTTTTATATAATATATTGTATTATATTATATTAAAATATAATATAATATATTATATACACAAAATATCTTTATTTTCCACAAAAGTATCCCATTTTCATTTATTTTATTTTATTATCTCGGAATATAATTTTTCCCATATTTCCGAGATAAATTCCCAAGGTGGAAACTTTTTGGGTAATAGCAATATTTTCATATCTTGATCAATTGGACATGGAATTCAATGATTTATTCTTCATTGATGAAGATTACATAAGTCCATCCTTATAATGTCAATTTTTACCGAATTGACACCTAATTTTGGGTCTTACATATAACAACCTCATAAAATTTTTGATGCCATTTCTTAGGTGCTTTGCTTAAGTCCATATAAAGACTTAATTAATTTACACACTTTCTTTTCTTATCCTGGAATCACAAATGTAAGACTCGATTTTATCGTATATCCTCATGATTCACATATTGTATGGATATTGTTTTATGTTAATGGAATCATAAGATGAATGATTTTGATCATATAAATTGAATGAAGTAGTCGAACGTACGTAAAATCTGAAAACAAACAGTTAAAGAATTTCAAATTAAATTTATGAGATTTGAATTGTCTGGACAGAGATACGAATTCTAAATGAGAAATTATAGTGGGTCCAAGAAGGAAAGTCGGTCTAAATTGGTTTCGAATGTGTATAAGGGTAAAACGATCAAAAGACTAAAATCCGGTATAAATTCGATAAGAAAATTTCATTAAAAATATGGAATTGAGAAATCTTGATCAATAACGAGGAAAATATTGAATTTCGAGTCCAATTGATCAATATATGAGCTTATTGGAATTAATTGAAATTTTCACTTCAGAAAATTATCCCGAAAATTCTGAAAAAATATATCGAAAAGAAAAAATAAGATAGATAAATTCATTTATTGATTAAACGAATAAAATAATATTTTTGAATATATTTTTGGGATTTTTATAATATTTTAATGATTAAAATAAAAATAAAATAAATTATAAATAAAAAAAAGAAAACTGAAGATTGTGATTTTCAAAGTTTAAGAAGGAAAGAATAGAAACGTGAGAAGAAGAAGCGAAGGAGAGAGACTGAGAGACCGACGAGCACCGACGATTCACTGGTGCCAGACGAGGCCCGACGATCACCGAAAAATGTTGCTCGGCACTGGGCGACCCTCTTGCCACTGGAACGCGCTGCACCGACGTTGGATTTCGGCGGATCGAGGAGAGGAAGCCGTGAGGGAGAGAAGAAGATTTCGACGATTCCACCGGCGATTGACCCCAACCAACCCTAGTCGAACGTTCCCCTGCTCCAAGCGCACCTATTGGCACCAAAAACAACCCGGGAACTGATCGAAAAAGAGATGAACGGCGACGGGGAAGCTTGAAATGGTACGAACCAGTTCAGTAAGAAGAGTACTGCGCTGAACCGGACCGGACCGGTTCAGCTAAGAAAGAGACAAAAAGGGAAAAAAAGAAAGAAAAAGAGAAAAAGGAAAAAGAGGAATATTTACGGGGATACACCGGACTTCGGGTAAGTCGGTAAGAGGTCAAAAGTGATCGATTTAATTTTTGAGAAATTTATTTAAATTATATTTGATCGAAAATTAACCTAAAATTTAATATAAAATTGTGCAGTTCGATGATAAATCACGTACGTTAGCCCGATCGAACTTCGATTTACGCACCATAGCATAATTTTGGGTAAGTAAAGCTCATTTAAGACAATTGTATGATTATTGCACAATTGAAATTTATTTTTCAGATTTCGGATTTATTTTTGCAATTGAAATTTATTTTGCAGATTTCAGATTTATTTTCGTAATAAAATAGATTAAATTTGAATTTTTGAATAAATTGTCGTAAATGATATACTGGCTATCGAAAGAGTTTGGAACAAAGCTCGATGAGTATTGGCAAGTCAAATGAGCCCAACAGACTTGAAAAACAGATTTAATAAGTGGAAATGGGCTGAAAAAGGGGTTGAGGCACATTAATGTGTAATCAGGCCCAATAAAGTAAAACAGGCCCAATACTTTAGATTCGATCAGTAAGAGTGAAATACTGATAAGTATATTAGAACTGACCCAATACGTGGTTATATGCAGCTCCGTAGACCTGGTTTGGAGCGAATTGGACTGGGAGACCTGGTAAGGTCGAGAAAAGATAAGCTTCTGAAGAGATCCCATGTAAGGGAATTTTACGGACTGCTAGAGGTAACTTTACGCAATTTTGACATCATTTACATTCCTTAAAATTGTCTGAAGGGTCTAGATTTAAAATAAGAATTTTGGGTGCCCGAATGGGCAAATGACCAAAATACCCCTGTGAAGGGTAAAATTTCAAAAATTAGGAAAAGTTGAGAGGAGCAAGAACAAGAGATTCCTGCTTATGTTTTAGGTGTTTTGACATGTGCATGGATAGGCTAGCTAACTTTTAAATAAAAATGCACAACATTGCATATTTTCAAAAATGTGATTTCTTGTGGAAATTGTTTTGAGATAACAAAGCCGCCTACGTGATTTTATGAAAATGTGACGTGCTAGAGCTCAGCTCGCACGAGTTTTGATTTGTGTGATGCATGCATTAGTGCTGCAGCAAAGTCTCGCACTAGAGTTTTACATGCATTGGTGCTGGAGTCTAACTCGCACTAGATTTTCATATGATTTTCGTGACAGGTTGCTGGAGTCTAACTCGCACCAGATTTTTACTTGATTTTTATGACAGAGTGCTGGAGCCTAGCTTGCACAAGTTTTACATGATTTTGATAGAGTGCTGGAGCTTAGCTCGCACTAGATCTTATGAGATTTTATGAAATACGTGCTGGAGCTTTGATCGCACGAGATTTTCCTTGATTTTTGAGAGTGCTGAAGCATCATTCGCATTGATTTTATGAGACATGCGATGAGTTGTGCTTGGAGCGTCGGGTAGACTGTGTGTCACACCGATTAAATATGCTCGCACGTACATTTTGAGATAGGCACGATTATTGATATGAGATGTGGGTCCACGAAGTACGTTGTACCGTGCAAGTAGCATAGAGTACACTGTACTGTGCTGTGATTAATTATGTGGCATCTTTGGATATGAGTGGCATATTCGGATGCGAGTGATCGAGCAGGACCGATGGGATGGACTGACCCACCTCCCGGGACGGTTCCCGATAGTGGTGAGACCCCGCACACAGGATCCGTGTAGCAGTGGGATCACGAGGATATAACAATAGTCCTGGTTATTTGCCTGAGATACATATATATTGCCTAGTCTCATATGTTATAAATTAATGTTTTGAGAAACACGTTTTGTGGACTTTTGTGTGAGTTTGGATCACCCGAGGGAGGGGTTGGATCCTGACTGAGATGTGATTTTGATGAGAATGAAACTAGGATTTAAACTGAAACTTGCATGATGTTATTTCCATGCTTTTTAAACCTATGTGTGATGTAAACTGGTTTTACATGACATTCATTATATTGCATGTTACTATTGCTTTGAAAAGCATTTGATTTCATGGTTTTGTGTGAGTCAGGAACACCCGAGGGAGGGGTTGAGTCCTGGCTGTGTTGTTAAATTTTAACGAGAATGAAATGATTTAAATGGATTTGCATGTTAAGTTTTCCATGCTTTTTGAAATCTATATGTGAACTTGTTTTACATGACATCATGAATTGTAACATCTGTTTTGAAATGTGTGGAGAAAGGGTGGTTTATGCACAGCACCACGTTCATGTAGGTAGTATGGATACCTACTAGTTCGTAGGATTGCCTTACTGAGGTTGATGTGCTCACCCCTTTCATTTTCCTACACAGATTTCTTTCAGTAGACTTTGAGCCGACTGAGTACTGCATTCCTGATATTCGCTATTACCCATCACTTGGGGTATATACACATGTACATATTGTATCTAAATAAGAATAGCACAGTAACATGTTTATAAGTAACTTTTAGGGATGTATAGACACTGTAAGCACTTGTAAATGATTGAGAAAGAATTAGTGAAAAACTCATGTGTTTATCTTTCCTTTAATAAGGAATTAAGTTATATGGTGAATGAATGGTGGGACTGGCATTGACACACAGCCCAATTGTTAGTGGAGTGTGGTCACGATCAGAGGACATGTAAGTATGAAAGAAAAAACGAAACATTTACTCTGATTTTTGGGTCGTGACAACAAACTCTTCGGGTTGTTTTATGTACACCTCCTCATCCAATCCACTATTTAAGAAAGTAGTTTTTACACTCATTTGGTGAATTTCCAATTTATATATAGTGACCAGTGCAAGGAGCATTCTTATTCTAGCAATTCTTGCTACCGGTGCATATGTATCGAAATAATTGATCACATGCTTTTGTGTAAAATCCTATTGCAACAAGTTTAGCCTTAAATTGGTCTATAGTACCATCCAATTTCTTTTTTTTTTTTTGAAAAATCCCCTTGCAACCTATTGAAGTGGCAAGTCAATTGGGAACCATGCATTATTTCCCGTAATAAAATCTATTTCATCATTTATAACTTCCTTCCAAAAAGCTACAACTTGAAACTTCAAAGCCTTTTCAAATGTCCTAGGATTGGATTCCATATTGAAACAATATTCAATATGATTATCAAAATTTTCTCTTATTTCTTCAATAGGAAATATGTGAAAATCCAAACTGTAAATTTAGCTTTTTCTACTCTTTACGTACTGTAGGATCAAGGTTTTCTTCTTTACAACTTTGGAAGAATTATTCCCAAGTTCTTTTGAACTATTTTGAGCAATATCTTTAAGAAGAGAAACTGTTTTGTATCTTTCTTCATCGAACAAGGCATCTTTTGATTCAATTCAATGTTAATAGATATTGAATCATTTGGTTCAATGACAAAAAATTTACATGCCTTACGATTTTGTGAATAACCAATAAATATGCATTCAATTCCCTTTTCATCTAATTTTTTTCTTCTTGGTTCGGGAACCCTTACTATTGCTCTACAACCCCATATATTAAGAGAACTTAAGTTGCTTTTTCTTTTCTTACATAATTCATATGGGGCAACTTTGTTCTTTTGTTAGGAACTTTATTTTGTATGTGACATATAGTCAACATTACCTCACTCCAAAAACCTTGTCCTAAATCGGAATAGGACATCATTGAATTTAACTATTTCAGTTAATGATCTATATTTCCTTTCAGCCAGACCATGAGATTAAGGACTATATGGTGGGGTTATTTCATGGATAATTCCAAAATATTCAAAACATGTAGGATCAAAGTATTCATCTCCCCTATCCATTCTCAAGGTTTTAATCTTAGTTAAAATTCAATTCTACTTCATTCTTACATGTTTTAAACTTATCAAATGGTTCATCCTTAGAATGCATTAAATAAACATAGCAAAACCTAGAAAAATCATCAATAAGTGTGACAGTATTTCTTTCCTCCAATAGATGGAGTTTCATGCAAATCACCTGCATTACTATGCACTAGTTTAAGCAATTTAGAACTTCTTTCTACCTTATAAAATGATTTCCTTGTTATCTTAGTAAGCATACAAGTTCTACATTTTCCATTATTTTTATTAACATAAGGAATTGAATTAGATTTATACATATTAATTATTCTATCATAATGCACATGACCTAATCGACTATGCCATAAATCAAAAGAATCAATAATGTAAATAAAATCTTCCATCTTATTATTTATAGAAGATATATTAAGTTTAAACATGCATTCATTGGCATAACCTTTCCTAACAAAAGATTCCATCCTTGGATAAGATAAACTTATCCCCTTCAAGCATTAACTTGAAACCAAATTTGTTAAGCAAACTTATGGACACAAGATTTTTCCTAACTTCCAAAACATAGTAAACATTAGTTAAGGTTAATATCTTTCTGAAAGTAAAATTTAAATCTATGGTCCCCTTGCCTTTGATTTTGTGAGACCCAGTATATGTATAAGGGTATATATGTATATAGAAGTGTAAATAGAGTTGTACTATGAATACATGAGTGAAGTATAAGTGATGTAAGTTCATAAGTAATGTACACACTTGTAATGAGAGTGGTAATTGTACATACAAGTTACATTATGTATGATGTGGAGAATGTGTGTAGAATGGATTATGAGTAGTTTGGTAAAATGGAAGTAGAATTGCATAAGATGTGCACTTCCATTCTTGTTTATATTAAGTACCATTGGTCATACAAAGATTTTACACAAGTTTTAATGCGTATGAAGTGAGGATGGATGCCATTTTCAAGACTCAAAGATGAATGAATGAGGAAATGATCATGGTAGCAAATTAAGGATGTTTGGTAAAGGTTGTTGCAGAGGAACTGCAAAAAATCTGGAAATTTTAAAGGGCAGATCGATCTCATGGGATGAGAGATCGATCTGGAAGAGCTAGAATGCTCTTATTTGGGCAAAAGAATAGAGCAGATCGATCTCCAATGGAGCCAGATCGATCTCCTAAGCATTTGGTAGTGAAAAGATCGATCCCCAAGCACCCAGATCGATCTCCTTAGCTCTCTGTTTGGGAGCAGATCGATCTCATGCTTCGACAGATCGATCTCATGCCTTGACAGATCGATCTCATGCTTCGACAGATTGATCTCAGGCTTAAAAATGCCGTGAAAAAGAGAAATTTTAATGGACCAGATCGATCTCCTCTTGGACCAGATCGATCTCCTCAAGCTAATTCTATATAAGGAGTGCTGAAAATCAAAAAATTTCGGGAAAAACACTAACCTTCCACTTTCAACCCAAAAACTTAACTTTCTCTCTCAAAAATCAGCCATTTTCAGTGAGGTTTGAAGAGAGACCATTAGAGACAAAGTTGTTCCTATCAAAGAGAAGAACAACATAGTTGGAAAGCATTTTCCCATTGTTGATATTGAAGGAGTTAAGGGCATTGCCATTTGGAGGAAGAGGAGAAATCAAACTGGGTAAGATTCTAACACTCCAACTATGGTACATTGTTTATTTAATTGATTTTGGAGTTGTTTGGCATGAGTATGGATGGTTAGAAACTATCTAGAATGCATTGGAATGATTTTGACCTAGAAATGGTTTAGTGTGAGAAAGTGAAATTGATGGAGATTAATGAGAAATGAGATATATATATATAGAAGTTATTAATAGTGTTATGGGTATGATTTTAAGATGTTGTTGGTGGATAAATTGTGAGATTTGCCTAAAAGAGGTAAAATGTGGATTAAGGCATTTGTAAAATGCATAAGTGAATAATATTGACTAGTGAGGTCAATTAGGGGTTAAATACGTTAACTCAATCGATTTAATGAATGAATCGCAGCTTTCGAGGATACACCGAGGCGAGTTGGGCCAAGAGCGTAAGAAGCTAAAAGGAAAGGAGTCACACCAAGTAAATCGAGGTAAGGGAATTGTGTGGACTCCTAGAGATATTTGTGCGCAATTTGGGCGCTTAAATGTTTTGCTAGAATGCATGAGAATAGGAAATGATGTTGGGTGATTGAAGGGTAAAAGTTGGGAGTTTGAGAAATGTGCATGAAAACAAAAGCATATTGCTTTGAAAATCATGTTTTATTGCTTTTTAGCAAATAATTGGTAGGTTGGCTAACATTGAAATGATTTGCAAAGGAAATGAGTGTGTTTTGGTTTTGGTAACCATATTTTGCAAGTTTTGAGCCACCTACATGATTTCGTGAGTATGAAAGAGTGCAAGAGGCACTAGTTTTCACATGGATTTCATAATTGTTTTGGCATTGTGCTCGAGTTTGTCTCGCACTGGATGCCCACCTTGTATGTTGCCGTGTTTGGAGCTTCGAGTAGACTGGGTGTCACATCGATTAAATAGGCTCACACGTGCATTGTTTTGACATGATTAATTAGCCGTGTTAGGAGCTTCGGATAGACAAGAGGTCGCCCCAATTAAATAGGCTCACACGTGCGTTTGAGATGTGGCGTGGTATGATGTGTTGATTGGGTCCACGGAGTACGTCGTACCTTGCATGTAGCATGGAGTACGTTGTATCGTGTTGAGTTGTGATGTGCCGTCTTCGGACGAGATCTGCTATGGACCGACGGGTAGGATTTGACCCATCTCCCGTGTGGAAGCAGATAGTGGTGATATCCCGCACACCTGATCCGTGTAGCCGGTATCACAGGTTATGTACATAGGCCTTGAGGTTATTACCTAATGTTGAACTGCCTATCTCACATGTCTACTGCTATTTGAGATTAAATCCATGTTTGAAAATGATTGTGGGTCAGGAAAGCCCGAGGGATGGGCCGAGACCTGACCAGTGATGAATTGATTTGTTAATGGTTTTTAAAGTGCATGGATGCATGATGTTTAATGCCATGCTTTATTGTGAAAATGCATGATATTTAATGCCATGCTTTTATTGTGAATTATGCATGATAATTTATACCATGCTTTGAGTTGAAATGTGCACTGAATTTTAATAGCATGAATGCTTTACATACCATTAACACAATCATACACTCATGTTTTGAGATAAACAATGAATTAAATGCTTTTGAGCATGGCATCACGATCACGTAGATAGTACAGTATCTACCTGTTCGCATGATTGCCTTACTGAGCGTGTGGTTTGCTCACCTCCCTTATTTTCCCCCTCTCTACAGAGATTTGAGTATAGATTGAGCGTGACTGGAGGCGTTCCCTTTTTGGTAATTCCGCTGCATCCCATCGCTAAAGGTATACACACCTTGATTATTTTGTATCTAAACTAGACATAGCACAGTAGCATTTTGTATGTAACCACTGGGGATGTAAAATAATGTAAACACATGTAATAACTCTGATATATATACATTTATACAAGTGTTTACTCATAAATAATGTTTCAAATTGAATTGGTATGGTGGAGTGAGTTAGACGTCGACACACAGCCCAACTGTTAAGCGTGTGGTTGTTCACGATCGAGGAAAGATGATAAAGATCGATGCATGAAAATGCAAAAAATTTGTACGTATTTTGGTAAGTTGAGGGTCGTGACAGAAGTTGGTATCAGAGCCCGAGTTGGTCTGACGTGTGTCGTGTCTAAAATACTTAATAAGTGAAAAATTACATCCCCAAGTTACTGTGCTTGTTTAGATACAAATTGTGTATGTCGATGGGTTGACTAAGTAATTGGTTGTGAATGTAGGGAATTGAGTAAGTATACCTAATACCAGTCGCGGTGGAGGGATGAGAGCACAGGCTCGAGGCCGTAGAGGTAGGCCTGGGGGTCGTGTTGAGCCAGAAACACACGAGGCTCAGGTGAATGTTGAGGTGGAGGCTGATGTTGAGCACGCTCCACAGGGTCCAGATGAGAGGCCCGAGAGTACTGAGGCTCGTTTCGCGAGGATTGAGCGGAGCATTGAGATGATTGTGGAGTTGGTCACCCAATCTATTCCTGGAGTTGGCGGTAGACAGAGTCCCGCTACACAGGGTGATGCCGAGCAGGCAGCAGCTCCCGAGGCACGGGCAAGGCAAGCCCGAGGACCTCAGACGACAGATACCCCACCCCCACAGGATGTGCCTACGCCGGTTGCTATGCCAGGCAGTAGAGGTTGGGGATATGGATGTGATTTGGATAGACTGCGGCAGTTCCAGAAGTTTGGACCTCTGTCTTTCAGTGGAGTAAAGGACCCAGTAGCGGCTGAGGATTGGATCAATGAGATCGAGAAATTATATGGGTTCTTTGAGTGTACTGCTACCGAGATGGTAGCATTTGCCGCTTTTATGCTGAAGGGATCAGCAGAACATTGGTGGAAATCCACCAGGCCAATTTTGAGAGCCCGGCATACTGAGATCAGCTGGGATGTGTTTCTAGAGGCCTTCCGGAGACAGTATGTCCCGGATACCGCACAGCGGAAGCTAAAGATGGCATTTTTGGGACTGACCCAAGGGAGCAGGACTGTGGATGAGTATGAGACTGCTTTTATATCCCTGGGCAGATATGATCCCAACACGATGGGTAATGAGGTCGAGAAGATCCAAAAGTTTGTGGATGGATTGAGACCGACCATCAGGTCTAGACTGGTTCCCCTGGATATACCGACCTATGAGGAGGCAGTGCGCAGGGCGCAATTATGTGAACAAGATGTTGATAGAATCGCCTCAGAGTTTGGAAAGGTTGGTAAGATGAGGGACAGAGATAAGAAGAGACCTATAATGGATAGAGGCTTCAGCTATAAAGGAAGCAAGAGATTCTCTGGAAAGAGGCCGAGAATTGATGAGATCCGGGAGAGGACAGTTGATACTCCCATGTATCCGGCCATTGCTCCAGCTAAGGGAATCGTGATTGGAGGACCACGGCCTACTACAGAACAGTGTGGCAAGTGTGGTAGGTACCATGGTACTCGACCATGTTATGGACCTCAGGTTGTATGCTTCAGATGTGGGAAGCCAGGGCACATAACCAGAGATTGCCCAGAGATGATAGAGAGAACCCCACAGAAGGGCAAGGAGCCAGAGAGAGCTCCAGTTGGTACAGCTGCTCCGAGGAGGAGGGCTACAGCTGAGGAAAAAGGGAAGCAAGCAGTGGGTGTAAGCAGAGGATGAGTGCACGCACTGGATCAGGATACTGCAGATCAGTCATCAGATGTGGTAAAAGGTACCATCCAAATCTTTGATTTAGAAGCTTATGTACTGTTTGATCCTGGTGCCACGCATTCCTTTATTTCGCCATCCTTTGCATGTAAATTGTTGAAGCATGTAAAACCCACGCTGCTTGATAAGATGTTGTTGATATCTACCCCTATGAATGATAGTCAGTTGACTGAGAATATATATAGGGATTGTAAAATGAAGATAGGAGGTAAAGAGATGGTAGCCGATTTAATTTTATTAAACATGAGTGATTTTGATGTGATCCTAGGAATGGATTGGTTGGCTGCCAATCATGTTGTTATGGATTGTCATGCAAAAACTTTGATGTTTCCAAAGATAGACAATCTTGTAGTTAATTTTGTGAAATGAAATTAAAGAACATGATTTTTATAAGTGTGATGAGTATAATCTCGATACATGATGTATGAAAGATAAATTTGATTTCATTTATGTATGTGATGTGATGATTTATGATACTAATGGTGGAAAGAATAATGTGAAGGATTCATCGCTTTTGTGATTGAGACGGATAAGGCACGTCCGGAATTGGAAGACATACCCGTGGTTAGGGAATTTCCAGATGTCTTTCCGGATGAGTTACCAGGGTTACCTCCAGATAGGGAGATGGAGTTTGGTATAGATTTGGCACCTGGTACAGAGCCGATGTCCAAGCCACCATACAGAATGGCTCAAGTTGAGTTAGAGGAGTTAAGGAAACAATTACAAGAGTTGCTGGAGAAGGGGTTCATCAGGCCGAGCGTCTCACCTTGGGGAGCACCGGTTCTGTTTGTAAGGAAGAAGGATGGAAGCCTCCGACTGTGTATAGATTACCGATTGTTGAATAAGGCCACCATCAAGAATAAGTATCCCCTCCCACGTCTCGATGATTTGTTGGATCAGCTTAAGGGAGCGCAGGTCTTTTCTAAGATAGATCTGAGATCAGGGTACCATCAGTTGAAGATACGAGATGGAGATGTACCCAAGACAGCTTTTCGCACCCGATATGGACATTATGAGTTTATGATTATGCCATTCGGGTTGACGAATGCTCCCGCAGCTTTTATGTCTTTGATGAATGAGGTATTCCACCAGTACTTGGATTGATTTGTTATTGTGTTTATTGATGATATACTGGTGTATTCAAGGTCTAGAGAGGAACATGAAAGGCATTTAAGGATAGTGCTACAAACCCTACGAGAGAAGAAGTTGTACACTAAACTCAGTAAGTGCGACTTTTGGTTGGAACAGATCTCTTTTCTGGGTCACATAGTATCAAAGGATGGAGTATCAGTGGATCCATCTAAGATTGAGGCCGTAGTTCAGTGGCAGAGACCCCAGACAGTGACAGAGATCAGAAGTTTCCTGGGTTTAGCTGGGTATTATCGAAGGTTTGTAGAGGGATTTTCGAGGTTAGCTGCTCTTTTGACACGTCTCACGAGGAAAAATGTAGAGTTTGTGTGGGACAAAAAGTGTGAAGCCAGTTTTGAGGAGTTGAAAAGGAGATTAACTACAGCTCCAATACTCACCATTCCTACCAGCTCAGGAGGTTTCTCGGTGTATGCAGATGCTTCACACCTAGGACTGGGCTGTGTATTGATGCAGGATGGGAAGGTAGTAGCCTATGGATCAAGACAGTTAAAGGATCATGAGAGGAACTACCCGACCCATGACTTGGAGTTGGCAGCGGTGGTGTTTGCGCTGAAGATATGGCGCCACTACCTCTATGGTGAGAGATTCCAGATTTATACAGATCCTAAGAGCCTTAAGTACCTGTTCTCACAGAAAGAGTTGAACATGAGACAGAGGAGATGGCTCGAGCTGCTAAAGGATTATGATTGTGAAATCCTATACCACCCGGGTAAAGCAAATGTGGTTGCTGATGCATTGAGTAGGAAGCATCTCAGGATGGTATCATTTATGATGATCAGGGAACACGAGCTGTTGGAACAGTTCATGAACCTCAGTTTGGATATGACCCGCCTGACGCTGATAGTGGATTTATGATAGCTAGCCTGCAATTGGAACCGGATCTGGTAGATCGAATCCGACAGGCTCAGCGAGTTGATCAGCAGTGTAGTGATATTGTCGGGCAGATACAGAGGGGTATAGAGACGGACTTTGGGTTGAGTTCAGATGGATTGTTGAGGTTCAGAGGTAGGATATGTGTTCCTGATGACGCAGAGATCAGAAGGTTGATCCTGACAGAGGCTCACTCATCGAAGTATACGATACATCCAGGGGGTACCAAAATGTATCAAAACCTTCGAAAGGTTTATTGGTGGTCGGGAATGAAAAAGCACATTGCTGAATATGTTGCTAAGTGTCTCGTTTGTCAGCAGGTGAAGGTAGAGCATCAGAAGCCTACAGGGTTATTGCAGCCTCTACCGATACCGACATGGAAGTGGGAGCATGTCACCATGGATTTTGTGGTGGGATTACCGAGGACCCGGAGAGGTCATGATGCCATATGGGTGATTGTGGATCGGTTGACGAAATCAGCCCATTTTCTAGCTATGAGAGCTACCGATACTCTGAGCCAATTAGCGAACCTATATGTGCGCGAGATAGTGAGGCTACATGGAATTCCAGTGAGCGTTGTTTCTGATAGGGATGCCCGCTTCACTTCCCACTTTTGGGAACATTTTCAGGAAGCGATGGGGACCCAGTTGAATTTTAGCACCGCGTTTCATCCTCAGACAGATGGTCAGTCAGAGAGGACTATACAGACCCTGGAGGACATGTTGAGAGCGTGTGCATTGGATTTTGGAGGCTACTGGGATGACCATTTGCCACTCGCAAAGTTCGCGTATAATAACAGTTTTCATGCGAGTATCGGGATGGCACCATATGAGGCATTGTATGGGCGTAGATGCCGTTCCCCTATTAGATGGGAAGAGGTTGGTGACAGACAGATCTTTGCTCCCGACTTGGTTAGACAAGCCTCTGAGGACGTCCAATTGATATGTGAGAGGTTACGGACAGCTCAGAGCAGGCAAAAGAGTTATGCTGACAAGAGACGGATACCACTAGAGTTTGAGGTGGGTGAGTCAGTGTTTCTGAAAGTTTCCCCTTCGAAGGGAATTATGAGGTTTGGGAAGAAGGGAAAGTTGAGCCCTTGATATATAGGGCCATTTGAGATACTTGATAAGGTGGGAGACAAGGCGTATAGGTTGGCATTGCCACCAGAGTTGGCAAGTGTGCATAACGTCTTCCACGTATCCTTGTTGAGGAAGTATCACCCGGACCCAGCACATGTGATTAGATATCAGCCTTTGGAGCTCAATGAGGGTATGACATATGTTGAGAAGCCAGTTCGGGTATTGGACAGAAAAGAGAAAGTGCTGAGGACAAAGACAATTCCCTTGGTGAAGATACTTTGGCAACATCACACTGTGGAAGAAGCCACATGGGAATTGGAGAGTTTGATGCGGGAGAGGTATCCCGAGTTGTTCACAGAATAATTGGTTCCAATTTGGAGGACCAAATTTTCTAAGTGGGGGAGAATGTGAGACCCAGTATATGTATAAGGGTATATATGTACATAGAAGTGTAAATAGAGTTGTACTATGAATACATGAGTGAAGTATATGTGATGTAAGTTCATAAGTAATGTACACACTTGTAATGAGAGTGGTAATTGTACACACAAGTTACATTATGTATGAATGTGAAGAAATGGACTTAAACATGTGGAGAATGTGTGTAGAATGGATTATGAGTAGTTTGGTAAAATGGAAGTAGAATTGCATAAGATGTGCACTTCCATTCTTGTTTATATTAAGTACCATTGCTCATACAAAGATTCTACACAAGTTTTAATGCGTATGAAGTGAGGATGGATGCCATTTTCAAGACTCAAAGATGAATGAATGAGGAAATGATCATGGTAGCAAATTAAGGATGTTTGGTAAAGGTTGTTACAGAGGAACTGCAGAAAATCTGGAAATTTTGAAGGGCAGATCGATCTCATGGGATGAGAGATCGATCTGGAAGAGCCAGAATGCTCTTATTTGGGGAAAAGAATAGAGCAGATCGATCTCCAATGGAGCCAGATCGATCTCCTAAGCATTTGGTAGTGAAAAGATCGATCCCCAAGCACCCAGATCGATCTCCTTAGCTCTCTGTTTGGGAGCAGATCGATCTCATGCTTCGACAGATCGATCTCATGCCTTGACAGATCGATCTCATGCTTCGACAGATCGATCTCAGGCTTAAAAATGCCGTGAAAAAGAGGGATTTTAAGGGACCAGATCGATCTCCTCTTGGACCAGATCGATCTCCTCAAGCTAATTCTATATAAGGAGTGCTGAAAATCAGAAAATTTTGGGAAAAACACTAACCTTCCACTTTCAACCCAAAAACCTAACTTTCCTCTCAAAAATCAGCCATTTTCAGTGAGGTTTGAAGAGAGACCATTAGAGACAAAGTTGTTCCTATCAAAGAGAAGAACAACATAGTTGTAAAGCATTTTCCCATTGTTGATATTGAAGGAGTTAAGGGCATTGCCATTTGGAGCAAGAGGAGAAATCAAATTGGGTAAGATTCTAACACTCCAACTATGGTACATTGTTTATTTAATTGATTTTGGAGTTGTTTGGCATGAGTATGGATGGTTAGAAACTATCTAGAATGCATTGGAATGATTTTGACCTAGAAATGGTTTAGTGTGAGAAAGTGAAATTGATGGAGATTAATGAGAAATGAGATATATATAGAAGTTATTAATAGTGTTATGGGTATGATTTTAAGATGTTGTTGGTGGATAAATTGTGAGATTTGCCTAAAAGAGGTAAAATGTGGATTAAGGCATTTGTAAAATGCATAAGTGAATAATATTGACTAGTGAGGTCAATTATGGGTTAAATACGTTAACTCAATCGATTTAATGAATGAATCACAGCTTCCGAGGATACACCGAGGCGAGTTGGGCCAAGAGCGTAAGAAGCTAAAAGCAAAGGAGTCACACCAAGTAAATCGAGGTAAGGGAATTGTGTGGACTCCTAGAGATATTTGTGTGCAATTTGGGCGCTTAAATGTTTTGCTAGAATGCATGAGAATAGGAAATGATGTTGGGTGATTGAAGGGTAAAAGTTGGGAGTTTGAGAAATGTGCATGAAAACAAAAGCATATTGCTTTGAAAATCATGTTTTATTGCTTTTTAGCAAATAATTGGTAGGTTGGCTAACATTGAAATGATTTGCAAAGGAAATGAGTGTGTTTTGGTTTTGGTAACCATATTTTGCAAGTTTTGAGCCACCTACATGATTTCGTGAGTATGAAAGAGTGCAAGAGGCACTAGTTTTCACATGGATTTCATAATTGTTTTGGCATTGTGCTCGAGTTTGTCTCGCACTGGATGCCCACCTTGTATGTTGCCGTGTTTGGAGCTTCGAGTAGACTGGGTGTCACATCGATTAAATAGGCTCACACGTGCATTGTTTTGACATGATTAATTAGCCGTGTTAGGAGCTTCGGATAGACAAGAGGTCGCCCCAATTAAATAGGCTCACACGTGCGTTTGAGATGTGGCGTGATATGATGTGTTAATTGGGTCCACGGAGTACGTCGTACCTTGCATGTAGCATGGAGTACGTTGTATCGTGTTGAGTTGTGATGTGCCGTCTTCGGACGAGATCTGCTATGGACCGGCGGGTAGGATTTGACCCATCTCCCGTGTGGAAGCAGATAGTGGTGATATCCCGCACACCTGATCCGTGTAGCCGGTATCACAGGTTATGTACATAGGCCTTGAGGTTATTACCTAATGTTGAACTGCCTATCTCACATGTCTACTGCTATTTGAGATTAAATCCATGTTTGAAAATGATTGTGGGTCAGGAAAGCCCGAGGGATGGGCCGAGACCTGACCAGTGATGAATTGATTTGTTAATGGTTTTTAAAGTGCACGGATGCATGATGTTTAATGCCATGCTTTATTGTGAAAATGCATGATATTTAATGCCATGCTTTTATTGTGAATTATGCATGATGATTTATACCATGCTTTGAGTTGAAATGTGCACTGAATTTTAATAGCATGAATGCTTTACATACCATTAACACAATCATACACTCATGTTTTGAGATAAACAATGAATTAAATGCTTTTGAGCATGGCATCACGATCACGTAGATAGTACAGTATCTACCTGTTCGCATGATTGCCTTACTGAGCGTGTGGTTTGCTCACCCCCCTTATTTTCCCCCTCTCTACAGAGATTTGAGTATAGATTGAGCGTGACTGGAGGCGTTCCCTTTTTGGTAATTCCGCTGCATCCCATCGCTAAAGGTATACACACCTTGATTATTTTGTATCTAAACTAGACATAGCACAGTAGCATTTTGTATGTAACCACTGGGGATGTAAAATAATGTAAACACATGTAATAACTCTGATATATATACATTTATACAAGTGTTTACTCATAAATAATGTTTCAAATTGAATTGGTATGGTGGAGTGAGTTAGACGTCGACACACAGCCCAACTGTTAAGCGTGTGGTTGTTCACGATCGAGGAAAGATGATAAAGATCGATGCATGAAAATGCAAAAAATTTGTACGTATTTTGGTAAGTTGAGGGTCGTGACAGAAGTTGGTATCAGAGCCCGAGTTGGTCTGACGTGTGTCGTGTCTAAAATACTTAATAAGTGAAAAATTACATCCCCAAGTTACTGTGCTTGTTTAGATACAAATTGTGTATGTCGATGGGTTGACTAAGTAATTGGTTGTGAATGTAGGGAATTGAGTAAGTATACCTAATACCAGTCGCGGTGGAGGGATGAGAGCACAGGCTCGAGACCGTAGAGGTAGGCCTGGGGATCGTGTGGAGCCAGAAACACACGAGGCTCAGGTGAATGTTGAGGTGGAGGCTGATGTTGAGCACGCTCCACAGGGTCCAGATGAGAGGCTCGAGAGTACTGAGGCTCGTTTCGCTAGGATTGAGCGGAGCATTGAGATGATTGTGGAGTTGGTCACCCAATCTATTCCTGGAGTTGGCAGTAGACAGAGTCCCGCTACACAGGGTGATGCCGAGCAGGCAGCAGCTCCCGAGGCACGGGCAAGGCAAGCCCGAGGACCTTAGACGACAGATACCCCACCCCCACAGGATGTGCCTACGCCGTTTGCTATGCCAGGCAGTAGAGGTTGGGGATATGGATGTGATTTGGATAGACTGCGGCAGTTCCAGAAGTTTGGACCGCCGTCTTTCAGTGGAGTAAAGGACCCAGTAGCGGCTGAGGATTGGATCAATGAGATCGAGAAATTATATGGGTTCTTTGAGTGCACTACTACCGAGATGGTAGCATTTGCCGCTTTTATGCTGAAGGGATCAGCAGAACATTGGTGGAAATCCACCAGGCCAATTTTGAGAGCCCGGCATACTGAGATCAGCTGGGATGTGTTTCTAGAGGCCTTCCGGAGACAGTATGTCCCGGATACCGCACAGCGGAAGCTAAAGATGGCATTTTTGGGACTGACCCAAGGGAGCAGGACTGTGGATGAGTATGAGACTGCTTTTATATCCCTGGGCAGATATGATCCCAACACGATGGGTAATGAGGTCGAGAAGATCCAAAAGTTTGTGGATGGATTGAGACCGACCATCAGGTCTAGACTGGTTCCCCTGGATATACCGACCTATGAGGAGGCAGTGCGCAGGGCGCAATTATGTGAACAAGATGTTGATAGAATCGCCTCAGAGTTTGGAAAGGTTGGTAAGATGAGGGACAGAGATAAGAAGAGACCTATAATGGATAGAGGCTTCAGCTATAAAGGAAGCAAGAGATTCTCTGGAAAGAGGCCGAGAATTGATGAGATCCGGGAGAGGACAGTTGATACTCCCATGTATCCGGCCATTGCTCCAGCTAAGGGAATCGTGATTGGAGGACCACGGCCTACTACAGAACAGTGTGGCAAGTGTGGTAGGTACCATGGTACTCGACCATGTTATGGACCTCAGGTTGTATGCTTCAGATGTGGGAAGCCAGGGCACATAACCAGAGATTGCCCAGAGATGATAGAGAGAACCCCACAGAAGGGCAAGGAGCCAGAGAGAGCTCCAGTTGGTACAGCTGCTCCGAGGAGGAGGGCTACAGCTGAGGAAAAAGGGAAGCAAGCAGTGGGTGTAAGCAGAGGACGAGTGTACGCACTGGATCAGGATACTGCAGATCAGTCATTAGATGTGGTAAAATGTACCATCCAAATCTTTGATTTAGAAGCTTATGTACTGTTTGATCCTGGTGCCACGCATTCCTTTATTTCGCCATCCTTTGCATGTAAATTGTTGAAGCATGTAAAACCCACGCTGCTTGATAAGATGTTGTTGATATCTACCCCTATGAATGATAGTCAGTTGACTGAGAATATATATAGGGATTGTAAAATGAAGATAGGAGGTAAAGAGATGGCAGCCGATTTAATTTTATTAAACATGAGTGATTTTGATGTGATCCTAGGAATGGATTGGTTGGCTGCCAATCATGTTGTTATGGATTGTCATGCAAAAACTTTGATGTTTCCAAAGATAGACAATCTTGTAGTTAATTTTGTGAAATGAAATTAAAGAACATGATTTTTATAAGTGTGATGAGTATAATCTCGATACATGATGTATGAAAGATAAATTTGATTTCATTTATGTATGTGATGTGATGATTTATGATACTAATGGTGGAAAGAATAATGTGAAGGATTCATCGCTTTTGTGATTGAGACGGATAAGGCACGTCCGGAATTGGAAGACATACCCGTGGTTAGGGAATTTCCAGATGTCTTTCCGGATGAGTTACCAGGGTTACCTCCAGATAGGGAGATGGAGTTTGGTATAGATTTGGCACCTGGTACAGAGCCGATGTCCAAGCCACCATACAGAATGGCTCAAGTTGAGTTAGAGGAGTTAAGGAAACAATTACAAGAGTTGCTGGAGAAGGGGTTCATCAGGCCGAGCGTCTCACCTTGGGGAGCACCGGTTCTATTTGTAAGGAAGAAGGATGGAAGCCTCCGACTGTGTATAGATTACCGATTGTTGAATAAGGCCACCATCAAGAATAAGTATCCCCTCCCACGTCTCGATGATTTGTTGGATCAGCTTAAGGGAGCGCAGGTCTTTTCCAAGATAGATCTGAGATCAGGGTACCATCAGTTGAAGATACGAGATGGAGATGTACCCAAGACAGCTTTTCGCACCCGGTATGGACATTATGAGTTTATGATTATGCCATTCGGGTTGACGAATGCTCCCGCAGCTTTTATGTCTTTGATGAATGAGGTATTCCACCAGTACTTGGATCGATTTGTTATTGTGTTTATTGATGATATACTGGTGTATTCAAGGTCTAGAGAGGAACATGAAAGGCATTTAAGGATAGTGCTACAAACCCTACGAGAGAAGAAGTTGTACACTAAACTCAGTAAGTGCGACTTTTGGTTGGAACAGATCTCTTTTCTGGGTCACATAGTATTAAAGGATGGAGTATCAGTAGATCCATCTAAGATTGAGGCCGTAGTTCAGTGGTAGAGACCCCAGACAGTGACAGAGATCAGAAGTTTCCTGGGTTTAGCTGGGTATTATCGAAGGTTTGTAGAGGGATTTTCGAGGTTAGCTGCTCCTTTGACACGTCTCACGAGGAAAAATGTAGAGTTTGTGTGGGACAAAAAGTGTGAAGACAGTTTTGAGGAGTTGAAAAGGAGATTAACTACAGCTCCAATACTCACCATTCCTACCAGCTCAGGAGGTTTCTCGGTGTATGCAGATGCTTCACACCTAGGACTGGGCTGTGTATTGATGCAGGATGGGAAGGTAGTAGCCTATGGATCAAGACAGTTAAAGGATCATGAGAGGAACTACCTGACCCATGACTTGGAGTTGGCAGCGGTGGTGTTTGCGCTGAAGATATGGCGCCACTACCTCTATGGTGAGAGATTCCAGATTTATACAGATCATAAGAGCCTTAAGTACCTGTTCTCACAGAAAGAGTTGAACATGAGACAGAGGAGATGGCTCGAGCTGCTAAAGGATTATGATTGTGAAATCCTATACCACCAGGGTAAAGCAAATGTGGTTGCTAATGCATTGAGTAGGAAGCATCTCGGGATGGTATCATTTATGATGATCAGGGAACACGAGCTGTTGGAACAGTTCATGAACCTCAGTTTGGATATGACCCCGCCTGACGCTGATAGTGGATTTATGATAGCTAGCCTACAATTGGAACCGGATCTGGTAGATCGAATCCGACAGGCTCAGCGAGTTGATCAGCAGTGTAGTGATATTGTCGGGCAGATACAGAGGGGTATAGAGACAGACTTTGGGTTGAGTTCAGATGGATTGTTGAGGTTCAGAGGTAGGATATGTGTTCCTAATGACGCAGAGATCAGAAGGTTGATCCTGACAGAGGCTCACTCATCGAAGTATACGATACATCCAGGGGGTACCAAAATGTATCAAAACCTTCGAAAGGTTTATTGGTGGTCGGGAATGAAAAAGCACATTGCTGAATATGTTGCTAAGTGTCTCGTTTGTCAGCAGGTGAAGGTAGAGCATCAGAAGCCTACAGGGTTATTGCAGCCTCTACCGATACCGACATGGAAGTGGGAGCATGTCACCATGGATTTTGTGGTGGGATTACCGAGGACCCGGAGAGGTCATGATGCCATATGGGTGATTGTGGATCGGTTGACGAAATCAGCCCATTTTCTAGCTATGAGAGCTACCGATACTCTGAGCCAATTAGCGAACCTATATGTGCGCGAGATAGTGAGGCTACATGGAATTCCAGTGAGCGTTGTTTCTGATAGGGATGCCCACTTCACTTCCCACTTTTGGGAACATTTTCAGGAAGTGATGGGGACCCAGTTGAATTTTAGCACCGCGTTTCATCCTCAGACAGATGGTCAGTCAGAGAGGACTATACAGACCCTGGAGGACATGTTGAGAGCGTGTGCATTGGATTTTGGAGGCTACTGGGATGACCATTTGCCACTCGCAGAGTTCGCGTATAATAACAGTTTTCATGCGAGTATCGGGATGGCACCATATGAGGCATTGTATGGGCGTAGATGCCGTTCCCCTATTAGATGGGAAGAGGTTGGTGACAGACAGATCTTTGCTCCCGACTTGGTTAGACAAGCCTCTGAGGACGTCCAATTGATATGTGAGAGGTTACGGACAGCTCAGAGCAGGCAAAAGAGTTATGCTGACAAGAGACGGAGACCACTAGAGTTTGAGGTGGGTGAGTCAGTGTTTCTAAAAGTTTCCCCTTCGAAGGGAATTATGAGGTTTGGGAAGAAGGGAAAGTTGAGCCCTTGATATATAGGGCCATTTGAGATACTTGATAAGGTGGGAGACAAGGCGTATAGGTTGGCATTGCCACCAGAGTTGGCAAGTGTGCATAACGTCTTCCACGTATCCTTGTTGAGGAAGTATCACCCGGACCCAGCACATGTGATTAGATATCAGCCTTTGGAGCTCAATGAGGGTATGACATATGTTGAGAAGCCAGTTCGGGTATTGGACAGAAAAGAGAAAGTGCTGAGGACAAAGACAATTCCCTTGGTGAAGATACTTTGGCAACATCACACTGTGGAAGAAGCCACATGGGAATTGGAGAGTTTGATGCGGGAGAGGTATCCCGAGTTGTTCACAGAATAATTGGTTCCAATTTGGAGGACCAAATTTTCTAAGTGGGGGAGAATGTGAGACCCAGTATATGTATAAGGGTATATATGTACATAGAAGTGTAAATAGAGTTGTACTATGAATACATGAGTGAAGTATATGTGATGTAAGTTCATAAGTAATGTACACACTTGTAATGAGAGTGGTAATTGTACACACAAGTTACATTATGTATGAATGTGAAGAAATGGACTTAAACATGTGGAGAATGTGTGTAGAATGGATTATGAGTAGTTTGGTAAAATGGAAGTAGAATTGCATAAGATGTGCACTTCCATTCTTGTTTATATTAAGTACCATTGCTCATACAAAGATTCTACACAAGTTTTAATGCGTATGAAGTGAGGATGGATGCCATTTTCAAGACTCAAAGATGAATGAATGAGGAAATGATCATGGTAGCAAATTAAGGATGTTTGGTAAAGGTTGTTACAGAGGAACTGCAGAAAATCTGGAAATTTTGAAGGGCAGATCGATCTCATGGGATGAGAGATCGATCTGGAAGAGCCAGAATGCTCTTATTTGGGGAAAAGAATAGAGCAGATCGATCTCCAATGGAGCCAGATCGATCTCCTAAGGATTTGGTAGTGAAAAGATCGATCCCCAAGCACCCAGATCGATCTCCTTAGCTCTCTGTTTGGGAGCAGATCGATCTCATGCTTCGACAGATCGATCTCATGCCTTAACAGATCGATCTCATGCTTCGACAGATCGATCTCAGGCTTAAAAATACCGTGAAAAAGAGGGATTTTAAGGGACCAGATCGATCTCCTCTTGGACCAGATCGATCTCCTCAAGCTAATTCTATATAAGGAGTGCTGAAAATCAGAAAATTTCGGGAAAAACACTAACCTTCCACTTTCAACCCAAAAACCTAACTTTCTCTCTCAAAAATCAGCCATTTTCAGTGAGGTTTGAAGAGAGACCATTAGAGACAAAGTTGTTCCTATCAAAGAGAAGAACAACATAGTTGGAAAGCATTTTCCCATTGTTGATATTGAAGGAGTTAAGGGCATTGCCATTTGGAGCAAGAGGAGAAATCAAATTGGGTAAGATTCTAACACTCCAACTATGGTACATTGTTTATTTAATTGATTTTGGAGTTGTTTGGCATGAGTATGGATGGTTAGAAACTATCTAGAATGCATTGGAATGATTTTGACCTAGAAATGGTTTAGTGTGAGAAAGTGAAATTGATGATTAATGAGAAATGAGATATATATAGAAGTTATTAATAGTGTTATGGGTATGATTTTAAGATGTTGTTGGTGGATAAATTGTGAGATTTGCCTAAAAGAGGTAAAATGTGGATTAAGGCATTTGTAAAATGAATAAGTGAATAATATTGACTAGTGAGGTCAATTATGGGTTAAATACGTTAACTCAATCGATTTAATGAATGAATCACAGCTTCCGAGGATACGCCGAGGCGAGTTGGGCCAAGAGCGTAAGAAGCTAAAAGGAAAGGAGTCACACCAAGTAAATCGAGGTAAGGGAATTGTGTGGACTCCTAGAGATATTTGTGCACAATTTGGGCGCTTAAATGTTTTGCTAGAATGCATGAGAATAGGAAATGATGTTGGGTGATTGAAGGGTAAAAGTTGGGAGTTTGAGAAATGTGCATGAAAACAAAAGCATATTGCTTTGAAAATCATGTTTTATTGCTTTTTAGCAAATAATTGGTAGGTTGGCTAACATTGAAATGATTTGCAAAGGAAATGAGTGTGTTTTGGTTTTGGTAACCATATTTTGCAAGTTTTGAGCCACCTACATGATTTCGTGAGTATGAAAGAGTGCAAGAGGCACTAGTTTTCACATGGATTTCATAATTGTTTTGGCATTGTGCTCGAGTTTGTCTCGCACTGGATGCCCACCTTGTATGTTGCCGTGTTTGGAGCTTCGAGTAGACTGGGTGTCACATCGATTAAATAGGCTCACACGTGCATTGTTTTGACATGATTAATTAGCCGTGTTAGGAGCTTCGGATAGATAAGAGGTCGCCCCGATTAAATAGGCTCACACGTGCGTTTGAGATATGGCGTGATATGATGTGTTGATTGGGTCCATGGAGTACGTCGTACCGTGCATGTAGCATGGAGTACGTTGTATCGTGTTGAGTTGTGATGTGCCGTCTTCGGACGAGATCTGCTATGGACCGGATGGTAGGATTTGACCCACCTCCCGTGTGGAAGCAGATAGTGGTGATATCCCGCACACCTGATCCGTGTAGCCGGTATCATAGGTTATGTACATAGGCCTTGAGGTTATTACCTAATGTTGAACTGCCTATCTCACATGTCTACTGCTATTTGAGATTAAATCCATGTTTGAAAATGATTGTGGGTCAGGAAAGCCCGAGGGATGGGCCGAGACCTGACCAGTGATGAATTGATTTGTTAATGGTTTTTAAAGTGCACGAATGCATGATGTTTAATGCCATGCTTTATTGTGAAAATGCATGATGTTTAATGCCATGCTTTTATTGTGAATTATGCATGATGATTTATACCATGCTTTGAGTTGAAATGTGCACTGAATTTTAATAGCATGAATGCTTTACATACCATTAACACAATCATACACTCATGTTTTGAGATAAACAATGAATTAAATGCTTTTGAGCATGGCATCACGATCACGTAGATAGTACAGTATCTACCTGTTCGCATGGTTGCCTTACTGAGCGTGTGGTTTGCTCACCCCCCTTATTTTCCCCCTCTCTACAGAGATTTGAGTATAGATTGAGCGTGACTGGAGGCGTTCCCTTTTTGGTAATTCCGCTGCATCCCATCGCTAAAGGTATACACACCTTGATTATTTTGTATCTAAACTAGACATAGCACAGTAGCATTTTGTATGTAACCACTGGGGATGTAAAACAATGTAAACACATGTAATAACTCTGATATATATACATTTATACAAGTGTTTACTCATAAATAATGTTTCAAATTGAATTGGTATGGTGGAGTGAGTTAGACGTCGACACACAGCCCAACTGTTAAGCGTGTGGTTGTTCACGATCGAGGAAAGATGATTAAGGATTGATGCATGAAAATGCGAAAAATTTGTACGTATTTTGGTAAGTTGAGGGTCGTGACAGATTTCAATTATTGAAGAATTCCCTATATAGAGCAAATTGCTTTTTACATCCTTTTGGCATGTTTTGAATAAGGCTTTGTTAATGCACACATGCTTTGTAGCATCGAAGTCAATCCACCATGATTCATTGTTTTCAATGACATTGATCTAAGAAATTACAACAACAAAGTTGCCTTTGGTTGCCATGGATACATTTTTCTTCTTTTTGAAAATATAGCAATCCTTCTTAAAGTGCTCGTGTTTGCCATAATAGAAACATGCACCTTTCTTCTTGAATTTTTTACCTTTGATGGAATGCACTTTTTTCTTTATAGATTTATTACTAGGATGAACATCCTCCACCACATAGACCTTCGAGATATTAGTCTTCTTCTTTTTCTCATTCTCTTTGCGATATTGTTCCTTTATCCTTAGATAGCTTCAAGGTATTCGAGAGAAATAGCTTTTATATATATATATATATATATATATATATACTTCAAGGTTCGCTTGATTTCTTTCCATGTTGATGGAAGTTTATTAATGATAGAAGATACAATAATTGATTCATCCATAGACATGTTATATTACTTGAACTTATTTAGGATAATCTTAATTTCAGTAAATTGTTCCATGAAAGATCTAGAATCATTCATTTTGTAAGAATTCCAAGTTGTTACTAGGAACTTTTTGCTAGTTGTATCTTCTACCATGTATCTTGCATCTCGCTTATCCCATAATTCTTTTGCTATAGTAATTGTGTTATATGTATCAAATCGAAAATCAAACATACCATTCAAAATGCAACCTTTAAAGTGTAATCATCATTTTCCCATTTTTGTCTTTGATGAACTTCCTCACTAGTTCCATTCTCCTTCTCTTCTGGTTTTGAAGTTGTGAGGACATATGCTGTGACAACCCGGAAGCGTGAAAAATACGGCTAATTTAAAATTTTTCTTAAATTAAAACTAACAACTCTGGGTGCATTCCTGTACAGTGTCATTTAATCGCTTACGTCAAAGCTAGTCAATATACCCAAGATCACACAATTCATACTTAACGAAATCAAATACAGAATACCCAAAAAGATCGATTCATGAGTCTTAATTCATTCCTTTTAATCATCTTAAATACATCCTAAAATACTCATCACAATTGTCTGTATTACATCATTGTCTGGATACAAAAATGAACTAAATTATACCTTATGCATGTACAAGCAATAGCCTGGGGAGATCTTATCCACCAGCCTATATCACGTATGCGGTAGGCTCTATCTCGCTTACTTCAAGTAATCTAGAGGGGGGAGGAAAAAGGGTGAGCTCTCAAAACACTCAGTAAGGAGGATAAGGTTATAAAAATCATCATCACAAACATAATGTTATGGAAATATTAAGCATGCAAATCGTTATAGAAATAACTGTATAAACAATGGCATCAACATACTTCACGTGATAAAAATCACAAATCACATTACATTAAATCTCAATACGTGATATAAATCACAGTTGTAAAATCACATCATCATCATAGAAATTGAGACTAGGCATTTATAAAAACTGATATGAAATCAACGTCATAGGCACATCACATCAATTGAATCTGTCCCCTAGGCGGACATCCCCAATCAAGGGATTTCGTCGACAATAATACACATGACCATGATTTACTGTAGACTTAATCAGAGTCGTACAGCCGTCGGTCTTACATGCTATCAAAGCACAGCCTGATCTTACATCCTATCAAAGCAAGGCCACCCATCGCTATAGGAGCGGGATCATCTCACATTACCAGAACGGAGGCATCGGTCTTACATGCTACTAGAGCACAACCCGATCTTACATGCTACCAGAGCAAAGCTCGATGTGCATCTCATGACAAGCCATAGTCTCAGTAAAAATCGTTTTACCTTCACGTAGAACTCTTAGTGGTTATCATAAAACCCTTTCAGTTATAACACATTGTATTCACATTTACATAAAACTCATCAAAATTGAGCTCAAACCGGTAAAACACTCACACAGTAAAAGCATGCCATTGTTGTATATAAATCGCTTTACCATCACGTAGAGCTCATGGTGGTTATCACAAAACCCATTTTGGTTATAAATCATATGTGTTCACAATTACACAAATCTCATCAAAATCGAGCTCAAACCGGTAAAACACTCACACATTTATCAACACATCAAATCATCTCATTTCTCATAAACATGCTCATTTCATTAAACCTTTTTCATGCTATTAAAACGTTTTCATTCATTCAAAAACTCACAAACACAAATGGTTTATTTCCCTTACCTCTTGCACCTTGAGTGGTACTCTATCCTCTCGGATTAGCCTCATTTCCCGTGTCAGAGTCTCGAGCTGTCCAAACATCATTAAGTCATCAAATTGTAAGTATTCATCGTTCTCATTTCCATCTCCTTCTCTTACTCATTTTAACTCAATATTATCCCAAAACTCTTTCTACATCTTTATCAACACTTTAGTTAACTTATAACCATCACAAGATATCCATATTAAATCTCCTAACTAAACTCATTTGTTGATTCCATCATGCCTTACACATTTTCAACCAAATATATAAACATATATGTTTATCCACATATATATAAAATGATAATGCTCAAGAATAAAGGTCTTGTGAGCTTACCTAGCTTGTCTCCTCTCTTGACCAAGCTTGTAGAATGCTTGTCTCTTCCCTTTTTTCAAGTCAACCTTTGATTTTCTAGTATGTTGTTGTCCTTGCCAAGAGGAACAACTTTGTCTCTTACCCCTTTGTCTAATTCAGTCTAGAATAGGGTGAATCTTAGAGAGAGAAAGCTTGGTTTGGGTGAAAATGGTGAAGGTTTAGGTTTATAGGTGAGAGAGGCTCGATTTTCAAGAAAAAATCTCGTGATCCTTATATAGACAGGGCTTCTGAGATCGATCTGGCATTGATGGGGATCGATCTCTGCTTCATTTCAACAGCTCCATTTGCTCCATTAACAACTACAAGATCGATTTGGTTGAGGGTGGAGATCGATCTGCTTTTCATAAGAAAACTAAGTGGAGATCGATCTGCTAGAGGGTAGAGATCGATCTCTTCCAGGCTGAGAGTTAAGGAGATCGATCTGCCCTTATGAAAAGATCGATCCTTGCTAGGCAGAGGCATTAGGAGATCTATCTGCTTGGTTAGGAGATCGATCTGCTTGTCTGCTTTTGCACATTTTTTTTTTTTTGCATTCTGGAGCTATGGGATCGATCTCTCATCCTTGGAGATCGATCTGGCCTTCACAGATTCTACTGTTGTTGCATCAATTGCAGGAAACTCAATGCAAAACTCACCATAATCTACTCCATATGCCATATTTCAATCCATACACATTTAAGACTTAAAAACTTCAACTTCTTATACTTCATTAAATTTAAAACTTGCATGTACATCAACATATCATAATTACATTCACCAAATTACAATTCTCACTTAGAAAATCTCATAAAATTTACAGTTCTCACATATGCAATGTTGAGTTTGGTGAGGAGATTCCACATCTTTTGTTTCCATCTTAAGAAATTCCCTCCATCGAATCTCTCCAATTTTTGAAAGTTGGTCGCCATTTCTCTTAAGGAGTCTATCTTCAATGTAACCATAAATAATCTTAAGATTGTTATTTACAAAGCTTGCTTGCTTGGTGTTGAACCTCCTTGGTGGCTATGAAGATGGTTTACCTTTGCTTGAACACCTTGGACTAGACTTCCTTGGTAAGCACGAACAATTATAGAAATGGCTTCTTGGCATGGTATTGTAATGCCACTTTCCTTAGGATTATTTCATCCCCACCAATTACGGTACGCAATAGGGGTTTGTCGAATATCCCTAGAATACAAAGAAGCCGTTGATTGAATCACTTTTCACTAGTGAAATTAAACCACTAAATACCCTTGACAAGTACAAAAGTATCTTGTCTTAGCTACTATTTTTTGTAGCAAATGAAGCCTAAAAGCTTTAACTATATTTTTAGAAATAGAGGGAAAAATTTAAGAACAGTTATGATTTTCAGGTGTGTTTTAAGTCTGAACTTGACATCTCTATTTATAGAGATTAATTCCAAGTGATGCGATCTTTGAATCAAGTGACATAATTATTCAATTGTGTTGTTCGATTCAATAAACATAATTATTTAATAAGATCATAACTTCTGGAAGCCTATGGTTATATTTCTTAACCATTCTAAAGTGAAAGAGTAACTTTAAAAAGTGTTTGTAACTTTTCTGGTAAAAACTAGTCATTCTATGCATTTCTATACTACAACAATTAGATGCCTGAAAAAGGCAGTTGAATGTCCTAAAGTATTTTTGAAACAACACAAAATATCCCGATGTGGCAGTCGACTACCTTCCTATAGCAGTTGACTATCCTAGAACAATTTAAAATTGAAGACAACACTTTGTATAGGCTGTTGACTATCTTTCTTGGGTAGTTGACTACCCCCCAGGGCATTCGACTACCCTTATAGAGCATCCAACTACCCAAGTGCAATTTCTAAGTAGAAACTTTAGTGCACCAAGGTAGTTGATTGCCCTATACATTTTGTTAAAATCATTTTAACTTGATTCCACTTGACCTGGGATCATGCCAAACACTAGTTTTACTTATCTATTAATTAAACAACATTTTAATCAATCTCTTTCAGTTTATTTTGAAAATTTTCTAACAATGTGCAGGCAGAAATAAGGCTAAAGCAACTACAAAGTGCTAAAACGTGACGTGCTAGGTTTGTGAGGAAACTGTAGGAAGGTTGTGTATACCATTGTTACTTTTGTTTTTTTGTCATTACTGGTGCATGCCTGTGCTGTTGTGTGGTGCTAAAAGGAGTGGCTATTGGACTCGTGCGTGGTTACTGAGATGGTAGTGTTGCATGACTGCTAGGGGCAAGATGTGGCAAGAAGATGGGCTATGCATGGCTGATTCTCATGGGTTGGGTACTTCAACGATGTTCAAATTTTGGTATTTTAAAGTCTTAATATGTTATTAGTTTATTGGATATGAGTTTATGTATTTAGTTCTTATTTTGTTTAGTTAATATTATTAGGTAATGTTAATATTTATTATTAGATTAGATTTTATTCAGTTTAGGTAGGGTAAGATTATAATTAATTTTCATAATTTTAGGATTTTAATTTAGATTTAATTTTTTTTAGATGTTTAAATTTTATGTTTTTTCAATTTTTGTTGCAATTTTAATTTTTATGTTCTTTAGTTTTAATTTAAAATTTTTAATTGTTTTTAATAGTTAGTTTAATTTTTTTTAAAATCATTTGTTTGTATAAAGCTAAGGTGAAAATATTTTTTTAAGTTGGCTAAAACAATTCTACTGTAAACACCATAAATTTTATGTACTTGGTTTTATCCATGAATAACAATTTAGTCATTGGAATTAATGATGCGTTTCATTAGTTCAAGATTTAAATTAAAATTTTATTTTTCCATTGTGAGACTTGGAAGAATTAAATTTAATTAAAATATATTAGCTCTAAGAATGAATATCTATGGGGAAATAAAAATAAAATTTATATACATATAAGCTAGGAAAATATCTATATGAAGTATAAGTACAAATACTAAATTTATTTTTATACATACTATAAAGGAAATTTATCAAGTACAAGGATATATAAAAATATATGTGTTTATATGTGTATGTAATGTCTTATGTATTCACCAAGTTAAGAATATTTATATGGACATATGTGTATACATCTCTATACACATCTACTTATATAAGCATATAAGTATGCATATAAGTGTAGCTACATAGGAGCCGAGGACTTGCTTCCAATTTGAAGCTAATCCCGATAGCCATTAGTGGCATTCTTGAGGACACATGCTAAGTGTATACATGGAAGTGATTTATGGGAAATGTTAGCAAAGGAAAGGAAGGAAAAGTGTGAAAGGAAAATCCCATGTTGCTGCCGTTTGCAGCAGCCTAGGAAAAGGGAAAATGGCAGGAAAGCAGTTAGGGCAGGTTGAAATGAAAGGAGGCAGTGGCGTGAGATGATTATAGGAAACGAGGGAAATAAGAAAAATAATAAGAAATAAGTAAGTTTGGGTAGACCGTACCGAGAGAATGGAAGGCTGGAAACTGCAGTGGTTTGGTGGAACAAACCAAACTATATATATGTGTATACATAAGCAAACAGAAACTGATGTGAAGGAAGAACCAAAAGCTGAATATGGGAAGGTTAGTCCTGCCGTGTACTGCAGCAAACCTAGGCAAGCAAGTATGTGACTGCTGTTACTACAGTGAAGGAGTAGGAGAGTAAGTAAGCAGGTGAAGGAAAAACTAAGTCAGACTGAAAGGATGAGGTTGTAGCTGAGTGATGGTCTGCTACTAAAATGAAAATTGATCCAAGGGATTTAGAAACAGAAAACGAAGAGGAAGTTAGTAGAGAGGAGAGCATGGGACAGACCGCGAGGGAGAGTGTGGAAATGAAGCAGAAAATGAGAGAAGAAAATGAATATATAAGGCTTTCTCCTCTGTAAAACGGAATAGAAAACAAAAAAAAGGAAGAGAGAGAAATGATATATTGGAACAAAGGTTGAGAGGGAAAGAAAAATAGAGAAGTAGAGGAGAAAGAGAAATTGAGAAGTGAGGGAGCAACATTCTTCACGGCATTGAGACAAAGAGACAACCACCATTTGCACTCCTCTTGGGCTGTCTAACCGCAACAAGGGAGCCTTCTTGTTGGGACATAACTGAAGTCGACAACAGGGACTTCTCTCGGCCTCCTGGAAAGCTGGGCAATCGACAGCAGCTGAAGCATAGACAAGGGAGTTAGGCAGAGACACTGGAAATGATGGACGCATGAGGACGAGGAAGGTGATGGTGAAACCAGGAGAAATGGGGGTGGAGGTAGCAGCGCCAAGAAGAGAAGGATGACGATGAACAGTGCCATCAGTGAATAGCGAACTGAAGAAGAAAAGGAAAAGAAAAAGGACACGAAGTGAAAAAAAAGGCATATATATTTATGTGTATATATAATCACACATATATATATATACATATATAAATAGAAATATTGTAGATAGAACAGAGTGCACAGAGAATTTGGGAAACCCGAGGGATAGACGGTTCAAAAATATTTTTACAAATAGTAGTTCAAAAATTTCATAGAAATAAATCGATTAGAGCGGATTCGTTAATTCGCATCATTAAGGTATTGAAGACTACTGACAGACACCGAGGAAAGGAAAATTATTGTGAGCTGTTAGTGATATTTACACGTATTTTCTGTAGAATTGTAGATATAGAACTCTAGGCCAATTTTATAGTTATTGAAATTATAGAAAACTCTAGACTGATTTTCTAGTCATCGAAACTACTGAAACAATTTAGCCTCAGTTAACGACCTATCCTTACCGATATAAAATTTAAATTATTATAGATATCAATATGGTTTTAATTATTGACTTTAATCAAAAATCCCTAGCCTTAATTTTCATAGATTGCACACTGAAGATTTTGACCAAAAAAGGATGAGCCAACCCCTTTTGAATTGTTTTATGTAGCGAACTAAATTTCAAAAACTGATTTGATGAAAATGAACTGCTTATAATTAGTACCGATAAAATGTACTTGAGCGCGTGCTGACTGTGTGTCGCACGGCCCGACTCGCACTAGGTTTTTAAACAAAGGCAACAGTTAATCATGCTATATTGTTATCATTATTGTCTATTGAATTGTTATTGTTATTATGGTCCACAGAGTACGATGTACCATGCAACACGCATGTGAGTACGCTGTACTGTGCTATCGATCTTCGGACATATTGTATTGTGAGCCATTTGGGTAGCTGACCACTCCACGGTGATTGACATCCCGACACACCTGATCAGTGATGCCCGGAGTCACTGACATTGGCCAATTGTCATATTGACTATCGTTATAGCATGTTTTGCCTTGTCTCATCTATTTGATTTATTGAATTAACTGTATGGACTGAAATATCACATGAATATGGTTTATTTTACCGTATAAAATTTTAAATCTTGTGTTTATTGCAGTAAAATGTTTATACTATCAATATTGATACCTCTAATGATTTTTTACTCTGATTTTATCAAACTATCAATGACTATTATTTTCATTACAAGCCTATATAAATAGACATGTATTTATCTACCTGCCACATAATTTTTCTTATTGAGCACATTGAGCTTACCCCTTACTTTCCTCCACAGAACCTCATCAGTAGTTGGAATAACTTTTAGAAGTAGGATTCTTTTGCATAACCATAGTTTCATGGAGTATTTCTTTTGCATCAAAAGTATACCCAGATTTAAATATTCTTTTGTATATAAATTTTTTGTAAGTAAAGTAATGTATGGGAATACATATTTGGTGAGTGTGAACAGTGACTTTTGTAAAGAACTATTAGAGGTTGTTTAAATTTGCCACCAAGAAAGCAATGGAACTATCAGATTTCACTGTTTGATTCAATACCGACTCGTAGCCCAACCATATAGTACTGTAAAGTCGGGTCATTACAGAAGTTGGTATCAGAGCAAGGTTGGTCTGATACGAGTTGATGATAGTAGTTAGAAAATTTGGAAAGTTGACATCTTGAACATTACTATACATTGTTTAGATACAAACAGGTATACCTGACTGTGTTTATACTGAGGAAATTGTGTCATTGAAGGAAGGAAACTGATAGGTATGTTTGGTCAGCATTGTAGCCATACTGGTAGACGAGAAGGAACTGTTTCTTGAGGTCATAGAGATAGGTCTGAGAGATATAGCAAATCCTCATCTGAATGTGCAATTCATAGTTTAACAAAAAAATTTGAAGTCCGCTTCGTAAGATTAGAGTGAGGCATAGAGACAATGATGACATTGTTCTGTCAAGTGATAGCAGCACAATAATAGTGATGATGATAAAGGTATGACTATGACTTAGAGAAAAACTGAGACAGTTTCGGAAGATAGTACATTATCATTTATTAGGGTAGAAATCCAGTTATAATGGAAACTGGATAAATGAATTGGAAAAGTTATGTGGATCGTTAAGGTGTACAATTATAAAGAAGGTGGGTTTTGTAGCATTGATATTGAAATGGAAAGTCAAACCTTGATGGAAATGTCACGACCCAAATTACTAAAAAATCAGAGTAAATTTTTTGTTTTTTCATTTATTATTTAATTCTTACCTTTGTCTCATCGTGACCATCTTACCAAACAGTTGGGCAATGATTCGGTGTTAGTCACCTCTCACCTATTTACCATTCCATTTCCATAATCACATTCACATATCAGAGTTTACTATCTTTTGACTTTAACTAAATACATACACAATGGTATTTACATAAGCTTACATCACCGACATCATATCCATTTACAGTACTGTGCATTTACATACTTAGATACAAAACCATACAAATGTGTATACCTATCTCTTGATGGGAAGCAGCAGATACCAAGAATGCAAGTCATCAGCTGCTCACTAACTACTGCGAGTGCTCTGAAAAGATGAAAAAATAAGGGGGTGAGCAAACCACACACTTAGTAAGGCAATTATGCAAGTAAGTAGATAGCTCCACTATCTACATACTCATAATGCCATACCCTTAAAATCCATTTCTTTTCATTAAAATCTCAAGCATAAAATCATTTATGTCATCAATGACTTAGTTTATAAAACTATTCGTGCATATATAAATCATACTATTTATGCATCAATGACATTTTATGTGACATCATTAAATCATACTTAGCATGAAGTAAATCAATACCATGCATTCTTCCATATCATGTAAGACAAATCATGAATTTGAAATGAAAGTATGGAAAACATCATCATGCTACTACATTCAAATCATTTCATTAAAACTACAGTATAAAATAACCCAAAGGGGTTAAGCATCTCATAATTCAGTTTCAAACTCATAAAGCAATTTGTTATAAAATTCTGTTAAAAAGCACATCTCAGTAAAAATCACAAAATCGGGGGCCTGACCTCTCCCTCGAGTCTACCCTATTCTATCGACCAATAGTTATATCAGGTGAGACATGTAGGTGACTATATCAGTAACAACAAGGACTATGGCCATATCCTAGTGATCCCTAGCTACACGGTACCTAGTGTGCGGGGTATCACACTTGAAATGGAGGTGGGTCAATCCTGCTGCCAGAATAACATAACATCAGGATTACGAGGGCAAGACTTGCTGTCTCATGGCTAATGCCACTCCACTTCAACAATCCCCACGGTATAGCGTACTCCGTGTGACATACACGGTACAACGTACTCCGTGAACCCAAGCTCAGTCAGGGGTGCCTGCAATAGGTCTTATCCACCCATACCATCTCGGTCTCAGTATGCACATGTGGGCATATCATCTTACTGTGACACACAATCTACAAGAGGCTCCAACATGGCTATATGCATGTCATATAAATCCCTGTGCGAGCAAAGCTCAAGCACGGCTCCATGCATATTCATGATATCTAAAAATCTCATGCAAGCGAAGCTCTAGCACGATTTCATAAAAATTAGTAAGATATGTGTACGAGTAGCACTCCAGTACGACTTTAAAATGAGTTATAAATTCATATAAAACTTCGTACGAGCAAGCTCCAGCACGATGTTATGCATTAATAAATCAAATCTCGTACGAGTTACACTCCAGCACGGCTTTATGCATAAATAAGTCAAATCTCGTGCGAGTTACACTCCAGCACGGCTTTTATGCAATTATCATATCAAAACAGGATGTGAGCTAAGCTCCAGCACCTCTCATGCATGTCAAATCAGTCAAACTAGTCTGAGCAATCGCTTTAGCACCTTTTTATGCATATCAAGTCAAAACAGTCAAAATAGAGTGCGAGCGAAGCTCCAGCACCTCTCATGCATGTCACAACAATAAAAATCAGTGCGAGCAACCACTCTAGCACATTTCATGCATTTGATGTCACACAAGTCGATGCGAGCAACCGCTCAAGCACATTTTATGCACATTCACAAACGCAGATATAGTGCGAGCTATGCGCCAGCACTATTTGTTTCCATATAAACTTGATAGTTGGCCTATTTTCCAAAGATTTTTCATTTAAATCTTAATAACACTTACGTAGTGTTATATTGTGAAATTTTTACAATTATTGGCCAATCTACCGATTTACTTTGCTTAAGAACCAAGAAAATTCCTTAAATAAAAAAATTCCTTAAAATCATGCATTTCATGCATGTCATGCTTTCACCATCCTTAGGTGAATTTCCCTCAATAGGGGTAAAATAGCCTTTTCTTATTTCGAGTCCTTAAAATCTTTAAACCATTTTCTAGGACTTTTATTGTCACGACCCAAACTACCCAAAAAATCAGAGTTAATTTTTCGCGTTTTGTTTATTTACTTGAATTCTTACCTGTCCTCGAATCGTGACCATACTTAACCAACAAAATTGGGCTGTGCGTCAATGCCAGTCCCACCATACATTTACCATCTAACTTATTTCTTCTCCAGTCATTTATAAAATGTCTACAATATTTATACATCCCCTAGAGACACTTACAAACATGTTACTGTGCTATGCTTATGTAGATACAATATGTATAAGTGTATATACCTTATGTTGATGGGCAGCAGCGGATATCCGGAATGCAGTACTGAGTCGCCTCAACTTCAACTGGAGATTATCTGTGGGAGAAAATGAAAGGGGTGAGCACATCAACCTCAGTAAGGCAATCCTACGAACAAGTAGGTAACCATACTACCTACATGAACGTAGTGCCATGCATAAACCACCCTTTCTCCACACATTTTAAAACAAATGATATGAGTTATGATGTTATGTAAAACACATTTGCACGGAAAATTCAACATGCAATTATATTCAAAATCATATCTTTCTCGTTTAAAATTTTACAGTAAAGTCAGGACTCGACCCCTCCTTCGGGTGATCCTAACTCACACAAAATCATAAAAATCCATTCACATACATATGGGTTTAAAAAGCATGGAAATAACCATCATGCACATTTAATTAAAAACCCAGTTTAAATCATCGAAATCGTCGACATGCGAGACTAGGCAACATCTGTATATCGGTAATAACCAAGACTATGGCCATATGTGTCCTCGGGAGTTCCTCAGCTACACGGATCCTAGTGTGCGGGTTCTCACCATGATCGGGAACCGTCCAGGAGGTGGGTCAATCCATCCCGTCAGTCTTATCCGATCCCAGGCATCCGAAGATGCTACCTCCGGAGATGCCGTATCCGAAGATACCACACGGTACATCGTACTCCATGCTACTTGCACGGTACGTACTCCGTGAACCCATATAATATCTCTATACTCATGCCATGTCTCAAAACGCACGTGCGGGCCTATTTAATCGGTGACACACAGTCTACCCGATGCTCCAAGCACGGCTCATCGCATGTTCTCATAAAATCAGTGCGAGCGATGCTCAGCACTCTCATCAATCAAGTAAAACTGGCAGAGCTCGCTTTACATCCCCACAAGGCCGCCAACCTCATCCCTCACTCTCACCCCACCTAAGAGGTCTCTTGAGCCTGTTGGGCCTTTTGGCTGACTCCAAGGGCAGACAGCGCTACTCCACAAATCCAGTAAATCTAGTGCGAGCTAAGCTCAACACTTTGTATATAAATCACATGAAAATCTTATAAAATCTGGTGCGAGTTAGACTCTAGCACCGTGTCACGAAAAAGCATGTGAAATTTGGTGCGAGTTATACTCTAGCACCTATGCATGTAAAACTCTAGTGCGAGCTCTCGCTCCAGCACTAATGCATGCATCACCCAAATCAAAACATCGTGCGAGTTGAGTTCTAACACGTCACATGTAAATAAAAACACGTAGGCAGCTCTGTTTTCTCAAAATAGTTTCCAAAACAGTTATATCGTTGAAAGTATGCAATGCTGTGCATTTTCTTTCAAGGTTAGCCAGCCTACTCATGCATGCATTAAAATGTCTCCAGAACGAGCAGAACCCTCTTGTTCTTGCTCCTCCTAATTTTTCCTAAATTTGTAAATTTTACCCTTAACAAGGGTATTTTAGTAATTTGCCCATTCGGGGCACTAAAATTATTATTTGACCTCTAGACCCTTCAGATAAATTTTAAAGACTGCATATGAACTTGAAATTTCGTAAAGTTTACCTCTAGCAGTCCGTAGAATTCCCTTACCTTATTTTCCTGTCGAGTCTGACCTTTTCTTTTCCATTGTCGTCTCGTCGCGTAGTCCGATATGCTCCCAATCAAATGCCCGAAACTGCGTATAATATTCCTCAGGTCAGATATCATACAATTTAATTGTATTTCCTATTTTCTGGGCTTAATTTAAATCATTGGGCCCGTTTACCCCTATTGGGCCCGATTGCACCTTAATGGACCTTAATCGGCCTTAAGCCCGTTTTCCACTTAATTTTCACTTTATCGAGGCCTATTGGGCTCATTGGGCCCACTAATAATTTATTGGGCCTCGTTCTAATTCTTGAATAGCTAAATCGATTATTTACGACAATTTATCTAAATTTCCATAATTTAATTCAATTTATGTGAAATTTAAATTCATATCACGCATAACTATGTCAATTGTCGTAAATAAGGGTCACTTACCCGAGATTTCGTGCTAATCCGTAAATCGAGGCTATCTCGAGCTCTCGGTGGATGCCAATCGTCGAGCTACATAATTTCATAATTTTTCGGGTAAATTTCCAATCGAAAATTAATTAAATAAAATATTTCAAAATTTAAATCGGTCAATTTGATCGCTTATCGACTTACCCGAATCTCGATTGCATCGCTAGAATTTTCTCCAATTTTTTTCTCTTTTTCTTTTCCCTTTTTCTTCTTTTTTTTCCTCCTCTTTTTGGCTGAACCGGTTCAGTCCGGTTCGGACCGGTTCAGACCGTCGGTTCACTCCGGTTCGACCGGTTCACCGTCGGTTCACCGCCTTGCCGGCCGGTTCTCTGCCGGCTTCCACCGCCAGCAGCTCCTTGAGGTTGTCCGCTGCACGAATCTACCCTCGGTTTCACCCAAGTCCGCCGGAACGCCGCCGGTTCGGCCTCTTCTCCTCGACGTCGGAAACCCATTCTCTTCCCTTGGCCGTCGCCGGCGATTCCCGCCGTTTCGCCAGCATCCATTGGCCTCAACAGAACCATCTCGGCCTGGGGATCATTTTGTGGGGTCGGATCGGAGCCAAGACGCCGCCGTTCGCCGGGACCGACTCGATTTTCCTCACGGCTTTCTCTTCCTCCGTTCGACGTCCTCCGACCACCTGACGGCGTGATTCCGGTGCCCACATGCTCGCCGGTCTCTCCTCTTCCTCCTGGTAGCTTCGTCGGGGGTCGTCGATGGCCGGACGGCTCGTCGGTGTCTCCTCGGTTTGGCTTCGTTTCCTGCTTCTCTTTCTCTCTCCCCGACCCGTTTTCCAGTTTCTCTTTTTTTTTTCAGATTATTATTACTATTATCATTATTTATTTTAATTATTACACTATTCCTTAAAATATATTAAAATACCCAAAATATCTCCCAAAAATTATTATTTAATTCTAAATTAATTAATTTAATTTTATTTAATTTATTTATTATATTTTAACCCTTTTTCGAGTATAATTCCTCCGTATTTTCGGGATATTGTCCCGAATGACTTTTCGGTATATTTAAAATTTCTGAATCTTGATCAATTGACCCAAGTTGTATAATTTCCTCATTATCGATCAAGACATCTTACATCCTTATTTTTAATTAAAATTTTCTTATCGCCTTAATACCAGGTTTTGGTATTTTTACCATTTTACCCCTGCTCTTGTTTCGGAAATCAATTTAACCTGACCTTCCTTCATACATCCCCCATCTTTTCTTATTTAATTTTCGTATTTTAATTAAATTCGGGTCTTACAACTCTCCCCCACTTAAGGAATTTGGTCCTCCAAATTAGAACCAAGTCATATGAGTCCATATACAACTCCGGGTACATCGATCGTATCATACTCCTTTAATTCTCATGTGATCTTTTCTCCGGAGTGTATTACTACCAAAAGACTTTAATTAGGGAGATCGTCTTAAACCTCAATACTGTCTCTTTCCTGTTTAATGCCTGAATCAACTTCTTCAATATACTTATATTTGCATTAAGCTAAACTTTTGGAATTCATATCCTATCACTTATGCTGGATTTGGATAGTATTGCCGAAGCATCAAAAGCTGGAACACATTGTGGGTGCCTGCTTATTCAAGTGGAAATGCCACCTACAGGTCTTATCTCCCACTTGTCCAATCTCTCAAAATATTCCATCCAGCGCAACTCAATTTACCTTTTTCCAAAAGCTCGCTATATCCTTATTCCCTTAGGACTAGTAACTTTCAACCATACTAATTCACCAAAGGTGAATTCCAATACTTGTCTATCTGCTCTGAGATGTTCTTAATCTCTCATCCTTAACTAAACATCCTCAGAGACTTATCATCCAAAGTCGAAAATAATTTCTATCTATCACCCACTTTTTCTTTTCCAATTTGGGGAACAACCCCTACAGCCATACACTGCCTCATATCTTGTTATCCCAATACTCAAATGACAACTGTCGCTATTGGCGAATTCAATTAGAAATCAACTGATCATCCCAAGAGCATAAAAATCAAAGGCACACGCTTTCATCGGATCCTCCAGAACTTGTACAGTCCTCTCTGACTGACCATCTGTCTGAGGACGGAAAGCTGTGCTAATACTCAGTCGGGTTCGCATAGCTTCCTGAAAAATATTCCCTGAAGTAGAAAGTGAAGCGGGACTCCCTATATGATACCATGCTCACTGGAACGTTACTTAGTGTTCCACAATCTTCCTTACACATAAATTCTGATACACACTCCGAGTATCTGGGGATTTCATAACCAAAAGGTGGGTAGACTTAGTCACTCTATCGACTATAATCCAAATAGCCTCGTAATTCACCTGGGTCCTCTGTAACCCATCACGACATTCATGGAGACTTGCTCTCATTTTTCGTGCCGTGTCGATATAGGTAGAGACTGCAATAACTCTGCAGACTTTTAATATTCTACCTTATTCTGTTGACATACTAGGCACTTTTTCACAACCTCTACAATATCTCTTTTAACACCTGACCACCAATACACTTTTTGGAGATTTCATATATATAATTGTTACTTTCCGTATGCACTGTATATCCCGAAGAGTGAGCTTCTGACAAAATTACTATCTCATCAACTGTGGTCCTGGGGAGCACTCATACTGTCTCTGAACCTCTCTGTAAATCATTATCATACTCTGTGAACTTTGTCACTGTACCCTTCTGAATCTAACCCAAACCATCGACATCATGTTGATCATCACGCTAAGCCTGTCAAATCCGGGCACTTTCATCCGGTTCTAGTCTCAGGCTAGCTGTCACACAATCACTGTCATCATCAGAAGGGATCACATCATTACTGAGGTCCACAACTGCTTTAGCAGCTCACGCTCCCTGACCATCATATGTAATACCATCCCAAGGCTCTTTATACTCGAGTCATCAGCCATCACATTAGCCTTTCCTGGGTGGCATAATTTTCATAATCAAAATCTCTCAGAAGCTCTAACCCACTATGTATTCTCATATTCGCCTCTTTCTGTGAAAACAGATATTCGGGCTTTATGATCAGTGCATATCCACAATTCCTCATCGTGTACATAATAGTACCATCTACTCAGTACAAATACTATCACTGCCATCTTTTAAATCATGGGTCAGATAGTTTATTTCATGATCGAGGAGTTGTCTGACTCCAAAATTGACTATCTTTCCATTATACATCAATACACAGCTCTTTCATAATTTTGATGTATCCATGCTCACTGAGAACCTCTTGAGCTGTTGGGTATGGTGAAATTAATCACGGTGGTCAGTTCATACTTCATTACACCAAAATTTATGTCACATCTATCATCTTATTATCATCGCATTCCAAGACCACGTTTTCTTAGTTAAACGTGTCAACCAAGTAGACCATATTGAGAACTCGCAACAACCCATTTGTAAAAGCAATTTCCTATTATTGCTTACAATTTGCCCTAGACTTTAACTACACCCAACATATCATCGATAATGATGATTACAAATCGGTCCAGTCCTTGACTTATTTACGCATAAGCGTATAAGATCCTTCAAAATCGCTTACGTTTTCAGGTACTAACCTGCGTCATTTCTTTTTCTTATCTTAACGGCATCTTATCAAATTTTACTATGTTAGTCTTTATGATTTGTCGAATTTTTTTATATTCTTATCGTCTTAGTAAAGGTATCCTAATGCTAAAGGTATTCATTACGACGATCGATTTCACGTTATAGGTTATATATATATATACTTTTAGACGCTGTCAAGTCTTCAGGCGGGGAGGTATTTTGAAATACCTTTATTAACCTTCAGACTTAACCACAATTACTTTATATACCAGTCCATGTGGTCACACTTTATATTACCTACTAATTGCTTTAATCCTAATTACTTCATATCGTAAAGATGTTCTTACCTAGCATACGCCTCTTACTCCAATACATCTTGTATTTAAAATAAAGCATATCTCAAAGATTATCTCCTTTCGTATATCAATCATGACAAAACTCTTTCATTATTCATTCCATGAGTACAATCCTTTACTCCTTTAATTTCAACTGTTGCACCCCTTTTTATCACTTGTCAACACTTACAGTATACTTTTCAGTGATGTTTTCACTCCTGTTTTCAACTTTAATCTCTATATCCATATTCCGTTAATTAATCCTCCTCTATTGGGGTACTCATTTATCAGTATTGTACCCAATGATGTAGGCATTCATGCCTTTTACTCACTTATATGCGAATGAAGGCGGTATGAATAAATGTGTGGCACCAGGATCAATAAACATATGTACTTCATTATTCATAACAAGTGTGGTATCTTACACCACATCCATGAAACATCAATAGTGTCCTGGTCCAAAACATCCTCTCGCCTTCGTCCAACAGCCTACTTTCCTTTTTCTTTTCGGCTATGGCCTCCCTTTTCGTTGCAGCTATACCAACGAAGTTTTTATCTGTCTCTTTACTTTTCTGTGGGGCGATCTCGCCCAACTTGTGCAACCAAAATCAATGGTCCGTCATAGCACACTTAACGGCCATTTTCATCAATACAGTGTAGATATAGACCCTCCTTCCGTGGTATCCACCAAACATTCACACTGCTTACAGTGCTTACACTGCTACCCTACTTCGTAGTAGGTCGGGGTCCTCAAATCACAATGCCCCCCAAGAGTGTCAAAATTGGGTGCACTGGGGCCTTACCAATTATCTTACTCCATGACTCGTCAAATTAAATCTTTTACCAATTGCCATTTTCCCATTTTAACATCTTTGTCATTTCTCGATTCTCTTTTCTGTCTCTATTTCAGCTCTTACTACTTTTCCCAATCCTAGAGGCGTGCAATTCATGTTCTTATTTACCCAACTGTAAATCTGCGCACTGCCTCGGTATAGTAATATCTCACAGGCTAATCAGACTCTAACTGACAATATGAGCCCTTCCATAAACTTTTAGACATCTCGACTGTCACTGTTTATAGTGTCGAGGTAATATCTGTCCAAAGAATATAACTGAGTTTCATACTCATAATCAATTTAGTATTCCTGGGCAGTGTAAGAAATTTTTCCTTTAAATCATGTCCGGGATATCCTGTCACCGGAATACATCCATAAATATTTCTCATCTTAGCTCTGGATGTTTAACACTTAAGATGGGTCGAGCGGGTTTCCACCAATGTTTCGCTGCGCCCTCTGATCTCATTCATAATCTGAGCAATTAGCTCCTCAAAATAATTCCCATGCTCCGCTTCAATCTCGCGAAGCGTGTCTCAATACTGTCCGATCTCTCTATCGGATTCAGTGGGGCATGCTTAACATTAGCCTCCATTTCAATTTCATCCTGGTTCTCACAGGTCAACTCAGCACGACTAGCAGGCTCAGGTCTACCTCTACGACCTCTGCCTCGTGCACTATCTCATCTAACGCGACTCATATTAGGCATTCCTGCATTCTCGACCATTTCTTAGTCAAAACCCATCTCGATTACACTATTGTATCTAACCAAGCACAGTAACACGGGGATGTAATTTCCTAATTACTGACACTGACACACATCAGACCAATTTCTGCTCTGATACCACCTTTATATGTCACGACCCAAACTACCCAAAAATCAGAGTTAATTTTTCGCGTTTTGTTTATTTACTTGAATTCTTACCTGTCCTCGAATCGTGACCACACTCAACCAACAAAATTGGGCTATGCGTCAATACTAGTCCCACCATACATTTACCATCTAACTTATTTCGTCTCCAGTCATTTATAAAATGTCTACAATATTTATACATCCCCTAGAGACACTTACAAACATGTTACTGTGCTATGCTTATGTAGATACAATATGTACAAGTGTATATACCTTATGTTGATGGGCAGCAGCGGATATCCAGAATGCAGTACTGAGTCGCCTTAACTTCAACTAGAGATTATCTGTGGGAGAAAATGAAAGGGGTGAGCACATCAAGCTCAGTAAGGCAATCCTACGAACAAGTAGGTAGCCATACTACCTACATGAACGTAGTGCCATGCATAAACCACCCTTTCTCCACACATTTTAAAACAAATGATATGAGTTATAATGTTATGTAAAACACATTTGCACGAAAAATTCAACATGCAATTATATTCAAAATCATATCTTTCTCGTTTAAAATTTTACAGTAAAGTCAGGACTCGACCCCTCCTTCGGGTGATCCTGACTCACACAAAATCATAAAAATCCATTCACATCACATATGGGTTTAAAAAGCATGGAAATAACCATCATGCACATTTAATTAAAAACCCAGTTTAAATCATCGAAATCGTCGACATGCGAGACTAGGCAACATCTATATATCGGCAATAACCAGGACTATGGCCATATGTGTCCTCGGGAATTCCTCAGCTACATGGATCCTAGTGTGCGGGTTCTCACCATGATCGGGAACCGCCCAGGAGGTGGGTCAATCCATCCCGTCAGTCTTATCCGATCCCAGGCATCCGAAGATGCTGCATCCGGAGATGCTGTATCCGAAGATACCACACGGTACATCGTACTCCGTGAACCCATATAATATCTCTATACTCATGCCATGTCTCAAAACGCACGTGCGGGCCTATTTAATCGGTGACACACAGTCTACTCGATGCTCCAAGCACGGCTCATATCATGTTCTCATAAAATCAGTGCGAGCGATGCTCAGCACTCTCATCAATCAAGTAAAACTGGCAGAGCCCGCTTTACATCCCCACAAGGCCGCCAACCTCATCCCTCACTCTCACCCCACCTAAGAGGTCTTTTGAGCCTGTTGGGCCTTTTGGCTGACTCCAAGGGTAGACAGCGCTACTCCACAAATCCAGTAAATCTAGTGCGAGCTAAGCTCAACACTTTGTATATAAATCACATGAAAATCTTATAAAATCTGGTGCGAGTTAGACTCTAGCACCGTGTCACGAAAAAGCATGTGAAATTTGGTGCGAGTTATACTCTAGCACCTATGCATGTAAAACTCTAGTGCGAGCTCTCGCTCCAGCACTAATGCATGCATCACCCAAATCAAAACATCGTGCGAGCTGAGCTCTAACACGTCACATGTAAATAAAAACACGTAGGCGGCTCTGTTTTCTCAAAACAGTTTCCAAAACAGTTATATCGTTGAAAGTATGCAATGCTGTGCATTTTCTTTCAAGGTTAGCCAGCCTACTCATGCATGCATTAAAATGTCTCCAGAACGAGCAGAACCCTCTTGTTCTTGCTCCTCCCAATTTTTCCTAAATTTGTAAATTTTACCCTTAACAAGGGTATTTTAGTAATTTGCCCATTCGGGGCACTAAAATTATTATTCGACCTCTAGACCCTTCAGATAAATTTTAAAGACTGCATATGAACTTGAAATTTCGTAAAGTTTACCTCTAGCAGTCCGTAGAATTCCCTTACCTTATTTTCCTGTCGAGTCTGACCTTTTCTTTTCCATTGTCGTCTCGTCGCGCAGTCCGATATGCTCCCAATCAAATGCCTGGACGTCTAATATTCCTCAGGTCAGATATCATACAATTTAATTGTATTTTCTATTTTCTGGGCTTAATTTAAATCATTGGGCCCGTTTACCCCTATTGGGCCCGATTGCACCTTAATGGACCTTAATTGGCCTTAAGCCCGTTTTCCACTTAATTTTCACTTTATCGAGGCCTATTGGGCTCATTGGGCCCACTAATAATTTATTGGGCCTCGTTCTAATTCTTAAATAGCTAAATCGATTATTTACGACAATTTATCTAAATTTCCATAATTTAATTCAATTTATGCGAAATTTAAATTCATATCACGCATAACTACGTCAATTGTCGTAAATAAGGGTCACTTACCCGAGATTCCGTGCTAATCTGCAAATCGAGGCTATCTCGAGCTCTCGGTGGATGCCAATCGTCGAGCTACATAATTACATAATTTTTCGGGTAAATTTCCAGTCGAAAATTAATTAAATAAAATATTCCAAAATTTAAATCGGTCAATTTGATCGCTTATCGACTTACCCGAAGCTCGATTGCATCGCTAGAATTTTCTCCAATTTTTTTCTCTTTTTCTTTTTCCCTTTTTCTTCTTTTTTTTCCTCCTCTTTTTGGCTGAACAGGTTCAGTCCGGTTCGGACCGGTTCAGACCGTCGGTTCACTCCGGTTCGACCGGTTCACAGCCGGTTCACCACCTTACCGGCCGGTTCTCTGCCGGCTTCCACCGCCAGCAGCTCCGCGAGGTTGTCCGCAGCACGAATCTACCCTCGGTTTCACCCAAGTCCGCCGGAACGCCGCCGGTTCGGCCTCTTCTCCTCGACGTCGGAAACCCATTCTCTTCCCTTGGCCGTCGCCGGCGATTCCCGCCATTTCGCCAGCATCCATTGGCCTCAACAGAACCGTCTCGGCCTGGGGATCATTTTGTGGGGTCGGATCGGAGCCAAGACGCCGCCGTTTGCCGGGACCGACTCGATTTTCCTCACGGCTTTCTCTTCCTCCGTTCGACGTCCTCCGACCACCTGACCGCTTGATTTCGGTGCCCACATGCTCGCCGGTCTCTCCTCTTCCTCCTGGTACCTTCGTCGGGGGTCATCGATCCCCGGACGGCTCGCCGGTGTCTCCTCGGTTTGGCTTCGTTTCCTGCTTCTCTTTCTCTCTCCCCGACCCATTTTCCAGTTTCTCTTTTTTTTTCAGATTATTATTATTATTATCATTATTTATTTTAATTATTACACTATTCCTTAAAATATATTAAAATACCCAAAATATCTCCCAAAAATTATTATTTAATTCTAAATTAATTAATTTAATTTTGTTTAATTTATTTATTATATTTTAACCCTTTTTCGAGTATAATTCCTCCGTATTTTCGGGATATTGTCCCGAATGACTTTTCGGTATATTTAAAATTTTTGAATCTTGATCAATTGACCCAAGTTGTATAATTTCCTCATTATCGATCAAGACATCTTACATCCTTATTTTTAATTAAAATTTTCTTATCGCCTTAATACCTGGTTTTGGTATTTTTACCATTTTACCCCTGCTCTTGTTTCGGAAATCAATTTAACCTGACCTTCCTTCATACATCCCCCATATTTTCTTATTTAATTTTCGTATTTTAATTAAATTCGGGTCTTACATTTATACATAGTTAGTGTATACATACATATTCAGTGTATACAAAAGCTATTAAAATACGCGTAGCTACCTCTAGCTACTCACACAATTCCCTTACCTCATTTTTCTATACAGTCTAACCTTTCACTCATGTCTCGTCACGTAGTCCGATTTGCTCTAATCAAATCTCTGGAACTGCGCATAAATATACATCAGGTCAAATTCGATACAATTATTTGTATTTCATATTTTCTGGCCTTAATTTAAATCGTTGGGCCCGTTTACCCATACTGGGCCCAATTGTACCATAATGGGCCTTAATTGGCCTTAAGCCCGTTTTTCACTTACTATTCACATGATCGAGGCCTATTGGGCTCATTGGGCCCATCAGTATTTATTAAGCCTCATTCTAAACTCTCGAATAGCTTATTTAATTATTTACGACAATTTATCTCAATTTTCAAAATATAATTCATTTTATGCGAAAATTAAATCCATAATTTATCTAACACGTATAGCGATGCAAATTATCATAAATAAGGGTTACTTACCCGAGATTTCATGAAAGTACGTAAATCGAGGCTGTCTCGAGCTCTCGTTTTACACCAATTGTCGAGCTACACAATTTAATATTTTTTCGAGTAAATTTTCAGTCGAATATTAATCAAATTAAATATTTCAAAATTTAAATCGGTCAATTTCGACTGCTTACCGACTTACCCGTAGCTCGATTGCATCACTAAAATTTTTTCCTAATTTTTCCTCTTTTTCTTCCCTTTTTTCTTCTTTTTCCTTTTCTTTTTGGCTGAACCTGTTCGGTCCGGTTCAACACAGTTCAGACCTGCTTGGTTCAGTTCGGTTCGGCTGGTTCGGTGCTTTGCTGACTGGTTCTCCACCGACTTTCACCGCCAGCAGCTTTGCGGGATCGTTCGAAGCTCGGATCTGGTCTCAATTTCGCCCGAGGTGGCCTAAAAGTGGCTGTTCGGCCTGTTCTCTCCTCGCCGTCGGTGCCCTTTCTTCCCTTTGCCGTTTACGAGTTTTTCGGTGGCTGGGGGTGCCTGTTTCGGTGGCTGGGGGCTCTCACGGGGTCGAACTTCCCTTGGTTGTCGGTGGTCGGCCCTAGATCAGTGTCGGTCACTAGATTTCTCGTTTTTCTCCTTCTTGGTTCTCTCGGTTTCTTTTCGTCGACGTTTCTCTCGTCGTTCGTGATACCTTCTACCTCAACCATCATCGACGAGGCTTGATTGGGCTTCCTTGGTGGCTTCCAGGTGCCGGTGGCTTCGTCCGGTGAGCTAGCAGTCGGGGAAGGCTTGGTCCCGTTTTCCTCTTCAGAATCGTGACTCGCGATTCTTTCATTTTTCCTTTTTTAAATTTATTATTTATTATTTATTATTATTTTAATCATTAAAATATTATTATTTTTGCCAAAATATCTAAAAATTTATATTTAATTCATTTAATCAATAAATGAATTTATCAATATTATTTCATCTTTTCGGTATATTTTTTCGAATACTTTCGGGATAATTTTCCGAGGTGAAAATTTTGATTAATTCCAATAAATTCATATCTTTATCAATTTAACCCGAAGTTTAATTATTTCTTCGTTATTGATCAAGATTTCTCAATCCCACATTTTTAATTAAATTTTCTTGTCACGATAAATACCAAATTTTTATCTTTTGACCGCTTTACCCTTGCACGTGTTCGGGACTACCATTTCAATCATTCATTTGATCTTTTCTCATTTCGTGTTTTAAATAAAATTGGGTCTTACAGGAAATCCCCCTAATCTAATTTGAGGGCCCGAAAATAGAGGGTTATGTGGGATACGTTCTAGATGATTTCAGATGGCAACACATCCCAGACGCAACACAATGGCAATTAGAGATGAAATGCTCTAATTGGATACAATGTAACAAGTCTGGGAATAAATATAAAACCAATTTACAATTTTGGAGAGCTATAATCTGGATATGTTAAGTTACCAAATGAAGAAGGTCCGAAAGATTATGAAGGGACTAAGACTATTAATTTGAGTTAAGTTTCCTTTATTTAATGATATTACGCATAATGAGGCAGCGTACAAGGTGCAATTCTGTGGATAAGACATAACTGTGTGGATATGTGATGCATGTCTTGGAAGTACTAGAAAAGGAAAGGTAAAAAGCATGACTAAAAGAGATCATTTTACTGAAGACAAGGAAATAATGAAAGAGTAAAGTTATTATAACTGGAAGAATGAATTACTGAACTAACTGTATGAATGAAATATTTAAGCCCTACCTGGATAAATCTATTTTAGTATTTAGCGATGATATTATGGTGTATCTTAAGTCCTAAAAAGAAAAATAAGCAGTAATTGAGAACTATTTTACAAACCATCAGAGAGAAGAGAATGTATACCAAGTTCGGTAAATGTGATTTTGATTATAACAAATATCTTTTCTGGGAAGAACGAGTATCAATTGGATTCTCCTAAAACAAAAGTTATAGATCCGGAAGAAAGACCCAAAACTGTTAAGAAGATTTGGAGTTCTTGGGTTATAAAGAGACTTTGGAATATGAGATACGTTTTGAATATAAGGATTGTAATTTGTATATGCTTATGCTTCGAATGCGAGACTTAATTCGAATAAGGAAAAGGTTTCGTTATAATTGATGTACGAAACGAGCTAAGTTTTGAAGTGTGATAAATTTTGAATACATGCTATATTTTGGATAAGAGATGTATATGATGCATGAATACTTCTAGTACATCAAATGATTTGGATTAAGTGAAATGAACTGAAAATGGTTGCGTTCAAAGAATGAATGAGAATTGCAATACTTTATTTCTACTTTCGACTATAAATTGAATTTTGAACTTTTATGATTATATTTAGTTCATGTGGTCTGATTTGATGGCTAACAAAGGTATTTCAAAATACCTCTCTGCTGGAAAAACTTGACAGTGTCTAGAAGTGTCTTAGTCCATGACCTATAATTTACAACTGTAATATTTGCATTGGAGTTAAGGCACCACTACTTGTGTGGTGAGGGATTATAGATTTTTATTGATTATGAAAGTTTCAGATATTAAATTTCACAAAAGGAATTAAACATAAGATAAAGAAATGGCTAGAGCTGGTGCCTTGAGCAGAAGTGACCTCGGGATGGTGTTATATATATGTATTGGTCTGGGAACATGAGTTATTCAAATAATTTGTGAGCCACAACTTGGATGTGGTCCCCTTCTGATATTGACATTCATTACATGGTACCCAGCCTGAGAGTTGAAACTGGACTTGATTAATTAAATCATACAAGCTCAGCGTAATGATAAATACTGTATCAATATGGCTAGTTAGACACCAAAGGGTACTATAATAGATTTGGTATCGGCAATGATGATTTATTGATATTTAGAAGTAGAATTATGTACCCAATGGAAATGATGTCGTCAGAGGCTCATTCATAGAGATAAACTTCACATCTGGAGAATAGTAAGATTTATCAAAATCTCCTGAAGGTATATTGATCATCAAGTATGATAAGAGATATAACTGAATTTGTGACTAAATGTCAGCAATTTAAGGTAGAGCATCGAAAACTTGCAGGGTTGGTACAGCCTCTATCAATACTGACATGGAAACGGGAGCATGTCACCATGGATTTCATTATGAGATTACCAAGAATCCGTAGAAACCATGATGCAATTTGGGTAGTAATTGATAGATTAACGAAGTCCACCCACTTCCTAGCTATGAAATCCACTGATATTTTGAGTGCTCTAGCGAATCTATATGTGCGGGAGATTGTAAGATTACATGGTATACCAGTGAGCACTGATCAGACAGGGATTCTCGGTTTACTTCGCACTTCTAGGAATGCCAGACCCGGATTTTTATGTAGCTAGTTCCTTATGATTCCTATATGTATGAACACTCTATTATTATAGTTGAATCATAAGAAGAGTATTTACTAGATTCAAAGTGTTAGTAAAATGATTTAACACGCAAAAGCTACGTAAAAAGCCTAATGTGAACTATAGGAGTCACAGGCTAAACCAAGTGGATCTGAATCATTCTGACTAAAAATAAGAACATTAAATGAGAAAGTATAGAGAGCTTATGAAGGAAAGTCAGCTTGATTTAGTCCCGAACACAGAAAACGAGAGTAAAACCTTAAAAGGGTAAAATGGACCTTTTTGGTGAGTTAAGGTATTTAAGGTGTTTCGGGTGTAATTATCCACTGGGAACGGTTGAAACATAAAGACGAGAGTGTAAGACATAAGATATGACACTTTCAAAATTTTGAGAAAATGTCAACTTGGTCAATGGTTAAGAAAAAGTCAATTATAGTTAATAAAGTGGACTTTTACCATAATTGACTAATAATCATGGTTAAAAATTAACCTACGTATGGAGAAAAAATTGAGGAAAAATATTCTTGGTCAGAATACAAGATAATCATCCCCGAAAGTAAGGAAAATTTATTCGGAAGGATTCCAGATTAAATTTAATGGTTAAAAACGTAATGGGCCTAAGGTGAAAATTTTAAAGCCCATTAAGGTATACCAAACGTATATCGAAATTCTTAGGTCTCTTAGACCGAATTGTTGGACCAATTGATCAGCCAAATATTTAGACAATTAAAGGCTCGAGGTATAGAAAAATTTCAGCCCGAAAGCCCATTAAGAAAGTCCAAACCGAGAAGCCCAAATGGAAAGCCCATGAGATAAATATCTAACCATAGTTAAAGCTTAACATGACTCATAAGGTGACTCATAAGGTGACTCATGACTAAGGCTTAGGAAGTCAAGTATAATGGCTGGAAAGTAAGGCTTAATGGCTAAGTAAGTGGCTTATAAAATCAGCCACACCATTGTCATCTTCATCACACTATTCTCGGCTACACAAGGAAACCATTGAAACACAAGGAAACCATTGATATACAATTATCCAAGCTTTCTCTCACTAGAAATCACTAGGAATGAGGCATATTTGGAACTTGCATTCTTCATAGAAGTTGTTCCAAATTGAAATGAGAGTGACATATGTTGGAATTGGCTATCAAGGAGCCATAGAGTGCAAACCGTGAGCCTCCAAAGTATTCGGCCAAGTGTGAACACAACAATTGGTATATTTTCAAGTTTTCAATTTCATATATGTTAATGTATGAATGATTTTAAGTATATTGGTATATGTTTTAAGCATTGAAACATATGAAATCACTATGATATGGGTTAGGCCGAGAGTGAGTAGTAAGATATTGATTTATGTCCATATGATTTTAAGGCATAAATGGATTAATGTACATGTGTTAATGATTATGGTGTAATTAGAATTAATCAATTTGATTAATTAATACATGTAATTAGTTGGCAATCAATGTGTTTGATAAAATGCCTAAATGAACTAGATGATGTTTAAGAATGTTGCCAACCAAGTGTTTGTGAAAATGCCTAAGCGAATTAGCTAAGGAAAGGGACATGGCCGGCATGCCATGGTGTAACCGATGGCATGGATAGCTCTCGGCCATGGCATGTGGCCGAGAGGCCCAATGGGCCAAGCCCAAATATTTTAGTCCCTATATGAAGTATTGGGTCTAGGACAAGCCCGATAAGAGTTGGTGGGCCCCACAAGCCCAATAGGCCCAACGAAAATGAATAGTAAAATGAAAATGGGCTTAAAGCATAGTTGGCCCATTAAGGATTTTAAAAGCCCATTAAGGGAAATAAACTGTATTTAATGTGAAATACAGTAGGAAAAGTGTAATTAACCTGATAAATGGTTTTGCTCTACATACCTACATTTGAGAAAGAAAGCATGATTTCTGTACATGGGATTTAATCTGTACAAGTATATATATATATTTAAAGACATGCTTTTAAACTGAGTTAAGGAAATAATGTTTTCAAGGTATAGCATTATTTTGAGTAGCTAGTGTAGATATCTACTTGCTTGCCTGATTTCTTTACTGAGCGTGTTGTATGCTCACCCCATTTCTTTACATCTCTCTACAGAGCATCAGCAGTAGATTGAGAGCTATTGAGAGATAGTATTCCTGAGTCCACTGCTATTTTCTATCGACCGCCAGGTATACAGATTTTTGTACGGTCATGTATCTAAACATAGAAACAGCACAGTGATGTATACGATATATATTATGGGGAATGTATTTGTATTAGCTTTTATATATAATCACATATGCATTATAAAAGCAGTTACCGTTAGTAACAATATATTGACATGTATGTATGATAATGGATGATGTGGTAAGCGAGGTTTCTGACATCGAATCACAGCCCAACCATTGAAGAGAGGAAAGGTAAGTTAAAAATGCGAAAAATTTGTAGTGGTTTTTGATTAAGTCATGGATTAAGAACGGGTCCTGACAGAATGGTATCAAAGCCGAGGTTTGTCTGATGTGAGTCGGTGTTAGAAAATAGGAAAGTGTACATCCCTATAGAACTGTGATGTGTTTAGATATAACTGTGTATACCAGATAGGAGACAGACTAATTCATGATTATGAATGTAGGAACTTTGTCTATATGGCAAATACGCGCAGTGGTAGAGGTACGAGATGTAAGGCTCGAGGCTGGGAAGATAGGCCCGAGAGATGAGCTGCTGCTGAACCATTACCTATGCGTGAGACTCCAGTTGCTACTGAGGCACCCGAGTGTACCGAGATGTGCTTTACGAGATTAGAGGGTAGTCTTGAGACGATTGTAGAGATGTTGGCACAGACGATGCTAGGTAGGCAAGGACAGGAGGCAGGAGCTACGACAGGAGAGGTAGTTACCCCTGATACACCTACACAGACAGCTCATGCACCAAGGACTGTAGATACTCCTACACCCCCACCAGTTTCAGGTGGTAGTGGATTAGGGTACAGATGTGATCTGCATCGGCTGCGAGAATTTCAGAAGTTTAGACCTCCATCTTTTAGTGGGGTCAAGGACCCTGTAGCTGCTGAGGAGTGGGTGGCAGAGATGGAGAAGCTTTATGGATTCTTCGAGTGCACGACATCGGAGATGGTCGCGTTTGCTGCATTCCTACTGAAGGGAGCTGCAGAGCATTAGTAGAAGTCCACCCGACCTATATTGAGAGCCCGACATACAGACATTAGTTAGGAGATATTTTGGGAGGCCTTTAGGAGGCAGTTTATTCCTGATACCGCACAGCGAAAACTACAGGCAGAGTTTTTGGGACTGAACCAGAGGAGTCTATCTGTGGTCGAGTATGAGACTCGATTCCTATCCTTAGGGAGATATGACCCAGATACCATGTATAGTGAGGTTAGGAAGGTCCACAGGTTTATCGATGGGTTGAGACCAGTTCTGCGGTCCAGATTGGTTCCATTAGACATAGTGACCTATGAGGAAGCAGCGCGTAGGGCGCAACTGTGTGAGCAAGATTACGAGAGGAATGCTTTCGAGTTTGGGAAGTTTAGTCGTAGCCGAGATATACCGAAGAAGAGGTCGAATAGAGATTTCGATTATCGAGGAGGGAGGAAACTCTTCGGTAAGAGAGCTCGGGTTGAGGATATACGAGAGAGATTTACTAGACCTCCTGCTTATCCAACCGTGGCTCCAGCAAAGGGCATTGTCATAGGAGGATAGAGACCTGCTACCGATCAGTGCAAAAGATGCGGTAAACAACATGGAGGTAGACCGTGTCTGCTGACTCCTATCATGTGTTTTCGATGTGGGAAACTGGGGCATATAGCTAGAGCTTGCCCAGAGATGGTTGATACTACGCCACTAAGGGGCAGGGAGCCAAATAGAGCTCCAGCTGGTACGTATGCTCAGAGAGGTAGAGCAACGGCAGAAGAAAAGGGGAAACAAGTGATGGGTTAAGGGCGAGTACATGCGTTGGACCAGGGGACAACTGATGCTTCATCGGATGTGATACGAGGTAACATCCTGATTTATGATATTAAAGCATATGTTTTAATTGATCCTGGTGCCACGCATTCTTTTGTATCGCCTTCATTTGCATGTAAATTAGCAAGACATGTAGAGCGTACACCATTATGTATGATGATGTTGATTAGTACGCTTATAAATAGTAGTCAAGTTGTAGAGTATGTATTTAATGACTGCAAGTTGAGAGTAAGGGATAAGGAGATGACAGCCAATCTAATATTACTAAGTATGAGTGACTTTGATATAATATTAGGAATGGATTGGCTATATACAAACCATGCTATTTTAGATTGTTATGCTAAGACAGTTATGTTTCCTAACCTTACTAGATATGTTGTAAAGTTTAATAAGAATAATTGAAAGGAGTAGTTATGATTATTACATGATTACTGATTTAGAAAAACCTTCAACATATCAAGGTTTCATTGCGTACGTGGTAGATATGGATAAGGCACATCTGGAGTTGTCAGATATTATTGTGGTCAGTGAGTACCCAGATGTTTTTCCGGATGAATTGCTAGGGTTACCACCAGACAGAGAGATGGAGTTCTATAAAGATTTGGTTCCTGGTACGGAGCCTAATTCGAGACCACCATATCGCATAGCCATAGTTGAGCTGGAGGAGCTCAAGAAGGATGGGAGCCTCCGATTGTGTATAGATTACCGATTGTTGAATAAGGCCACCATCAAGAATAGGTACCCCTTCCACGCATTGACGATTTGTTAGATCAGCTTCAGGGAGCACAGGTCTTTTCCAAGATTGACCTGAGGTCTGGGTATCATCAGCTGAAAGTTCGGAGTGGAGATATACCTAAGACAGCATTTCATACCCGATATGGCCATTATGAGTTCTTAGTCATGCCATTTGGATTGACGAATGCTTCAGCTGCTTTCATGGCTTTGATGAACGATGTGTTTAAGCCATATTTGGACCAGTTTGTTATCGTCTTTATCGATGACATATTGGTGTATTCAAGATCTAAGGAGGAGCATAAGGAGCACCTCAAGATCGTGTTGCAGACTCTACGAGAGCAGGAGTTATATGCTAAGCTCAGTAAGTGTGATTTTTGGTTGTCACAGATTTCGTTTTTGGGACATGTTGTATCGAGAGATGGTGTATCAGTTGATCCATCTAAGATAGAGGTTGTAGTTCAGTGGTGTGAGATCTGAGAATTTCAGACATATTTTATTGATGTAATAATAATTTGAAGTGTAATTTATTGAGCTAAGTGAATTGTGGGAATTATAATTGGAGATTTATATGTTAAGTGTGTAAAATGAGCATGAACTATGAGGACAGATCGATCTGGGAGAAGGAGAGATCGATCTGGTGAGTTAAAAATGACAAGAAATGAGGAATTTAAGGAGCAGATCGATCTCCAATGGAAGAGGATCGATCTCCTTATGAATCTGTTTGAGAGAAGATCGATCTCATGAGGAAGAGATCGATCTCCAAATGATTCTGTTTGGGAGAAGATCGATCTCCTTTGGAGCAGATCGATCTCATAAAGCCATAAAGAGATTGATCTCACCCCTCGACAGATCGATCTCCTAGGCATAAAATTACCCAGATCGTCCCCAAATTTCAAACGCAGATCGATCTCATCAAGAGGCAGATCGATCTCCTACCTCCAGTCTATATAAGGAACCCGTGTTTTTCTCCTGCAATTTCACTTTCTCTCTCTTCCAAACCCATTTCCATCGAAAACCTAACTTTCTCACTCATCCAAATCACCCATTTTCGGCCGAATCAGCTGTTGTGGTAAGAAGGAAAGTTGTTCCTCATCAAAAGGAGAACAACATACTTGGAAATCGAAGGACGAATCGGATCGAGGCGTGGGTTGTGCGTCTCACAAGCTTTGGGTAATTTCTAAACCTCGATCTTGATATTTGAGCTGATTTTGATGATATTGGTGGTTGTCATTGTGTTGAAATAGTTGAGAAATGATTAGGGGTTGATGAAATTGCAATGTGGTTGGAGTAATGTAGATATTTGGTAATTTTGAGAATTTATGCTATAAATGGAAATATAGACAATGTGGAGAATTAGCCTAGATAATTGACAGGAGAAATGTAGGACGTTGAGATATTGTGAATGAGGTTGTAGTTTAGGGTAGAGTTACGAGAATCGAGAGATTTGAGGTGTTATGAGCAATTGTGCTCGATTTTGAGAATTGAGGTTTATGAGATAATTGAGTATTGAAGTTTTAACATCGTTTGGACAGCTCGAGAGTTCCAGAGTGGAATGCGAGGCTAGTCCGTGATACGGGGGAAACGATTGCACTATACGAGGTGCAAAGAGGTAAGGGAAAATCTAAACCATTTGTGTATGTGAATTGTGAACTATTTTAGCATGAATTGTGGTTTATAAAACAAGCATGTTGGGTTTTGTGTTGAGATTTAATTGCACACGATTTTTATAGCCGGTTGGAGCCCAATGTTTTTATGAGTTTATAACTGGGCTCTACGTTAAGGCAATATTAAGATTTGAGAAATGTGTGCGTGTGCTTTGCCGGTTGGAACTCGATTTTATTACGTTTTGTGTTGAGTACAAAACGATTTTCAAATGAGTTTTATGAGAGAAAAACCATTATGAGTTCTACGTGAAGGCAAACCTGTCTTATGTGATAAGACTTAGGTGTGTAGTTGTGAGTACACACCGGGCATTGCTCTGGTAGCATGTAAGCCCGATTTCTTCTCCGTTCTGGTAACGTGAGAATGACCTATTCTGTGGCTATGCCACGTATACTTGGTGGCTGTGCCACGTTGAGAAACCCCATTGGTGGCTGTGCCACGTTATACCCATTGGTGGCTGTGCCACGTTGAGAAACCCCATTGGTGGCTGTGCCACGTTATACCCTATTGGTGGCTGTGCCACGTTGAGAAACCCCATTGGTGGCTGTGCCACGTTATACCCCATTGGTGGCTGTGCCACGTTGAGAAACCCCATTGGTGGCTGTGCCACGTTATACCCCATTGGTGGCTGTGCCACGTTGAGAAACCCTATTCTGTGGCTATGCCACGCGAGAAATTAAATCAGTGGCTTTGCCACGTGTGTTTTGTTGCTATGCCACGCGAGAAATTAAATCAGTGGCTTTGCCACGTGTCTTTTGTGGCTACGCCACGTGAGAATTTAAATCAGTGGCTATGCCACGTGTGTTTAGTGGCTGTGCCACGTGCATTACTATTCCGATGATTTTATCCCGTAATTGAGAAAGCGTTTATCGCATTGTTTTTACATGCTTTGTTATTGCTCTAGAGTGAGCCTTTTACTTCATGTTTTTACATGACTTGACACATGAGAGTGTCATTTTGAGTACTTTCATGCTATGGTTTTCAAATGAGTTTCACATACAAATAAACCTTTTGTAATGTGCAATTTGGTTTATGAAATGAGTTCCTTACCCCCTTTACTGAGCGATTTAGAAGCTCACCCTGTTTTCCTTTCCCCCCAGAGTTCTTCAAGTGAATAAGGACTTCCCTGCGACGTACGGAGTAGTGGCTAGTGGAGGATTCGAGCTCCAGGCCATATATATTGTATCTTGAGGTATATTTTATCTTTTCATGTACCCAGACTATTATTGTAATTACAGACACTTGATGTATAACATTATATGGGATGTATTAGGATTAATTAACTTGGATAGAAGTATGATCCGACTAAGGGATTTTCTGAAGATGAATCCACCCGCATTTAAGGGAAAGAAGGATCCTACAGAGGCTGAGGAGTGGTTGACGGAATTAAGAATTATATTTGATTTCCTGGGGTGCACCGATGCTGAGAGGGTTAGTATGAGTGGCTATATGCTGAAGGGGAGAGCTCGGGATTGGTGGGGTACTACCCAGGGTATTTTGATGTCCCACCATGGTGTGATTGGTTGGGAAGAGTTCCAGATAGCCTTTAGGACCCAATATGTACCACGAGCCGCCCAGAGAAAGAAACAGGCCGAGTTTTTGAGTTTGGTACAGGGTGACATGTCTGTGAATGACTATGAGAGCCAATTCACAGCGCTATTGAGATATGACCCAGAGACCCTCAAGAGTGAAGAGCTCCGCACAGAGAAGTTTGTGTATGGGTTGAAGCCCGTCATCAGAGATAGATTGATAGGGCTATGTATTACTGAGTTTGGAGATGCTCTGAGACGAGCACAAGAGATTGAAAGAGGGATTGAGATGGTACAATCCCAGAGTGAGCTCAGAGCGGTGAATAGAGATAAGGGCAAGAGGCCAGCACTTTTCCAAACAGAGGCTCGGAGAGGTTCCTTCAGAAGAGGAAGGATTGAGGTACAGAAGGGCAGATTAGAGAGACCCAGAGGTTACCCTAATATCAGAGAGACCCCTCGAGATGTCAGGCCTGAGACAAGGTTTTACAGAGATTGTGGCCGAATGCATGAGGGAAGTTGTACTGGGTCGATCCATGGATGTTTTAGATGTGGTGACATGGGTCACAGAGTGAAGGACTGTCCTCAACCTCAGATACCACATGCTCCGGAGCCCACTAGACAACAGCCTCAGAGAGTGGATCCCCGGAGACGGGCCACTGCGGCAGAGAAAGGGAAGAAACCTGTGGTACAGGGACGTGTGTTCGCCCTGGATAAGGAGATCGCAGACACTTCAGCAGAAACTATAAGAGGTACACTCTCTGTCTGTAATTATGAGGCTCATGTGTTGATTGATTCAGGATCCACGCATTCGTTTATTTCTGAGCATTTTGCATGTAGATTAAACTTGAAGTTTGAACCTCTAGAATATATACTACATGTAAATACCCCTATGCGTGAATCCCAGAGAACTGAGTTAATCTGTAGAGGATGTGAGATAAAGGTGGGAGATAGAGTGATGTTAGCAGATCTAATCATGTTGAAATATACATGGGTTTGATGTAATTCTGGGAATGGATTGGTTGGCGACCAATCGAGTGAGTTTAGACTGCTACACTAAGATTGTAACTTTCTCCCTACCTGAACCTTACAGTGTACGGTTGAGATGTTGAGGAAATGAATATGTGAAATTCTAGTAAGTAATTTGAGAATTTTGATATTATTTTGGAGAATATTAAATATGATTGTTCATGTGAAGGTTATGAGACACTCATCTCAGACGATGAGCGGGAACATCCGAGGATTGAGGATATACCTGTGGTGTGTGAATTTTTGGATGTTTTCCCAGATGAATTGCCAGGTTTACCACCAGAGAGAGAGCTGAAGTTTACCATTGATTTGGTACCAGATACTCAGCCGATCTCTAAACCTCCTTACAGGATGGTATTAGTAGAACTCGAGGAATTGAAGAGACAACTACAGGAGTTATTGGATCAAGGGTTTATTAGACCCAGTGTTTCGCCGTGGGGAGCACCAGTACTATTTGTTAAGAAGAAAGATGGTAGTCTTAGATTATGTGTACACTACCGGTTGTTGAATAAAGCCACGGTGAAGAATAAATACCCACTACCCAGGATTGATGATCTACTTGATCAGCTGAGAGGGGCATCAGTCTTTTCTAAGATTGATTTGAGATTGGGCTATCACCAATTGAGGATCAAGGAAGAAGATATTCCAAAGACGGCCTTCAGGATGAGGTATGGCTATTACGAATTTCTGGTGATGTCCTTTGGATTGACGAATGCCCCTGCAGCATTTATGAGGTTGATGAATGAAGTGTTTAGAGACTATCTAGATAAATTTGTGATAGTCTTTATTGATGATATCTTGGTGTACTCTCGGTCGTATGAGGAGCATGCACAGCATTTGTGGTTAGTACTTTAGATACTCCGAGATAAGCAATTATACGGAAAGCTTAGTAAGTGTGAGTTTTGGCTGAACCAGATAGCTTTCCTTGGTCATATAGTCTCAGAGGAAGGAGTATCAGTGGACCCAAGCAAGGTGGAGGCTGTGCTGAATTGGGAGAGGCCGAAGACAGTTACTGAGGTGCGAAGTTTCCTTGGTTTGGCAGGGTATTACAGAAGATTTGTGGAAGGATTTTCCAGGATTGCCGCCCCTTTGACTAAGCTCACGCGCAAAGAGACTCCATTTATATGGACTGATCAATGTGAGCTCAGTTTTCAGGAATTAAAAAGGAGATTGACAGCGGCACCTGTGTTAACTATCCCTGAGGGATCAGGAGGATTCTCGGTGTATAGTGATGCATCTCACCAAGGATTGGGGTGTGTGCTTATGCAGCACGGAAGAGTGGTCGCATATGGATCGCGACAGCTGAAAGACCATGAGCGGAATTACCCCACGCATGATTTGGAGTTAGCCGCTATGGTATTTGCTTTGAAGATCTGGCGACACTACTTATATGGGGAAAGATTCCAGATCTTCACTGATCACAAGAGTTTGAGATATCTCTTTGATCAGAAAGAGTTAAACATGAGACAAAGGAGATGGATGGAACTCCTTAAAGATTATGACTGTGAGATTCTTTATCATCCGGGTAAGGCGAATGTGGTTGCTGATGCCCTGAGCAGGAAGAGTATGATATCTGCTATGATTATCAGGGAATGGGATTTGTTAGGGCAGCTTGCCAAACTTCGGATCAGAGTTAAAGAGGTAGAGACTGGATTTTTGGCTAGCCTGCGGATAGAGCCCAGGATCATGGATCAGATTAGAACTGGGCAGCGCAGTGATCAGAGATTGATAGATATGGTTAGCCAAGCTGAGCAGAGTTCACAGTCGGATCTCACCATCAGTGAGGATGGATTATTGAGGTTCAGAGGATGGATTTGTGTACCAGACGATGATACCCTAAAGAGACAGATACTGAGAGAATCCCACTGCTCGCGATACACCATGCACCCTGGGGGTACTAAGATGTACCGAGACTTGAGAAAGGTGTATTGGTGGAGTGGTATGAAGCGAGACGTGGCAGAGTACGTGGCCAGGTGTTTAGTATGCCAGCAAGTGAAAGCTGAGCATCGAAAGCCCGGAGGACTACTACAGCCCTTACCTGTACCTACATGGAAATGGGAGCATGTCACTATGGACTTTATTATGGGTTTACCGAGGACCCGAAGAGGTCATGACGCTATATGGGTTATAGTGGATAGATTGACCAAGAGTGCCCACTTCCTTGCCATCAAGAGCACAGATACGGTGGATGCCTTAGCTGAGCTGTATGTCAGTGAGATAGCTAGATTACATGGGGTTCCAGTGAGTATTACTTCTGATAGAGATTCTCGATTTACTTCCAGATTTTGGACCCAGTTTCAGGAGTCCATGGGATCTCGATTGAGTTTTAGTACCGCCTATCATCCTCAGACAGATGGTCAGTCAGAGAGGACTATTCAGACCCTGGAGGATATGTTGAGGGCGTGTACGATGGATTTTAAGGGATCATGGGATGATCACCTGCCCCTAGCAGAGTTTGCATACAATAACAGCTATCATGCGAGTATTGGAATGGCACCTTTTGAGGCTCTATATAGTAGGAGGTGTAGATCCCCTGTAGCTTGGGAAGAAGTTGGTGACAGAAAGATAAATGCTCCCGAGCTTGTTGAGCAAGCCGTACAGAGTGTGAAACTCATATGCGAGAGGTTACGGGCTACACAAAGTAGACAGAAAAGCTACGCGGATGCACGTAGACGGCCACTCGAGTTTAATGTTGGTGATGCAGTATTTCTGAGAGTATCACCGAGTAAGGGTATCATGCGATTTGGGAAGAAAGGAAAATTGAGTCCTCGATACATAGGACCATTCGAGATTCTTGAGAGAGTGGGAGAGGTAGCCTACAGATTGGCATTACCCCCACAGATGTCCGGAATACACAACATTTTTCATGTATCTATGTTGAGGAAGTACCACCCGGACCCTTCTCATGTTATAGAGTATGATTAGATGGACGTACAGGAGGACATGAGCTACACTGAGGAACCCGTCCGGATTCTCGATAGAAAGGAGAAGGTACTGAGAACCAAGAGCATCCCATTAGTGAAAGTTTTGTGGAAACATCACTCAATGGAAGAGGCAACGTGGGAACTAGAGAGCCTCATGAAGGAGAAATACCCCCATCTATTTTGACTAGTTGAGTTGAATTTGGAGGACCAAATTCTTTTTAAGGTGGGGAGGATGTGAGATCTGAGAATTTCAGACATATTTTATTGATGTAATAATAATTTAAAGTGTAATTTATTGAGCTAAGTGAATTGTGGGAATTATAATTGGAGATTTATATGTTAAGTGTGTAAAATGAGCATGAACTATGAGGACAGATCGATCTGGGAGAAGGAGAGATCGATCTGGTGAGTTAAAAATGACAAGAAAGGAGGAATTTAAGGAGCAGATCGATCTCCAATGGAAGAGGATCGATCTCCTTATGAATCTGTTTGAGAGAAGATCGATCTCCTTAGGAGCAGATCGATCTCATAAAGCCATAAAGAGATCGATCTCACCCCTCGACAGATCGATCTCCTAGGCATAAAATTGCCCAGATCGTCCCCAAATTTCAAACGCAGATCGATCTCATCAAGAGGCAGATCGATCTCCTACCTCCAGTCTATATAAGGAACCCGTGTTTTTCTCCTGCAATTTCACTTTCTCTCTCTTCGAAACCCATTTCCACCGAAAACCTAACTTTCTCACTCATCCAAATCACCCATTTCTGGCCGAATCAGCTGTTGTGGTAAGAAGGAAAGTTGTTCCTCATCAAAAGGAGAACAACATACTTGGAAATCGAAGGACGAATCGGATCAAGGTGTGGGTTGTGCGTCTCACAAGCTTTGGGTAATTTCTAAACCTCGATCTTGATATTTGAGCTGATTTTGATGATATTGGTGGTTGTCATTGTGTTGAAATAGTTGAGAAATGATTAGGGGTTGATGAAATTGCAATGTGGTTGGAGTAATGTAGATATTTGGTAATTTTGAGAATTTGTGCTATAAATGGAAATATAGACAATGTGGAGAATTAGCCTAGATAATTGGCAGGAGAAATGTAGGACGTTGAGATATTGTGAATGAGGTTGTAGTTTAGGGTAGAGTTACGAGAATCGAGAGATTTGAGGTGTTATGAATAATTGTGCTCGATTTTGAGAATTGAGGTTTATGAGATAATTGAGTATTGATGTTTTAACATCGTTTGGACAGCTCGGGAGTTCCAGAGTGGAATGCGAGGCTAGTCCGTGATACGGGGGAAACGATTGCACTATACGAGGTGCAAAGAGGTAAGGGAAAATCTAAACCATTTGTGTATGTGAATTGTGAACTATTTTAGCATGAATTGTGGTTTATAAAACAAGCATGTTGGGTTTTGTGTTGAGATTTAATTGCACACGATTTTTATAGCCGGTTGGAGCCCAATGTTTTTATGAGTTTATAACTGGGCTCTACGTTAAGGCAATATTGAGATTTGAAAAATGTGTGCGTGTGCTTTGCCGGTTGGAACTCGTTTTATTACTTTTTGTGTTGAGTACAAAACGATTTTCAAATGAGTTTTATGAGAGAAAAACCATTATGAGTTCTACGTGAAGGCAAACCTGTCTTATGTGATAAGACTTAGGTGTGTAGTTGTGAGTACACACCGGGCATTGCTCTGGTAGCATGTAAGCCCGATTTCTTCTCCGTTCTGGTAACATGAGAATGACCTATTCTGTGGCTATGCCACGTATACTTGGTGGCTGTGCCACGTTGAGAAACCCCATTGGTGGCTGTGCCACGTTATACCCCATTGGTGGCTGTGCCACGTTGAGAAACCCCATTGGTGGCTGTGCCACGTTATACCCCATTGGTGGCTGTGCCACGTTATACCCCATTGGTGGCTGTGCCACGTTGAGAAACCCCATTGGTGGCTGTGCCACGTTATACCCCATTGGTGGCTGTGCCACGTTGAGAAACCCCATTGGTGGCTGTGCCACGTTATACCCCATTGGTGGCTGTGCCACATTGAGAAACCCTATTCTGTGGCTATGCCACGCGAGAAATTAAATCAGTGGCTTTGCCACGTGTGTTTTGTGGCTATGCCACGCGAGAAATTAAATCAGTGGCTTTGCCACGTGTGTTTTGTGGCTACGCCACGTGAGAATTTAAATCAGTGGCTATGCCACGTGTGTTTAGTGGCTGTGCCACGTGCATTACTATTCCGGTGATTTTATCCCGTAATTGAGAAAGCGTTTATCGCATTGTTTTCACATGCTTTGTTATTGCTCTAGAGTGAGCCTTTTACTTCATGTTTTTACATGACTTGACACATTTAGAGTGTCGTTTTGAGTACTTTCATGCTATGGTTTTCAAATGAGTTTCACATACAAATAAACCTTTTGTGATGTGCAATTTGGTTTATGAAATGAGTTCCTTACCCCCTTTACTGAGCGATTTAGAAGCTCACCCTGTTTTCCTTTCCCCCCAGAGTTCTTCAAGTGAATAAGGACTTCCCTGCGACGTACGGAGTAGTGGCTAGTAGAGGATTCGAGCTCCAGGCCATATATATTGTATCTTGAGGTATATTTTATCTTTTCATGTACCCAGACTATTATTGTAATTGCAGACACTTGATGTATAACATTATATGGGATGTATTAGGATTAATTAACTTGGAATTGAGTATTTGTATACGGTACAATATACGTTATATTATGATGAGATCCTGAGGCATGATAATTATGATGATGTATGACACTGCACAGGAATGCACTCTTAATTGTGAATTAACGAGTAAAAAGTTTTAAATTTGCCCTATTTTCCGCATTTTCGGGGCGTGACAAGTGGGAACAGCCGAGGACAGTCACCTAGATCAGGAGTTTTTTGGGTTTAGCAGGATATTATCTGAGATTCATCGAGGGATTTTCGAAATTAGTTGCTCCGTTGACACGTCTTACTCGAAAGAGTGTACCGTTCATATGGAACGAGGATTGTGAGAAGAGTTTTGAGGAGTTGAATCGTATATTGACCATCGCTCCAATTCTCACTATCCCTACCAGCTTAGAAGGATTTGCAGTGTATACCGATGCTTCGCATCAGGGACTGGGCTGTGTATTGATGCAAGATGGGAAGGTAGTTGTTTATGGATCCAGATAGCTGAAGGATCATGAGAAGAACTATCCGACCCATGATTTAGAGCTAGTAGCAGAAGTGTTTGCGTTGAAGGTATGGCACCACTACTTATATGGTGAGAAGTTCCAGATATTTACCAACCACAAGAGCCTCAAGTATCTATTCTCACAGAAAGAGCTGAACATAAGACAGAGAAGATGACTAGAGCTTCTGAAAGACTACGATTGCGAGATACTTTATCATCCGGGTAAGGCTAACGTTGTAGCCGATGCCTTAAGTAGGAAGAGCCTAGGGATGGTATCGTATATGATGGTTAGGGAACATGATTTGCTAGAGTAGTTTGCTAGCCTCAGTTTGGGAGTCGCGCCTTCTGACATGAATACAGGCTATGTGATAGCTAGTCTACGCTTGGAGCCGGATCTGTTGGACAGGGTCAGATTGGCTCAGTAGACTGATCCATTTTGTATGGATGTGAGTAGTCAGATGCAGAAGGGCACAGTGACTGACTTTGAGTTGAGTTCTGATGGACTATTTGTAAGACCCGATATTTTCGAGTGCATTTAAAAATGCAAAAGGATTGAAATGGTATTCCCGAACACGTGTAAGGGCAAAATGGTTAAAAGACCAAAATTCGATATTAATCGGGACAAGAAAATTTAATTAAAAATATGAGAATGAGAAATCTTGATCAATAACGAAGAAATAATTAAATTTCGGGTTAAATTGATCAAGATATGAATTTATTGGGATAGACCGGGATTTTCGTATCAAAACATAATCCCGAAAATAATCGAAAAATATACCGAAAAAGGTAAAATCGGACTGATAAATTTATTTATGGATTAAATGAATAAAATATAATTTTTTAGATATTTGTGGATTTTTAATATTATTTTCTTGAATAAAATAATATTAAAAATAAATTATAAATAAAATGTTAAAAAAAAAGAAACGAATTCTGAAACAGAAAGAAAAGAAACAGAGGGAAATGGCGAAACAGAAGCCGAGACCGAGGAACCACCGGACAAGCCACCACCGGTGAGGCTGAGGGGCCGACGAGGGTCGGCGAAGGTCGGCCGACCTCGGGCGAACCATCACTGGCAAAGACGCGCCGTGGAAGTCGCCGAAAAACGTCGAAAAACGAAGGAGAAGCCGCGGGGAAGAAATCATGATTCGTCGGCGATGGCGCCGATTCGACCCCAACCGAGGCCCCATTATGGAAGCCCAGGCTGTCACGCACCGATTGGTGCTGGAAGCACGTCGGCACGACCAAATGTTGCCTGAACCGACCGAATCGGACTGAACCAGCCGAACCGAACCGAGCTGAACCGACGGTCCAAACCGGGTTGAACCGGACCAGACCGGTTCTACCAAAAAGAGAGGGAAAAAAAGGAAGAAAAAGGGAAAAAGAAAAAAGAGAAAAAATTGGAGAAAATTCCAGTGATGCAATCGAGCTTCGGGTAAGTCGGTAAGCGATCAAATTGACCGATTTAATTTTTGAAATATTTAAATTGATAAATAATCGACTAAAAGTTTTCCCGAAAATATATTTAATTGTGTAGCTCGACAATTGGCATCAACCGAGAGCTTGAGACAGCCTCAATTTATGTACGATCATGGAATAACGGGTAAGTAACCCTTAATTACGATAATTTTATATCGTTATGCGTGATTGATATTTAACGCATAAATTATGGATTTAATTTCCGCATAAATGAATTAAATTCTGGAAAATTGGATAAATTGTCGTAAATATTAAATTGAGATATCCAAAAATTTAGAACGAGGCTAAATAAATTACTGATGGGACCAATGAGCCCAATAGGCCTCGATAAATTGTGGTAAACGGGCTTAAGGCCGATTAAGGCCCATTATGGTGCGATTGGGCCCAATATGGGTAAACGGGCCCAATGATTTAAATTAAGTCCAGAAAATTGTAAAATACAATTAATTGTATTGTAATTGACCTGATGAATGTGTATCCGCAGTTTCGGAGATTGGATTGGGAGCAAATCGGACTGCGTGATGAGTCATCAGTGGTAAGGTCAGACTGTACAGAAAAAAGAGGTAAGGGAATTGTGTGAGTAGCTAGAGGTAGCTACGCATATTTTAATAGATTTTGTATACACTGATTATGTATGTATACGCAATTATTGTATAATGATCCTAAAAGTGGTTTAAATAATTTTTAAGGATCGAAATAGGTGAAATGTCTATTTTACCCCTATTGAGGGAAGTTCACCTAAGGATGGTGAAAGCATGACATGCATGAAATGCATGATTTAAGGATTTATATGATTAAGGAATTTTCTTGGTTTTAATCAAAGTAAATCGATAGATTGGCCAATAATTGCATAAGTTTCCCAAAATAACACTACGTAGGTGTTATTAATATTTAAATGGAAATTTCTTTGGAAAACGGCCAACTATCAAGTTTATATGGAAACAAATAGTGCCGACACGTAGTTCGTACTATATATACGTTTGTGAATGTGCATAAATGTGCTTGAGCGCTTGCTCGCACCGACTTGTGACATCATATGCATGAAATGTGCTAGAGCATGGTGCTCGCACTGATTTTTATTATTGTGAAATGAGAGCTGCTGGAGCCTAGCTCACACTCTGTTTTGACATGTTTTGATTTGTTTTGACGTGGTATGCATAAAATGGTGCTGGAGCGATTGCTCGCACTAGTTTAATGATTTGACATGCATGAGAGATGCTGGAGCTTAGCTCGCATCCTGTTTTGATTTAATTATGCATGAAGCCGTGCTGGAGTGTAACTCGTACGAGATTTGATTTAATTATGCATAAAGCCGTGCTGGAGTGTAACTCGCACGAGATTTGATTTACTTGAGCATTCATTTGTGCTGGAGCGTTGCTCGCACAAAGTTTTATATGGTTTTCATAATTCATTTGAATGTCGTACTGGAGTTTTTCTCGTACAAGGTTTTCATTGAGTTTTTATACATATCCGTACTAGAGCATTGCTCGTACGTGGATTTTACTTGAAATTATAATCAGTTTAAGTCGTACTGGAGCGCTGCTCGTACGTAGATTTTACTAATTTTTATAAAACCGTGCTAGAGCTTCGCTCGCACGAGGTTTTCTGATATCATGAATATGCATGGAGCCGTGCTAGAGCTTCGATCGCATAGGGATTATATTACATGCATATAGCCGTGTTGGAGTCTCCTGTAGACTGTGTGTCACAGTGAGATGATATGCTCACACGTGCATTCTGAGACAGAGATGATATGGGTGGATAAGACCTATTACAGGCACCCCTGATTGAGCTTGGGTCCACGGAGTACGTTGTACCGTGTATGTCACGCGGAGTACGCTGTACCGTAGGGATTGTTGGAGTGGAGTGGTATTAGCCACGAGGTAGCAAGCCTTGCCCTCGCAATCCTGGTGTTATGCTGTTCTGGCGGGTAGGATGACCCACCTCCCGTTTCAGGTGTGATACCCCGCACACTAGGTACCGTGTTGTCAGGGATCACTAGGATATGGCCATAGTCCTCGATGTTACTGATAATTACCTGATTGTCTCACATGATATAACTTGTGGTCAGTTAGACCATGGTAGACCCGAAGGAGGGGTCAGGCCCCCGATTTTGTGATTTTATGATATGTAACCCTGAAAGAAGGGTGGTTTTATAATCGAAGTTTTATAATGAAATTTTAATGAATTGTTTTATGAGTTTGAAATGGAATTATGAGATTGTTTTATGAGTTGATTGACCCGGAAGGGTTAGTTTTTACTGCAGTTTTAATGTATTGATTTAAATGCAGTAGCATGTGAAGTTTTCCATGCTTTCAATTGAAATCCATGATTTGCCTTACATGACATGAAAGACTGCATGATCTTGATTAAATTCATGCTTAGTATGATTTAATGATGTCACATAAAATGCTTTGAATGCATGAATTACATGATTTATATATGCACAAATAGTTTTGGATAAACTATGGCATTGAATATGCATGACTTTGTGTCTGAGATTTTAAATGAAAAGAAATGGATTTAAGGGCATGGCATTATGAGCATGTAGATAGTGGAGCTATCTACTTACTTGCATAATTGCCTTACTGAGCGTGTGGTTTACTCACCCCCCTTATTTTCCCATCTTTTCAGAGCACTTGAAATAGTTATTGAGCAGCTGAGGACTTGCATGCATTGGTATCCGGTGCTTCCCATCGAGAGACAGGTATACACATTTGTATAGTTTTGTATCTAAGTATATAATGCACAGTACTGTAAACGGATATGATGTCGGGGATGTAGTGTTATAAATACCATTAGGTATGTATTTATTTAAGTCAAAGAATAGTAAACTCTGATATATGAATGTAAATATGAAAATGGAATGGTAATAGTGAGAGGTGACTAACACCGAATCATAGCCCAACTGTGTTGTAGAATGGTCACGACGAGAGAAATGTAAGAATTACATAAATAATGAAAAAGTGAAAAATTTAATTTGATTTTTAGGTAATTCGGGTCGTGACACTATTGAGGTTCAGAGGCAGATTATGTGTTCCCGAGGATCCAGGACTCAGGAGATTGATATTAGCGGAAGCTTATTCGTCGAGGTATACGTTACATCCGGGGAGTAACAAAATGTATCAAAACCTCCGTAAGGTATACTGGTGGTCGAGTATGAAGAGAGATGTAGCGAACTTTGTGGTAAAGTGTCTCGTATGTCAGCAAGTGAAGGTAGAGTATCAGAAACCTGCAAGGTTATTACAGCCTCTACCTATATCAACATGGAAATGAGAGCATATCACTATGGATTTCGTGATGGGTTTACTGAGAACCAGCAGGAATCACGATGCTATATGGGTGATCGTCGACAGACTGACGAAGTCAGCCCACTTCCTAGCTATGAGAGCGACCAATACTCTGAGTTCATTAGCAGAACTGTATATACGCGAGGTAGTGAGGTTACATGGTGTACCAGTGAGCATAGTCTCTGATAGGGATTCCCGCTTTACTTCCCACTTTTGGGGACATTTTCAGGAAGCCATGGGAGCCCAGTTGAGTTTGAGTACCGCTTTCCATCCTCAGACAGATGGTCAGTCAGAGAGGACTATACAGACTCTGGAGGATATGTTGAGAGCATGTGTGCTAGATTTTAGAGGCTCCTGGGATGACCACTTACCACTAGCCGAGTTCGCCTACAACAACAGTTATCAGTCGAGTATCGGGATGGCACCGTATGAGGCTTTATATGGCCGTAGATGTCGTTCCCCTATTTGATGGGAATAAGTGGGTGACCCTAAGATTTTTGCTCCTGACATGGTTACGCAAGCATCTGAGGACGTCCACTTGATTATAGACAGACTGAGGACAGCTCAGAGCAGACAGAAGAGTTATGCTGATAGGAGACGTAGGCCACTAGAGTTTGCAGTTGGTGAATTTGTGTTTTTGAAAGTTTCTCCTTCCAAAGGCATAGCGAGATTTGGGAAGAGAGGGAAACTAAATCCTCGCTATATTGGACCCTTTGAGATACTTGATTGAGTGGGAGATAAGGCTTATAGGTTGGCATTGCCATCAGACTTATCAGGTGTCCATAACGTCTTCCACATATCGATGCTTCAGAAGTATCACCCAGATCCGGCACATGTGATTAGTTATGAGCCTTTGGAGCTCCGAGAGGACATGTCATATGTTGAGCAACCGATTCGGATATTGGATAGGAAGGAGAAGGTATTGAGATCGAAGACCATCAGGTTAGTGAAGATTCTCTGGCAGCATCATACTTCAGAGGAGGCTACTTGGGAGCTAGAGAGTTTGACGCGAGAGAAGTACCCTCACCTATTTGATGACTGACATGGTTCTAATTTGGAGGACCAAATTTTTTGAGTAGGGGAGGATTGTCAGACCCAAATTTTTATGTAGCTGGTTCCTTATGATTCCTATGTGTATGAACACTCTATTATTATAGTTGAATCATAAGAAGAGTATTTACTAGATTCAAAGTGTTAGTAAAATGATTTAACACGCAAAAGCTACATAAAAAGCCTAATGTGAACTATAAGAGTCACAGGCTAAACCAAGTGGATCTGAATCATTCTGACTGAAAATAAGAACTTTAAATGAGAAAGTATAGAGAGCTCATGAAGGAAAGTCAGCTTGATTTAGTCCCGAACACAGAAAACGAGAGTAAAAGCTAAAAAGGGTAAAATGGACCTTTTTGGCGAGTTAAGGTATTTAAGGTGTTTCGGGTGTAATTATCCACCGGGAACGGTTAAAACATACAGACGAGAGTGTAAGACATAAGATATGACACTTTCAGAATTTTGAGAAAAAGTCAACTTGGTCAATGGTTAAGGAAAAAGTCAACTATTGTTAAGAAAGTGGACTTTTATCATAGTTGACTAATCATGGTTAAAAATTAACCTAAGTATGGAGAAAAAATTGAGGAAAAATATTCTTGGTCAGAATACAAGATAATCATCCCCAGAAGTAAGGAAAATTTATACGGAAGGATTCCGGATTAAATTTAATGGTTAAAAACGTAATGGGCCTAAGGTGAAAATTTTAAAGCCCATTAAGGTATACCAAACGTATATCGAAATTCTTAGGTCCCTTAGACTGAATTGTTGGACCAATTGATCGGCCAAATATTTAGACAATTAAAGGCCTGAGGTATAGTAAAAATTTCAACCCGAAAGCCCATTAAGAAAGCCTAAACTGAGAAGCCCAAATGGAAAGCCGATGAGATAAATATCTAACCATAGTTAAAGCTTAACATGACTCATAAGGTGACTCATAAGGTGACTCATAAGGTGACTCATGACTAAGGCTTAGGAAGTCAAGTATAATGGCTGGAAAGTAAGGCTTAATGGCTAAGTAAGTGGCTTATAAAATCAGCCACACCATTGTCATCTTCATCACACCATTCTCGGCTACACAAGGAAACCATTGAAATACAATTATCCAAGCTTTCTCTCACTAGAAATCACTAGGAATTAGGCATATTTGGAACTTGCATTCTTCATAGAAGTTATTCCAAATTGAAATGAGAGTGACATATGTTGGAATTGGCTATCAAGGAGCCATAGAGTGCAAACCGTGAGCCTCGAAAGTATTCGGCCAAGTGTGAACACAACAATTGGTATATTTTCAAGTTTTCAATTTCATATATGTTAATGTATGAATAATTTTAAGTATATTGGTATATGTTTTAAGCATTGAAACATATGAAATCACTATGATATGGGTTAGGTCGAGAGTGACTAGTGAGATATTGATTTATGTCCATATGATTTTAAGGCATAAATGGATTAATGTACATGTGTTAATGATTATGGTGTAATTAGAATTAATCAATTTCATTAATTAATACATGTAATTAGTTGGCAATCAATGTGTTTGATAAAATGCCTAAATGAACTAGATGATGTTTAAGAATGTTGCCAACCAAGTGTTTGTGAAAATGCCTAAGTGAATTAGCTAAGGAAAGGGACATGGCCGGCATGCCATGGTGTAACCGATGGCATGGATAGCTCTCGGCCATGGCATGTGGCCGAGAGGCCCAATGGGCCAAGCCCAAATATTTTAGGCCCAATATGAAGCAATGGGTCTAGGACTAGCCCAATAAGATTTGGTGGGCCCCACAAGCCCAATAAGCCCAACGAAAATGAATAGTAAAATAGAAATGGGCTTAAAGCATAGTTAGGCCCATTAAGGATTTTAAAAGCCCATTAAGGGAAATAAACTGTATTTAATGTGAAATACAGTAGGAAAAGTGTAATTAACCTGATAAATGGTTATATGCAGCTCCAAAGATTATTGGAGGAGCAAATCGGACTGTTGAAACGAGCAGCGCAGAGAAAATGAAATTTCTCGAGTGATTACAGGGAAGGGACTTTTGTGAGTAGTTAGAGATACCTGCACGTATTTTTGTCTGCTTTTACATTCACTTAAAAACTCTGAGGGTCAGAGAAAGTGAATAATAATTATTGTGACCCGATAGAGGTAAATTACGATTTTACCCCTAGTTAGTCAAAAAGTTAACTTTTGTGAAAAGTTGTAAAAAGCATGGAAACCACTATTTTGAGTGTTTAATTGCTGTTTAGCAGGAGAATAAATAGATGGGCTGAAGATTTTAAGGTTGATGTGAATTAAGCACACTTTATGATGCTGATTTTAATATTTTATAAATCATCCCTTTTTTAAAGAGCCATCTATCATATTATGTGAGAATGAATTGTGCTGGAGCATAGTTCGCACTGGATTTCATATAATTTCCACATATATTAGTGCTGGATTTTGATTCGCACTAGATTTCCATGACATGCATGATAGAGTACTGGAGTTCTTACTCGTACTCAGTTTTATATGATATATGCATGAGAGAGTGCTGGAGCGATTAGCTCGTACTCGAGTTTTACATGAGATGCATGACAGAGTGATGGAGCGTTGCTCGTACTCGATTCTTCATGATTTATACATAACATAGTACTGGAGCTATTGCTCGTACTTGATTTGATGATATTGTGCATAGCATGGTACTGGAGCTATTGCTCGTACTTGATTTAATACATGAACTATGCATTGACCTAGTTGCTGGAGGTTTACGCGCACTAGAGTTAAGTTTGTGATATGAAACAGTGTTTGAGCGGAGTGTCGATTATGAGTCGTGCTCAGAGGCGCGCACTGTATGTGATATATAATACATGTTGAAATCCATGTTTGATTCCTTGTGTAGACTGAGTGTCACATTATGTGAGAGGATATCCGCATGAGGATACTAGAGACGTGGTATGATATTCCATGGTTTGAGGGCTAAGACCTATGGCAGGCACCCTGACTGTGATGTTGGGTCCATGGAGTACGTTGTTTCGTGCGAGTGGCATGGAGTACATTGTACCATGTGGTGTTGTGGAGTTGAGGAGGATATAGTTGGCGGTTGTGATGGACTGACCCCCCTCCCGTTGCAGCAGTGATGCCCCGCACACCGAGTACTGTGTTGCTTAGGATCACAGTGTCGGATATGATCATAGTCCAGGATACTATTTACATTTTCACCACAGAGTCTCACATGATACATCACTTGATTGACTGATTTAAATTGCAGACAGACCTGAGGGATGGGTCGAACTCCGATTTTGGGTTGTGAATGATTTAAATGCCATATTTATTGTGATTTAAACATACATTGCATGATTTATCTAAAGGCATGATATATATAAAGATGCATTGTTTTGTTCTACATGCCTACATTTGAGAAAGAAAGCATGATTTCTGTACGTGGGATTTAATCTGTACAAGTATATATATATATATAAATATATATATTTAAAGACATGCTTTTAAACTGAGTTAAGGAAATAATGTTTTCAAGGCATAGCATTATTTTGAGTAGATAGTGTAGATATCTACTTGCTTGCCTGATTTCCTTACTGAGCGCGTTGTATGCTCACCCCCCTTTCTTTACATCTCTCTACAGAGCATCAGCAGTAGATTGAGAGCTATTGAGGGATAGTATTCCTGAGTCCACTGCTATTTCCTATCGACCGCCAGGTATACAGACTTTGTACGGTTATGTATCTAAACATAGAAACAGCACAGTGATGTATACGATATATATTATGGGGAATGTATTTGTATTAGCTTTTATATATATAATCACATATGTATTATCAAAGTAGTTACCGTTAGTAACAGTATATTGACATGTATGTATGATAATGGATGGTGTGGTAAGCGAGGATTCTGACATCGAATCACAGCCCAACCGTTGAAGAGAGGAAAGGTAAGTTAAAAATGTGAAAAATTTGTAGTGGTTTTTGATTAAGTCATGGATTGAGAACGGGTCCTGACAAGGAACATTTCCAAGAAGCTATGGGAACCCAACTGAATTTTAGCACAACTTTTCATCGTCAAATAGATGGACAATTGGAGAGAACTATTCAGACATTGGAGGACATGTTGAGAGCTTGTACTCAAGATTTTAAAGGCTTATGGTATGACAATTTACCATTAGAAGAGTTTGCATATAATAACAGTTACAACTCAAGTATTGGAATGGCACCATACGAAGCGTTATATGGTCGAAGGTGTCATTCATCGATTGGATGGGAAGAAATGGGTGAAAAGAAAAATATTTTCTTCTGATTTGGTTAAGCAAGCCTCTGAGGATGTTCACTTGATTTGTGAAAGGTTGAGAATAGCTAAGAGTAGGCAAAAAAGTTTTCCTGACCAAGGACGATGACCTTTAGAAATTTTCAGTAGGAGATTCAGTATTTTTTGAAAGTTTCACCTTCCCAAGGTATAATGAGATTTGGAAAGAAAATCCCCGTTATATTGGGCCTTTCAAAATCTGAGACCAAGTGGAAGATAAAGTTTACAGATTGATGTTACCACCAGAATTATCAAGTATTCATAATATTTTCAGCATTTCAATGCTTCACAAGTATCATCCAGATCCGACACATGTAATTAAATTTGAACCCTTAGAGTTGAAAGAGATATGACATATGTGGAAAAACTGATATGGATCTTGGACAGGAACGAAAAAGTATTATGATTTAAGACAATTTCATTAGTTAAGGTTTTGTGGCAGTACCACACATCGGAGGAGGCCATGTGGGAATTGGAAAGTTTAATGCAAGATAAATATGAATAGCAATTTAGTCATTGGAATTAATGATGCATTTCATTAGTCAAAGATTTAAATTAAAATTTTATTTTTCCATTGTGAGACTTGGAAGAATTAATTTAATTAAAATATATTAGCTCTAAGAATGAATATCTATCGGGAAATAAAAATAAAAATTTATATACATAAAAGCTAGGAAAATATCTATATGAAGTATAAGTACAAATACTAAATTCATTTTTATACATACTATAAAGGAAATTTATCAAGTACAAAGATATATAAAAATATATGTGTTTATATGTGAATGTAATGTCTTATGTATTCACCAAGTTAAGTATATTTATATGGACATATGTGTATACATCTCTATACAGATCTACTTATATAAGCATATAAATATGCATATAAGTGTAGCTACATAGGAGCCGAGGACTGGCTTCCAATTTGAAGCCAATCCCGATAGCCATCAGTGGCATTCTTGAAAACACATGCTAAGTGTATACATGGAAGTGATTTAAGGGAAATGTTAGCAAAGGAGAGAAAGGAAAAACGTGAAAGGAAAAGCCCATGTTGCTGCCGTTTGCAGCAACCTAGGAAAAGGGAAAATGACAGGAAAGCGGCTGGGGCAGGTTGAAATGAAAGGAGGCAGTGACGTGAGATGGTTATAGGAAACGAGGGAAACAATAAAAACAATGAGAAATGAGGAAGTTTGGGATGACCGTACCGAGATAATGGAAGGTTGAAAACTATAGTGGTTTAGTGGAATAAACCAAACTATATATATGTGTGTAACATAAGCAAACAGAAACTGATGTGAAGGAGGAACCGAAAGCTGAATATGGGAAGGTTGGTCCTACCGTGTACTGCAATAAACCAAGGCAAGCAAGTATGTTGCTACTGTTGTTGCAGTGAAGGAGAAGGAGAGTAAGTAAGCAGCTGAAGGAAAAGCTAAGTTAGACCGAAAGGATAAGGCTGTAGCCGAGTGATGGTCTGTTACCGAAATGAAAACTGATCCAAGAGATTTAGAAACAGCAAATGAAGAAGATGTTAGTGGAGAAAAGAACATGGGACAGACCGAGAGTGTGTGGAAATGAAGCAGAAAACAAAAGAAGAAAAGGAATATATAAGGCTTTCTCCTTTGTAAAGCGGAATAGAAAATAAGAAAAAGATGAAGAGAGAGAAATAATACATTAGAACAAAGGTTGAGAGGGAAAGAAAAATAAAGAAGTAGAGGAGAAGGAGATATCAAGAAGTGAGGGAGCAGCGTTCTTCACAACATTGAGATAGAGAGACAACCATTATTTGCACTCCTCTTGGGTCGGTCTAATCGCAACAAGGGAGTCTTCTTGTTGGGACACAACTGAAGTTGACAACTAGGGCTCCTCTCGGCCTCCTGGAAAGCTGGGCAATCGGCAGCGGCTGAAGCATAGACAGGGGAGTTAGGTGGAGACATTGGAAATGGTGGAAGCATGACGACGAGGAAGGTGATTATGAAACCAGGAGAAATGGAGGAGGAGGTGGCAGCGCTTAGAAGAGGAGGAGGACGATGAAGAGTGTCGCCGGTGAGTAGCGAAGTGAAGAAGAAAATGAAAAGAAAAAGGGCACAAAGAGAAAAAAAAGTATATATATTTATGTGTATATATAATCATATATATATAAATAGAAATACTGAAGATAGAACAGAGTGCATAGAGAATTTGGGAAACCCGAGGGATAGATGATTCAAAAATATTTATGTAAATAGTAGTTCGAAAATTTTGGAGAAATAAACTAAATAGAGTGGATCCACTGACTCGCATCATTGAGGCATTGAGGACTACTGACAGACATCGAGGTAAGGAAAATTATTGTGAGCTGTTAGTGATATTTACACATATTTTCTATAGAATTGTAGATATAGAACTCTAGGCTGATTTTGTAGTTATCAAAATTATAGAAAACTCTGGACCGATTTTATAGTCATCGAAACTACTGAAAAACTTTAGCCTCTGTGAGATTTGAGATTTTTACACATATCCAATTATGTAATGTGAACTTGAAGTGTAATTTATTAAGCTGAATGTAATGTACTCATACATTTAGGTGGTATGGAATGAATTTCTAAATGATGAATGAGTCATGAATGAGATTTTATGTTAAGTGTTTAACTAAAGTGTGAAACTATGAGGCTAGATCGATCTTGGAGAAGAGAGAATCGATCTGGTAGGCCAAAATGACAAGGAAGGAGGAAATTTAAGCGAGCAAATCGATCTCCAATGGAAGAGGATCAATCTCCTTATGATTCTGTAATGAAAAGATCAATCTCATGAGGAAGGACTCGATCTCATGAAGCATTCTGTTTGGATAAGATCGATCTCCTTAAGGAGCAGATCGATCTCATGAAGTGTTCTGTAAACAGAAGATCGATCTCCTCAAGGAGCAGATCGATCTCATAAAGCCATTAAGAGATCGGTCTCATCCCACGATAGATCGATCTCTTAGGCATAAAATTGCCCCAAAATGCTCCCAAATTCAAATGCAGATCGATCTCATCAAGGACCAGATCTATCTCCTACCCTCCCTCTATAAAAGGACCCCTGTGTTTTCCTGCATTTCATCTTTTCTCTCTCTTCCAAAACTCCATTTCAGTCAAACCCTAGCTTTCTCTCTCTTCCAAAACACCCATTTTCGTCCAAATCAAAGGTTGTGGCAAGAAGGAAAGTTGTTCCTCATCAAAAAAAGAACATCATACTTGGAAATCGAAGGACGGATTGAACCGAGGCAAGAGTTAAGCATTGCCCAAGTTTTGGGTAATTTTCTAAACCTCGATCTTTGATTTTGAAGTGATTTTTGGTGATTTTGAATATGGGCATTATGATAAAATAGTTGGGAAATGATTAGAATTGGTGAAATTGTAATTTCGTTGGAGTAAAGACAATATTATGCAATTGTGGCAATTTTGGGAATTATGGCTATAAATTGGAATTAAGACAATGAGGTGAATTTAGCATGGGATATATTATGAGAATTGAGTTATGTGAGGTGTTAATGAGAATATGAGTAAATATGTGATCAATAATGCGATTGAGTTATGTTATTGATGTTTTTACATCGTTAGGACAGCTTGGGAGTTTCAGATAGGAATGCGAGACTAGACCATGATACGAGGGAACGATTGCACTATATGAGGTGCAACGAGGTAAGGGAAAACTTAAACTCGTTTGTTCGTGTGATTTGTGACAATATTGTAGCCTGAATTGTGATTTGAGAAAACAAGCATGTTTTATGTGTTGCGAATGAGTATTGCACCTGATTTTATAGCCGGTTGGAGCCCAACTTTTATGAGTTGTAAACTAAGTGTGAAAATGTTTTTACAACCATTTTGTGTTTAAAACGTGAAAAGAGATTTGGGCTCTACGTTAAGGCGTACTAAGATTGAAAAATGTGTGCGTTGTTTTGCCGGTTGGAACTCAATTTTAACATGTTTTGTGTTGAGTACACAAATGTTTTAAATGAGATTTATGAGAGAAAACCATTATGAGTTCTACGTGAAGGCAATATGTTTTATATGATAATGGCTAATGATTGAGACTTAGGCGTGTCATGTTAAATACACATCAGGCATTGCTTTGGTAGCATGTAAGGGCGATACTATTCCCTGCTGTGGTAGCGTTAGGAGGCATTACTTTGGTAGCATGTAAGGCCGATACTATGCTCCGCTTTGGTAGCGTTGGGAGGCATTGCTTTGGTAGCATGTAAGGTCGATACTATTCCCCACTTTGGTAGCGTTGGGAGGCATTGCTTTGGTAGCATGTAAGGCCGATATTATTCCCCGCTTTGGTAGCGTTGGGAGGCATTGCTTTGGTAGCATGTAAGATCAATACTGTACATGAGGAAAGGCATTGCTTTGGTAGCATGTAAGGTCGGGCTTTGTTTTGGTAACGCGTAAGTCCAATATACCATGTACACGACCATATTGTCGACATTCCTTCTTTTGAGGATGCCTGGGATGCGCACCCAGAGGAGATTATTTCGTTGTGCCATGATGAGATTTATATGAGTTTTCTTGCCTAGTCTCCTTTTTATACACATGAGTTTGTGTTTTGTGGCTGTGCCACATGTATTCTATTGAGGTGATTCTTATCATGTTTTAATAAGAAAAGCCATTATCGCATTCTAGTTTCCACATGCTTGTGACTGTGATTTGTACTGAGTTATGTACTCTCATGTTTTACATGATTTTAGAGAATGAGACGAGAATGATGTTTTATTGAGTCATGCTACATTTTTATCGAGTTTTCAACTACAAAAGAAATGATTGTGCTATGCAAATCATTAATTGCAATGAGTCCTTTACTCTCTTAATGAGCGATTTAGAAGCTCACCCTGTTTTATCTCCCCCAGATTTCTTCAAGTGGAGAGAGTTCCCTGCGACGTACGGATTAGTGACTAGTGGAGGATTTGAGCTCCAGGCTACATATTGTACTTGAGGTACATTTTAATATTTCATGTATCCAGACTAGAGTTGTATTTACAGACACTTGATGTACTATGATGTATGGGATGTATTAGGATAATTAATTCAAAATTGAGGAATGTAAATTGTATAATATTCATTTATGAGATGATGAGATCCTGAGGTGAAAGTTATAAATTATATATGATAATGTATAACACTGCATAGGAATGCACCATTAATTGTGAATTAATGAGTAGAAAAGTTTGAAATTTGCCCTGTTTTATGCTCTTTTGGGGCGTCACAAAATTTTCTTAGTATCACAGCTTAGGGTGTTTAGTACTGTTAGTGTCAGTCAAGTGAAATAGAATCCCAAGTGTCTGTATAAGTATGGTCATGAATTGGAATTGAGGATTGAGATTTCAATCAAGTTTGATATGTATATGCAGTAAACGTATTGAGATTGAGAATGAGTGGACGACGAGGTCGTTCGAGGAGGCAGGCAGAGCCACCTCTGCCACCTGCCCCACAACCAGAGAGTCTTAACTCTCGATTTAATCGAATTGAGCATGATGTGTGGCAAGGTTTTGAGCAAATGACAGTGCTGTTCACGCAACATTTTGGAGTTAATGCTTCGGGTACTATTCCTACACCACCCCAAGGACCTCCCATGCCCCCAGTACAAATGGACCCGATGCCTGTCGTTACTCAGCCCGATGGTAGGAGTATGGTTCGACTGAAAGACTTTTTGAAAATGAATCCGCCCGTATTCAGAGGGAAAAAGATCCTGCAGAGGCTGAGGAGTGGCTGACTGAGTTTAGAGTCATCTTTGACTATTTGGGATGCATTGATGCTGAGAGGGTCAGTATTCCTATATGTTGAAAGGGAGAGCTCGAGATTGGTGGGGTACTACTCAGGGTATTCTGATGTCCAGCCAGGATGTAATTAGCTGGGAAGAGTTTCAGGCAGCCTTTAGAGCCCAATTTGTACCACGAGTTGCTCGGAGAAGGAAGCAAGCAGAGTTTTTGAATCTGGTACAGGGTGATATGTCTGTGGACGATTATGAGAGCTGATTTACCGCTCTATTGAGGTATGACCCAGAGACCTTCAAAAAAGAGGAGTTTCGCACTGAGAGATTCATGTATGGATTGAAACCCATCATCAGAGATCGATTGATAGGGCTGTGTATAACAGAGTTTGGAGATGCTTTGAGATGAGTACAAGAGATTGAGAGGGGAATCGAAATTGTATAGTCCCAGAATGAGTTCAGTGCTATGACTAGGGATAAGGACAAGAGCCCAGCGATTTTCCAAGCACATGTTCAGAGAGGTTCCTTCAAGAGAGGAAAGATTGAGGTATAGAAAGATAGATTTGAGAGACCCAGAGCTTATCCCATCATCAGAGAGACCTCTCGAGATGTCAGGCCTGAGATAAGGGTTTGTAGAGACTGTGGCCGATCGTATGAGGGAAGTTGTACTGGGTTGATCCGTGGATGTTTTAGATGTGGAGACATGGGTCACAGATTAAGATATTGCCCTCAACCTCGAAAACCACATGCTCCGAAGCCTACCAGACAATAGGCTCAGAGAGTAAATCCCCCGGGACGGGCCACTGCTGCAGAGAAAGGAAAGAAGCACGTTACAGTGGGACGTGTGTTTGCTCTGGATAAGGAAACAACAGACACTCCAGCAAAAACTATAAGAGGTATACTCTTTGTCTGTAATCATAAGGCTCATGTGTTGATTGATTTAGGGTCCACGCATTGGTTTATTTTTGAGTATTTTGCATGTAGATTAAAATTGAAGTTTGAACCTCTAGAGTATATACTACATGTAAATACCCCCAGGCATGAATCCCAGAGAACCAAGTTGATCTGTAGAGGATGTGAAATAAAGGTGGGAGATAGAGTAATGTTAGCAGATCTAATAATGTTAAATATGCATGAGTTTGATGTAATTTTGGGAATGGATTGGCTGACAACCAATCGAGTGAATTTAGACTACTACACTAAGATTGTAACCTTCTCCCTTTCTAAACCTTACAGTGAATGTTTGAAATATTGAGTAAGTAAATGTGTGGAAATTTTTATAGGTAAATTGAAATTTTGATGTTGCTTTTAAGAGTACTAAATTTGATCATTCATGTGAAGGTTATGAAACATTCATCTCAGATGATGATCGGGAACATCCGAGGATTGAGGATATACCTGTGGTGTGTGAATTTCTGGATGTTTTCCCAGATGATTTGCCAGGTTTACCACCAGAGAGAGAGCTGGAGTTTACCATAGATTTGGTACTAGATACTCAGCCTATCTGTAGACCTCCATATAGGATAGCCTTAATGGAACTTAAGGAATTAAAGAAACAACTATAAGAATTGTTAGATCAAGGATTTATTAGACCCAGTGTTTCACCGTGGGGAGCACTAATGTTATTCGTGAGGAAGAAAGATGGTAGTCTTAGATTATGTATAGACTACCGATTGTTGAATAAAGCCACAGTGAGGAATAAGTACCCATTGCCTAGGATTGACGATCTGCTTGATTAGCTAAGAGGGGCCTCAGTCTTCTCTAAGATTGATTTAAGATCGGGCTATCACCAACTGAGGATTAAGGAAGAAGATATTCTGAAGACGGCCTTTAGGATAAGGTATGGCCATTATGAGTTTTTAGTAATGCCCTTTGGATTGACGAACTCCCCTGCAACCTTTATGAGGTTAATGAATGAAGTGTTCAGCGACTATCTAGATAAGTTTGTGATAGTCTTTATTAATGATATCTTGGTGTACTCTTGGTTTTATGAGGAGAACGCACAACACTTGTGGTTAGTACTTCAGATGCTCCGAGATAAACAACTATATGGAAAGCTTAGTAAGTGTGAGTTTTGGCTAGATCAGATAGCTTTCCTTGGTCATATAGTTTCAGAGGAAGGAGTATCAGTGGATCCAAGTAAAGTAGAAGCTGTACTTAATTGGGAAAGACCGAAGACAGTTACCGAGGTACAAAGTTTTCTTGGTTTGGCAGGGTATTACAAAAGATTTGTGGAAGTCCAGGATTACTGCTCCTTTGACTTAGCTCACGGGCAAGGAAACTCTGTTCATATGGACGGAACAATGTGAGCTCAATTTTCAGGAATTAAAGAGGAGATTAACAGCAGCACCTGTGTTTACAATTCCTGAGGGATCAGGAGGATTTTTAGTATATAGTGATGCTTCTCATCAAGGATTGGGGTGTGTGCTCATGCTGCACGGAAGAGTAGTCGTATATGGATCGCGGCAATTGAAGGATCACGACCGAAATTACCCCACGCATGATTTAGAGTTAGCCACAGTGGTATTTACCTTGAAGATCTGGTGGCACTACTTATATGGGGAAAGATTTCAGATCTTCACTGATCACAAGAGTTTGAGGTATCTCTTTGATAAGAAGGAGTTAAATATGAGACAAAGGAGATGGATGGAACTCCTTAAGGATTATGATTGTGAGATTCTATACCATCCGGGTAAGGCGAACATAGTTGCTAATGCCCTGAGCAGGAAGAGTATGATATCTGCTATGATGATCAGGGAATGGGATTTACTAGAGCAGTTCGTCGAACTCCGGATCAGAGTCAAAGAGATAGAGACGAGATTTTTGGCTAGCCTACGAATAGAGCCCAAGATCATGGATCGGATTAGAACTGGGCAACGTGATGATCAGAGGTTGATTGATATGGTTAGCCAAGCTGAGCAGACTTCACAGTCGGATCTCATAGTCAGTGAGGATGGATTGTTGAGATTTAGAGGATGAATTGGTGTATTGGACGATGATACCCTGAAGAGATAGATACTGAGAGAATCCCACTGCTCGCGATACACCAAGTACCTAGGGAGTACTAAGATGTACCGAGATTTGAGAAAAGTGTATTGGTGGAGTGGTATGAAGCGAGACATGGCATATTATGTGACCAGATGTTTAGTGTGCTACTAAGTGAAAGCCGAGCATCGAAAGCCTGGAGGATTATTGTAGCCTTTACCTTTGCCTACATGGAAATGGGAGCATGTCACCATGGACTTTATTATGGGTTTACGGAGGACCCGGAGAGGTCGTGATGTGATATGGGTCATAGTGGATAGACTGACGAAAAGTGCCCACTTCCTTGCCATCAAGAGCACAGATACTGTGGATGTCTTAGCTGAGTTATATGTCAACGATATAGCTAGATTACTGGGGCTCCAGTGAGTATTACTTCTGATAGAGATTCCCGATTTACTTCTAGATTTTAGACCCAATTTCAAGAGTCCATGAGATCTCGATTGAGTTTTAGTACCGCCTATCATCCTCAGATAGACGGTCAGTCAGAGAGGACTATTCAGACCCTGGAGGATATGTTGAGGGCGTGTACGATGGATTTGAAGGGATCATGGGATGATCACTTGCCCCTAGCAGAGTTTGCGTACAATAATAGCTATCATGCGAGTATTGGAATGGCACCTTTTGAGTCTCTTTATGGTAGGAGGTGTAGATCCCCTGTAGCGTGGGAAGAAGTGGGTGACAGAAAGATAAATGCTCCCAAACTTGTTGAACAGGCTGTACAGAGTGTGAAACTCATATGTGAGAGATTACAGGCTACATAGAGTAGACAGAAAAGCTACGTAGATGTGCGTAGATGGCCACTCAAATTTGATGTGGGTGATGCAGTATTTCTGAAGATATCATCGAGTAAGGGTATCATGAGGTTTGGAAGGAAAGGGAAATTAAGTCCTCGATGCATTGGACCATTCAAGATTCTTGAGAGAGTGGGAAAGGTAGCCTATAGGTTGGCATTACCCCTACAGATGTCCGGAATACACAACGTCTTCCATGTATCTATGTTGAGGAAGTACCACCCGGACCCTTCCCATGTCATAGAGTATGAAGAGATGGACATACAAGAGGACATGAGCTACACTGAAGAACCCGTCCGAATTCTCGATAGAAAAGAGAAGGTGCTTCGGACTAAGAGCATTCAATTAGTGAAAGTTTTATAGAAACATCACTCAATGGAGGAGGCAACTTAGGAATTGGAGAGCCTCATGAAGGAGAAGTACCCCCATCTGTTTGACGAGTTGAGTTGAATTTGGAGGACTAAATTCTTTTTAAGGTGGGGAGGATGCGATATCTGAGAATTTTACACATATCTAATTATGTAATGTGAACTTGAAGTGTAATTTATTGAGCTGAATGTAATGTACTCATACATTGAGGTGGTATAGAATGAATTTCTAAATGATGAATGAGTCATGAATGAGATTTTATGTTAAGTGTTTAACCAAAGTGTGAAACTATGAGGCCAAATCGATCTTGGAGAAGAGAGGATCGATCTAGTAGGCTAAAATGACAAGGAAGGAGGAAATTTAAGCGAGTAGATCGATCTCCAATGGAAGAGGATCGATCTCCTTATGATTCTGTAATGAAGAGATCGATCTCATGAGGAAGGAATCGATCTCATGAAGCATTCTGTAAGGAGAAGATCGATTACCTCAAGGAGTCTGAAATGTTCTGTAAACAGAAGATCGATCTTCTCAATGAGCAGATAGATCTCATGAAGCCATTAAGAGATCGGTCTCACCCTACGACAAATCAATCTCCTAGGCATAAAATTGCCCCAAAACGCTCCCAAATTCAAATGCAGATCGATCTCATCAAGGACCAGATCGATCTCCTACCCACCATCTATAAAAGGACCCCTGTGCTTTCCTATATTTCATCTTTCCTGTCTCTTCCAAACCTCCATTTCAATCGAACCCTAGCTTTCTCTCTCTTCCAAAACACCCATTTTCGTCCAAATCAAAGGTTGTGGCAAGAAGGAAAGTTGTTCCTCATCAAAAGGAGAACAACATACTTGGAAATCGTAGGACAGATAGAATCGAGGCAAGAGTTAAGCACTCCGCAAGTTTTGGGTAATTTTCTAAATCTCGATATTTGATTTTGAAGTGATTTTTGGTGATTGTGAACATAGGCATTGTGATTAAATAGTTGGGAAATGATTAGAATTGGTGAAATTGTAATTTTGTTGGAGTAAAGACGATATTATGCAATTGTGGTAATTTTTGGAATTATGGCTATAAATTGGAATTGAGACAATGATGTGAATTTAGCATGGAATATGTTATGAGAATTGAGTTATTTGAGGTGTTAATGAGAACATGAGAAAATATGTGCTCAATAATGCGATTAAGTTGGGTTATTGATGTTTTTACATTGTTTGGACAGCTCGAGAGTTCCATCGAGGAATGCGAGACTAGTCCGTGATACGGGGGAATGATTGCACTATATGAGGTGCAACGAGGTAAGGGAAAACTTAAAATCGTTTGTGTGTGTGATTTGTGACAATATTGTAGCATGAATTGTGATTTGAGAAAACAAGCATGTTTTATGTGTTGTGAATGAGTATTGCACCTAATTTTATAGCCGGTTGGAGCCCAACTTTTATGAGTTGTAAATTGAGCGTGAAAATGTTTTACAACCGTTTTGTGTTTAAAATGTGAAAAGAGATTTGGGCTCTACGTTAAGGCGTACAGAGATTGAAAAATGTGTACGTGGTTTTGTCGGTTGAAACTCAGTTTTAACATGTTTTGTGTTGAGTACACAAATGTCTTAAATGAGATTTATGAGAGAAAACCATTATGAGTTCTACGTGAAGGCAAGACGTTTTATATGATAATGGCTAATGATTGAGACTTAGGCGTGTTATGTTGAATACATATCAGGCATTGCTTTGGTAGCATGTAAGGCCGATATTATTCCCCGCTTTGGTAGCGTTGGGAGGCATTGCTTTGGTAGCATGTAAGGCCAATACTATTCCCCGTTTTAGTAGCGTTGGGAGTCATTGCTTTGGTAGAATGTAAGACCGATACAATTCCCCGCTTTGGTAGTGTTGTGAGGCATTGCTTTGGTAGCATGTAAGGCCGATATTATTCCCCGCTTTGGTAGCGTTGGGAGGCATTGCTTTGGTAGCATGTAAGACCGATATTATTCCCCGCTTTGGTAACGTTGGGAGGCATTACTTTAGTAGCATGTAAGACCGATAGTGTACATAAGGAGAGGCATTGCTTTGGTAGCATGTAAGGCCGGGCCTTGTTTTAGTAACACGTAAGTCCAATATACCATGTACATGACTATATTGTCGACATCCCCTCTTTTGAGGATGCCTGGGATGCGCCCCCAGAGGAGATTATTTCGATGTGCCATGACGAGTTTTATATGAGTTTTCTTACCTAGTCTCCTTTTTATACACATGAGTTTATGTTTTGTGGCTGTGCCATGTGTATTCTATTGAGGTGATTCTAATCACGTTTTAATGAGAAAAGCCATTATCGCATTCTAATTTCCACATGCTTGTGACTGTGATTTGTACTGAGTTATGTACTCTCATCTTTTACATGATTTTAGAGAATGAGATGAGAATGATGTTTTATTGAGTCATGCTACATTTTTATCGAGTTTTCAACTACAAAACAAATAATTGTGCTATGCAAATCATTAATTGTAATGAGTCCCTTACCCTCTTAGTGAGCGATTTAGAAGCTCACCCTATTTTATCTGCCCCCAAATTTCTTCAAGTGAAGAGAGTTCCCTGCGACGTACTAATTAATGGCTAGTGGAGGATTTGAGCTCCAGGATACATATTGTACTTGAGGTAGATTTTAATATTTCATATATCCAGACTAGAGTTGTATTTACAGACACTTGATGTACTATGATGTATAGGATGTATTAGGATAATTAATTCGAAATTGAGGAATGTAAATGGTATAATATTCATTCATGAGATGATGAGATCCTGAGGTGATAGTTATAAATTATGTATGATGATGTATGACACTGCACATGAATTCACCCTTAATTGTGAATAAATGAGTAGAAAAGTATAACCTAAGCCCATGAATTCACCCTTGCAACCCTTACCCATGTGAAATCTTAAACTATAACCTAAGCCCCTCTAAACCTTTAAAGCCCTGTAATACTTAACATTAAACTACTAAACTAACCTACATCCAAATACTTAAACTTAAGAACCTCCAAACTAAATAACTAGCCAAGATCATGCAATACCAATTAGCCTCTCTTCAAGTCATCAAGCAAGTCTCAATCACACTCCAACACAAGCCTTAACAAGGTTTCAAAGCCCACAATTAAGAAAGAATCTAACTTCAAGAAGAAGTCGTTTAGCATTAAAGAAAAGAAATAGAAAGAGTTCTAGAAATTAAGAGATTGAGAAGAGTAAGGACTACTAGAAGGCTTTTGAAATGCTAAAAAGCACTAGGCTATAAAAAGGAAACAAAAGAAGCCTTATAGGGTGTGAAGGGCTATTGGCAACAACTCTATTTCTTCTATTTTTGCTGCGTTGTTTTACTTATTCGTCTAGTTTTAAGTATTTTAGTTCTTTTTTTAGGTTTTCACTTAGGTTTTTGATTAATACATTCATATATTCAACTGAAGATTCCAATCTTCTTCTAATTTAGATTAAATAAAATTTCTATTTTTATATACTATGTTTTTTTGGTTTTTTACCTTAATATTTTTTTTGATATCTTTTTTTTTTCTTCAGTTTCTTGCCTTAATGTCATTTTGATGTCTTGTTTTATCTTCCTTAAGTTGTTAGCTCAACAATTTAATTTTAGGTTTCTCGTTTCATTTTTTCTTTCCTTTTCTACATTTACTTCTGTGACATCCTAAAAGATGTGATGAGACAGTAACTTATCACGAAAATATAGCTTATCTGGGCGTTCTTAACCTTTACCTTATGACTTGTTTGTCATACGAGCATAGTCCTATAGTGATATTAAACATCCATCAACTTAATACTGATTTAAGGCAGTTTGCCTAAGGTCCTAGCCAAAAAAAAAAAAAATGGGATCTAAAAATAACTTTATATGCGATTTTGCGAAAAATGAATTTTTTTTATTTTGACCTATTTTAGATTGGTTGTGTAAACCCAAACCAAATGCAGTAGAAACTCATATCTAACTATCCATCACACTATAACACTTATATATCTAATTCCTGTTCAAATCTCATAATTTTTGGAGACTGTTGGGTCCTCTAAAATATATACCAAAATATATTCGAATATTTTTTTGATTCTGACACTTTTTGAAATAAAAATTCATTTACATCCTGGTATGTAGAAAAATGCTTTTATTAATCATACTACATCCCATCCTAAGTACTGGTACAAATATTTTTGAAATCGAAATCATTTGAGTAATGAAAAGCTATACCAAATATATGCTGTGAGTAATCCGAAGCCAAAAACTTCATTGTCGGAATATTGAAATCAATGAAATCTAATCTTACACTTAACCTGTGATGGAAATAGAGGGGTGATGAGTGTCATATTTTTATTATTTATTTCCTTCTACATTTTAATATTTTGCTATGTTCCTCATATTAATAAGAGTACTTTGTTAATTTTGTGATTTTGGCAGATAAATTGGGCTTCAAGAGCTTAACTGAAGAAATTGGACAGTTTTAGCACTGTTTGGAATTTTGGCTTTAAACGGAGTTCCAGTCCTCCAAATTATGCAAAGTTAGGCCTAGTGAAATGCTGACTTACTGATTTACAACTCTGAAGAAGAGCCCAAGATCCAATTCGGTCTATTTCCACTCCAAAACCAGCTGTGAAGAAAAAGCTCGAATATGTCAACCCTTTTTCCTACTTGTAATAGGATTGTCGAATTTAGGTTTTTTTTTTTTACTATATATATAGTTTCGTTTTCTTTAGGGAACATCAGAAAAGAGACAGAAGAGGGCAGCAGTCGAAAGAACAAAATAATTCACCCTCTCTATATTTTTATTTTCGTTTTCAATAATCATGTGCTGCTAAACCCTTTATTCGGTTCAAAGGAATCGAATCTAATCTAGTAAAGTTCAACAATTGAGAAACACATTTTGCTATTCTAAACTATCTTTTGATTCAATTATCTATTGTTTTTTATATTAATTGATTCAATTGCATGAGAAAATTATATGATTTGGCCAGTTAGATAATCTTCGCATGTGATTGTATGCTATCTGAAATTTTCACCATCCATAATTGTTGTGATAGAAATCAGAATTAGTAGCATCTAGGGTTCATCGACTCTAAGTGAAATAATAGAACATATTAAAAATTTAACCCGTGGCTGGAGTGTTATTCGATTAGTAATCTTCCTAGAGTGTTAATGCTATTCCTAATTTAAATAAGATTGCGTCAAAACCGATTTGATTAGGGATAAGAATTTAATTCGGGTGTTGGGCTTGAGTTAATGATAGCAGGGAAGAATAGATATTTTCTTGCTGGGAGATAATACATAAGCTAAATAATTGAAGACAAGATGGTAAATTAGGTGTTAATGATCAATTGTTAGTTACTGGATAGTTCCTTTGAATCGAAGTTGTTAATCTTTGTTTATTCTCTTCATAATTAATTGAATATCAATTCTGTTTAAGGATTTTAATTTTGTTAAATTAATCCCCCCCAATGATTTTAGTTATTGCATGATAATTAATCCACCAGTCTCTAGGGTTCGACCTGAATTTACCATTACTATAAAATTTCGGTAAGACCGGTAATTTAAATTTGGTTGAATTCGACACTCACCAATTTTTGGCGCCGTTGCAGGGGAATGGTTCTGATTGATTACTATGTTTTTATTATTCTCATTAATTTGCTTTTAAATTCTTGTGATTTTTTATTTTTATTTATTTATTTTTTTAGGGCTTTTGATACTATTCATTAGAAATTTTTTTGTTGAATTAGGAGACATGTGAGTACTTGATTTCGAGTGGAAACAGCAAAATAAAACAAACCACCCTGGCCCTACCCTATCTCGGCCAAATTTTATCGTTTTCTTATAGTTTTAGCCTTTTTTTTTGCTCGTGATTATTTTGCGATTTTTTATTTTTATTTTGTGTTTTTATGACCAGATCCTCCAATTCAGGTGAAATGCCACTTCAATTTGATCTAGAGATAGAGAGAACCTTAATGAGGTTGAAAAGGGACCAAGAAGCTACAATCGTTGTAGAACCCTTAGATACCGAAAGTATGCCAGACAAGAGCTCAATAGAGGAGTTGGACACTGAAAACATGACAATTAATAATAATAGGACTTTGAAGGAGCTTACTGCTCCTGACTTACACTTACAACTACAACCTTTGTGTATTGAGTACCCTACTTTAGATGCAGCTTTTGAACTTAAATCGGGACTAATACATCTTCTGCCTACTTTCTGTGGATTTGCAGGTGAAGATCCCCATAAGCACCTTAAAGAATTTAATGTGGTGTGTTCAAGCATGAAACCATGAGGCATCTTAGAGGATCAAATCAAGTTGAGGGCATTCCCCCTCTTATTAGCAAATCAAGTGAAGGACTAGTTATACTACCTTCCTTCGGGATCCATACGTTCATGGAATGAGATGAAACAGTTATTTTTGGAGAAGTATTTCCCAGCTTCTAAGGCTGCAAATATAAGAAAAGAGATCTGTGGCATTCAAAAATACAATGGTGAAACCTTGTACAAGTATTAGGTGCGTTTTCAGAAGCTGTGTGCGAGCTGTCCACACCACTAGATTACTGATCAGCTTCTAATACAATATTTCTATGAAGGTTTAATGCCAATGGATAAGAACATGATTGATGCTGCTAGTGGAGGAGCACTAGTTGATAAGACCCCAGAGGCTGGAAGGAATCTAATCGCCAACATGGCAGCTATTACACAACAGTTCGGGAGTAGATTAGATCACACACCGTAGAAGGTGAACGAGGTAAGTACTTCCAACCTGGAACATCAAATTTCTGATCTAACCTTTTTAGTTCGTCAAATGGCAGCAGGGAACTTACAAGCAGCAAAGGTGTGCAGAATCTGTTCGTTGGCAGGACACAACACTGACATGTGTCTAACTTTGCAAGAAGATAACCTGGCTATGCAACAAGCGAATGCCATAGGAAATTTTCCAGGTCAGCACCAATAGAGACATGATCCGTATACAAATACATATAACCCAGGCTTGATAGATCATCCAAATTTGAGATATGGTAACCAAGCTGGCTATCAACATTCTGTTCAGAGGCAACAAACAAATCAATCCACAAGCTTAGGTTCAGGTATGTCACTTGAAGAGATTGTGAAAAACCTTACTAATAACACTTCGCAATTCCAACAGGAAATAAGGACAAACATCCAAAACTTGGAAAAATAGATGGATCAACTAGCAACCACGGTTGGCAAATTAGAAGCTCAAGGTTCTGGGAAGTTACCATCTCAAACAATAAAGAACCCCATAGAGAATGTGAGTACCATAGTGCTGCGTAGTGGAAAAGAGATTGAAAGGCAGATTTCAGAGGCAAAGAAAAAGGTTAAGACACAGATGCAACCTGTTATAGATAACTCTAACCCTATCCGCCCTCCATATCCTTGCAGGTTAGCTAAGACACAGAAAGAGGAATAACAGAAATAAATCATGGAAGTATTTAAGAAGGTGGAAATTAACATACCACTTTTGGACACAGTGAAACAAATTCCAAGGTATGCGAAACTCCTTAAAGAGTTCTGCACGACAAAGAGGAAACTAAGAGGCGATGAGAAGGTAAGTGTGGGGGAGAATGTATCTACGGTCATTCAAAGAAAACTGCCCCAAAAGTGTAAAGACCCATATACATTTAAAATCCCTTGCATCATTGGTATTAGGCAAATCGAACATGCCATGGCAGATTTGGGTGCATCGATTAATGTTATGCCTTTTTCAATTTATGCATCCTTAAATCTAGGTCCTTTAAAAAAAACTGGAGTGATCATACAATTAGCAAATCGGTCTAATGCATACCCCGAAGGGGTTGTTGAGGATGTTTCGGTGCAGGTGAATCAGTTGATGTTTCCAATTGATTTCTACATTCTGCATATGGAGGACAGCAACAGCCCAATAAATCCCACACCAATAATTTTTAGCCGACCCTTTCTTGCCACTGCCAGAACTAAGATTGATGTGTTTGATGGGATATTAACCATGGAGTTCGATGGAGAGATCGTTAAAATTAGCATCTTTGATGCTATGAGGTATCCAGCAGATGTACATTCAGTATTTTCCATTGACAATTTTGATGTCTTAATGTAAGATACATTTGAAGTAAGCAGAATGGATGAGCTGGAAGTGGTGATCAATTAAAGCTTGATGCGGAATGAGGTTGAATTGGAGCTAAGTCTGAAAGTTGAAGAAATGATCATGGCCATACAGTCATTGCAGCCCAAATATGAAGTTAAAAGATTGGAACTACCATTTTCTCACACGAAGCTACTGCCTTCTGTTGTACAGACACCAATTTTGGAATTGAAGTCTTTACCTGACCACTTAAAGTATGTTTACCTGGGAGATGATGAGACACTTCCAGTCATTATTACGAAGAACTTGACAGTGGTGTAAGAAGAAAAGTTAATCAGGGTGCTTCGTGATCATAAAACAGCCATATGATGGACAATAGCTGACATTAAGGGAATTAGTCCATCTATGTGCATGCACAGAATTCTGTTGGAAGAGGGATCTAAACCAAGCCAAGAACCTCAAAGAAGATTAAATCCCCAGATGATGGAAGTAGTTAAGACAGAGATTCTGAAGTTGTTAAATGCAGGTATAATCTATCCAATTTCGGATAGTAAATGGGTGAGTCCAATCCATGTTGTACCAAAAAAGACTAGGATCACAATTGTGAGAAATCAAAATAATGAATTTGTTCCAACAAGAGTACAGAATGGGTGGAGAGTATGTATAGACTACCACAAGTTGAATTCGGCAACTAGAAAGGATCACTTTCCTTTACCCTTTATTGATCAAATGATTGAGCGTTTAGCTGGTAAATCTCACTATTGTTTTCTTAATGAATTTTTAGGTTATAACCAGATTGTTATTGTACAAGAAGATCAGGAGAAAACAACTTTCACATGCCCATTTGGAACATTTACTTTTAGGAGGATGTCGTTTGACTTTTGTAATGCACCAGGTACTTTTCAAAGATGCATGGTAAGTATTTTCTCTGATTTGTTGGAAAATTGCATTGAGGTGTTCATGGATGATTTCACAGTGCATGGTGACTCATTTGATAAATGTTTAAATCATTTGATGAGTGTACTTGAGCGTTCCATTGAAACTAATCTAGTGCTGAATTTTGAAAAATGTTATTTCATGGTAGAACAAGGCATTGCTTTAGGTCATGTAGTTTCATCCAATGGCATTGAAGTAGAGAAGGCTAAGATTGATTTGATTTTGAGCTTACCCTACCGCACTAGTGTGCGGGAAGTACGTTCCTTTCTTGGTCATGCATATTTTTATCGCAGATTCATTAAGAACTTCTCGAAGACAATACTACTATTATCGAAGTTGTTACAAAAGGACGTACCTTTTGAATTTGACGAAGAGAGCAAGGCAGCTTTCGATGAATTGAAGTCATCTTTGACTTCTACCCCTGTCATTTAACCACCAGATTGGGAGTTGCATTTCGAAATAATGTGAGATGTAAGCAATTATGTTGTGGGGGCTATTTTAGGATAACAGATCATCAACAAGGCCCATATGATCTATTATGCGTCAAGAACGCTTAACCCAGCTCAGTACAATTATTCTATAATTGAAAATGAGCTTCTGGCTATTGTATTTGCTTTAGATAAGTTTCGATCTTACTTGCTTGGTTCTAAAGTTGTTGTGTTTTCTAACCATGCAGCTTTGAAATATCTTCTGGCGAAAAAAGAGGCGAAGCCAAGGCTGATTAAGTGGATTCTTCTACTGCAAGAGTTTGATCTCGAGATCAAAGATAAGAAAGGGGCAGAAAACCTAGTAGCTGACCACTTAAGTCGGTTGGTGAGAGAAGAAGATCCAGTGCCATTGCAAGAAACTTTCCTTGATGAGCAGCTCTTTACGGTGCAAGGTATGACCCCTTGGTATGCTGACTTAGTAAATTATTTGGTTACTAAGGTCATACCTCAAGATTTGAGTAGAGTTAAAAAAGATAAAATAAAAAGTGAGGTTAAATACTATGTATGGGATGAACCATATTTGTGAAAATATTGTTCTGATCAAATTATTAAAAGGTGCATCCCTGATTCAGAAATTTAGTCTATCCTTACTTTTTGCCATGCATATACCTGTGGGGGTCATTTTGGGCCAAAGAGAACAGCTAGGAAAGTGTTAGATTGTGGTTTTTATTGGCCTACCTTGTTTTGTGACAGTTATGTGTTCTGTAAAAATTGTGAACGATGTCAAAGGATAGGGAACTTAAACCGTAGGAATCATATGCCTCAAACTCCTATACTTGTGTGTGAAATTTTTGATGTGTGGGGTATTGACTTTATGGGTCCATTTCCTCCATCCTTTGGGTTTGTTTACATTTTACTTACTGCTGATTATGTGTCGAAATGGGTGGAAGCAAAGGCCACCAAAACTGATGATTCACGAGCTGTTGCAGGTTTTATCAAATCTAACATTTTCAGCAAGTTTGGCATAACAAGAGCATTGATAAGTGATCAGGGGACTCATTTTTGTAATCGATCAATGGAGGCTTTGTTAAAGAAGTATGAAGTCTTGTACAAAACCTCCACAGCTTACCTTCCCCAGACGAATGGACAGGCCGAGGTGTCTAATAGGGAAGTCAAGTTGATCTTGGAGAAAACGGTAAATCTAAACAGAAAAGACTGGAGTCACAAACTTGAAGATGCTTTGTGGGCTTATAGGACAGCATGCAAGACGCCTATTGGGATGTCCCAGTATAGGCTGATTTTTGGTACGCTGTGTCATCTACCTGTAGAGTTAGAACACAAGGCTTATTGGGCAGTTAGATGATGAAACATGAACCTAAAGCAAGCAGGTTTGGAATGGAAGTTGCAGTTGTAGGAATTGGAGGAAATTCGACTTGAGGCCTATGAGAACTCACGAATTTAGAAGAAGAAGACCAAGGCATTTCATGATAAGATGATCATTAGGAAGCAATTTATAGTTGGCCAAAAAGTTTTGTTATACAACTCAAAATTGAAGTTGATGCCAGGCATGTTACGATCCAGTTGGATTGGACCCTTTGTTGTTACTGACGTATTTCCTCATGGTGCAATTGAGATTCAAAGTATGGAAACCAACAAGGTATTCAAGGTTAACGGGTATAGACTCAAGCCATATTACGACGGTTTTCAAGCACACTCGGTTGAGGAGGTGCAGTTAGGAGATACGATCTACTTGGTGTGAAAGAAATTGCATTGTCGAGCCAATGACATTAACCAAAGGCACTGCGTGGGAGGCAACCCATGAAACCCAGATTTGATTTCTCACCCTATCTCTTTTAATTTTACTTGTCCGTTATTTGTTTTAATGATGTGCTTTACATTGGGGACAATGTAAGATCTAAGTGTGGGGGGGGGGGGGAGAGAATTTTTATATATAAAAAAAATTCTTAGTACATGTTTATATGTTTTTTGTCACTGAAAGTTTATATTTATCATGAACTTGAATCAACTGGATTTGAAAAGAGGATAACACAATTGAATTGATTGACTTTTCATCTTAACATTTGTTGATTAAGTGATTGATTTTGGAATGTTGGTGAATTGAATTGGTAGACTTTAAACCTGTGAGATTTTGAGCTTAGGGATTGAGCATTAATGTCGATCTTTATTTTCTTTTGATGTGTGATATTCTTCCATGGATGTGTTTCTTTAGAACTTGCATTGATTCTTTTTGAGATTACATTGTTTCAGGCATACATAAAAGTGATTAAGGCCATTTTTTGATGAACCACTCTAGCCAAATAGCCCACCTAACATAATTTACCATTATTAAACCCCTTTGATCCCAATTGACTTTTCTTTGTTGAATAACTTGTCTTAACCTTGAGCTTAATATGAATGACTTTACCTAACCTTAAAGATTAGTAGGGCATTTGAAAATTCTTGAGCAAGTTATGAAACAAGTGTGGGGATGTGACTAATTCCATATGTAAGTGGTGGTGATGGTGGATAAAAACTAAAAAAAATAAAAATAAAAAATAAAGAGAAGAAAGAAAGAAGTTATTTGATTGATAAAGGAATTGAATAAGGAGTGAGTGATTAATAAAGTATTTATATGTTAGGTGATTGCGGGTCGTTGATTGCTTTATTTACTCGAGTTGTAATTTTGAATGCTCTATTAATTTTTAGGGTTTTAAACTCTCTTACTCCAAAAATAATTCCATACCTTATCCCTTGTAAGACCTGTATTTTGGATGTAAACTTTATGGAATCATGAGTATGGTGAAGTATTTGCAACGTAAAGCATGAACGATGTAAGTCCATGAATTCGATGTTCATACTTATAATATGAGTTTGTGATGTACATACAAGTTTCATTTTATATGAATGTGAAGAAATGGGCTTTTATACGTGATGAATGTGATTAGAACTCAAAATGAGTAGTGCAGCAAATGGAATGAAGTTGCATGAATTGCATAAATAATTGTAATTCCATTTGGCTATGAATTGTATACCTTGGATTATATACAGTATGCACACAAGTTTTAATAAGTATAAGGTATGAATGGATGCCAATTGCAAGCTTCAAAGATGGATGAATGAGAAAATGACCATGGCAGCAAAATGTATGAGTATGAGTTGCTGCAGAAAACTGCAGAAAAATATGGAAATATGAAGGTAAAATCGATCTCATAGGATGAGAGATCGATCTAGAAGAGCAAAAAATGCTCTTATTTGAGCAATGGAACAAGATAGATCGATCTTCAATGGAGCCAGATCGATCTTCTAAACATTCTATAATAAGAAGATCGATTTTGATGCAAACAGATCGATTTCCTTAGCTCTCGAGTTAGAGCAGATCGATCTCCCTTGGAAGCAGATCGATCTCCTTAAACTACTGCTTTCGACAGATCGATCTCAAGCACTCGATAGATCGATCTCATGTATTCAAAATTGGCATGAAAATGAGGGATTTAAGGGGGCAAAATCGATCTCAACCTTCGACAGATCGATCTTATTAAGTAATTTCTATAAATAGGAGCAATGAAATCTGCAAATCACGAAAACAAACCCCCATTTCTTCAATTTTAACCCAAAATCAAATTTATCTCTCTAAAATCAGCCCATTTCTAGTAAGAATTGAAGGGAAGCTATTATATATAAAGTTGTTCAAATTCAAGAGGAGAACAACATAGTTTGAGATCAAACCCTCATTTGTTGGGTTAAAGGAGCAAGGGGCATTTTCATTGGAGCAAAACTAGATTTGGTAAGTTTCTAACACTTCAGCCCCAGTACATTGTCTATTTATTGATTTTGGAGTAGATTGGTGTGAATATTTATGATAGAAACCATCTAGAAAACAATGGAAACTTATAACCTAGATTATGTCTAGTGTGAGAAAATGTGGTTTGGAGGAGCTGATGAATTATGAGTTATACTAAGTTGTTATGGAAGTAATTTCAATGATTTAAGATGATTAAATGAAGCCACATTGTAAGTTTAGAGAAAATTATGAAAATGCGTATGTGAGATGTTGATAAGAGGCCATAGTGAAGAAATTGATGAAATAGGAATACTATGAGCTTAATATCGATTTGATATCGATTGAGTATGGATCAACCGGCCTAAAAGAGTCATTGGACTCGAGATATGAATAGAACAATAAACCAAGGCCTTATGAGAGTTAATGGAGACTATAGGTCGAATTAACTATAGTAGAAGCAAGTGTGTTGTTATGTGAATTAAATTGATGCGATATACGACTTTATGCAGTTTCGAAGAGTTCACGAGATCCAAAGCAGACCGTACTAGTAAGCAGCTCTAAGGAAGTGGAATCATGTGATACGATCTAGACGTATTATCCGCAAGTGCACGAGTCATACAAGTAATAATAAGATTTGAGTCCCGCATTATCGTCCCACAGAGAAGTTGGTTAGCCTAATTAACTACCGGTTAATCTTACCCTAAGTATATTCTAGCAACTTATGAATTTTAAGGGAGTGATCTACATGGCTAACAATACTGAAAATAATAAAAGCTATAAAAGAAAGAAAATAAAACCGAGCTAAAATTACTTACAGTGCTCCGAGCAATTAAGAGCAAAAATCTACAAAAATAATTAAAACCGTTAAAATTAATTAACGCAATTAAAATAAAATGCTAAAATAAAGAAGAAAAATTAATTAAGCTAAAATTGAACAATCCTAAAATGCAATTAAACTACTTAATCAAAATGCAAATTAAACTCACTTAAAAATTAAAGAAATAAAATCCTAGAAAAATTAAGAAAATAACTACAAGCTTAAATGTCTAAAATATTGATTCTACATTACTCCTAATTATATCTAATTACTAATTAAACAGTGAAATCTAACTAATGCATGATAAATATCTTTTGCACGATAAATTCTAAATTAATCCTAATACATGATAACTTAACTAATGCATGATAAAATAAAAATGAACTAAGGACATAATTAAATATAATTCATGAACTAATCAAGCTATTGACTATAACTAATCATGCAACTAAGTTTAGAATTTAACTCCTTAAGCTAACACATTAAATTGAAAGTAGGCTATTCTAAAATGCAAGAAAAATGGATTATTGTGCAAAAGATAAATGCCAAACAAGCCTTAATCAATTGATCAACTAGTCTTGGTCCCGTGTAGAAATGCACTATACACATCTTCTTCAGTTTTGGTGCCCAGGCGTGTCCAGCGGCTTCCTGCTCTGCAACTCTCACCAACACTGCTCTGGTTTCCGTGCACTTCTTCCTTCTCTGCACAACTCCAACACCTCACGTTACCAACCACTTCAACTTCATTTTCTGCCTATGTCGCTGCCTACCCAGACATGCTCTACACATCCTCGACTCCATTCCCTGCAACCATCTGCTGTTTTGTGCTATCTCCAGGTTCACTTCAGGCCACTGTCCAGCTAGTAGGTGCATCCAAGTGCTCTCGATTCCAGATTTGCTTCAGGTGCTACCTATGTGATGCCATGCTAGTGTTGGCTTCAGCTGAAATGAATGTTCTGCTCCAGACCTTGTACCGATGGCTACAGCAACATGTAAAAACGTCCTCAAGCAGCATGCACTGATCAGCTATTGTATGAAATGGAAGAAAAATTATCAAATGGCAAGTCTAAGATAATGAATGAAGTAAGACAGCATTAACACCAGCAGTTAACATGAAAAATGAAGATGAACAACAATGGAAACATAGAACAAGGGATAATAGAGGTAAGCTCTCGGGTTGCTGCTGCTGCTTTGCTCTCGAGTTTCTCACTTGGCTCATGAAATCAAATCAGCTAACCACAACCTTGAGGAACAATGAAAGCTAACGAAAAGAACAAAAAGATAAAACTAATATGGGAACAAATCGAGAGTAAAAAAATATAATGATTTATTAAACAAAGACCTAAGCAAGTTTAGCAAACCGAGAGCTCCATTGAACAATAACAAAACAGAAAACAACTACAAATAGGAAGCAAAACTGAGAGCTATATAAAAAAATAGAGGTTCTTCAAATAAAAACATAAGCAATTTTTTTTATCGAAACCGAGAGCTACACTAGGAGATATAAGCTATGTATATTAAAACTTGAAAAACAAAAGAGCTGATTATAACCAAACCGAGAAGCATGAAAATGACGTTGATTGCCATGAAAAATTATCCAAGACTAGAAAATGAAGAACATAAAAATAGAATGAATAGTAAAAATTAAGGAAGGTGGCTAACGAAAAAGAAGGCTAAAAGAAACAAGGAAAAAAATTCTAAAATTAACTCTAACACTATTCTACCCTAACTTACATAGTTTTTCAATTGCCATCATTTCCTATTTATATACACACTTAGGGGTACAATTGTAATTTTTCATCATAGATGAGTTGGCATTATTTGGTGACTTGTCTTCACACCATTGGCTCCTTGAAAAGATATTTTCATGTCATCTGCCTTCTTGTCCAATTGGATGTGCTAGGTGGCATAGCTCGTGTTGTCCGCGTGGTCCAATCTCGATTTTAGCCCAATTCCAGTCCATTTTCTACCAAAATTTTCAAAATTAATCCGGATTTAATTTATCTGCAAACATGAGAATTATAATTAAATAAAGGGGATAATTAACAAAATAAATTGGGGATTTAAATAATTAATTAGGAAATTAAGCACAAATAATTCTAAAAAAATAGAATTATCACACCCCCAAACTTGAGCTTTTGCTTGTCCTCAAGCAAAACAAAATAATTGTAGGAATGACAAGTACTAAACACAATAATTTTCCCAATATTATCCTCAAAGAAAAAGTACAGACTATGATCTTAAAGACTCACAATTACAATTCCAACATTCAGAATCATTCAATCATAAGTCCTAACCAAATTGGACTCCTCGTGAGTGTGTGAAAAATGTCAAAGTCACTTCACAGTGCATTATCCGGATCAAATTATGCAAACACAGTGAATGCAAAGTCAATGACATGTGATCATTCCCATAAGTTTGCTTTTTGCTTCTCTCCCCACTGATGTAGTCACACTTAATCAAAGATCAATAGGACTTTATTAAACTTGTAATGTAAGGCTGGGGCTAAGGTATGATAAAGTCGATATAGGTTTTATTACCCCTTAACATGCATTACTTCTAGGATCTTAACGTAAGAGTTCAAATCATTTCCCCCAAACTTATTTATTTCACTAAACTTTTTATTCTATTTTCGTATTTTTCTTCTTTCTTCTTTTTTTTTTCATTTTTTTATTACATACTCCTTCATTATCACTTAATACCTATATAGCTCACAATATATCCCAATGACTTTTCATGCTTTTGGGGTAAGGGATAGGAACAGAGTATTTAAGCTACGAAAAAATTTTGCCGAAATATTTTACAGAGAAAAGCTTATTTGGCCCAAATGGGTGACTAGGGGTAAAATATGTACAAGGATGGCTAGAAAGGCTCAAACGATTCAAAGATGACCTAAATCACTTCTCTAATTAAGTGTGATTTAATATTTCACCTCGAGATAAGATCAAACAAATTCTAGAATATGATGCACCAAATCAATTGAACAAATGCAATCCTACGTACACATAAGCTTTCTCTAAATAAATATACCGATTCATGACATGACATGCATAAGATGAGGCAATCACAATCAGAATTAAGACAAATTCAAGAATTCAACTTCATGCTTTTCCTATAATCATGCTTCTCAGTTAATCAAAGTCAGACTAAATCATGGGGTTATATCATCGGAATATGGGAAAACTACATGCTAAGCACAAAATCATCCAAAAATCAAACAATTTAAGCTCATATTATCGAAAATTTTTTGAAAATTCTTTCTCAGATTTTCGAAAAAATTTTGAAATTTTTTTCAATTTTTCACAAAATTGCTCAAGTGATATCCCCTCCCCCAAACTTAAAGTGCACAGTGTCCTCAGTGTGCAGATAATATAAGAATTTAAGCTCAAGGACAGAGTACTCCCCTTTCTGATGATGATGATGAGCAATCGAAAGTTGATTGAAAACATAAGACTAGAAAAGAAATCTACAAAATAAACAAAGAAAGAAATAGCATAAAAGAAAAGAACTGTACAAAAAAGGAAAAAGAAAAATGAAGCTAAGTAGCAGGATCAGAAGTAGGAGGGTCAGCTAAAGTGGTCACAAAATGCTAACGATCAAATCCTACCCCGAAATAATGTTTCAGTCTACCCCCATTAGCCTTAAAGGGTTGCTTTAGAGTCTCATCCATAATTTCAATGGCTCCATGTGGGAATACTTGTGTAATGGTAAAGGGGCCTGACCATCTAGACTTAAGCTTTCCTGGAAACAACTTCAAGCGTGAATTAAATAACAGAACTTGTTGACCAGGCTCGAAGTTCTCTCATTGATTTTCCTATCATGCCATTGCTTAGTCTTTTCCTTGTAGAGCTTGGTATTCTCATAAGCCTGCAACCTAAACTCATCTAACTGATTGAGCTGTAGCAGTCTCTTCTCTCTTACTGTATCTAAATTGAAAGTCAAGTTTTTAAGAGCCCAATAGGCCTTGTGCTTAAGCTCCACTGGTAAATGACAGACCTTATCATAAACAAGCTGATAAGGGGATATTCCTAAAGGTGTTTTGAAGGCTATCCTTTAGGCCCAAAGTGCATCATCTAACCTGATGGACCAGTCCTTCCTACTTGGGTTCACTGTTTTCTCTAATATCCCCTTAATTTCCCTATTAGACAACTCTACTTGGCCACTCGTCTATGGGTGATAAGCTATAGCTACCTTATGTTTGACCCCATATTTCTTTAAAAGCCCATCAAAACTCCGATTGCAAAAGTGGGATCCTCTATCACTGATGATAGCCTTAAGTGTGCCAAATCTTGTGAAAATATTCTTCTTCAAAAACCTTATCACCACCTTGGCATCATTAGTCGGTAAAGCCATTGCTTCAACCTATTTTGACACATAGTCTACAGCCACAAGAATTGAGATTGCCATATGGAGGAACAAAAGGTCCCATGAAGTCAATTCCCTACACATCAAAGAGCTCTACTTCTAAAATATTAGTCAAAGGCATCTCATTTCTTTTGGAAATATTACCTACCCTATGACATCTATCACATTTCAGCACAAAGTAGTGGGCATCCTTAAATAACGTGGGCCAGTAATATCCAGATTGCAAAACCTTGGCAGCTGTCCTTTCTCCTCCAAAGTGCCCTCCATAATCAGAAGAATGATAATGTTTAAGTATATCTTCTACTTCTTCCATGGGGACACACCTCCTCAAAATATGATCTTTACATTGCTTGTACAGGAAGGGTTCATCCCAAACATAATACTTGACATCACTCAAAAACTTTTTCCTTTGCTGGGCAATCAAATCGGTGGCATCACATTGCTCACCAGATAATTCACAAAATCAGCGTACCAGGGCAATTTGGAATGCCCGAAAGTAAATAACTGCTCATTAGGAAAGGACTCATTAATAGTTGTACCATCTTCTTTGAGTCCACTCTCCAATCTAGATAGATGGTCAGCAACCTGATTCTCCGTTCCTTTCTTATCCCTAATCTCCAAGTCAAACTCCTATAGTAGGAGGATCCATCTAATCAGTCGAGGCTTTACATCCTCCTTGGAGACTAAGTACTTAATGGCAGCATGATCAGTATAAACTATTACCTTAGTACCAATGAGATAGGAGTGAAACTTATCAAAAGCAAATACTACAGCTAACAACTCCTTTTCGGTAGTAGCATAGTTCAACTGGGCCTCATTTAGAGTTTTGCTTGCATAATAGTAGCATAAAAGACTCTTCCTTTTCTTTGTCCTAGTACAGCCCCAACAGCCTAATCACTTGCATCACACATAAGCTCAAAGGGTAAACTCCAATCTGGAGCTATGATTACAGTCATTGTAACTAATTTTTCCTTCAAAGTCTTAAATACTCCTAAGCATCGTTCATCAAAGCAAAATGAAGTGTCTTTCTCAAGGAGATTACATAAAGGCTTAGATATCTGAGAAAAATCCTTAATGACCTTCTGTAAAATCTTGCATGGCCCAGAAAACTTCGAATTCCTTTTACAGTGGTAGGGGGAGGTAACTTCTCAATGATTTCTACCTTAGCCTTATCCACTTCTATCCCCCTAGCAGAAATTGTGTGCCCAAGTACTATACCATCTTTCACCATAAAGTGGCATTTCTCCCAATTAAGCACTAAGTTAGTTTCTTCACATCTCCTCAGTACTAGTGCCAAATTATGCAAACATAAATAAAAGCTATCCCCAAATACTGAGAAATCGTCTATGAAAACCTCAAGAAAATCCTTCACCATATCATGAAATATAGCCATCATGCAATGCTGGAATGTAGCAGGTGCATTGCATAGGCCAAAAGGCATTCTTCTAAAAGCAAAGGTCCCATAGGGACAGGTGAAGGTAGTCTTTTCTTGGTCTTTTGGGGCTATAGCTATCTGATTGTACCCAGAGTATCCATCCAGCAAGCAATAAAATTCATGACCAGCTAATCGATCTAACATTTGGTCAATGAAGGGCAAAGGGAAGTGGTCTTTCCTAGTGGCCTTGTTGAGTTTCCTATAGTCCATGCATACTCGCAAACCAATGACAGTCCTAATGGGGATGAGCTCATTATTTTCATTTTCGATCATTGTCATCCCTTCCTTTTTAGGGACACATTGTACTGGGCTCACCCAGGCACTGTCAAAAATGGGATAGATGATCCCTGCATCTAACCACTTAATGATCTCCTTCTTGATAACTTCTTTCATTACATGGTTCAATCGACGCTGGTGCTCTATGGATGACCTATACCCCTCCTCCAATAGTATCTTATGCATACAGACTGAGGGACTAACACCTTTAAGATCAGAGATAGACTAACCTATAGCCTTCTAATGCTCTCTTAAAACTTGTAGTAATTTCTCTTCCTGATCACTAGAGAGAGCAGCAGACACTATTACTGGTCGAGTGGAGATTCACCTAACTAAGCATACCTAAGGTGCGAGGGTAAAGGTTTGAGCTCTAATGCTGGAGGATTAATGGTGGATGGAGAGATATTTGAAGTTGGAATAGATGAAGGATATAACATCTCAAATTGGGCAATTTCCTCAAAAGGAGTGACCTTTAATAATTGTAAAGCTTCATAGAACTCATCATCATCTTCACTGTATTCTTTAAGCTCAACAGATTTCACTAAAGAGGCTTCTAGAGGGTTCAAAGGATGAGTTTTAGCAAACTCCTCAGTGATGTCTTTATAGACTAAATCCATCCTAAAACAATCATGAGAGTCATCAGGGAATCTTAGAGATTTGAACACATTAAACTTGACTTCCTGATCTTGAACTCTCATTGTTAACTCCCCCTTTTGTACATCAATTAAAGTTCTACCAGTCGCTAGGAAAGGTCTGCCTAATATAACGGGGACTTCCCTGTCTTCCTCCATGTCTAGTACAATAAAATCTGTAGGGAAAATAAACTTATCCACCTTTACTAAGACATCCTCAATAACCCCATTCAGATATTTACTTGATCGATCAGCCAACTGGAGGGTCACTGTAGTGGGCTTAGCGTCCCCTATTCCTAACTTCTGATAGATAGACAAAGGCATTAGATTTATACTAGCTCTTAAATCGCACAGGGCTCTACCAAAGAATAAATTTCTAATAGTGCACGGTATGGTAAAACTCCCGGGATCCTTAAGCTTGGGGGTAATCTCCTCTGGATAATGGCGCTACATTCCTCTGTTAAGGCCACCGTCTCATAATCTTCTAATCTTCTTTTCCTAGAGAGGATGTCTTTCATAAACTTCACATAGCTTGGCATTTGCTCTAAGGCATCTGCGAAGAGAATGTTGATGTGAAGTTTCTTAAAAACCTTAAGGAATTTTGCAAATTGTTGGTCCAGTTTTTTATTTTAAAACCTCTGAGGAAAAGGAATTGGCGGTCTAACAGGAGGGGATGTAGTTGAAACGTTTGTTGCATCAGAGGATAAAGAAGGTTGGGACAAAGAAACAGGTACAGGTGAAGAATTGCCTGGCTTTGTTTCCGTTGCAGCTTGATCTTTTGACTCTTGCTCCTTTTGAGCTGCTTCGGTAGAACCTATGGGTTTTTCAAGTATGGGCTTGTCAGGTTTGGACTTAACTGGTGGATTTACTAGCTCTCTGCCACTCCTAAGGGTGATGGCTTTCACATTTTCCTTACCTTCCCTTTGCCTAACAGGATTGGCTTCAGTGTTACTAGGAAGGGTCCCTTGAGGACGTTGACTAAGAGCGTTTGCTATTTATCCCACCTGAACCCCTAGGTTTTTAATTGAAACTGCTTGATTTTGCAAGATCGTTGTGAACATTTCCTCAAGCGAAGGCTTCTTTTCAGTTGTTGATAAGTACTGGGGTTGTGGTGGTGGTGGATGGAAGTGGGATGGATGGGAATGATTAGGTGGATGATATAGATACTGAGGTGGTGGGTGGTGAGGAAATTGATGTTGTGGTGGTACCTAAATCGGTGGAGCTTGAAAACTAGGGGGTCCTACTACTCTAGAGTTAGAAGTTTGCCCTTTGTTTTGGCTCTAAGAAAAGTGGTTCCTCCACCCTAGATTATAGGTGTTTGAAAAAGGGTTGTTCTGTTGCTTAGGGGTGCAACATACTGAACCGATTCTAAGTTAAGTGGACACCTATCTACAGCATGGGTACCACTACATAGATCACAAGAGAGAAAAGGACTTTAGATAGAAAACATAGGGTTAGCATTAGTGGAAGGATTATGTTGGGTACTGAGCGACTTTACCTTCTTCGTAAGGTTAGCGATTTGAAAGGTTAAGGTAGACAGTGTGTCGAGCTCATAAATACCCGTCGACTTCTTTGACAATTGTCTCTCCGAGGACCATTGATAGTTGTTAGCCGCCATCTTATCTAAGAGCTCATAAGCTTCCTCATCTGTTTTGCACATCAGGGCTCCACCCGCAGTAGTATCCACGATGGTCCTATTTGGGCTTGTAAGTCTGTTACAGAAAGTTTGGACTTGTAGCCATAAAGGTAGGCCATGGTGAGGGCACTTCCTAAGAAGCTCCTTATATCGTTCCCATGCTTTGTAAAGAGATTCAGAGTCTAACTGAGCAAAGGAAGATATATCACTACGTAGTTTGGCCATTTTAGAGGGAGGGAAAAACTTGGCTAGAAATTGATGGGCTAACTCATCCCATGTAGAAATGGATACTGGAGGCAAGGAGGTTAACCAGTGTCGCGCCCTATCCCTAAGTGAGAAGGGGAATAGTTTAAGTCTAAGCGTAGCATTAGATAATCCATTGTTCTTGAACGTGTTGCACAAGTCCAGGAATTGCCCAAGGTGAGCATGTGGATCATCGTGCGAAAGCCCACTGAACTGTAAAGAGGTCTGGATCATCTAGAGAATGGAAGGCTTAATTTCAAAATTGTCAGTAGGGACAGCTGGTGGCCTAATGCCGGTATAATATCCTCCAATCGTCGTCACCGCATAATCTCCAATGGTCCTAATTTCCCTATTTTTTGCCATGGTGTTTTGTAGCGGAGCTATAAATTTCCTAGAATCCTTTCTAATTTTCCTTAGAGTTCGTTCAATTTCAGGATCTAGAGGAAAGCAATCATAACTCTTAGCTCTACGCATGCAAACATCTAAAAGTCCTCAAAAAAATTTTTAAGTTTTTTTTTTAAAAATTTTCAATTTTTTTATATGAGAGAGAAAATGAAATAATCTAGATTAAAGCCCTAAATATTTACAACCTAAATATTTACAAGCTAGAATTACACCTAAGCATAATTTCACCGAGATTAATTAAGGACTAACTAAAACTTCCCCGCCAACGGCACCAAAAACTTGATACGATCTAGACGTATTATCCGCAAGTGCACGGGTCGTACAAGTAATAATAGGTTTTGAGTCCCGGATTATCGTCCCACAGGGAACTTGGTTAGCCTAATTAACTACCGGTTAATCTTACCCTAAGTATATTCTAGCAACTTATGAATTTTAAGGGAGTGATCTACATGGCTAACAATACTGAAAATAATAAAAATTATAAAATAAAGAAAATAAAACTGAGCTAAAATTACTTACAGTGCTCTGAGCAATTAAGAGCAAAAACCTACAAAAATAATTAAAACAGTTAAAATTAATTAATGCAATTAAAATAAAATGCTAAAATAAAGAAGCAAAATTAATTAAGCTAAAATTGAACAATCCTAAAATGCAATTAAACTACTTAATCAAAATGCAAATTAAACTAACTTAAAAATTAAAGAAATAAAATCCTAGAAAAATTAAGAAAATAACTACAAGCCTAAATGTCTAAAATATTAATTCTACATTACTCCTAATTATATCTAATTACTGATTAAACAATGAAATCTAACTAATGCATGATAAATATCTTTTGCATGATAAATTCTAAATTAATCCTAATGCATGATAACTTAACTAATGTATGATAAAATAGAAATGAACTAAGTACATAATTAAATATAATTCATGAACTAATCAAGCTATTGACTATAACTAATCATGCAACTAATTTTAGAATTTAACTCCTTAAGCTAACACATTAAATTGAAAGTAGGCTATTCTAAAATGCAAGAAAAATGGATTATTGTGCAAAAGATAAATGCCAAACAAGCCTTAATCAATTGATCAACTAGTCTCGGTTCCGTGTAGAAATGCACTGTACACGTCTTCTTCAGTTTTGGTGCCCAGGCGTGTCCAGCTGCTTCCTGCTTTGCAACTCTCACCAACTCTACTCTCGGTTCCGTGCACTTCTTCCTTCTTTGCACAACTCCAACACCTCACGTTACCAACCACTTCAGCTTCATTTTCTGTCCATGCCGCTGCCGACCCAAACATGCTCTACACGTCCTCGGCTCCATTCCCTGCAACCATCTGCTATTTTGTGCTGTCTCCAGGTTCAGCTCCAGGCCACTGTCCATCTAGCAGGTGCATCCAAGTGCTCTCAGTTCCAGATTTGCTTCAGGTGCTACCTATGTGATGCCATGCTAGTGTCGGCTTCAACTGAAATGAATGTTATGCTTTAGACCTTGTACCGATGGCCGCAACAACATGTAAAAACGTCCTCAAGTAGCATGCACCGATCAACTATTGTATGAAATGGAAGAAAAATTATCAAATGGCAAGTCTAAGACAATGAATGAAGTAAGACAGCATTAACACCAGCAGTTAACATGAAAAATGAAGATGAACAGTAATGGAAACATAGAACAGGGGATAACAGAGGTAAGCTCTCGGGTTGCTGTTGCTGCTGCTTTGCTCTCGGGTTTCTCAGTTGGCTCATGAAATCAAATCAGCTAACCACAACCTTGAGCAACAATGAAAGCTAACAAAAAGAACAAAAAAATAAAACCAATATGGGAACAAACCGAGAGTAAAAAAAATTTAATGATTTATCAAACAAAGACATAAGCAAGTTTAGCAAACCGAGAGCTCCATTGAACAATAATAAAACACAAAACAACTACAAATAGGAAGCATAACCGAGAGCTATATAAAAAAATAGAAGTTCTTCAAATAAAAACATAAGCAAATTTTTTTTATGAAAACCGAGAGATACACTGGGAGATATAAGCTATGTCTATTAAAACTTGAAAAACAAAAGAGCTGATTATAACCAAACCAAGAAGCATGAAAATGATGTTGATTGCCATGAAAAATTATCCAAGACTAGAAAATGAAGAACATAAAAATGGAATGAACAATAAAAATTAAGGATGGTGGCTAATAGAAAAGAAGGCTAAAAGAAACAAGGAAAAAAATTCTAAAATTAACTCTAACACTATTCTACCCTAACTTACATAGTTTTTCAATTGCCATCCTTTCCTATTTATACACACGCTTAGGGGTACAATTGTAATTTTTCCATCCTAGATGAGTTGGCATTGCTTGGCCATTTGTCTTCGCACCATTGGCTCCTTAGAAAGATTTATCCATGTCATCTATCTTCTTATCCAATTGGATGTGCTAGGTGGCATGGCTCGTGTTATCCGCGTGGTCCAATCTCAATTTTAGCCGAATTCCAGTCCATTTTCTACTGAAAATTTTCTAAATTTATCCGGATTTAATTTATCTATAAACATGAGAATTATAATTAAATAAAAAGGATAATTAACAAAATAAATTAGGGATTTAAATAATTAATTAGGAAATTAAACACAAATAATTCTAAAAAAATAAAATTATCACACCCCCAAACTTGAGCTTTTGCTTGTCCTTAAGCAAAACAAAATAATTGTAGGAATGACAAGTACTAAACACAATAATTTTCCCAATATTATCTTAAAAAAAAGTACAGACTATGATCTTAAAGACTCACAATTACAAGTCCAACATTCAGAATCATTCAATCATAAGTCCTAACCCAAATTGGACTCCTCGTGAGTGTGTGAAAAATGTCAAAGTCACTTCACAGTACATTATCCGGATAAGATTATGCAAACACATTACTTTATTTTGAGCAAAATTAACGAATAGGCTGTCAATTGTTTGAATGATTTTGTGAAATAGCGCATGTGAAGTGCTAAACATGATTTAAGATACTTTGATTGTGAATGAGCCGCCTATTGTATTTATGTGGTTTGAATCGTACTAGAGCCTAGTTAGCATGGGATTTTGATGCTTTCTCTTATATGAATAGTGCTGGAGCTCAACTTGCACATTGATTTGATTGTGATGATGTTTTATAAATCGTACTGGAGCTTCTGCTCATACGTAGACTACGAGTGGTTTTCTTGTGCATATAACCGTACTGGAGCTATGCTCGTACGTGGTTTTTCAGGTTTTATTCATAAATGTCGTGCTAGAGCGTTGCTCATACGAAGTGGTTTAGTTATGATGTATGAACTGTGTTAGAGCTTTGCTCCGACAAATTTTCACACTGTGGTACGTAGGATACCGTGGAAGTTGGTAAGATCCTCAAGCCAGAGAGGGCAGTGAGGCTTTGTTCAGTGGGGAGGCTCTCTTACGGTAAGATCCTCAAGCCAGAGAGGGTGGGGAGGCTCTCTTTGTGTAAGACCCTCAAGCACAACATCCTCAAGCCAGAGAGGGCGGGGAGGCTTTATTCTACAGGGAGGCTCTCTTACATTGATACGGAAAACTCCACGTGCACTTAAGACAATGGATTTTGATATTACTTAGTACCACATGATTTTGATACATAAGTGTAAATGTGATTGTCCAGGGTAGACCCGAGAGAGGGGTCGAGCCCTGCGAGATTTGTGATTTAAAGAAATGATAATTTGATTTATAATGAGATGTGATGTGATTTGAAAAGGATGTTTCTTAGATGAATTTCCCTTTTTGGTCATGAGATTTAATGAGTTTAGCATGAGATGATTTTACATGTTGATATTTCCATGTTTTATGCCTATTTACATGATTTTCAAAACATGATATATGTATATACATGTGGCATCATTTTATTTCCTCATGCTCCGATTATAAATGATTTTTATCATAACATTATCAGCATGTAGATAGAGTAGTTATCTATCATGCTTGGATTATTGCCTTACTGAGCGTGTGGTTGCTCATCCCTCTCTATTTCCGCTCTACAGAGCGTGCATAGTGGCCCAGGGAGGACTGAGGCGTTTTGTTGAGTTGTCCTCTGCATCTCCATCACCTAGATGTATATACACAGAGATTCTTTTTGTATCTAAACAATGTAAGAGCAGAGTGATCATTGAAATTGTAATATGGGGGATGTAAATGTTAGAAAGTGTGTCGTGTATGAACATGTGTTATAATTCTTAAATATATGACATTTCTTTTGATTAATTGGAAAATGGATGGTTAGGAATGATTATTACTGCCTCACAGCCCAACTGTGTATTGGTGAGGATGTTCACGATCGGGTAAGGAAAAAGAAAAACGCGAAAAAAATGGTAGTGATTTTTAGACGAATTGGATAAATAGGGTCGTGACAGAAATTGGTATCAGAGCCGTGTTGGCCTAATGTGAATCAGTAATAAAACGTAGAGAAAGTACATGTAAGACCCGATTTTTATCGTAAGAGCAAATGAAATGAATAGAAATTTTTGAGAGCATTGAAAAATGCAAAAGGATTGAAATGGTATTCCCGAACATGTGCAAGGTTAAAACGGTCAAAAGATCAAAACCCAGTATAAAGTCGATAAGAAAATTTAATTAAAAATATGGATTTGAGAAATCTTGATCAATAACGAAGAAATAATTAAATTTCGAGATAAATTGATCAAGATATGAATTTATTGGAATAAACAAAAATTTTTACCTCGAGAAATTATCCCGAAAATAATTAAAAAAATATACTGAAAAGCCGAAATAAGACCAATAAATTCATTCAGTGATTAAATGAATAAAATATAATTTTTTTTAGATATTTGTTGATTTTTAATATATTTTAATGATTAAAATAATATAAAAAATAAATTATAAATAAATAAATAAATAAAATTAAAAAAATGGAAAATCGCAGAAGGAAAGAAGAAGGCCGATGCCTTCTGCGGTAGCGGCTGGGGCCACCGACGACTGGGATCCACCGAGAGAGCCCAGCCAAAAGGCGACCGACCCCTTACAAGCCACCGGCACCAACAAAAACCGACGAACAGCGGTCGACGAAAGGAAAAGAGCAAGCCGAGAAGAGAAAGGGATAAATCCGGTGATCGACGCCGATCTGGGCCCAACCACCACCAGCCGAGTGTTCCCCAGGCGCAGGCGGCGTGATTGGTGGCAGCATCGGTCGGTGGGACGACGGCTACCACCGAAAAACGGTGAGGGAAGAAAAGGCGCCGTCGGCGGAAGGGAGAAGAGTCGGACCGGCCACTTTTCGACCACCTCGGGCGAAACTGACCCCAAACCCGAGCTTCGGACGACCCAGCGAAGCTGTTGAAGGTCGAAACCGGTGGAGAATCGGCCGGTGAAGCCTTGAGTCGGCCTAACTGAACTGAACCTGCTAGACCGAACCGGTCTGAACCGAGTTGAACAGGGCTGAACCGGTTCAGCCAAAAAGAAAAGGAAAAAAAAAGAAAAATAGAAAAATTGAAAATAATTTCAGTGATGCAATCGAGTTATGGGTAAGTCAATAAGCGGTCGAAATTGGCCGATTTAAATTTTGAAATATTAGATTTGATTAATATTCGACTGGATGTGTACCCGAAAAAATATTTAATTGTGTAGCTCGACAATTGACGTCAAACGAGTACTCGAGTCAGCCTCGATTTGCATACTATCATGGAATCTCAAGTACGTAACCCTTATTTATGATAATATTACATCGTTATGCGTGTTAAAAATTACCGCATAAATTACGGAGTTAATTTTCGCACGAAATGAATTATATCTTGGAAATTGGGATAAATTGTCGTAAATAATTCATAAGCTATTCGAGAATTTAGAATGAGGCTCAATAAACACTGATGGACCCAATGAGCCCAATAGGCCTCGATAATGTAAATAGTAAGTGGAAAACGAGATTAAAGCCGATTAAGGCCCATTATGGTACAATCGGGTCCAATATGGATAAACGTGCCCAATGATTTAAATTAAGCCCCAAAAATATGAAATACAATTAATTGTATTGTATTTGACCTGATGTATATTTATACGTAGTTCTGGAGATTTGATTGAGAGCAAATTGGACTGCATGACGAGACATCAGTGGAAAGGTCAGACTGTATAGAAAAATGATATAAGGGAATTGTGTGAGTAGCTAGAGGTAGCTACGCATATTTTAATAGTTTTTGTATACATTGAATATGTATGTATACACTGAATACGTATAAAGGTCCTAGAAAGAAATTAATGATTTTAAGGACTCGAAATAGGAAAAGGCTATTTTACCCCTATTGAGGGAAATTCACCTAAGGATGGTGAAAGCATGACATGCATTAAATGTATGATTTAAGGAATTTTTCGATTTAAGGAATTTTCTTGGTTTTTAAACAAAGAAAATCGATAGATTGGCCAGTATTTGCATAAATTTCACAATATAACACTACGTAAGTGTTATTAAGATTTAAATGAAAATTATTTGGAAAATGGGCTAACTATCAAGTTTATATGGAAACAGATAGTGCTGGCACATAGCTCGCACTATATCTATGTTTGTGAGTGTACATAAATGTGCTTGAGCGGTTGCTCGCACTAACTTGTGTGACATCATATGCATGAAATTTGCTAGAGCGGTTGCTCGCACTAATTTTTATTAGTTAGAAATGCATGAAAGGCATTGGAGTCTACCTCGCACCATGTTTTGATTGTTTTGACGGTTTTGACGATTTTGACTGTTTTGATTGATATGCATAAAAAAGTGCTAGAGAGATTGCTCGCACTAGTTTTAATGATTTGACATGCATGAGAGGTGCTGGAGCTCAGCTCGCATCCTGTTTTGATATGATAATTGCATAAAAGCCGTGCTTGAGTGTAACTCGCATGAGATTTGATTTATTTATGTATAAAGCCGTGCTATAGTGTAACTCGCACGAGATTTGATTTATTGATGCATAACACCGTGCTGGAGCTTTCTCACACGAAGTTTTTTATGGATTTATAACTCATTACTAGAGTGCTACTCGTACGCAGGTTTTATTGATTTTTATGAAACCGTGCTAGAGCTTCGCTTGCATGAGATTTTTAGATATCATGAATATGCATGGAGCCGTGCTAAAGCTTCGCTCGCATAGGGATTTATGTGACATGCATATAGCCATGTTGGAGCATCCTGTAGACTGTGTTACAGTGAGATAATACGCCCGCACGTGCATACTGAGACAGAGATGATATGGGTGGATAAGACCTATTGCAGGCACCCCTGACTGCGCTTGGGTTCACAGAGTACATTGTACCGTGTATGTCATACGGAGTACGCTGTACCGTGGGGATTGTTGGAGTGAAGTGGCATTAGCCACGAGGCAGCAAGCCTTGCCCTCGCAATCTTGATGTTATGCTGTTTTGGCGGGTAAGACCGACCCACCTCCCGTTTCAGGTGTGATACCCCGCACACTAGGTACTGTGTAGCCAGGGATCACTAGGTTATGGCCATAGTCCTTGATGTTACTGATATAGTCACCTACTTGTCTCACATGATATAACTTGTGGTCTCGATAGACTAGGGTAGACTTGAGGAGGGGTCAGGCCCTCGATTTTATGACTTTCTACTATGCTGATAGATGTTTTTAGAGGATTTTATGATATGTGACCCTAAAAGAAGGGTGATTTTATAACATAATTTTATAATGAATTTTTAATGAGTTTGAAATTGATTTATGAGATGATTGACCCGGAGGGGTTATTTTATACTGAGATTTAATGCAATAGCATGATGAGTTTTCCATGCGTTAATGATAAATTCATGAAAAGAATTGTTTCTCATGATTTGTTTTACATGGCATGAAATGATGCATGATCTTGATTTACCTCATGCTAAGTATGATTTAATGATGTCACATAAAATGCCTTTGATACTTGGATTACATGATTTCTATATACACAAATTGTCACACCCCACTTTCAGGTGTCCTTTATCCATACTTACTCTACTACGGTTGGGCTGTGAGGCGATGTAATTACTAAAATTCATATATTTACAGCGAAAAATTTAAAACTTTTATTCACACTCCCAGGTGTGTGTAGATATACAAAATCAATTGTATAAATACAATGTGCTTACATATCATCCCTATAAAACTATTTACAATTCCCCGATATAACTGTGCGATACAATATATTAGATACAAAATACTCATGTGTATACAAATCTTATACCTTTGCGGATTATAGGAGCTGTTCAATACAAAAGATCTAGAGACCACCACTCTCCTACTTCTCAATACCTAGAGGGGGAAAATAGTGGGATGAGCAAACCACAGCTCAGTAAGGAAATGAATGCTAGCAGGTAGATATCGTACTACCTACATAGCCCATGCATGTATAAACCAAAACCATGTTTTCATTATAAATGGAAATATCATACGAAAATTGCATTTAAACATATATTTCTCAATAGCATTTTCGTGTAAATCAAATATATCAAGCTTCCATTTAAAACATGCTCATAAATAGTGCCCTCATGACACAAATGTGAAATAAGAGATTCATCAAAAACAGAAATCTCTTCTTTTTTTTTTTAAATCACTCTTTTCCTCAAATCTCTTTTTTTTCTGAGATTGTCTCTGTTTCTCGACTCTCTGAGACAGACATGGAATTTTGGCAATCAAATATCCACGACATATGGCCATAGTCAGTGATCCTAGGCCTCACTGATCAGGTGTGCACAGGGCATCACTTGGCCTGAAGGGGGATGGGTCAGTCTTAACCTCCGGCTTATCTCAATCAACCTCATTTCCTCATAAACTCACGGTAAAAGGTACACCATGTGTCATCTACGCGATACTCGTACTCACATGCACCCAGCACGGTACATAGTATACCAACGGATGACTACATAGTACTATGTACGACCTTGGACCCAAGTCCATACTCCAACTCCGATGGAATTTTCATCCTGAACCATGTCTCATATACCAGGCGAGCATGCAGCGTGACACACAGTCATCACAAGGCTCCAACGCGGTACGATTTATCGTTAAGGCCCAGCCCGTTCAAATGGTCGTCGGTTGGCATCACCTTGGGTCCCAAACCCCCAGGTTTACTCAACTCAATAAAACAGGTGCGAGCAAAGCTCCCGCACTTTCTCAAAACCATTGTGCGAGTTAAACCCCAGCACGACACATCAAAAGCATATAAACAAGTGCGAGCTAACACTCCAGCACATAGTCAAAGTCATTAAAACGGGTGTGAGCTAGAGCTTCAACACCAAATCTCATCTCAAACCTGATAGATGGCTATTTTCTCTTTTTGAAAATCAAAACATGTTTATTTATGTCGTATGCCTCTTCATGCTAAAACATATAAATTTAGCCAACCTATCATCAGCATTTCTCAATCATTAATATCAATATAAAATTGAGAAAAACATTGAAAACATGCATATCATGCTATTTCCTTACCCTATCCCATTTCTCAATACATATATACATCATAGTACTTTTCATGCTCCCATATCATTTTATAGAATTATAGTATCGTACTAATTCTAGAGATATATCTACGAAATTATCGTAAAATATGCACGAACATCTCTATAGATAATGCACAGTCCCTTACCTCAATTTACTTGTGTGCAATTGTCCTCCTTTATGCTTCTCGCATTCTTATCTCGACTTGTTCTGGTGTATCGTCGGGAACTGCAATTCACCCATCAAGCACTTGAGTTAACTTTTCTAACTCTTTTTCAACTAAGCATTTATCCAATGCCTTAAATATACATTTTACCCCTTGTGGTAAATCTCCATTTTATCTAATAACAACACCTTAAAAATCATACCACAACACTATTATTAACTTCCTTATATCCCATTCATCATTAATCTTATCACATTTCACTTTCTCACACTAGACGATTTCTAGGTCATGGTGGATTCATTTCTTCTTAAGTAGTCTCTACCCTTTCTATGCAAACCAAACAACTCCAAAATCAATATCTACACCGTGTACTTGAGTTATTTCATTTAGAAACTCACCTAGCTTGATTTCCTCTTTACTCCAATGGAAATGCACCTTTGATCCTTCAATCCAACAAGTGGGGAAATGCCTCCAAACTATGTTGTTCTTCTCTTTGATGTGAACAACTTTATCTTTAATAGCTTTCCCTTAAATCTTACTGAAAATGGCTGGATTTAGGAGCGAGAAAGCTAGTTTTTTGAGTTAAAATGAAAAGAAATGGTTTGTCCCAAAATCTGCAGATTCAACTGCTCCTATTTATAGATTCAACTTGATGAGATCGATCTGGTCCTCTAAAAATCCCTCTCTTCCAAGACATTTTGAAGGCAGGAGATCGATCTGTCAAGGCTTGAGATCGATCTGCTGTTAAACAGAAGCTTAAGAAGATCGATCTGGTCTTAGGGGAGATCGATCTGCTTCCAACCCGAGAGCTAAGGAGATTGATCTAACTCCCTTGGAGTTCGATCTGCTCTATTCCATTTCTCAAATAAGAGCATTCAGGCTCTTCCAGATCGATCTCTCATCCTATGAGATCGATCTGACCCTCATATTTCCAGATTTTTTACAGTTTTTTCTGCAACAACTTCATTCAAAGCCTCCTCAATTTGCTTCCATAGTCATTTCCTCATTCGATTATCTTTAAGACTTGAAAATGACATCCATCCATACCTTGTACACGTTAAAACTTGTTTGTAATCTTCGTATAACCTAAGATACATGATATTAACCAAACCGAAGTGCATACTCATGCAAATCTACATTCCTCTTACCACACTACTCATGTTCCATTTTACTCACATTCTTCACATGTTTAAGTCAATTTCTTCACATTCATATATATTGTAACTTGTACGTACATTCACAACTCCTATTACATGTGTGTACCTTAAACCTATAGACTTACATTACATATAATTCACATTGCAAGTATATCACCATACTTATGAATCCATTTGCATGTATGTATATATATAAGGTTAAACCTATACGGGGTCTCACATTCTCCCCCACTTAGAAAATTTGGTCCTCCAAATTTGAACCAATCATTCTGCGAATAACTCAGAATGCTTCTCCTGCATCAAACTCTCCAATTCCCATGTGGCCTCTTCCAAGGTGTGATGTTGCCATAAAACCTTAACCAATGAAATCATCTTGTTCTGCAACACCTTCTCTCTTCTGTCCAATATCTGGATCGGTCTCTCGACATACGGCATATCCTCCTTGAGCTCCAACGGCTCATAGCTAATTACATGTGTCAGATCCGGGTAATACTTCCGAAGCATAGAGACATGGAAGACATTGTGGACTTTCGCTAGCTCAGGTGGCAAGGCTAGCTTATATGCTCCATCTCCCACTCTATCTAAAATCTCGAAGGGACCAATGTAACAAGGACTTAATTTTCCTTTCTTCCCAGACCTCGTTATTCCCTTAGAAGGAGATACTCTAAAAAATATGGACTCATCAACGTTAAACTCAAGTGGTCTCTATCTCCTGTCAGCGTAGCTCTTTTGTCGACTTTGAGCTGTTCGTAACCTCTTGCATATTATCTGAACATCTTCGGAGGCTTGTTTAACCAAATCGGGAGCGAGCAACTGTCTATCACCAACTTCTTCCTAACCAATGGGCGATCGGCATCTACGACCGTATAGTGCCTCATAAAGGGCCATACCAATACTTGAGTGATAACTGTTATTGTAGCCAAACTCAATCAATGGCAAGTGATCATCCCATGAGCCTTTAAAATTCAACACACATGGTCTCAACATATCCTCCAGGGTCTGTATAGTCCTCTCTGATTGACCATCTGTCTGAGGATGAAAAGCGGTGCTAAAACTCAACTGGGTTCCCATTACTTCCTTAAAATGTCACCAAAAGTGGGAAGTGAAGTGGGCATCCCGATCAGAAACAACACTCACTAGGACTCTATGCAACCTCACTATTTTCCGCACATACAAGTTCGCCAGTGCACTCAATGTATCTGTAGATTTCATGGCTAAAAAGTGTACCGATTTCATTAACCGATCTACTATCACCCATATAGCATCATGGTTCTTACAGGTTCTCGATAACCCCATCACGAAGTCCATGGTGACAAGCTCCCGCTTCCATGTCGGTATTGATAGAGGTTGTAGTAATCCTCGGGGTTTCTGATGTTCGACTTTTACTTGCTGACAAATGAGACATCTAGCGACATACTTAGCTATGTCTCTCTTCATTCCAGACCACCAATACACCTTTCGGAGATCTTGGTACATTTTATTACTCCCCGGGTGTACTGTATATCTCGATGAGTGAGCCTCTGATAATATCAACTTCCTCAGCTCTGAATCTTTAGGAACACATACTCTATCTCCAAACCTTAGTACTCCATCTGAACTCAATACAAATTCTGTACCCTTCCCTTTCTGAATTTGGTTACTCATATCAATACACCATTGATCAATTTGTCGGGCTTGCCAGATTCTCTCAATCAACTCTGGTTCTAACCTCAAGCTAGCAATAATCCCATAGCTGCCAATCTCAAGTAGGGTCATATCCAGACTAAGGTTTGTGAATTGTTCCAATAACTCGTGCTCTCTAACCATCATATGTGATACCAACCCGAGACTCTTTCTACTCAATGCATCGGCAACCACATTTACCTTCCCCGGGTGGTACAAAATCTCATAATCATAGTCCTTGAGGAGTTCTAACCACCTTCTCTGTCTCATATTTAACTCCTTCTGTGAGAATAGATACTTCAGACTCTTATGATCTGTAAAGATCTGAAATCTCTCGCCATACAAGTAGTGGCACCATATCTTCAATGCGAATACTAAGGCCGCCAACTCCAAATCGTGAGTGGGGTAGTTCTTCTCATGATCTTTCAGCTGTCTAGATCCATAAGCTACTACCCTTCCATCTTGCATCAAAACACAACCTAGTCCTTGATGCGAAGCATCTGTATACACCAAGTAGTTTCCTGAACTGTTAGGGATGATAAGAACTGGTGCAGTGGTTAATCTGCACTTAAGTTCCTGAAAGCTCATCTCACAAGCTTTGTCCCATATAAACTCCACACTCTTCCTCGTAAGATGTGTCAATGGAGAAGCCAATTTAGAGAAATCCTCTACAAATCTCCTGTAGTAACCAGCTATACCCAAAAAGCTTCTGATCTCTGTAACTGTCCTGGGCTATTCCTACTGAACAACGACCTCGATCTTGGATGGATCTACAGACACCCCATCCTTCGATACAACATGCCCTAAAAAGGAAATCTGCTCTAGCCATAAGTCACATTTACTAAGCTTGGTATATAACCTTTTCTCTCGGAGGGTCTGCAACATAATCCTCAAGTGCTGCTCATGCTCTTCTCTGAATGTTGAATACACCAATATATCATCAATGAAAACAATCACGAACTGGTCCAAGTATGGCTATACTTCATTCATTAGAGCCATAAAAGCTGCTGGCGCATTGGTCAACTCGAAAGGCATCACTAGGAATTTGTAATGGCCATAGCATGTGCAAAATGCTGTCTTGGGCATATCGTCCTTCTGAATCTTCAATTGATGATACCCAAACGTCAGATCATCTTGGAAAAGATCTGTGCTCCCCGAAGCTAATCTTATAAATCATCAATGCGCGATAATGGATATTTATTCTTGATGGTAGCCTTGTTCAGCATTCGATAGTCAATACACAACCTGAGGCTTTCATCTCTCTTCTTCACAAATAATACCTGAGCTCCCCATGGTGAGACGCTCTGTATTACGAATCCCTTATCTAGCATATCTTGCAACTGTTTCCTTAATTCCTCTAGCTCAACTGGAGCCATCCCATATGGTATCTTCGATATTGGCTCGATTTCAGGCGCCAAATCTATACCAAACTCTATTTCTCTATCCGATGGTAATCTCGGTAGGTCATTTGGAAAGACATCAGAGAATTCTCTAACCACTGAAATGTCATCCATGTCCGGATATGTTTTGTCCAAATCCACCACATAAGCAATAAAACCTTCAAAACAACATTCAAGTCATTTATTCCAATGTACTCTACTTGTCACAAAATTCAGGATTTCATTTCTTCTCTTAAAATCTTACAACACATTCTTCAGGTAGAGAAAACCTAATGGACTTAGAACGACAATCTATGACAGCATGATTGGTAGCTAACCAATCTATTCCCAAGATTACATCAATGTCATACATATTCAACAAAATCAAATTGGTTGTCATGCACTTATCCCCTACCCCCACTTTACAATCTTTATACACTTACTCAGCTAATTGGCTAACTCTCGTAGGGGTATTTATTAATAAAGTCCTACTAAAGTATGTGGGTTCTACAAAACCTTTTAGCTTTAATGCACATGCAGGTGATATAAAGGAATGCGTAGCACCAGAATCAAAAAAAGTTGTAACCTCCAAATTGAAAATCAAGATTGTACCTTTTATCACTTCAGAAGAGGAATCAGTTGATGCCTTGTCTATCGTAAACACTCTGCCTTGACCCATAACTTATTTTCCCTTTTCATCCGTCGAGGCTTTCTTTCTTGCAGGAGGTGTAACTGTAGGAACTCTCTCCGGCTCCTTACCCCTCTGTTGGACTACCTCAACTATCTTCGGGCACTCTCTGGCATAATGTCCAAATTTACCACATCTAAAACATCGTGTACCCTGAAGATAACAGGGCCTACCACCATGATATCGGCCACATGTTCTACACTGATCCGTAGTCGGTCGGGGTCTACCAATCACTATACCCTTGGCTGTTGTTTGAGTTGGAGGCATAAAAGGTCTAGCAGCCTTTTTCTGGAACTCATCTGCCTCTCTTCGACGCTTACTCATGAATTTTTGACCAAATTTGGTACTCTTACCATCTCTCAGCTTCCTCGGACCCTTATCTTTACCCAACTAAACTTAAAAATCTGCAGGTCATAATCTTGCTCACATAACTAGGCCCGTCGCACAGCCCCTCTATATGTAGCGACATCAAATGGGGCCAACTTCGCTTGAATCGAAGGCCTCAGTCCATCTATAAATCTGCAGACTCTAATAACCTCACTTCTAATTGAGTCCGGATCATATCTGCCCAGTGAAGCGAATCGTGACTCGTACTCATCAACTGTTCGATTCTCTTGAGTCAGATTCAGAAATTCCATCTGTAACCTACATCGAGCGATATCTGGGATGTATTGCTCTCTGAAAACACCTAAGAACATATCCCAAGTGATAGCCATGCCCTGAGCTCTTAACATAGGCCTTGTGGACTTCCACCAGTGCTCTGCTTCGCCTTTCAATACAAAGGCCGTAAGCGCTACTCTCTCCGTAGATGAACATCTACAGAAGTCGAATAACTTCTCCATCTGACTGATCCAGTCCTCAGCCACTGTAAGATCCTTTACCCTACTAAAAGAAGAAGGCTTGAAATCCATGAAATGCCTCAACCTCTTCATGTCACAGTCATATCCATAACCCAAATCATCATCATCATACTGCTGTGGGGCCACTGGAGGAGATACTAGAGGAATAGGAGATCTCGTAGCCTAACCGGTTCAGCTTGTACAGGTGCAACATTCTCAGGTTCAGGTGTAGTTGCTGTGGGATTTAGTGCAGCCTGTCCTGCTGTACCAAGTGTACCCTCAAACCTAGCCATCATCTGACCCATCATGGTCATCATCGTACACATATCTTCCTCTAATCGGGCTATCTGAGGATCGGAAGCCTCTATCTGTTCCAGGGGCTCATGACTAGAGGATGATCTATTATGCCTCTCAGTACTATCATTCCGCCCTTGAGCTCTCTCCCCTCTTGTAGTGTCTCTCAGGCATGACTCACTAGCCTGATAACTCCCTGTATTTATAGCAAACGTTTAATTCACTACCAGCTCCGTATACATATTTGTATCTAAATATCACACAGTAACTTGGGGGTGTATGTTTTCTTAGTCCTAAGCATTGACTCACATCAGACCACCTGTTCTGATACCAAATCTGTCACACCCCACTTTCAGGTGTCCTTTATCCATACTTACTCTACTACGGTTGGGCTGTGAGGCGATGCAATTACTAAAATTCATACATCTACGTTTGTGAGTGTGCATAAATGTGCTTGAGCAGTTGCTCGCACCAACTTGTTTGACATTATATGCATGAAATGTACTAAAGCGGTTGCTCGCGTTGATTTTTATTATTGAGAAATGCATGAGAGGTGTTGGAGCCTAGCTCGCACCCTGTTTTGACTGCTTTGACGGTTTTGACTGTTTTGATTGATATGCATAAAAAGGTGCTAGAGAGATTGTTTGCACTAGTTTTAATGATTTGACATGCATGAGAGGTGCTAGAGCTTAACTCACATCCTGTTTTGATATGATAATTGCATAAAAGTTGTGCTGGAGTGTAACTCGCACGAGATTTGATTTATTTATGCATAAAGCCGTGCTGGAGTGTAACTCGACGAGATTTGATTTATTGATGCATAACATCGTTCTGGAGCTTACTCGTACGAAGTTTTATATTGATTTATAACTCATTATAAAGTCGTACTGGAGTGCTACTCGTACGTAGGTTTTACTGATTTTTATGAAACCGTGCTAGAGCTTCGCTCGCACGAGATTTTTAGATATCATGAATATGCATGGAGTCATACTAGAGCTTCGCTCGCACAGGGATTTATGTGACATGCATATAGCCGTGTTGGAGCCTCCTGTAGACTGTGTGTCACAGTGAGATAATATGCCCCCACGTGCATATTGAGACAGAGATGATATGGGTGGATAAGACCTATTGCAGGCACCCCTGACTGAGCTTGGGTTCACGGAGTATGTTGTACCATGTATGTCACGTGGAGTATGCTGTACCATGGGGATTATTGTAGTGGAGTGGCATTAGCCACGAGGCAACAAGCCTTGCCATCGCAATCCTAATGTTATGCTGTTCTGGCGGGTAGGACCGACCCACCTCCTATTTCAGGTGTGATACCCCGTACACTAGGTACCGTGTAGCCAGGGATCACTAGGTTATGGCCGTAGTCCTCGATGTTACTGATATAGTCACCTACTTATCTCACATGATATAACTTATGGTCTCGATAGGCCAGGGTAGACCCGAGGGAGGGGTCAGGCCCCCGATTTTATGATTTTCTACTATGCTGATAAATGTTTTTAGAGGATTTTATGATATGTGACCTTGAAAGAAGGGTGATTTTATAACATAATTTTATAATGAATTTTTAATGAGTTTGAAATTGATTTATGAGATGATTGACCCGGAGGGGTTATTTTATACTGAGATTTAATGCAGTAGCATAATGAGTTTTCCATGCGTTAATGATAGATTCATGAAAAGAATCGTTTCTCATTATTTGCTTTACATGGCATGAAATGATGCATGATCTTGATTTACATTATGCTAAGTATGATTTAATGATGTCACATAAAATGCCCTTGATACTTGAATTACATGATTTCTATATGCACAAATGGTTTTGATAAACTATGTCATTGATGTATGCATGGTTTTGTGCTTGAGATTTTAATGAAAAGAAATTCATTTTAAGGGCATGGCATTATGAGCATGTAGATAGTGGAGCTATCTACTTACTTGCAGAATTGCCTTACTGAGCGTGTGGTTTGGTCACCCCCTTATTTTCTCATCTTTTCAGAGTACTCGCAGTAGTTAGTGAGCGGCTGAGGACTTGCATTCCTGGTATCCGCTGCTTCCCATTGAGAGACAGGTATACACATTTGTATAGTTTTGTATCTAAATATGTAATGCACAGTACTATAAACGTATATGATGTCGGGGATGTAAGGTTATTTAAATACCATTGTGTATGTATTTAGTTAAAGTCAAAAGATAGTAAACTCTGATATGTAATGTGATTATGGAAATGAAATGGTAAATAGGTAAGAGGTGACTAACACTGAATCATAGCCCAACTGTTTGTAGGATGGTCACGATAAGAGAAGGGTAAGAATTAAATAATAAATGAAAAAATGAAAATTTTACTTTAATTTTTAAGTAATTTGGGTCGTGATAGTACATCCTCATATTACTGTGCTTTTGTTTAGATATAACTGTGTATACCGTGATGGATTGAGTCTAATAATGATTTTAATACAGGAAGTTAGGCATTATGCTAGTTACGCGCCAAGGTAAAGGGGCGGGAGCACGTGCTAGAGGCCATAGAGGTAGGCCTGAGAGCCGTGCGGAGCCACAGACTGATCAGGCTCCACGGAACCCTGCTGAAAGATTAGGGGATATAGAAGCTCTTTTCACTACGATAGAGCAGAGTATTGAGAGCCTATTGGAGATAGTCATACAAGCTTTGTGTGTCGATGATAGACGAGGTCCCGCAGCGCAGCTTACTACTAGACAGTAGCTGCAAAGGCAGAGAGACCTCAGACTACTGAGACGGTGACACCCCCAGTACAAGATACGACTTCTCCCATCGTTCTATAGCCGAGCGACAGTGATTTGGGATATGACTACGACTTGAGCAGATTACAAGAGTTCTAAGGGTTGAAACCTCCAGTGTTCAGAGGGGTGAAGGACCCGGTTATTACGGAGGATTGGGTGTATGAGATGGAGAAGTTATACAAATTTTTCAGATGTACATAAGCTGAGAAGGTAGCCTTTGTCGTGTTTATGCTGAAAGGTGAGGCAGAGCACTGGTGGAGATCTACTGAAGCTATTTTGCGAGCCAGACACTCCAAGATCACATGGGAGATATTTTTGGAGGCCTTCAGGAGGCAGTACATCCCAGCCATCGCACAGAGGAAATTACGGATGGAATTTATGAATTTAGTTCAGGGGAACCGTACTGTGGATGAATATGATTCGAGGTTCATGTCCTTGGGTAGATATGACCCGGATACCATGGGTAGTGAGACCCAAAAGATTCAGAAGTTCGTTGATGGATTGAGATTGGCCATCCGAACTAAGCTAGCTCCCTTTGACATACAAACTTATGAGGAGGTGGCACACAAGGCTCAGTTGTGTGAGCAAACTTTGAGAAGAACGCATCCGAGCTGGGGAAGATTAATGTCAGAAGAGATAGAGATCGGAAGAGATCTAGGATGGATAGAGTGGCCAGGAGAGTAGGCCAGAGATATTTTAAGAAGAGACCTAAGATTGAGGACGTGCATGAGAGAGCTGCTAGACCTCCCGTATATCCAGCTTTGACTGCACCGATGGGTATGCTTATTGGAGGACCACAGCCTACTACTGAGAGGGTACAGGAGATGTGATAGATTTCATGGGACTAGGCCTTGTCCGATGACCCTCGCAGTGTGTTACAGATGCGAGAAACCAGGACATATAGCTAAGTATTATCCCTAGAGGATGAAGACTGCCCCACAGAAGGGCAAGGAGCCGTAGAGAGCTCCAGTTGAGATAGCTGGCTCGAGGAGGAAGGCCACGGCTGAAGAATAAAGGGAAACAGGAGTGGGTGTGAACAGAGAAAGAGTGCATTCACTGGATCAGGACACCGCAGACGCATCGACGGATGTGATTAAAGGTACCATCCGAATCTTTGATTTAGAAGCATTGGTATTATTTGACCCTGGTGCCACGCATTCCTTCATATCGCCTTCCTTTGCAAATAAATTATTGAAGCATGTGAAACCTACGTGATAATTCTATATTTTAGAATTATTTGTGCTTAATTCCCTAATTAATTATTTAAATCCCCAATTTATTTTGTTAATTATCCCCTTTATTTAATTAAACTTCTCATGTTTATAGATAAATTAAATCCGGATGAATTTGGAAAATTTCGATAGGAAATGGATTGGAATTGGGCTAAAATCGAGATTGGACCACGCGGACAACACGAGCCATGCCACCTAGCACATCCAATTGGACAAGAAGACAGATGACATGAAAATATCTTTTCAAGGAGCCAATGGTGTGAAGACAAGTGGCCAAACAATGCCAACTCATTTAGGATGGAAAAATTACAATTGTACCCCTAAGTGTGTGTATAAATAGGAAAGGATGGCAATTGAAAAACTATGCAAGTTAGGGTAGAATAGTGTTAGAGTTAATTTTAGAATTTTTTTTCATTGTTTCTTTTAGCCTTCTTTTCCGTTAGCCACCTTCCTTAATTTTTACTATTCATTCCATTTTTATGTTCTTCATTTTCTAGTCTTGGATAATTTTTCATGGCAAACAACATCATTTTCATGCTTCTCGGTTTGGTTATAATCAGCTCTTTTGTTTTTCAAGTTTTAATATACATAGCTTCTATCTCCTAGTGAAGCTCTCAGTTTCCATAAAAAAATTGCTTATGATTTTATTTGAAAAACATGTATTTTTTCATAGCTCTCGGTTGTGTCGTGTCTTAGTGAAAGTTTCAGCAAGCAATTTATTCTAGTGAACAGGGACCACGTTCTTCTTCTGCTCTGCATAACTACTCTATTATATTTCTTTACTATCGGTATTTGGCATGAATTGTCTAATGTTTTTTGGGTTGTTATATGGTCTTACCGGAGCTGTAGATGGGTTTTGTGCTGAGTTCTTGGAAAAGGCAGGATAGACAATAACATCCTCTACTCTGCCCTGTTATATTGATAATGTACTGTTCGTTAGTTTCATTTATTCAAGAGCAGTACGGGCTGTGTGTTGCTGCTGCCTTCCTTGGTTAGACATCTCTCGGTGCGATCTGCAATGCAGGATGATTCAGCAGGGCCATTTCTCGCACAGCTAGAACAAAAGAGGAGATAGCATCAGCGCATAGTATTGCTCGGGTTTGTAGCTGACTGCAAAAAATGTATTGCAAAATGGATGCACTATAGATGAGGAATAAGAGGAGCTGGGCACGAGGAGGCTCAAGATTATGCTGCCAACGGTACCAGGATCCAGTAAAGCAGACAGAACCAGAGGAAGTTGCAGCATTGCAGTGTAGTACATGAGCCAGATAACGCCTGATACAGAAGCCACAGACAACACTCAAACTTGTAAATGGAGAAGAAGCGGAGCAAGACGTGTGCGGGAGCAAGCCTGGCCCAAAAACGAAGTAGTTGGTAACGTGATATGTTGGAGTTGTGCAGGGAATGATGTTGTACACGGAACCGAAGCAGAGTTGGTGGAAGTTGCAGAGTGCAAGACCCGTGCAGTAGAGTAGCACCTGGACAGCTCTGGGTGCAAGATGAAAATGAAGCAAAGAAGAAATGTGTGTTTGGCCGATTATTTACTATTAATTTATTATTTCATGCTTTTAGTTTAATGAATTAAATTGATTAATACTTGTTAGTTGTTATTTAGGTAATTTAACCAATTAAAATGGTAAGTTAGTTTTAATATTTTTGCATGTTAATTTAATTTTCAGTTTAATTTTTAGATAATAGTTAATTTTATATTATATGTCTTGGGACTTAATTTTAGTTAGTATTGTATGAGTTAGGATTCACTTAGATTAAAATCATTTTATGCATTGTTAAAGTTTCATTTGAAAAATCCAAAAATATTTCTTATGCATTAGTTAGATTTTATTGTTAAGTTTGTAATTAGATATAGTTACACTTAATTTAGAATTAATATTTAGACATTTAGACTTATAGTTATTTTCTTAATTTTCTAGGATTTTATTTCATTAAGAATTTAGTTAGTTTAAATTGCATTTTCATAATTAGATTAATTTGCATGCATATTTTTATTTTGTTTTTGTTTAATTTTAGTTTAATTAATCGTGTTTCTTTATTTTCATATTTGCATTTTATTTTGGTTGCATTTAACTGTTTTAATTATCTTTTGTAGGTTGTTGCTTTTAGTTTCTTGGAGCATTGTAAGTAATTTTTAGCTCGGTTTTATTTTTGCTTTAGTTTATAGTTGTTATTATTTTCAGTACTTTTAATTTTCAGACTTAGTAGACCACCCACATTAAACTTCATAATTTGCTAGAATATACTTAGGGTAAGATTAACCGATAGTTAATTAGGCTAGTCAACTTCTCTGTGGGATGATAATTCGGGACTCAAATCCCATTATTACTTGTACGACCCGTGCACTTGCGGATAATACGTTTAGATCGTGTCAAGTTTTTGGCTCCGTTGCTGGGGAAGTCTTAATTAGCCATTAATTAATATCGGTAAAATTATGCGAAGGTGTAATTCTAGCTTGTAAATATTTAGAGCCTTACTTAGGTTAGTTAAATTTTCTCATAATTAATTAATAAAAAATTTAAAAATAAAAAAAAAACTTAAATAAATTTTTCTGAGGACTTTTGATGTTAGCATGCGTAGAGCTAAGAGTTATGATTGCTTTCCTCTAGATCTTGAAATTGAACGAAGCCTTAGGAAAATTTGAAAGGAGTCTAGGAAATTTATAGCTCCGCTGCGAAACATCATAGCAGAAAATAGGGAAATCAGAACCGTTGGAGATTATGCGGTGCCGACGATTGGGGGACATGATACCGGCATTAGGCCACTAGCTGTCCCTACAAACAATTTTGAAATTAAGCCTGCAATCCTTCTGATGATCCAGACTTCTTTACAGTTCAGTGGGCCGCACGATGACCCACATGCTCACCTTGGGCAATTCCTGGACTTGTGCAACACGTTCAAGCACAATGGATTATCTTATGATGCGCTTAGACTTAGACTATTCCCCTTCTCACTTAGGGATAAGGTGCGACACTGGTTAACCTCCTTACCTCTAGGATCCATTTCTACATGGGACGAGTTAGCCCATCAATTTTTAACTAAGTTTTTCCTTCCCTTTAAAATGGCCCAACTCCGTAGTGACATATCTTCCTTTCCCCAATTTGATGCAGAATCTCTTTATTAAGCATGGGAACGATATATGGAGCTTCTTAGAAAGTGCCCTCATCATGGTCTACCTTTGTGGCTGCAAGTCCAGACCTTCTACAATGGACTTACAAGCCAAAATAGGACCATTGTTGACGTTGCTGCAGGTGGATGCTGATGTACAAAACAGAGGAGGAAGCTTACGAGCTCTTAGACAAGATGGTGGCTAACAACTATCTATGGTCCTCGGAGAGGCAATCGCTAAAGAAGTCGACGGGTATTTATGAGCTCGACACACTGTCTACCTTGACCTTTCAAAACTTTCAAATCGCTAACCTTACGAAGAAGGTAGAGTCGCTCAGTACCCAACATAATCCTTCCACCAATCCTAGCCCTGTGTTTTCTGTCCAAAGTCCTTTTCTCTCTTGTGATCTGTGTAGTGGTACCCACTCTGTAGATAGGTGTCCACTTAACTTAGAATCGGTTCAGTACGTTACCCCTCCTAAGCAACAGAACAACCCTTTTTTAAACACCTATAATCCAGGGTGGAGGAACCATCCTAATTTTTCCTGGAGCCAAAACCAAGGGCAAACTTCTAATTCTAGACCTGTGGAACCCCCTAGTTTTCAAGCTCCACTGGTTCATGTACCAACACAGCTGTAATTTCCATATCATCCGCCTCATTAACCACCCCCACAACAATTTTAACATCATCCACCACCACCACCACCACAACCCTAGCACTTACCAACAGCTGAGAAGAAGCCCTCGCTTGAGGAAATGTTCACGACTATCCTGCAAAACCAAGCTGCTTCAATTAAGAATCTAGAAGTTCAAGTTGGACAAATAACGAATGCTCTTACCAGCGTCCTCAAGGGACCCTTCCTAGCAACACTGAATCTAATCCTGTTATGCAAATGGAGGGTAAGGAACATGTTAAAGCCATTACCCTTAGGAGCGGCCAAGAGCTAGTTGATCCACAAGTTAAGTCCAACCCTGAATTGTACATAGTTGAAGAATCCTTAAGTTCTAATGAAGTAGCTCAAAAAGATCAGGAGCCTAAAGATCAGGCTGCAAAGGAATCCAAGCTAGGCGCTTCTTCATCTATACCTTCTTCTAATTCACAACCTTCCCGTCCTCTGATACTACACATGTTACCACTACATCCCTTCTAGTTAGACCACCAGTACCTTTTCCTCAGAGGTTCCAAAATCAAAGGCTAGAGCAACAATTCACCAAATTTCTTGAGGTTTTTAAGAAACTTCACATCAACATTCCTTTCGCAAATGCTTTGGAGCAAATGCTAAGTTATGTGAAGTTTTTAAAGGATATCCTCTCAAGGAAAAGAAGATTGGAAGATTATGAGACGGTGGCCTTAACTGAGGAATGTAGTGCAATTATCTAAAGAAAATTACCCCCAAGCTCAAGGATCCCTGGAGTTTTACTATACCATGCACTATTAGAAATTTATTCTTTGGTAGAGCCCTGTGTGATTTAGGAGCAAGTATCAATCTAATACCTTTGTCTATTTATCAGAAGTTAGGATTAGGGGATGCCAAGCCCACTACAGTGACCCTTCAGCTAGCTGATCGATCCATTAAATATCTAAAAGGGGTCATTGAGGACGTGCTAGTAAAGGTGGAAAAATTTATTTTTCCTGCGAATTTTATTGTATTGGACATGGAGGAAGATAGGGAAGTCCCCATTATACTAGGTAGACCTTTCCTAGCTACTGGTAGAACTTTAATTGATGTACAAAAGGGGGAGTTAACAATGAGAGTCCAAGATCAGGAAGTAAAGTTTAATGTTTTCAAACCTTTGAAGCTCCCTGATGACTTTCAAGAGTGTTTTAAGATAGAGATTAAGGAGGATTTAAAACTTAAGCATAAGAAATCTGAAAGAATGAGGGAAGTAGATAGAGTTAAGGAGGATTTAACTGTCAATGTTTTGTCACCACTTTGGCTGATCCTCCTACTCTTCGCCCTGCTGCTGAGTGTTGTTTTCTTCAGCTGCATTTGAAGTGCTTAATTTTTCTTTTCACTTTGTATATAGTTCTTTTTCTTTTTCTTTTCTGTTGTTTCTTTCTTTGTTTATGTTGCAGATTTCTTTTCTAGTATTATGCTTTCAATCAAGCTTTAGTTGTTCATCATCATCAGAAAGGGGAGTACTCTGTTCTTGAGCTTAAATTCTTATATTATCTGCACACTGAGGATACTATGCACTTTAAGTTTAGGGGAAGGGATATCACTTGAGCAATTTTGTGAAAAATTGGAAAACTTTTCAAATTTTTTTCGAAAATATGAGAAAGAATTTTCAAAATTTTTTCGATAATATGAGCTTAAATTGTTTGATTTTAGGATGATTTAGTGCTTAGCATGTAGTTTTCTCATATTTCGATGATATGAACCCATGATTTAGTTTGACTTTGATTAATTGAGAAGCATGATTATAGGAAAATCATGAAGTTGAATTCTTGAATTTGTCTTAATTTTGATTGTGATTGCCTCATCTTATGCACATGTCATGTCATAAATTAGTATATTTATTTAGAGAAAGCTTATGTGTACATAGGATTGCATTTGTTCAGTTGATTTTGTGCATCATATTCTAGAATTTGTTTGATCTGATCTCGAGGTGAAATATTAATCACACTTAATTAGAGAGATAATTTAGGCCATCTTTGGATCGTTTGAGCCTTTCTAGCCATCCTTGTACATATTCTACCCCTAGTCACCCATCTGGGCTAAATAAGCTTTTCACTCTAAATATTCCGGTAAAATTTTTCTGTAACTTAAATACTCTATTCCTATCCCTTACCCCAAAAGCATGAAAAGTCATTTGGATATATTGTGAGCTATATGGGTATTAAGTGGTAGTGAAGGAGTATGTACTATTTAAAAAATATATATATAAAAAAAAATAAAAGAAAAAGAAAAGAAGAAAGAAGATAATAAAAAAATAAAAAAATAGAATAAAAAGTTTAGTGAAATAAATAAGTTTGGGGGAAATAAATTTGAGCTCTTACATTGAAGATCCTAGAAGTAATGGATATTAAGGTGTAATTAAACCTAAATCGACTTTATCATACCTTAGCCCCAGCCTTATATTACAAGCTTAATGAAGTCCTATTGATCTTTGGTTAAGTGTGACTACATTAGTGGAGAGAGAAGTGAAAAGCAAACTTATGTGAATGATCACATGTCATTGACTTTGCATTCACTGTGTTTGCATAATCTAATCCGGATAATGTACTGTGAAGTGACTTTGACATTTTTCACACACTCACGAGGAGTCCAATTTGGGTTAGGACTTATGATTGAAAGAGTCTAAATGTTGGACTTGTAATTGTGAGTCTTTGAGATCATAGTTTGTACTTTTATTTAAGGATGGTATTGGAGAAATTATTGTGTTTAGTACTTGTCATACCTACAATTATTTTGTTTTGCTTAAGGACAAGCAAAAGCTTAAGTTTGGGGTGTGATAATTCTATATTTTAGAATTATTTGTGCCTAATTTCCTAATTAATTATTTAAATCCCCAATTTATTTTGTTAATTATCCCCTTTATTTAATTAAAATTCTCATGTTTGCAGATAAATTAAATCCGGATGAATTTGAAAAATTTCAGTAGAAAATGGATTGGAATTAGGCTAAAATCGAGATTGGACCACGCGGACAACACGAGCCATGCCACCTAGCACATCCAATTGGATAAGAAGATAGATGGCATGGAAATATCTTTTCAATGAGCCAATGGTGTGAAGACAAGTGGCTAAACAATGCCAACTCATCTAGGATGGAAAAATTACAATTGTACCCCTAAGTGTGTGTATAAATAGGAAAGGATGGCAATTGAAAAACTATGTAAGTTAGGGTAGAATAGTGTTAGAGTTAATTTTAGAATTTTTTTCCCTTGTTTCTTTTAGCCTTCTTTTCCGTTAGCCACCTTCCTTAATTTTTACTCTTCATTCCATTTTTATGTTCTTCATTTTCTAGTCTTGGATAATTTTTCATGGCAATCAACATCATTTTCATGCTTCTCGGTTTGGTTATAATCAGCTCTTTTGTTTTTCAAGTTTTAATATACATAGCTTATATCTCCTAGTGTAGCTCTCGGTTTCCAGAAAAAAAATTGCTTATGTTTTTATTTGAAAAACCTGTATTTTTTCATAGCTCTCGGTTGTGTCGTGTCTTAGTGAAAGTTTCAACAAGCAATTTATTCTAGTGAACAGGGACCACGTTCTTCCTCTGCTCTGCATAACTACTCTATTATATTTCTTTGCTGTCGATATTTGGTATGAATTGTCTAATGTTTTCTGGGTTGTTATATGGTCTTACCGGAGCTGTAGATGGGTTTTGTGCTGAGTTATTGGAAAAGGAAGGATAGACAATAGCATCCTCTGCTCTGCCCTATTATATTGATAATGTACTGTTCGTTAGTTTCATTTATTCAAGAGCAGTGTGGGTTATGTGTTGCTGCTGCCTTTCTTGGTTGGTCATCTCTTGGTGTCATCTGCAATACAGGATGATTCAGCAGGGCCATTTCTCGCACAGTCGAAACAAAAGAGGAGATATCATCAGTGCACAGTGTTGCTCGGGTTTACAGCTGACTGCAAAAGATGTATTGCAAAATGGATGCACTGCAGATGTGGAATAAGAGGAGCTGGGCACGAGGAGGTCAAGATGATGCTGCTAACGGTACTAGGATCTAGTAAAGCAGACAGAACCAAAGGAATTTGCAGCATTGCAGTGCAGTACAGGAGCCGGATAACGCCTGATGCAGAAGCCACGGACAACACTCAAACTTGGAAATGGAGAAGAAGCAAGAGCAGGACGTGTGCGGGAGCAAGTCTGGCCCGAAAACGAAGCTGTTGGTAATGTGATATGTTGGAGTTGTGTAGGGAATGATGGTGTACACGGAACCGAAGCAGAGTTGGTGGAACTTGCAGAGTGCAGGACCCGTGCAGCAGAGTAGCACCTGGACCGCTCCTGGTGCAAGATGAAAATGAAGCAAAGAATAAATGTGAACAGTGAAGAACGAGACCACTTGGCTTAGCATTCGGTTAAGGCCTTGTTTGGCCGATTATTTACTATTAATTTGTTATTTCATGCTTTTACTTTAATGAATTAAATTGATTAATACTTGTTAGTTGTTATTTAGGTAATTTAACCAATTAAAATGGTAGGTTAGTTTTAATATTTTTGCATGTTAATTTAATTTTCAGTTTTAATTTTTAGACAATAGTTAATTTTATATTATATGTCTTGGGACTTAATTTTAGTTAGTATTGTATGAGTTAGGATTCACTTAGATTAAAATCATTTTATGCATTGTTAAAGTTTCATTTGAAAAATCCAAAATTATTTCTCATGCATTAGTTAGATTTTATTGTTAAGTTAGTAATTAGATATAGTTAGACTTAATTTAGAATTAATATTTAGACATTTAGACTTATAGTTATTTTATTAATTTTCAAGGATTTTATTTCATTGAGAATTTAGTTAGTTTAAATTGCATTTGCATAATTAGATTAATTTGCATGCATATTTTTATTTTGTGTTTGTTTAATTATAGTTTAATTAATCTTGTTTCTTTATTTTCATATTTGCATTTTATTTTAGTTGCATTAATTCATTTTAACTGTTTTAATTATCTTTTGTAGGTTGTTACTTTTAGTTGCTTAGAGCATTGTAAGTAATTTTTAGCTCGGTTTTATTTTTGCTTTAGTTTATATTTGTTATTATTTTCAGTACTTTTAATTTTCAGACTTAGTAGACCACCCACATTAAAATCATAATTTTCTAGGATATACTTAGGGTAAGATTAACCGGTAGTTAATTAGGCTAGTCAACTTCTCTGTGCGACGATAATTCGGGACTCAAATCCCATTATTACTTGTACGACCCGTGCACTTGCGGATAATACGTTTAGATCGTGTCACTACGTTGTTGGATAAAATGTTGATGATTTCCACACCCATGAATGATAGTCAATTGACTGAGCATGTATGTAGAGATTGTAAGATAAAGATAGAGGGAAAAGAAATGACAACCAATTTAATTTTATTGAATATGAATGATTTTGATGTAATATTGGGAATGGATTGGTTGGCTACCAATCATGTTGTTATGGACTGTCATGCTAAAAGTTTGATGTTTCTAGAGATAGAAAATTATGTTGTAAGATTTGTGAAATGAATTGAAAGAATATAATTATGATAAGTGAAAAGAGTATGATCTTATTGAATTTATTAAGTGATGAATCTATTTGTCTATGCTGAATATTGAGGTGATGGTTTATATTAATAACGATTGAAAGAATGATGTGAAGGGTTCATTGCCTACGTGGTTGATATAGATAAGGTACACCCGTAATTGAGGGACATAACCGTAATTACGAATTACCTTGATGTCTTTTCGGACAAATTACCAAGGCTACCACCTGAAAAGGAAATGGAATTTTGTATAGAGTTAGTACCTGGTACCTAACCGATATCTAAACCACCGTATAGAATGGGTCCAATTGAGTTAGAAGAGTTAAAGAAATAGCTGCAAGAGTTACTAGAAAGGGGGTTTATTAGACCGAGTGTCTCACCATGGGGAGCACCGGTTCTATTTGTAAGGAAGAAAGATGGAAGCCTCCAAGTGTGTATAGATTACTGGTTGTTGAACAGGGCCACAATTAAGAACAAGTACCCCATTCCAAGAATCGATGATTTGTTGGATCAGCTCTGAGGAGTCCAAGTATTTTTCAAAGATAGATCTGCTGTTAGGGTACCATCAGTTGAGGATCAAGAGTGGAGATGTACCTAAGATAACATTTCGTACCCGTTATGGCCACTACGAGTTCTTGGTGATGCCTTCGGACTGACGAATGCTCCCGCAACATTTATGGCGTTGATGAATGATGTATTCAAGCCATACCTGGATAAGTTTGTGATAGTGTTCATTGATGATATATTGGTCTATTCCAAATCCAAGGAAGATCATGAGGAGCACTTGAGGTTAGTTTTGCAGACCCTCCAAGAGAGAGAATTATATGCCAAACTCAGTAAGTGTAACTTTTGGTTAGAACAGATCTCATTTATGGGCCACGTGGTATCGAAGGATGGGGTATCAGTGGATCCATCTAAGATCAAAGTAGTCGTACAGTGGGAACAGCCCAAGACAGTTACTAAAATTAGAAGTTTTCTAGGATTGGCAGGTTATTATCAGAGATTTGTAGAGGGTTTCTCTCGACTAGCTGCTCCATTGACACGCCTCACGCGAAAAGAAGTTAAGTTTATGTGGGATGAGGCATGTGAGAGGAGTTTTGAGGAGCTTAAGTGTCAATTGACCATTGCTCTGGTTCTCACCATTCCTACCAGCTCAAGAGGTTTCTCGGTGTATACGGATGCATCACACTAGGGACTGGGCTGTGTTCTTATGCAGGATGGGAAGGTAGTTGCTTATGGATCTAGACAGTTGAAAGATCACGAGCGGAACTACCCGACACATGATTTGGAGTTGGCGACTGTGGTGTTTGCTTTGAAAATATGCTGCCACTATCTCTATGGTGAGAAATTTTAGGTTTTCACAGATCATAAGAGCCTTAAGTACCTATTCGCGCAGAAAGAGTTAAATATGAGACAAAGGAGATGGCTCGAACTCCTTAAGGATTATGATTGCAAAATCATGTACCACCCAGGTAAGGCAAATGTGGTTGTCGATGCTTTGAGTAGGAAAAACCTCAGGTTGGTGTCTTACATGATGGTACGGGAACATGAGTTGTTGGAACAAATTGCAAACCTCAATTTGGATGTAACCCCACCTGGGTTAGAGAGATTGGACATCATGGCTAGTATGAGATTAGAGCCAGAGTTGATTGGCCGTATTCGACAAGCTCAGCAGAGCAATCGACGGTGTATCGATTGGTTGAGTGAAATATAGGGAGGTGTGGGTATTGATTTTAAGCTGAATGCAAATGGCTTATTGAGGTTCAGAGGCAGAGTATGTGTTCCCGAGGATCCTGAGATCAGGAGAATGATTTTATCAGAGGCTCACTCATAGAAGTATATGATACACTCAGGGAGTACCAAGATGTATCAAAACCTTCAGAAGGTTTATTAGTGGTCTGGAATGAAAAGAGACATTGCAGAATATGTCGCTAAGTGTCTCGTTTATCAGTCGGTGAAGGTAGAGCATTAGAAGCCTGCAGAATTATTGTAGCCTCTGCCGATATCGACATGGAAGTGGGAGCATGTCACCATGGATTTTGTGATGGGATTATCAAGGACCTGCAGAGGTCATGATGCCATATGGGTTATTGTGGATCGGTTGACTAAGTGAGCACATTTCCTAGCTATGAGAGCTATCGATACTCTGAGTCAGTTGGCAAACTTGTATGTTCAAGAGATAGTACGGCTACATGGTGTACCGGTGAGCGTTGTTTCTGATAGGGATGCTTGCTTCACTTCCCATTTCTGGGAACATTTTCAAGAAGCAATGGGGACCCACTTAAGCTTTAGCATCGCTTTTCATCCTTAGATAGATCGGCAGTCAGAGAGGACTATACAGACTCTGGAAGATATGTTGAGAGCATGTGTGCTGGATTTTGGAGGCTCCTAGGACGATCACCTATAGTTAGCCGAGTTCGCCTATCATAACAGCTATCATACGACTATCGGGATGGTACCCTATGAGGCATTGTATGGGCGTAGATGCCGTTTCCCCATTGGATGCGAAGAGGTTGCTGACAGACAAATTTTTGCTCTAGACTTAGTGCAGCAGGCATATGAGGACGTCTAATTGATATGTGAGAGATTACAAACATCTCAAAGCTGACGGAAGAGTTATGCTGACAAGAGATGGAAACCACTAGAGTTTGATGTAGGTGAGTCGATATTCCTGAGAGTTTCGCCTTTGAAGGGTACATGAGATTCGGTAAGAAGGGCGCCCTAGATATATCGGCCCCTTCGAGATTTTGGAGAGAGTGGGAGATAAGGCGTATAGGTTGGCATTGCCATCGGACTTGGAAAATGTTCATAACGTGTTCCGCGTCTCTATGCTATGGAAGTATCACTCGAACTCGGCACATGTGATAGGATATGAGCCGTTGGAGCTCAATGAGAGTATGACATATGTTGAGAAGCCGGTTCAGATATTGGACAGAAAAGAGAAAGTGTTACGAAATAAGACAATCCCCTTGGTGAAAGTCCTTTGGCAACATCACACGATGGAAGAGGCCACATGGGAATTGGAGAATTTGATATGGGAGAAGTACCCCCAGCTTTTTGGATAAATAACTTGGTTCTAATTTGGAGAACCAAATTCTTTTAAGGAGGGGAGGAATGTAAGACCCGTATTTTGGATGTAAACTTTATGGAATCATGAGTATGGTGATGTATTTGCAATGTAAAGCATGAGAGATGTAAGTCCATGAATTCGTTGTACATACTCGTAATATGAATTTGTGATGTACATACAAGTTTCATTTTATATGAATGTGAAGAAATGGGCTTTTATATGTGATGAATGTGATTGGAACTCAAAATGAGTAGTACAGAAAATGAAATGAAGTTGTATGAATTGCATAAATAATTGTACTTCCATTTAGCTATGAATTGTATACCTTGGATTATATACAATATGCACACAAGTTTTAATAAGTATAAGGTATGAATGGATCCCAATTGCAAGCTTCAAAGATGGATGAATGAGAAAATGACCATGGCAGCAAAATGTATGAAGTTGGGTATGAGTTGCTACAAAAAACTGTAAAAAAATCTGGAAATATGAAGGCCATATCGATCTCAAAAGATGAGAGATCGATCTCGAAGAGCAAAAAATGCTCTTATTTGAGCAATGGAACTAGACAGATCGATCTCCAATGGAGCCAGATCGATCTTCTAAACATTCTGTAATGAGAAGATCGATTTTGATGCAAATAGATTGATTTCCTTAGCTCTCAAGTTGGAGCAGATTGATCTCCCTTGGAAGCAAATCGATCTCCCTTGGAAGCAGATCGATCTCCTTAAGCTACTACTTTCAACAGATCGATCTCAAGCACTCGACAGATCGATCTCATGCATTCAAAATTAACGTGAAAATGAGGGATTTAAGGGGGGAAAATCGATCTCAAGCTTCGAGAGATCGATCTCATTGAGCAATTTCTATAAATAGGAGCAGCGAAATCTACAAATCACGGAAACAAACCCCCATTTCTTCCATTTCAACCTAAAACCTAGATTTATCTCTCTAAAATTAGAACATTTCTAGTAAGAATTGGAGGGAGGCTATTAGATATAAAGTTGTTCAAATTCAAGAGGAGAACAACATAGTTTGATATCAAAACCTCATTTGTTGGGTTGAAGGAGCAAGGGGCATTTTCAATGGAGCAAGAGGAGAAACTAGATTTGGTAAGTTTCTAACACTTCAGCCCAAGTACATTGTCTATTTATTGATTTTGGAGTAGATTGGTGTGAATATTTTTGATAGAAACCATCTAGAAAACAATGGAACACTTATAACCTAGATTATGTCTAGTGTGAGAAAATGTGGTTTGGAGGAGCTGATGAATTATGAGTTATACTAAGTTGTTGTGGAAGTAATGTCAATGATTTAAGATGATTAAATGAAGCCACATTGTAAGTTTAAAGAAAATTATGAATGGGTATGTGAGATGTTGATAAGAGGTTATAGTGAAAAAATTGATGAAATAGGAACAGTATGAGCTTAATATCGATTTGATATCGATTGAGTATGGATTAATAGGCCTAAAAGAGTCATTGGACTCGAGATATGAATAGAACAATAAACCAAGGCCTTATAAGCGTTAATGGAGACTATAGGTCGAATTAACTATAGTAGACATAAGAGTGCTATTATGTGAATTAAATTGATACGATATACGACTTTATGCAGTTCCGGAGAGTTCACGGGAGCCAAAGCGGACCGCATGAGTAAGCAGCTCTAAGGAAGTGGAATCAAGAGACATGATTCCAGGTAAAGGAATTCTGTAAGTACATAGAGGTAGCTGCTCGTATTTTGTGGATGGATATAGGGCGTTTATGAAATGCATGACTATTGAGAAAATGATTGATGATGTATATGTATAGCTACGAGCATGTATACGATTTGGTTTATTAAACGATTCTTGAAAAGAAGATAGTAAGGCTAATAAATGCATAAACTACATGTTTTGGCGTTTTGAGAAACACATTGCTTTCTTTTGAGCAAAATTAACAAATAGGCCGACAATTGTTAGAATGATTTTGTGAAATAGCGCATGTGAAGTGCTAAACATGATTTGAGATTACTTTGATTGTGTATGAGCCTCCTATTGTATTTATGTGGTTTGAATCGTGCTGGAGCCTAGCTCGCACGAGATTTTGATGCCTTCTCTTGTATGAATTGTGCTGGAGCTCAACTCACACATTGATTTGATTGTGATGATGTTTTATAAACCGTACTGGAGCTTCTGCTCGTACGTAGACTTCGAGTGGTTTTCTTGTGCATATAACCGTACTGGAGCTATGCTCGTATGTGGTTTCTCATGTTGTATGCATAAATGTCGTGCTAGAGCGTTGCTCATACGAGGTGGTTTAGTTATGATGCATGAACTGTGCTAGAGCTTTGCTCGCATAAATTTTCACACTGTGGTACGTAGGATGCCGTAGAAGTTGGTAAGATCTTCAAGCCAGAGAGGGTGGGGAAGCTCTGTTCAGTGGGGAGGCTCTCTTACGGTAAGATCCTCAATCCTTACATCCTCAAGCTAGAGAGGGCGGGGAGGCTCTGTTCGGTGAGGAGGCTCTCTTAGGGTAAGACCCTCAAGCACAACATCCTCAAGCCAGAGAGGGCGGGGAGGCTCTGTTCTGCAGGGAGGCTCTCTTACATTGATACGAAAAGCTCCACGTGCACTTGAGACAATGGATTTTGATATTACATAGTACCACGTGATTTTGATACATAAGTGTAAATGTGATTGTCTAGGGTAGACCCGAGAGAGGGGTCGAGCCCTGCGGGATTTGTGATTTAAAGAAATGATAATTTGATTTATAATGAGATGCGATGTGATTTGAAAAGGATGTTTCTTATATGAATTTCCCTTTTTGCTGATGAGATTTAATGAGTTGAGCATGAGATGATTTTACATGTTGATATTTTCATGTTTTATGCCTATTTACATGATTTTCAAAACATGATATATGTATATACATGTGGCATCGTTTTATTTCCTGATGCTCCGATTATAAATGATTTTTATCATAGCATGTAGATAGAGTAGTTATCAACCATGCTTGCATTATTGCCTTACTGAGCGTGTGGTTGCTCATCCCTCTCTATTTCCCCTCTACAGAGCGTGCATAGTGGCCCCGTGAGGATTGAGGCTTTTTGTTGAGTCATCCGCTACATCTCCATCATCCAGAGGTATATACACAGAGATTCTTTTTGCATCTAAACAATGTAAGAGCACAGTGATCATTGAAATTGTAATATGGGGGATGTAAATGTAGAAAGTGTGTTGTGTATGAACATGTGTCATAATTCTTAAATATATGACATTTCTTTTGATTAATTGGAAAATGGATGGTTAGGAATGATTATTACTGCCTCACAGCCCAACTGTGTATTGGTGAGGATGTTCACGATCGGGTAAGGAAAAAGGAAAATGCAAAAAACATGATAGTGATTTTTAGACGAATTAGATAAATAGGGTCGTGACATCCCTAGCCCTATTACAACCCTTAAATAAAGTCCTTTTGATATGTGTTATGCATGAATACTAAGTGGTGGAGATTAGATGATATGCAAGCTTATGGTAGGATATGTTTATGGAATGAATGTGAGTGAAATACTTATCCTTTAAACGCTTGAGTGAACATAGAGATTAGTGTTGGGATCTACCAAATTAGTTCGCTTCGTTTTGAATGAAATTGCTATGCTGGAAAATTCTTGAGATTGTTAAGGATTTTGATTCATGACATGTTATGTTTCTCGAAAATGTTGGTTGATTTTTTGTTTCTGGTTTTTGTAAACTTGATGTGATTGAAAAGTTTTAAATTCTTAGATTTTGAATTTGCTCGGAGAGGTACAAAAATTTAAGTGTGGTGGAATTTGATGAGTGTCATATTTTTATTATTTATTTCCTTCTACATTTTAATATTTTGCTATGTTCCTCATGTTAATAAGAGTACTTATGTTAATTTTGTGATTTTGGCAGATAAATTGGTTTTCAAGAGCTTAACCGAAGAAAGTGGACAGTTGTAGCGCTGTTTGGAATTTTGGCTTTAAACAAAGTACCAGTCCTCTAAATTATGCAAAGTTAGGCCTAGTGAAATGCTGGCTTACTGATTTACAACTCTAAAGAAAAGCCTAAGATCCAATTCGGCCTATTTCCACTCCAAAACCAACTGTGAAGAAAAAGCCCGAATATGTCAACCCTTTTTCCTACTTGTAATAGGATTGTCGAATTTAGGTTTTTTTTACTATATATATATATATATAGTTTCATTTTCTTTAGGGAACATCAGAAAAGAGACAAAAGAGGGCAACAATTGAAAGAAAAAAAATAATTTACCCTCTCTATATTTTTATTTTTGTTTTCAATAATCATGTGCTGCTAAACACTTTATTTTGTTCAAGGGAATCGAATCCAATAAACTTCAACAATTGAGAAACACAGTTTGCTGTTCTAAATTATCTTTTGATTCAATTATCTATTGTTTTTTATATTAATTGATTCGATTGCATGAGAAAATTATATGATTTGGTTAGTTAGATAATCTTCGCATGTGATTGTATGCTATCTGAAATTTTCACAATCCGTAATTGTTATGATAGAAATCAGAATCAGTAGCATTTAGGGTTCGTCGACTCTAAGTGAAACAATAGAACGGATTAAACATTCAACCCGTGGTTGGACTGTTATTCGGTTAGTAATCTTCCTAGAGTGTTAATGCTATTCCTAGTCTAAATATGATTGCGTCAAAACCAATTTGATTAGGGATAAGAATTTAATTTGGTGCTCGGTTTGAGTTAATGATAGCAGGGAAGAATAGATATTATCTTGCTGGGAGATAATACCTAAGCTAAATAATTGAAGACAAGATGGTAAATTAGGTCTTAATGATCAATTGTTAGTTACTGGATAGTTCCTTTGAATCGAAGTTGTTAATCTTTGTTTATTCTCTTCATAATTAATTGAATATCAATTTTGTTTAAGGATTTTAATTCTGTTAAATTAATCCCCCCCCCAATTATTTTAGTTATTGCATGATAATTAATCCACCAGTCTCTAGGGTTCGACCTGGATTTGCCGTTACTAGACAATTTCGGTAAGACTAGTAATTTAAATTTGGTTGAATTCGACACTCACCAAGGGGAAATGAGCTAAAAAGCTCGGTAATTAACCATGCAAGTATAGAATTAACCACATACAGTATACTAGTTCATAAATGCACGCAATGCTGAAAAAGTAACGTATCTAAAACCAAAATTAAGATCGGAGATCATATAATCATTCTTATAATTTCTGAACTCTTTTTCTTTCTGGAGTTTAGAATAACGATTTTTCTAAAAGTTGCTAAGGTCGTCAAGGGAAGGATACTTTAAAGTACATTATTTCTCTTTCAAACCTGATCACACTATACTAATATGAATAATCATATAATTTTGGATATCGATAACTAAAAACGATGCATAAAATAGTAATATGATGCATTGTTATAAAACTGAATTTCTCTCTAATCAAAATATTTATAAATACCGAATCACATATCTGAAAACAAATTTCTAATACCGGAAAGTTGATAATTAATAGCTATAACATCCTAGAATTGTAAAAATGCAAACTAACATTTTCCTTTTTCCTACTTATTGTCTATTTGCAGTGTAGATTGCGATTAACTTTGTCACAACCCTCAACTTACAAAAATACGTACAAATTTTTCGCATTTTTATGCATCGATCCTTAATCATCCGCAACTTCTGTCACGACCCTCAACTTACAAAAATACGTACAAATTTTTCGCATTTTTATGCATCGATCCTTAATCATCCTTCCTCGATCGTGAACAACCACACACTTAACAGTTGGGCTGTGTGTCGACGTCTAACTCACTCCACCTACCAATTTAATTTGAAACATTATTCATGAGTAAACACTTGTATAAATGTATATATATCAGAGTTGTTACATGTGTTTACAATGTTTTACATCCCCAGTAGTTACATACAAAATGCTACTGTGCTATGTCTAATTTAGATACAAAATAATCCAAGTGTGTATACCTTTAGCGATGGGATGCAGCGGATTACCAAAAAGGGAATGCCTCCAGTCACGCTCAATCTATAGTCAAATCTCTGTAGAGAGGGGAAAATAAGGGGGGTGAGCAAACCACACGCTCAGTAAGGCAATCATGCGAACAGGTAGATACTGTACTATCTACGTGATCGTGATGCCATGCTCAAAAGCATTTAATTCAATGTTTATCTCAAAACATGAGTGTATGATTGTGTTAATGGTATGTAAAGCATTCATGCTATAGAAATTAAGTGCACATGTCAACTCAAAGCATGGTATAAATCATCATGCATAGTTCACAATAAAAGCATGGCATTAAACATCATGCATTTTCACAATAAAGCATGGCATTAAACATCATGCATTTCCACAATAAAGCATGGCATTAAACATCATGCATCCGTGCACTTTAAAACCATTAACAAATCAATTCAACGTCAGGTCCCAGCCCATCCCTCGGGCTTTCCTGACCACAATCACTTCAAACATGGATTTATTCTCAAATAGCATTAGACATGTGAGATAGGCAGTTTCAACAATAGGTAATAACCTCAAGGCCTATGTACATAACCTGTGATACCGGCTACACGGATCAAGTGTGCGGGATATCACCACCATCTGCTTCCACACGGGAGGTGGGTCAAATCCTACTCGTCGGTCCATAGCAGATCTCGTCCGAAGACGGCACATCACATCACAACACGGTACAATGTACTCCATGCTACATGCACGGTACAACGTACTCCGTGGACCCCCAGCCTTATCCCTCGTTCGGGCTCATCAGCTGTTCCTCCAACCCTTATCCCTCGTTCGGGCTCATCAGGTGAATCTCCAACCCTTATCCCTCGTTCGGGCTCATCAGGTTGTTTTAACATGCCATGTCTCAAAACAATGCACGTGTGAGCCTATTTAATCGATATGACACCAAGTCTACTCGAAGCTCCAAACACGGCAACATGCAAGGTGGGCATCCAGTGCGAGACAAACTCAAGCACAATGCCAAAACAATATGAAATCCATGTGAAAACTAGTGCCTCTTGCACTCTTTCATACTCACGAAATCATGTAGGTGGCTCAAAACTTGCAAAATGTGGTTATCAAAACCAAAACATACTCATTTCTTTTGCAAATCATTTCAATGTTAGCCAACCTACCAATCATTTGCTAAAAAGCAATAAAACATGATTTCTAAAGAAATATGCTTTTGTTTTCATGCACATTTCTCAAACTCCCAACTTTTACCCTTCAATCACCCAACAACAACATTTCCTAATCTCATGCATTCTAGCAAAACATTTATGCGCCCAAATTGCGCACAATACCTCTAAGAGTCCACACAATTCCCTTACCTCGATTTACTTGGTGTGACTCCTTTCCTTTTAGCTTCTCACGCTCTTGGCTCAACTCGCCTCGGCGTATCCTCGGAAGCTGCGATTCATTCATTAAATCGATTGAGTTAACATATTTAACCCATAATTGACTTCACTAGTCAACATTATTTACTTATGCATTTTACAAATGCCTTAACTTCACATTTTACCTCTTTTAGGTAAATCTCACAATTTATCCACTAACAACATCTTAAATTCATACCCATAACATTATTGTCACCTCTAGACATCCCATTTCTCATTAATCCCAATCAATTTCACTTTCTCACACTAAATCGTTTCTAGGTCATAATCATACCAATGCATTTTTGATAGTTTCTAACCATCCATACTCATGCTAAACAACTCCAAAATCAATTATATAGACCATGTATCATAGTTGGAGTGTTAGAATCTTACCCAATTGATTTCTCCTCTTACTCCAAATGGCAATGCCCTTAACTCCTTCGATACCAATAATGGGAAAATGCCTTCCAACTATGTTGTTCTTCTCTTTGATAGGAACAACTTTGCCTCTAATGGTCTCTCTTCAAATCTCACTGAAAATGGCTGATTTTAGAGAGAGAAAGTTAGGTTTTTGGGTTGAAAATGAAAGATTTGTGTTTTTCTCGAAATTTTCTGATTTTCCAGCTCTCCTTATATAGAAATAGCTTGAGGAGATCGATCTGGTCCAAGAGGAGATCGATCTGGTCCCTTAAAATCCCTCTTTTTCATGGCATTTTTAAGCCTGAGATCGATCTGTCGAAGCATGAGATCGATCTGTCAAGGCATGAGATCGATCTGTCGAAGCATGAGATCGATCTGCTCCCAAACAGAGAGCTAAGGAGATCGATCTGGTCCATTGGAGATCGATCTGTTCTATTCTCTCGCCCAAATAAGAGCATTCTGGCTCTTCCAGATCGATCTCTCATCCCATGAGATCGATCTGCCCTTCAAAATTTCCAGATTTCCTCTGCAACAACACTTACCAAACATCCTAAATTTGCTACCATGATCATTTCCTCATTCATTCATCTTTGAGACTTGAAGATGACATCCATCCTCACTTCATACACATTAAAATTTGTGTAGGATCTTTGTATGACCAATGGTACTTATTGTAAACTAAAATGGAAATGCACATCTTATGCCATTATTCTTCCATTTTACCAAGCTATTCAAAATCCATTCTACACACATTCTCCACATGTTTAAGTCCATTACTACACATTCATATATAATGAAACTTGTATGTACGATTATCACTCTCATTACAAGTGTGTACATTACTTGTGGACTTACATCACATATACTTCACTCATGAATTCATAGTACAACTCTATTTACACTTCTATGTGCATATATACCCTTATACATATACGGGGTCTCACATTCTCCCCCACTTAGAAAATTTGGTCCTCCAAATTGGAACCAATTATTCTGTGAACAACTCGGGATACCTCTCCCGCATCAAATTCTCCAATTCCCATGTGGCTTCTTCCATAGTGTGATGTTGCCAAAGTATCTTCACCAAGGGAATTGTCTTTGTCCTCAGCACTTTCTCTTTTCTGTCCAATACCCGAACTGGCTTCTCAACATAGGTCATACCCTCATTGAGCTCCAAAGGCTCATATCTTATCACATGTGTCGGGTCCGGGTGATACTTCCTCAACATGGATACGTGGAAGACGTTGTGCACACTTGCCAACTCTGGTGGTAATGCCAACCTATAAGCCTTGTCTCCTACCTTATCAAGTATCTCAAATGGCCCTATATATCGAGGGCTCAACTTTCCCTTCTTCCCAAATCTCATGATTCCCTTCGAAGGGGAAACTTTCAGAAACACTGACTCACCCACCTCAAACTCTAGTGGTCTCCGTCTCTTGTCAGCATAACTCTTTTGCCTGCTCTGAGCTGTCCGTAACCTCTCACATATCAATTGGACGTCCTCAGAGGCTTGTCTAACCAAGTCGAGAGCAAAGATCTGTCTGTCACCAACCTCTTCCCATCCAATAGGGGAACGGCATCTACGCCCATACAATGCCTCATATGGTGCCATCCCGATACTCGCATGAAAACTGTTATTATACGCGAACTCTGCGAGTGGCAAATGGTCATCCCAAGAGCCTCCAAAATCCAATGCACACGCTCTCAACATGTCCTCCAGGGTCTGTATAGTCCTCTCTGACTGACCATCTGTCTGAGGATGAAACGCGGTGCTAAAATTCAACTGGGTCCCCATCGCTTCCTGAAACTGTTCCCAAAAGTGGGAAGTGAAGCGGGCATCCCTATCAGAAACAACGCTCACTGGAATTCCATGTAGCCTCACTATCTCGCGCACATATAGGTTCGCTAACTGGCTCAGAGTATCGGTAGCTCTCATAGCTAGAAAATGGGCTGATTTCGTCAACCGATCCACAATCACCCATATGGCATCATGACCTCTCCGGGTCCTCGGCATTCCCATCACAAAATCCATGGTGACATGCTCCCACTTCCATGTCGGTATCGGTAGAGGCTGCAATAACCCTGCAGGCTTCTGATGCTCTACCTTCACCTGCTGACAAACGAGACACTTAGCTACATATTCAGCAATGTGCTTTTTCATTCCCGACCACCAATAAACCTTTCGAAGGTTTTGATACATTTTGGTACCCCCTGGGTGTATCGTATACTTCGATGAGTGAGCCTCTGTCAGGATCAACCTTCTGATCTCTGCGTCATCAGGGACACATATCCTAACTCTGAACCTCAACAATCCATCCGAACTCAACCCAAAGTCCGTCTCTATACCCCTCTGTATCTGCCCGACAATATCACCATACTGCTGATCAACTCGTTGAGCCTGTCGGATTTGATCAACCAGATCCGGTTCCAACTGCAGGCTAGCTATCATAAATCCACTATCAGCGTCAGGCGGGGTCATATCCAAGCTGAGGTTCATGAACTGTTCCAACAGCTCGTGTTCCCTGATCATCATGAATGATACCATCCCGAGATACTTCCTACTCAATGCATCAGCAACCACATTTGCTTTACCCGGGTGGTATAAGATTTCACAATCATAATCCTTTAACAACTCGAGCCATCTCCTCTGTCTCATGTTCAACTCTTTCTGTGAGAACAGGTACTTAAGGCTCTTATGATCTGTATAAATCTGAAATCTCTCACCATAGAGGTAGTGGCGCCATATCTTCAGCGCAAACACCACCGCTGCCAACTCCAAGTCATGGGTCGGGTAGTTCCTCTCATGATCCTTTAACTGTCTTGATCCATAGGCTACTACCTTCCCATCCTGCATCAATACACAGCCCAGTCCTAGGTGTGAAGCATCCGCATACACCGAGAAACCTCCTGAGCTGGTAGGAATGGTGAGTATTGGAGCTGTAGTTAATCTCCTTTTCAACTCCTCAAAACTTTCTTCACACTTCTCGTCCCACACAAACTCTACATTTTTCCTCGTGAGACGTGTCAAAGGAGCAGCTAACCTCAAAAATCCCTCTACAAACCTTCGATAATACCCAGCTAAACCCAAAAAAACTCCTGATCTCTGTCACTGTCTGGGGTCTCTGCCACTGAACTACGGCCTCAATCTTAGATGGATCCACTGATACTCCATCCTTTGATACTATGTGACCCAGAAAAGAGATCTGTTCCAACCAAAAGTCGCACTTACTGAGTTTAGCATACAACTTCTTCTCTCGGAGGGTTTGTAGCACTATCCTTAAATGCCTTTCATGCTCCTCTCTAGACCTTGAATACACCAGTATATCATCAATAAACACAATAACAAATCGATCCAAGTACTGGTGGAATACCTCATTCATCAAAGACATAAAAGCTGCGGGAGCATTCGTCAACCCGAATGGCATAACCATAAATTCATAATGTCCATACCGGGTGCGAAAAGCTGTCTTGGGTACATCTTTACCTCGTATCTTCAACTGATGGTACCCTGATCTCAGATCTATCTTGGAAAAGACCTGCGCTCCCTTAAGCTGATCCAATAAATCATCGATACGTGGGAGGGGATACTTATTCTTGATGGTGGCCTTATTCAACAACCGGTAGTCTATACACAGTCGGAGGCTTCCATCCTTCTTCCTTACAAACAGAACCGGTGCTCCCCAAGGTGAGACGCTCGGCCTGATGAACCCCTTCTCCAGCAACTCTTGTAATTGTTTCCTTAACTCCTCTAACTCAACTTGAGCCATTCTATATGGTGGCTTGGACATCGGCTCTGTACCAGGTGTCAAATCTATACCAAACTCCATCTCCCTATCTGGAGGTAACCCTGGTAACTCATCCGGAAAGACATCTGGAAATTCCCTAACCACGGGTATGTCTTCCAACTCCGGACATGCCTTATCCGTCTCAATCACAAAAGTGATGAATCCTTCACATTATCCTTTCCACCATTAGTATCATAAATCATCACATCACATACATAAATGAAATCAAATTTATCTTTCATACATCATGTATCAAGATTATACTCATCACACTTATAAAAATCATGTTCTTTAATTTCATTTCACAAAATTAACTATAAGATTGTCTATCTTTGGAAACATCAAGGTTTTAGCATGACAATCCATAACAACATGATTGGCAGCCAACCAATCCATTCCTAGGATCACATCAAAATCACTCATGTTTAATAAAATTAAATCGGCTGTCATCTCTTTACCTCCTATCTTCATTTTACAATCCCTATATATATGCTCAGTCAACTGACTATCATTCATAGGGGTAGATATTAATAACATCTTATCAAGCAGCGTGGGTTTTACATGCTTCAACAATTTACATGCAAAGGATGGCGAAATAAAGGAATGCGTGGCACCAGGATCAAACAGTACATAAGCTTCTAAATCAAGGATTTGGATGGTACCTTTTACCACATCTGATGACTGATCTGCAGTATCCTGATCCAGTACGTGCACTCGTCCTCTGCTTACACCCACTGCTTGCTTCCCCTTTTCCTCCGCGGTAGCCTTCCTCCTCGGAGCAGCTGTACCAACTGGAGCTCTCTCTGGCTCCTTGCCCTTCTGTGGGGCTCTCTCTATCATCTCGGGGCAATCTCTGCTTATGTGCCCTGGCTTCCCACATCTGAAGCATACAACCTGAGGTCCATAACATGGTCGAGTACCATGGTACCTACCACACTTGCCACACTGTTCTGTTGTAGTAGGCCGTGGTCCTCCAATCACGATTCCCTTAGTTGGAGCAATGGCCGGATACATGGGAGTATCAACTGTCCTCTCCCTGATCTCATCAATTCTCGACCTCTTTCCAGAGAATCTCTTGCTTCCTTTATAGCTGAAGCCTCTATCCATCATAGGTCTCTTCTTATCTTTGTCCCTCATCTTACCAACCTTTCCAAATTCTGAGGCGATTCTATCAACATCTTGTTCACATAGTTGCGCCCTGCGCACTGCCTCCTCATAGGTCGGTATATCTAGGGGAACCAGTCTAGACCTGATAGCCGGTCTCAATCCATCCACAAACTTCTGGATCTTCTCGACCTCATTACTCATCGTGTTGGGATCATATCTGCCCAGGGATATAAAAGCAGTCTCATACTCGTCCACAGTCCTGCTCCCTTGGGTCAGTCCCAAAAATGCCATCTTTAGCTTTCGCTGGGCGGTATCCGGGACATACTGTCTCCGGAAGGCCTCTAGAAACACATCCCAGCTGATCTCAGTTTGCCGGGCTCTCAAAATAGGCCTGGTGGATTTCCACCAATGTTCTGCTGATCCCTTCAGCATAAAAGCGGCAAATGCTACCATCTCGGTAGTAGTGCACTCAAAGAACCCATATAATTTCTCGATCTCATTGATCCAATCCTCAGCCGCTACTGGGTCCTTTACTCCACTGAAAGACGGCGGTCCAAACTTCTGGAACTGCCGCAGTCTATCCAAATCACATCCATATCCCCAACCTCTACTGCCTGGCATAGCAACCGGCGTAGGCACATCCTGTGGGGGTGGGGTATCTGTCGTCTGAGGTCCTTGGGCTTGCCTTGCCCGTGCCTCGGGAGCTGCTGCCTGCTCGGCATCACCCTGTGTAGCGGGACTCTGTCTACCGCCAACTCCAGGTAAAGATTGAGTGACCAATTCCAAAATCATCTCAATGCTCCGCTCAATCCTCGCGAAGCGAGCCTCAGTACTCTCGGGCCTCTCCTCTGGACCCTGTGGAGCGTGCTCAACGTCGACCTCCACCTCAACATCTTCTTGAACCTCGTGTGTTTCCGGCTCAACACGACCCCCAGGCCTACCTCTACGGCCTCGAGCTTGTGCTCTCATCCCTCTACCGCGACTGGTATTAGGCATACTTACTCAGTTCCCTACATTCACAACCAATTACTTAGTCAACCCATCGACATACACTATTTGTATCTAAACAAGCACAGTAACTTGGGGATGTAATTTTTTTCACTTATTAAGTATTTTAAACACGACACACGTCAGACCAACCCGGGCTCTGATACCAACTTCTGTCACGACCCTCAACTTACAAAAATACGTACAAATTTTTCGCATTTTTATGCATCGATCCTTAATCATCCGCAACTTCTGTCACGACCCTCAACTTACAAAAATACGTACAAATTTTTCGCATTTTTATGCATCGATCCTTAATCATCCTTCCTCGATCGTGAACAACCACACACTTAACAGTTGGGCTGTGTGTCGACGTCTAACTCACTCCACCATACCAATTTAATTTGAAACATTATTCATGAGTAAACACTTGTATAAATGTATATATATCAGAGTTGTTACATGTGTTTACAATGTTTTACATCCCCAGTAGTTACATACAAAATGCTACTGTGCTATGTCTAATTTAGATACAAAATAATCCAAGTGTGTATACCTTTAGCGATGGGATGCAGCGGATTACCAAAAAGGGAATGCCTCCAGTCACGCTCAATCTATAGTCAAATCTCTGTAGAGAGGGGAAAATAAGGGGGGTGAGCAAACCACACGCTCAGTAAGGCAATCATGCGAACAGGTAGATACTGTACTATCTACGTGATCGTGATGCCATGCTCAAAAGCATTTAATTCAATGTTTATCTCAAAACATGAGTGTATGATTGTGTTAATGGTATGTAAAGCATTCATGCTATAGAAATTAAGTGCACATGTCAACTCAAAGCATGGTATAAATCATCATGCATAGTTCACAATAAAAGCATGGCATTAAACATCATGCATTTTCACAATAAAGCATGGCATTAAACATCATGCATTTCCACAATAAAGCATGGCATTAAACATCATGCATCCGTGCACTTTAAGACCATTAACAAATCAATTCAACGTCAGGTCCCAGCCCATCCCTCGGGCTTTCCTGACCACAATCACTTCAAACATGGATTTATTCTCAAATAGCATTAGACATGTGAGATAGGCAGTTTCAACAATAGGTAATAACCTCAAGGCCTATGTACATAACCTGTGATACCGGCTACACGGATCAAGTGTGCGGGATATCACCACCATCTGCTTCCACACGGGAGGTGGGTCAAATCCTACCCTTCGGTCCATAGCAGATCTCGTCCGAAGACGGCACATCACATCACAACACGGTACAATGTATTCCATGCTACATGCACGGTACAACGTACTCCGTGGACCCCCAGCCTTATCCCTCGTTCGGGCTCATCAGCTGTTCCTCCAACCCTTATCCCTCGTTCGGGCTCATCAGGTGAATCTCCAACCCTTATCCCTCGTTCGGGCTCATCAGGTTATTTTAACATGCCATGTTTCAAAACAATGCACGTGTGAGCCTATTTAATCGATATGACACCAAGTCTACTCGAAGCTCCAAACACGGCAACATGCAAGGTGGGCATCCAGTGCGAGACAAACTCAAGCACAATGCCAAAACAATATGAAATCCATGTGAAAACTAGTGCCTCTTGCACTCTTTCATACTCACGAAATCATGTAGGTGGCTCAAAACTTGCAAAATGTGGTTATCAAAACCAAAACATACTCATTTCTTTTGCAAATCATTTCAATGTTAGCCAACCTACCAATCATTTGCTAAAAAGCAATAAAACATGATTTCTAAAGAAATATGCTTTTGTTTTCATGCACATTTCTCAAACTCCCAACTTTTACCCTTCAATCACCCAACAACAACATTTCCTAATCTCATGCATTCTAGCAAAACATTTATGCGCCCAAATTGCGCACAATACCTCTAAGAGTCCACGCAATTCCCTTACCTCGATTTACTTGGTGTGACTCCTTTCCTTTTAGCTTCTCACGCTCTTGGCTCAACTCGCCTCGACGTATCCTCGGAAGCTGCGATTCATTCATTAAATCGATTGAGTTAACATATTTAACCCATAATTGACTTCACTAGTCAACATTATTTACTTATGCATTTTACAAATGCCTTAACTTCACATTTTACCTCTTTTAGGTAAATCTCACAATTTATCCACTAACAACATCTTAAATTCATACCCATAACATTATTGTCACCTCTAGACATCCCATTTCTCATTAATCCCAATCAATTTCACTTTCTCACACTAAATCGTTTCTAGGTCATAATCATACCAATGCATTTTTGATAGTTTCTAACCATCCATACTCATGCTAAACAACTCCAAAATCAATTATATAGACCATGTATCATAGTTGGAGTGTTAGAATCTTACCCAATTGATTTCTCCTCTTGCTCCAAATGGCAATGCCCTTAACTCCTTCGATACCAATAATGGGAAAATGCCTTCCAACTATGTTGTTCTTCTCTTTGATAGGAACAACTTTGCCTCTAATGGTCTCTCTTCAAATCTCACTGAAAATGGCTGATTTTAGAGAGAGAAAGTTAGGTTTTTGGGTTGAAAATGAAAGATTTGTGTTTTTCTCGAAATTTTCTGATTTTCCAGCTCTCCTTATATAGAAATAGCTTGAGGAGATCGATCTGGTCCAAGAGGAGATCGATCTGGTCCCTTAAAATCCCTCTTTTTCATGGCATTTTTAAGCCTGAGATCGATCTGTCGAAGCATGAGATCGATCTGTCAAGGCATGAGATCGATCTGTCGAAGCATGAGATCGATCTGCTCCCAAACAGAGAGCTAAGGAGATCGATCTGGTCCATTGGAGATCGATCTGTTCTATTCTCTCGCCCAGATAAGAGCATTCTGGCTCTTCCAGATCGATCTCTCATCCCATGAGATCGATCTGCCCTTCAAAATTTCCAGATTTCCTCTGCAACAACACTTACCAAACATCCTAAATTTGCTACCATGATCATTTCCTCATTCATTCATCTTTGAGACTTGAAGATGACATCCATCCTCACTTCATACACATTAAAATTTGTGTAGGATCTTTGTATGACCAATGGTACTTATTGTAAACTAAAATGGAAATGCACATCTTATGCCATTATTCTTCCATTTTACCAAGCTATTCAAAATCCATTCTACACACATTCTCCACATGTTTAAGTCCATTACTACACATTCATATATAATGAAACTTGTATGTACGATTATCACTCTCATTACAAGTGTGTACATTACTTGTGGACTTACATCACATATACTTCACTCATGAATTCATAGTACAACTCTATTTACACTTCTATGTGCATATATACCCTTATACATATACGGGGTCTCACAAACTTAGTTAGCTAATCCTTTAATATTATGGTGATAATTCTTATCGTTCGTGGTCTTAGTCTAAGTAATTATAATGATGTAGAATGATGATTAATTAATCCAACTTAGCGATCCATAAACTATAGCATTCATTCTCAATTGATTTCCAATAATATCATACAAAAAGAATCATAATTAATACTTCTAATACATCACCCTAAAAAACAGTCTATAATCGATATCCAATCTAGCCTAACTGATGACATTAGACATCTATTACAGCTTGACAGTTACATCCTATTTAAAATTTAACTTACATACACAATGAACTTAGTTTGTGCCTTTAATGTCTCGAAATAGAAGTATAAAAGTGATGTCTCCCTTGCTTAACTAAAAAATGAACCGGGAGAGGCTCCTGAAGCTAATCTACTTAACGCGACATTCTGCGAGTCACTGCAATGTCAATATGAAAAATGAAGGGATAAGCTAACACGCTAAGTAAGAAACATGCTTGCAATCACAATAGCTTCAAAAGAATGATGCGTAAAGCAAATGCAATTCAAATCATGCTATCATTTTCAAAATACTTGTCGAAGCCAACACATAACATAGGCATACTTTTAATTATAGTTATCAGAACATACTTAAATCAATACATATCAAAAGATACTTATCGAATCAGATACTGAACTTATCAATTCAAACACTGAATCAAAATTAAATATTGAGTTGAATCGAAACTGAATCAAATAGTAGAGACTAGGCTAAACTCATGTAGTCGATATGTGACTAAAACAGTTATAAATCCCTAAGCTTGAGGGAGACATAGCATGCGAAACCCTAAGCTTACGAGTAATGTACCATAAATAAGGACCCATGGCCATGGTCGGTACCATAGTAACTCATGGACAAGTGAGCATTGAGGGTTGTAAACGTGTCTAGGCCTAACTGTAACCAAAAGGAAAGTATTGTGCCATTCTGCACAACTAAAGGTACCCCTCAGTATAGGCATGTAGGGATGCTTCGTGCCTTACAACCCAACACAGTTACTATTCGGTATACCTGTGTTTTGATACCACTAAGCTCGTGTCCTGACATGGATGCAAACGTTAAAGGTTGTCTTTTTATCTCAAACAGTGTTTAAAATCTTATATTGAGCCATTCAGTCTCATATCGAGTATAAACATCAAAAGAGACCTAAGTTTTACTTATCAAAGTAACTAACATAGCATATAGGCTGTCAAAACATGCATAGACATGTTTCAAATCGATTTTAGAAGTCAATGGGTTGCTTTGGAGGCTTGAAAGTATACTATAGTTTAAAATAAAAGGGGATTGATCCTCTTGGTGTAGGGGGTCGGTCCCTAAATGGCATATTTTTCACGCCCTCCTCCCACACGCGACTTAAAAAAAAACCACAATAAATTTTTCGCATTTTACTTACCTTTCTCTCCTCAACAGTTGGGCTATGATTAGGCATTAGTCTCCTCTTCCACACATACATACATACATGTCATTCTAAATATTTATCGACTATATGTACACTTTCTCATAAGTAAATTCATATACTTAATATAATTACATCCCCAATATTAAAACGTGTACATCAATGTGTGTATACATTGTTCAGATACAAAAGCGTACGTGTGTGTATACCTTTCGCTAGATGGGGAGTGGCAGTGGTCAAAAGGAATGCTATACCCCAGCCGACCCAATCTACTGAAGATGATCTGCAGAGAGGGGGGGAAATGAAAGGGATGAGCTATCTGGCTCAGTAAGGGAATCAGGCAAGCGAGTAGACATCTATACTATCTACTGAAAATAGTGCTTTGCCTTTCCTTCTCTCAATTCAAAAGCATATTTAAAAAATATATATAATATAGTACAAATTTAAAATCCATGTACTAAACACATGTTGGTTTACTAATCAGAGGCATTCATGCAAAACAATGCATATTTAATCATTTAAGAATGCCTTTATATAAAATATGCCATTTACATTCAAAACACATTAAATATGGCATTTCTCATCATAGCACAAACAAATCAGATTCTGACCCATTCCTCAGGTCTACCCATATCATAAAACACATGTGATATATCATGCGAGACTCAGTGGCTAAATGCAATCTCTCCGGACTATGGCCATATCCTAACATGGTGACATCACGATAACATAGTACTCGGTGTGTGGGTTATCACTACTGTAATGGGAGGGGGGTCAGCCCATCACAACTGCCAGCTATCAACAACTCTCCTCCACAACAAAATATGATACAGTGTACTCCATGCCACACGCATGGTACAACGTACACCCGTGGACCCTACATCATGGTTGGGATGCCTACCATAGGTCTTAGTCCTCACACCACAGAAATACATCATAGTTGGGGTGCCTGCCATAGGTTTTAGCCCTCATACTATGGAATAAATGCTACGTCTCTAAATCCACGTGCAAACATCTCCAGTGTGACACTCAGTCTACACGAGGAAATTGTCACGATTTTTCTAACATGTCTATATATCACGTAAAACTACAGTGCGCGTCTTAAGTGTGACTCACAGTCAATGTTCTGCCTCAAAACACTGTATATGCATGTCAAAATATCAACACTAGTGCAAGTAAACCTCCAGCACTAGGTCATGCATAGTTCTCATTACAAATCAAGTACGAGCAAATCGCTCAAGTACTATGTCATGTACAAATCATGAAGAATCGAGTACAACCAACGCTCCAGCACTCTGTCATGCATCTCATGTAAAACTCGAGTACGAGCTAATTGCTCCATCACTCTATCATGCACAAATCACATAAAATTGAGTACGAGCAATGCTCCAGTACTCTATCATGCATGTCAAATAAATGTAGTACGAGTCTCACTCTAGCACTAATGTATGTGAAAAACATTTGAAATCAAGTGCGAGCTGTGCTCCAGCACGATTGTTTCCACATAATTCGGTAGATGGCTCTTTAAAAATAGGGATGTTTCAAATCATTAAAATCAGCACTCTAAAGTGTGCTTAATCTACATCAACCTTAAAACATTAGCCTATCTACGTACTCATCTGCTACACAGCAGTAAAAACACTCAAAAACATTATTTTCATGCTTTTTACAACTTTTCCCAAAATTTATCTTTTTACCTAAATAGGGGCAAAATCATAATTTACCCATATCGAGTCCCTATAATATTATTGATTCTCTCTGACCCTCAAACAATTTTAGTGAATGCAAAAGCAGACAAAAATACGCACAGATATCTCTAACTACTTGCAAGAGTCCCTTACCTCGGATCATGTCAAGTGACCTCTCTTCCTCTGTACTGCTCTAATCTCGCAGTCTAGTCAACTCTCAATATGAGTCCGGATCTGCATTTAACCATTCACTGGGTTACTATAATTTCCTACTGTATTGCACATTTAATCCAGTATATTTCACTTAAATGGGCCCGTTTACTCTTAATGGGCCTTAAACACTTTAATTGGGCCTTAATCCTTATTAAGCCTGTTTTCCCCTTATTAACCCCATTCATCAGGGTCTATTAACTCATTGGGCCTATCAATACCCATTGGGCTTTGTTTCGAACTCTTTGGATAGCCCGTATATCACTTACAATAGTTAATTCAAAATTCTGGATATAATTCACTAATTGCGAAATTTAATCCGTAACTCGTAAAATAAATCTTAAATATGCGATAATCACATAAATTGTCGTAAATGAGCTTTACTTACCCGAGTTTATACGATGGTGCGTAAATCGATGTTCGATCGGGCTCACGTTCGAAAGTTATCGTTGAACTGCACAATTTTGTATATTTCATTCCGGGTCAATTTTTGATTAAATATAATTTAAATAAATTTCTCAAAAATCAAATTGATCACTTTTGACCTCGTATCGACTTACTCGAAATCCAGTGTAATCCCAAAAATTTTCCTTTTTCTTTTTTTCCCTTTTTTCTCCTTTTTTCCTCTTTTCTCCTTAGCTGAACCAGTCCGGTCCGGTTCAGCATAGAAGCTTCCCCACTGAACCTGTAAGACCCGAATTTAATTAAAATACGAAAATTAAATAAGAAAAGATGGGGGATGTATGATGGAAGGTCAGGTAAAATTGATTTTCGAAATAAGAGCAGGGGTAAAATGGTAAAAATACCAAAACCCGGTATTAAGGCGATAAGAAAATTTTAATTTAAAATAAGGATGTAAGATATCTTGATCGATAATGAGGAAATTATACAATTTGGGTCAATTGATCAAGATTCAAAAATTTTAAAAATATCAAAAAAATTATCGGAACGATATCTCGAAAAGCGCGAAGGAATAATATCAAAAATTTAGAGAAAAATATATTTAATAAATTAAATTTAAATTAAATAAATTAAATTAGAATAAAAATAATATAAGTGTAGATATTTTGGAGTTTATGGAGTATTTTAAGGAATAGTGAAATAGTTAAATAAATAAATAATAAAAAAAAGATCTGAAACAAAAAAAGAGAGGAGAGAGAAAAACTCGAAAAACCCGAGAAAGAGAAACCGAAAACGACCCGCGAGCCTTCACCGTCGATTCCAGCACGTCGACGACCGACAAGCTTCGACGAAGCTACCAGGAGGAAGAGGGGAGTCCGGCGAGCACGTGGGTACCGGAATCATGCCGCCAGGTGGCCGGAGCAGGCCGATCGGAGCTAAGGAAAACCGACGGAGAAACAAGTCGATTCCCAGTGAACCGCCGCGTCTGGGCTGAAACGAAGGGGACCGATGCACTCAGGGGAAGAAGCCGGTTCTTTTGAGACCGGTCTCGACCGGTGAGATCGCCGGAAACGTCGGCGACGGTAATAGGCAGTAAACGGCACCGTTTGGCCGAAAGGAAAGGGGAGGAAAAGGAGGGAAAAGGAAGGAAAGGGGAAAGGAAAAGGAAGGAAAAGGAAGGAAAAGAAAGGAAAAAAGGGGAAAAAGGAAAGAAATTTACCGGGGATGACTCGAGGTTCGGGTAAGTTGACCGAGGGTCGAAATTGACCTACGGGTAAATTCCGAAAATTTAATTTAATATTATTTTAATGGAAAATAATCCAGATTTACCTAATTATGCAGCTTTACGACAGAGACCGAATGAGAGCCGATCGAGCTCTGATTCTCGTACCCTGCATCGTATCGGGTAAGTACAGTTTAATTTCGGCAATCAGAGTTCTTTAAATACCGAGTTTTAATTATTTTACGGAATTATAGATTAATTTCGTGTTGGAAGGAATATTATTCGGAGTCGTAATATAATTGCCGTAAATAGTATACGGGCTATCCAATAAATTTGGATTGAAGCCCGATAATTATTAGAAAGCTGTATAAGCCCGGTATACCCGAAAAAGGGAATTAATAAATATAAAAAGGGCTGAAATGGGTCGAGACCCAATAAGGTACAATCGGGCCCAATAGGGGTAAACGGGCCCAATGATTTAAATTAAGCCCAGAAAATAGGAATTACAATTAAATTGTATGTTATCTGACCTGAGGAATATTGATACGCAGTTCCGGGCATTTGATTGGGAGCATAACGGACTGCGCAACGAGACAACAGTGGAAAAGAAAAGGTCAGACTCGACAAGAAAATAAGGTAAGGAAATTCTACGGACTGCTAGAGGTAACTTTACGTAATTTTAAGTTCATTTGCAATCTTTAAAAATTACCTGAAGGGTCTAGAGGTCAATTAATAATTTTAGTGCCTCGAATGGGCAAATTACCAAAATACCCTTGTTAAGGGTAAAATTTACAAATTTAGGAAAAGTTGGGAGGAGCAAGAACAAGAGGTTCTTGCTCATTCTGGAGGTGTTTTGATGCATGCATTAGTAGGCTGGCTAACCTTGAAAGAAAATGCACAGCATTTCATACTTTCAACGTGAAATTGTTTTGAAAACTGTTTTGAGGAAACAGAGCCGCCTACGTGTTTTATTAACATGTGACGTGCTAGAGATCAGCTCGCATGATATTTTCGATTTGTGTGATGCACGCATTAGTGCTGAAGCAAGAGCTCGCACTAGAGTTTTACATGCATAGGTGCTGGAGTCCAACTCGCACCAAATTCTTATATATATATGATTTTCGTGACAGGGTGCTAGAGTCTAACTCGCACCATATTTTTATATGATTTTGAGATAGGGTGTTAGAGCTTCGCTCGCACCAGATTTTTATACGGTTTGCATACAGAGTGCTAGAGCTTAGCTCGCACTAGATTTACTTGATTTGATGAGAGTGCTGAGCATCGCTCGCACTGATTTTATGAGAACATGTGATGAGCCATGCTTGGAGCATCGGGTAGACTGTGTGTCACCGATTAAATAGGCCCGCACGTGCGTTTTGAGACATGGCATGTTAAAATAACCTGATGAGCCCGAACGAGGGATAAGGGTTAGAGAAATAACCTGATGAGCCCGAACGAGGGATAAGGGTTAGAGAAACAACCTGATGAGCCCGAACAAGGGATAAGGGTTGGAGGTCCACCTGATGAGCCCGAACGAGGGATAAGGGTTGGAGGACCAGCTGATGAGCCCGAACGAGGGATAAGGCTGGGGATCCACGGAGTACGATGTACCGTGCAAGTAGCATGGAGTACGATGTACTGTGTGGTATCTGTGTGATACGTTGGTATCTTTGTGATACGTTAGCATCTTCGGATGCATGGGATCGGATAAGACTGACGGGATGGATTGACCCACCACCCGGGCGGTTCCCGATCATGGGAGAACCCACACACTAGGATCCGTGTAGCTGAGGAACTCCCGAGGACACATATGCCATAGTCCTGGTTATTTGCCTATATACAGACGTTGCCTAGTCTCGCATGTCGACGATTTTGATGAGATCAAACCGGGTTTTTAATTAAATGTGCATGATGGTTATTTCCATGCTTTTAAAACCCATATGTGATGTAAACGGATTTTCATGATTTTGTGTGAGTCAAGATCACCTGAAGGAGGGGTCGAATCCTGACTTTACTGTGAAATTTTAAATGAGAAAGATATGATTTTGAATATAATTGCATGTTGAATTTTCCATGCAAATGTGTTTTACATAACATCATAACTCATATCATCTGTTTTAAAATGTGTGGAGAAAGGGTGGTTTATGCATGGCACCAGGTTCATGTAGGTAGTGTGGTTACCTACTTGTTCATAGGATTGCCTTACTGAGCTTGATGTGCTCACCCCTTTCATTTTCTCCCACAGATAATCTCCAATTGAAGTTGAGGCGACTCAGTACTGCATTCCGGATATCCACTGCTGCCCATCAACATAAGGTATATACACTTGTACATATTGTATCTACATAAGCATAGCACAGTAACATGCTTGTAAGTAACTTTAGGGGGATGTATAAATATTGTAAACAATTATAAATGACTGGAGAAGAAATAAGTTAGATGGTAATTGAATGGTGGGACTGACATTGACGCACAGCCCAATTTGTTAGTGGAGTGTGGTCACGATCAGAGGATAGATAAGAATTTAATAAAGAAAATAACAAAATGCAAAAAATTAACTCTGATTTTTGGGTAGTTTGGGTCGTGACAGAACCACCTACCGGTTCAAGGCTCCTTTGGTCGTTTCGGCATCGTTCGATCAGTTCTTCGGCCGATTCCACCGTCGTTCGACGCGTCTCGGCCAGGGAAACACTCGGCTGGCCTCGATCGGGACCAATCACCCTTGGTGGCTATCAGATTCGCTTCTCCTCTCTGCGGCTTCCCCACTTCGATTTGCTGGCTTCCGACGTCGGTGGAGCTCGTTGCCGGTGCCGATGAGTTCGCGTCGACATCCTCTTCCTTTTTCAACCCCTTGCCTGGCTGTTAGGTCCCCAGATGCTCGCCGGTGATGGGATTGGTCTTCCTTGGCTTGCATCGATTTCGTCTTTCCTTTTTGTTTTCTCTCTCCCCGATTTTCAATTTAGATTTCTATTTTTTATTTATAATATATTTTTATTATTATTTTAATCATTAAAATTATAATAATAATCCCAAAATATCCCAAAAAATCATATTAAATTCATTTAATCCCTAAATGAATTTATCAATCCGATTTTGCCTTTCCGGTATATTTTTTCACTATTCTTGGGATCGTTTTTTTAGGTGAAAATTTTGATAATTTCAAATAAATTCATTTCTTGATCAATTGGACTCGTAATTCGATATTTGCCTCGTTTTTTATCAAGATTTCTCAATTTCATATTTTTAATGAAATTTTCTCATCGAATTTATACCGAATTTTGATCTTTTGACTATTTTACCCCTGCACTCGTTCGAAAATCACTTTAACCCTTATCTCGTTGTTATGTAGCTTACATGCATTTTTAATTTCTTAAATAGTCGATTGCATGATAGAAAATACTCTTCTTATTATTCAACTATGAAATAAAGTGTTCATACACATAGGAATCATAAGAAACAAGCTGCATACATAAATCGAAAACACGGGTCTGACAATATTGCTCTTGCCCTATTCGAAAAGTAGAAGGGATCAATCCCTACCTCATAGGGGATCGGTCCCTTATAGTTAGAAAGCATTTTTATGGAAAATTTGATGAGGGATCTTGGGGGATCGATCCCAAATGCACAAAAATGCCCTTTTGGCTGGGTTTTGAGTCCGAAATCTAACCGAAATACATTCAAAACATTAAACACATTTCATAGAAACCTTTTTCATGCCAAAAACATTCATGATGTGCTCTCAAAACCTATCATGCTCTCAAAACCTTTCTAAAGCTAATGCATTTGAACCAAAATTTCCAACAAACTTTTAAATAAGCTAATTTCATGGTTTCCTAATCCTTTTATGCATCAAACATGTCCCTTTAAATACTATCATAGCAACAAAAACATCCTTTGCCTCTTGAATGCAGCTCTTAACACAATTGAAGTCCTAACACCTTTTCTTGGCTCAATGCACTACTCAAAACACCTGGATGCATTCCCATATTAAAATCCATTAATTGTTTAGCTCAATATCATAATTCATACACATTCAATAAGGACTAATTAATGGCAAAACCCTAACATACTCCTTTCACATTTTTCATTAACAATTTCCTTTAACCAAAACATAGATCAAAGTATAATTATCTACATATATTATTCCAAAAAATTTCTAGAAATCCTTACCTTAATCGTCTTGTGGATGTCAAAACCCTAACTTCTCCTTCTTGAAGATCTTTAACTTCAACCGATACAAAAATAACCTTAAACATCATAAGAATGACTAAAAACTAAAAGCCTTTGAAGACCAAACTTATATCTTCAACTTATGCCAAGGATTCTGATCTTCTTTCAAAGATTCCCCCATCAAAATAGCTTTTTCTAACCCCCAATTCAGATACAATGGTGAAGTGGCTGAGATGAGGGTTGGTTAGTGTTTTAGAGTTTCTCTCTTCTTCATTTTCTTCTCTTTCTCTCTTTTCTTCTCTTTTTTCTTCTTCTTTTCCTTTGTTTTAGGTTTAAAATGGTAGAATAAAGGAAAGAGAGAGACACAGTTAGGGATTTAAGTGAATTAAATCAATTTGTTTCGTCCATAATGGGACTATGTGAGTTACTCTAAAGGTAAGCGGATTGATCTGTTGAGGGAGGAGATCAATCCCTCATTCATAAAATCACATTCTTTTTAATGGTTTGAGCTAAGGGATCAATCCCTTCTCTTAGGGGATCGGTCCATTTCTTTTAGAATGACAAAATCTACAATTTCTGGGTAAGGGGATCGATTCTCAGGAAAGGGGATTGATCCCGCATACCAGAAATGCACTTTTCTGCAGATTTTCACCCTTAAATCTTCCCAATTCATACCAAAATCATGTTAAGTCATTATATAAGACTTCCAACTTTCCCAAGACATCAATATACACTTAATTTTAGCTGGTTCTCATTATCCTTATCTATTCTCATAATTTTCCATTTATTCCATCCTTTTTAACTTATATTACACATAGTATACAACACAAGCCAAGATGCATACTTAATTGCTATAAATTTGCTTTCATTCATCCTTACACTAACTTGTCTTAATACAAGTCTCATTTACTCACATACATACATTATTTATCAAATGCTATGAAATTGATGAGTTTTACATCCTCTCCACCTTAGGAAATTTAGTTTCCTCCAAATTCTCTTAGGCTTAATCAAACAAGTAAGGATGCTTCTCCTTTATGAAACTCTTCAATTCCCATGTGGCTTTTTTTACTGAATAGTGCTGCCATAGCACCTTTACTAAGGGAATAATCTTTGACAAAAGCATCTTCTCCTTTTGATTTAAGATTTTAATTAGCTTTTACACATAGCTCATGTCATCCTTGATCTTCAACAATGCATACTTTATGACATGAGAAGGGTCCATGTGGTACTTCTTCAATATCAAGATGTGGAAGACGTTGTGCACCCCAAATAGCTGTGCTAATAAGGCTAGTTTATAGGCTACATGTAAGACCCGTATTTTTTTATGTAAACCTTATGGATTCATAAGTGTGGTAATGTACTTGTAATGTGCAGTACACTTGGTGTAAAGTCTATAAATGTAATGTACATACGTGTAATATGAGTTTGTAATGTACATACAAGTTTCCTTGGGTATGAATATGAAGAAATGAGCATTTATAAGTGATGAATATGATTGGAACTCAAAATGAGTAGTGTGGTAAATGGAAGGAAGTTGTACGAATCTAAATACTTCTATTTAGCTTGGTATGGTACACTTTTGGCTATGCAAAGAATGCACACAAGTTTTAATGTGTATAAGGTATGGATGAATGCCATTTTCAAGTCTTAAAGGTAGTTGGATGAGAAAATAACTATGGCAGAAAATTAAGGATGTGTGGGTGTGTGTTGCTACAAAAAAATTGTAAAAAATTTGGAAAATATGAAGGCCAGATCGATCTCATAGGATGAGAAATCGATCTAGAAGAGCCAGAATGCTCTTATTTTAGCAATGGAATAGAGCAGATTGATCTCCAATGGGGCCAGATCGATCTCCTAAACATTCTGTAATGAAAAGATCAATCCTCAAGCATACATATCGATCTCGTTAGCACTCTATTTAGAGCAGATCGATCTCAAGCTTAGACAGATCGATCTCATTCTTAAAATGTCATGAAAATGAGGAATTTAAGGGGACCAAATCGATCTCCTCCTAGGGCAGATCGATCTTATCAAGTGATTTCTATAAAAAGGGCGCTGAAAATCTACAGATTTCAGGAAAAACATCACCATTTTCCATTTCCAACCCAAAACCTAGCTTATTCTCTCTAAAATCCACCCATTCCAGTAAGATTTGAAGGGAGGCCATTAGACACAAAGTTGCTCATCTTGAGGAAGGGAACAACATAGTTGAAACCCAAAACCACATTGTTGGCATTGGAGGAGCAAGGAGCATTTCCCCTTTGAAGCAAGAAGAGAAATTAGATTGGTAAGTTTCTAATGCTCCAACTTAATCACATTGGTTTATTTATTAATCTAGGAGTTAATTTGCATGAGTATTGTTAGTTGAAACCATCTAGGTAGTATTGGAAGTAATGTGACCTAGAAAATGAATAAGTCTAGTGTGAGAAAGTGTAAATTGGATGAGTTGGTGATTTGTGAGAATTGCTAAGTTGTCATTTGAGTAATGTGGATGATTCGAAATGGGTAAATGAAACTACATTGTGGGTTAAGTGGAATTGGGAAAATAAGCACATGTAGTGTTGATGGAAAAGCCATAGTACGAAAATATATGGGATATGAACACTATGAGCTTAATATCAATTGAATATCGATTTGGAATGAGTTAATAGGCCTTATGAGCATTAATAGAAACTATAGGTCGAATCAACTATAGTAAATGCAAGAGTTACGATGTAATGGACTGAAATGATGTGAAATACGTTTATGTGCAATTTCGTAGAGTTTGATGGAGACGAATCAAACTACACACAAGTAAGCAGCGCTAAGGAAGTGGAATCATGCATCGCGATTTCTAGGTAAGGGAATTCTGTAAGTATATAGAGGTAGCTACTCGTATTTTATGGGTGAATATAGGGTGTTTATGATATGCATGAAGGTTTAAGGAAATAGTTGTTGATATGCATGAATAGCTGCGAAAATTTGTATGAGATTTGGTTTCCAAAATGATCTTGAAAAAGAGGATAGTAAGACTAATAATTGCATAAATCACGTGTTTTGAATGTTTCACAAAGCACCATTCTTTGTTTTGAGTAAATAAAATGATAGGTTGGCTAGTGTTTTATTGAAGTTATGGAATAGCACATGTGAGGTGCTAAATATGTTTGTGACTTGTTTGAATGCATATGAGAAGCCTATCGAGTTATGTGAATTAAATCGCGCTAGAGCCTCGTTCGCGCTGGATTTTAATGCTTTAACTTGCATGAAAGTGCTGGAGCTTAGCTTGCACTTTGATTTGAATTGTGGCGATGTTTTATAAACTGTACTAGAGCTTCTGCTTGTACGTGACTTAAGAGTGATTTTCTTATGCGTATAAACGTACTAGAGCTGTGCTCGTACGTGGTTTCTTTATGATATGATGCATGAGTCATGTTAGAGCTTTGCTCGCACAAGTTTGCACATTGTGGTACGTATGAGGCCGTGGAAGTTGGTAAGCTCCTCAAGCCTTACATCTTAAGCCTGAGGAGACAGGGAGGCTTTGTTAGGCAGGGAGGCTCTGTTAGGCAGGGAGGCTCTGTTCAGTGGGGAGGCTCTCTTAAGGTAAAATCCTTAGGCCTTACATCCTTAAGCCCAAGGAGGCGGGGAGGCTCTCTTACGGAAGCATCCTTAAGCCAACATCCTTAAGCCCTGGAGGGGTAGGGAGGCTCTGTTCGGCAAGGAGGCTCTCCTATTTGAGTGCGGCAAGTTCTTGGTATGGGGTAGATAAGACCTACGACTGGCAGCCCCAACTACGATATGAGTCCGCGGAGTACGCTGTACCATGTATAGTACATGGAGTACAATGTACTGTGTGGTGGTTATGTGATAAGAAAGTCTGGCGAGGGATAATCCACCTTCGTGCCAACACGATACCCCATACACCTGGATGCGTGTGGTCTGGGATGATTTATGATGTAGTTGGCCCACATAGTCACTTGTGATATAGTGACCTGGTTTTTATACATGTGTGTGATTGTGGATGTTCAAGCTAGACCCGAAGGAGGGGTCGAGCCTTGTGAACTTGATTTGTGAAATGATAATGAGGTTTGTGATTGAGAATTGATTTCGATGGGACTTTAAGTATTTGAGAAAGAGATGTAAATTAAAAAGGAGGTTTCTTAAATGAATTGCCTTTTTTATGAGTTTAATGAGAATGAGCATGAGATGTTTTCACATGTTCATATTCTATGTTTTATATGACAATTTTACATGATTTTGATACATGATATATATGTATACTCATATGGCATAGTTTTTCCTCATGCTCCTACCATAAATAATTTATGCATAACACTATCAGCATGTAGATAGAGTAGTTATCTACCATGCTTGCATTATTGCCTTACTGAGCGAGTGGTTGCTCATCCCTCTCTATTTTTCCCCTTCTACAGAGCGTGCATAGTAGCCCAGTGAGGACTGAGGCGTGGTATTTTGGATATCCGCTGCATCTCCATCACTAAGAGGTATATACACGGTGATTCCTTTTTGTATCTAAACAATGTAAAACACAGTAGTCCTTTGAGTTGTAATTATGGGGGATGTAGATGTCAATAATCATATTTCGTATAAATGAATTATCGACGTTCAAATGTATGACATCACTTTTATTAGCTGAGAATGGATATTGCGAGTGGATTATTATTGACTCACAGCCCAACTGTGTGGTGATGAGTTGTTCACGACCGGGTAAGGAAAGAAAAACATAAAAAATTTATACTGATTTTCGATAATAAGAGGATAAAATGGGTCGTGACAAAGATGTACGGGCGTAGATGCCATTCCCTAATTGGATCGGAAGAGGTTAGTGACAGATAGATTTTTGCTCCTGACTTAGTGCACTAGGCATCTGAGAACGTCTGATTGATATGTAAGAGATTACAGACAGCTCAGAGCGGGTAAAAGAGTTATGCTGACAAGAGATGGAGACCACTAGAGTTTGATGTGGGTGAGTCGGTATTTCTAAGAGTTTCACCATCGAAGGGTATTATGAGATTTGGTAAGAAGGGCAAGTTGAGCCCTAGATATATCGGACCCTTCGAGACTTTGGAGAGAGTGGGAGATAAGGCGTATAGGTTGCCGTTGCCACCAGACTTGGCAAATGTTCATAACATCTTCCACATCTCTATGCTTCAGAAGTATCACCCGGACCCAGCACATGTGATAAGATATGAGCCATTGGAGCTCAATGAGAGTATGACATACGTTGAGAAGTCGGTTCAGATATTGAACAGAAAAGAGAAGGTGCTACGGAATAAGACAATTCCCTTGGTGAAAGTTCTTTGGCAACATCACACGGTGGAAGAAGTCACATGGGAATTGGAGAATTTGATACGGGAGAAGTACTCCCAACTTTTTGAAGAGTAACTTGGTTCTAATTTGGAGGACCAAATTCCTTGAAGGAGGGGAGGAATGTAAGACCCGTATTTTTAGATGTAAACCTTATGGATTCATAAGTGTGGTAATGTACTTGTAATATGAAGTACAATTGGTGTAAAGCCTATAAATGTAATGTGCATACGTGTAATATGAGTTTGTAATGTACATACAAGTTTCCTTGTGTATGAATATGAAGAAATGAGCATTTATAAGTGATGAATGTGATTGGAACTCAAAATGAGTAGTGTGGTAAATAGAAGGAAATTGCATGAGTCTAAATACTTCCATTTAGCTTGGTATGGTATACTTTTGGCTATGCAAAGAATACAAACAAGTTTTAATGTGTATAAGGTATGGATGGATGCCATTTTCAAGTCTTAAAGGTGGTTGGATGAGAAAACAACTATGGCAGAAAATTAAGGATGTTCAGGTGTATGTTACTACAGAAAAACTACAGAAAATCTGGAAAATATGAAGGCCAGATCGATCTCATAGGATGAGAGATCGATCTAAAAGAGCCAGAATGCTCTTATTTGAGCAATGGAATAGAGCAGATCGATCTCCAATGGGGCCAGATCGATCTCCTAAACATCTTGTAATGAAAAGATCGATCCTTAAGCATACAGATCGATCTCCTTAGCTCTCAGTTTGGAGCAGATCGATCTCAAGCTTCGACAGATCGGTCTCATACTTAAAATGTCGTGAAAAAGAGGAATTTAAGGGGACCAGATTGATCTCCTCCTAGGGCAGATCGATCTCATCAAGTGATTTCTATAAAAGGGGCGCTGAAAATCTACAGATTTCAGGAAAAACATCACCATTTTCCATTTCCAACCCAAAACCTAGCTTATTCTCTCTAAAATACACCCATTCTAGTAAGATTTAAAGGGAGGCCATTAGACACAAAGTTGTTCATCTTGAGGAAGGGAACAACATAGTTGAAACCCAAAACCACATTGTTGGCATTGGAGGAGTAAGGAGTATTTCCCCTTTGAAGCAAGAAGAGAAACTAGATTGGTAAGTTTCTAATGCTCCAACTCAAGCACATTGTTTTATTTATTGATCTTGGAGTTAATTTGCATGAGTATTGTTAGTTGAAACCATCTAGGTAGTATTGGATCTAATGCAACCTAGAAAATGGAATAAGTCTAGTGTGAGAAAGTGTAAATTGGATGAGTTAGTGATTTGTGAAAATTACTAAGTTGTCATTTGAGTAATGTGGATGATTTGAAATGGGTAAATGAAACTACATTATGGGTTAAGTGGAATTGGGAAAATGAGCACATGTAGTGTTGATGGAAAAGCCATAGTACGAAAATATATGGGATATGAACACTATGATCTTAATATCGATTGAATATCGATTTGGAATGGGTTAATTGGCCTTATAAGCGTTAATAGAAACTATAGGTCAAATCGACTATAGTAAACGCAAGAGTTGCGATGTAATGGACTGAAATGATGTGAAATACGTTTATGTGCATTTCCAGAGAGTTTGTTGGAGGCGAATCAAACTACGCACGAGTAAGCAACGCTAAGGAAGTGGAATTACGCATCGCGATTCCAGGTAAGGGAATTCTGTAAGTATATAGAGGTAGCTGCTCATATTTTGTGGGTTAATATAGGGTGTTTATGATATGCATGAAGGTTTAAGGAAATGGTTGTTGATATGCATGAATAGCTACGAGAATTTGTATGAGATTTGGTTTCCAAAATGGTTCTTGAAAAAGGGGATAGTAAGGCTAATAATTGCATAAATCACGTGTTTTGAATGTTTCACAAAACATAATTCTTTGTTTTGAGCAAATAAAATGATAGGCTGGCTAGTGTTTTATTGATGTTATGGAATAGCACATGTAAGGTGCTAAATATGTTTGTGATGTGTTTAAATGCATATGAGCCGCCTACCGAGTTATGTGAATTAAATCGCGCTAGAGCCTCGCTCGCGCTGGATTTTGATGTTTTGACTTACATGAAATTGTTGGAGCTTAGCTCAAACTTTAATTTGAATTAGGGTGATGTTTTATAAACTGTACTAGAGCTTCTGCTTGTACGTGACTTTCAAGTGATTTTCTTATGCGTATAAACGTACTGGAGCAGTGGTCGTACGTGGTTTCTTTATGATATGATGCATGAGTCGTACTAGAGTTTTGCTCGCACAAGTTTGCACATTGTAATACGTATGAGGCCATAGAAGTTGGTAAGATCCTCAAGCTTTACATCCTTAAGCCAACATCCTTAATCCCGAGGAGGCGGGGAGGCTTTGTTAGGTAAGGAGGCTCTGTTCGGTGGGGAGGTTCTCTTACGGTAAGATCCTTAAGCCAACATCCTTAAGCCCGATGAGACGGGGAGGCTCTCTTACAGAAGGATCCTTAAGCCAACATCCTTAAGCCTTGGAGGGGTAGGGAGGCTCTGTTCAGCAGAGAGGCTCTCTTATGTGAGTACGACAAGTTATTGGTATGGGGTAGATAAGACCTACGACTGGGACCCCCAACCACGATATGAGTCCGTGGAGTACGTTGTACCATGTATACTACATGGAGTACGATGTACCGCGTGGTGGTTATGTGATAAGAAAGTCTGGCGAGGGATAATCCACCTTCGTACCAGCATGATACCCCGCACACCTGGATGCGTGTGGTCTGGGATGATTTATGATGTAGTTGGCCCACATAGTCACTTGTGATATAGTGACCTGGTTTTTATACATGTGTGTGATTGTGGATGTTCAAGGTAGAACCGAATGAGGGGTCGAGCCTTGTGAACTTGATTTGTGAAATGATAATGAGGTTTGTGATTGAGAATTGATTTCGATGAGACTTTAAGTATTTGAGAAAGAGAGGTAAATTAAAAAGGAGGTTTCTTAAATGAATTACCCTTTTTATGAGTTTAATGAGAATGAGTATGAGATGTTTTCACATGTTGATATGCCATGTTTTATATGCCAATTTTACATGATTTTGATACATGATATATATATATGTATACTCATATGGCATAGTTTTTCCTCATGCTCCTATCATAAATGATTTATGCATAACACTATCAGCATGTAGATAGAGTAGTTATCTACCATGCTTGCATTATTGCCTTACTGAGCGTGTGGTTACTCATCCCTCTCTATTTTCCCCCTACAACAGAGCGTGCATAGTAGCCCAATGAGGACTGAGGAGTGGTATTTTGGACATCCGCTGCATCTCCATCACTAAGAGGTATATACACGGTGATTCCTTTTTGTATCTAAACAATGTAAAAGCATAGTAGTCCTTTGAGTTGTAATTATGGGGGACGTAGATGTCAGTAATCATATTTCATATAAATGAATGATTGATGTTCAAATGTATGACATCACTTTGATTAGCTGAGAATGGATATTGTGAGTGGATTATTATTGACTCACAGCCTAACTGTGTGGTGATGAGTTGTTCATGACAGGGTAAGGAAAGAAAAACGCGAAAAATTTATAGTGATTTTTGGTAATAAGAGGATAAAATGGGTCGTGACACTACATCTCCGACTCTCTTTACTACCTCGAATGGACCATTGAACTAGGGACTTAGTTTTCCTTTTTTCCCAAATCGTGTGATACCTTTACTAGGAGACACCTTTAAAAACACTAAATCACCAACTTGAAACTCAAGGTGTCTCTTATGGACATTAGCTTAGCTTTTTTGCCTGCTTTGAGCGGTTCGTAACCTTTCACAAATGATCGTGACACCTTTATAAGCTTGCTCAACTAGTTAGGGAGCTAACAACTTCTTTTCACCTAATTTTTCCTAAGCTATTGGAGATCGGCATCTCCTCTCATAAAGAGCTTCACAAGACACCATTTTAATGATAGCGTGGAAACTATTATTGTAACCGAACTCTGCCAATGGCAATGGTCATCCCATGAACCCCTTAAATCCATAGAATATGATCTCAACATATCCTCCAAGGTTTGAATTGTCCTTTCAAATTTACCATCGGTTTGAGGATGAAAGCTATGTTAAAATTCAACTTAGATCCCATTGTTTTTGAAAATGCTCCCAAAACTAGGATGTGAATCGGGGATCCCTATAAGAAGTGATGCTTACGAGAGTGCCATGCAATTTAATTACTTCCATCATCTACAAGTCTGCCAAAGAGTGTAAGGAATATGTTATCTTGAAGAAGTACGCTGATTTGGTCAACCTATCTACTATCACCTAGATTATGTCATCTTCTTTCTTAGTTTTTGGTAGGCCCATGACGAAATCTATGGTGATATGTCCTTATTTCTATGGGAGAATCGACAAAGGGTAAAACAACCCTACTGGCTTATGATGCTCAATCTTCACTTGCTGACACACTAAACACCTTGCAACATGTTCAGCGATATCCTTTTTCATCCCTACCTATCTATACTCATGAGTCATGGTACATTTTGTTAATGCCCAAGTGCATAATGTATCGAGAACCATGTGCCTCTTTCAATATCAACTGTTTCAGCTCCTCATCGCTCGAAACATACATTTTACCTCTAAACAGAAGCAAACCATTACTGCCAACTATATAATTTTATTATGGATCCTGATCTTGCTAAATAGCAATCTCAACCAATCTCTGATCATTTCTTTACGCCAACCTAATTTGATCCATCAAACTCGATTCTATCCGAAGAGCTATTAACCAATAATTGTAAATACCCTAAATTTTATATACTTGAACTTACTCTTGAATAGCACATAAGCCATCAAAATAATAATAATAATAATTTGATCAAAATATCTTAGTCCTAAAGATAAAATAACTATGGGTGCATATAAATAGATATATACATACATGTATATTTATATATATATATACAAATATATATATATATATATGCAAATTAATATATATAAGTATACATATATATATATATATATATGTGGACATATAGATGCATGCACGTACAACCATATGGCCAAGAACAATTGAGTATATATATATATACACACAAGAGAATATGTTTATAAGAGAGTGTTTTCAAGGGAAATGTGGCCACCCGAGGACAACCTTATAAGGTATGAAGGAACAGATGAATATAAAGGAAGGCTGAAGTGCACGGTGGACAATTGAATGGAGGATCCAAGGTATTGTCTATCGGTAGGAGGCATTAAGGTTTAGGAGCATGTTATGCAAAGAAGTGATAAGGAAATAGAATGGTATGGAGCTTGGCAAGATAGAGAAGCAAACCGAGAGGGTCTGCAACAGTTGGTAGCCATCAAACTGTAGCAGAAAAGAATATATATATATATATATATATAAACATATAATACTAAAACATAGGGAAAGGACCGAAGACGAGGAGTACCTCTTGTAGGTGATCTAATTTTTCTGCAAGAAAAGAAGTGTGAAAAAGGAGTGGGAGTAGGAACGAAATGATGAAGCAGCAAGTCATGAAATGTGATGGAAGAAAGGCAGGAATGCAGCAGCTGCAATAGGCTTGGCAACTAGATTAATGGGGCAATTCAGTGAGAGTTCAGCTGGGGATAAAAACGTGTGAGGTGTGCAATACTGTACTATTTGGGAAAGCTTGAAAATGTGATAGGAAATGAAATAAGGGAGACACGTCGTGGCCTAAAAATGAGACAGTAGGGGGCTGTAATATAAAATAGAAAACTGAAGGACAGGGGAATGTGATGGACTCTACATTGTAGCCGAAGGGTAAAAAATATACATGAAGGTAATTATATATTACCGAAATAGGAGCGATGGAAACAGAGGATAGACTGCTTGTCTACTGTTGTGAATTTCATCACAGTTGATAAGGAATGGCAAGAGTGGAACCGGGTAGGGGAATGACAGAGGAGTAATGTGAAAGAAAGTTAAAGCTACTACGTAAATGAAATAGTAAAGGAGGTGATGACTGGTGATAAGGAATAAAAAGATAGGAAACAAGAAAATGAGTGAAAGTGAGAGAGGGACTGGAGGTCGAGAAAACCCGAGAATGGATGGGGAAACTAGAAGAGGCTAGAAGGAGGGTAACATGGGGTAGACTGAAGACTGGAAACATGGAGACACTTAAAACAAAGTGTTTCTTCCTGTTCGCTGCATCCGACACCGAAGGAAGTCATTGGCGCTGTCACGACCCAATTCCATTCTCTTTAACTGAAATCACTGAAAATTTTTCGCGTTTTACTGTTACCTTACCCGGTCGTGAACTAAACTTACCACACACTGTTGGGCTGTGAGTCAATAATAAACACCACATCTCATTCACTCTCAATTAATTAAAACGATGTCATACATGTGCATTTAATCGTGTACTTATACGAATACATGTTTTACTCACATCTACATCCCCCATAAATACAACTCAAAAGAATACTGTGCTTTTACATTGTTTAGATACAAAAAGAATCACTGTGTATATACCTCTTAGCGATGGAGATGCAGCGGAGTCCAAAATAATACGCCTCAGTCCTCACTGGGCTACTATGCACGCTCTGTAGGGGGGAAAATAGAGTGGGATGAGCAACCACACGCTCAGTAAGGCAATAATGCAAGCATGGTAGATAACTACTCTATCTACATGCTGATAGTGTTATGCCTAAATCATTTTTAGTAGGAGCATGAGGAATAAAACTATACCATATGAGTATACATATATATCATGTATCAAAGTCATGTAATATTGGCATATAAAACATGGTAAAACATCATGTATAAATCATCTCATGTTCGATCTCATTTCAATTCATAAAAAGGGCAATTCATTAAGAAACCTCCTTTTTAAAACCCACGTCATAAAACTCTTTCTCATCACATACAATCACATCACATCAATTCACAATCACAACCTCATTTTCATTTCACAATTCAATCCCCGAGGCTCGACCCCTCCTTCGGGTCTACCTTAAACAATCACAATCATACTTAGAGATTTAAAATCATGTGGTAGTAAGTAAATCAAGCAAGGAGACAGGTTACTATATCTCAAGTGACTACATTGGCCAATCGTCACATATCATCCCAGACCACATGGATTTCGGTGTGCGGGGTATCATGCTGGCACGAAGGTGGGTTAGTTCTCCGCCAGACTTTCTCAATCAAGTAACCACCACGCGGTACATCGTACTCCATGTGATATACACGGTACATCGTACTCCGCGGACCCATAACATGGTTGGGGGTGCCTGCCATAGGTCTTATCTACCCCATGCCAAGTGTAACTTTATAGTCTCAAGAGCGCGTGGGAGTAACCGCAATACCAGGTCCTAGCCCCTCATGGCCTTGCTCACCCCTGTTGGGTTCCCCGATCCAGGTCCCTGCCCCTCACCCTCACCTCACCTAAGAGGTCTGTTAGGCCTGTTGGGTTCCCTGGATGGATTATGTCAGGTCTTAGCCCCTCACCCTCACCCCACCTAAGAGGTCTGTCAGGCCTGTTGGGTTCCCTGAGCTAATCCGTATCTCTCACCATGGCCTCATACATACCACAGTGTGAAAACCAGCGCGAGCTATGCTCTAGCGCGAATTCATGCATCAAAACCAATCACTTCGTACGAGCAACGCTCTGGTACGGCATTTATGCATAAAATATGAAGAAAACATGTACGAGCATAGCTCCAGTACAGTTATATGCATAAGAAAAACCACTCAAATCCACGTACGAGCATAAGCTCCAGTACAGTTTATAAACATCATCACAATTTAATTTCAAAGTGCGAGCTAAGCTCAAGCACGTTTCACACAAGTGAAAACATAGAAATCTCGCGCGAGCGAGGCTCTAACGCGAATTATATCTCATACACGCGATAGGCGGCTTACATGCATTCAAAACATCTCATAATATGCTTAGTGCCTTATATGGGCTGTTTCACAACATCATTCAAGTACTAGCCAGCCTATCCTTTTATTTGCTCAAATCAAAGCATTGTGTTTTGTAAAAGCATTCAAAACACATGATTTATGCAATTATTAGCCTTACTATCCCTTTTTCAATAACCATCTCAAACCACCAAATCTCATACAAATACTCATACACCATCAAAACACATTTCTATAAGTCCATGCATATTTCCAAAGCCCTATATATACCCACGAGTTCAAAATACGAGCAGCTACCTCTATATACTTACAAAATTCCCTTACCTGGAATCGCGATGCGTGATTCCACTTCCTTAAGCTGCTTTCTCGTACTGTTCGGTTCGCCTTCAACGAACTCTTTGGGACTGCACAAAATCGTATCCCGCATTATATTCGATCCATATATTGCACCCTTGTGCTTGCTATAGTCAATTTAATCTATAGCCTCTATTAAAGCTTATTTGGCCTCGTTTCATTACTTTACCCATAGCTCGAGTCTATGGACCTTCTTAGGCCTATTAACTTATTCAAAGTCGATATCAAATCGACATAAAGCTCATAGCGTTCATATTCCATGAATCCCCTCACTATGGCATTTATCAAGCATATTCATACTCATTTCCCCAATTCCTTCACACTCACAATGTAATCTCATTTAACCGTTTAAAATCATAAATATTATCCCAATAACAACTTTAGCATGCCATAAATCATAAACTCATTCAATCCCACATATCCTCACTTTACACCCATTTAAGATTTCTAGGTCACACCAATTCCCCTACTTCCTAGGTAGTTTATCCATCAATACTCATATCAATCTACTCCAAAATCAATTAAATAGCTAATGCATTTGGATTGGAGTATTAGAATCTTACCAATATGATTTCTCTTCTTGCTCCAAATGATAATGCCCTTAACTCCTTCAATTCCAAGAATAGGAAAATGCCCTCTCACTATGTTGTTCTTCTCTTTGATAGGAACAACTTTGCCTCTAATGATCTCTCTCCAAATCTCACTGAAAATGGCTGATTTTAGAGAGGGAAAGTTGGGTTTTTGGGGTTGAGATTGTAAGGTTTGGTGTTTTTCCGAGATTTCCAGATTTTCAACTCTCCTTATATAGAAATGACTTTAGGAGATCGATCTGGTCCAAGAGGAGATCGATCTGGTCCCTTAAAATCCCTCTTTTTCACGGCATTTTTAAGCCTGAGATCGATCTGTCGAAGCAATGAGATCGATCTGTTGAGGCATGAGATCGATCTGTCGAAGCATGAGATCGATCTGGTCCCAAACAGAGAGCTAAGGAGATCGATCTGGGTGCTTGGGGATCGATCTTTCCACTACAGAATGCTTGGGAGATCGATCTGGCTCCATTGGAGATCGATCTGCTCTATTCCTTCGCCCAAATAAGAGCATTCTGGCTCTTCCAGATCGATCTCTCATCCTATGAGATCGATCTGGACCTCATGTTTTCTAGATTTTCTGAAGTTTCTTTGCTGCAACTCATACCAACACATCCTTAATCTATTGCCATGGCCATTTTCTCATCCATCCACCTTTATAACTTGAAAATGGCATCCATTCATACCTTATGCACATTGAAACTTGTGTGCATTCATTATATGTCCCAAGGTATGCTACATAGAACCGAATGGAAGCTTAACTCCATTCCATTTTACCACACTACTTATCTTGAGTCTCAATCACATCCATCACTTGCTAGATCTCATTTCTTCATATTCATACTCAATGAAACTTGTATATACGTTACAATTTATATTACGCATACATACATTGAATCCATGGACTTACATCAATCATACTTTACATTACAAGTCCAATCATATTATTTGATCCAATTACACATATTACCCTTTTACATATACGGGGTCTTACATTCTCCCCTCCTTCAAGGAATTTGGTCCTCCAAATTAGAACCAAGTCACTCTTCAAACAGTTGGGGGTACTTCTCCAGTATCAAGTTCTCCAATTCCCACATGGCCTCTTCCGCCGTGTGGTGTTGCCAAAGAACTTTCACCAAGGGAATTGTCTTATTCCGCAACGCTTTCTCTTTTCTGTCCAATATCCGAACCGGCTTCTCAACATACGTCATACTCTCATGGAGCCCCAACGGCTCATATTTTATCACGTGTGTCGGGTCCGTGTGATACTTCCGAAGCATCGAGACGTGGAAGACGTTGTGGACATTTACCAAGTCCGGTGGCAATGCCAATCTATACGCCTTATCTCCCACTCTCTCCAAAATTTCAAAGGGTCCGATATATCTAGGGCTCAGCTTGCCCTTCTTACCAAATCTCATAATACCCTTCGATGGTGATACCCTCAGAAACACCGACTCACCCTCATCAAACTCCAGTGGTCTTCGTCTCTTGTCAGCATAACTCTTTTGCCGGCTCTGAGCTGTCCGTAATCTCTCACATATCAACTGGACGTCCTCAGATGCCTGCTGCACTAAGTCCGGAGCAAAAATTTGTCTGTCACCAACCTCTTCCCATCCAATAGGGGAACGACATCTACGCCCGTATAATGCCTCATAGGGTGCCATCCCGATACTAGCATGATAGCTATTATTATAAGCGAACTCGGCTAACTGCAGGTGGTCATCCCAGGAGCCTCTAAAATCCAGCACACACGCTCTCAACATATCCTCGAGGGTCTGTATAGTCCTCTCTGACTGCCCATCTGTCTGAGGATGAAAAGCGGTGCTAAAACTCAATCGGGTCCCCAGCGCTTCCTGAAAATGTTCCCAGAAATGGGAAGTAAAGCGGGCATCCCTATCAGAAACAACGTTCACTGGTACACCATGTAGCCGTACTATCTCTCGAATATACAGGTTCGCCAACTAACTCAGTGTATCGGTAGCTCTCATAGCCAAGAAATGGGTGGACTTAGTCAACCGGTCCACAATAACCCATATGGCATCATGACCTCTACGGGTCCTCGGCAACCCCATCACAAAATCCATGGTGACATGCTCCCATTTCCAAGTGGGTATCGGTAGAGGCTGTAATAATCCTGCAGGCTTCTGATGCTCTACCTTCACTTGCTGACACACGAGACACTTAGCGACATATTCCGCAATGTCTCTTTTCATTCCAGACCACCAATAAACCTTCCGAAGGTTTTGATACATCTTGGTACTTCCCGGATGTATCGTATACTTCGATGAGTGAGCCTCTGATAAAATCGTTCTCCTGATCTCAAGATCCCTGGGAACGCATACTCTGCCTCTGAACCTCAATAAGCCATCAGCACTCTGCTCAAAATCAATACCCACACCTATCTGTATCTGCCTTAGCCAATCGATACACCGTCGATCGCTCTGCTGGGCTTGCCGAATACGGCCAATCAACTCTGGCTCTAGTCTCAAACTAGCCATGATCTCAAGTCTCTCAGATCCAGGTGGGGTCACATCCAAACTGAGGTTCGCAAAGTGTTCTAACAATTCATGGTCCCGTACCATCATATAAGACACCAACCCAAGGTTCTTTCTACTCAAAGCATCGGCAACTACATTTGCCTTACCCGGGTGGTACATGATTTCACAATCATAGTCTTTCAGGAGTTCGAGCCATCTCCTCTGTCTCATATTCAGCTCTTTCTGCGAGAACAGGTACTTAAGGCTCTTATGATCTGTGAACACCTGAAATTTCTCACCATAGAGATAGTGGCGCCATATTTTCAAAGCAAATACTACAGCCGCCAACTCCAAATCATGTGTCGGGTAGTTCCTCTCATGATCTTTCAATTGTCTAGATCCATAGGCAACTACCTTCCCATCCTGCATAAGCACACAGCCCAGTCCCTGGTGTGATGCATCCGTATACACCGAGAATCCTCCTGAGCTGGTAGGAATGGTGAGAACTGGAGCAGTCGTCAATCGACGCTTAAGCTCCTCAAAACTCCTCTCACATGCCTCATCCCACACAAACTTAACATCTTTTCGCGTGAGGCGTGTCAACGGAGCAGCTAGTCTGGAGAAACCCTCTACAAATCTCCGATAATATCCTGCCAATCCCAGGAAACTCCTGATCTCAGTTACTGTCTTGGGCTGTTCTCACTGCACAACTGTCTCTATCTTGGATGGATCCACTGATACCCCATCCTTTGACACAACATGCCCCAGAAATGAGATCTGTTCCAACCAGAACTTACACTTGCTAAGTTTGGCATACAATTCTCTCTCTCGGAGGGTCTGCAGAACTATCCTCAAGTGCTCCTCATGATCTTCCCTAGACTTGGAATACACCAAAATATCATCTATGAAAACAATCACAAATTTGTCCAGGTATGGCTTGAATATATCATTCATCAATGCCATAAATGCTGCGGGAGCATTCGTCAATCCGAATGGCATCACCAAAAACTCGTAGTGGCCATAACGGGTACGAAATGCTGTCTTGGGTACATCTCCACTCCTGATCCTCAACTGATGGTACCCTGACCGCAGATCTATCTTAGAAAATACTTCGGCTCCCTGGAGCTGATCCAACAAATCATTGATTCTTGGAAGGGGGTACTTGTTCTTAATGGTGGCCTTATTCAACAACCGGTAATCTATACACAGTCGGAGGCTTCCATCCTTCTTTCTTACAAATAGAACCGGTGCTCCCCAAGGTGAGACACTCGGTCTAATAAACCCCTTCTCCAACAACTCTTGCAGTTGTTTCTTCAGCTCTTCCAACTCTATCGGAGCCATTCTATAGGGTGGCTTCGATATCGGCTCTGTACCAGGCACTAACTCAATGCAAAATTCCATTTCCCTTTCAGGTGGTAGTCCTGGTAATTCATCCGGAAAGACATCAGGGTAGTCTGTAATTACGGGTATGTCCTTCAATTCCGGGTGTGCCTCATCTATATCGACCACATAGGCAATGAACCCTTCACATTGTTCTCTCCATCGTTAGTAACATAAACCATCACTCCACATTCAACATTTATCATAAATAATAAATTTATCTCTCAAGCAATATGAATTTAAAATCATACTCCTTTATTTACAACAAACATGCTATTTTCATATCATTTCTTTTCATCAAAGTTTACAATAAGATTGTCTAACCCTGAAAACATCAATGTTTTGGCATGACAATCCATCACAACACGATTGGTAGCCAACCAATCCATTCCCAAAATTACATCAAAATCATTCATATTCAATAAAATCAGATTGGCTATCATTTCCTTTCCCTCTATCTTTAACTTACAATCCCTACATACATGCTCAGTCAATTGACTATCATTCATGGGTGTGGAAATCATCAACATTTTATCCAATAATGTTGGTTTCACATATTTCAATAATTTATGTGCAAAGGAAGGTGATATGAAAGAATGCGTGGCACCAGGATCAAATAATACCAATGCTTCTAAATCAAAGATTCGGATGGTACCTTTAATCACATCCGTCGATGCGTCTGCAGTGTCCTGGTCCAGTGCGTGCACCCTTCCTCTGCTCACACCCGCAGCCTGTTTCCCTTTTTTCTCAGCTGTAGCCCTCCTCCTCGGGGCTGCTGTCTCAACTGGAGTTCCCTCAGGCTCCTTGCCCTTCTGTGGGGCAACCTCAATCATCTCAGTGCAGTACCTCGATATATGTCCTGGCCTCCCACACCTAAAACACGAAACAGGGGGCACCTGACATGGCCTAGTCTCATGGTATCTCCCACATCTCCTATACTGATCCGTGGTAGGTCGTGGTCCTCCAATAGTTATACCCCTCGGCGCTGTCAAGGCTGGGTATACGGGAGGTCTGGTAGCTCTCTCCTGCACCTCCTCGATCTTAGGCCTCTTCTCGAAAAACCTTTGGCCACCTCTCTTGGCCACTCTTCCAAACCCGGATCTCTTCCGGTCTCTGTCCTTCCTGACACTGATCCTTCCAAGCTCGGAGGCATTTCGCTCAAAGTCTTGCTCACATAACTGAGCCTTATGTACAGCCTCCTCATAAGTCACAATATCGAAGGGAGCTAGCTTAGTTCGGATGGCCAATCTCAACCCATCCATGAACTTCTGAATCTTTCGGGTCTCACTACCTATCGTGTCAGGGTCATATCTCCCCAATGACATAAACTTGGACTCATACTCGTCCACAGTCCGGTTCCCCTGAACCAAATTCATAAATTCCATCCGCAATTTCCTCTGTGCGGTAGCTGGAATATACTGCCTCCTGAAGGCCTCTAGAAATATCTCCCACGAGATCTCAGAATGTCTGGCCCTCAAAATAGTCTCGGTGGACCTCCACCAATGCTCGGCCTCACCTTTCAGCATAAACACGGCAAAGGCAACCTTCTCACTTGAAGTGCATCGAAAAAACCTATACAGTTTCTCCATCTCATACACCCAATCCTCCGTAATCACTGGGTCCTTCACCCCTCTAAACACTGGGGGTTTCAGCGCTTGAAACTCTCGCAACCTGCTCAAGTCGCAGTCATAACCCACATCACTATCGCTCTGCTGTGGAGCGATAGGAGAATCTGTATCCTGGGCTGGAGGTGGTGTAACTGTAGCTGTCTCAGCAATCTGAGGTCTCTCCGCCTCTGCAGCTGCCTGTTCCGTAGTAGGCTGTGCCGCGGGACCTCGTCTGTCACCGGCGCCCAAGGCCTGCGTGACTATCTCCACCAGACTCTCAATACTCCTCTCTAATCTAGCGAAGCGAGCCTCAGTATCACCTGCTCTCTCAGCAGGGTTCTGTGGAGCTTGCTCAGTCTGTGGCTCCGCACGGCTCTCAGGCCTACCTCTACGGCCTCTAGCACGTGCTCTCGCCCCTCTACCTTTGCGTGTAACTGGCATAGCGCCTAACTCCCTGTATTATAATAATTCATTAAGCTCAATCCATCACGATATACACAGTTATATCTAAACAAAAGCACAGTACTATGGGGATGTACTTTCCTACGTTTTATTAATGACTCACATCAGGCCAACACAGCTCTGATACCAATCTCTGTCACGACCCAATTCCATTCTCTTTAACCGAAATCACTGAAAATTTTTCGCGTTTTACTGTTACCTTACCCGGTCGTGAACTAAACTCACCACACACTGTTGGGCTGTGAGTCAATAATAAACACCACATCTCATTCATTCTCAATTAATTAAAACGATGTCATACATGTGCATTTAATCGTGTACTTATACGAATACATGTTTTACTGACATCTACATCCCCCATAAATACAACTCGAAAGAATACTGTGCTTTTACATTGTTTAGATACAAAAAGAATCACTGTGTATATACCTCTTAGTGATGGAGATGCAGCGGAGTCCAAAATAATACGCCTCAGTCCTCACTGGGCTACTATGCACGCTCTGTAGGGGGGAAAAATAGAGTGGGATGAGCAACCACACGCTCAGTAAGGCAATAATGCAAGCATGGTAGATAACTACTCTATCTACATGCTGATAGTGTTATGCCTAAATCATTTTTAGTAGGAGCATGAGGAATAAAACTATGCCATATGAGTATACATCTATATCATGTATCAAAGTCATGTAATATTGGCATATAAAACATGGTAAAACATCATGTATAAATCATCTCATGCTCGATCTCATTTCAATTCATAAAAAGGGCAATTCATTAAGAAACCTCCTTTTTAAAACCCACGTCATAAAACTCTTTCTCATCACATACAATCACATCACATCAATTCACAATCACAACCTCATTTTCATTTCACAATTCAATCCCCGAGGCTCGACCCCTCCTTCGGGTCTACCTTAAACAATCACAATCACACTTAGAGATTTAAAATCATGTGGTAGTAAGTAAATCAAGCAAGGAGACAGGTTACTATATCTCAAGTGACTACATTGGCCAATCGTCACATATCATCCCAGACCACACGGATTTCGGTGTGCGGGGTATCATGCTGGCACGAAGGTGGGTTAGTTCTCCGCTAGACTTTCTCAATCAAGTAACCACCACGCGGTACATCGTACTCCATGTGATATACACGGTACATCGTACTCCGCGGACCCATAACATGGTTGGGGGTGCCTGCCATAGGTCTTATCTACCCCATGCCAAGTGTAACCTTTATAGTCTCAAGAGCGCGTGGGAGTAACCGCAATACCAGGTCCTAGCCCCTCATGGCCTTGCTCACCCCTGTTGGGTTCCCTGATCCAGGTCCTAGCCCCTCACCCTCACCTCACCTAAGAGGTCTGTTAGGCCTGTTGGGTTCCCTGGATGGATTATGTCAGGTCCTAGCCCCTCACCCTCACCCCACCTAAGAGGTCTGTCAGGCCTATTGGGTTCCCTGAGCTAATCCGTATCTCTCACCACGGCCTCATACATACCACAGTGTGAAAACCAGCGCGAGCTACGCTCTAGCGCGAATTCATGCATCAAAACCAATCACTTCGTACGAGCAACGCTCTGGTACGGCATTTATGCATAAAATATGAAGAAAACATGTACGAGCATAGCTCCAGTACAGTTATATGCATAAGAAAAACCACTCAAATCCACGTACGAGCATAAGCTCCAGTACGGTTTATAAACATCATCACAATTTAATTTCAAAGTGCGAGCTAAGCTCAAGCACGTTTCACACAAGTGAAAACATAGAAATCTCGCGCGAGCGAGGCTCTAACGCGAATTATATCTCATACACGCGATAGGCGGCTTACATGCATTCAAAACATCTCATAATATGCTTAGTGCCTTATATGGGCTGTTTCACAACATCATTCAAGTACTAGCCAGCCTATCCTTTTATTTGCTCAAATCAAAGCATTGTGTTTTGTAAAAGCATTCAAAACACATGATTTATGCAATTATTAGCCTTACTATCCCTTTTTCAATAACCATCTCAAACCACCAAATCTCATACAAATACTCATACACCATCAAAACACATTTCTATAAGTCCATGCATATTTCCAAAGCCCTATATATACCCACGAGTTCAAAATACGAGCAGCTACCTCTATATACTTACAAAATTCCCTTACCTGGAATCGCGATGCGTGATTCCACTTCCTTAAGCTGCTTTCTCGTACTGTTCGGTTCGCCTTCAATGAACTCTTCGGGACTGCACAAAATCGTATCCCGCATTATATTCGATCCATATATTGCAACCCTTGTGCTTGCTATAGTCAATTTAATCTATAGCCTCTATTAAAGCTTATTTGGCCCCGTTTCATTACTTTACCCATAGCTCGAGTCTATGGACCTTCTTAGGCCTATTAACTTATTCAAAGTCGATATCAAATCGACATAAAGCTCATAGCGTTCATATTCCATGAATCCCCTCACTATGGCATTTATCAAGCATATTCATACTCATTTCCCCAATTCCTTCACACTCACAATGTAATCTCATTTAACCGTTTAAAATCATAAATATTATCCCAATAACAACTTTAGCATGCCATAAATCATAAACTCATTCAATCCCACATATCCTCACTTTACACCCATTTAAGATTTCTAGGTCACACTAATTCCCCTACTTCCTAGGTAGTTTATCCATCAATACTCATATCAATCAACTCCAAAATCAATTAAATAGCTAATGCATTTGGATTGGAGTATTAGAATCTTACCAATATGATTTCTCTTCTTGCTCCAAATGATAATGCCCTTAACTCCTTCAATTCCAAGAATAGGAAAATGCCCTCTCACTATGTTGTTCTTCTCTTTGATAGGAACAACTTTGCCTCTAATGATCTCTCTCCAAATCTCACTGAAAATGGCTGATTTTAGAGAGGGAAAGTTGGGTTTTTGGGGTTGAGATTGTAAGGTTTGGTGTTTTTCTGAGATTTCCAGATTTTCAACTCTCCTTATATAGAAATGACTTTAGGAGATCGATCTGGTCCAAGAGGAGATCGATCTGGTCCCTTAAAATCCCTCTTTTTCACTGCATTTTTAAGCCTGAGATCGATCTGTCGAAGCAATGAGATCGATCTGTTGAGGCATGAGATCGATCTGTCGAAGCATGAGATCGATCTGGTCCCAAACAGAGAGCTAAGGAGATCGATCTGGGTGCTTGGGGATCGATCTTTCCACTACAGAATGCTTGGGAGATCGATCTGGCTCCATTGGAGATCGATCTGCTCTATTCCTTCGCCTAAATAAGAGCATTCTGGCTCTTCCAGATCGATCTCTCATCCTATGAGATCGATCTGGACCTCATGTTTTCCAGATTTTCTGCAGTTTCTTTGCTGCAACTCATACCAACACATCCTTAATCTATTGCCATGGCCATTTTCTCATCCATCCACCTTTATAACTTGAAAATGGCATCCATTCATACCTTATGCACATTGAAACTTGTGTGCATTCATTATATGTCCCAAGGTATGCTACATAGAACCGAATGGAAGCTTAACTCCATTCCATTTTACCACACTACTCATCTTGAGTCTCTATCACATCCATCACTTGCTAGATCTCATTTCTTCATATTCATACTCAATGAAACTTGTATGTACGTTACAATTTATATTACGCATACATACATTGAATCCATGGACTTACATCAATCATACTTTACATTACAAGTCCAATCATATTATTTGATCCAATTACACATATTACCCTTTTACATATACGGGGTCTTACAGGCGCGGTGTTGTGCATGGGCTACAGAGGGAAGCTGCGTTGTAGGGCTGCTCATACCAGGTGAACTGCCAGCTATTGTGTTGTATAGGGCATACAACGGGACGGTCCAATTCCAAACACTGTCCGAGAAAGAAGGGCGAACCGAGAGCCATTGAGGAGCAGAGGAAGTTGTCACAGCCCCTTTTCTACTGAAATTTGCTACAAATTTTTTCGTTTTATTCATTAACTTTCCTTGTCATGAGCAGTTTCAACACCAACTAGTTGAGCTATGACCCGGTGTTAGTTACATCTTACTATATACCTTATCATTCAACATTTATATAAAACAGTTGTAAACACATAAGCTACTTAAACTGTAATTTTATTATATCGTACGTTTCTACAAATATTCACATCCCCCAAATTAAATTCCAAAAGTATTATTGTGCTGTACTTGTTTAGATACAAAGCGATACCAATGTGTATATCTCTCAACGATGGGTAGTAATGGACACCGGGAGTGGAAGTCTCTACTCGCTCTCAACCGCTATGGATGCTCTGTTGAGATGGAAAGTGAAAAGGTGAGCACAACTTACTCAGTAAGGAATTAATGTAAGCAAGTAGATAGCTACACTATCTACGTGCTTATAATGTCATGATATAAAAATCATTTACATTGGGAGCATAAGGCAAAATAAAACCATGCCACATGAGTATGTATAGAATATATGAAAACTCCTCAAATTAGGCATGATAAGACATGGAAAACCATCATGTAAAACATCTCATCTCATTATATCAAAACTTATAAATTTCTTCACAAATCAAACTAAATCAAGGTTAAAACTCGCCCTTTGAAAATACCCTGATATATAAAACCACATTTCTTTAAAATATAAATATGGATGTAACCCCTCCTTCGGGTCTACCCTGGTCTATTAATATAGTGTGATATCACATGAGGCATGTAGGTTACTTTATGGAAACAAATCGGGAACTATGGCCTTATATAAATCCTTGTGATCCCAACCTATGCGAATCCCAGTGTGTTGGGCATTACAACTGCAACGGAAGGTGAGGTCAATCCTACCCGTGCAAATAACAACTCAACCAGCTAGTCATCAAGACTACACGGTTTAACGTACTCCGTGTGATGTACACGGTACAACATACTCCGTGTGATGTACACAGTACAACGTACTCCGTGGACCCATATGGTTTAAGGTGCCTATCATAGGTTTTATCCCACATCACAGTCTGGGGGTGCCTGCCATAGGTCTTATCCAACCCATATCATGTCGGTAACCAACCCATGTCTCAAAATACACATGCTGATATATCATCTCACTGTGACATACAATCTATAGGAGGCTACGACACGACTTATGCATGTCATGATATCTACATCTTGTGCAAGCAAAGCTTCAGCACAGTTTTCTGTAAAACAAATAAAATCCTCATACGAGCAATGCTCCAGTACGGCTTTCATGCATATTAAATCAATGTAAACTCACGTACGAACAAGGCTCTAGTACGACTATCATGCATATCATCAGTAAAATTCTAGTGCGAGCAGGGTTCCAACACTATCAATATGAGTCAAAACATCAAAATCCAACGCGAGCGAGGCTCTAGCAATATTTGTACTCATATAAATAAGATAGGTGGCTTTATTTTAAATTAAGTATTTCAAAAATAAATCTTAACACCTAATCTGTGCCATTTCAGTCAATAATTGTAGGCAATAGCCAATCTATCCTCATTTCATTCACATCAAGACATTACATCATGATAAAAACATCAAAATCATGAAATTCATGCATTTTAGGATCCTTACTACCCCTTTTAGAATTTCCCTCTTAGGGGCAAAATCGTCATTTTTCCTTACTTTTGGAATTTTTTCCAAAAATTATTATTTTATTTCTAGATAGCATAGAGAATTTCAGGCAATGCAAATCCCCTCGAAAATACGTATAGTTACCTCTAAGCACTTACAAAATGCCCTTACCTCGAATCACGTCGAGCGTAGTATAAGTTCCACCGCTGGAAGCTCGTCCAGTCCTATTTGCTCCTAATCCAGTCTCTACAGATGCATTTAACCATTATCAGGTTAATTACTGTATTTTTATCTCAATGGACTTAAATAAAATACTGGGCTCAATTATATTATAACAATCTTCACAAAGTTCCTAAGCCCCTTTTCATTCGAATTTTTTCTTCCTCGGAGTCTATCGGGCTTATCAGGTCCGTTAACCTTTATTGGGCCTCATACTGAGTTCTTAAACTTCTTAATGGGTTTTCTACATCTAGGCTAGGCCCATTGAACCATTTGGCCAAGTCATGGTGGCTGAATGCCATCCAACCATGGCTGAATGCCATGGCAAGTTCACGCCACTTACCTAATTTCCTAGCCAACCTTCTTTCATGCATTTTATCAAACACTTGACATTATCAATTTAGCTTAGTTTTATCCTTCACTCGAGCATTTCATCAAACATCTGGCTGCCCTAACTTAATTCATCCACCAATTCATCAATTTCATTGAAATAAACCATGTTAACATCATGTACACATCTTACATAACCTATCCATGCATCTAATTCAACCATACATGCATGAATCATCAAATACCCATTTTTGACCATGATTAATTTATCATGAAATAAGTTGTTTCAGCCCTTAATTTATACACCAATCATCTTAGAAAAATCCCTAAATGCATATACTAGAAGTTGGAAGCTTGTAAACATGCCTAGCTTGCTTACCTTGCCAAAACCGTGACTTTACCCTATTTTTGGGAGGTCCAAATCAGCTCATCAGGTGTTGAATTTTTGATATGTTGTTCCTCATTCAATTTGGAGCAACTCTGCTGAAGATCACTGATATGAACTTCGCCCACTCTAAGTGACCTAGACGTGTATCCGCAAGTGCATGGGTCGTACAAGTAATAATTAGATTTGAGTCCCGGATTATCATCCCACAGAGAAGTTAAATAGCCTAATTAAGTACTGGTTAATCTTACCTTAAGTATATCCTAGAAAATTATGAATTTTCAATGGGTGATCTACTAAGCCTAAAATTAAAATTACTAAAAAACAATAAAACAATAAAAACTAAAAATAAATAAAACGGGGCTTGAAATTACTTACAGAGCTCCAAGGAATTAAAAATAACAACCAACAAAAGATAATTAAAACAGTTAAAATTAATTAACGCAAATAAACTAAAATGCAAAATATGAAAATAAAGAAACATAATTAATTAAACTAAAATTAAACCATCCTAGAATAAATATGCATGTAATTAAACTAATTAATAAAAATGCAAATTAAACTAACTTAAAATTTAATGAAATAAATTCCTAGAAAATTAAACAAATAATCATAAATCTAAATGTCTAAACTATTGAATCTAAAATTAATCCTAATTATATCTAAATACTAACTTAACAATAAAGTCTTAATAAAGCCTGAGAAATTTTTTTTTTCAATTTAAAACTAAATTATGAACTAATTCTATCTCTAAATTAATTCTAAATGCAATACATGAGTTTTCTAAAAAAAAAATAAAATTACCATCCTATCAAAAATTAACTATTATCCTAATTAAAACTAATCACTAATTTAACAAGCAATAAAAATATATTTTTCCTAACTTAACAAATAATGTAAATGGCATAAAAAAATTTTCAAACTTGCTAAAATTAATTGAAACAATAAACAATATGGCTAAACCTGGCCTTAAATACAACTTCCAGCTAGCTACTTGCGGTCCCGACTTGTGCACTGTACATGTTTCTCCTCCAGGCTTCATTTCCAAGTGTGGTTCGTGCTGTCTCCAGGTTTCATTTCCAGGTGCTCCACTGCTGGTTTATGCTGTCTCCAGGTACTGCTCCAGGCCACTGTCTAGGTGTTGTCCTATGTCGCCAACACCACGTCTTGCTTCAGGCGTTGTCCTATGCTGCCTCAGGTTCTGTCTTCCTTCATATAATGTCATCCCTACAGCTCTCGATCTGGATTGGTTTCATTCCCAGCGCTTTCCATGTATTGTTGGTGTTAACACGTACATGCGGTACCAGCTGAAAGCATCGGCTCATTTTCTACGATCAGCATAGACTTTACTGCTTTACTCCTAGCATCTGAGATTATTGCTTATCAACAGCACTACTGGCAGCTCTGCTCGTCATCCTTGCATCAATCCTCCTACCGCACATGTTGAACAGCTCAATATTGTATGGATTGACAACAGCCAGCAAGTAGTTATCGAGAACCAACCAGCTCAGCTTTTGCTCGGTGCACCACGGCAGCCATTCCAGCCTACCAGCTCAGTATCAGACAATCTAAACATCAATCTATAGTAGCCTAACAGTATAAAATAATTGGATTAACACTTAACAAAAGACAACTAGAATGAATAGTAACAAGGAATATAAACAGAGCAGAACAGGGGATGATGTATTCCTGTCTACCATATTAGTTAGAAGCCAGTAAACTTCCTCACGTTGCGATGTAGTAGTGGCTTCCAAGAAATCTGAGCATCAACCACTATCCATTGAACCACAAATTTAGCACTAGTCACCAGCAGGGGCCAACCTCTCGGTACCACATGGAAATGGATACCTGATCAGTGAAGACAACCACCCGATGTTGTCTCGGCCAACTAATGAAACTTAAAGATTAGCTAATGTAAAGAAAATAAAATGTGAAATAAATTTGCAGGAAAAATAAAATGGGAAAGTAACCGAATGAAACACTACTGGACTGTAAAAAAATAAAAAATAAAAAATGATAAAATGCTCACTTAGAAAATGGAGGATAGAAAGAATAAAGAAAAATATGCAGTGAATGAAAATAAACAGGGGAAACGGGTTAAGTAATATTGTTGCTGTCACCAACCCCTCAAACCCGGATGAAAAGTAAGAACCATTGAAAGAAATCAGCGAAAATAAACAGGAAAAGAAAAAGAAATAAAGCTTTATACTGAAGCAGTTTCTTAAAAATCTGAACTTTAGTAAAATAAAAACCTGCAAAAACCCATATCTATGGAGGCTGCCAACGTGAACTTCCACATACTAGAAAAGAAATGAAATTTCTCTTAAAATAAAAGTAGCAATTGCTATGAACAGTAGCTAAACGAGAATGGTGGCTAACAACATTAATTGGAAAATAAAGCAAATGGGAAAGCTTTTAAAGAAAAACAAGAAAAACTATTCTAAAACTATTCTAACACTACTCCTACCCTAGATTTACACTACTCCTAAATTACTCTACCATAAAACTACCCTAGGCTACTTAATTTTTCAATTACTCATCATGTTCTATTTATACACAAACATAGGGGTATAATGGTAATTTTTTATCCTAGATGAGTTGGCATTGTTAGGCCACTTTTCTTCATTTAATTTACTGCAGAGTAGATATTTCCACGTCACCCGTCTTCTAGTACACTTGGATCTGCGATGTGGCCCGGTGTGTGTCTTCCAGAAGGTTGGTACGGTGTCCGTCGATCTTATCGTTTCGGAGCGAATAAAATACTAACACCCGACATCCCACGTGTCCAGACAACTGGTGACTCGGTCTACAAATTGGAAGTGGTTCAGTCTCGTTTAGCCCGTTTTCAGCCCATTTTTAACTGAAACGATCGAGTTTCATCCGGATTTAATTTATCTGCACATTAAAGAATTTTAATTAAATAAAGGGGATAGTTAATAAAATAAATTAGGGATTTAAATAATTAATTAGAAAATTAAGCACAAATAATTCTATTAAAAATAGAATTATCACATCCCCAAACTTGAGCTTTTACTTGTCCTCAAGCAAAACAAAACAAATGTAGGAATGACAAGTACTAACAGAATAATTTCCCCACTATTATCCTTAAAGAAATAGTACAAACTATGATCTCAAAGAATCACAATTACAAGTCCAGCACTCAGAATTATTCAATCATAGGTCCTAACCCAAATTGGACTCGTCATGTGTGTGTATGAAGATGTCAAAGCCACTTCACCGTACATTACTCGGATCAGATTATGCAAACACAGTGAATGCAAAGTCAATGACATGTGATCATTCCCATAAGTTTGTTTTTCATTTCTCTCTCCACTAATGTAGTCACACTTAACTAAAGATCAACAGGACTTCATTAAGCTTGTAATGTAAGGCTGGGGCTACAGTATGATAAAGTCGATTTAGGTTTAATTACCCCATAACATGCATTACTTCTAGGATCTTTAATGTAAGAGCTCAAATTTATTTCCCCTAAACTTAATTATTTTGCTAAACATTTTATTCTATTTTTGTATTTTTCATCTTTTTTTTTTCAAACTTTCATTATCTCCTAATACCCATTTGTATATAGCTCACAATATATCCCAATAACTTTTCATGCTTTCAGGATAAGGGATAAGAAAAGAGTATTTAAGCTAAGGAACATATGCAGGTGTATTTACAGAGAAAAGCTTATTTGGCCCAGATGGGTGACTAGGGGTAAAATATATATATAGGGATGGTTAGAAAGGCTCAAACGATCCAAAAATGGCCTAAATCATCTCCCTAATTAAGTGTGATCTAATATTTCCCCTCGAGATTAGATTAAACAAATTCTAGAATATGATGCATAAAATCAACTGAACAAATGAAATTCTATGTCCACATAAGGTTTCTCTAAATAAATATACATATTCATGACATGACATGTGCATAAGATGAGGAAATCACAATCAGAATCAAGACAAATTCAAGAATTCAACTTCATGCTTTTCCTATAATCATGCTTCTTAGTCAATCAAAGTCAAACTAAACTGTGGGGTCAGATCATCAGAATATGGGAAAACTACATGCTAAGTACTAAATCATACCACAATCAAACAGTGAAAGCTCATATTTTCAAAAAAAAATTTTGAAAACTTTTTCAATTTTGCCTAAAATTGCTCAAGTGATATCCCCTCCCCTAAACTTAAAGTGCACAGTGTCCTCAGTGTGCAGATAATATAAACATTTAAGCTCAAGAACAGAGTACTCCCCTTTTTGATGATGATGAAGAACAACCGAAACTTGATTGAAAACATAATACTAGAAAAGAAATCTGCAAAATAAACAAAGAAAGAAACAACGAAAAAGAAAAAGAACTATATACAAAGTGAAAAGAAAAACACAACCACTTTAAATGCAGCTGAAGAACACAACACTCAGCAGCAGGGCGAAGAGTAGGAGGGTCAGCCAAAGTGGTGACAGAGTGTTGACAGTTAAATCCTCCTGACCTCTATCTACTTCCTTCTTTCTCTCAGATTTCTTATGTTCAAACATTTTATCTTCCTTAACCTCTATCTTAAAACACTCTTGAGAGTCATCAGGGAGCTTCAAAGGTTTGAAAACATTAAATCTCACCTCCTGATTTTGGACTCTCATTGTTAACTTCCCCTTTTGTACATCAATTAATGTTCTACCAGTAGCTAGGAAAGGTCTGCCTAAAATAATGGGGACTTCGCTATCTTCCTCCACGTCTAATATAATAAAATCTGCAGGGAAAATAAATTTGTCCACCTTTACTAACACATCCTCAATGACCCCCTTCAGATATTTAATTGATCGATCAGCTAGCTGAAGGGTCACTGTGGTAGGCTTGATATCCCCTATTCCTAACTTTTGGTAGAATGACCAAGGCATCAAATTTATACTGGCTCCTAAATCACACAGGGCTCTACCAAAGAATAGATTTCCAATAGTGCAGGGTACGGTAAAACTCCCGATATCTTTGATAGGCTAACTCGTCCCATGTAGAAATGGATCCTGAAGGCAAGGAGGTTAACTAGTATCGCACCCTATCCCTAAGCGATAAGGGAAATAATCTAAGTCTAAGCGCATCATTAGATAATCTATTGTGCTTGAATGTGTTGCACAGGTCCAGGAATTACCCGAGGTGAGCATATGGGTCGTCGTGTGGAAGCCCACTGAACTGTAAAGAGATCTGGATCATCTGGAGGATGGAATGTGAGATCCCGTATAGGTTTAACCTTATATATATATATATATACATGTATATGAATTCATAAGTATGGTGATATACTTGTAATGTGAATTATATGTAATGTAAGTCCATAAGTTTAAGGTACACACATGTAATAGAAGTTGTGATTGTACTTACAAGTTACATTATATAGGAATGTGAAGAAATAGACTTAAACATGGAAAGAACATGAGTGAGATGGAATATGAGTGGTATGGTGAGATGGAAGAAAGATTTCATAAGTTGTGTACTTCCATTTGGTTTATATTAAGTACCTTTGGTTATACAAAGATTCTACACAAGTTTTAATGTGTATGAAGTATAAATGGATGCCAGTTTTAAGTTCAAAGATGATTGGATGAGAAAATGACCATGGTAGCAAATTAAAGATGTTTTGGTATAAGTTTCTGCAGGAAACTGCAGCAAAATCTGGAAACATGAAGGCCGGATCGATCTCATAGGATGAGAGATCGATCTGGACGAGCCAAAATGCTCTTATTTGAGTAATGGAATAGAACATATCGATCTCCAAGGAAGTCAGATCGATCTCCTTAGCTCTCGGATTGGAAGCAGATCGATCTCCTCTAAGACTACATCGATCTCCTTAAGTTTTTGTTTGACAGCAGATCGATCTCAGGCCTCGACAGATCGATCTCCTACCTTCAAAATGTCTTAGAAAAGAGGGATTTTATGTCAGGACCCCATTCTCAATCCATGACTTTATCCAAAAATCACTATAAATTTTTCGCATTTTTAACTTACCTTTCCTCTCTTCAATGGTTGGGCTGTGATTCGATGTCAGAGTCTTCACTTACCACATCATCCATTCTCATACATACATGTCAATATATTAATTCTGATTGTAGCTGCTGGTATTATACATGTAAGACTATATAAAATCTCATATAAATACATTCCCCATAATATATAACGTATACATCACTGTGCTGTTTCTATGTTTAGATAAACAACTGTACATAATATATATACCTGGCGATCGATAGGAATTAGCAGTGGACTCTGGGACACTATCCCTCGACAGCTCTCGCTCTACTGACGCTCTATAGAGAGATGTAAAGAAAGGGGGGTGAGCATACAACGCGCTCAGTAAGGAAATTAGGCAAGCAAGTAGATATCAACACTATCTACTCAAAATAATGCTATGCCTTGAAAACATTATTTCCTTTACTCACTTTAAGAAGCATGTCTTGAAATATAATATATATACTTGTACAGAATAAATCCCATGTACAGAAAATCATGCTTTCTTTCTCAAATGTAGGCATGTAGTGCAAAACAATGCATCGTATATAAATCATGCCTTTATGTAAATCATGCCATGTATATTTAAATCACGATAAATATGGCATCAAATGATTCACAACACAAAATCGGAGTCCGACCCATCCCTCAGGTCTGTCCGCAGTTTAAATCAGTCAATCAATGTGATATATCATGTAAGACTCTGTGGTTAAATGCAAATAGTATCCTGGACTATGATCATATCCGAAATGTGATCCCAAGCAACACAGATCTCGGTGTGCGGGGCATCACTGCTGCAAAGGGAGGATGGTCAGTCCACTACAGCCGTCAGCTATGCGTAACACACGGTACAGCGTACACCTCGTGCCCAGGGCACGGTACAAAGTACACCCGTGGACCCTCACAGACAGGGTGCCTCCCATAGGACTTAGCCCTCGAAACTATGGAAATATTTATACAACGTCTATATCAACCTCATGTGGATATCCTCTCTGGCTATGACACACAGTCACACAAGGACTCAGGCATGGGCTTTAACATGTATTACATATCACATACAGTGTGCGTCTTGAGTGCGACTCACAGTCGTCACTCCTCTCAAACACTGTTTCATGTCACAAACTCAACTCTAGTGCGAGCAACCTCCAGCAACTAGGTCTATGCATAGTTTATGTATTAAATCAAGTACGAGAAATAGCTCCCAGTACTATATCATGTATAAACCATGAAGAATCGAGTACGAGCAACGCTCTAGCACTCTGTCATGCATATATCATTCAAAGCTGAGTACGAGTAAGAACTCCAGTACTCTATCATGCATGTCATGAAAATCTAGTGTGTATCAAAATCCAGCACAATATTATGTGGAAAACATATGAATCCCAGTGCGAGCTATACTATAGCATGATTCATTCTCACAAAATATGATAGATGGCTATTTAAAAAGGGATTGTTTACAAAATAGTAAAATCAGCACTAAAAGTGTGCTTAAGTCATATCAACCTTAAAATCATTAGCCCATCTATTTATTTTCATGCTAATAGCAATTAAACACTCACAATAGTATTTTCCATGCTTCTTGCAACTTCTCACAAAAGTTGACTTTTTGACTAACTAGGGGTAAAATCGTAATTTGCCACTATCGGGTCGCAATAACTATTATTCACTTTCTCTGACCCTCAGAGTTTTTAAGTGAATGTAAAAGCAGACGAAAATACGTGCAGTTATCTCTAACTACTCGCAAAAGTCCCTTACCTCGGATCACGTCACGTGACCTCACTTCCTCGGTGATGCTAAATCCTGCAGTCCGATCAGCTCTCAATGTAAACTCCGGAGCTGTAAATAACCATCCTCAGGTTAATCATAATTTTCCTACTGTATTACACATTAATACAATCTATTTTCCCTTAATGGGCCTTAATAATCTTTAATGGGCCTTAATCCGTATTAAGCCCGTTTTCCACTTATTATTTCCCTTCATCAGGGTCTATCGACTCATTGGGCCTATCAATACCCATTGGGCTTTATTCCAAGCTCTTTGGATAGCCCGTATATCATTTACGACATTAAATTAAAAATTCCAAATATAATTTACTAAATACGGAATTTAATCCGAAATGCGTAAAATAGATCTTAAATACGCAATAATCACATAAATTGTCATAAATGAACTTTACTTACCCGAGAATATGCGATGGTATGCAAATCGAAGTTCGATCGGGCTTCCGTTTGGAATTTATCGTCGAACTGCACAATTTATTATATTTAACTCCGGGTCAATTTTCGATTAAATATAATTTAAATAAATTCATCGAAAATCAAATCGGTCACTTTTGACCTCGTATTGACTTACCCGAAGTCCAGTGAAATCCCAAAAATTTTCCTTTTCCTTTTTCTTTCTTTTTCCTCTTTTTCCCATTTTCTCCTTGGCTGAACCGGTTCGGTCCGGTTCAGCACAGAACCTTCTCCCCTGAACCGCCGACCGGTTCAGGCATCCTTTGGCCGTGCCGACCTATTCCGGTCGGTTCCCGATGCATCACCACCGCAGTTCGGCGCGCCTAAGCCTGGGCAACACTCGGCTGGGCTCGATCGGGACCAAGCACTGCCGGTGGCCGCCGGATTCCTTATTTTCCTCCGCGACTTCTCCTCTTCGATTCGTCGACGTCCGGCGTCGGTGGAGGTCGTGATCGGTGCCGATGGGTGCGCACGGTCCTCCTCTTCCTTTTTCGACCTCTGTCCTGCCCGTGGGGTGGCCGGTGCTCGCCGTCCGGTGGTCTTCTCCCTCGGGTCGGCTTGCTTCCGTTTCCTCTGTTCTCTCTCCTCGATTTCTCTTCAGATTTCATTTTTTTTCCTTTTTTTATAATATATTTTTATTATTATTTTATTATCAAATAATAATAAAAATCCCAAAAATATCCCATAAATATCCCAAAAATATCTAAAAATATCTCCAAAAATCATATTAAATTCATTTAATCCGTAAATGAATTTATCTGTCTGCTTTTACCTTTTCGGTATTTTTTCCACTATTTTTGGGCTCATTTTTCGAGGCAAAAATTTCGATAAATTCTAATAAATTTATATCTTGATCAATTGGGCTCGAAATTAAATATTTTCCTCGATTTTGATCAAGATTCCTCAATTTCATATTTTTAATGAAATTCTCTTATCGAAATTATACCGAATGTCAATCATTTGGCCGTTTTACCCCTGCACTCGTTCGGGAATTAACTTAACCCTTATCTCGTTGTTATGTAGCTTACATGCATTTTTTATTTCTCAAATTGTCGATTACATGTTAGTAAATACTCTTCTTATGATTCAACTATAATTACAAAGTGTTTATACACATAGGAATCATAAGGTACAAGCTACAAAAATCTGGGTCTGACATTTTAAGAGGATCAGATCGATCTCCACCCAAGGTAGATCGATCTCATCAAGCTGAATCTATAAATAGGAGCAGTTGGATCTGCAGATTTTGGGACAAAACCATTCCTTTCCATTTCAACTAAAAAAAAAAAACCTAGTTTTCTCTCTCTAAATCTAACCATTTACAAAGAGATTTGAGGGAAGACTATTAGAGGCAAAGTTGTTCACATCAAGGAGAGGAACAACATAGTTTGGAGCCATTTACCCATTTATTGGATTGAAGGAACAAAGGGCATTTCTATTTGGAGCAAAGAGGAAATCCAAATAGGTGAGTTTCTAAAGCACCAACTTAAGTACATTATTAAGCTATTGATGTTTGGGGTTGATTGAGGTGCTTAGTATTGTTAGAAACTATCTAAAATGCATTGGAATGATTATGACCTTGATATGGTCTAGTGTGAGAAAGTGGAATGCAGAAGTATTAATGATGAATGAGTTATCTTAAAAGGTTGATTGTGTTGTGGGTATGATTTGGGTGTGTTGATGTTAGGATAAATTGTGAGATTTACCAGAAGGAGTAAGATGTAGATTTAAGGCATTAGATAAATGCTTAGTTTAACAAGAGATAGAAACGTTAACTCAAGTGCTTGTTGGATGAATTGCAGTTCCTGATGATACACCAAAACAAGTCGAGATAAGAACGTGAGAAGCATAAAGGAGGACAGTTGCACACAAGTAAATCGAGGTAAGGGACTGTGTGTTAGCTATAGAGATGTTTGTGCGTATTTTACGACAATTTCGTAGATATAATACTAGAATTAGTACGATACTACAATTCTATGAAATGATATGGAATCATCAAATGTATTATGATATACATATGTATTGAGAAATGGGATAGGGTAAGGAAATAGCATGATATGCATGTTTTCAATGTTTTTCTCAATTTTATATTGATATTGGTGATTGAGAAATGTTGATGATAGGTTGGCTAATTTTACATGTTTTAGCTTGAAGAGGCATGCTGCATAAATAAACATGTTTTGAGTTTTAAAAAGAGAAAATAGCCATCTTTCAGATTTGAGATGAGATTTGGTGTTGAAGCTTTAGCTCACACCCGTTTTAATGACTTGACTATGTGCTGGAGTATTAGCTCGCACATGTTTCTATGCTTTTATTTTGTCGTGGTGGAGTTTAACTCACACGATGGTTTTGAGAAATCCTAGCCGACGGCCTTTGAACGGGTTAGGCCATAATGATAAATCGTCCCGCGCTGGAGCCTTGCGATGACTGTATGTCACGCTGCATGCTCGCCTGGTATATGAGACATGGTTCAAGATGAAAAGTCGATTGGAGTTAGAGTATGGACTTGGGTCCACGGTCATACGTAGTACTATGTAGTTGTTCGTTGGTATACAATATACTGTGCTAGGTGCTCGTGAGTACGAGTATCACGTAGATGACACATGGCATACCTTATACCATGAGTATATGAGGAGATGAGGTTGATTGAGATGAGCCAGAGGATAGGAGTGACCCATCCCCCTTCAGGCAAAGTGATGCCCTTTGCACACCCAATCAGTGAGGCCTGGGATCACTGACTATGGTCATATGTCGTGGATATTTGATTGCCAAAAATTTCATATCTGTCTCAGAGATTCGAGAAACAGAGACAATCTCAAAAAAGAAAGAGATTTGAGGAAAAGAAATGATTGAGAAAATAAAGAGATTTTGTATTATGATAAATATATAATTTAAACCCATGTGTCGTAAGGGCATTGTTTTATGAATCACGTTTTGAAATGGAAGCATGTCACATATGATTTACATGAAAATGCAAATGAGAAATTTATGTTTAAAAGTATTTTCCGAGGATATTTCCACTTATAATGAAAACATGATTTTGGTTTATACATGCATGGGCTATGTAGGTAGTACAATGTCTACCTGCTAGCATTTATTTTCTTACTGAGCTGTGGTTTACTCATCCCACTATTTTCCCCCTCTAGGAACTGAGAAGTAGGAGAGCGGTGGTCTCTAGATTCCTATTTGAGTTGGACAACTCCTGCTAGTCGTAAAGGTATAAGAATTGTATACACAAGCCTATTTTGTATCTATCTTATTGTATCGCACAGTTATACCTTGGAATTGTAAACAGTTTTATGGGGATGATATGTAAATACATTGTATTTATACAATTGAGCTTTGTATATCTACACACACCTGGGAGTGTGCATTAAATTTTAAAATTTTTCGCTGTAAATGTATGAACTTTAGTAATTACATCACCTCATAGCCCAACCATAGTTAAGTAAGTATGGATAAGGAACACCGGGAAGTGGGGTGTGATAGATTTGGTATCAGAGCTTGGTTGGTCTGATGTGAGTCGATGTTTAGGACAAAGAAACATATATCCCCAAGTTATTGTTTGATATTTAGATACAAATGTGTATACGGAGCTGGTAGTGAATGAAACGTTAGTTATAAATGCAGGAAAGTTATCAGGCTTGAGAGATATGCTTGAGAGACACCGCAAGAGGGGAGAGAGCCCGAGAGCTCAAGGGTGGAATGACAGGACTGAGAGCCACAGTAAATCGTCCTCTAGTCATGAGCCCCAGGAACAGATAGAGGCTTTTGATCCTCGGATAGCCCGATTAGAGGAAGACATGCGCACGATGATGACCATGATGGGTCAAATTATGGCAAGTTTGAGGGTACACCTGGTACAGTAGGACAGACTGCATCGAATCCCCTAACAACTGCACCTAAACTTGAGAATGTTGCACATGCACAACCTGAATCGGTTAGGCCACGAGAACCTTATATTCGACTAGTACCTCCTCCAGTAGCCCCACAGCAGTATGATGATGATGATTTGGGGTATGGATATGATTGTGATATAGAGAGGTTGAGACATTTCATGGACTTTAAGTCACCTTCTTTTAGCAGAGTAAAGGATCCAGCAGTGGCTGAGGACTAGATTAGTCAGATGGAGAAGTTATTTGACTTCTATAAATGTTCGGCTACAGAGAGACTAGCGCTTGCCGCCTTTGTACTGAGCGACAAAGCAGAGCACTGGTGGAAGTCCACCAGGCCTATGTTGAGAGCTCAGGGTATGGCTATCACGTGGGATATGTTTTTGGGTGCTTGTAGAGAGCAATACATCCCAGATACCGCTCGACCTAGATTATAGATGGAATTTTTGAATCTGACGCAAGGGAATCGAATAATTGATGAGTATGAGTCACGATTCACTTCACTGGGCAGATATGATCTGGACTCGATCAGGAGTGAGGCTATTAGAGTTCGTAGATTTATAGATGGGCTCAGGCCTTCAATCCGAGTAAAGTTGGCCCCATTTTATGTTGCTACCTATAGAGAGGCTGTGCGACGGGCCCAACTGTGTGAGCAAGATTATGACCTACACATTTCTGAGTTTAGTTGGGGTAAATATAAGGGTCCAAGGAAGCTGAGAGTTGGCAAGAGTGCTAAGTTTAGACAGAGAGGCACTAGTAAGCGTCGGAGAGAGACCGATGAGTCACAGAAGAGGGATCCTAGACCTTTCGTACCTCAGACTCAGATACCGGCCAGGGGTGTAGTGATTGGTGGACCCCGACCAACTACTGATCAATGTAGACTATGTGGTCGATACCATGGTGGTAGGCCATGTCATCTTCAGGATACCCGATGCTTCAGATGTTGTAAATTTGGGCATTTTGCGAAAGAGTGCCCGAATATAGTTGAGGTAGTCCCACAAAGGGGTAAGGAGCCAGAGAGAGTTCCTACAGTTACACCTCCCGTAAGAAAGAAAACCTTGGCTGAAGAAAAGGAGATACAAGTTGTGGGTCAAGGCAGGGTATATGCGATGGACCAGGCATCAGCTGATACCTCTTCTGAAGTGATAAAAGGTACAATATTGATTTTTAATTTGGAGGTTATAGCCTTGTTTGATTCTGGTGCTACGCATTCCTTTATATCACCTGCATGTGCATCAAAGTTAAAATGTTTTGTAAAACCCACATACTTGAGTAGGACCTTATTAATAAGTACCCCTATGAGAGTTAGCCAATTAGCTGAGCAAGTGTATAAAGATTGTAAAGTGAGGGTAGGGGATAAGTGCATGACAGCCAACCTGATTTTGTTGAATATGTATAACATTAATGTAATCTTGAGAATGGATTGGTTAGCTACTAATCATGCTGTCATAGATTGTCGTTCCATGTCCGTTAAGTTTTCTCTACCCGAATGATGTGTTGTAAGATTTTAAGAGAAGAAATGAAATCTTAAATTTTATGACAAATAAAGTACATTGGTATAAATGATATGAATGTTGTTTTGAAGGTTTTATTACTTATGTGGTGGATTTAGACAAAGTACATCCGAATATGGAGAACAATCCAATGGTTAGAGAATTCCCTGATGTCTTTCCGGACGACCTACCAGGCTTGCCACCGGATAGAGAAATGGAATTTGGTATAGATTTGATGCTTGGAATCGAGCCAATATCGAAGTCACCATATAGGATGGCTCCAGTTGAGCTAGAGGAGTTAAGGAAACAGTTGCAAGATATGTTGGACAAGGGGTTTATAAGACCGAACGTCTCACCATGGGGAGCTCCGATATTGTTTGTGAAGAAGAGAGATGGGAGCCTTAAGTTGTGTATTGACTATCGAATGTTGAACAAGGCTACCATCAAGAATAAGTATCCCTTACAACGCATTGACTATTTATTGGATCAGCTTCTGGGAGCACAAATCTTTTCCAAGATAGATTTGAGGTCTGGGTATCATCAATTGAAGATTCGAAAGGAGGATGTGCCCAAGACAGCATTCCGCACCCGCTATGGCCATTACGAATTCCTGGTGATGCCTTTTGGGTTGGCTAAGGCACCAGCAGCTTTTATGGCTCTAATGAATGAAGTATTCAAGCCACACCTAGACCCGTTCGTGATTTTTTTCTTTGATGATATATTGGTGTATTCAAGGTCCAGAGAAGAGCATGAGTAGCACTTGAGGATTGTTTTGCAGACCCTCCGAGGAAGAAGGTTATATGCCAAGCTTAGCAAATGTGACTTCTGGCTAGAACAGATTTCCTTTTTAGGCCATGTAGTATCAAAGGATGGGGTGTCAGTAGATCCATCCAAGATCGAGGCCGTTGTTCAGTGGGAACAGTCCAGGATAGTCACAGAGATTAGGAGTTTTCTAAGTTTGGTCGGTTACTACAGGAGATTTGTAGAGGATTTTTCTAGATTGGCTACTTCGTTGACACATCTTACAAGAAAAAGTGTGGAGTTTACATGGGATGAAGCTTGTGAGAGGAGCTTTCAAGAACTCAAGCGTAGATTAACCACCGCGCCAGTTCTTATCACCCCTAACAGTTCAGGAAACTATTCTGTTTATACAGATGCTTCGCATCAAGGACTAGGCTATGTTTTGATGCAAGATGGAAGGGTAGTAGCTTATGGATCTAGACAGCTGAAAGATCATGAGAAGAACTACCCCACTCACGATTTAGAGTTGGCAGCCGTAGTATTCGCATTAAAGATATGGTGCCACTACTTGTATGGTGAGAGATTTCAGATCTTTACAGATCACAAGAGTCTGAAGTATCTATTCTCACAGAAGGAGTTAAACATAAGACAAAGAAGGTGGTTAGAACTCTTCAAGGACTACGATTGTGAGATCTTGTACCACCCAGGAAAGGCAAATGTGGTTGCCAATGCATTGAGTAGGAAGAGTCTCGGGTTAGTATCAGATATGATGGTTAGAGAGCATGAGTTGTTAGAACAATTCACAAACCTTAGTCTGGATATAACCCTACCTGAGATTATCAGCTATAGGATTATTACTAACTTGAGATTAGAACCGGAGTTGATTGAGAGAATCTGACAAGCTCAGCAAATTTATCAATGGTGTATTGACTTGATTAGCCAAATTCAGAAGGGGAAGGGTACAGATTTTGTATTGAGTTCAGATGGAGTACTAATGTTTGGAGATAGAATATGCATTCTTAAGGATTCAAAGCTGAGGAAGTTGATCTTATCAGAGGTTCACTCATCGAGATATACAGTACACCCGGGGAGTAGTAAAATGTATCAGAATCTCTGAAATGTATATTGGTGGTCTAGAATGAAGAGAGACATAGTTGAGTATGTCGCTAGATGTCTCATTTGTCAGCAAGTAAAGGTTGAGCATCAGAAACCAGGAGGATTGTTGCAACCTCTATCGATACTAACATGGAAGTGGGAGCACGTCACCATGGACTTTGTGATGGGGTTACCGAGAACCTGTAAGAACCATGATGCTATATGGGTGATAGTAGATCGATTAACGAAATTGGCACACTTCTTAGCCATGAGATCTACAGATACATTGAGTGCACTGGTGAACCTGTATGTGCGGGAAATAGTGAGATTGCATGGAGTCCCAGTGAGTGTTGTTTCTGATCGGGATGCTTGCTTCACTTCCCACTTTTGAGGACATTTTCATGAAGCGGTGGGGACCCAGTTGAGTTTTAGCATCGCTTTTCATCCTAAGACAGATTGTCAGTCAGAGAAGACTATACAGACCTTGGAGGATATGTTGGGAGCGTGTGTACTGGATTTTAGAGGCTCATGGGATGATCACTTACCATTGATTGAGTTCACCTACAATAACAGTTATCACTCAAGTATTGGTATGACCCCTTATAAGGCACTATACGGTCGTAGATGCCGATGGCCCATTGGATGGGAAGAAGTTAGTGACAGACAGCTGCTCGCTCCCGACTTGGTTAAACAAGCCTCCGAGGATGTTCAGTTAATATACGAGAGGCTGCGAACAACTTAGAGTCGACAAAAGAGCTATGCTGACAGGAGACGGAGACCACTTGAGTTTAATGTGGGTGAGTCCGTATTTTTTAGACTATCTCCTTCTAAGGGAATAACGAGGTTTGTGAAGAAAGGAAAACTAAGTCCTTGTTACATTGGTCCCTTCGAGATTCTGGATAGAGTGGGAGAAGGAGCATATAGGCTAGCCTTACCACCTAAGCTAGCAGAAGTCCACAATATCTTTCATGTTTCTATGCTTCGGAAGTACTACCCGGATCCAACACATGTAATTAGCTATGAGTCGTTGGAGCTCAAGGAGGATATGTCATATGTCTAGAGACCGATCCGAATATTTGACAGAAAATAGAAGGTGTTGCGGAACAAGACAATTTCATTGGTTAAGGTTTTGTGGCAACATCAAACCGTGGAAGAAGCACATGGCAATTGGAGAATTTGATGCGAGAGAAGTATCCCGAGTTATTCACAGAATGATTGGTTCAAATTTGGAGGACCAAATTTTCTAAGTGGGGGAGAATGTGAGATCCTGTATAGGTTTAACCTTATATATATACATGTAAATGAATTCATAAGTATGGTGATATACTTGTGATGTGAATTATATGTAATGTAAGTCCATAAGTTTAAGGTACACACATGTAATAGAAGTTGTGATTGTATTACAAGTTACATTATATATGAATGTGAAGAAATAGACTTAAACATGGAAAGAACGTGAGTGAGATGGAATATGAGTGGTATGGTGAGATGGAAGGAAGATTTCATAAGTTGTGCACTTCCATTTGGTTTCTATTAAGTACCTTTGGTTATAAAAAGATTCTACACAAGTTTTAATGTGTATGAAGTATTAATGGATGCCAATTTTAAGTCTCAAAGATGATTGGATGAGAAAATGACCATGGCAGCAAATTAAGGATGTTTTGGTATAAGTTTCTTCCGGAAACTATAGCAAAATCTGGAAATGTGAAGGCCAGATCGATCTCATAGGATGAGAGATCGATCTGGAAGAGCCAGAATGCTCTTATTTTAGTAATGGAATAGAACAGATCGATCTCCAAGGGATTCAGATCGATCTACTTAGCTCTCAGGTTGGAAGCAAATCGATCTCCTCTAAGACCAGATCGATCTCCTTAAGCTTCTGTTTGATAGCAGACCAATCTCAAGCGTCGACAGATCGATCTCCTGCCTTCAAAATGTCTTAGAAAAGAGGGATTTTAAGCGGACCAGATCAATCTCCACCCAAGGTAGATCGATCTCATCAAGCTGAATCTATAAATAGGAGAAGTTAGATCTACAGATTTCGAGACAAAACCCTTCCTTTCCATTTCAACTCATAAGAAAAACCTAGTTTTCTCTCTCTAAATCCAGCCATTTTCAAGGAGATTTGAGGGAAGACTATTAGAGGCAAAGTTGTTCACATCAAGGAGAGGAACAACATAGTTTGGAGCCATTTACCCATTTGTTGGATTGAAGGAACAAAGGACATTTCTATTTGGAGCAAAGAGGAAATCCAAATAGCCGAGTTTCTAAAGCACCAACTTAAGTACATTGTTAAGCTATTGATGTTTGGGGTTGATTGAGGTGCTTAGTATTGTTAAAAACTATCTAAAATGCATTGGAATGATTCTGACCTGGATATGGTCTAGTGTGAGAAAGTGGAATGCAGAAGCATTAATGATGAATGAGTTATCTTAAAAGGTTGATTGTGTTGTCGGTATGATTTGGGTGTGTTGATGTTAGGATAAATTGTGAGATTTATCATAAGGGGTAAAATGTGGATTTAAGGCATTGGGTAAATGCTTAGTTGAACAAGAGTTAGAAACGTTAGCTCAACTGCTTGATGGATGAATTGCAGTTCCCAATGATACACCAGAACAAGTCGAGATAAGAACGTGAGAAGCATAAAGGAAGACAGTTGCACACAAGTAAATCAAGGTAAGGGACTGTGTGTTAGCTATAGAGATGTTCGTGCGTATTTTACGACAATTTCGTAGATATAATACTAGAATTATTACGATATTACAATTCTATGAAATGATATGGAAGCATCAAATGTATTATGATTACATATGTGTTGAGAAATGGGATAGGGTAAGGAAATAGCATGATATGCATGTTTTCAATGTTTTTCTCAATTTTATATTATATTGGTGATTAGAAATGTTAATGATAGGTTGGTTAATTTTACATGTTTTCACATGAAGAGGCATGCTGCATAAATAAACATGTTTTGAGTTTTAAAAAGAGAAAATTGCCATCTATCAGATTTGAGATGAGATTTGGTGTTGAAGCTTTAGCTCACACCCGTTTTAATGACTTGACTATGTGCTAGAGTGTTAGCTCACACATGTTTCTATGCTTTTGATGTGCGGTGCTGGAGTTTAACTCGCACGATGATTTTGTGAAAAGTGCTGGAGCTTTGCTCGCACATGTTTTATTGAGTTGAGGTAAACTTGGGGGTTTGGGACCCAAGGGGATGCCAGTCGACGGCCTTTGAATGGGTTGGGCCTTAACGATAAATCGTACCATGCTAGAGCCTTGCGATGATTGTGTGTCACGCTGCATGCTCGCCTGGTATATGAGACATGGTTCAGGATGAAAAGTCCATCGGAGTTGAAGTATGGGCTTGGGTCCACTGTCGTACGTAGTACTGTGTAGTTGTCTGTTGGTATACAATTTACAGTGATTTGTGCATGTGAGTACGAGTATTGCGTAGATGACACATGGCGTACCTTATACCGTGAGTATATGAGGAGATGAGGTTGATTGACATGAGCCGGAGGATAGGACTGACCCATCCCCCTTCAGGCAAAGTGATGCCCTGTGCACACCCGATCAGTGAGTCCTGGGATCACTGACTATGGCCATATGTCTTGGATATTTGATTGCCGAAAATTTTATGCCTGTCTCAAAGATTCAAGAAACAGAGACAATCTCATAAAAGAAAGAGATTTGAGGAAAAGAAATGATTGAGAAAGTAAAGAGATTTTATGTTTTGATAAATCTCATATTTAAACCCATGTGTCGTGAGAGCATTGTTTTATGAATCATGTTTTGAAATGGCAGCATGTCACATATGATTTACATGAAAATGAAAATGAGAAATGTATGTTTAAAAGCATTTTCCGAGGATATTTCCACTTATAATGAAAACATGATTTTGGTTTATACATGCATGGGCTATGTAGGTAGTATGATGTCTACCTACTAGCATTTATTTCCTTACTGAGCTGTGGTGTCACGACCCGAATTACCTAAAAATCAGAGTAAATTTTTCGCTTTTTCATTTATTATTTAATTCTTACCTTTCTCTTGTCGTGACCATCCTACAACACAGTTGGGCTATGATTCGGTGTTAGTCACCTCACACCATTTACCATTCCATTTCCAAAATCATATATGAGAGTCTACTATCCTTTTGACTTTAAATAAACACATACCCAATGGTATTTACATGACTCTACATTCCCGACATCATATCCATTTACAGTACTGTGCATTACATATTTAGATACAAAACCATACAAATGTGTATACCTGTCTCTCGATGGGAAGCAGCAAGCAGCGGATATTAAGCATGCAAGTCCTCAGCCGCTCAATAATTATTACAAGTACTCTGAAAAGATGGGAAAATAAGGGGGGTGAGCAAACCACACGCTCAGTAAGGCAATTATGCAAGTAAGTAGATAGCTCCACTATCTACATGCTCATAATGCCATGCCCTTAAATCCATTTCTTTTCATTTAAAATTACACGCACAAAGTCATGCATATTCAATGCCATAGTTTATCCAAAACTATTTGTGCATATATAAATCATGTAACTCATGCATTCAAAGCATTTTATGTGACATCATTAAATCATATTAAGCATGAATTTAATCAAGATCATGCAGTCTTTCATGTCATGTAAGACAATTCAAGATTTTCAAATAAAAACATGGAAAACACATCATGCCACTGCATTTAAATCAATTCATTTAAAACGCAGTATAAAATAACCCCTCTGGGTCAATCATCTCAAAACTCATAAAACAGTTTGTTATATTTCATTATAAATCTTGATTTATAAAACCACCCTTCTTTCAGGGTCACATATCATAAAATCATCTGAAATCATCAAATCATCAAATCGGGGGCCTGACCCCTCCTTCGGGTCTACCCTGGTCTAACAGACCACAAGTTATATCATGTGAGACAATCAGGTAATTAACAGTAACATCGAGGACTATGGCCATATCCTAGTGATCCCTGGCAACACGGTACCTAGTGTGCGGGGTATCACACCTGAAACGGGAGGTGGGTCATCCTACCCGCCAGAACAGCATAACACCAGGATTGCGAGGGCAAGGCTTGCTGCCTCGTGGCTAATGCCACTCCACTCCAACAATCCCCACGGTACAGCGTACTCCGCGTGACATACACGGTACAAAGTACTCCGTGAACCCAAGCTCAATCAGGGGTGCCTGTAATAGGTCTTATCCACCCATAACATCTCTGTCTCAGGATGCACGTGTGAGCATATCATTTCACTGTGACACACAGTCTACAGGAGGCTCCAACACGGCTATATGCATGTAATATAAATCCCTGTGCGAGCGAAGCTCAAGCACGGCTCCATGCATATTCATGATATCTGAAAACCTCGTGCGAGCGAAGCTCTAGCACGGTTTCATAAAAATCAGTGAAATCTGCGTACGAGCAGCGCTCCAGTACGACTTAAACTGATTATAATTTCATGTAAATTCCACGTACGAGCAACGCTCTAGTACGGATATGTATATAAATTCAGTGAAAACCTCGTACGAGAAAAACTCCAGTACGGCATTCAAATGAATTATGAAAACCATATAAAACTTTGTGCGAGCAACGCTCCAGCACAAATGAATGCTCAAGTAAATCAAATCGCGTGCGAGTTATACTCCAGCACGGCTTTATGCATAACTAAATCAAATCTCGTGCGAGTTACACTCCAGCACGGCTTTATGCAATATTAAATCAAAACAGGATGCGAGTTAAGCTCCAGCATCTCTCATGCATGTCAAATCATTAAAAGTAGTGCGAGTAATCGCTCCAGCACTATTTTATGCATACCACGTCAAAACAAATCAAAACATGTCAAAACATGTCAAAACAGAGTGCGAGCTAGGCTCCAGCAGCTCTCATTTCACAATAATAAAAATCAGTGCGAGCACCATGCTCTAGCACATTTCATGCATATGATGTCACACAAGTCGGTGCGAGCAACTGCTCAAGCACATTTATGCACATTCACAAATGCAGATATAGTGCGAACTACGTGTCGGCACTATCTGTTTCCATATAAACTTGATAGTTGACCTCTTTTCCAAAGAAATTTCATTTAAATATTAATAACACCTACGTAGTGTTATTTTGTGAAATTCATGCATTTACTGGCCAATCTATCGTTTTACTTTGATTAAAATCAAGGAAATTCCTTAATCATAAAAATCCTTAAATCATGCATTCCATGCATGTCATGCTTTCACCATCCTTAGGTGAACTTCCCTCAATAGGGGTAAAATAGACATTTCACCTATTTCGATCCTTAAAATCATTCAAACCATTTTTAGGATCATTATACAATATCCATGTATACATACATACTCAGTGTACAGAAAAACTATTAAAATATGCGTAGCTACCTCTAGCTACTCACACAATTCCCTTACCTCATTTTCTGTACAGTCTGACCTTTCCCACTGACGTCTCGTCACGCAGTCCGATTTGCTCCGAATCCAAATCAAATCTCCGGCACTGCGGATACACATTCATCAGGTCAAATACAATACAATTTATTGTATTTCACAATTTTCTAGGCTTTATTTAAATCATTGGGCCCGTTTACCCATATTGGGCCCGATGCACCATAATGGGCCTTAATCGGCCTTAAGCCTGTTTACCACACTTTATCGAGGCCTATTGGGCTCACTGGGCCCATCAGTAATTTATTTAGCCTCGTTCTAAATTCTCTGATATCTCAATTTAATATTTACGACAATTTATCTAATTTTCCAGAATTTAATTCATTTATGCGGAAATTAAATCCGTAATTTATGCGTTAAATATCAATCACGCATAACGATATAAAATTGTCGTAAATAAGGGTCACATACCCGTTATTCCATGATCGTACACAAATCGAGGCTGTCTCGAGCTCTCAGTGGATGCCAATTGTCGAGCTACACAATTAAATATATTTTCGGGTAAACTTTCAGTCGATTATTTATCAAATTAAATATTCTAAAAATTAAATCGGTCAATTTGACCGCTTACCGACTTACCCGAAGCTCGATTGCATCACAGGAATTTTCCCCAATTTTTTTTTTCTTTTTCTTTTTCCCTTTTTCTTCCTTTTTTTTCTTTCTTTTTGGCTGAACCGGTCCGGTCCGGTTCAGACCGCCGGTTCAGTCCGGTTCACCCATCATTTTGCCGTTCCGGCGCCGTCCGGCCGGTTCCCGGTGCGATTTCGGTGCCGTTCGGCGCGCCATGGCCTGGGCTTCCTAAATCGGGCCTCGGCTGGGGTCTAATCGGCGCCGATGGCCGCCGATCGACGTTTCTTCCCCGCGGCATCTCCTTCGCTTTTCGGCGTTTTCCGGCGACTCCACGGCGCGTCCTGGCCGCTGGTGGTTCGCCCGAGGTCGGCCGACCTTCGCCGACCCTCGTCGGCCCCTCAGCCTCGCCGGTGGTGGCTCGCCGGTGAGTCTCTCTTCTTCCCTCGGTCTCGCTTCTCGCGTTTTCTGTTTCTTTTCGCCACTGTTTCTTCCAGATTTCGTTTCTTTCTTTTTTTTTTTTTTTTTTATTTATTTATAATTTATTTTTAATATTATTTTAATCAATAAAATAATATTAAAATACACAAATATCTTTTAAAAATTTATATTTTATTCATTTAATCTGTAAATAATTTTCTCAGTCCGATTTTACCTTTCCGGTATATTTTTCGATTATTTTCGATGCGAAAATCCCGATTTATCCCAAGAAATTCATATCTTGATCAATTTAACCCGAAATTTAATTATTTCTTCATCATTGATCAAGATTTCTCATTCTCATATTTTTAATTAAATTTTCTTGTCCCGATTAATACCGAATTTTGATCTTTTGACCATTTTGCCCTTGCACGTATTCGGGAATGTCATTTAAGTCCTTTTGCATTTTTAAATGCACTTGAAAATATCGGGTCTTACAATCTCCCCCACTTAAAAAAATTTGGTCCTCCAAATTAGAACCAAGTAATATGAGTCCAGAAATAACTCCGGTTACATCTATCATATCATATACAGTCATCCTCAAGTGACTTTCTCCGGAGTGTAATACTATCATCATACTTAACTAGGGAGATCATCTCAAACCTCAACACTTTTTCCTTTCGTCTAATACCCGAATCAGTTCTCCAATCATACGTTATACTTTCATTGAGCTAACCCGTTGAAGCTCATATCTGCACATATACTGGGTCCGGATATATTTCTGAAGCATCATAAGATAGGACACATAGTGGATGCCTGTTTATTCAAGTGGTAACGCCAATCTACAGGTCTTACTTCCACTTGTCCAATATCTCTTTATCCGAATCTCGTTACGTCCTTATGCTCTTAGGACAAGTAACTATCAACAGTAATGATTCACCCTTGGTGAATTCCAATGGTTTCTGTCTCTTGTCAGCATAGCTTTTTCTATCTGCTCTGAGGTGTTCTTAATATCTCACAAATCCACTGAACATCCTCAGAGGTTTGTCTTACCAATTCGGGAACAATTCTCTATTTGTCACCCACTTTTCTTATCCAAGTCAGGGAACAACTCCCTACTGTCATACAATGCCACATATAATCTCATCCCGATACTCAAGTGACAACTGTCATCACTGGCGAATTTGATTAGTAGCAACTGATCATCCCAGGAGCTCATAAAATCAATTGCACACGCTCTCATCACATCCTCCAGAACCTGTACAGTCCTCTCTGACTGACTATCTGTCTGAGGGTGGAAGCTGTGCTAACACACAATCAGGGTCCCATAACTTTCAAAAACAATATTCCCAGAAGTGGGAAGTGAAGCGGGAATCCCCATCTAATATCATGCTCCCTGGAACGCTACATATTGTTCCACAATTTTTTTTTATACACATAAATCCGCCAACACACTTAGAGTATCTGGGGATTTCATAACCAGAAAGTGGGTAGATTTAATCAACCCATCGACTATCACCCAGATAGCCTCGTGATTCATTAGGGTCCTCTGTAACCCATCACGCAATTCATGGTAACTTGTTCCCATTTCCGTGTCAATATAGGTAGAGACTGCAATGACTCTGCATCTTCTCGTACTCTACCTTACTCTGCTGACATACGAGACACTTCTTCATAACTCTATAATATCACTTTTCATATCTGACCACCAATACATTTTTCAGAGATTCTGATATATTTATTATTTCTCGGATGCACTGTATATCCCGAAGAGTGAGCTTCTGACAATAACACTATATCATCAACTGTAGTCCTGGGGAGCACTTATACTTTCTCTGAACCTCTGTCAGTCATCATCACTCTCTGTGACCTCTATCACTGTACCCTTCTGAATCTGACCCATACTATCGACACCATGCCGAAATCATCACACTAAGCCTGGCAAATCCGGTCACACAAATCCGGTTCTAACCTCAGGCTAGCTGTCATAAAATCACCGTCATCATCAGAAGGATCACATCACTATTGAGGTTCACAACTGCTCTAGCAGCTCTCGCTCCCTGACCATCATATGTGATACCATCTCGAGGCTCTTTCTGTTCAAGGCATTAGCCATAATATTAGCCTTTCCTGGGTGGTACAATGTTCACAATCATAATCCTTAGAAGCTCTAACCCTCATGGTTATCTCATTTTCTACTCTTTCTGTTAAAACAGATACTTGGGGCTTTTACGATCAGTGCATACTCGAAATTTCTTACCGTATAAGTAGTAGCGCCATACTTTCAGTGTAATCGCTACGGCTGCCAACTCTAAATCATGGGTCGGATAGTTTCTCTTATGGTCCTTGAACATATCTGGATCCATAAACGACTATCTTCCCATTTTACATCAATACATAGCTCAATCCTTATTTGGAGGTATCCATACACACTGAAACCTCTTGAGCTGTTGGTTATAGTGAGAATACTTACGGTGGTCAGTTCATTACTCCAATATACCAAAACTCATTGAAGCTATTTTCATACTTATCATAACACTCGTATGAAATCTTTTTCCAAACGAGACGTGTCAATTGAGCAGCCAATTTCAAGAAACTCTCAACACCTCGTCTGTAAGACAGTTTCCTGTTGCTACTCATACTCATCCCTGGACTTCGAATACATCATAATATCATCGCTGTAGATGACAACCAATCGGTCCAGGTAAGGTTTAAATACCTTAATGTAGTTGAGTTCTACTCAATATTTCAATTTTTCATATACTTGACCTATGTACGCATAAACGTACAATGTCATTTCGAAATAGCTTTCGTTCAAGATACTAGCTCACGTCATTTCCTTTTTCTTATATTAACGGCTTTTATAAAATTTTAAATTTTAAACCTTCTTGATTAATCAAATTCTATATTTCTTTATCGTACCAGCAAAGGTACCCAAATTTTAATGTATATATTATGACCGTCGAATTCAATCTATAGATTATGCGTGCGCTTCCAGACGCTGTCAAATCTTCAGGCAGGGAAGTATTTTAAAATACCTTTATTATCCCTCAGACTTGACTACATACCGCTTAATCCAATTTACTTTGCATATCAAGGATATCCTTACCTTGCATACGTCTCTTATTCCAATATATCTCCTTTTATATATCACTTATGGCATACTCTTTCCTTACTTGTCAAGTTACAATACACTTTTCAGTGATATTTTCACCCCTATTTTCAACTTACAATCCCTATACCCATATTCAGTTAGTGAAAATCAACTAACTATCATCCTCTTCAGGCTTAAAGGTATAGGCTTCACATTTTTCACTAACTTATAAGCAATTGAAGGCGGTATAAATAAATGCGTGGCACCAGGATCAATTAAAATAATTATTTCATTATTCACAACCAGTGTGGTATCTTCCACCACATCCAATGAAACATCAGTAGTGTCCTGGTCCAAGGCATACACTCGCCCTCGTCCAACATCTTATTTTCGTGGTAACTACCACGCATCTTACATTGTTCACACTGCTACTCTGTCATACTGTTACGTAGCAGGTCGGGGTCCTCAAATCACAATACCCCTCGTAAGTATTGAAATTAGATATACTGGGGTTTATCAATCAACTTACCCCGTGATTTATCAGCTCTAAGCTTTTACCAAACTACCTTTTCTCGTTCTGACATCTTTGTCATTCTTTATTCTCTTTTTGTCTCCATTTTGGCCCTTACTACCTTTCTCAATCTCAGAGGCGCGCAATTTATAATCTTATTTAACACAACTGTAGTCTGCGCACTGCCTCGGCATAGGTAGTGATATCTAACAGGCCAATCGGACTCTAATTGACAATCTGAGCCCTTCCATGAACTTTCATATATCTCGACTCTCACAGTTCAGTGTTCGAGTCATATCTGCCCAGGAATATAATCTGAGTTTCATACTCATTAATTAACCAATTCCTCTGGGTCAGAGTAAATAATATCATCTGTAATTTCCTTTTAAACACTGTCCGGGATATTCTGTCACCGGAATACATCTGAAATTATTTTTCATGTCCATTCTGATGTCGAAATCTTCAAATGGGTCGAGCGAACTTCAATTAATGTTCCGACTTACCCTCAAATCTCATGTATACTCTGAGCAATTAGCTCGCAACATATTCTCCACACTCCGCTCCAACCTCGTGAAGCGTATCTCAATACTGTCTGATCTCTTTGTCAGACTCTATCCGATCTCTCTATCGGACTCTGTGGGGCATGATCAACCAGCCTCCACGTCAATCTCATCTCAAGTCTCATGTGGCGACTCAGTACAACTCATGGGCCTACCTCAACGGCCTTGAGCTCGTGTACTCGCCTCTCAACCATAGCGGCTATCAGTCAATGAGTCTATTCTTGCATTCAAAACTAAATTCTTAGCTGCACTTCCATCTCGATATACACAATTGTATCTAAATAATGCACAGTACATGGGGATGTAAACTTCCTTAACCACTAACACCGACTCATATCAAGCCAACTTAAGCTCTGATACCATTAAACCTGTCACGACCCGAATTACCTAAAAATCAGAGTAAATTTTTCGCTTTTTCATTTATTATTTAATTCTTACCTTTCTCTTGTCGTGACCATCCTACAACACAGTTGGGCTATGATTCGGTGTTAGTCACCTCACACCATTTACCATTCCATTTCCAAAATCATATATGAGAGTCTACTATCCTTTTGACTTTAAATAAACACATACCCAATGGTATTTACATGACTCTACATTCCCGACATCATATCCATTTACAGTACTGTGCATTACATATTTAGATACAAAACCATACAAATGTGTATACCTGTCTCTCGATGGGAAGCAGCAAGCAGCGGATATTAAGCATGCAAGTCCTCAGCCGCTCAATAATTATTACAAGTACTCTGAAAAGATGGGAAAATAAGGGGGGTGAGCAAACCACACGCTCAGTAAGGCAATTATGCAAGTAAGTAGATAGCTCCACTATCTACATGCTCATAATGCCATGCCCTTAAATCCATTTCTTTTCATTTAAAATTACACGCACAAAGTCATGCATATTCAATGCCATAGTTTATCCAAAACTATTTGTGCATATATAAATCATGTAACTCATGCATTCAAAGCATTTTATGTGACATCATTAAATCATATTAAGCATGAATTTAATCAAGATCATGCAGTCTTTCATGTCATGTAAGACAATTCAAGATTTTCAAATAAAAACATGGAAAACACATCATGCCACTGCATTTAAATCAATTCATTTAAAACGCAGTATAAAATAACCCCTCTGGGTCAATCATCTCAAAACTCATAAAACAGTTTGTTATATTTCATTATAAATCTTGATTTATAAAACCACCCTTCTTTCAGGGTCACATATCATAAAATCATCTGAAATCATCAAATCATCAAATCGGGGGCCTGACCCCTCCTTCGGGTCTACCCTGGTCTAACAGACCACAAGTTATATCATGTGAGACAATCAGGTAATTAACAGTAACATCGAGGACTATGGCCATATCCTAGTGATCCCTGGCAACACGGTACCTAGTGTGCGGGGTATCACACCTGAAACGGGAGGTGGGTCATCCTACCCGCCAGAACAGCATAACACCAGGATTGCGAGGGCAAGGCTTGCTGCCTCGTGGCTAATGCCACTCCACTCCAACAATCCCCACGGTACAGCGTACTCCGCGTGACATACACGGTACAAAGTACTCCGTGAACCCAAGCTCAATCAGGGGTGCCTGTAATAGGTCTTATCCACCCATAACATCTCTGTCTCAGGATGCACGTGTGAGCATATCATCTCACTGTGACACACAGTCTACAGGAGGCTCCAACACGGCTATATGCATGTAATATAAATCCCTGTGCGAGCGAAGCTCAAGCACGGCTCCATGCATATTCATGATATCTGAAAACCTCGTGCGAGCGAAGCTCTAGCACGGTTTCATAAAAATCAGTGAAATCTGCGTACGAGCAGCGCTCCAGTACGACTTAAACTGATTATAATTTCATGTAAATTCCACGTACGAGCAACGCTCTAGTACGGATATGTATATAAATTCAGTGAAAACCTCGTACGAGAAAAACTCCAGTACGGCATTCAAATGAATTATGAAAACCATATAAAACTTTGTGCGAGCAACGCTCCAGCACAAATGAATGCTCAAGTAAATCAAATCGCGTGCGAGTTATACTCCAGCACGGCTTTATGCATAACTAAATCAAATCTCGTGCGAGTTACACTCCAGCACGGCTTTATGCAATATTAAATCAAAACAGGATGCGAGCTAAGCTCCAGCATCTCTCATGCATGTCAAATCATTAAAAGTAGTGCGAGTAATCGCTCCAGCACTATTTTATGCATACCACGTCAAAACAAATCAAAACATGTCAAAACATGTCAAAACAGAGTGCGAGCTAGGCTCCAGCAGCTCTCATTTCACAATAATAAAAATCAGTGCGAGCACCATGCTCTAGCACATTTCATGCATATGATGTCACACAAGTCGGTGCGAGCAACTGCTCAAGCACATTTATGCACATTCACAAATGCAGATATAGTGCGAACTACGTGTCGGCACTATCTGTTTCCATATAAACTTGATAGTTGACCTCTTTTCCAAAGAAATTTCATTTAAATATTAATAACACCTACGTAGTGTTATTTTGTGAAATTCATGCATTTACTGGCCAATCTATCGTTTTACTTTGATTAAAATCAAGGAAATTCCTTAATCATAAAAATCCTTAAATCATGCATTCCATGCATGTCATGCTTTCACCATCCTTAGGTGAACTTCCCTCAATAGGGGTAAAATAGACATTTCACCTATTTCGATCCTTAAAATCATTCAAACCATTTTTAGGATCATTATACAATATCCATGTATACATACATACTCAGTGTACAGAAAAACTATTAAAATATGCGTAGCTACCTCTAGCTACTCACACAATTCCCTTACCTCATTTTCTGTACAGTCTGACCTTTCCCACTGACGTCTCGTCACGCAGTCCGATTTGCTCCGAATCCAAATCAAATCTCCGGCACTGCGGATACACATTCATCAGGTCAAATACAATACAATTTATTGTATTTCACAATTTTCTAGGCTTTATTTAAATCATTGGGCCCGTTTACCCATATTGGGCCCGATGCACCATAATGGGCCTTAATCGGCCTTAAGCCTGTTTACCACACTTTATCGAGGCCTATTGGGCTCACTGGGCCCATCAGTAATTTATTTAGCCTCGTTCTAAATTCTCTGATATCTCAATTTAATATTTACGACAATTTATCTAATTTTCCAGAATTTAATTCATTTATGCGGAAATTAAATCCGTAATTTATGCGTTAAATATCAATCACGCATAACGATATAAAATTGTCGTAAATAAGGGTCACATACCCGTTATTCCATGATCGTACACAAATCGAGGCTGTCTCGAGCTCTCAGTGGATGCCAATTGTCGAGCTACACAATTAAATATATTTTCGGGTAAACTTTCAGTCGATTATTTATCAAATTAAATATTCTAAAAATTAAATCGGTCAATTTGACCGCTTACCGACTTACCCGAAGCTCGATTGCATCACAGGAATTTTCCCCAATTTTTTTTTTCTTTTTCTTTTTCCCTTTTTCTTCCTTTTTTTTCTTTCTTTTTGGCTGAACCGGTCCGGTCCGGTTCAGACCGCCGGTTCAGTCCGGTTCACCCATCATTTTGCCGTTCCGGCGCCGTCCGGCCGGTTCCCGGTGCGATTTCGGTGCCGTTCGGCGCGCCATGGCCTGGGCTTCCTAAATCGGGCCTCGGCTGGGGTCTAATCGGCGCCGATGGCCGCCGATCGACGTTTCTTCCCCGCGGCATCTCCTTCGCTTTTCGGCGTTTTCCGGCGACTCCACGGCGCGTCCTGGCCGCTGGTGGTTCGCCCGAGGTCGGCCGACCTTCGCCGACCCTCGTCGGCCCCTCAGCCTCGCCGGTGGTGGCTCGCCGGTGAGTCTCTCTTCTTCCCTCGGTCTCGCTTCTCGCGTTTTCTGTTTCTTTTCGCCACTGTTTCTTCCAGATTTCGTTTCTTTCTTTTTTTTTTTTTTTTATTTATTTATAATTTATTTTTAATATTATTTTAATCAATAAAATAATATTAAAATACACAAATATCTTTTAAAAATTTATATTTTATTCATTTAATCTGTAAATAATTTTCTCAGTCCGATTTTACCTTTCCGGTATATTTTTCGATTATTTTCGATGCGAAAATCCCGATTTATCCCAAGAAATTCATATCTTGATCAATTTAACCCGAAATTTAATTATTTCTTCATCATTGATCAAGATTTCTCATTCTCATATTTTTAATTAAATTTTCTTGTCCCGATTAATACCGAATTTTGATCTTTTGACCATTTTGCCCTTGCACGTATTCGGGAATGTCATTTAAGTCCTTTTGCATTTTTAAATGCACTTGAAAATATCGGGTCTTACATGTGGTTTTCTCATCCCACTATTTTCTCCCTCCAGGAACTGAGAAGTAGGAGAGCGGTGGTCTCTTGATTCCTATTTGAGTTGGACAGCTCCCACCAATCGTAAAGGTATTAGAATTGTATACACAAGCTTATTTTGTATCTATCTTGTCGTATCGCACAGTTTTACCTTGAAATTGTAAATAGTTTTATGGGGATGATATGTAAATACATTGTATTTATATAATTGATTTTTGTATATCTACACACACCTGGGAGTGTGCATTAAATTTTAAAATTTTTCGCTGTAAACGTATGAACTTTAGTAATTGCATTGCCTCACAACCCAACCGTAGTTGAGTAAGTATGGATAAGGAACACCGAGAAGTGGGGTGTGACATGGAAGGCTTAATATTGAAGTTGTTTCCAGGGACAGCTGGTGGCCTAATGCCGGTATAGGACCCTCCAATCGTCAGCACTGCATAATCTCCAACGGTCCTAATTTCTCTATTTTCTGCCATAGTGTTTTGCAGCGGGACTATTAATTTCCTAGAATCATTTTGAATTTTCCTAAGTGATCTTTCAATTTCAGGATCTAAAGTAAAGCAATCATAACTTCTGGCTTTACGCATGCAAACATCACAAAGTCCTCAGAATATATATTTTTTTATGAAAGAGAAAACTAACGAATCTAGATTAAAGCTCTAAATATTTACAACCTAAATATTTACAAGCTAGAATTACACCTAAACATAATTTCACCGATATTAATTACTGGCTAATTAAGACTTCCTCGGCAACGGTAAAAAAAAACCTGATACAAACTACGCCCACTCTAAGTGACCTAGAAGTGTATCCGCAAGTGCACAGGTCGTACAAGTAATAATGGAATTTGAGTCACGGATTATCGTCCCACAGAGAAGTTGAATAGCCTAATTAAGTATCGCTTAATTTTACCGTAAGTATATCCTAGCAAATTATGAATTTTCAATGGGTGATCTACTAAGTCTAAATTTAAAATTACTGAAAAATAATAAAACAATAAAAACTAAAAATAAATAAAACGGAGCTTAAAATTACTTACAGAGCTCCAAGGAATTAAAAATGACAACATACAAAAGATAATTAAAACAGTTAAAATTAATTAACGCAAATAAACTAAAATGAAAAATATGAAAATAAAGAAACAAAATTAATTAAACTAAAATTAAACCATCCTAGAATAAAATATGCATGTAATTAAACTAATTAATAAAAATGCAAATTAAACTAACTTAAAATTTAATGAAATAAAATCCTAGAAAATTAAGCAAAAAATCATAAATCTAAATGTCTAAAATATTGAATCTAAAATTAATCCTAATTATATCCAAATACTAACTTAACAATAAAGTCTAAATAAAGCATGAGAAATATTTTTTTTTCAATTAAAAACTAAATTATGAACTAATTCTATCTCTAAATTAATTCTAAATGCAACACATGAGTTTTCTAAAAAATAAAATAAAATTATCATTGTAAGACCCGATTTTATTGTAAGAGTGAAAAGGGAATGAATAGAAATTTATGAGTGCATTTAAAAATGCAAAAGGATTGAAAAGGTATTCCCGAACACGTGCAAGGGTAAAACGGTCAACAGACCAAAATTCGGCATTAATTGGGATAAGAAAATTTAATTAAAAATATGGGATTGAGAAATCTTGATCAATAACGAAGAAATAATTAAATTTCGGGTTAAATTGATCAAGATATGAATTTATTGGAATAAACTAAAATTTTTGTATCGAAAAATAATCCCGAAAATAATCAAAAAATATATCGAAAAGGTAAAATCGGACTGAAAAATTCATTTACGGATTAAATAAATTTAATATGAATATTTTTGGGATATTTTGATATTTAATAGTATTTAATTGAATAAAATAATAATAAAATTTAATTATAAATAAATAAATAAAGTTAAAAAGAAATCTGAAAAAAAAAAGAAAAAAAGAAATCGCATTTCGCGATTTCTGAAGGAAAAGGAAACAGAAACGAAATGGAGAAACGGAAGACAAACCCGGGGAAAGAGGAGCCATCGGACGAGCCACCACCGGCGGGGTTAAGGGGCTGGCGAGGGCCGGCGAAGATAGCCAGACCTCGGGCGAATTGCCAGCGGCCAGGACGCGCCCCGATGTCGCCGAAAAATGTCAGAAAACGAAGGAGAGGCCGGGGGGAAGAAGCCCCGATTGGCTGCCATCGGCACCGTTTTGACCCCAGTCGAGGCCCGATTTAGGAAGCCCAGGCCGTGGCGCGCCGATTGGAGGAGGAATCACGTCTTGAACCGCACGGACGACGTCGGAACGACCAGAGGATGACTGAACCGGTCGAACCGGACTGAAACGGCCGAACTAAACTGGACCGAACCGACGGTCTGAACCGGGTTGAACCGGACCGGACCGGTTCAGCCAAAAAGAAAAGGAAAAAAGGAAGAAAACGGGAAAATGAAAAAGAGGAAAATTTGGAGAAAATTCCAGTGATGCAATCAAGTTTCGAGTAAGTTGGTAAGCGGTCGAATTGACCGATTTAATTTTTGAAATATTTAATTTGTTAAATAATCGACTGAAAGTTTACCCAAAAATATATTTAATTGTGTAGCTCGACGATTGGCATCAACCGAGAGCTTGAGACAGCCTCGATTTGTGTATGATTAAGGAATCACGGGTAAGTAACCCTTATTTACGACAATTTATATCGTTATGCATGTTAATGAATTTCAGATTTAATTTTCGCATAAATGAATTAAATTTTGAAAAATTGAATAAATTGTCGTAAATACTAAATTGAGATATAGGAGAATTTAGAACGAGGCTAAATAATTACTGATGGGCCCAATGAGCCCAATAGGCCTTGATAGAGTGAGAAAACGGGCTTAAGGCCGATTAAGGTCCATTATGGTGTAATCGGGCCCAATATGGGTAAACGGGCCCAATGATTTAAATTAAGCCCAGAAAATATGAGATACAATTAAATTGTATTGTAATTGACTTGATGAATGTGTATCCGCAGTTTCAGAGATTTGATTCGAAGCAAATCGAACTGCGTGACGAGTCATCAGTGGAAAGGTCAGACTGTACAGAGAATGAGGTAAGGGAATTGTGTGAGTAGCTAGAGGTAGCTACGCGTATTTTAATAGTTTTTCTATACACTGAATATGTATGTATACCTTGATTATGTATAATGATCCTAAAAATGGTTTAAATGATTTTAAGGATCAAAATAGGTGAAAAGTCTATTTTACCCCTATTGAGGGAAGTTCACCTAAGGATGGTGAAAGCATGACATGCATGAAATGCATGGTTAAAGGAAATTTCAGAATTAAGAATTTTATTGGTTTTAATCAAAGCAAATTGATAGATTGGCCAGTAATTGCATGAATTTCACAAGACAACACTACGTAAGTGTTATTCATATTTAAATGGAATTTCTTTGGAAACAGGCTAACTATCAAGTTTATATGGAAACAGATAGTGCCGTCACCTAGTTCACACTATATCTGCGTTTGTGATTGTGCATAAATGTGCTTGAGCGCTTGCTCGCACCGACTTGTGTGACATCATATGCATGAAATATGCTAGAGCATGATGCTCGCACTGATTTTTATTATTGTGAAATGAGAGCTGCTAGAGCCTAGCTCGCACTCTGTTTTGACATGTTTTGATTTGTTTTGACGTGGTATGCATAAAATGGTGCTGGAGCGATTGCTCGTACTAGTTTTAATGATTTGACATGCATGAGAGATACTGGAGCTTAGCTCGCATCCTGTTTTGATTTGATATTGCATAAAGCCGTGCTGGAGTGTAACGAGATTTGATTTACTTGAGCATTTATTTGTGCTGGAGCGTTGCTCGCACAAAGTTTTATATGGTTTTTATAATTTAATTGAATGTCGTACTGGAGTTTTTTCTCGTACGAGGTTTTCACTGAGTTTCTATACATATCTGTACTAGAGAATTTATCGTACGTGGATTTTACTTGAAATTAAAATTAGTTTAAGTCATACTGCAGCGCTGCTCGTACGCAGATTTTACTGATTTTTATGAAACCGTGCTAGAGCTTCGCTCGCACGAGGTTTTCTGATATCATGAATATGCATGGAGCCATGCTAGAGCTTTGCTCGCACAGGGATTTATATGACATGCATATAGCCGTGTTGGAGCCTCCTATAGAATATGTGTCACAGTGAGATGATATGCTCACACGTGCAAACTGAGACAGAGATGATATGGGTGGATAAGACCTATTGCAGGCATCCCTGATTGAGCTTGGATTCATAGACTACGTTGTACCATGTATGTCACGCGGAGTACGCTGTACCGTGGGGATTGTTGGAGTGGAGTGGCATTAGCCACGAGGCTGCAAGCCTTGCCCTCGCAATCCTGGTGTTATGCTGTTCTGGCGGGTAGGACGACCCACCTCCCGTTTCAGGTGTGATACCCCGCACACTAGGTACCGTGTTGCCAGGGATCACTAGGATATGGCCATAGTCCTCGATGTTACTGATATAATCAGCTGTTTGTCTCACATGATATAACTTGTGGTCTGTTAGACTAGGGTAGACCCGAAGGAGGGGTCAGGCCCCCGATTTGACGATTTTATGATTTTATACTGTGATTGCTAGATTTCAGATGATTTTATGATATGTGACCCTGAAAGAATGGTGGTTTTATAACCGAAGTTTTATAATGAATTTTAAATGAATTGTTTTATGAGATGATTGACCCGGAAGGGTTAGTGTTACTGCAGTTTTAATGAATTGATTTAAATGCAGTAGCATGATGATGTTTTCCATGCTTTCATTTGAAATCCATGATTTGTCTTACATGACATGAAAGACTGCATCATCTTTATTAAATTCATGCTTATTATGATTTAATGATGTCACATAAAATGCTATGATGCATAAGTAGTATGATTTATATATGCACGAACAGTTTTATAAACTAAGTCATTGATGTTTGTATGACTTTGTGCTTGATGATTTTAAAGAAAAGAAATGGATTTTAAGGGCATGGCATTATGAGCATGTAGATAGTGGAGCTATCTACTTACTTGCATAATTGCCTTACTGAGCGTGTGGTTTGCTCACCCCCCTTATTTTTCCATCTTTTCAGAACACTCACAGAAATTGGTAAGCGGCTGAGGACTTGCATGCTTGGTATCCGCTGCTTCCCATCGAGAGACAGGTATACACATTTGTATAGTTTTGTATCTAAGTATATAATGCACAGTACTGTAAATGGATATGATGTCGGGGATGTAGAGTTATAAATACCATTGTGTATGTATTTAATTAAAGTGAAAAGATAGTGAACTCTGATATTCCGAATCATAGCCCAACTGTTTGGTTTGATGGTCACGATGAGAGAGAGATAAGAAATAAATAACAAATGAAAAAGCAAAAAATTTACTCTGATTTTAGGTAATTTGGGTCATGACAGTTTAATGGTATCAGAGCTTGAGTTGGCCTGATATGAGTCGGTGTTAGTGGTTAAGGAAGTTTACATCTCCAATGTACTGTGCATTGTTTAGATACAATTGTGTATATCGAGATGGAAGTGCTACTAAGAATTTGGTTTTTAAATGCAAGAATAGACTCATTAAATGATAGCCGCTATGGTTGAGAGGCGAGTACAAGAGCTCGAGGCCGTTGAGCTAGGCTCGAGAGTAGTACTGAGTCGCCACATGAGACTCGAGATGAGATTGACATGGAGGCTGGTATTGAGCATGCCCCACAGAGTCCGACAGAGAGATCGGACAGAGTCTGACAGAGAGATCGGACAGAGTCTGACTAAGAGATCGGACAGTATTGAGATACGCTTTGCAAGGTTGGAGCGGAGTATGGAGAATATTATAGAGCTAATTGCTCAGGGTATGTATAAGATTTGAGGGTGAGTCGGAACATTGGTGAATATCCGCTCGACCCATCTTAAGAGTTAGACATCCAGATTGGACTTGATAAAATAATTCTTGATGTATTCCGGTGACAAAATATCTCGAACATTGCTTAAAGGAAACTAAAGATTAAATTCATTACTCTGGCCCAGAGGAACTGGTTGATTTACAAGTATAAAACTCAGTTTATATTCCTGGGCAGATATGACTCGGACACTATGAACAGTGAGAGTCGAGATGTTTGAAAGTTCATGGAAGGGCTCAGATTGCCAATTAGAGTCCGATTGGCCGTTAGATATCACTACCTATGCCGAGGCAGTGCACAGATTATTGTTGTGTGAATAAGATCATGAGTTGCACGCCTTTGAGATTAGGAAAGGTAGTAAGGGCCGAAATAAAGATAAAAGAGAATAGAGAATGACAGAGATGTCAGAATGGGAAAAATGCAGTTTGGTAAAAGATTTGAGTTGAGGAGTAATGGGGTAACATGATTGGTAAGGCCCCAGTGTATCTAATTTCAGTACTTTTGAGGGGTATTATGATTTGAGGACCCCGACCTGCTACGTAACAGTATAACAGAGTAGCAGTGTGAACAGTGTAAGATGTGTGGTAGTTACCACGAAAATAAGATGTTGAACGAGGGCGAGTGTTTGCCTTGGACCAGGACACTATTGATGTTTCATTTGATGTGGTGGAAGATACCACCCTAGTTGTTAATAAGGAATAAATTATTTTAATTAATCCTGGTGCCACATATTTATTCATACCACCTTCAGTTGCTTATCAGCTAGTGAAAAATGTGAAGCCTGTACCCTTAAGCATGAGGATGATGGTTAGCTGATTTTCACTAACTGAATATGGGTATAGATATTGTAAGTTGAAAATAAGGGTGAAAACATCACTGAAAAAGCGTATGGTAAGTTTGACAAGTAATGAAAGAGGAGTAGCGATATGTAAATTAAATTGGATTAAGCGATATGTAATAGATATGAATTGTGACCACATGGACTGATATGTAAAGTAATTGTGGTCAAGTCTGAGGGTTAATAAAGGTATTTCAAAACACTTCCCCGCCTGAAGATTTGACAGCGTCTAGAAGCGCACTCATAAGCTATAAATTGAAATCGACAGTCGTAATATATATACACTTAAAATTTGGGTACCTTTACTAGTACGATAAAGAAATATAGAATTCGATTAATCATGAAGGTATAAAAATTAAAATTTTATAAAGGCTATTAATATAAGAAAAAGGAAATGGCGTGGGTTGTATCTTGAAAAGAAGCAATTTCGAAATGACGTTATACGTTTATGCGTACATAGGTCAAGGATAAGGGTGATTGAAATATTTAGTGGAACTCAACTACGATAAGTTATTTAAACCTTACCTGGACCAATTGGTTGTCATCTTGAGCGATGACATTTTGATGTATTCAAATTCTAGGGAAGAGTATGAGTAGCAATAGGAAACTGTCTTATAGACGAAGTATTGAGAGTTTCTTGAAATTGGCTGCTCAGTTGACACATCTCATTCGGGAAAAGATTGCATACGGGTGGGATGATAAGTATAAAAGTAACTTCTGTGAGTTTTGGGTATATTGAAGTAATAAACTGACCACCGTAATTATTCTCACCATAACCAACAGCTAAAGAGGTTTCTCAGTGTATATAGATACCTCAAAATAAGGATTGGGCTGTGTATTGATGTAAAATAGGAAGATAGTCGTTTATGGATCCAGATAGTTCAAGGACCATGACAGAAACTATCCGACCCATGATTTAGAGTTGGCAGCCGTAGCGTTTATACTAAAAATATGGCGCCACCACTTATATGGTAAGAAATTTCGGGTATGCACTAATCATAAAAGTCCCGAGTATCTATTTTCACAGAAAGAGTAGAATATGTGATAACCGAAAGGGTTAGAGCTTCTAAGGATTATGATTGTGAACATTGTACCACCCAGGAAAGGCTAATGTAATGGCTATTACATATGATGGTCAGGGAGCGTGAGCTGCTAGAGTAGTTGTGAACCTCAGTAGTGATGTGATCCCTTCTGATGATGACGATGATTTTGTGACAGCTAGCCTGAGGTTAGAATCGGATTTGTGTGATCGAATTTTCCAGGCTTAGCATGATTATCGGCATGGTGTCGATAGTGTGGGTCAGATTCAGAAAGGTATAGTGATAGAGTTCACAGTGAGTGATGATAACTTACAGAGGTTCATAGACAGTATAAGTGCTCCCCAGGACCATAGTTGATGAGATAATGCTATTGTCAGAAGCTCACTCTTCGGGATATACAGTGCATCCGAGAAATAATAAATATATCGAAATCTCTAAAAATGATATTGGTGGTCAGATATAAAAAGAAACACTGTAAAGATTGTGGAGAAGTGTCTTGTATGTCAGCAGAGTAAGGTAGAGTAAAAGAAGTTGCAAGGTTATTGCAGCCTCTAACTATAGTGACACGAAAATGGAAACAAGTTAACATGAATATTGTGATGGGCTATAGAGGACCCGAATGAATCACGAGGCTATTTGGGTGATAGTCAATAGATTGATTTAGTTACCCACCTTCTGGTTATGAAAATCCCCAAATACTCTGAGTGTGTAGGCGGATTTTTATGTATGGAAAATTGTGGAATAATATGTAGCGTTCCAGGGAGCATGATATCAGATAGGGATTCCCGCTTCACTTTCCACTTCTGGGAATGTTTTTCAGGAAGCTATGGGAACCCGATTGTGAGATCTGAGAATTTCAGACATATTTTAATTATGTAATATGAACTTGAAGTGTAATTTATTGAGCTAAGTGAATTGTGAGAATTATATTTGGAGAATTATGTGTAAGTGTTTAACATAAGTGTGAAACTAAGAGGTCGGATCGATCTTGGAGAAGGAGAGATCGATCTGGTGAGTTAAAAATGACAAGGAAGGAGGAATTTAAGGAGCAGATCGATCTCCAATGGAAGAGGATCGATCTCCTTATGATTCTGTTTGAGAGAAGACCGATCTCATGAGGAAGGGATCGATCTCTAAATGTTTCTGTTTGGGAGAAGATCGATCTCCTCAAGGAGCAGATCGATCTCATAAAGCCATAAAGAGATCGATCTCACCCCTCGACAGATCGATCTCCTAGGCATAAAATTGCCCCTGATCGTCCCCAAATTCAAATGCAGATCGATCTCATCAAGAGCCAAATCGATCTCCTACCTTCAGTCTATATAAGGAACCCCTGCTTTCTCCTGCAATTTCATTTTCTCTCTCTTCCAACCCCCATTTTCACTGAGCCCTAGCTTTCTCACTTATCCAGAGCACCCATTTTCGTCTAAATCAGAGGCTGTGACAAGAAGGAAAGTTGTTCCTCATCAAAGGGAGAACAACATACTTGGAAATCGTAAGACGGATTGAATTGAGGCAAGAGATAAGCTCTCCACAAGTTTTGGGTAATTTCTAAACCCCGATCTTGATATTTGAGATGATTTTGGTGATAATGGCTATTGGCATTGTGTTGAAATAGTTGGAAAATGATTAGGGATTAATGAAATTACAATGTAGTTGGAGTGATGATGATATTTAGCAATTTTGGTAATTTTGGGAATTTTGAGCTATAAATGGAAATTTAGACAATGTGGTGAATTAGCATAGATAAGTTGACATGAGAAATGTAGAACGTGGAGATGTTGTGAATGAGATTGTAGTTTGGGGTAGAGTTACGAGAATCGAGCGATTTGAGGTGTTATGAGCAATTATGCTCGATTTTGAGAATTGAGGTTACTGTAATGATGAGTATTGATGTTTTAACATCGTTTGGACAGCTCGGGAGTTCCAGAGTGGAATGCGAGACTAGTCCGTGACAAGGGGGAAACGATTGCACTATACGAGGTGAAAAGAGGTAAGGGAAACTAAACCATTTGTGTATGTGATTTGGGAACTATTATAGCATGATTTACGATTTATAAAACAAACATGTTTAATGTGTTGTGTTTTGATGAGAATGCACATGATTTTTATAGCCGGTTGGGGCCCAATGTTTTTATGAGTTTATAAGCTACGTGAGAAACTGCTTTATAAACTGTTGAATTTGTGTGGGAAATGAATTGGGCTCTACGTTAAGGCGATATGGAGATTTGAGAAATGTGTGCGTGTTTTACCGGTTGGAACTCAGTTTTAAACATGTTTTGTGTTGAGTACAAAACGGTTTTAAATGAGTTTTGTGAGACCCCGTATATGTATAGATGTATATAGGAACATGGGAATGTAAATAAAATCATAAGTATGATGATACATTGTAATGTGAAGTATATGCAGTGTAAGTTCATAAGATTATGTACGCACTTGTAATAAGAATTGTGATTAGACGTACAAGTTACATTATGCATGAGTAGGAGGAAATAAACTTGAACACGAGAAGAATGTGATCGAAATGGAATATGAGTAGTATAGTAAAATGGAAGGAAAGATTTACATAAGTGTATATTTCCATTTGAGTAATATCGTATATATTTGGTCATACAAAGATTCTACACAAGTTTTAATGTGTATGTAGTGAGGATGGATCCCATTTTCAAGTCTCAAAGATGAATGAATGAGGAAATGATCATGGTAGCAAATTAAGGGTGTTTAGTAAGGGTTGTTGCAGAAAAACTGCAAGAAATCTGGAATTTGTGAAGGCCAGATCGATCTCATAGGATGAGAGATCGATCTGAGAAAGCCAGAATGCCCTTATGTGAGAAATGGAAGGGAATAGATCGATCTCCAAAGGAAGCAGATCGATCTCCTTAGCTCTCGGGTTGGAAGCAGATCGATCTCCCCTAAGACCAGATCGATCTTCTTAAGCTTCTGTTTGGCAGTAGATCGATCTCCAGTCTCGACAGATCGATCTCCTACCTTTAAAACGTCTTAGAAAAGAGGGATTTTAGAGGAACAGATCGATCTCCACCCAAGGAAGATCGATCTCCTCAAGTCAAAACTATAAATGGGAGCAGTTGGATCATCAGAATTTCGGGATAAACTATTTCCTCTCACTTCAACTCAAAGAAATCTAGTTTCTCACTCCTAAATCCAGCCATTTTCAGTGAGATTTAAGGAGAGTCTATTAGAGACAAAGTTGTTCACAACAAAAAGAAGAACAACATAGTCTAGAGGCATTTTCCCATTTGATGGATTGAAGAAATAAAGGGCAATCCTAATTGGAGCAAGAGGAAATCCAATGAGGTAAGTTTCTAATGCAAATACCCAAGTACATTGGTTTGGATATTGATATGGGAAATGGTTAGTATGCATAGACATGATAGAACTACCTAGAATGGTATGAAATGAATATAACTTGGAAATAGTTAAGTGTGAGAAAGTGGAGAGTGGAAGTGTTTATGATGAATGAGATATCTTGAGTGGATGATTATGTTGTGCGAATGATTTGGACATGTTGATGTTGGGATTAAATTGTGAGATTTACCACAAGGGGGTAAAAATGTGTAATTAAGGCATTTGATAAATGCTTAGTTGAATAAGAGTTAGAAACATTAACTCAAATGTTGATGGATGAATTTCAGTTTCGGATGATACGTCGGAGCAATCGAGATGAGAACGCGAGAAGCATAAAGGCGGATAGTTGCACACAAGTAAAACGAGGTAAGGGACTGTGTGTTAGCTATAGAGATGTTCGTACGTAATTACAGCAATTTCGTAGATATATTGCTAGGACTAGTACGATATTATAATTGTATGAAATGATGTGGAAGTATGAAAAGTGCTATGATGTATATATGTATTGAGAAATGGGATAGGGTAAGGAAATAGCATGATATGCATGTTTTCAATGATGTTCTCAATTTTATATTGTTATTGATCATTGAGAAATGTCGATGATAGGTTGGCTACTTTTACATGTTTTAGCATGAAGAGTCATGCTGTATGAATAAACGTGTTTTGAGTTTTAAAAGAGAAAATAGCCATCTATCAGTTTTGAGATGAGATTTGGTGTTGAAGCGCTAGCTCACACCCGTTTTAATGCCTTGATGTACCATGCGGGAGTTTTAACTCGCACGAGGGTTTTGAGAAAGTGCGAGAACCTTGCTCGCACCTGTTTTGTTGAGTTAAGGTAAACCTGGGGGTCTGGGACCCAAGGGGATACCAGCCGACGGCCATTTGAACGGGATGGGCCTTAACGATAGATCGTACCGCGCTGGAGCTTTGCGTTGACTGTGTGTCACGCTGCTTGCTCGCCTGGTATATGAGACATGGTTTAGGATAAAAAGTTCATCGGAGTTGGAGTATGGACTTGGGTCCACGGTCGTACGTAGAATAGTGTAGTCACCCGTTGGTATACTATGTACCGTGTTGGGTGCACGTGAGTACGAGTATCGCGTAGATGACACACGACGTATCTTCACCGTGAGCATACGAGGAGATGAGGTGGATTGAGATGAGCCGGAGGGTAGGACTAACCCATCCCCCTTCAGGCGAAGTGATACCCTGTGCACACCTGATCAGTGAGGCTTGGGATCACTGACTATGGCCATAAGTCGTGGATATTTGATTGCCGAAAATTCCATGCCTGTCTCAGAGATTCGAGAAACAGAGACAATCTCAGAAAAGAAAGAGATTTACGAGAAAGAATGATTTGAGAAGTGAAAGAGATTTCGTGTTTTTGATAAATCTCTGATTTCACATTTGTGCCATGAGGGCACTATTTATGAGCATGTTTTAAATGGAAGTTTGACATTTGATTTACACGAAAATGCTATTGAGAAAACATGTGTTTAAATGCATTGTTCGTATGATATTTCCATTTATAACGAAAACATGGTTTTGGTTTATGCATGCATGGGCTATGTAGGTAGTACGATATCTACCTGCTAGCATACATTTCCTTACTGAGCCGTGGTTTGCTCATCCCACTATTTTCCCCCTCCAGGTACTGAGAAGTAAGAGAGCGGCGATCTCTAGACCTTTTGTGTTTAACAGCTCCCACAATCCGCAAAGGTATAAGATTTGTATACACGAGTATTTTGTATCTAATATATTGTATCGCACAGTTATATCTTGGATTTGTAAACAGTATTATGGGGATGATATGTAAGCACATGGTATTTATACAATTAATTTTGTATATTTACACACACACCTGGGAGTGTGAATTAAAATTTTAAATATTTCGCTGTAAATGAATGAATTTTTAGTAATTGCATCTTCTCACAGCCCAACCGTAGTAGAGAATGTATGGATAGAAGGGTTCACAAAAGCGGGGCATGACAGGCTTGGTATCAGAGCATGGTTGGTCTGATGTGAGTTGATGCTTAGGACTTAGAAAACATACATCCCCAAGTTACTGTGCGATATTTAGATACAAATGTGTGTGCGGAGCTGGTAGTGAATTAAATGTTTGTTATAACGCAGGAAAGTTATCAGGCTAGTGAGTTATGCCTGAGAGACACCGCAAGAGGGGAGAGAGCTCGAGAGCTCGAGGGCAAAATGACAGGACTGAGAGGCACAGTAGATCATCCTCTAGTCATGAGCCCCAGGAACAGATAGAGGCTTCTGATCCTCGAATAACTCGATTGGAGGAAGACATGCGCACGATGATGACCATGATGGGTCAGATCATGGCTAGGTTTGAGGGTACACCTGGTACAGCGGGACAGGCTGCACCGAATCCCCCAGCAGCTGCACCTGAACCTGAGAATGTTGCACCTGCGCAAGCTGAACCGGCTAGGCCACGGGAACCTCATATTCGACCGGTAGCTCCTCCGGTAGCCCCACATCAGCATGATGATGATTTGGGGTATGGATATGACTGCGATATGGAGAGATTGAGGCATTTTATGGACTTTAAGCCTCCTTCGTTTAGCGGGATAAAGGATCCGACAGTGGCTGAGGACTGGATCAGTCAAATGGAGAAGTTATTCGACTTCTGTAGATGTTCAGCTACGGAGAGAGTAGCGCTTGCGGCCTTTGTATTGAGAGGCAAAGCAGAGCACTGGTGGAAGTCCACTAGGCCGATATTAAGAGCTCAAGGAATGGTTATCACTTGGGATATGTTCTTGGACATTTTCAGAGAGCAATACATCCCAGATACTGCTCGACGGAGACTACAGATGGAATTTCTGAATCTGACCCAAGGGAATCGAACAGTTGATGAGTACGAGTCACGATTCACTTCACTGGGTAGATACGATCCGGACTCGATCAGGAGCGAGGCTATTAGAGTCCGTAGATTTGTAGATGGACTGAGGCCTTCAATCCGAGCGAAGTTGGCCCCATTTGATGTCGCTACATATAGAGAGGCCGTGCGACGGGCCCAGTTATGTGAGCAAGATCATGACTTGCAGATTTCTGAGTTTAGTTGGGGTAAGGACAAGGGTCCGAGGAAGCTGGGAGATGGCAATAGTGCCAAATTTGGTCGAAAATTCATGAGTAAACGTCGGAGAGAGGTAGATGAGTTCCAGAAAAAGGTTGCTAGACCTTTTATGCCTCCGACTCAGACACCAGCCAGGGGTATAGTGATTGGTGGACCCCGACCGACTACAGATCAGTGTAGGTTATGCGGTCGATACCATGGTGGTAGGCCATGTCATCTTCAGGGTACCCGATGCTTTAGATGTGGTAAATTTGGACATTATGCCAGAGAGTGCCCGGAGATAGTTGAGGCAATTCCACAGAGGGGTAAAGAGCCAGAGAGGGTTCCTACAATTGCACCTCCTGCAAGAAAGAAAGCCTCGGCTGAAGAAAAAGGAAAACAAGTTGTGGGTCAAGGCAGGGTGTATGCGATAGACCAGGCATCGGCTGATACCTCTTCTGAAGTGATAAAAGGTACAATCTTGATTTTCAATTTGGAGGTTATCGCTTTGTTTGATTCTGGTGCTACGCATTCCTTCATATCACCTGCATGTGCATCTAAGTTAAAAGGTTTTGTAGAACCCACATGCTTAAGTAAGACTTTACTAATAAGTACTCCAATGAGAGTTAGCCAATTAGTTGAACAAGTGTATAAAGATTGTAAAGTGAGGGTAGGAGATAAGTGCATGACAGCCAACTTGATTTTGTTGAATATGTATGACATTGATGTAATTTTGGGAATGGATTGGTTATCCGCCAATCATGCTGTCATAGACTGTCGTTCTAAGACCATTAAGTTTTCTCTACCTGAAGAATGTGTTGTAAGATTTTAAGAGAAGAAATGAAATCTTAAATTTTGTGTTAAGTAAAGTACTTTGGTATAAATGGCTTGAGTGTTATTTTGAAGGTTTTGTTGCTTATGTGGTGGATTTGAACAAAGTACATCCGGATATGGAGGACATCTCAGTGGTCAGAGAATTCCCTGATGTCTTTCCAGACGATCTACCAGGATTGCCACCTGATAGAGAAACAGAATTCGGTATAGACTTGATGCCTGGAACCGAACCGATATCGAAGTCACCATATAGGATGGCTCCAGTTGAGTTAGAGGAATTAAGGAAACAGCTGCAAGAGTTGTTAGAGAAGGGGTTCATAAGACCGAGCGTCTCACCATGGGGAGCCTCGGTATTGTTTGTGAAGAAGAGAGATGGGAGCCTCAGGTTGTGTATTGACTATCGGATGTTAAACAAGGCTAATATCAAGAATAAGTACCCCTTACCACGCATTGACGATTTATTAGATCAGCTTCGGGGAGCACAGATCTTCTCCAAGATAGATCTGAGGTCTGGGTATCATCAATTGAAGATTTGGAAGGAGGATGTGCCCAAGACAGCATTTCATACCCGCTATGGCCATTACGAATTCTTAGTGATGCCTTTTGGGTTGACCAATGCGCCGGCAGCTTTTATGGCTCTAATGAACGAAGTATTCAAGCCATACCTGGACCAATTCGTAATTATTTTCATTAATGATATATTAGTGTATTCAAGGTCCAGAGAAGAGCATGAGCAGCACTTAAGGATTATTTTGCAAACCCTCCGAGAGAAAAGGTTATATGCCAAGCTTAACAAATGTGACTTTTGGCTAGAACAGATTTCTTTTCTAGGCCATGTTATATAGAAGGATGGGGTGTCAGTAGATCCATCCAAGATTGAGGCAGTTGTTCAGTGGGAACAACCTAGGACGGTCACAGAGATCAGAAGTTTTTTGGGTTTGGCTGGTTACTACAGGAGATTCGTAGAAGGTTTCTCTAGATTAGCTGCTCCATTGACACGCCTTACGAGGAAGAGTGTGGAGTTTTCATGGGATGAAGCTTGTGAGAGGAGTTTTCAGGAACTTAAGCGCAGATTAACTACCGCGCCAGTTCTTGTCATCCCTAATAGTTCAGGGAATTACTCGGTGTATACAGATGCTTCGCATCAAGGACTAGGCTGTGTTTTGATGCAAGATGGAAGGGTAGTAGCTTATGGATCTAGACAGCTGAAAGATCATGAGAAGAGCTACCCCACTCACGATTTGGAGTTAGCGGCCGTAGTGTTTGCGTTGAAGATATGGCGCCACTACTTATATGGTGAGAGATTTCAGATCTTTACGGATCATAAGAGTCTGAAATATCTATTCTCACAAAAGGCGTTAAACATGAGACAGAGGAGGTGGTTGGAACTCCCCAAGGAGTATGATTGTGAGATCTTGTACCACCCAGGGAAGGCAAATGTGGTTGCCGATGCATTGAGTTGGAAGAGTCTCGGGTTGGTGTCTCACATGATGGTTAGAGAGCTCGAGTTGTTGGAACAATTCACGAACCTTAGTCTGGATATGACCCTACCTGAGATTGGCAGCTATGGGATTATTGCTAGCTTGAGATTAGAACTGGAGTTGATTGAGAGAATCCGACAAGCTCAGCAAATTGATCAATGGTGTATTGAGATGATTAGCCAAATCCAAAAAGGGAAGGGTGCCGATTTTATATTGAGTCTAGATGGAATACTAAGGTTTAGAGATAGAATATGTGTTCCTAAGGATGTAGAGCTGAGAAAGCTGATCTTATCAGAGGCACACTCATCGAGATACACGATACACCCGGGGAGTAGTAAGATGTATCAAAATCTCTGAAAAGCATATTGGTGGTCTGGAATGAAGAGAGACATAGCTGAGTATGTCGCTAGATGTCTCATTTGTCAGCAAGTAAAAGTCGAACATCAGAAACCAGGAGGATTATTACAACCTCTATCGATACCAACATGGAAGTGGGAGCATGTCACCATGGATTTTGTGATGGGGTTACCGAGAACCCGTAAGAACCATGATGCGATATGGGTGATAGTAGATCGGTTAACGAAATCGGCACATTTCTTAGCCATGAGATCTACAGATACATTGAGTGCACTGGCGAACCTGTATGTGCGAGAAATAGTGAGATTGCATGGAGTCCCAGTGAGTGTTGTTTCTGATCAGGTGCCCGCTTCACTTCCCACTTTTGGGGACATTTCCAGGAAGCGATGGGGACCCAATTGAGTTTTAGCACCGCTTTTCATCCTCAGACAGATGGTCAGTCAGAGAGGACTATACAGACCCTGGAGGATATGTTGAGAGCGTGTGTGCTGGATTTTAGAGGCTCATGGGACGATCACTTGCCATTGATTGAGTTCGCCTACAATAACAGTCATCACTCAAGTATTGGTATGGCCCCTTATGAGGCACTATACGGTCGTAGATGCCGATCGCCTATTGGTTGGGAAGAAGTTGGTGACAGACAATTACTCGCTCCCGATTTGGTTAAGCAAGCCTCCGAGGATGTTCAGATAATATGCGAGAGGTTGCGAACAGCTCAAAGTCGACAAAAGAGCTACGCTGACAGGAGACGGAGACCACTTGAGTTTGATGTTGGCGAGTCCGTATTTTTGAAAGTATCTCCTTCTAAGGGAATAATGAGGTTTGGGAAGAAAGGAAAATTAAGTCCTCGTTACATTGGTCCCTTCGAGATTTTGGATAGAGTGGGAAAAGGAGCATATAGGCTAGCCTTACCACCTGAGCTAGCAAAAGTCCACAATGTCTTCCACGTTTCTATGCTTCGGAAGTACTACCCGGATCCGACACATGTAATTAGTTATGAGCCGTTGGAGCTCAAGAAAGATATGTCGTATGTTGAGAGACCGATCAGGGTGTTGGACAGGAAAGAGAAGGTGTTGCGGAACAAGACGATTTCATTGGTTAAGGTTTTGTGGCAACATCACACTGTGGAAGAGACCACATGGGAACTGGAAAGTTTGATGCGGGAAAAGTATCCCGAGTTATTCACAGATTGAATTGGTTCTAATTTGGAGGACCAAATTCTCTAAGTGGGGGAGAATGTGAGACCCCGTATATGTATAGCTGTATATAGGAACATGGGAATGTAAATAAAATCATAAGTATGATGATACATTGTAATGTGAAGTATATGCAATGTAAGTTCATAAGATTATGTACGCACTTGTAATAAGAATTGTGATTATACGTACAAGTTACATTATGCATGAGTAGGAGGAAATAAACTTGAACACGAGAAGAATGTGATCGAAATGGAATATGAGTAGTATAGTAAAATGGAAGGAAAGATTTACATAAGTGTATATTTCCATTTGAGTAATATCGTATATATTTGGTCATACAAAGATTCTACACAAGTTTTAATGTGTATGTAGTGAGGATGGATCCCATTTTCAAGTCTCAAAGATGAATGAATGAGGAAATGATCATGGTAGCAAATTAAGGGTGTTTAGTAAGGGTTGTTGCAGAAAAACTGCAAGAAATCTGGAATTTGTGAAGGCCAGATCGATCTCATAGGATGAGAGATCGATCTGGGAGAGCCAGAATGCCCTTATGTGAGAAATGGAAGGGAACAGATCGATCTCCAAAGGAAGCAGATCGATCTCCTTAGCTCTCGGGTTGGAAGCAGATCGATCTCCCCTAAGACCAGATCGATCTCCTTAAGCTTCTGTTTGGCAGCAGATCGATCTCCAGTCTCGACAGATCGATCTCCTACCTTTAAAACGTCTTAGAAAAGAGGGATTTTAGAGGAATAGATCGATCTCCACCCAAGGAAGATCTATCTCCTCAAGTCAAAACTATAAATGGGAGCAGTTGGATCATCAGAATTTCGGGATAAACCATTTCCTCTCACTTCAACTCAAAGAAATCTAGTTTCTCACTCCTAAATCTAGCAATTTTCAGTGAGATTTAAGGAGAGTCTATTAGAGACAAAGTTGTTCACAATAAAAAGAAGAACAACATAGTCTAGAGGCATTTTCCCATTTGATGGATTGAAGAAATAAAGGGCAATCCTAATTGGAGCAAGAGGAAATCCAATGAGGTAAGTTTCTAATGCAAATACCCAAGTACATTGGTTTGGGTATTGATATGGGAAATGGTTAGTATGCATAGACATGATAGAACTACCTAGAATGGTATGAAATGAATATAACTTGGAAATAGTTAAGTGTGAGAAAGTGGAGAGTGGAAGTGTTTATGGTGAATGAGATATCTTGAGTGGATGATTATGTTGTGGGAATGACTTGGACATGTTGATGTTGGGATTAAATTGTGAGATTTACCACAAGGGGGTAAAAATGTGTAATTAAGGCATTTGATAAATGCTTAGTTGAATAAGAGTTAGAAACATTAACTCAAATGTTGATGGATGAATTTCAGTTTTGGATGATACGTCGGAGCAATTGAGATGAGAACGCGAGAAGCATAAAGGCGGATAGTTGCACACAAGTAAAACGAGGTAAGGGACTGTGTGTTAGCTATAGAGATGTTCGTACGTAATTACAGCAATTTCGTAGATATATTGCTAGGACTAGTACGATATTATAATTGTATGAAATGATGTGGAAGTATGAAAAGTGCTATGATGTATATATGTATTGAGAAATGGGATAGGGTAAGGAAATAGCATGATATGCATGTTTTCAATGATGTTCTCAATTTTATATTGTTATTGATGATTGAGAAATGTCGATGATAGGTTGGCTACTTTTACATGTTTTAGCATGAAGAGTCATGTTGTATGAATAAACGTGTTTTGAGTTTTAAAAGAGAAAATAGCCATCTATCAGTTTTGAGATGAGATTTGGTGTTGAAGCGCTAGCTCACACCCGTTTTAATGCCTTGATGTACCGTGCGGGAGTTTTAACTCGCACGAGGGTTTTGAGAAAGTGCGAGAACCTTGCTCGCACCTGTTTTGTTGAGTTGAGGTAAACCTGGGGGTCTGGGACCCAAGGGGATACCAGACGACGGCCATTTGAACGGGCTGGGCCTTAACGATAGATCGTACTGCGCTGGAGCTTTGCGTTGACTGTGTGTCACGCTGCTTGCTCGCCTGGTATATGTGTAAGACCCGAATTTAATAAAAATACGAAAACTAAATAAGAAAAGATAGAGGAAGTATGAAGGAAGTCGGGTTAAATTAATCCCGAACACGTGTAAGGGCAAAATGGTCAAAAGACCAAAAGTCGGTATAATTTCGATAAAGAAATTTAATTAAAAATAAGGATTTAAGAAATCTTGGTCAATAAAGATGAAATAAAATTATTTCGGATTAAATTGATCAAGATATTAATTTATTGGAATTAATCGGGATTAATCGAGATTTTTAGTTCGGAAAAATAATCCCGAAAATAATCGAAAAATATACTGAAAAGTCACTCGGGACAATATCCCGAAAATACGGAGAACTCATACCCGAAAAAGGATTAAAATAAATTAAATTAAATTAAATTAATTAATTAAGAATAAAATAATAATTTTAAGGGATATTTGGGTATTTTTAGTGTATTTTAATAAATAAAAATAAATTGTTAAATAAGATAATAAATGTAAAAAAAAAAAAAGAATTGAAAAAAAAAAAAGAAGAGAGAGAAGACACCATCGGGGAGAGAGAAAGAAGCAGAAAAACGGAAAGGAAAACGAAGCCGAAACCGAGGAGAGGCCGAACGATCACCGGCGATCCCTGTCCCAGGCCGCCCACCGGAAAAGGAAGCCCGACGCCCGACGAACACGATGGTACCGGCGGTGTAGCTTACCGACGCCGGAGGAAGCCGAACGGAGGGAGAGAAGCCCGCGGGGAAAAACGGGGTCGGTGCCGGCGATCCACGGCAGCAGGAGGCGATCGGCGGGCACCGGCGTGACCAGGAAGAAGAGCCGATCCTTTTGAGGCCAATACCGACCGGCGAAACCGTCGGAATCCGCCGGATCGGGAGGAAACAGCCGCGGGGGAGAAGAGGTGATTCGCCGGCGATGGGGCTGATTCGACCCCAGCCGAGGCCCGATCTAGTGAGCCCAGACGATTGCGCGTCGATTGGCACCGGAATCGCGCCGGGAACCGGCCGGACGGCGCCGGCACGACCAAAGGAGGATTGAACCGGCCGAACCGGCCTGAACCGGCCAAAACTGAACCGAACCGGACCGGTCTGAACCGGGTCTGAACCGGTCCGAACCGGTTCAGCCAAAAAGAGGAGAAAAAAAGGGAGAAAAAGGGAAAAGGAAAAAGAGAAAAAATTGGGGAAAATTTCAGTGATGCAATCGAGCTTCGGGTAAGTCGATAAGCGGTCAAATTGACCCGATTTAAATTTGGAATATTTTATTTAATTAAATTTCGACCGAAAAGTTTACCCGAAAATAAAATTAATTGTGTAGCTCGACGATTGGCATCCACCGAGGGCTCGAGACAGCCTCGAAGTACGTACTAGCATGGAATATCGGGTAAGTGACCCCTATTTACGACAATTACCTTGTATTGCGTGATATTGATTTAATTCCCGCAATTATTAGAATTAATTTATGGAAATTTAGATAAATTGTCGTAAATAGTGAATTTAGATATTCGAGAATTAGAACGAGGCCCGATAAATTATTGGTGGGCCCAATGAGCCCAATAGGCCTCGATAAGTGGGAATTTAGTGAAAAACGGGCTTAAGGCCGATTAAGGCCCATTAAGGTGCAATCGGGCCCGATAGGGGTAAACGGGCCCAATGATTTAAATTAAGCCCGGAAAAGATTAAATTCAATTAAATTATATGTTATCTGACCCGAGGAATGTTAATACGCAGTTCCGGGCATTGGATTGGAAGCATATCGGACTGCGCGACGGGACTACATTGGAAAAGAAAAAGGTCAGACTCGACGAGAATCGAGGTAAGGGAATTCTGCGGACTGCTAGAGGTAACTTTACGCAATTTTAAATTCATATGCAGTCCTTTAAAATTAACTGAAGGGTCTAGAGGTCGAAGAACAATTTTAGTGCCCCGAATGGGCAAAATTACTAAAATACCCTTGTTAAGGGTAGAATCTAAAAATTTAGGAAAAATTGGGAGGAGCAAGAACAAAAGGTTCCTGCTCATTCTGGAGGTGTTTTGATGCATGCATGAGTAGGCTGGCTCACCTTGAAAGAAAATGCACAGCATTGCATACTTTCAACGTGATATTGTTTTGTGAAAACTGTTTTGAGGAAACAGAGCCGCCTACGTGTTTTTATTGACATTGACGTGCTAGAGCTTAGCTCGCACGATGTTTGATTTGTGTGATGCATGCATTAGTGCTAGAGTGAGAGCTCGCACTAGAGTTTTACATGCATAGGTGCTGGAGTCCAACTCGCACCAGATTTGTATACATATATATATGATTTTCGTGACAGGGTGCTAGAGTCTAACTCGCACCATATTTTTATATGATTTTGAGACAGGGTGTTAGAGCTTCGCTCGCACCAGATTTTTATACGATTTGCATACAGAGTGCTAGAGCTTAGCTCGCACTAGATTTACGTGATTTGATGAGAGTGCTGAGCATTGCTCGCACTGATTTTATGAGAACATGCGATGAGCCGTGCTTGGAGCATCGGGTAGACTGTGTGTCACCGATTTAATAGGCTCGCACGTGCGTTTTGAGACATGGCATGAGTATTGAGAAACAAACCTCTGTGGGAAGCAGGCCAATTGGGCCGGAGTACCTAGAGATATTACATGGGTTCATGGAGTACGATGTACCGTGCAAGTAGCATGGAGTACGATGTACCGTGTTGTATCTTCGGATACGGCATCTCCGGATGCAGCATCTTCGGATGCCGGGGATCGGATAAGACTGACGGGATGGACTGACCCACCTCCCGGGCGGTTCCCGATCATGGTGAGAACCCGCACACTAGGATCCGTGTAGCTGAGGAACTCACGAGGACAGATGTGGCCATAGTCCTAGTTATTTACCTATATACAGACGTTGCCTAGTCTCGCATGTTGATGATTTCTATGATGATTTAAACTGGGTTTTAAAACTAAATTGCATGATGGTATTTCCATGCTTTTCAAAACCCACGTGTGATGTAAATGTTTTCATGATTTTGTGTGAGTCAGGATCACCCGCAGGAGGGGTCGAGTCCTGACTTTATTGTCAAAATCTTAATTGAGAAAGAAACGATTTATGATAATTGCATGTTGATTTTCCGTGCAAATGTATTTTACATATCATCATAATGCATAGCATTGTTTTAAAATGTGTGGAGAAAGGGTGGTTTATGCATGGCACTACGTTCATGTAGGTAGTATGGTTACCTACTTGTTCGTAGGATTGCCTTACTGAGCTTGATGTGCTCACCCCTTTCATTTTCTCCCACAGATGATCTCCAGTTGAAGTTGAGGCGACTCAGTACTGCATTCCGGATATCCGCTGCTGCCCATCAACATAAGGTATATACACTTGTACTTATTGTATCTACATAAGCATAGCACAGTAACATGATTGTAAGTAACTTTAGGGGATGTATAAATAATATAACAATTATAAATGACTGGAGAAGAAATAAGTACTAGGGTAGATGTATGGTGGGACTGGCATTGACGCACAGCCCAATTATTAGTGGAGTGTTGGTCACGATTCGAGGACAGGTAAGAATTAAGTAAGAAAATAAACAAAAACGCGAAAAATTCACTCTGATTTTTGGATAGTTGGGTCGTGACAATTATTTTGGTATCAGAGCACAATTGGTCTGATGTGTGTCAGTGTCAGTAATTAGGAAATTACATCCCCGTGTTACTGTGCTTAGTTAGATACAATAGTGTATATCGAGATGGGCTTGACTAAGAAATGGTTGAGAATGCAGGAATGCTTAATATGAGTCGCGTTAGATGAGATAGTGCACGAGGCAGAGGTTGTGGAGGTAGACCTAAGTCTGCTAAGTCGTGCTGAGTTTGATTTGAGAATCATGATGAGATTGAAATAGAGGCGAATGTTGAGCATGCCTCACAGAGTCCGACAGAGAGATCGGACAGTATTGAGACACGCTTCGCGAGATTGGAGCGGAGTGTGGAGATTATTTTGAGGAGCTAATTGCTCAGATTATGTATGAGATCAGAGGGCGCAGCGGAGCATTGGTGGAAACCCGCTCGACCCATCTTAAGAGTTGAGATGAGAAATATCTTGGATATATTTCGGTGACAGGATATCCCGGACATGATTTAAAGGAAATTTCGGATTAAAGCCCTTGCTTTGACCCAGATGATTTAATTTATTGACGAGTATGGAGACTCGATTATATTCTGGGCAGATATTACCTCGACAAATGAACAAGTGACAGTCGAGAGGTCTAAAAGTTTGTGGAAGGGCTCAGATTGTCAATTAGAGTCTGATTGGCCCTTGAGATATTACTTATACCGAGGCAGTGCACAGATTTACAGTTTGGTAAATGAGAACATGAATTGCACGCCTTTGAGATTGGGAAAGGTAATGAGGGCTGAAATAGAGACATAAAAGAAAAACGAGAAATGATAGAGATGTTGATATGGTATTTGGTAAAAGATTAAATTTGACGAGTCATGGAGTAAGATAATTGGTGAGGCCCCAGTGCATCTAATTTTGGCACTTTTGTGGGCAGTGTGATTGGAGGACCCCGACCTGCTACGAAGCAGAGTAGCAGTGTCATTACTGTGGAATGTGTGGTGGATACCACAGAAGGAGCGTCTATACCTACACGGTATTGATGAAAATGGTCGTTAAGTGTGGTATGATGGACCATTGATTTTGATTACACAGAGTTGGGCGAAATCGCCCCACAAAAAAGTAAAGAGACAGAGAAAAATTTCGTTGTTATAGCTGAAAACGAAAAGGGAGGCCATAGCCGAAGAGAAAAAGGAAAGTAGGCTATTGGACGAAGGCGAGAGGATGTCTTGGACCAGGACACTATTGATGTTTCATGGATGTGGTGTGAGATACCACACTTATTATGAATAATAAAGTACATATGTTTATTGATCCTGGTGCCACATATTTATTCATACTGCCTTCATTCACATATAAGTGAGTAAAAGGCATGAATGCCTACATCATTGGGCAATACTGATAAATGAGTACCCCAATAGAGGAGGATTAATTAACGGAATATGGATATTGAGATTTTAAGTTAAAAACAGGGGTGCAACAGTTGAATTTACAGGAGTAAAGGATTGTACTCACGGAATGATAATGACAAGAGTTTTGTCATGATTGATACACTGAGGAGATATGTTGATTATAAATACAAGATGTATTGGAGTAAGAGTGAGTATACGAAGTAATAAGGATTAAGAGCAATTAGTAACGAATATAAATTGTGACCACAGAGACTGAGGTATAACGTAGTTGTGGTTAAGTCTGAAGGTTAATAAAGGTATTTCAAAATACCTCCCCGCCTGAAGACTTGACAGCGTCTAAAAGTATATATGTATAACCTATAATGTGAAATCGATCGTCGAAATAAATACCTTTAGCATTAGGATACCATTACTAAGACGATAAGAATATCAAAATTCGACAAATCATAAAGGTTAACATAGTAAAAATTTAACAAGAGCCGTTAAGATAAGAAAAGGAATGACGCGGGTTAGTACCTGAAAACGTAAGCGGTTGAGAAGGATCTTATACGCTTATGCGTAAATAAGTCAAGGATCAGATCGACTTGTAATCATCATTATCGATGATATGTTGGGTGTAGTTAAAGTCTAGGGCGATTTATAAGCGATAATGGGAAATTGCTTTTATAGATGGATTGATACGAGTTCCAAAAGGATATACTTGGTGGACACGTTAATTAAGAAAACGTGGTCTTGGAATGAGATGATGAATAAGATGAGAGATGTGATATAAATTATGGTGTAGTAAAGTATGAATTGACCACCGTGATTAATTTCACCATACCCAACAGCTCAAGAGGTTCTCAGTGAGTATGGATACCTCGAAATAATGAATGAGCTGTGTATTGATGTATAATGGGAAGATAGTCAATTTTGGAGTCAGACAACTCCTTGATCACGAAATAAACTATCTGACCCATGATTTAAAGTTAGTAACAGTAGTTGTACCGAGGATATGGTACTACTATGTATATGATGAGAAATTGTGAATATGCACTGATCATAAAGCTCGAGTATCTGTTTTAACAGAAAGAGACGAATATGAGAATAAATATTGGGTTAGAGCTTCTGAGAGATTTGACTTATGAAAATTGTACCACCCAAGGAAAGGCTGATGCTTTGAGCAGAAATAGCCTCGGGATGGTATTACATATGATGGTCAGGGAGCGTGAGCTGCTAGATGCAGTTGTGAGCCTCAGTATAGATGTGATCCCTTCTGATGATGACAGTGATTGTGTGACAGCTAGCCTGATGATTAGAACCGGATGAGAGTGCCCGGATTTGCCAGGCTTAGCGTGATGATCGACCGGATGTCAATAGTTTGGGTCTGATTCAGAAGGGTACAGCGATAGAGTTCACAGTGGGTGATGATGAGTTACTGAGGATTCAGAGACAGTATGAGTGCTCCCCAGGACCACAGTTGATGAGATAGTGAAATTGTCAGAAGCTCACTCTTCGGGATATACAGTGCATACGGAAAGTAATGATTATATATTAAAATCTCGATAAGGGTATTGGTGGTCAGATGTGGAAAGAGATATTGGTGGAGATTGTAGAAAAGTGCCTAGTATGTCAACAGAATAAGGTAGAGTATTAAAAGTCTGCAGAGTTATTGCAGCACCTACCTATATTGACACGACACGAAAACGAGAGCAAGTCTCCATGAAGGTCGTGATGGGTTACAGAGAACCAAGGTGAATTACGAGGCTATTTGGATGATAGTCGCTAAGTTGTCTACCCACCTTCTGGTTATGAACTCCTCAGATACTCAGAGTGTGTATGAGGATTTATGTGTAAGAAAGATTGTGGAACATTAAGTAGCGTTCCAGTGAGCATGGTATCATATAGGGATTCCCGCTTCACTTTCTATTTCAGGGAATATTTTTTTTTGGAAGCTATGGGAACCCGACTGAGTATTAGCACAGCTTTCCATCCTCAGACAGATGGTCAGTCAGAGAGGACTGTACAAGTTCTGGAGGATCCGATGAAAGCGTGTGCCGTTAATTTTATAAGCTCCTGGAATGATCAGTTGATTTCTAATTGAAGTCGCCAATAACGACAATTGGCAATTGAGTATCGGGATAACAAGTTATGAGACAGTGTATGGCTGTAGGGGTTGTTCCCCAAATTTGGATAAGAAAAAGTGGGTGATAGATAGAATCATTTTCGACTTTGGATAATAAGTCTCTGAGGATGTTTAGTTAAGAATGAGTGATTAAGAATACCTCAGAGCAGATAGGTAAGTATTGGAATTCACCCTTGGTGAATTAATATGGTTGAATTAGCTTGTCCTAAGAGAATAAGGACATAGCGAGCTTTTGGAAGAAGGTAAATGGAGATACGCTGGATTGAATCCTTGAGAGATTGGACAAGTGGGAGATAAGACCTGTAGGTTGTTGTAATCACTTGAATTAACAGGCACCCACAATGTGTCCCACTTTTGATGCTTCGGCAATACTATCCAGATCCAGCAGAGGTGACAGGATATGAACTCCAAAAGTTCAATTTAAGGAAAATACAAATATATTGAAGAAGATTGATTCGGGCATTAAACAGGAAAGAGAAAGTATTGAGGATTAAGATAATCTCCCTAATTAAAGTTCTTTTGGTAGTAATACACTCCGGAGAAGGTCACATAAGACTTTAAGAGTATGATACGATTAATGTACCCGGAGTTGTATATGGACTCATCTGACTTGGTTCTAATTTGGAGGACCAAATTCCTTAAGTGGGGGAGAATTGTAAGACCCGAATTTAATAAAAATACGAAAACTAAATAAGAAAAGATAGAGGAAGTATGAAGGAAGTCGGGTTAAATTAATCCCGAACACGTGTAAGGGCAAAATGGTCAAAAGACCAAAAGTCGGTATAATTTCGATAAAGAAATTTAATTAAAAATAAGGATTTAAGAAATCTTGGTCAATAAAGATGAAATAAAATTATTTCGGATTAAATTGATCAAGATATTAATTTATTGGAATTAATCGGGATTAATCGAGATTTTTAGTTCGGAAAAATAATCCCGAAAATAATCGAAAAATATACTGAAAAGTCACTCGGGACAATATCCCGAAAATACGGAGAACTCATACCCGAAAAAGGATTAAAATAAATTAAATTAAATTAAATTAATTAATTAAGAATAAAATAATAATTTTAAGGGATATTTGGGTATTTTTAGTGTATTTTAATAAATAAAAATAAATTGTTAAATAAGATAATAAATGTAAAAAAAAAAAAAAAAAGAATTGAAAAAAAAAAAAGAAGAGAGAGAAGACACCATCGGGGAGAGAGAAAGAAGCAGAAAAACGGAAAGGAAAACGAAGCCGAAACCGAGGAGAGGCCGAACGATCACCGACGATCCCTGTCCCAGGCCGCCCACCGGAAAAGGAAGCCCGACGCCCGACGAACACGATGGTACCGGCGGTGTAGCTTACCGACGCCGGAGGAAGCCGAACGGAGGGAGAGAAGCCCGCGGGGAAAAACGGGGTCGGTGCCGGCGATCCACGGCAGCAGGAGGCGATCGGCGGGCACCGGCGTGACCAGGAAGAAGAGCCGATCCTTTTGAGGCCAATACCGACCGGCGAAACCGTCGGAATCCGCCGGATCGGGAGGAAACAGCCGCGGGGGAGAAGAGGTGATTCGCCGGCGATGGGGCTGATTCGACCCCAGCCGAGGCCCGATCTAGTGAGCCCAGACGATTGCGCGTCGATTGGCACCGGAATCGCGCCGGGAACCGGCCGGACGGCGCCGGCACGACCAAAGGAGGATTGAACCGGCCGAACCGGCCTGAACCGGCCAAAACTGAACCGAACCGGACCGGTCTGAACCGGGTCTGAACCGGTCCGAACCGGTTCAGCCAAAAAGAGGAGAAAAAAAGGGAGAAAAAGGGAAAAGGAAAAAGAGAAAAAATTGGGGAAAATTTCAGTGATGCAATCGAGCTTCGGGTAAGTCGATAAGCGGTCAAATTGACCCGATTTAAATTTGGAATATTTTATTTAATTAAATTTCGACCGAAAAGTTTACCCGAAAATAAAATTAATTGTGTAGCTCGACGATTGGCATCCACCGAGGGCTCGAGACAGCCTCGAAGTACGTACTAGCATGGAATATCGGGTAAGTGACCCCTATTTACGACAATTACCTTGTATTGCGTGATATTGATTTAATTCCCGCAATTATTAGAATTAATTTATGGAAATTTAGATAAATTGTCGTAAATAGTGAATTTAGATATTCGAGAATTAGAACGAGGCCCGATAAATTATTGGTGGGCCCAATGAGCCCAATAGGCCTCGATAAGTGGGAATTTAGTGAAAAACGGGCTTAAGGCCGATTAAGGCCCATTAAGGTGCAATCGGGCCCGATAGGGGTAAACGGGCCCAATGATTTAAATTAAGCCCGGAAAAGATTAAATTCAATTAAATTATATGTTATCTGACCCGAGGAATGTTAATACGCAGTTCCGGGCATTGGATTGGAAGCATATCGGACTGCGCGACGGGACTACATTGGAAAAGAAAAAGGTCAGACTCGACGAGAATCGAGGTAAGGGAATTCTGCGGACTGCTAGAGGTAACTTTACGCAATTTTAAATTCATATGCAGTCCTTTAAAATTAACTGAAGGGTCTAGAGGTCGAAGAACAATTTTAGTGCCCCGAATGGGCAAAATTACTAAAATACCCTTGTTAAGGGTAGAATCTAAAAATTTAGGAAAAATTGGGAGGAGCAAGAACAAAAGGTTCCTGCTCATTCTGGAGGTGTTTTGATGCATGCATGAGTAGGCTGGCTCACCTTGAAAGAAAATGCACAGCATTGCATACTTTCAACGTGATATTGTTTTGTGAAAACTGTTTTGAGGAAACAGAGCCGCCTACGTGTTTTTATTGACATTGACGTGCTAGAGCTTAGCTCGCACGATGTTTGATTTGTGTGATGCATGCATTAGTGCTAGAGTGAGAGCTCGCACTAGAGTTTTACATGCATAGGTGCTGGAGTCCAACTCGCACCAGATTTGTATACATATATATATGATTTTCGTGACAGGGTGCTAGAGTCTAACTCGCACCATATTTTTATATGATTTTGAGACAGGGTGTTAGAGCTTCGCTCGCACCAGATTTTTATACGATTTGCATACAGAGTGCTAGAGCTTAGCTCGCACTAGATTTACGTGATTTGATGAGAGTGCTGAGCATTGCTCGCACTGATTTTATGAGAACATGCGATGAGCCGTGCTTGGAGCATCGGGTAGACTGTGTGTCACCGATTTAATAGGCTCGCACGTGCGTTTTGAGACATGGCATGAGTATTGAGAAACAAACCTCTGTGGGAAGCAGGCCAATTGGGCCGGAGTACCTAGAGATATTACATGGGTTCATGGAGTACGATGTACCGTGCAAGTAGCATGGAGTACGATGTACCGTGTTGTATCTTCGGATACGGCATCTCCGGATGCAGCATCTTCGGATGCCGGGGATCGGATAAGACTGACGGGATGGACTGACCCACCTCCCGGGCGGTTCCCGATCATGGTGAGAACCCGCACACTAGGATCCGTGTAGCTGAGGAACTCACGAGGACAGATGTGGCCATAGTCCTAGTTATTTACCTATATACAGACGTTGCCTAGTCTCGCATGTTGATGATTTCTATGATGATTTAAACTGGGTTTTAAAACTAAATTGCATGATGGTATTTCCATGCTTTTCAAAACCCACGTGTGATGTAAATGTTTTCATGATTTTGTGTGAGTCAGGATCACCCGCAGGAGGGGTCGAGTCCTGACTTTATTGTCAAAATCTTAATTGAGAAAGAAACGATTTATGATAATTGCATGTTGATTTTCCGTGCAAATGTATTTTACATATCATCATAATGCATAGCATTGTTTTAAAATGTGTGGAGAAAGGGTGGTTTATGCATGGCACTACGTTCATGTAGGTAGTATGGTTACCTACTTGTTCGTAGGATTGCCTTACTGAGCTTGATGTGCTCACCCCTTTCATTTTCTCCCACAGATGATCTCCAGTTGAAGTTGAGGCGACTCAGTACTGCATTCCGGATATCCGCTGCTGCCCATCAACATAAGGTATATACACTTGTACTTATTGTATCTACATAAGCATAGCACAGTAACATGATTGTAAGTAACTTTAGGGGATGTATAAATAATATAACAATTATAAATGACTGGAGAAGAAATAAGTACTAGGGTAGATGTATGGTGGGACTGGCATTGACGCACAGCCCAATTATTAGTGGAGTGTTGGTCACGATTCGAGGACAGGTAAGAATTAAGTAAGAAAATAAACAAAAACGCGAAAAATTCACTCTGATTTTTGGATAGTTGGGTCGTGACAATATGAGACATGGTTTAGGATAAAAAGTCCTTCGGAGTTGGAGTATGGACTTGGGTCCACGGTCGTACGTAGAATAGTGTAGTCACCCGTTGGTATACTATGTACCGTGCTGGGTGCACGTGAGTACGAGTATCGCGTAGATGACACACGACGTATCTTCACCGTGAGCATACGAGGGGATGAGGTGGATTGAGATGAGCAGGAGGGTAGGACTGACCCATCCCCCTTCAGGCGAAGTGATACCCTGTGCACACCTGATCAGTGAGGCCTGGGATCACTGACTATGGCCATAAGTCGTGGATATTTGATTGCCAAAAATTCCATGCCTGTCTCAGAGATTCGAGAAACAGAGACAATCTCAGAAAAGAAAGAGATTTGCGAGAAAGAATGATTTGAGAAGTGAAAGAGATTTCGTGTTTTTGATAAATCTCTGATTTCACATTTGTGCCATGAGGGCACTATTTATGAGCATGTTTTAAATGGAAGTTTGACATTTGATTTACACGAAAATGCTATTGAGAAAACATGTGTTTAAATGCATTGTTCGTATGATATTTCCATTTATAACAAAAACATGTTTTGGTTTATGTATGCATGGGCTATGTAGGTAGTACGATATCTACCTGCTAGTATACATTTCCTTACTGAGCCGTGGTTTGCTCATCCCACTATTTTCCCCCTCCAAGTACTGAGAAGTAAGAGAGCGGCGATCTCTAGACCTTTTGTGTTTAACAGCTCCCACAATCCGCAAAGGTATAAGATTTGTATACACGAGTATTTTGTATCTAATATATTGTATCGCACAGTTATATCTTGGATTTGTAAACAGTATTATGGGGATGATATGTAAGCACATGGTATTTATACAATTAATTTTGTGCATTTACACACACACCTGGGAGTGTGAATTAAAATTTTAAATATTCCGCTGTAAATGAATGAATTTTTAGTAATTTCATCTTCTCACAGCCCAACCGTAGTAGAGAATGTATGGATAGAAGGGTTCACAAAGGCGGAGCATGACAAGTTTTATGAGAGAAAAACCACTATGAGTTCTACGTGAAGGTAAACACCAGTTTTATATGATAATGGCTATTGATAAAGACTTAGGTGTGTAATTTTGAGTACACACCGGGCATTGCTCTGGTAGCATGTAAGCCCGATTATTCTCCGTTCTGGTAACGTGAGAACCTTAATTGGTGGCCGTTGCCATGTGAGATCCCCCATTCTGTGGCTGTGCCACGTATATTTGGTGGCCGTTGCCACGTGAGAACCTTAATTGGTGGTCGTTGCCACGTGAGAAACCCCATTCTGTGGCTATGCCACGTATATTTGGTGGTCGTTGCCATGTGAGATCCCCCATTCTGTGGCTATGCCACGTATATTTGGTGGCCGTTGCCACGTGAAACCCTATTCTGTGGCTGTGCCACATGTGAATCTAAATCAGTGGCTATGCCACGTGTGTTTGGTGGCTGCACCACGTGCATTACTATTACAGTGATTTTATCATGTTTATTGAGAAAGCCATTATCGTATTATTTTCACATGCTTGTTACTGCTCTATACTGAGCCTTTTACTTCATGTTTTCACATGATTTTGAGATATGAGAATGTTGTTTTGAGAACTTTCATGCTATGGTTTTCAAATGAGTATACTGAGTTTCACGTGCAAATAAATATTTTATGATGTGCATTATGGTTTATATAACGAGTCCCTTACCCCCTTACTGAGCGATTTAGAAGCTCACCCTGTTTTCTTTTCCCCCCAGATTTCTTCAAGTGAAAAAGGGTTTCCCTGCGACGTATGGAGTAGTGGCTAGTGGAGAACTTGAGCTCCAGGCCATATATTGTATTTTGAGGTATCTTTTATCTTTTCATGTACCCAGACAATTATTGTAATTGCAGACACTTGATGTATAACATTGTATGGGATGTATTAGGATTAATTAACTTGAGATCTTGAGGTATGATAAATAGGATGATGCATGACACTGCACAGGAATGCACTCTTAACTGTGAATTGATGAGTAAAAAGTTTTAAATTTGCCCTATTTTCTGCATTTTTTGGGCGTGACAGAGTTTTCTTGGTATCAGAGCTTATGGTGTCCAGTACTGTCAGTGTCGGTTAAGTGAAATAGAATACATCCCAAGTGTCTGTAATAGTCTGGTCATGAACTAAATCTGAGGATTGAGATTTCAATAGATTTTAATATGTACGTGCAGGAGACCAGTTGAGAAAGAGTATGAGTGGACGACGAGGTCGTTCGAGGAGGCAGGCAGAGTCCCCTCCACCACCTGCCTACCAACCAGAGAGTCCTAACTCTTGATTTAATCCGATTAAGACCGATGTGAGGCAAGGTTTTAAGCAGATGGCAGCGCTATTCGCGCAACACTTTGGAGTTAATGCCTTATGTACTACTCCTACACCACCACAAGGACCTCCCATACCCCCAGTACAGATAGACCCAGTGCCCCCCATCACTCAGCCTGATGACAGAAGTATATTCCGACTGAAGGACTTTTTGAAGATGAATCCACCTGCATTTAGGGGAAAGAAGGATCCTACAGAGGCTGAGGAGTGACTGACGGAGTTGAGAATTATATTTGATTATCTGGGGTGCACTGATGCTGAGAGGATCAGTATAAGTACCTATATGTTGAAAGGGAGAGCTCGAGATTGGTAGGGTACCACCCTGGGTATTCTGATGTCCCACCAGGATGTGATTGGTTGGGAAGAGTTTCAGACAGCCTTTAGGACCCAATATGTACCACGAGCCACCCAGAGAAAGAAGCAGGCCGAGTTTTTGAGTTTGGTACAGGGTGATATGTCTGTGGATGACTATGAGAGCCAATTCACCGCACTATTGAGGTATGACCCAGAGACCTTCAAGAATGAAGAGCTCCACACAGAGAAGTTTGTGTATGGATTGAAGCCTGTCATCAGAGATAGATTGATAGGGCTATGTATTACTGAGTTTGGAGATGCTCTGAGACGAGCACAAGAGATTGAGAGGGGAATTGAAATGGTACAATCCCAGAACGAGCTCAGAGCGGTGAATAGAGATAAGGGCAAGAGGCCGGCGATTTTTCAAACAGAGGCTCGGAGAGGCTCCTTCAGAAGAGGAGGGATTGAGGTTCAGAAGGGCATATTAGAGAGACCCAGAGTTTACCCTAACATTAGGGAGACCTCTCGAGATATCAGGCCTGAGATAAGGTTTTGCAAAAATTGTGGCCGAATGCATGAGGGAAGTTGTACTGGGTCGATCCATGGATGTTTTAGATGTGGAGACATGGGTCACATGGTGAAGGATTGCCCTCAACCTTAGAAACCACATGTCTTGGAGCCCACTAGACAACAGCCTCAGAGAGTAAATCCCCAGAGATGAGCCACTGCTGCAGAGAAAGGAAAGAGACTTGTTACACAGGGACGTGTGTTTGCCCTAGATAAGGAGACCGCAGACACTTTTGTAGAAACTATAAGAGGTACACTCTCTGTCTGTGATTATAAGGCTCAAGTGTTAATTGATCCAGGATCCACGCATTCGTTCATTTCTGAGCATTTCGCATGTAGATTAAACTTGAAGTTTGAACCTCTAGAATATATACTACATGTAAATACCCCTATGCGTGAATCCCAGAGAACTGAGTTAATCTGTAGAGGATGTGGAATAAAGGTGGGAGATAGAGTGATGTTAGCAGATCTAATCATGTTAAATATGCATAGGTTTGATGTAATTTTGGGAATGGATTGGTTAGCAACCAATCGAGTGAGTTTAGACTGCTACACTAAGATTGTAACTTTCTCTCTACCTGAACCCTACAGTGTATGTTTGAACTATTGAGTAAATAAACATATGAAATTTTGATGTTGCTCTTGAGAGTCCTAAATATGATTGTTCATGTGAAGGTTATGAAACACTCATCTCAGATGATGAGCGGGAACATCAGAGGATGGAAGATATACCTGTGGTGTGTGAATTTCGGGATGTTTTCCCAGATGAGTTACCAAGTTTACCACCAGAGAGAGAGCTGGAGTTTACCATCGATTTGGTACCAGATACTCAGCCGATCTCTAAACCTCCCTACAGGATGGCATTAGTGGAACTTGAAGAATTGAAGAAACAACTACAGGAGTTATTGGATCAAGGGTTTATTAGACCTAGTGTTTCACTGTGGGGAGCACCAGTATTATTTGTTAAGAAGAAGGATGGTAGTCTCAGATTATGCGTAGACTACCGGTTGTTGAATAAAGCCACGGTGAAGAATAAATATCCATTGCCCAGGATTGATGATCTACTTGATCAGCTGAGAGGGGCATCAGTCTTTTCTAAGATTGATTTGAGATCGGGCAATCACCAATTGAGGATCAAGGAAGAAGATATTCCAAAGACGGCCTTCAGGACGACGTATGGCCATTATGAATTTCTGGTGATGTCCTTTGGATTGACGAACGCCCCTGCAGCATTTATGAGATTAATGAACGAGGTGTTCATAGACTATCTAGATAAGTTTGTGATAGTCTTTATTGATGATATCCTAGTGTACTCTCAGTCGTATGAGGAGCATGCACGGCATTTGTGGTTAGAACTTCAGATACTCCGAGATAAACAATTATATGAAAAGCTTAGTAAGTGTGAATTTTGGCTAGACCGGATAGCTTTCCTTGGTCATATAGTCTCAGAGGAAGGAGTATCAGTGGATCCAAGTAAAGTGGAGGCTGTGCTTAATTGGGAGACCCCGAGGACAGTTACTGAGGTACGAAGCTTCCTTAGTTTGGCAGGGTATTACAGAAGATTTGTGGAGGGATTTTCACGGATTGCCGCTCCTTTGACTAAACTCACGCGTAAGGAGACTCCGTTCATATAGACTGATCAGTGTGAGCTCAGTTTTCAGGAGTTAAAGAGGAGATTAACAGTGGCACCTGTGTTAACTATTCCTGAGGGATCAGGAGGATTTTCGGTGCATAGCGATGCTTCTCATCAAGGACTGGGGTGTGTGCTTATGCAGCATGGAAGAGTGATGGCATATGGATCGCGACAGTTGAAAGACCATGAGCGAAATTACCCCACGCATGATCTAGAGTTAGCCGCTGTGGTATTTGCCTTGAAGATCTGGTGACACTACTTATATGAGGAAAGATTCCAGATCTTCACTGACCACAAGAGTTTGAGATATCTCTTTGATCAGAAAGAGTTAAACATGAGACAAAGGAGATGGATGGAACTCCTTAAGGATTATGACTGCGAGATTCTATATCATCCGGGTAAGGCGAATGTAGTTGCTGATGCCCTGAGCAGGAAGGGTATGATATCTACTATGATGATTAGGGAATGGGATTTACTGGAGCAGTTCGCCGGACTCCGGATCAGAGTTAAAGAGGTAGAGACTGGATTTTTGGCTAGCTTATGAATAGAGCCCAAGATCATGGATCAGATTAGAACTGGGCAGCGCGGTGATCAGAGGTTGATAAATATAGTTAGCCAAGCCGAACAGACCTTGCAGTCGGATCTCACCATCAGTGAGGATGGATTATTGAGGTTCAGAGAACGGATTTGTGTACCGGACGATGATACCCTGAAGAGACAGATACTAAGAGAATCCCACTGCTCGCGATACACCATGCACCCAGGGAGTACTAAGATGTACCGAGACTTGAGAAAGGTGTATTGGTGGAGTGGTATGAAGCGAGACGTGGCAGAGTATGTGGCCAGCTGTTTAGTATGCCAGCAAGTGAAAGCTGAGCATCGAAAGCCCGGAGGACTACTGCAGCCCTTACTTGCACCTACATGGAAATGGGAGCATGTCACTATGGACTTTATTATGGGTTTACCGAGGACCCGAAGAGGTCGTGACGCTATATGGGTTATAGTGGATAGATTGACCAAGAGTGTCCACTTCCTTGCCATCAAGAGCACAGATACTGTGGATGCCTTTGCTGAGCTGTATGTCAGTGAGATAGCTAGATTACATGGGGCTCCAGTGAGTATTACTTCTGATAGAGATTCCCGATTTACTTCCAGATTTTGGACCCAGTTTTAGGAGTCCATGGGATCTCGATTGAGTTTCAGTACCGCCTATCATCCTCAGTCAGATGGTCAGTCAGAGAGGACTATTCAGACCCTGGAGGATATGTTGAGGGCGTGTATGATGGATTTTAAGGGATCATAGGATGATCACCTGCCCCTAGCAGAGTTTGCGTACAATAACAGCTATCATGCGAGTATTGGAATGGCACCTTTTGAGGCTCTATATGGTAGGAGGTGTAGATCCCCTGTAGCTTGGGAAGAAGTCGGTGACAGAAAGATAAATGCCCCCGAGCTTGTTGAGCAAGTTGTACAGAGTGTGAAACTCATATGTGAGAGGTTACAGGCTGCACAAAGTAGACAGAAAAGCTACGCGGATGTGCGTAAACGGCCACTCAAGTTTGATGTTGGTGATGTAGTATTTCTGAAAATATAACCGAGTAAGGGTATCATGCGGTTTGGGAAGAAAGGGAAATTGAGTCCTCGATACATAGGACCATTCGAGATCCTTGAGAGAGTGGGAGAGGTAGCCTACAGATTGGCGTTACCCCCACAGATGTCCGGAATACACAATGTTTTTCATGTGTCTATGTTGAGGAAGTACCACCTGGACCCTTCTCATGTCATAGAGTATAACGAGATGGATATACAAGAGGACATGAGCAACACTGAGGAACCCATCCAGATTCTCGATAGAAAGGAGAAGGTACTTAGAACCAAGAGCATCCCATTGGTGAAAGTTCTGTGGAAACATCACTCAATGGAAGAGTCAACGTGGGAACTGGAGGATCTCATGAAGGAGAAATACCCCCAGCTATTTGGCTAGTTGAGTGGAATTTGGAGGACCAAATTCTTTTAAGGTGGGGAGGATGTGAGATCTGAGAATTTCAGACATATTTTAATTATGTAATATGAACTTGAAGTGTAATTTATTGAGCTAAGTGAATTGTGGGAATTATATTTGGAGAATTATGTGTAAGTGTTTAACATAAGTGTGAAACTAAGAGGTCAGATCGATCTTGGAGAAGGAGAGATCGATCTGGTGAGTTAAAAATGATAAGGAATGAGGAATTTAAGGAGCAGATCAATCTCCAATGGAAGAGGATCGATCTCCTTATAATTCTGTTTGAGAGAAGATCGATCTCATGAGGAAGGGATCGATCTCTAAATTTTTCTGTTCGGGAGAAGATCGATCTCACCCCTCGACAGATCGATATCCTAGGCATAAAATTGCCCCTGATCGTCCCCAAATTCAAATGCAGATCGATCTCATCAAGAGCCAGATCGATCTCCTACCTTCAGTCTATATAAGGAACCCCTGCTTTCTTCTGCAATTTCATTTTCTCTCTTTCAACCCCCATTTTCACCAAGCCCTAGCTTTCTCACTCATCCAGAGCACCCATTTCCATCCAAATTAGAGGCTGTGAGAAGAAGGAAAGTTGTTCCTCATCAAAGGGAGAACAACATACTTGGAAATCGTAAGACGGATTGAATTGAGGCAAGAGATAAGCTCTCCACAAGTTTTGGGTAATTTCTAAACCTTGATCTTGATATTTGAGATGATTTTGGTGATAATGGCTGTTGGCATTGTGTTGAAATAGTTGGAAAATGATTAGGGATTAATGAAATTATACTGTAGTTGGAGTGATAATGATATTTAGCAATTTTGGTAATTTTGGGAATTTTGAGCTATAAATGGAAATTTAGACAATGTGGTGAATTAGCATAGATAAGTTGACATGAGAAATGTAGAACGTGGAGATGTTGTGAATGAGATTGTAGTTTGGGGTAGAGTTACGAGAATCAAGCGATTTGAGGTGTTATGAGAAATTATGCTCGATTTTGAGAATTGAGGTTACTGTAATGATGAGTATTGATGTTTTAACATTGTTTGGACAGCTCGGGAGTTCCAAAGCGGAATGCGAGACTAGTCCGTGACAAGGGGGAAACGATTGCACTATACGAGGTGCAAAGAGGTAAGGGAAACTAAACCATTTGGGTATATGATTTGTGAACTATTATAGCATGATTTGCGATTTATAAAACAAGCATGTTTGATGTGTTGTGTTTTGATGAGAATGCACACGATTTTTATAGCCGGTTGGGGCCCAATGTTTTTATGAGTTTATAAGCTACGTGCGAAACTGCTTTATAAACCGTTGAATTTGTGTGGGAAATGAATTGGGCTCTACGTTAAGGCGATATGGAGATTTGAGAAATGTGTGCATGTTTTGTCGGTTGGAACTCGGTTTTAAACATGTTTTATGTTGAGTACAAAACGGTTTTAAATGAGTTTTATGAGAGAAAAACCACTATAAGTTTTACGTGAAGGCAAACACCAGTTTTATATGATAATGACTATTGATCAAGACTTAGGTGTGTAATTTTGAGTACACACCGGGCATTGCTCTGGTAGCATGTAAGCCCGATTCTTCTCCGTTCTGGTAACGTGAGAACCTTAATTGGTGGTCGTTGCCACATGAGATCCCCTATTCTGTGGCTGTACCACGTATATTTGGTGGCCATTGCCACGTGAGAACCTTAATTGGTGGCCGTTGCCACGTGAGAAACCCCATTCTGTGGCTATGCCACGTATATTTGGTGGCCATTGCCACGTGAGATCCCCCATTCTGTGGCTATGCCACGTATATTTGGTGGCCGTTGCCACGTGAAACCCTATTCTGTGGCTGTGCCACCTGTGAATCTAAATCAGTGGCTATGCCACGTGTGTTTGGTGGCTGCGCCACGTGCATTACTGTTACAGTGATTTTATCACGTTTATTGAGAAAGCCATTATCACATTATTTTCACATGCTTGTTACTGCTCTATACTGAGCCTTTTACTTCATGTTTGCACATGATTTTGAGATATGAGAATGTTGTTTTGAGAACTTTCATGCTATGGTTTTCAAATGAGTATACTGAGTTTCACGTGCAAATAAATATTTTATGATGTGCATTATGGTTTATATAACGAGTCCCTTACCCCCTTACTGAGCGATTTAGAAGCTTACCCTGTTTTCTTTTCCCCCCAGATTTCTTCAAGTGAAAAAGGGTTTTCCTATGACGTATGGAGTAGTGGCTAGTGGACAACTTGAGCTCCAGGCCATATATTGTATTTTGAGGTATCTTTTATCTTTTCATGTACCCAGACAATTATTGTAATTGCAGACACTTGATGTATAACATTGTATGGGATGTATTAGGATTAATTAACTTAAGATCCTGAGGTATGATAAATAGGATGATGCATGACACTGCACAGGAATGCACTCTTAATTGTGAATTGATGAGTAAAAAGTTTTAAATTTGCCCTATTTTTCGCATTTTCGGGGCGTGACACTAATTGTGTGTTAGCACAGCCTCCATCCTCAGACAGATGGTCAGTTAGAGAGGACTGTACAGGTTCTGGAGGATGTGATGAGAGCGTGTGCCATTGATTTTATGAGCTCCTGGGATGATCAGTTGTTACTAATGAAATTTGCCAATAATGACAGTTGTCACTTGAGTATCGGGATAACATGTTATACGAGGCATTGTATGGCTGTAGGGAGTTGTTCCCCGATTTGGATAAAAAAAAAGTGGGTGACAGATAAAGATTTGTTCCCAAATTGGTAAGAGTAACCTCTGATGATGTTCAGTTGATTTGTGAGAGATTATGAAAACCTTAGAGCAGATAAAAAAAAAAGCTATGCTGACAAGAGATAGAAAACTATTGGAATTCACCAAGGGTGAATCAGTATTGTTGGTAGTTATTTGTCCTAAGAGCATAACGAGATTCGAAAAGAAGGCAAATCAAGTTTTGTTAGATTGATTCGGAAAGATTGGACAAAGTGGAAGGTAAGACTTGTATGTTGGCATTACCACTTGAATAAACAAGCATCCACAATGTGTCCCATCTTATGATGCTTCGAAAATATTATCCAAACCCGACATGTGTGATCGGATATGAGCTTCAATAGTTTAGCTCAATAAAGTGTAACGTATTATTGGAAAATCGATTCAGGTATTAGACGGAAGGAGAAAGTGTTGAGGGTTAAGATGATCTCCCTAGTTAAGTATGTGGGTAGTATTACACTCCGGAGAAAGTCACTTGAGGATGACAGTATATGATACAATAGATGTACCCGGAGTTATTTATGGACTCATATTACTTTGTTCTAATTTGGAGGACTAAATTTCTTAAGTGGGGGAGATTGTAAGACCCAATTTTATTGTAAGAGCGAAAAGGGAATGAATAGAAATTTATGAGTGCATTTAAAAATGCAAAAGGATTGAAAAGGTATTCCCGAACACGTGCAAGGGTAAAACGGTCAATAGACCAAAATTTGGTATTAATCGGGACAAGAAAATTTAATTCAAAATATGGGATTGAGAAATCTTGATCAATAACGAAGAAATAATTAAATTTCGGGTTAAATTGATCAAGATATGAATTTATTGGAATAAACTAAAATTTTCATATCGAAAAATAATCCCGAAAATAATCGAAAAATATACCGACAAGGTAAAATCGGACTGAAAAATTCATTTACAGATTAAATGAATTTAATATGAATATTTTTAGGATATTTTGATATTTAATAGTATTTGATTGAATAAAATAATAATAAAATTTAATTATAAATAAATAAAAAAAGTTAAAAAGAAATCTGAAAAAAAAAAAAAGAAAAAAAGAAATCCCATTTCGTGATTTTTGAAGGAAAAGGAAACAGAAACGAAATTGAGAAACGGAAGACAAACCCGAGGAAAGAGGAGCCACCAGATGAGCCACCACCGGCAGGGTTGAGGGGTCGGCGAAGATAGCCCGACCTCGGGTGAACCGCCAGCGGCCTGGATGCGCCCCGATGTCGTCGAAAAATGCCGAAAAACGAAGGAGAGGCCGCGGGGAAGAAGCCCCGATTGGCGGCCATCGGCGCCCTTTTGACCCCAGCCGAGGCCCGATTTAGGAAGCCCAGGCCGTGGCGCGCCGATTGGTGGTGGAATCACGTCGGGGACCGGCTGGACGGTGCCAGAACGACCAGAGGATGACTGAACCGGCCGAACCGACGGTCTGAACCGGGTTGAACCGGACCGGACCGGTTCAGCCAAAAAGAAAAGGAAAAAAGGAAGAAAAAGGGAAAAAGAAAAAGTGGAAAAATTAGAGAAAATTCCAGTGATGCAATCGAGCTTCGGGTAAGTCGAGAAGCGGTCGAATTGACCGATTTAATTTTCGAAATATTTAATTTGTTAAATAATCGACTGAAAGTTTACCCTAAAATATATTTAATTGTGTAGCTCGATGATTGGCATCAACCGAGAGCTTGAGATAGCCTTGATTTGTGTATGATCATGGAATCACGGGTAATTAACCCTTATTTACGACAATTTATATTGTTATGCGTGTTAATGAATTTCGGATTTAATTTTCGCATAAATGAATTAAATTCTAAAAAATTGAATAAATTGTCGTAAATACTAAATAGAGATATCGGAGAAATTAGAACGAGGCTAAATAATTACTGATGGGCCCAATAGGCCTCGATAGAGTGAGAAAACGGGCTTAAGGCCAATTAAGGCCCATTATGGTGCAATCGGGCCCAATATGGGTAAACGGGCCCAATGATTTAAATTAATCCCAGAAAAAATGAGATACAATTAAATTGTATTGTAATTGACCTGATGAATGTGTATCCTCAGTTTCGGAGATTTGATTCGGAGCAAATCGGACTGCGTGACTAGTCATCAGTGGAAAGGTCAGACTGTACAGAAAATGAGGTAAGGGAATTGTGTGAGTAGCTAGAGGTAGCTATGCGTATTTTAATAGTTTTTCTGTACACTGAATATGTAAGTATGCCTTGATTATGTATAATGATCCTAAAAGTGGTTTAAATGATTTTAAGGATCGAAATAGGTGAAAAGTCTATTTTACCCCTATTGAGGGAAGTTCACCTAAGGATGGTGAAAGCATGACATGCATGAAATGCATGATTTAAGGAAATTTTGGAATTAAGAATTTTATTGGTTTTAATTAAAGCAAATCGATAGATTGGCCAGTAATTGCATGAATTTCACAAGATAACACTACGTAGGTGTTATTCATATTTAAATGGAATTTCTTTGGAAAACAGGCCAACTATCAAGTTTATATGGAAACAGATAGTGCCGACACGTAGTTCGCACTATAATTGCGTTTGTGATTGTGCATAAATGTGCTTGAGCACTTGCTCGCACTGACTTGTGTGACATCATATGCATGAAATGGGCTAGAGCATGGTGCTCGCACTGATTTTTATTATTGTGAAATGAGAGCTGCTGGAGCCTAGCTCGCACTCTGTTTTGACATGTTTTGATTTGTTTTGACGTGGTATGCATAAAATGGTGTTGGAGCGATTGCTCGCACTAGTTTTAATGATTTGACATGCATGAGAGATGCTGGAGCTTAGCTCACATCCTGTTTTGATTTGATATTGCATAAAGCCGTGCTGGAGTGCAACTCGCACGAGATTTGATTTAATTATGCATAAAGTCGTGCTGCAGTGTAACTCGCACGAGATTTGATTTACTTGAGCATTTATTTATGCTGGAGCGTTGCTCGCACAAAGTTTTATATGGTTTTTATAATTCATTTGAATGTCGTACTGGAGTTTTTTCTTGTACGAGATTTTCACTGAGTTTCTATACATATCCGTACTAGAGCATTTCTCGTACGTGGATTTTACTTGAAATTAAAATCAGTTTAAGTCGTACTGGAGCGCTGCTCGTACGTAAATTTTACTGATTTTTATGAAACCGTGCTAGAGCTTCGCTCGTACGAGGTTTTCTGATATCATGAATATGCATGGAGTCGTGCTAGAGCTTTGCTCGCACAGGGATTTTTATTACATGCATATAGCCGTGTTGGAGCCTCCTGTAGACTGTGTGTCACAGTGAGATGATATGCTCACACGTGCATACTGAGACAGAGATGATATGGGTGGATAAGACCTATTGCAGGCACCCCTGATTGAGCTTGGATTCACGGAGTACGTTGTACTGTGTATGTCACGCGGAGTACGCTGTACCGTGGGGATTGTTGGAGTGGAGTGGCATTAGCCACGAGGCAGCAAGCCTTGCCCTCGTAATCCTGGTGTTATGCTGTTCTGGCCGGTAGGATGACCCACCTCCCGTTTTAGGTGTGATACCTGGCACACTAGGTACCGTGTTGCCAGGGATCACTAGGATATGGCCATAGTCCTTAATGTTACTGATATAATCAGCTATTTGTCTCACATGATATAACTTGTGGTCTGTTAGACCAGGGTAGACCCGAAGGAGGGTTCAGGCCCTTGATTTGACGATTTTATGATTTTATTCTGTGATTGCTAGATTTCAGATGATTTTATGATATGTGACCTTGAAAGAAGGGTGGTTTTATAACCGAAGTTTTATAATGAATTTTAAATGAATTGTTTTATCAGATGATTGACCCGGAAGGGTTAGTTTTACTTCAGTTTTGATGAATTGATTTAAATGCAGTAGCATGTTGATGTTTTCTATGCTTTCATTTGAAATCCATGATTTGTCTTACATGACATGAAAGACTGCATGATCTTGATTAAATTCATACTTATTATGATTTAATGATGTCACATAAAATGCTATGATGCATAAGTAGTATGATTTATATATGCACCAACAGTTTTATAAACTAAGTCATTGATGTTTGTATGACTTTGTGCTTGATGATTTTAAAGAAAAGAAATGGATTTTAAGGGCATGGCATTCTGAGCATGTAGATAGTGGAGCTATATACTTACTTACATAATTGCCTTACTGAGCGTGTGGTTTAGTCACCCCCTTTATTTTCCCATCTTTTCAGAGCACTCACAAAAATTGGTAAGCGACTGAGGACTTGCATGCTTGGTATCCGCTGCTTCCCATCGAGAGACAGGTATACACATTTGTATAGTTTTGTATCTAAGTATGTAATGCACAGTACTGTAAATGGATATGATGTCGGGGATGTAGAGTTATAAATACCATTGTGTATGTATTTAATTAAAGTCAAAAGATAGTAAACTCTGATATATGAATATGATTATGGAAATGGAATGGTAAATAGGTAAGAGGTGACTAACACCGAATCATAGCCCAACTGTTTGGTAAGATGGTCACGATGAGAGAAAGATAAGAAATAAATAACAAATGAAAAAGCGAAAAATTTACTCTGATTTTTAGGTAATTTGGGTCGTGACAATCATCCTATCAAAAATTAACTATTATCCTAATTAAAACTAATCACTAATTTAACAAGCAATAAAAATCTATTTTTCCTAACTTAACAAATAATGTAAATGGCATAAAAAAAATCCAAACTTGCTAAAATTAATTGCAACAGTAAACAATATGGCCAAATGTGGCCTTAACTACAACTTCCAGCTGGCTGCTTGTGGTCCCGACTTGTGCACTGTACACGTTTCTCCTCCAGGCTTCATTTCCAGGTGTGGTTCGTGCTGTCTCCAGGTTTCATTTCCAGGTGCTCCACTGCTGGTTCATGCTATCTCTAGGTACTGCTTTAGGCCACTGTCCAGGTGTTGTCCTACGTCGCCAACACCACGTCCTACTTCAGGTGTTGTCCTATGCTGCCTCAGGTTCTGTCTTCCTTTATATAATGTCATCAGCGTAACTCTCGGTCTGGATTGGTTTCATTCTCAGCGTTTTCCATGTACTGCTGGTGTTAACACGTATATGCGGTACCAGCTAAAAGCATCGGCTCATTTTCTACGATTAGCATAAACTTTGCTGCTTTACTCCTAGCATCCGAGATTATTACTTATCAGTAGCACTACTGCCAGCTCGGCTCGTCATCCTTGCATCAATCCTCCTACCGCACATGTTGAAGAACTCAATATTGTATGGATTGACAACAACCAACAAGTAGTTATCATGAACCAACCAACTCAGCTTTTGCTCGGTGCACCACGACAGCCATTCCAGCCTACCAGCTCAGTATCAGACAATCTAAACATCAATCTGTAGCAGCCTAACAGCATAAAACAATTGGATTAACACTTAACAAAAGACAACTAAAATGAACAATAACAAGGAATATAAACAGAGTAGAACAGGGGATGATGTGATTCCTGTCCACCACATTGGTTAGAAGCGAGTAAACTTCCTGACGTTACGATGCAGTAGTGGCTTCCAAGAAATCCGAGCATCAACCACTATCCGTTGAACCACAAATTTAGCACTAGTCACCAGCAGGGGCCAACCTCTCGGTACCACATAGAAATGGAAACCTGATTAGTGAAGACAACCACCCGATGTTGTCTCGGCCAACTGATGAATCTTAAAGATTACCTAATGTAAAGCAAATAAAATGTGAAATAAATTTGCAGGAAAATTAAAATGGGATAGTAACCGAATGAAACACTACTGGACTGTAAAAAAAAAAATAAAAAATAAAAATTGATAAAATGCTCACTTAGAAAATGGAGGATAGAAATAATAAAGAAAAATATGCAGTGAATGAAAATAAATAGGGGAAACAGGTTGAGTAATATTGTTGTTGTCACCAACCCCTCAAACCCGGATGAAAAGTAAGAACCATTGAAAGCAATCATTGAAAATGAACAGGAAAAGAAAAAGAAATAAAGCGTTTTGCTGAAGCAGTTTCTTAAAAATCTGAACTTTAGTAAAATAAAAACTTGTAAAAACCCATATCTATAGAGGCTGCTAACGTGAACTTCCGAATACTAGAAAAGAAATGAAATTTCTCTTAAAATAAAAGTAGCAATTTCTATGAACAGTAGCTAAACAAGAATGGTGGCTAACAACATTAATTGGAAAATAAAGCAAACGGGAAAGCTTTTAAAGAAAAAACAAGAAAAACTATTCTAACACTACTCCTACCCTAGATTTACACTACTCCTAAATTACTCTACCCTAAAAACTACCCTAGGCTACTTAATTTTTCAATTGCTCATCATGTTCTATTTATACAAAAACATAGGGGTACAATGGTAATTTTTCATCCTGGATGAGTTGGCATTATTTGGCCAATTATCTTCATTTAATTTGCTGCAGAGTAGATATTTTCACGTCACCCGTCTTCTAGTACATTGGCTGTACGATATGGCCCAAAGTGTGTCTTCCAGAAGGTTGGCATGGTGTCCGTAGATCTTATCGTTTCAGAGCGAATAAAATACTAACACCCGACATCCCACGTGTCTAGATGACTGGTGACTCGATCTACAAATTGGAAGTGGTCCAGTCTCCTTCAGCCCATTTTCGATTGAAACGACTGAGTTTCATCCGGATTTAATTTATCTGTACATTAAAGAATTTTAATTAAATAAATGGGATAATTAATAAAATAAATTAGGGATTTAAATAATTAATTAGGAAATTAAGCACAAATAATTCTATTAAAAATAGAATTATCAATCACTTGTTCCAATTTTGCCTCTAGGGTAGTGATTTTTCTCTAGAGAGAAAGCTTGCTCAATTTGGCCTTTAATGGAGTCACTCTCGGTTTGGTGAAGATGATAGTGTCTAGCCAGTTTTTCCTTAGTCTTTAGGGCTTATAGTTGACTAATTGCACATTAAATGTTCCGCCAATAAAATGGGTTAATGGGTTTGGGTCATGATCCATGGGTTTTGGGCTTGGTTCACCTAAATGGGCTTAAGACACCACTTGAAATGGACTTATCTTATGAGCTCTCGATTTGGGCTTTACTTTGGGCTTCTTGGGCTGTAATTTTCAGCACATTTAGGGTCTTAAGTCTACTTCATATTGGACTCATAAAATGGTCCACTGATTTGGCCAAATGAGCCTACACAATTTGGCCCAATTCAATTTACCCGAAAATGAGCTTTAAAATTCATCTATTTGCCCATTATGGTTTTCTCCTTGATTTCAGCCTTTTAAATCCTACCAAATAATTAGTATCAGTCCTTTAGGCATATCTTGATCGAAACCCCAAACACCAATGTCCCAATTGGTCATTTTCCATGCTCGATCCATCAATTATTCCTTTTACCCGATTTAATGCTTAACTTTCAAGGTAATTTCTCTTATCTTTACTTTTCCTTGAACTTGCCTTCTTATTTTTGTCAATTTTTCATATCTTACTCATTTATATGAGTTCTCATTATTGAACCACTTATCTCTTGGGTTTTGGTACACTTCCTAACCCCAAAAGTACTAAAATCGCTTAACCACTAAAATAGGGCTCATTTGGGCCTTTTTGGCACTTTGCACTACACCAATGAGTTCGGAACCAAATCAAACTGACATCCCTTCTTAAACCCTCTATCTTTTCTTATTTTAAGTTCTTATCTTTAGTTAGAATATTTTAATCCCTTTTAGTTCAATGTCTAGACCCTTTAGCCCCCATTTACCCTTTACGCGATTTTACGTAAGTGTAACTATCTCATTCTCATTTTCATGATCCAAAATAGTCCGTCTTACGATTCCATTAACATATAATAACGTCATACAATGAGTGAATCATAAGGTCATGCATACATAGGGTCTCACAAATCTCCCCCTCTAAGGAAATTTGGTCCTTCAAATTAGAACCAAATCAGTCTGAGAATAACTCTGGGTACTTCTCTCGCATCATACTCTCCAACTCCTATGTAACTTCCTCTAAAGTGTGGTACTGCCAAAGAACTTTCATGAGAGAGATATTTAGATCGATCTCTCGACATATGACATACTCTCACTAAGCTCCAACAGCTTATATCTAATCACATGTGTCAGATCCGGATGGTACTTCTGAAGCATATAGACGTGGAAGACATTATGGATGCCTTATAGCTTTGGTGGCAATGCCAACCTATGGGCCTAATCTCCCACTCGCTCTAGAATCTCAAAGGGTCTAATGTAACGAGGACTCAGATTACCTTTCTTCCCGAACCTCGTAATACCCTTGGAAGGAGAAACCTTTAAAAATACTGACTCACCCACGATAAACTTTAGTGGTCTCCGTCATCTATCAGCATAACTCTTTTGGCGACTCTGAGCTGTCCGTAATCTCTCACATATCACCCAAACATCCTCAGAGGCCTGTCTTACTAAATCAGGAGCAAAGATCTATATGTCACCAACCTCTTCCCATCTAATAGGGGAACGACATCTACGACCATACAATGCCTCATATGGTGCCATCTCGATACTCGTATGATAGCTGTTATTATAGGTGAACTCGGTTAGTGGTAAATGATCATCCCAAAAGCCTCTAAAATCCAGAACACATGCTCTCAACATATCCTCCAGAGTCTGTATAGTCCTCTCTGACTGACCATCTGTCTGAGGATGGAAAGCGGTGCTAAAACTCAATAGGGTCCCCATCGCTTCCTGAAAATGTTCCCAGAAGTGGGAAGTGAAGCGGCCATCCCGATAAGCAACAGTGCTCACTGGAACACCATGTAACCGAACTATCTCTCGAACATACAAGTTTGCCAACTGACTCGGAGTATCAGTAGCTTTCATAGCTAAGAAGTGGACTGACTTCGTCAACCTATCCATAATCATCCAGATGGCATCATGACCTCTACGGGTCCTCGGTAAACCTATCACAAAATCCATAGTGATATGCTCTTACTTCTATGTCGGTATCGGTAGAGGCTACAATAACCCTGCAGGCTTCTGATGCTCTACCTTCACCTACTGATAGACGAGACATTTAGCGACAACTCAGCAATGTCTCTCTTAATCCTAGACCACCAATAAACCTTTTGAAGGTTCTGATACATCTTGGTACTCTCCGGATGTATCGTATATCTCGATGAGTGAGCCTTTGATAAAATTGATCTCTTGATCCCTGAACCTCAGGAACACATATCCTGTCCATAAACCTTAGTAACCCTTCTGTACTCATCTTAAAATCAATACCCGCACCTGTCTATATCTGACTCCTCCAGTTAATACACCGCTGATAATTCTGCTGAGCCTGTCGGATTCGACCAATCAACTCTGACTCCAATCTCATGTTAGTTATAACCTTAAATATATCTGAATCAGGTGAGGCTACGTCCAAACTAAGGTTTGCGAACTGCTCTATCAACTTGTGTTCTTGAACCATCATATATGACACCAACTCGAGATTCTTCATGCTCAAGGCATCAACAACTACATTCGCTTTACCCAGGTGGTACAAGATATCATAATAGTAGTCCTTCAAAAGGTCGAGCCATCTTCTCTATCTCCTATTTAGCTCTTTCTGCGAGAATATATACTTAAGGCTCTTGTGGTCCGTAAATTCTTAAAACTTCTCACCATAGAGATAGTGGCATATCTTCAACGCAAATACTACAGCAGCCAACTCTAAATCATGAATCAGATAGTTCCTTTCATGATCCTTCAGCTGTTTGGATCCATAGGCAACTACCCTCCCGTCCTGCATAAGTACATAGCCCAATCCCTGATGCAATGCATCTGTATACACAGAGAAACCTCCTGAGCTAGTAAGAATAGTGAAAATCGGAGTAGTGGTCAACCGATGCTTAAGCTCCTAAAAACTCTTCTCACATACCTCGTCCCACATAAACTCAACATCCTTCCACGTGAGACGTGTAAATAGAGCAGCTGACCTAGAGAAACCCTCTAAGAATCTCCGATAATAACTTACTAATCCCAGAAAACTTCTGATCTCTGTGATTGTCCTGGGTTGTTCCTACTGAACAACTGCCTCAATCTTGGATGGGTCTACTGCTACCCCATCCCTCGATACAACATGGCCCAGAAATGAAATCTGCTCCAACCAAAAGTCACACTTGCTGAGTTTGGCATATAACTCCTTCTCTCGAAGGGTCTATAGAACTATCCTCAAGTGCTGCTCATGATCTTCCTTGGACTTGGAATAAACCAATATATCATCGATAAACACAATCACCAACTAGTCCAAGTATGGCTTGAACACATCATTCATCAAAGCCATAAATGTTGCGGGGGCATTTGTCAATCTGAATGGCATAACCAAGAACTCGTAGTGACCATATCGGTACAAAATGCTGTCTTAGGTACATCTCCACTTCGTATCCTCAACTGATATGGTCACTACGAGTTCTTGGTTATGCCATTCAGATTGACAAATGCCCCCGCAACATCAAAATCTAGACCGAAAATCACTCAAAATCAAAATCACTCATATTCAATAGAATAAGATCGGCTCTCATATATTTTCCCCTATTTTCAGTCTATAATCTTTATATACATATTCGATCAACTAACTGTCGTTCATGGGTGTAGAAATCAGTAACATTCTATCTAATGATGAAGGCTTGACATACTTAAGCAACTTATATGCAAATGAAGGCGATATGAAGGAATGCGTGGCACCAGGATCAAATAGTACAAATGCTTCAAAATTAAAAATTAGGATGGTATCTTTAATTACATCTGCTGATGCATATGCAGTGTCCTAGTCCAGTGCATGTACTCGCCCTTGCTAACAACCTGCTTCCCCTTCTCCTCGAATGTGGCTCTCCTCCTCAAAGCAGAAGTCTCAATAGGAGCTCTCTCCGACTCCTTGCCCTTTTGTGGGGCAGTCTCCATCATCTGAAGGTAATTCCTTACGATATGCCCTGGCTTCCCATAACAAAAACAAACTACCATAGTCATCGAACAAAGCCTGTTACCATGATATTTGACACATCTCCTGCATTGTTCGGTAGTCGAACGTGTCCCTCCAATAACTATACCCCTCGGTGGTGCTAAAGCCGGATATACAAGAGGATTAACTGTCCTCTTCTGTACCTCTTCAATCTGAGGTCTCTTCTCAAAAAGTCTTCGACCTCCCCTCCTGACCAGTCTATAAACTTTGGATCTCTTTCGGTCTCTGTCTCTACCTTTACTGATCTTCCCAAACTCAGAGGCATTTCGCTCAATGTCCTGCTCACATAACTACACCCTGCGCACTGCCTCCTCATATGTCGGGATATCCAATGGGACCAATCTAGATCTGATGGCTAGTCTCAATCCATCAATGAACTTCCTAACCTTCTTCGTGTCATTGCTCATCGTATCTGGGTTGTACCTTCTCAGGGATATAAACCTCATCCCATACTCATCTACAGATCTGTTCCCTTGAGCTAACCCCATAAACTTCGTCTGTAATTTCCTCTGAGCAGTGTCTGGAACATATTGCCTCTCGAATGCCTCCAAAAATACCCCCAACTGATCTCAATGTGTTGAGCTCTCAAAATTAGTCTGGTGGACTTCCACCAATGTTCTGCCGCTCCCTTCAGCATGAACGTCGTAAAAGCGATAATCTCTGTCGTCGTACACTCAAAGAACTCGAACAACTTCTCGATCTCACTCAAGAGGTCCTCAACAACTATTGGGTTCTTTATCCCACTGAATGATGACAGTCTAAACTTTTGAAACTATTGTAATCTGTTCAAATAACAATCATATCCCCAAAATCTGCTACCCTGCTGTAGAGCAACAGGTGATACGGTATCCTGAACTGGTAGGGGTGTAGGTGTATCTGTAGCCTATGTCATCTATGCTGTCTATGTAGGCATATCAGAACCAATTGCCTATCCAGCATCAGTAGCTTGGGTAGTTGGGCCCTGACTTTCCCCAACTCCCTGCATAGACAGAGTGACTAGCTCCATAGTAGTCTCTATACTTCGCTCTAACCTAGCGAGCGTGCCTCAGTGTCCCCTAGCCTCTCGATAGGCTCCTACAGGATCTGACCAGTCTGTGGCTCTGCACGGCTTTTAGGCCTCCCTCTATGGACCCTAGCATGTGTACTCGCCCCTCTACCACTACGTGTGACAGGCATAATGCCTAAATTTCTGCATCCATAACTATTCATTAGTCTAACCCATCAGATATACACATTCATATCTAAACAAAGCATAGTAATATGGGGATGTAATTTCTCTTATTACTAACATCGACTCATATCAGGTCAACTCAGCTCTGATACCGCCTCTGTCACTACCCCCTTTCTATTGAAAAACACTACAAATTTTTTCATTTTATTCATTAACTTTCCCTGTCGTGAGCAGTTTCAACACTAACTAGTTGAATAATGACCTGGTGTTAGTTACCTCTTACCATATACCATGTCATTTAACATTTATATAAAAAAGTTGTAAACACATAAGCTACTTAAACTATAATTTTATTATATCGTACGTGTCTACAAATATTCACAACCCCCAAATTACATTCCAAAAATATTATTTGTGCTGTACTTGTTTAGATACAAAATGATACTAATGTGTATACCTCTCAGCGATTGGCAGCAGCAGACATTGGGAGTGCAAGTCTCCACTCGCTCTCAACAGCTATGGATGCTCTGTAGAGATGGAAAGTGAAAGGGTGAGCACAACTTGCTCAATAAAGAAATAATGTAAGCAGGTAGATAGCTACACTATCTACGTGCTTATAATGTCATGATATAAAAATCATTTACATCAGGAACATGAGGTAAAATAAAACCATGCCACATAAATGTGTGTAGAATATATAAAAACTCATAAAATCAGGCGTGATAACACATGGAAAACCATCATGTAAAACATCTCATAAATTTCATCACAAATCAAACCAAATTAAGGCTAAAACTTATCCTTCAAAAATACCCTGATATATAAAACAACATTTCTTAAAAATATAAATATGGGTGTAACCCTTCCTTCGGGTCTACCTTGGTCTATCAATATAGTGTGATATCACGTGAGGCATGTAGGTTACTTTATTGAAACAAATCGGGAACTATCGCTATAGATAAATCCCTGTAATCCCAGGCTACATAGATCCCGGCGTGCGAAGCATCACAACTGCAACGGGAGGTAAGGTCAATCCTGCCAGTGCAAATAACAACTCAACTAGCTAGTCATCAAGACTACACGGTACAGCGTACTCAGTGTGATGAACACAATACAACGTACTCTGTGGACCCACATGGTCTAAGGTGCCTGCCATAGGTCTTATCCCACATCATGGTCTGGGGGTGCTGCCATAATTCTTATCCACTCTATATCATTTCGGTAACCAAAATACGCATGCTGGTATATCATCTCACTGTGACACAGTCTACAGGAGGTTACGGCACGACTTATGCATGTCATGATATCTATATCTCGTGCGAGCAAAGCTTCATTATGGTTTTCTGTAAAACAAATAGAATCTTGTACGAGCAATGCTCTAGTACGACTTTGATGCATATTAAATCAATGTAAACTCACGTACGAGTAAGACTCTAGTATGACTTTCATGCATATCATCCGTAAAAGTCTAGTACGAGCAAGGCTCTAACACTATCTATATGAGTCAAAACATCAAAATCTAGTGTGAGCGAGGCTCCAACTGTAATGCCTATAGTTCTACAAGTATTTCTTATGAAACTATGATGTATATACACATTGTTACATGTGTATAAATAGTAAAGGATGTAGGGATTATGAAATTTAATGTATAATCCATGATTTCAAGTTGTGTACACAAGTTTTATTGCCTATGAATTATATGAAATGGATATTATTATAGGCTAGTTGTGTACGAAATATAAAATGAGGTATGACATAAATAAGAATGAGTTACACATTGGGAATTTGTAGAAAACTGCAGTAATGATGTCATACCCCACTTTCGGGTGTACTTTATCCATACTTATGCTATTACGGTTGGGCTATGAGGCAGTGCAATTACTAAAGTTCAAAAAATTTACAGCGAAAATATTTATAATTTATTTCACACTCCCAGGTGTGTAAATATAGAAAATTAATTGTATAATAATATCTTTACATAACATCCCCATACCATTGTTTACATTTTCGATTTGTAACTGTGCGATACAATATAATAGATACAAAATACTCATGTATATACAAATCTTATACCTTTACAACTGGTAGGAGCTGTCCAACACAAAAAGGGATCCAGAGACCACCGCACCGCCTTACTTGTCAGTATCTGGAGGGGAAAAATAGTGGGGCGAGCAAACCACAGCTCAGTAAGGAAATGAACGCTAGCAGGTAGATTACGTACTACCTACATAGCCCATGCATGTATAAACCAAACCATGTTTTCATTATAAATGGAAATGTAATCAGAAAATGCAGTTAAACGTATGTTTCTTATTTGGCATTTTCATGTAACACAAATATTCAGTATTTCCACTTAAAACATGTTTCATAAAACAATGCTCTCACGACACAAGTGTTTAATTCAGAGATTTATCAAATACACAAAATCTCTTTCTTTTCTGAGTTCTCCTCAATCTCTCGAATCTCTTAGACAGGCATGGAATTTTTGACAATCAAATATCCACGACATATGGCCATAGTCAGTGATCCCAGGCCTCACTGATCAGGTGTGCATAGGGCATCACTTCGCCTGAAGGGGGATGGGTTAGTCCTACCCTCCGGCTCATCTCAATCAACCTTATCTCCTCATATACTCATGGTATAAGGTACGCCATGTGTCATCTACGCGATACTCATACTCACATTCACCCAGCATGGTACATAGCATACCAACGGACAACTACACAGTACTATGTATGACCGTGGACCCAAGTCCATACTCCAACTCCGATGGACTTTTCATCCTGAACCATATCTCATATACCAGGCGAGCAAATCCGCGTGACAGTCAGTCATCGCTAGGCTCCAATGCAGCATTTTCCTCAGTACGAGCAACTGCTTCTAGCACTGTATTCATTTCAAACTTAGTAAAAACTAGTGCGAGCAAAAGCTCCAGCACTTTTCTCAAAACATGTGCGAGCTTGATTTTAAGCACATTATCGTTATAAAATCGAGTGTGAGTCTTGCTCTAGCACGGTAAATCAAACATGCAAACATATGAGAGTAAGACTCCAGCATAGTCAAAACCAATAACATAGGTGTGGGCAAATTCTCCGCATCGAATCACATCTCAAATCTGATAAGTGGCTACTTTCTCTTTCAAAAATCAAAACATGTTTATTTTTGCAGGATGCGTTTCCATGCTAAAACAGGTAAAACTAGCCAACCTATCCTTATCATTTCTCAATCACAAAATCAATATGAAATTGAGAAAACACTGAAATCATGCATATCATGCTATTTCCTTACCGCATCCCATTTCTCAATACATATATATCATAGTACATTTCATGCTTCCATATCATTTCATAGAATTGTAGTATCGTGCTAATTCTAGCGATATATCTACGAAATTGCCGTAAAGTACGTACGAACATCTCTATAGCTAACACATAGTCCCTTACCTCGAATCGCGCTCATATTTCCTTTGTCACGTATGCCCCGTTCGCGATCCGGGTTAGCTGTGTTCCACGTTCTTCCAATCTACATACATAACCATTAAATCATTTCTTTTCTTTCTCTCAAATATCCTTATTATCACTTATTCTCCCATTTATACCTTTCAAGCCTTTAAATCATATTTACTTTTCCATTTGTATCACCTATTAAACTATTTCTTAAGCTTTCTGTTGATTTCCCTCTTCTTAAATTTCTCTTAACATTACTCATCCATCACTACAAATCATTCTTATCAACATTTTGAATACCATTCAACCCATACAATGTCTAGAATCCCTATTTAAAGCTTGAGGGTTGAAGAGCTTACCCTTTTTTCTTAGCCAAACTTGTGGTAGCCACAACTCCTTCTCTTGGTCACACTAATGTGAGATTTTTAGGTATGTTGTTCTCCTTGCTCCAAGGAACAACTTTTCTTTCTTGAGCTTCTTCCAAAACTGGCTGGAATGTAGTGATCCTTAGAGTGAGAAAGCTTGGGTTTTGAGAGAAAATGGCAGGTGAGGTTTGGTGGGGGAAGAGTTCTGAGTTTTCATCTCAATCCCATGCTCTTTTTATAGATGCAGAGAGATGAGATCGATCTGGCCCTTGTGGAGATTGATCTTTGCAAGGTTTGGTAGTCCTTTTTACCAAATGCAACCACTACAAGATCGATCTTCTTCCATGATGAGATCGATCTGTCAAAGGGTAATTTTCCTCTTGGAGATCGATTTGCCTCTTGTAGGAGATCGATCTGCTCTTTATAGAACCCTTAAGGAGATCGATCTGTCAAGTCTTTAGATTGATCTGTCTCAAATAGAGAGTTAAGGAGATCGATCTGCTTGCCTTAAAATCGATCTTCTCATTAAAGAATGCTTAGCAGATCGATCTGGCTCCATTAGAGATCGATATGTCCTGCTCCATAGCTCAAAATAAGTTCATTTTAGCTCTTCTAGATTGATCTCTCATCCTATGAGATCGATTTGTCATTCATCTTTCCAGATTTTACTACAGTTTTCTATAGCAACTTCATTCAAAACCTCCTTAATTTATTGCCATAGTCATTTCTTCATTCATCTACCTTTGAGTCTTGAAAATGACTTTCATTCATACTTTATACACTTTAAAACTTATGTAGAGTCTTTGTATAGCTAAATGTATACAATATATAACTAAATGGGAGTGCATTAGCTCATGCAAATCTTCATTCCCTTTACTACACTACTTATTTTCCATTCCACTCACATTCATCACATGTTTAAGTCCATTTCTTCATATTCATACATAATGTAACTTGTACATACAATCACCAACTTCTCATTACAAGTGTGTACATTTAACTTATGGACTTTACATCACATATGCTTCACATTACTAGTACATTAACATAATTATGAATTCATTTACATATGTACAAGGCTAAACCTATACGGGGTCTCACATTCTCCCCCACTTAAAAAATTTGATCCGCCAAATTGGAACCAATCATTTCGTGAATAACTTGGGATACTCCTCCCACATTAAACTCTCTAATTCCCATGTGGCCTCTTCCACAGTGTGATGTTGCCAAAGAACCTTTACAAAGGGAATTATCTTGTTCCGCAACACCTTCTCTTTCCTGTCCAATATCGAATCGGTTCCTCCACGTACGAGATATCTTCCTTAAGCTCCAATGGCTCATAGCAAATTACATGTGTTGGATCCAGATAGTAATTTCGAAGCATAAAAACATGGAAGACATTGTGGACTTCTGCTAGCTCAGGTGGTAATGCTGGCCTATATGCTACATCTCCCACTCTATCCAAAATCTTGAAGGGACTAATGTAACGAGGGTTTAGTTTTCCTTTCTTCCTGAACCTCGTTATTCCCTTAGAAGGAGATACTTTCAAAAATACAGACTCACCCACATCAAACTCAAGTGGCCTCCGTATCCTGTCAGCATAGCTCTTTTGTCGACTTTGAGCTGGTCCCAACCTCTCACATATTATCTAAACATCTTCGGAGGCTTGTTTAACTAAATCGGGAGCAAGCAGCTGTCTGTCACCAACTTTTTCCCAACCATTGGGTGATCGGCATCTATGATCGTATAGTGCCTCATAATGGGCCATACCAATACTTGAGTGATAACTGTTATTGTAGGCGAACTTAATCAATGGCAAGTGATCGTCTCATGAGCCTCTATAATCCAGTACACATGCTCTTAACAAATCCTCCAAGGTCTGTATAGTCCTCTCTGACTGACCATCTATTTAAGGATGAAAAGCGTGCTAAAGCTCAATTGGGTCCCCATCACTTCTTGAAAATGTCCCCAAAAGTAGGAAGTGAAGCAGGTATCCTGATCAGAAACAACACTCACTGGGACTCCATGCAATCTCACTATCTCCTGTACATACAAGTTCGCCAATGCACTCAAGGTATCTGTAGATCTCATGGCTAAGAAGTGTGCCGATTTCATTAACCGATCTACTATAACCCATATATCATCATGGTTCTTACGGCTTCTCGGTAACCCCATCACAAAGTCCATGGTGACGTGCTCCCACTTCCTAGTCAGTATCGGTAGAGGTTGTAATAATCCACCTGGTTTTTTGATGTTTAACTTTTACTTGCTGATAAATGAGACATCTAGCGACATATTCAGCTATGTCCCTCTTCATTCCAGACCACCAATACACCTTTTGGAGATTCTGATACATTTTACTACTCCCCAAGTGTACTGTATATCTTGATGAGTGAGCCTCCCATAAGATCATCTTCCTCAGCTCTGAATCCTTAGGAACACACATTCTATTTTTGAACCTTAGTATTCCATCTGAATTCAATTCAAATTTCATACCCTTACCCTTCCAGATTTGGCTAATCACATCAATACACCATTAATCAATTTGCTGAGCTTGTCAGATTCTCTCAATCAACTCCGGTTCTAATCTCAAGCTAGAAATAATCCCATAGCTGCCAATCTTACGTAGGGTCATCTCCAGACTAAGGTTTGTGAATTATTCCAACAACTCATGCTCTCTAACCATCATATGTGATACCAACTCGAGACTCTTCCTACTCAATGCATCAGCAACCACATTTTCCTTCCCCGGGTGGTACAAAATCTCACAATCGTAGTCTTTGAGGAGTTCTATCCACCTTCTCTGTCTCATATTTAACTCCTTCTGTGAGAATAGATACTTCAGACTCTTATGATCCGTAAAGATCTGAAATCTCTCACCATACAAGTAGTGGTGCCATATCTTCAATGCAAATACTATGGCCGCTAACTCTAAATTATGAGTGGGGTAGTTCTTCTCATGCTCTTTTAGCTATCTAAATCCATAAGCTACTACCCTTCCATCCTGGATCAAAACACATCCTAATCCTTGATGTGAAGCATCTGTATATACAGAGTAGTTTCTTGAACTGTTAAGGATGATAAGAACTGGCGCGGTGGTTAATCTGCACTTAAGATCCTGAACGCTCCTCTCGCTTACTTCATCCCATATAAACTCCACATCTTTTCTTGTAAGATGTGTCAACGGAGTAGCCAATCTAGAGAAACCCTCTATAAATCACCAGCCAAACCCAAAAAACTCCTAATCTCTGTGACTGTCCTGGGCTGTTCCCACTGAACAACGGCCTCAATCTTGAATGGATCTATTGACACCCCATCCTTCGATACAACATGGCCCAGAAAAGATATCTGCTCTAGCCAAAAGTCACATTTACTCAGTTTGGCATGCATCCTTCTCTCTCGGAGGGTTTGCAAAATAATCTTTAAGTGCTACTCATGATCTTCCTTGGACCTTGAATACACCAATATATCATCAATAAAGATGATTACGAACTGGTCCAAGTATGGCTTGAATATCTCATTCATTAGAGCCATAAAAGCTGCTGGCGCATTCGTCAACCTGAAAGGCATCACTAGGAATTCGTAATGACCATTGCGGGTGCGAAAAGCTATCTTGGGCACATCTTTCTTTCAAATTTTCAATTGATGATACCCAGACCTCAGATCTATCTTGGAAAAGATCGGTACTCCCTGAAGCGGATCCAATAAATCGTCAATGCATTACAAAGGGTACTTATTCATAATAGTAGCCTTGTTCAACATCCGATAGTCAATACACAACCTGAGGCTCCCATCTCTCTTCTTCACAAACAATACCGGAGCTCCCCATGGTGAGACACTTGATCTTATAAACCCCTTGTCTAGCATATCTTGCAGTTGCTTCCTTAATACCTCTAGCTCAACTGAAGCCATCCTATAAGGTGACTTGGATATCGGCTCGATTCCAGGCGTCAGGTCTATACCAAACTGCATTTCTCTATCCGGTGGTAATCCAGGTAGGTTGTCTGGAAAGACATCAGGAAGTTCTCTAACCACATGAATGTCCTCTATATTCGGATGTGTTTTGTCCAAATCCACCACATAAGCAATAAAACCTTCAAAACAACATTCATGTCATGTATATACCCATGGACTTATGTGCTATAAAATTCAAGGTTTTATTTCTTCTCTTAAAATCTTACAACACATTCTTCAGCTATAGAAAACGTAATAGACTTAGTGTGGCAGTCTAAGACAATGTGTAAGACCCGAATTTTATCGTAAGAGCAAAAGGGAATAAATAAAAATTTTTGAGTGCATTTAAAAATGCAAAAGGATTGAAATGGTATTCCCGAACACGTTGAAGGGTAAAACGGTTAAAAGATCAAAATTCAGTAGTAATCGAGATAAGAAAATTTAATTAAAAATAATGGCTGGAGAAATCTTGATCAATAACGAAGAAATAATTAAATTTTGGGTTAAATTGATCAAGATATGAATTTATTGGAATAAATCAAAATTTTTGTATCGAAAAATAATCTCGAAAATAATCGAAAAATATACCGAAAAGCTGAAATAAGACTGATAAATTCATTTACGGATTAAATGAATTAAATATAATTTTTTCAGATATTTTGGTAAAATAATAATATTTTAATCAATTAAAATAATAATAAAAATAAATAATAAATAAATTAAAAAAAAGGAAAGTCGCCAAAACGCGATTTTCTGAAACAGAAAAACATAGCCAAACCCAAGGCAGCTCATCGGCGAGCCACCGACGGGACTGAGGGGTCGACGAGGGTTGGCCAAGGGAGCCCGTCACCCGTGTGACCACCGGCAGCCGCGACATGCTCCCCAACCACCGAAAATCGCGAGAACGATGAGGGGGGGAGAAATCGAAATGAGAAAAGTGAATCGGCAGCCACCAGCACCGATCTGGCCAACCCCGCCCACAGCCGAACGTCCCCGAAGCAAAGATGAGCTGATTGGTGGTGGCCACGGCCCACGAAACTGACAAACGGTGTCGGAAATGGCGAGAAAGGAAAATGGGTACTGGCGTCCAGGAGAGAAGAGCCGGACAGGCCACTTTCCAGTGACCTCGAGGAAAACTGAGACCAGATTCGTGCATCGGATGACCCTGCGGAGCCACTGGCGGCTGAAACCAGCAAAGAATCGGCCGACGAGCCACTGAACCGACCGAACCGGACTGAATCGGACCGAACCGGTTCAGCTAAAAAGAAAAGGAAAAAAGAAAGAAAAAGGAAAAAAGAAAGAAAAAGGAAAAAAGAAAAAGAGGAAAAATTGGGAAAAAATTTCAGTGATGCAATCGAGCTACGGGTAAGTCGGTAAGTGGTCGAAATTGACCGATTTAAATTTCAAAATATTTAATTTGATTAATATCCAACTGGAAATTTACATGAAAAAATATTTAATTGTGTAGCTCGGCAATTGACGTCAAACGAGGACTCCAGTCAGTCTCGATTTGCGTATTATCATGCAATCACGAGTAAGTAACCCTTATTTACGACAATTTTGCATCGTTATGCATGATTGATATTTACCACATAAATTACGGATTTAATTTCCGCATTAAATGAATTAAATTCTAGAAATTTAGATAAATTGTCGTAAATAATTTATTAAGCTATTCCAGAATTTAGACCGAGGCTCAATAAATATTGATGGGCCCAATGAGCCCACTAGGCCTTGGTAATGTGAATAGTAAGTGAATGACACGCCCTGAAGGTAATGTCCGCAAATGCACGGGTCGTACAATTAATAATGGGATTTGAGTCCCGAGTTATCGTCCCACAGAGAAGTTGACTAGACTAATTAACTATCGATTAATCTTACCCTAAGTATATCCTAGCAAATTACAGAATTTAAGGGAGTGATCTACATAGCTAGAATTAAAAATACTGAAAGAAATAAAATAATAAAAACTTTAAAATAAAAAAAATAGAAATCGAGCAAAATTACTTACAGTGCTCCAAGTAATTAAAATAAAAAACCTACAAAAATAATTAAAACAGTTAAAACTAATTAACGCAATTAAAATAAAATGCAATTATGAAAATAACATAGCAAGATTAATTAAACGAAAATTAACAAACCTAAAATGCAATAAGACTACTTAATCAAAATGCAATTTAAACTAACTTAAGATTTAATGAAATAAATTTACCCCTAATCTAATTCTAAATGAACACTTAATTAACTATCATCCTAATTAAAACCAAGTTTTATACTACTATGCAAGAATACTAACATGCAATTTAATTAAAGACTCTAAACTAAGCTTAACAAATTAAATTGAAATTAAACTTATACTAACAATGCATGAAAATGACTTAATTAACTAAAATGAACTAGCCAAACAAAGCCTTAACAACTTTTAAATCATCCAAATCCCTTTATTCACTGTTCATATCTTCAATTTGCATATTTTCATTTCCAAGTATGGTATCGGGTTAGTTGTCTAGGCATGTCCACTGCTGCAGCAACTTTCACCAACGCTGTTGCATCCAGTCTGCCCATGGCTCTCGGTTTCCTGCAGTTCTTCTCCTCTGCCCATGCTTTTGGCTACCAAACATGCTCTACACGTCTCCAACTGCTTCGGTTTCATTCATCAGCTTCATTTTCTGCCATGCCGCTACTTGCTTTTGCTGCCCAGGCGTTGTCTTGCCCACTGTTGAACATCCTCAGCTCTCAGTTCTGTAAGTGATGTCTGCTGCAGGTGTTGCTGTCTTGGTTATTGAAGAAAAGCAGAATGCAGCAGCTGGAGCTAAATCACCCAGCACGGTACCATCTAATCGTGTACCAAATATCCCGACGTCAGTTCCTACTTCCAGTTTCTGCGCTTTTCTTCTGCAATGGCTTCATCCCGTAACTAGCCTGTCCTCTACCCCGCTAACGTCTACTGCAGCATGCTCGATCCTCGCATGCCCAACTTCACCTCAGCGACCTTACATCAAGGCAACAAAAACCAGTTAACACAAGATTTACAGAAACAGTAACCATATACTGAAACAGAGCAGAACAGAGGGTGATTATGAATGCTCTTCAATGCTCCCACAGTCACCATCATTTGCTCCTCACTACATGGCAATGAGTCTACCCAACGTAAAACTGCAAATGAATCAAGTGATAGTAACCAGAAACTGTCGAGGTGGCAATGCAGCAATTAAAATTAAAGAGGTAAGAAAATGCATGAACTATTAATATGTATGCTAATGATTAAATGCAAGTAAGAATCAAATCATGGATTGCATGCAACTAAAAATGAAGTAAGGAAAAGGAAGAAAAAAATGCAAAGCTGAACACAAACTTAACACTGAAAGGACATAAAGATAACAACTACAACACCACCCGTGGGCTCCTTCCATTGACAGGGAACTCAACTCTCTCGGTTTGCTTCATACTCTTCTCCAACCATGTTCCACTTTGCTCTTGATGTGGACAATTACTCAGCATCAATCCACCTCTAGGCAACAGAATCACAAGGTAGAAGAACAAATGAACCATTCATGTCACTCGAATACACCAAAGAGGTTCAAACCGAGAGCTAACTAGGGGAAATGGCTATGTAAAATAAAACTTGAAAAAACAAAGAGTTGATTTAACAAAACCGAGAAGCTTGGAATGATAAATTAATTGACATGAAAATGAATTATCCAAGACTAGAAAAATCAAGAACATAAAAATGAAATGAACATTAAAAGTAAATTGTAGCTAACGAAAATTGCTGAGTAAAACAAATGGGAAAGTGAAAAAAAAAAACTAGAAAGGAAAATAACTCTAAAAACTACTCTACCTACACTACTCCTACTCCTAAATTACCTTACTTCTACTCCTAAATTTACATTACATTACACTTCTCCTACTCCTAAATCACATGGTCTTTCACTTGCCATCCTTTCCTATTTATAAACACACTAGGGGTAAAATTATAATTTTTCCATCCTAAATGAGTTGGCATTTTTTTGGCCACTTGTCTTCACACCATTGGCTCCTTGAAAAGATATTTCCATGTCATCGATCTTCTAGTCCAATTGGATGTGCTAGGTGGCATGCTCATGTTGTCCGCGTGGCTCAATCTCAATTTTAGCCTAATTCCGATCCATTTTCTACCGAAGTATTCAAAATTCATCCGAATTTAATTTATCTGCAAACATGAGAATTTTAATTAAATAAATGGGATAATTAACAAAATAAATTGGGGATTTAAATAATTAATTAAGAAATAAAGCACAAATAATTCTAAAAATATAGAATTATCACACCCCCAAACTTAAGCTTTTGCTTGTCCTCAAGCAAAACAAAATGATTATAGGAATGATAAGTACAAAACACAATAATTTCTCTAATATTATCCTCAAATAAAAAGTACAGACTATGAAATCAAAGACTCACAATTACACGTCTAGCACTTAGAATTATTCAATCATAAGTCCTAACCCAAATTGGACTCCTCGTGAGTGTGTGAAAAATGTCTAAGTCACTTCTCAGTACATTATCCGGATCAGATTATGCAACACAGTGAATGCAAAGTCAATGACATGTGATCATTCCCATAAGTTTGCTTTTCACTTCTCTCTCCACTAATGTAGTCACACTTAACCAAAGATCAATAGGACTTCATTAAGCTTGTAATGTAAGGCTAGGGCTAAGGTATGATAAAGTTGATTTAGGTTTAATTACCCCTTAACATGCATTACTTCTAGGATCTTCAATGTAAGAGCTCAAATCATTTCCCCCAAACTTATTTATTTCACTAAACTTTTTATTCTATTTTTGTATTTTTCTTCTTTCTTCTTTTCGTTTTCTTTTTTTTACATACTCCTTCACTATCACTTCATACCCATATAGCTCACAATATATCCTAATGACTTTTCATGCGTTTGGGGTAAGGGATAGGAACAAAGTATTTAAGCTAAGGAAAATAACGCAGGTATATTTACATAGAAAAGCTTATTTGGCCCAAATAGGTGACTAGGGGTAGAATATGTGCAAGGATAGCTAGAAAGGCTCAAACGATCCAAAGATGGCCTAAATCATCTCCCTAATTAAGTGTGATCTAATATTTCACATCGAGATCAAAGCAAACAAATTCTAGAATATGATACACAAAATCAACTGAACAAATGCAATCCTATGTACACATAAGCTTTCTCTAAATAAATATACCGATTCATGACATGACATGTGCATAAGATGAGGCAATCATAATCAGAATTAAGACAAATTCAAGAATTCAACTTCATACTTTTCCTATAATCATGCTTCTCAGTCAATCAAAACCAGACTAAATCATGGTGTCATATCATCGAAATATGGGAAAACTACATGCTAAGCACTAAATCATTCCAAAATCAAACAATTTACGCTCATATTATCGAAAAAATTTTGAAAATTATTTCTCATATTTTCAAAAAAATTTAGAAAATTTTTCCAATTTTTCATAAAATTACTCAAGTGATATCCCCTTCCCCAAACTTAAAGTGCACAGTGTCCTCAGTGTGCAGATAATATAAGAATTTAAGCTCAAGAACATAGTACTCCCATTTCTGATGATGATGAACAGCTGAAACTTGATTGAAAGCATAATACTGGAAAAGAAATCTGCAACATAAACAAAGAAAGAAGCAACATAATAGAAAAAGAAAAAGAACTATATACAAAGTGAAAGGAAAAATACCGCCACTTCAAATGCAGCTGAAGAAAATGACACTCAGCAGCAGGGCGAAGAGTATGAGGATTAGCCAGAATGGTGATATAATGTTAACAGTTAAATCCTCCTTAACTCTATCTACTTCCTTCTTTATCTCAGATATTATATGCTTAAGCCTTATATCCTCTATCCTAAAACAGTTTTGAGAGTCATCAGGGAACTTTAAAGGTTTGAAAACATGAAATATCACCTCCTGATTTAGGACTCTCATAGTTAACTCCCCATTTTGTACATCAATTACTGTTCTACCAGTAGCTAAGAAAGGTCTACCTAGTATAATGGGGACTTCCCTGTCTTCCTCCATGTCCAAAATGATAAAATCCACAGGGAAAATAAACTTGTCCACCTTTACTAACACATCCTCAACGATCCCCTTCGGATATTTAATTGATCGATCAGCCAACTGGAGGGTCACTGTGGTGGGCTTGGCATCCCATATTCCTAACTTCTGATAGATAGACAAAGGCATCAAATTTATACTAGCTCCTAAATCACACAGGGCTCTACCAAAGAATAAATTTCTAATAGTGCATGGCATGGTAAAACACCCGGGATCTTTGAGCTTGGGGGTAATCTTTTCTGGATAATGGCACTACATTCCACAGTTATGGCCACAGTCTCATAATCTTCCAATCTCCTTTTCCTAGAGAGGATATCCTTCAGAAACTTCACATAACTTGGCATTTGCTCTAAGGTATCTGCGAATGGAATGTTGATGTGAAGTTTCTTAAAAATCTCAAGAAATTTAGCGAATTATTGTTCTAGTTTTTTATTTTGGAACCTCTGAGGAAAACGTACTGGTGGTCTAACTAGAGGCAATGTAGTGGGAACCTGTGTAGCATCAGAAGACGAGGAAGGCAATGAAGAAGAAGAAGGTATAGATGAAGAAGTGCCTAGCTTGGATTCTTTTACAGCCTGATCCTGATGTTCCTGCTCTTTCTGAGCTGTTTTGTTGGAACTTAAGGATTCTTCAACTATGTGGTGTTTAGGTTGGGACTTAACTTGTGGTTCATCATCTAGCTCTCTACCTCTCCTAAGGGTGATGGATCTGACATATTCCTTACCATCCCTTTGCTTAACAGGATTAGCTTCAGTGTTACTAGGAAGGGTCCCTTGAGGATGTTGGCTAAGAGCATCTGCTATTTGTCTTACCTGAACCTCTAAGTTCTTAATTGAAGTAGCTTGATTTTGCAGGATAGTCGTGAACATTTCTTCAAGCGAAGGCTTCTTCTCAGCTGCTGGTGTGTGGTAATGTTGGGGCTGCATATGTTGTGGTGGTGGTGGTGGTTGATGGAAGTGAGGTGGATGATGTTGAAATTGAGGTGGGGATGGTCGATGAGGTGGATGATATTGATAATTCTATATTTTTAGAATTATTTGTGCTTAATTTTCTAATTAGTTATTTAAATCCCCAATTTATTTTGTTAATTATCCCCTTTATTTAATTAAAATTCTCCTGTTTGCAGATAAATTAAATCCGGATGAATTTTGAATATTTCGGTAGAAAATGGACTGAAATTGGGCTAAAATCGAGATTGAGCCACGCGAACAACATGAGTCATGCCACCTAGCACATCCAATTGGACAAGAAGACCGATGACATGGAAATATCTTTTCAAGGAGCCAATGGTGTGAAGACAAGGGGCCAAAAAAAATGCCAACTCATCAAGGATGTGGAAATTACCATTTTACCCCTAGTGTGTTCATAAATAGGAAAGGATGACAATTGAAAGAGTATGTAATTTTAGGAGTAGAAGTAAAATGTAATTTAGGAGTAGGAGTAGTGTAGGTATATTTTTATTATTTTCCCGTTTGTTTTACTATGCATTTCATGTTCTTCATTAGCCTTTGTTAAATTTCAGTTTCAATGGATAATCACTTTCATTTTCATGTTTTCAGTTTGGTAAGCTTAGTTCTTTGATTTTTTTTAGCACTTGAGTTCTCAAATTTCTTTTAATCCTCGGTTTAGCCTTCATGTTGGATTTCATATTTTATTTTTCCACTCTCCATTCGGGTTTGTGATGTGCTGAAGCTTGCTCACTGCCGAGCATTGCGTAACAACAGTAGAGGAAGGAGAAGTCGATGATAGTGGCCATCTTCTTCAGCTATTTAACTGTTGCGGTGCAGATTTGGAGAGGCATCAGCTAGCATCTCGAAAGCAAGGCAACAGACCAGGAAACCGAGAGTAGCAAATGCAGCAGCAAGCATCCGAGAGCTCTCCTCTGTTCTCCTCTGTTTTATGTTTCCATTACTAGCATTGCTGATTGCATATGGACGGGTGTAGCACCTGAGCAGCAGAGGTCATGGACATGCAGCAGGCTGGAGCATAGAGCAGTGTATCAGTTGCAAAACCGAGAGTACTGAAAGAGTAGGACATGTGCAAGAGCGAGTTTGGACAGAAGATGGAAGCAGCAGGCCTTGACAGTTGCTGAAGTGGTTGGTAGTTCATGGGAGCAGGAAAAGAGCAGTAAGTGCTGCCAGAAGCATGGGCAGAGAAGGAAGCAGGGAATGGAAACCGAGCAGGGTTGGTGAGAGTCAGAACCGAGAGCAAGTAAAGTGGACACGCCTGGACAGACCGAGGACATCACCAGCAGGAGATGGCAGAATCGAGCAACCCGTGAGTACCTGGAACCCGTGAGCACCTGGGACCTGAGACCTAGCAGTAGGACACGGCAGGACACAGTAGAATCGAAACATGTCTGGAGTAGTATCTGGTTAATACCGAGAAGGAGAATGCAGCAGCACATCTTGCCAAAGCCGTGAAAGCCTAGATTGAAACATAATTTGGAAGACACATGAATAGTATTTGGAGGGATAATTATATGGTTTAAATTGGTTAAGGCTGGCTTTGTTTGGCTTGTTCATTTTAGTAATTAATTCATTTTCATGCATTGTTAATTTAGTTTAATGTCAATTTAATTTGTTAGCTTAGTTTAGAGTCTTTAATTAAATTGCATGTTAGTATTCTTGCATAATAGTATAAAACTTATTTTTAATTAGGATGATAGTTAAGTAAGTGTTAATTTAGAATTAGATTATGGGTAAATTTATTTCATTAAATCTTAAGTTAGTTTAAATTGCATTTTGATTTAGTAGTCTTATTGCATTTTAGGTTTGTTAATTTTAGTTTAATTAATCTTGCTTTGTTATTTTCATAATTGCATTTTATTTTAATTGCGTTAATTAGCTTTAACTGTTTTAATTTCTTTTGTAGGTTTTTTATTTTAATTGCGTGGAGCACTGTAAGTAATTTTGCTCAGTTTTAATTTCTTCATTTTATAGCTTTTATTATATTATTGGTTTCAGTACTTTTAATTCTAGCTATGTAGATCACCCACCTTAATTTTATAATTTGCTAGAATATACTTAGGGTAAGATTAACCGATAGTTAATTAGGCTAGTCAACTTCTCTGAGGGATGATAACTCGTGACTCAAAATCCCATTATTACTTGTACGACCCGTGCACTTGTGGACATATACCTTTTGGGCGTGTCAGATATGGATATTACGACTGTGGTGGTACATGAACCGGTGGAGCTTGAAAACTAGGGGGTCCTACAAGTCTAGAGCTGGAAGTTTGCCCTTGGTTTTAGCTCCAGGAGATGTTAGGATGGTTCCTCCACCCTGGGTTGTAGGTGTTTGACAAAGGGTTGTTCTGTTGCTTCTGAAGTGGAGCAACATACTGAACTGATTCTAGGTTAAGTGGACACCTATCCACAGAGTGTGTACCACTACACAGATCGCATGAAGGGAAAAGACTTTGGACAGAATAAATCAGATTAGAACTGGTAGAAGGATTATGCTGGGTACTGAACGACTCTACCTTCTTCGTAAGATTAGCGATTTGAGAGGTCAAGGTAGACAGTGTGTCGAGCTCATAAATACCATCCAACTTCTTTGGCAATTGCCTCTCCGAGGACCATAAATAGTTGATAGCCGCCATCTTATCTAAAAGCTCGTAAGCTTCCTCCTCTGTTTTGCACATCAGGGCTCCACCCGCAGCAGCATCAACAATGGTCATATTTTGGCTTGTAAGTCTGTTGTAGAAGGTCTGGACTTACAACCACAAAGGTAGGCCATGGTGAGGGCACTTCCTAAGAAGCTCCTTATATCGTTCCCATGCTTCGTAAAGAGATTCAGAGTCGTACTGGGCAAAGGAAGATATATTACTACGGAGTTGGGCCATTTTAGAGGGAGGGAAAAACTTATTTAGAAATTGATGGGCTAACTCGTCCCATGTAGAAATGGATCCCGGAGGCAGGGAGGTTAACCAGTGTCTCCCCCTATCCCTAAGTGAGAAAGGGAATAATCTAAGCCTAAGAGCATCATCAGATAATCCATTGTTCTTGAATGTGTTGCACAAGTCCAAGAATTGCCTGAAGTGAGCATGTAGGTCATCATGCGGAAGCCCACTAAACTGTAAAGAGGTCTGGATCATCTGAAGGATTGCAGGCTTAATTTTGAAGTTGTTTGCAGGGACAGTTGGGGGCCTAATGCCGGAATAATATCCTCCAATCGTTGGCATTGCTTAATCTCCAATGGTCCTAATTTCCCTATTTTTTGCCATGGTGAATTGCAGCGGAGCTAATAATTTCCTAGAGTCCTTTCAAATTTTTCTAAAAGTGCGTTCAATTTTAGGATCTAGAGGAAAGCAATCAAAACTTCTGGCTCTACGCATGCAATCATCGAAGGTCCTTAGAATTTTTTTAAAATTTTTAAATTTTTAAATTTTTAAATTTTTTATTTTAATTTTTTTTCAATTAACTAATCTAGATTAAATATTTACAACCTAAATATTTACAAGCTAGAATTACACCTAAGCATAATTTCACCGATATTAACTAATGGCTAATTAAGACTTCCCCGACAACGATGCCAAAACTTGACACGCCCTTAAGGTAATGTCCGCAAGTGCACGGGTCGTACAAGTAATAATGGGATTTGAGTCCCGAGTTATCGTCCCACGGAGAAGTTGACTAGCCTAATTAACTACCGGTTAATCTTACCCTAATTAAAACCAAGTTTTATACTACTATGCAAGAATACTAACATGCAATTTAATTAAAGACTCTAAACTAAGCTTAACAAATTAAATTAAAATTAAACTTATACTAACAATGCATGAAAATGACTTAATTAACTAAAATGAACTAGTCAAACAAAGCCTTAACAACTCTTAAATCATCCAAATCCCTCCATTCACTGTTCATATCTTCAATTTCCATATTTTCATTTCCAAGTATGGTCTCGGGTTGGTTGTTTAGGCGTGTCCACTGCTGCAGTAACTTTCACCAACTCTGCTGCATCCAGTCTATCCATGGCTCTCAGTTTCTTACATTTCTTCTCCTCTACCCATGCTTCGGGCTACCAGACATGCTCTACACGTCTCCAACTGCTTCGTTTTCATTCATCAGCTTCATTTTCTGCCATGCCGCTACTTGCTTTTGCTGCCCAAGCGTTGTCTTGCCCACTGCTGCACGTCCTCAGCTCTCGGTTTTGCAAGTGATGTTTGCTGTAGGTGTTGCTGTCCTGGTGATTGAAGAAAAGTGAGATGCAGCAGCTGGAGCTAAATCACCCAGCACGGTACCATCTAATTATGTATCAAATATCCCGGTGTCAGTTCCTGCTACCAGCTTCTGCGCTGTTCTTCTGCAATGGCTTCATCTCGCAACTAGCCTGTCCTCTGCCCAGCTAACGTCTATTGTAGCATGCTCATTCCTCGCATGCCTAACTTCACCTCAGCGACCTTGTAGCAAGGTAACAAAAACCAGTTAACACAATATTTACAGATACAGTAACCATATACCGAAACATAGCAGAACAGAGGGTGATTATGGATACTGTTCAATGCTCCCACGGGCACCATCATTTGCTCCTCACTACATGGCAATGAGTCTACCCAACGTAAAACTGCAAATGAATCAAGTGATAGTAACCAAAAACTGTCGAGGTGACTATGCAGCAATTAAAATTAAAGAGGTAAGAAAATACATGAACTATTAATATGGATACTAATGATTAAATGCAAGTAAGAATCAAATCATGGATTGCATGCAACTAAAAATGAAGTAAGGAAAAGGAAGAAAAAAAAATGCAAAGCTGAACATAAACTTAACGCCGAAAGGACATAAAGTTAACAACTACAACACCACCCGTAGGCTCCTTCCATTGACAGGGAACTCAACTCTCTCGGTTTGCTTCATACTCTTCTCTAACCATGTTCCACTTTGCTCTTGATGTGGATAATTACTCAGCATCAATCCACCTCTAGGCAACAGAATCACAAGGTAGAAGAACGAATGAACCATTCATGTCACCTGAATACACCAAAGAGGTTCAAACCGATAGCTAACTAGGGGAAATGGCTATGTAAAATAAAACTTGAAAAAACAAAGAGTTGATTTAACAAAACCGAGAAGCTTGGAATGATAAATTGATTGATGAAAATGAATTATCCAAGACTAGAAAAATCAAGAACATAAAAATGAAATGAACATTAAAAGTAAATTGTAGCTAACGGAAATTGCAAAGTAAAACAAATGGGAAAGTGAAAAAAAAAAAACTAGAAAGGAAAATAACTCTAAAAACTACTCTACCTACACTACTCCTACTCCTAAATTACCTTACTTCTACTCCTAAATTTACATTACATTATACTTCTCCTACTCCTAAATTACATGCTCTTTCAATTGCCATCCTTTCCTATTTATAAACACAATAGGGGTAAAATTGTAATTTTCCTATCCTAGATGAGTTGGCTTTTTTTTGGCCACTTGTCTTCACACCATTGGCTCCTTGAAAAGATATTTCCAGGTCATCAGTCTTCTTGTCCAATTGGATGTGCTAGGTGGCATGACTCATGTTGTCCTCGTGGCTCAATCTCGATTTTAGCCCAATTCCGATCCATTTTCTACCGAAATATTCAAAATTCATCCGGATTTAATTTATCTGCAAACATGAGAATTTTAATTAAATAAAGGAGATAATTAACAAAATAAATGGGTGATTTAAATAATTAGTTAGGAAATTAAGCCCAAATAATTCTAAAAATATAGAATTATCAGTGAAAAATGGGCTTAAGGCCCATTATGGTGCAATCAGGCCCATTATGGGTAAACGGGCTCAATGATTTAAATTAAGCCCAGAAAATTATGAAATACAATTAATTGTATTGTATTTGACCTGATGAATATGTATCTGCAGTTTCGGAGATTGGATTTGGAGCAAATCGACTGCGTGACAAGACATCAGTGGAAAGGTCAGACTGTACAGAAAATGAGGTAAGGGAATTGTGTGAGTAGCTAAAGTTAGCTACGCATATTTTAATAGCTTTTCTGTACACTGATTATGTATATATACCCTGATTATGTATAAAGGTCCTAAAAATGGTTTAAAGATTTTAATGACTCGGAAGAGGTAAAAGTCTATTTTACCCCTATTGAGGGAAGTTCACCTAAGGATGGTGAAAGCATGACATGCACAAAATGCATGATTTATGAAATTTTTTGAATTAAGGATTTTTATTGGTTTTTAAACAAAGTAAATTGATAGATTGACCAATAATTGTATAAGTTTCCCAAAATAACACTACGTAAGTGTTATTGGTATTTAAATGAATTTTTTTGGAAAACGGGCCCACTATCAAGTTTATGTGGAAACAGATAGTGCTGGCACTTAGCTCGCACTATATTTGCATTTGTGAGTGTGCATAAATGTGCTAGAGCGGTTGCTCGCACTGATTTTTATTCTTATGAAATGCATGAGAAGTGCTGGAGCCTAGCTCGCACTCTGTTTGGACATGTTTTGACTTGTTTTGACCTGATATGCATAAAAAGGTGTTGGAGCGATTGCTCGTACTAGTTTTATGATTTGATATGCAAAAAAAGGTGTTGGAGCTTAGCTCGCATCCAGTTTTGATATTAAATTGCATAAAGTCGTACAAGAGCCTTGCTCGTACGACATTTAATCGATTTAATTGCATAAAGCCGTGTTGGAGTGCAACTCACACGAGATTTGATTTATTTATGCATAAAACCGTGCTGGAGTGTAACTCGCATGAGATTTGATTTATTGATGCATAACACCGTGCTGGAGCTTGCTCGCACGAAGTTTTACATGGATTTATAACTCATTTTAAAGTCATACTAGAGTGTTACTCGTACGTAAATTTTACTGATTTTTATGAAACCGTGCTAGAGCTTTGCTTGCACGAGATTTTTTGATATCATGAATATGCATGGAGTCGTTCTAGAGCTTCGCTCGAACAAGGATTTATATTACATGCATATAGTCGTGTTGGAGCCTCCCCTAGATTGTGTCACAGTAAGATGATATGCTCACACGTGCATACTGAGACAGAGATGATATGGGTGGATAAGACCTATTATAGGCACCCCTAACTGAGTTTGGGTTCACGGAGTACGTTGTACTGTGTATGTCACGCGGAGTACGCTGTACCGTGGGGATTGTTGGAGTGGAGTGGCATTAGCCACAAGGCAGCAATCCTTGCCCTCGCAATCCTGGTGTTATGTTGTTCTAGCGGGTAAGACGACCCACCTCCCGTTTCAGGTGTGATACCCTGTACACTAGATACCATGTTGCCAGAGATCCCTAGGATATGGTCATAGTCCTCGATGTTACTGATATAATCAACTGTTTGTCTCACATGATATAACTTGTGGTCTCGATAGACCAAGGTAGACCCGAGGGAGGGGTCAAACCCCCAATTTTATGATTTTCTACTATGCTCATATATGGGATTAGAGGATTTTAAGTTATGTGACCGTAAAAGAAGGGGGTTTTATAACCAAAGTTTTATAATGAATTTAAATGAATTGTTTTATGAGATAATTGACCCAGATGGGTTAGTTTATACTGCAATTTTAATGAAATGATTTAAATGTAGTAGCATGATGATGTTTTCCATGCTTTCATTTCAAATTCATGATTTGTCTTACATGACATGAAAGAATGCATGATCTTGATTTACTTCATACTAATTATAATTTAAGGATGTCACATAAAATGCCATTGATGCATAAGCAGTATGATTTATATATGCACAAACAGTTTTATAAACAAAGTCATTGATGAAATACATGATTTTGTGCTTGAGATTTTAATGAAAAGAAATGGACTTTAAAGGTATGGCTTTATGAGCATGTAGATAGTGGAGCTATCTACTTACTTGCGTAATTGCCTTACTGAGCGTGTGGTTTGCTCACCCCCTTATTTTCCCATCTTTTCAGAGCACTCGCAATAGTTAGTGAGCGACTGAAGACTTGCATTCTTGGTATCTGCTGCTTCCCATCGAGAGATAGGTATACACATTTGTATAGTTTTGTATCTAAATATGTAATGCACAGTACTATAAATGGATATGATGTCGGGGATGTAGAGTTATAAATACCATGGTGTATGTGTTTAATTAAAGTCAAAAGATGGTAAACTCTGATATGTGAATGTGATTATGGAAATGGAATGGTAAATAGGTGAGAGGTGACTAACACCGAATCATAGCCCAACTGTGTTGTAGGATGATCACGATGAGAGAAAGGTAAGAATTAAATAATAAATGAAAGAGCAAAAAATTTACTCTGATTTTTAGGTAATTTGGGTCGTGACAGGTTTAATGGTATCAGAGCTGAGTTGGCCTGATATGAGTCAGTGTTAGTGGTTAAGGAAGTTTACATCCCCATGTACTGTGCATTGTTTAGATAAAATTGTGTATATTGAGATGGAAGTGCAGCTAAGAATTTGGTTGCAAATGCAAGAATATAGACTCATTAAGTGATAGCCTCTCTGGTAGAGAGGCGAGTACACGTGCTCGAGGTCGTAGAGGTAGGCCTGAGAGTCGTACTGAGTCGCCACATGAGACTCAAGATGAGACTAAAGTGGAGACTGATGTTGAGCATGCCCCACAGAGTCTGACAGAGAGATCGGATAGTATAAAGACGCGCTTCGCGAGGTTGGAACGGAGTGTGGAGAATATTTTGTGAGCTAATTGCTCAGGGTATGCTTGAGATTTGAGGGCGAGTCGGAGCATGGGTGGAAATCCATTCGACCCATCTTAAGAGTTAGACATCCATAATGGACATGGAAAGTAATTCTAGATGTATTTCGATGACAGAATATCCCGGACACTGTTTAAGGGAAATTACATATAAAATTCTTTACTCTGACCTAGAGGAACATGTTGATTGATGAGTATGAATCTCACTTCATATTCCTAGGCAGATATGACTCCGACACTATGATCAGTGAGAGTCGAGATGTCTGAAAGTTAATGGAATGGCTTAAATCGTTAATTAGAGTCTGATTGGCCATTAGATATCACTACCTATGCCGAGGCAGTGCGCAGATTTCAGTTGTGTGAATAAGATCATGAGTTGCACGCCTCTGAGATTGGGAAAGGTAGGAAGGATCGAAATTGAGACAAAAAGAAAATAGAGAATGACAAAGATGTCAGAACGAGAAAAAAGTAGTTTAGTAAAAGCTTAGAGCTGTTGAGTCACGGGGTAAGATGATTGGTAAGGCCCCAGTGTATCCAAATACAGTACTTTTGAGGGGTATTGTAATTGGAGGACCCCGACCTACTCCGTAGCAGTGTGAGCAGTGTAACAGTGTGAGCAGTGTAGCAGTGTAAGCAGCGTGAACAGTGTAGGATGTGGTAGTTACCACGAAAATAAGATATTGGACGAGGGCGAGTGTATACCTTGGACCAGGACGCTACTGATGTCTCATCTGATGTGGTGGAAGATACCACACTGGTTAAGAATAATGAAGTAATTATTTTAATTGATCCTTATATATTCATACGCCTTCAGTTGCTTATAAGCTAGGGAAAGATGTGAAGCCTGTACCCTTAGGCAAGATGATGATGGTTAGATGATTATCACTAACTAAATATGGGTATAGAGATTGTAAGTTGAAAATAGGGGTGAAAACATCACTGAAAAGCGTATTGTAAGTTTTAACAAGTAATGAAAGAGTTTGTTATAAGTGATATATGAAAGGAAATAAGCTTGGAGATGTGATAGATCCTGAACACGAGATATATTGGGATAAGAGGAGGATATATCCATAACCGGTCTATGTGATCAAGTCTGAGGGTTAATAAAGGTATTTCAAAATACTTCCCCGCGTGAAGATTTGACAGCGTCTAGAAGCGCACACATAGCCTATAAATTGAAATCGACAATCGTAAAATATATACATTTAAAATTTGGGTACCTTTACTGGTATGATAAAGAAATATAGAATTCGATTAGTCATGAAGGTTTAAAAATTTAAAATTTTATAAAAACCGTTAATATACGAAAAAGAAAATGACGTGGGTTAGTATCTTGAACGGAAGCGATTTCGAAATGACATTATACGTTTATGCGTACATAGGTCAAGGATATGGAAAATTGAAATATTCAGTGGAACTCAACTACGATGAGGTATTTAAACCTTACCTGGACAGATTGGTTATCATCTTTAGCGATGATATTATGATGTATTCGAAGTCCAGGGAAGAGCATGGGTAGCAATAGGAAACTGTCTTATAGACAGGTGTTGTGAGTTTCTTGAAATGGGCTGCTCAGTTGACATATCTCATTCGGGAAAAGATTGTATACGAGTAGGATGATAAGTATGAAAATAGCTTCCGTAAGTTTTGGTATATTGAAAGAATAAACTGACCACCGTAATTATTCTCACCATGACTAACAGCTCAAGAGGTTTCTCAGTGTATATGGATACCTCAAAATAAGGATTGGGCTGTGTATTGATGTAAAATGGGAAAATAGTCGCTTATGGATCCAGATAGTTCAAGGACCATGACAGAAACTATCCGACCCATGATTAGAGTTGGCAGTCATAGCGTTTACACTGAAAGTATGGCACCAGCACTTATACGGTGAGACATTTCGGGTATGCACTGATCATAAAAGCCCCGAGTATCTGTTTTCATAGAAAGAGTAGAATATGAGATAACCAAAAGGGTTAGAGCTTCTAAGGATTATGACTGTGGAAAATTGTACCACCCAGGAAAGGCTAATGTAATGGTTGATGCCTTGAACAGAAAGATCCTCGGGATGGTATCACATATGATGGTCAGGGAGCGTGAGCTGCTAGAGCAGTTGTGAGCCTCAGTAGTGATGTGATCCCTTCTGATGATGATGGTGATTTTGTGATAGCTAGCCTGAGGTTTGAACCGAATTTGAGTGACCGAATTTGCCAGGCTTAGCATGATGATTGACATGGTGTCGATAGTGTGGGTCAGATTCAGAAGGGTATAGTGAGAGAGTTCACAGTGAGTGATGATGACTTACAGAGGTTCAGACACAGTATAAGTGCTCCCCAGGACCATAGTTGTTGAGAAAGTGCTATTGTCAGAAGCTCACTCTTTGGGATATACAGTGCATTCGGAAAGTAATAAATATATCGAAATCTCTGAAAAGGGTATTGGTGGTCAGATATGAAAACAGACATTGTAGAGAATGTGGAGAAGTGTCTCGTATGTCAGCAGAGTAAGGTAGAGTACTAGAAGTTGCAGGGTTATTGCAGACTCTACCTATATTAACACGGAAAAGAGAATAAGTTACCATGAATTTTATGATGGGTTACAGAGGACCCAGATAAATCATGAGGCTATCTAGGTGATAGTCGATAGACTGATTAAGTCTACCCACCTTCTGGCTATGGAAATCCCCAGATACTCTAAGTGCGTAGGTGGATTTATGTGTACAAAAAGATTGTGGAACAATATGTAGCGTTCCAGAGAGCATGGTATCAGATAGGGATTCCTGCTTCACTTCCCACTTCTGGGAATATTTTTCAGGAAGCTATGGGACTTGACTGAGTGTTAGCACAGCTTTCCGTCCTCAGACAGATGGTCAATCAGAGAGGACTATACAGGTTCTGGAGGATGTTATGAGAGTGTGTGCCATTGATTTTATAAACTCCTGGGATGATCAGTTGTTACGAATCGAATTCGTCAATAATGACAGTTGTCACTTAAGTATCGGGATAAGATTTTATATGAGGCATTGTATGGCCATAGGGAGGTGTTTCCCGACTTGGATAAGAAGAAGTGGGTGACAGATAGAGAATTGTTTCCGAATTGGTAAGAAAAACCTCTGAGGATGTTCAGTTGATTTGTGAGAAAGTAAGAACACCTCAGAGTAGATAGAAAAGCTATGCTGACAAGAGACAGAAAATCTTTGGAATTCATCGAGGGTGAATCAGTATAGAATTTCGTTAGATTAAATCCCTTGAGAGATTGGACAAAGTGGAAGATAAGACCTATAGGTTGGCGTTACCACCTGAATTAGCAGGCATCCACAATGTGTCCCATCTTTTGATGCTTCAGAAATAGTATCCGGATCCAGCTTATGTGATCGGATATGAGTTCCAACAGCTTAGCTCAATGAAAGTATAACATATGAAATCGATTCGGGTATTAGACGGAAGGAGAAAGTATTGAGGTTTAAGATGATCTCCCTAGCTAAGTATGTTGGTAGTATTACACTCCAAAAAAAGTCACTTGAGGATGACAGTATATGATACGATAGATGTACCCGGAGTTATTTATGGACTCATTTGCCTTGGTTCTAATTTGGAGGACCAAATTTCTTAAGTGGAGGAGATTGTAAGACCCGAATTTTATCGTAACTGCAAAAGGGAATGAATAGAAATTTTCAAGTGCATTTAAAAATGCAAAAGGATTGAAATGGTATTCCCGAACACGTTGAAGAGTAAAATGGTTAAAAGACCGAAATTCAATAGTAATCGGAACAAGAAAATTTAATTAAAAATAATGACTTGAGAAATCTTGATCAATAACGAAGAAATAATTAAATTTCGGGTTAAATTGATCAAGATATGAATTTATTGGAATAAATAGAAATTTTCGTATCGAAAAATAATCCCGAAAATAATCGAAAAATATATCGAAAAGTGGAAATAAGACTAATAAATTCATTTACGGATTAAATGAATTAAATATAATTTTTTCAAATATTTTGGTAAAATAATAATATTTTGATCAATTAAAATAATAATAAAAATAAATAATAAATAAATTTTTTAAAAAAGGAAAATCGCGAAAACGCGATTTTTTGAAACAGAAAAACGCAGCCAAACCCAAGGCAGCTCACCGGCGAGCCACCGGCTGGACTGAGGGGTCGGCGAGGGTCGGCCAAGGGAGCTCGTCACCCGTGTCACCACCGACAGACGCGACGCACTCCCCAGCCACCGGAAATCGTGAGAACGACGAGGGGGGGAGAAACCGAAATGAGAAAAGCGAATTGGCAGCCATCGGTGCCGATCTGGCCAACCCCGCCCCCAGCCAAACGTCTCCGAAGCAAAGACAAGCTGATTGGTGGTGGCCACGGCCGGTGAAACTGACTAACGGCGTTGGAAACGACGACAAAGGAAAATGGGTACCGACGCCGAGGAGAGAAGAGCTGGACCGGCCACTTTTCGATGACCTTGAGGAAAACTGAGACCAGATCCATTCATCGGACGACCCCGCGGAGCCACTGGCGACGAAAACCGACAAAGAACCGACCGGCGAGCCACTGAACCGACCGAACCGGACTAAACTGACGGTCTGAATCGGGTTGAACCGGACCGAACCGATTCAGCCAAAAAGAAAAGGAAAAAAAGAAGAAAAAGGGAAAAAGAAAAAGAGGAAAAATTGGGAAAAAATTTCAGTGATGCAATCGAGCGAGGGTAAGTCGGTAAGTGGTCGAAATTGATCGATTTAAATTTTGAAATATTTAATTTGATTAATATCCGACTGGAAATTTACCCAAAAAACTATTTAATTGTGTAGCTCGACAATTGACGTCAAACGAGGACTCGAGTCAGCCTCGATTTACGTATTATCATGGAATCACGGGTAAGTAACCCTTATTTATGACAATTTTGCATCGTTATACGTGATTGATATTTACCGCATAAATTACGGATTTAATTTTTGCATTAAATGAATTAAATTCTGGAAATTTAGATAAATTGTCGTAAATAATTCATTAATCTATCCGAGAATTTAGATCGAGGCTCAATAAATACTGATGGGCCCAATGAGCCCAATAGGCCTTGATAATGAGAATAGTAAGTGAAAAATGGGCTTAAAGCCGATTAAGGCCCATTATGGTGCAATCAGGCCCAATAAGGGTAAACGGGCCCAATGATTTAAATTAAGCCTAAAAAATTATGAAATACAATTGATTGTATTGTATTTGACTTGATGAAAATGTATCTGCAATTTCGGAGATTGGATTTGGAGCAAATCGGACTACGTGACGAGACATCATTGGAAAGGTCAGACTGTACAGAAAATGAGGTAAGGGAATTGTGTGAGTAGCTAGAGGTAGCTACGCGTATTTTAATAGCTTTTTTGTACACTGATTATGTATATATACCCTGATTATGTATAAAGGTCCTAAAAATGGTTTAAAGATTTTAAGGACTCGAAATAGGTAAAAGTCTATTTTACCCCTATTGAGGGAAGTTCACCTAAGGATGGTGAAAGCATGACATGCACGAAATGCAAGATTTACAAAATTTTTTGAATTAAGGATTTTTATTGGTTTTTAAACAAAGTAAATCAGTAGATTGACCAATAATTGTATAAGTTTCCCAAAACAACACTACATAAGTGTTATTGGTATTTAAATGATTTTTTTTGGAAAACGGGCCCACTATCAAGTTTATATGGAAACAGATAGTGCTGGCACTTAGCTCGCATTATATTTGCGTTTGTGAGTGTGCATAAATGTGCTTAAGCAGTTGCTCGCACTGACTTGTGTGACATCATATGTATGAAATGTGCTAGAGCGGTTGCTCGCACTGATTTTTATTCTTGTGAAATGCATGAGAAGTGCTGGAGCCTAGCTCGCACTCTGTTTGGACATGTTTTGGCATGTTTTGACTTGTTTTGACCTGATATGCATAAAAAGGTGCTGGAGCGATTGCTCGCACTAGTTTTATGATTTGATATGCATAAAAAGGTGTTCGAGCTTAGCTCGCATCCAGTTTTGATATTAAATGCATAAAGTCATACTGGAGCCTTGCTCATACGTGATTTAATCGATTTAATTGCATAAAGCCGTGTTGGAGTGTAACTCACATGAGATTTGATTTATTTATGCATAAAGTTGTGCTGGAGTGTAACTCGCATGAGATTTGATTTATTGATGCATAACACCGTGCTGGAGCTTGCTCGCACGAAGTTTTACATGGATTTATAACTCATTTTAAAGTCATACTGGAGTGTTACTCGTACGTGAATTTTACTAATTTTTATGAAACCGTGCTAGAGCTTCGCTCGCACGAGATTTTCTGATATCATGAATATGCATGGAGCAGTGCTAGAGCTTCGCTCGCATAGGGATTTATATTACATGCATATAGCCGTGTTGGAGCCTCCCGTAGACTGTGTGTCACAATGAGATGATATGCTCACACATGCGTACTGAGACAGAGATGATATGGGTGGATAAGACCTATTGCAGGCACCCCTGACTGAGCTTGGGTTTACGAAGTACGTTGTACCATGTATGTCACGCGGAGTACGCTGTACCGTGGGGATTGTTGGAGTGGAGTGGCATTAGCCATGAGGCAGTAAGCCTTGCCCTCACAATCCTAGTGTTATGCTGTTCTGGAGGGTAGGATGACCCACCTCCTGTTTCAGGTGTGATACCCCGCACACTAGGTACCGTGTTACCAGGGATCACTAGGATATAGCCATAGTCCTCGATGTTACTGATATAATCAGCTACTTGTCTCACATGATATAACTTGTGGTCTCGATAGACCAGGGTAGACTCGAGGGAGGGGTCAGGCCCCCGATTTTATGATTTTCTACTATGCTCATATATGTTTTAGAGGATTTTATGATATGTGACCCTGAAAGAAAGGGGTTTTATAACCGAAGTTTTATAATGAATTTAAATGAATTATTTTATGAGATAATTGACCCGGATGGGTTAGTTTATACTGCAGTTTTAATGAAATGATTTAAATACAGTAGCATGATGATATTTTCCATGCTTTCATTTCAAATTCATGATTTGTCTTACATGACATGAAAGAATGCATGATCTTGATTTACTTCATACTAATTATGATTTAAGGATGTCACATAAAATGCCATTGATGCATAAGCAGTATGATTTATATATGCACGAACAGTTTTATAAACTAAGTCATTGATGAAATACATGATTTTGTGCTTGAGATTTTAATCAAAAGAAATGGATTTTAAGGGTATGGCATTATGAGCATGTAGATAGTGGAGCTATCTACTTACTTGCATAATTGCCTTACTGAGCGTCTGGTTTGCTCACCCCCCTTATTTTCCCATCTTTTCAGAGCACTCGCAATAGTTAGTGAGCAACTGAAGACCTGCATTCTGGGTATCTGTTGCTTCCCATCAAGAGATAGGTATACACATTTGTATAGTTTTGTATCTAAATATGTAATGTACAGTACTATAAACGGATATGATGTCGGGGATGTAGAGTTATAAATACCATGGTGTATGTGTTTAATTAAAGTCAAAAGATTGTAAACTCTGATATGTGATGTGATTATAGAAATGGAATGGTAAATAGGTGAGAGGTGACTAACACCGAATCATAGCCCAACTGTGTTGTAGGATGGTCACGATGAGAGAAAGGTAAGAATTAAATAATAAATGAAAAAGCGAAAGTTTTACTCTAATTTTTTGGTAATTTGGGTCGTGACAGCATGATTGGTAGCTAACCAATTCATTCCCAAGATTACATCAATATCATACATATTTAACAGAATCAGGTTGGTTGTCGTACACTTATCTCCTGCCCTCACCTTACAATCTCTATGCATTTGTTCAGCCAATTGGCTAACTCTCATTAGAGTACTTATTAACAAAGTCCTATTTAAGTGTGTGGGTTCTACAAGACCTGTTAACCTAGATGCACATGCATGGGATATAAAAGAATGCGTAGCACCAGAATCAAACAAAGCTATAGCTTCCAAGTTAAAAATCAGGATTGTACCTTTTATCAATTCAGAAGAGGTATCTGCTGATGCCTCGTCTATCGCATACACCCTGCCCTGACCTATAACTCGCTTTCCTTTTTCTTCAGTCATGGCTCTCTTCCTTGCAATAGGTGTAACTGTAAGAACTCTCTCTGGCTCCTTACCCCTTTGTGGAACTACCTTAACAGTCTCTGGACATTCCTTTGCGTAATATCCAAACTTGCCACATCTGAAGCATCGTGTACCCTGAAGATGACAGGGCCTACCACTATGATATTGGCTACATGCTCTGCATTGATATGTAGTTGGTCGGGGTCCACCGATCACTATGCCCCTAGCTGGTGTCTGAGTCGGAGGCATAAAAGGTCTAGCAGCATTTTTTCTAGAACTCATCTGCCTATCTCTGATGTTTACTCATAAATCTCCGACCAAACTTGGCACCTTTGCCATCTCCCATTTTCCTTGGACCCTTGTACTTACCCCAACTAAACTCAGAAATCTGCAGGTCATAATCCTGCTCACATAATTAGGCTCGTCGCACAGCCTCTCTATACGTAGCGACATCAAACGGGGCCAACTTCGCTCGAATCGAAGGCCTCAGTCCATCCACAAATCTGCGGACCCTTATAGCTTCACTCCTAATAGAGTATGAATCATATTGGCCTAGTGAGGTGAATCGTGACTCGTACTCATCCACTATTCGATTCCCTTATGTCAGATTCAAAAATTCCTTCTGTAACCTACGTCGAGTGGTATCTGGGATGTATTGCTCTCTGAAAGTGCCCAAAAACATATCCCACATGATAGCCATACCCTGAGCTCTCAACATAGGCCTGGTGGACTTCCATCAGTGCTCTGCTTCGCCTCTCAGTACAAAGGCCGTAAGCACTACTCTCTCCGTAACCAAACATCTACAGAAGTCAAACAACTTCTCCATCTGACTGATCCAGTCCTCAGCCACTACCGAATCCTTTACCCCGCTAAGAGAAAAAGGCTTGAAATCCATGAAATGCCTCAACCTCTCCATATCGCAGTCATATCCATACCCCAAATCATCATTATCACACTGGTGTGGGGCTACTAGAGGAGGTACTGGTCGAATATGGGGGTCTCGTGGCCTAACCGGTTTAGGTGGTGCCAATGCAACATCCTCAGGTTCAGGTGCAGCTGCTGGGGGATTCCATGCAGCCTGTTCTGCTGCACCAGGTTTACCCTCAAACCTAGCCATAATTTGACCCATCATGGTCATCATTGCGCACATACCTTCCTCTAATTGGGCTATCTAAGGATCAAAAGCTTCTATCTGTTCCTAGGGCTCATGACTAGAGGACGACCTATTGTGCCTCTCAGTCCTGTCATTCCACCTTTGAGCTCTCGAGCTCTCTCCCCTCTTGCAGTGTCTCTTAGGCATAACTCACTATCCTGATAACTTCCTACATTTATAATAAACTTTTTATTTACCACTAGCTCCGTATACACATTTGTATCTAAATATAACACAGTAACTTGGGGATGTATGTTTCTTAGTCCTAAACATCGACTCACATCAGAGTAACCATGCTCTGATACCAAATCTGTCACACCCCACTTTCGGGTGTCCTTTATCCATACTTACGCTACTACGGTTGGGCTGTGAGGTGATGCAATTACTAAAGTTCCAAAAATTTACAGCGAAAATATTTAAAATTTATTTCACACTCCCAAGTGTGTAAATATACAAAATTAATTGTATAATAATATCTTTACATAACATCCCCATACCACTGTTTACATTTTTGATTTGTAACTATGCAATACAATATAATAGATACAAAATACTCATGTGTATACAAATCTTATACCTTTGCAACTAGTGGGAGCTGTCCAACACAAAAAGGGATCCAAAGACCACAGCACCGCCTTACTTGTCAGTATCTGGAGGGGGAAAATAGCGAGGTGAGCAAACCACAGCTCAGTAAGGAAATGAATGCTAGCAGGTAGATTTCATACTACCTACATAGCCCATGCATGTATAAACTAAACCATGTTATCATTATAAATGGAAATGTTATCAAAAAATGCAGTTAAACGTATATTTCTTATTTGGCATTTTCATGTAACACAAATATTCAGTATTTCCACTTAAAACATGTTTCATAAAATAGTGCTCTTATGACACAAGTGTTTAATTCAGAGATTTATCAAATACACAAAATCTCTTTCTTTTCTGAGTTCTCCTCAATCTCTCGAATCTCTAAGACAAGTATGGAATTTTCGACAATCAACTATCCACGACATATGGCCATAGTCAGTGCTCCTAAGCCTCACCGATCAGGTGTGTATAGGGCATCACTTCGCCTGAAGGGGGATGGGTCAATCCTACCCTCCGGCTCATCTCAATCAACCTCATCTCCTCATATACTCACGGTATAAGGTACACCATGTGTCATCTACGTGATACTCGTACTCACGTGCACCCAGCATGGTACATAGTATACCAACGGACAACTACACAGTACTATGTACGACCGTAGACCTAAGTCTATACTCTAACTCCGATGGACTTTTCATCCAGAACCATGTCTTATATACCAGGCGAGCAAATCCGCGTGACACTCAGTCATCGCCAGGCTCCAGCGTAATATTTTCCTCAGTGTGAGCAACTGCTTCTAGCACTGTATTCGTTTCAAACTCAATAAAAACTAGTGCGAGCAAGAGCTCCAGCACTTTTCTCAAAACATGTGCGAGCTTAAATTTCAGCACATTATCGTTATAAAACCGCGTGTGACTCTCGCTCTAGCACAGTAAATCAAACATGCAGACATATGCGAGTAAGACTCCAGCATAGTCAAAACCAATAACATAGGTGTGGGCAAATTCTTCGCACCGAATCACATCTCAAATCTGATAGGTGGCTACTTTCTCTTTTAAAACTCAAAACATGTTTATTTTTGCAGCATGCCTTTCCATGCTAAAATAGGTAAAACTAGCCAACCTATCCTTATCATTTCTCAATCACAAAATCAATATGAAATTGAGAAAACATTGAAATCATGCATATCATGCTATTTCCTTACCCCATCCCATTTCTCAATACATATATATCATCGTACATTTCATACTTCCATATCATTTCATAGAATTGTAGTATCGTACTAATTCTAGCGATATATGTACAAAATTACCGTAAAGTACATACGAACATCTCTATGGCTAACACACAGTCCCTTACCTCGAATCGCGCTCCTATTTCCTTTGTCTTGTATGCTCCGTTCGCGAACCAGGTTAGCCTGTTCCACGTTCTTCTAATCTACACACAAACCATTAAGTCATTTCTTTTCTTTCTCCCAAATATCCTCATTGTCACTTATTCTCCCATTTATACCTTTTAAGCCTTTAAATCATATTTCACTTTTCCATTTGTATCACTTATCTCATTAAACTATCTCTTAAGCTTTCTGTAGATTTCCCTCTTCTTAAATTTCTCTTAACATTACTCACTCATCACTATAAACCATTCTTATCAACATTTTGCATACCATTCAACCCATACAATGTTTAGAATCCTTATTTAAAGCTTGAGGGTTGAAGAGCTTACCCCTTTTTCTTAGCCAAACTTGTGGTGGCCACAACTCTTTCTCTTGGTCACACCAATGTAAGGTTTTTGGGTATGTTGTTCTCCTTGCTCCAAGGAACAACTTTTCATTCTCGAGCTTCTTCCAAAACTGGCTGGAATATAGTGATCCTTAGAGTGAGAAAGCTTAGGTTTTGAGAGAAAATGGCAGGTGATGTTTGGTGGGGGAAGAGTTTTGAGTTTTCATCTCAATCCCGTGCTCTTTTTATAAATGCAGAGACATGAGATCGATCTGGCCCTTGTGGAGATCGATCTTTGCAAGGTTTAGTAGTCCTTTTTACCAAACATAACCACTACAAGATCGATCTTCTTCCATGATGAGATCGATATGTCAAAGGATAATTTTCCTCTTGGAGATCGATATGCCTCTTGTAGGAGATCGATCTGCTCTTTATAGAACCCTTAAGGAGATCGATCTGTCTCAATCAGAGAGTTAAGGAGATCAATCTGCTTGACTTAAAATCAATCTTCTCATTATAGAATGCTTAGCAGATCGATCTGGCTCCATTGGAGATCGATCTGTCCTACTCCATAGCTCAAAATAAGTTCATTTTGGCTCTTTCAGATCGATCTCTCATCCTATGAGATCGATCTGTCATTCATATTTCCATATTTTACTATAATTTTCTGTAGGAACTTCATTTAGAACCTCTTTAATTTGCTGCCATAGTCATTTCCTCATTCATCTACCTTTGAGACTTGAAAATGACTTTCATTCATACTTCATACACTTTAAAACTTGTGTAGAGTCTTTATATAGCCAAATGTATACAATAAATAACTAAATGGGAGTGCATTAGCTCATGCAAATCTTCATTCCCTTTACTACACTACTTATTTTCCATTCCACTTACATTCATCACATGTTTAAGTCCATTTCTTCATATTCACACATAATGTAACTTGTACGTAAAATCACCAACTTCTCATTACAAGTGTGTACATTTAACTTATGGACTTTACATCACATATGCTTCACATTGCTAGTACATCATCATAATTATGAATTCATTTACATTTGTACAAGGCTAAACCTATACGGGGTCTCACAAATGAGGATGCAAGGGAAAAACAGATCGATCTCTCATTAAGGAGAGATCGATCCCCTCTCACGAAATATCAAGTATCAGTTCAATTAGAACAAGGCAGCTCGATCTCATAACAAGGCAGATCGATCTCCTTAAGCTTTTGTCTAGAAAAAATTGATCTCTCACAAGGAACAGATCAATCTCCAAATGTCTCAGGTTGAAACAGATCGATCTTCCCTTTACTAACAGATCGATCTCCCTTTTACTAGCAGATCGATCTGGTAGTAGTTATGTTAGGTAAAAGGACTACCAAGCCATGCAGAGATCGATCTCTACAAGGGACTAGATCGATCTCATGTCTCTGCATCTATAAAAAGAGCTCGGGATTGGACTAAAAATTAGACTTTCTTTCCTACCAAACTCGCACCTATCCTTTTCTCTCAACGAATCAAGCTTTCTCACTCTAAACATCACTACATTCCAGCCAGATTTGGAAGAAGCTCAAGAAGGGGAAGTTGTTCCTTGAAGTAAGGAGAACATATCCAAAAATCACATATTGGTTTAATCAAAAGGAGGAGAGTAGACTACCACAAGTTTGACCAAGGAAAAACTAAGCTAGGTAAATCCTTCAACCCTCAAGCTTTAAATATGAGTTTCTAGACATTTTGTGGCTTGAATGGTATGTGAAATCTTGATAGAAATGATATAAGAAGGGTGAAAACATCAAGCCTTAAGGAAGGGTAAGAAATAATGATTGTAGTGATGAGTAAGTAATATTAAGAGGGATTTATGAAGAAAAACCCATGGAAAAGTGATGGAAAAGTTAAGAGAAGGTATAATGATATTGGTGGGAGATGTAAATATGTAAAGGAAGTAACTAAATGATAAAATGTGCATACTATGGAAATACTATGGAGAACAACTTGCCCGGATCACAGACAAAGAACGCAAGCGAAGGAGATACAAGCGCGATTCGAGGTAAGAGATTGTATTTTAGTGATAGAGACATTCGTACATATTTTACAGCAATTTTAGTAGTTATGACGCTAGTGATATTATGTTTAGCTATTAAGCCAAGAAGTGATATGAAATTGTGAAATGTATTATGGTATATATTGTGAAAATAGGATGCGATAAGGAAAACAGCATGACATGCATGTTTTTATTGTCTTTATGACTATATGTTGTTATTGTGACTGAGAAATGATGATGGATAGGCTGGCTAGTTTTGTATGTTTAGCATGGAATGACATGCTATGTTAATAAACATGATTTTAGTCTTTAAAAGAGAAAAATAGCCACCTATCAGATTTGAGATGATACAATGCTAGAAGCAGTTGCTTGCACTGAGAGATACCACGTTGGAGCCTTGCGAAAACTCTGTGTCACGCTGATTCTACTCGCCTGGTATATGAGATATGGTTTAGGATGATGAGTCCATCGATGTAGGGTGGATGGATTTGGTCCACGGGTGTACGCTGTACTGTGTAGTTGTCTAGGGAATACTATGTACCGTGCTGTGTGCATGTGATAACGAGTATCACGTAGATGACACATGGAGTACGTTGTACCGTGAGTATATGTGATATGATGAGGAAGATGATGATGGTGATTGAGATGAGCCGAAGGGTAGGACTGACCCATCCCCCTTCAGGGAAGTGATGCCCTGTGCACACTTGATCAGTGAGGCTTGGGATCACTGACTATGGCCATACGTCATGGATATTTCTTTGCGTAAAATTCCTTACCTGTCTCAGAGATAAGAGAAATTGAGAAAATTAGAAAAGAGAGAAATTTGATTAAAAGAAATGATTTGTAAAAAAAAAAAAAAAAGGAAGAGAAATTATGGTTTGATAAATATCTTGATTTGAATGTTTGTGCTGTGATGGCACTACTTTATGACATGTTTTTAAATGAAAATATAGAGCATTGGTTTTTATGAAAATGCCTATAAGAGAAGAATGCTTAAATGCATTTTCCATTGATATTGGGATGTGTAGATAGTACAGTATCTACCTGTTAACATCCTTTTCCTTACTGAGCTGTGGTTTGCTCATCCCACTATTTTCTCCCTCCAGATACTGAGAAGTAGAACATTACGGTGGTCTCCAGATCTGTTTCCTGTTGATCAGCTCCCACCAGTTGCTAAGGTATAAGAATTGTACACACAAAGGCATTTTGTATCTATCGTATTGTATTGCACAATCATACATTAAAAATGAAAATGTAAGAAAATTTATGGGGATGTTATGTAAAGACATCATATTTATACAATTGATTTTGTGTACCTATACACATGTCTAGGAGTGTGAATTAAAGTTTAAAATATTTCCACTATAAATGTATGGAATTAGTAATTACATCAGCTCACAGCCCAACCGTAAGCGGTATATGTATGAATGAGGGGCACTCGGAGTAGGGGTGTGATAGATTTAGTATCAGAGAAAGGTCGGTCTGATGTGAGTCGATGTTTAGGACTAAGAAAATGTACATCCCCAAGTTACTATGCGATATTTAGATACAAATGTGTATATGGAGCTGGTAGTGATCTAAGAGTTTTTTATAAATGTAGGAAAGTCAACAGGCTTGTGAGTTATGACTGAGAGATACCACAAGAGCTAAGAGAGCTCACGAGCTCAGGGCGGAATGATAGGACTGAGAGGCATAGTAGATCATCCTCTAGTCATGAGCCCTATGATTAGATTATGAAACCCTGTATAGGTTAAACCTTGTATATATGTGTAAATGAAATCATAAGTGTGGTGAAGTCTAGATCGATCTGGAAGAGACAAATTACTCTTATTCGAGTAATAGGAATAGTGCAGATTGATCTTCTAAACATTCTGTAAAATGAGGATCGATTCTTAAGGTAAACAGATCAATTTCCTTAGCTCTCGGGTTGAAGCAAGATCGATCTCCTCCCAAGCTAGATCAATCTCATGGAGCTACTGCCTGAAACAGATCGATCTCCTGCCTTCAAATACCGTGAAAAAGAGAGAGATTTTATGAGGGCTAGATCGATCTCCACCCAAGGAAGATCGATCTCATCAAGATGAATCTATAAATAGGAGCAGTTGGATCTGCAGAATTTGTGAACAATCAGCTTCTTTCATCTTTCAATCTAAAAACCTAGATTTTACCCTCTAAATCCAACCATTTTCAAGAAGATTTGAGGGAAGGCTATTAGACACAAAGTTGTTCACATCGAAGAGAAGAACAACTTAGCTTGGAGGCATTTTCCCCATTTGTTGGATTTAAGGAACAATGGGCATTTCCATTTGGAGCAAGGAGAAAATCCAAAGAGGTGAGTTTTTAAAGTACCAACTTAAGTACATTGTCAAGCTATTGATGTTTGGGGTTGATTGGGGTGCTTAGTAATGTTAGGAACTATAAAAAATGCAACAAAATGATATTAATCTAGAAATAGGGTAGTGTGAGAAAGTGAAATGTAGATGATTAGATGATGAATGGGATATCTTAAGGTAATAATAGTGTTGTGGGTATGAGTTTAAGATAGTGTTATGGAATGAATAAAGAGGCTTACCCAGAAAGAGTAAAATGAGTATTTAAGGTATTGGGTAAAAAGGTATAGTTCAATAAGAGTTAAGAACGTCAACTCAAGTGTTTGGATGAATGAATTGTAGCTTCCGAGGATACGCCGAAACAAGTGGAGCTTAAGACTTGGGAAGCTAAGAGGAGGAGAGTCGCACCCCAAGAAAATCGACGTAAGGGAATTGTGTGAACTCTTAGAGATATCTGTGCGTAATTTCGACGTTTAAATGCTTTGCTAGAATGCATGAGATATTAGGAAATGAAATTTAGGTGGTTGAAGGGCAAAAGTTAGGTGTTTGAGAAAAGTGCATGAAAACAAAAGCATGATGCTTTGAAACACTTGTTTTGTTGCTTTTTAGCAAATGATTGGTAGGTTGGCTAACATTTGAAATGATTTGCAAAAGAAATGATTTGATTTGGTTGATAACCATGTTTTGCAAAGAATTGAGCCACCTATATGGACTTTGTGAGAATGAAAGCGTGTTAGAGCTTGACTCGCACGAGATTTGACATGTTTTATACGCATGAGTGCATGGATTTTTATGATGTTGTACGAGAGTGGAACTCGCACAAACTTTATACTAGTTTTGGCATAGTGCTAGAGCATAGCTCGCATTAGATGCCCACTATACTTGATGTCGTGCTAAGAGCTTCGGGTAGATTGGCTTTCGCACCGATTAAATAGGCTCGCACATGCATTTTTGAGATTTTGACATGTTGATAGCCCTGTTAGGAGCTTCGAGTAGACAAGACGTCATACCGATTAAATAGGCTGACACGTGCGTTTTAGAGATGTGGCGTGCTATGATGTGTTGATATGGGTCCATGGAGTACGTTGTACCGTGCATGTAGCATGAAGGACGTTGTACCGTGTTGATATTGTGTTATACCATCTTCGGACGAGATCTGCTATGGACCGACAGGTTGGACTTGACCCACCTCCCGTGTGGAAATAGATAGTGGTGATACCTCGCACAATTGATCCATGTAGCTTGGGATCACAGGATATGGTCATAGTCTTGGAGGAGATTTCCCTTATTATATTGCATATCTCACATGTCTTATTTTATGAATAAATCCATGTTTTTGAAATGCTTTGTGGGTCAGGACAGTCCGAGGGGAAGGGGATGAATCCTGGCCAGTGGTGATTTTATTGAGATGAGAAAGTATGTTAATGGTTTTATAGCGCACTGGTGCATGATGATTAATGCCATGCTTTATTTGTGAAATATGCATGGTGACTTATGTCATGCTTTAAATTTGATTTATGCACTGAACTAAACAGCATGATTTGCTTTACATGCCATTAACACAAGCATGAAATAATGCTTTTGAGATGTGAATGAGAATTGTGTGGTTTTGAGCATGGCATCAGGATCACGTAGATAGTGCAGTATCTACCTGTTCACATGAATACCTTACTAAGCAAGTGGTTTGCTCACCCCTTTTATTTTCCCCCTCTCTACAAAGATTTGAGTATAGATTGAGAGCAACTGGAGGTGTTCCCTTTTGGTATCCGCTGCATCCCATCGCGTAAGGTATACACACTGATGAGATTTTGTATCTAAACTTTCTATAGCACAGTAGCATTTTGTATGTAACTATTGGGCATGTAAAGCAATGTAAACACATGTAAATAGCACTCTGATTTAATTTCACAAGTGTTTACCTATTTTTAAAAATGCAATTAAATTGGTATGGTGGAATGAGATAGACATTGAAACACAGCCCAACTATTGAGGTGAGTAGCTGTTCATGATCGAGGAAGGAAAAATAATAAATAATGCATGAAAACGCAAAAAAAATATGTGTATTTTGGTAAGTTGAGGGTCGTAACAGAAGTTGGTATCGGAGCCGAGTTGGTCTGACGTGTGTCGTGTCTAAAATACTTAATAAGTTGGAAAATTACATCCCCATGTTATTGTGCTTATTTAGATACAATTGTGTGTGTGTCGATGGGTTGATTAAGATATTATTGTGAATTTAGGGAATTGAGCAGTTATGCCTAATACCAGTCATGGTAGAAGGGCGAGAACTCAAGTTAAAGGCCGTAGAGGTAGGCCTGGGGGTCGTGTTGAGCCGAAAACACACGAGGCTCAGGAAGAGATTGAGGTAGAGGCTGATGTTGAGCATGCTCCACAGGGTCCAGAGGAGAGACCCGAAAGTACTGAGGCATGCTTTACGAGGATTGAGCGAAGCATTGAGATGATCTTAGAGTTGGTCACTCAGTCATTACTTGGAGTTGGGGGCAGATAGAGTCCCACTACAGAGGGTGATGCCGAGAAGGCGGCAACTCCAGAGGCACGAGCGTGGCCTACCCAGATGCATCAGATGACAGATACACCTACACCCCCACTTGCACAGGATATGCCTATGCCTGTTGCTACGCCACAGGCCAGTAGAGGTTGGGGTTAAGGTTGTGACTTGGATAGACTGCAGTAGTTCCAGAAGTTTAGACCGTCATCTTTCAGTGGAGTTAAAGACCCTATAGCTTCTGAGGATTGGATTAATTAAATCGAGAAGTTATATGGGTTCTTCGAGTGCACTACTACTGAGATGGTTGCTTTTGCCGCATTCATGCTCAAGGGATCAACAGAACATTGGTGGAAATCCACCCAGCCTATTTTGAGAGCCCGGCATATAGAGATTGGCTGGGATGTGTTTTTGGAGGCTTTTCGGAGACAGTCTGTTCCGGATACTACACAGAGAAAGATGAAGATGACATTTTTAAGACTGACCCAAGGGAGTAGGACGGTGGACGAGTATGTGATGATCTTTATATCCTTGGGCAGATATGATCCCAGCATGATGAGTAATGAGGTCGAAAAGATCCAAAAGTTTGTAGATGGATTGAGACCGACCATCAGGTCCAGATTGGTTCCCTTGGATATACCGACCTATGAGGCAGCTATGCGTAGGCCACAATTATGCGAACAAGACATTGACAGAATCGCCTCAGAGTTCAGGAAAGTTGGTAAAGTGAAGGATAAAGATAAGAAGAGACCGGTGATGGATAGAGGCTTTAGGGGAAGCATGCAGTGGGTGTGATCAGAGGACGAGTGCACGCACTGGACCAAGACATTGTGGATCAGTCTTTGGATGTGGTTAAAGGTTTCATCCAAATATTTAATATAGAAGCATTCGTATTTTTTGATCCTAGTGCCACACAATCTTTTATATCTCCATCCTTTGCACATAAATTGTTAAAGCATGTAAAACCCACACTACTAGATAAGATGTTGATGATATCTACCCCTATGAATGATAGTCAATTAACTGAGCATGTATATAGAAGTTGTAAGATGAGGATAGGAGGTAAAGAAATGGCAGCCAATTTAATTTTATTAAACATGAGTGATTTTGATGTAATCCTATGTATGGATTAGCTGGCAGCAAACCATATTGTTATGGATTGTCGTGCTAGAACCTTGATGTTTTCAGGATTAGACAATATTATTGTAAATTTTGATGAAAATAAATGAAATGACATGATCTTTATAAATGAGAAAAGTATGATTTAAATACATGATATTCAAGAGATGAATTTGTTTATCAATTACATATGTGTATGTGATGATTTGTGTTACTAACGATGGAAAGGATAATGTGAAGGATACATTGCTTATGTGGTTGAGACAGATAAGGCACGTCCGGAGTTGATAGACATCCTAGTGGTCAGGGAATATTCAGATGTCTTTCCAGAGGAATTACTAGGGTTACCTCCAGATAGGAAGATTAAATTTGGTATAGATTTGGCACCTAGTACAAAGCCGATATCCAAGCCACCAAACATAATGGCTCAAGTTGAGTTGGAAGAATTAAGGAAGCAGTTACAAGAGTTGTTGGAGAAGGGGTTCATCAGGCGGAGCGTCTCACCTTGGGGAGCACCGGTTCTGTTTGTAAGGAAGAAGGATGGAAGCCTCCGACTGTGTATAGATTACTGGTTGTTAAATAAGGCCACTATCAAGAATAAATATCCCCTTCCACACATCGATGACTTATTGGATCAGCTTAGGGGAGCACAGGTCTTTTCTAAGATAGATCTGAGATCTAGGTACCATCAATTGAAGATACGGAGTGGAAATGTACCCAAAATAGCTTTTCGCACCCGGTATGGACATTATGAATTTATTGTTATGCCATTCGGGTTGATGAATGCTCCCACAACTTTTATGTCGTTGATTAATGAGGTATTCCACCAGTATTTCGATTGATTTGTAATCGTGTTTATTGATGATATACTGGTGTACTCAAGGTCTAGAGAGGAGCATGAATGGCACCTAAGGATAGTGTTGCAGACCCTCCGAGAGAAGAAGTTGTATGCTAAACTCAATAAGTACAACTTTTAGTTGGAACAAATCTTTTTTCTGGATCATATAGTATCAAAAGATGGAGTGTCAGTGGATCATGGAAGCTATAGTTCAGTGGCAGAGACCCTAGATAGTGATAGAGATCAGAAGTTTCCTGGGTTTAGCTGGATATTATCGAAGGTTTGTGAAGGGATTCTCGAGATTAGCTGCTCCTTTGACACGTCTCACGAGAAAGAATGTTGAATTTGTGTGGGACGATAAGTGTGAGGAAAGTTTTGAGGAGTTGAAGAAGAGGTTATCTACAGCTCTGATACTCACCATTCCTACCAGCTCAGGAGGTTTCTCAGTGTATGCAGATGCTTCACACCAAGGACTAGGCTGTGTGTTGATGCAGGATGGGAAAGTAGTGGCCTATGGATCAAGACAGTTGAAGGATCATGAGAGAAACTACCCAACTCACGATTTAGAGTTGGCGGCCGTAGTGTTTGCATTGAAAATATGGCGCCACTATCTTTATGGTGAGAGATTTTAGGTTTACACATATCATAAGAGCCTTAGGTACATGTTCTCGCAGAAAGAGTTAAACATGAGACAGAGGAGATGGCTTAAGCTTTTAAAGGATTATGATTGTGAGATCTTATACCACCTGGGTAAAGCGAATGTGGTTGCTGATGCATTTAGTAGAAAGCATCTCAGGTTGGTGTCATTCATGATGGTCAGGGAGCACGAACTGTTGGAATAGTTCATGAACCTCAGTTTGGATATGACCCCGCCTGACGCTGACAGTAGATTTATGATAGCTAGCCTGCAGTTGGAACCGGATCTGGTAGATTGAATCCGTCAGGCTTTACGGAGTGATCAACAGTGCAGTGATATTGTTGGACAGATACAGATGGGTATAGAGACAGACTTTGAATTGAGTTCAGCTGGCTTGTTGAGGTTCCGAGGTAGGATATGTGCTCCTAATGATCTAGAGGTCAGGAAGTTAATCTTGACAGAGTCTCACTCATCGAGGTATACGATACATTCAGGGAGTACAAAGATGTATCAAAACCTGAGAAAAGTTTATTGGTGGTCGGGGATGAAGAAACACATTACTGTATATGTTGCTAAGTGTCTCGTTTGTCAGTAGGTGAAGGTAGAGCATCAAAAGCATGCAGGGTTATTACAGCCTCTACTGATACCGACTTGGAAGTGGGAGCATGTCACCATAGATTTTGTGATGGGATTGTCGAGGACCCACAGAGGTCATGATGCCATATGGGTGATTGTGGATCAGTTGACGAAATCAGCCCATTTTCCAGCTATGAGAGCTACCGATACTCTGAGCCAGTTAGAGAACTTGTATGTGCGCGAGATAGTGAGGCTACATGACATTCCAGTGAGCGTTGTTTCTGATAGGGATGCCCGCTTCACTTCCCATTTCTTGGAACACTTTCAGGAAGCGATAGGGACCCAGTTGAGTTTTAGCATCGCGTTTCATCCTCAGACATATATTCAGTCAGAGAGGACTATACAGACCCTAGAGGATATGTTGAGAGCGTGTACATTGGATTTTGGAGGCTTCTAGGATAAACATTTACCACTCGCAGAGTTCGCTTATAATAATAGTTTTCATGCGAGTATCAGGATGGCACCATATGAGGCATTGTATGGGCGTAGATGTCGTTCCCCTATTAGATGGGAAGAGGTTGGTGACAGATAGATCTTTGCTCCGGACTTGGTTAGACAAGCCTCTGAGGATGTCCAGTTGATTTGTGAGAGGTTACAGACAGCATAGAGCAGACAAAAGAGTTATGCTGACAGCAAACAGAAGTGCCTCTTCATAGGTCGGTATATCCAAGGGAACCAATTTGGACCTGATGGTTGGTCTTAGTCTATCCACAAACTTTTGGATCTTCTTGACCTCATTACCCATCGTATTAGGATCATATATGCCCAGAGATATGAAGGTCGTCTCATACTCATCCATCGTCCTACTCCCTTGGGTCAGTCTCAAAAATGCAATCTTCATCTTCTGCTATGCGATATCCGGAACATACCATCTCTGAAAAGCCTACAAAAATACATCCCAGTTGATCTCTGTATGTCGAGCTCTCAAAATAGGCCTGGTGGACTTCCACCAATGTTCAGCTGATCCCTTCAGAATGAATGCCGCAAATGCTACCATCTCGATAGTAGTGCACTCAAATAACCTATATAACTTCTTAATTTCATTTATCCAATCCTCTGCAGCTACGGGTCCTTAACTCCACTAAAAAATGGAGGTTCAAACTTCTGGAACTATCGCAGTCTATCCAAATCACAACTGTAACCCTAGCCTCTACTGCCCTATAGTGCAGCAACAGGTGTAGGCATATCCTATGCGGGTGGGGGGTGTAGGTGTATCTGTCGTCTGAGGTCTCTGGGCTAGTCGTGCCCATGCCTCAGGAGCTGCCGCCTGCTCGGCATCACAATGTGTAGTGGGACTTTGTCTACCCCCAACTCCAAGCAACGATTGAGTGACCAACTATAAGATCATCTCTATCCTCCGTTCAATCATCGCGAAGCGTGCCTCAGTATTCTCAAGACTCTCTTCTGGACCCGGTGGAGCATGCTCAACCTCAGCCTCCACCTCAATCTCAACCTGAGTCTCGTGTGTTTTTGGCTCAACACTACCCCCAGGCCTACCTCCACAACCTTGAGCTTGCGCTCTCGTCCCTCTACCGCAACTGATGTTAGGCATAATGCTCAATTCCCTACATACACATCAATTTCCTAGTCAACTCATCGACACACACATAATTTCTATCTAAACAAGCACAGTAATATGGGGATGTAATTTTCCAACTTATTAAGTATTTTAGACACCGACACACACAGACCAACTCAACTCTGATACCAACTTCTGTCACGACCCTCAACTTACTAAAAATCATCCTAAATTTTTTTCTTTTTAGGCATTATTTATTATTCATCCTTACCTCACCTCGATCGTGATCAGCTACACTCTCAACAAGTGGGTTGCGTGTCAATGTCAACCTCATCCAACTATAACAATTTAATTTGCATTATAATTTAGAAGTAAACATTTGCATAAATAAATCAGAGTTGTTTACAAGTGTTTACATTGCTTCACATCCCCAATGATTACATTCAAAATGCTACTGTGCTGTGGAAAGTTTAGATACAAAATTACATCAGTGTGTATACCTTAAGCGATAGGATGCAGCAGATACCAAAAGGGAAACCTCCAGTCACCTTCAGTCTATACTCAATGCTCTATAGAGAGGGGAAAATAAGGGGGTGAGTAAACAACACGCTCAGTAAAGCAATCATGCGAATAGGTAGATACTGCACTATCTACGTGATCGTGATGCCATACTGAAAACCATACAATTTCTCATCACACCTCAAAAGCATTAGTTCATGCTTGTGTTAATGGCATGTAAAGAAAATCATGCTATTTAAACTCAGTGCACAAATCAAATTCAAGTCATGGAATAACCATCATGCATATTTCACAAATAAGGCATAAAAAACCATCATGCGTAAGTGCACTTTAAAGCCAATAATCGTACTTTCTCAAGCAAATCATGCTATTTAGTACAGTGCACAAATCAAGTTCAAAGCATGAAAAATCATCATGCATACGTGCACTTTAAAGCCATTATCATGCTTTCTCATCTCAATAAAAACAACACTTGTCAGGACTCAGCCCCTTCCTCGGATTGTCCTGTCCCACAAAAATTTCAAACATGGATTTATTCATAAAACAATACATGTAAGATAGGCAATATAATAAGGGAAATCTCCTCTAGGACTATGGTCATATCCTATGATCCCAGTCTACACGGATCAGGTGTGCGAGGTATCACCACTTTCTGCTTTCGCACGGGAGGTGGGTCACGTCCAACTCGTCGGTCCATAGCAGAACTAAACATCGTCCGAAGATGGCATATCACAATCTAAACATGGCACAACGTACTTCATGCTACCTGCACGGTACAGCGTACTTCGTGGACCCATATCAACACATCATATAACGTGATATCTCAAAATACACATGCAAGCCTATTTAATCGATGGGACACCCAGTCTACCCGAAGCTCCTAGCACGACTGTCAATCATGTCATAAAACCACGTGCGAGTAATCTCAAGCACGACAACAAGTATAATGGACATCTAATGCGAGTTATGCTCCAGCACTATGTCAGAACTAGTAGAATGTCAGTGCGAGCTAAGCTCCAGCACAACATCATCGAAATCCATTTGAAAACAAGTGTGAGCTAAGCTCTAGCACTCATGCATATAAAACACATTAAATCTCATAATAGCCATACTCTAGCACGCTCTCATTCTCACAAAATCCATGTAGGTGGCCCATTTCTTGGCAAAGCATGGTTTTAAACCAAATCAAATCATTTCTTTTGTAAATCATTTCAAATGTTAGCCAACCTACCCATCACTTGCTAAAAAATAATAAAACAAGATTTGCAAAGCATCATGCTTTTGTTTTCATGCACATTTCAACCAAACCCAACTCTTGCCCTTCAAACACCCATTTCATTTCCTATTTCCACATGCATTCTAGAAAACATAATGCACCCAAATTGCGCATAGATATCTCTAAGAGTCAACACAATTCCCTTACCTCGATTTACTCGGGGTGCGACTCTCTTCCTCTTAGCTTCTCACGTTTTTGGCTCAACTCACTCCGGTGTATCCTCGAGAGCTGCAATTCATTCATCAATCACTTGAGTTAATGTTGCTAACTCTCATTTAACTATGCATTTTACCCAATGCCTTAAATACACATTTCACCCTTTTTGGGTATGTCTCACAATACATTCCATAACACCATCTTAAAATCACACTCACAACACCATTATCACCTTAAGATATCGTATTCATCATTAATTCCAATACATTTCACTTTCTCACACTAACCCATTTCTAGGTTATAATAGTTCCATTGTATTCGAGATAGTTTCTACCATTAATAAGCACTCCAATCAACTCCAAAATTAATAACTAAACAAATAAACTTGGATTGGTGCTTTATAAACTCACCTCTTTGGATTTCCTTCTCACTCCAAATGACAATGCTCCTAGCTCCTTAAATCCAACAAATGGGGAAATACCTCCAAGCTATGTTGTTCTTCTCTTTGATGTGAACAACTTTGTATCTAATAGCCTCCCCTCAAATCTTTATGAAAATGGGCGGATTTAGGAGTGAGAAAACTAAGTTTTGGGTTTCAAAATGGAAAGGAAATGGTTTTGTCCGTGAAATGCAGATTTCAACTGCTCCTATTTATAAAATTGCTTAATGAGATCGATCTGTCAAGGGCTTGAAATTGATCTGGTCCTCTTAAAATCTCTCATTTTCATGACATTTAAAGGCATGAGATCAATCTGTCAAAAGCTTGAGATCGATCTGTCTCAGGTAGAGAGTTAAGGAGATCGATCTGGCTAGGGAGGAGATCGATCTGCTCCAACCCGAGAGCTAAGGAAATCGATCTGCTTGCTTTAAGAATCGATCTTCTCATTACAGAATGTTTAGCAGATCGATCGGGCCCCATTGAAGATTGATCTGCCCTATTCCATTGCTTAAATAAGAGCATTTTTTGCTCTTCTAGATCGATCTCTCATCCTATGAGATCAATCTGGCATTCGTATTTTCCAGATTTTGTTGCAGTTTTCTGCAGTAACTCACACTAAACATCCTTAATTTACTGTCATAGTCATTTTTCCATCCAACCACCTTTAAGACTTGAAAATGACATTCATTCATACCTTATACACATTAAAACTTGTGTGCAATCGTTGTATAACCAAAGGTATACAATACATGACTAAATGGAAATACCAAGATTTATGCAACTCATGCACTTCATTCCATTTTACCACACTACTCATTTTTTATTCCACTCACATTCATCACATACAAAAGTCTATTTCTTCATATTCATACATAATGAAACTTGTACGTACATCACAAACTCTTATTACAATTGTGTACTTTGAATTTATGGACTTTACATCACTTATGCTTCACATTACAAATACATCGCCATACTTATGAATTCATAATTACTTGATCCAAAATTATCCATATTATAATTCCATTTACATATATACAAGGTTAAACATATATGAAGTCTCACACCAGTCATGCCCTGCAAACTATCAAAGTGTGTCATTACCTGACTAAACAATATCATCATTGTCTCCGCTCTAATCTTGCAAAGCGGTTCAAAATTTTCGGTTGAACTATAAGGTCCACGATCAATTGAGGATTCACTATATCTCCAAGGCCTATCTCTACGGCCTCGAGAAATGATTCCCTCTCGTCTACTTGTATGGTTGCAATACCTACCAGCCATATCTATTAGTTTTCATTCAATGACTCAATTTCTCAATATAACACAGCTAGATATACTCATTTGTATCTAAACAATGTACAGTAATGTTGGGGGTGAGAACTTTCCTACTTTTCTTTCATTCCAAACATCGACTCATATCATACCAACCTTGCTCTGATACCAACTTTTGTAACGACCCTTTTTACGATACAATATGGTTGGACTACGAGTCGATGTAAGATCAAAACAATACATCTTTAAACCAAGCCAAAGAAAATATTTTTCCATTAATCAAAATAATTATTCTTATGCAAAAATATTCACAATTACATCCCTAAATATACCATCGTTTACATTACTGCACATACAAAAATTTTAGATACAAAATAATGTTTGTCCTAAGTATACCTTTAACGCAGAAGATCACTTTGAGGAGGTATAGCTATGCAAAAGAACCCTACTTACAAAAGCAGTCCCAGCTACTAATGAGGTTCTGTGGGGGAAAAGAATGAGTGAGCTCAACACGCTTAGTAAGAAAAAATATGTGGCAGATAGATAAATACATTATCTACCTATTTGCATAATAGGCTTATTATGTAAAATACATCGGGCACTCCAGTAAATCAGAGTTGGAAATCAATAACAGCTTTGATATCGATAGTATAAACATTGAACTGAAATAAATACAAGTCCTAAAACTTTATACGGTAGAATAAACGATTTCCATATAATAATACAGTTCATACGATCAATTCAGTAAATCAAATAAACAAGACAAGGTAAAACATGCCATAACAATAATTAGTATGACAATTGACCAATGTCGGTGACTCCGAGCATCACTGATCAGGTGTGTTGGGATGTTAATCGCCATGGGAGGGGTTAACTACCCAAACGGCTCACAATACAGTATGTCCGATAACCGATAGCACGGTATATCGTATTCATATGCGTGTTGCACGGTACATCGTACTCTGTAGACCATAGTAACAGTAGTAGTACAGTAACAGTGCAGCATGATTAACCATTGCCTTTGCCTCAAAAACCAATACGAGTGAGACCGTGCTACACACAGTCAGCACGCTCTCAAGCACATTTTATCGGTATTAGTTTATAAGCATTTTATTTTCATTAAATCAATATAAATTCAGTTCGGTACATAAACGATTCAAAAGAGGTTAGGTCATCCTTTTTCGGTTAAAAATCTCAGTGTACAATCTATGGCAATTAAGACTAGGAATATTTCGATTAAAATTAATAATTAAAACTACATTGATATTTATATAAATAAACTAAATAATTTTATATCATAAAGATAGGCCAATTAACTGAGGCTAAAGTTTTTCTATAAATTTGGTGACTATAAAATCGGTCTAGAGTATGCTATAATTCGATAACCATAAAATTGGCCTAGGATTTTATGTCTACGATTTCACAGAAAATACACGTAATTATTTTAGCAGCACACAGAAATTTTCCTTACTATAAAATTTTCCTAGAATTTATATCTACGGTCCAACAGAAAATACGTGTAGATATCACTAACAGCTCACAACAATTTTCCTTACCGTGGTGGCAAACAGTAGTTCTCAATGCCTTAGTATGCGAGTCAGTAAGTCTATTCTGGTTCGTTTGCTTGCTCCAAAGGTTTTAGAAAACCTTAATTAAAGTATAATATAGCTCCCAATTATTCTCCTTCTTCTTTCAAATCTTCATGCCTCAATTTAACAAAGATATCTTTTATTTTCTTCCCAAACAGTACCTCAATTCCCTTTTCTTTTTTTTTTCTTTTTTTTTTCGCCTTCGCGCCTTTTTCTTCTTTCTTTCTTTCACCTGTCCCTGTTCATCATCTTCTTCCTCCTTCACCGAGAGGCCTTACACCTCACTCCACTCCTTTTGCCCTTCATTCTCGGTTTGGATCACTACCTCACCTTCCCCTCTCGATTTCCAGTCGCCTCTTCAAAGAAGAAGGCCCACCTTTACAGCCACGCGACCCCTGTTTTTAGCTTCCACATATAGGTCTCGCTCCAGCTCTTCATTATCTGCTCCATTTTCTTCTCTTCTACAACCTCAACTATTCCAGCTCCTGTGTCCAATATCATTGTACCAATAGTTGCCAAAACACCTCAACTCACTCCCATACCAGAGGCCACTGCGTTCACGCCTCACTGATTTCTTTCTCCCTCAACCTCATTGTTTCTTCTTCTGTTTTCATTCATTGATTCACTCTCTTTTTCTCTTGAAGTTCTTCACTCTTAACCAACCCTTTAAAATAAATCCTCCAGTTTCTCGATTTAAATCCATTTTCACGTTCTCTGTCTTCTTTCTTTACTGTATTTCTCTCCTTCGACTTGTTAGATCACATGTCTCCATTCCTATGCTTTTTTGCCCCTTATCATTCTCTCGGTCCAGTCATTTTCTTATTTCTACAACAAGCCATACTTAAATCTTGCTTTTTCACCACCTAACCAATGCAGGTTTCGATCCACGGTTGCATTTTTTTCTCTGTTCCACTGCTCTGTCTTATTCCACTCTTATTTTCCTTGCTACAATTTCAGACCATCACGCTACCGCTATCCTTTCCTTTCAGTTTTTGTTTCAACCATAGTGTGTTTCATTTCTATCATCTTTAATTTCCTTGTCAGCCAATCACCTGCCTCTTATGATCATTTGTCATTTTGGTTCAGCTCCACTACTATATTCTAATATATATATATATATATGTTTTTTGGTTTGAGCAGTACAGCAGACTGCCAGCACCATTCTACCTAACGTCTCTCATTGCCATAATTCTATAAATCGGCTTTTCTCTTTTCCTTATGCTTATATATACACACATAGATATGTATACATATATCTATGCACTTGGTTAATTTTTCTTTATAGTACATATAAAAATGAACTTATTCTAGTAGTTGTATTTATACTTCATACAGATATTTTCCTAGCTTATTTGTATATAAATTTTATTTCTATTTTCCCATCGATATCCATTCTTAGAGCTTATAAATTTTAATTAAACTAATTCTTCCAAGTCTTACATTAGAATAACATAATTTTAATTCAAATCTTTGACTATTGAAACACATCTTTAATTCCAATAACTAAATTTCTATTCATGGATAAAACCAAGTACATAAGATTTATGGTGTTTACAAATGATCCATACAGGATTAGACAGATATCTACTAAGAACACCAACTACAAAAGCTATGTCTAGTCTAGTGCAAACCTACGCATACATGAGACTCCTAATCGCACTAGAATAAGGTATCTTCTTCATGAATTCTCTCTCTAAATCATTCTTTAGACACTGGCTGTGATTAATTCTGTCACCTTTCACCACAGGCGTGTTTCCAGCTTTACAATCCTGTATATTAAATCTTCTGAGCACACGATCAATGTAAGCTCTTTAAGAAAGTCCTAACAAATTTTGAGATCTGTCTTTGTGAATCTCAATACCAAGAACAAATGAAGCTTTGGATAACAACTATTTAGTCTCATACAACAATCCCACATCGTTACATGCTAGCAAAATGTCATCCACATATAAAATAAGAAATATGTATTTACTCCTACTGATCTTGAAGTGTATGTGTTCATCTACTTTGTTCTCCTCAAAACCCATGGAAGTAACTACCTTATCAAATTTCAAGAACCACTATCGAGATGCTTGCTTAAGGCCATAAATGGATTTCTTATGCCGACACACCAAATGTTCTTTTCATGGCTCCTGAAAACTTTTAAGCTGCTGTATATAAACTTCTTCTTTAAGGTTACCATTCAGGAAGGCTGTTATTACGTCCATTTGATGAAGCTCCAAGTCAAAATGTGCAACCAAAGCCATGATGACTCTAAAGGAATCCTTAGAAAAAATTGGTGAGAAGGTTTCATTATAATCCACACTATCTCTTTGATTAAATCCCTTAGCCACAATCTAGCTTTAAATCTTTCAATGTTACCCTTAAAGTCTTTCTTGGTCTTGTACACCCATTTACAGTCAATCGGCTTACATCCCTTCAGAAGCTCAAAAACTTACCAAACTCTATTATGTGCCATCGAATCTATCTCATCTCTCATTGCATCTAACCACATGTGGGACTGAGGACAACCTATAGCATCATCATAAGTCACAGGATCCACCACGTGCCCAATGTTCTAATCATTTTCCTCAAGGTAAACAAGATAATCATCTGAAACAACATATCTTTTTTGTCTAGTGGATCTTCTTACAGGCACTCCAATTTCAACACCTTGAACTTGAGGAATATGAGCAGGATTCACAGGATTCATACCTTACTCCTCCTAATTGTTAGCTACAACATTAACATTACATGTATCATCACTGTGAGAAGCAAGTAGAGGAATGATAACATGCTCAACAGGCTCATTTTCACCAAAATTCTTAACTGTAACATTATTATCAAGGACATCAAATTCTAAAAATTTGGCCAGTTGTGACTCCACAATTTTAGTTCCACGTGTACGGCAGAAAAATCGATATCCTTTAAAATGTGTTGAATATCCTATGAAATAGCAATGAGTACTCATAGGTTAAGTCTTTCTTTCAGTAAGGTTATAAATTCTAACCTCAACAGGAGAACCCCAAACTCTGAAATGGTTTAAACTAGGTTTCCTGCTAGTCCACAACTCAATGGTGTTTTAGGAACATATTTAGATGAGATTCTGTTTAGGATGTACAAAGAAATTTTAATAGCTTTACTCCAAAGTGACTCAAGAAGTTTAGTCCTACTCATTATGCTTCTCATCATGTCTTTTAGGGTGCGATTCTGCCTTTCGGCCACACCTTTTTGTTCAAGATTACCGGGCATGGTATACTAAGCAATAATACCACATTCCTGCAAGTACTTGGCAAATGGTCCCATATGCTGTCCAATTGTGCCATGTTTGCCATAGTACTCACCACCTCTATCAGACCTAACAATCTTGATGACTTTACCTAATTGTTTCTCAACTTCAGTTTTGAAATTTTTAAATTTCTCAAGTGAATCAGATTTTTCAGCAATTAGGTATATGTAACCATAACGAGAAAAGCCATTAATAAATGTAACAAAATACTTGTTACCATATAAAGTAGAGGTATGAGGTCCACAGATATCAGTGTGAATGATCTCTAGAAGTTTAGAACTACATGCTGCACCAGTCTTTTTGGTTTTAGTCAATTTACCCTTCATACAATCAACATATGTGTCTAAATCACTAAAGTCCAGTGGAAGTAATATCTCATCTTTTATTAATCTATTGACTCTTTCATTTGAGATATACTTAACCTTTTATGCCATAATAAGGAAGATTTTTCTTTAATGAATGACATTTTAGACATTGTGTTTTCAACATTCATGCAACTGTATTCCTTATTAGAAGTCAAACATCATCTACATAGATTATCAACTAATATAAAATTTCCCACAATTTTAGAGTTCAAATATAAATCAACTTTTCCATTTCCAATGCCAAAGTAATAACCTAATTTGTCCAAAACATAAACAGAAATTAAGTTTTGTCTAAACGACGATACATAGGAGACGTTTTCTAAAACAAGCTAAAAACATGACTCTAAGTTTAAACTAACTATTCCTACAAATTTAATTTCTACTTCAGTATTATTTCTAGCTCTAATCCTTGACATTTTTTCACTTGGATTTCATTTTTTTATGAACCCTTGCATCGTAATGGCAACCTGAGTAGTTGCACCAGTATCAAGCCACCACGTATTAGGTAGAGCACTAACAAAACAAGATTCAAAACAAATAAGAGCAAGCGAATTACCTTCTAGATTATTTTGTTTCTCTATATTAGATTTGAGCCTATTACAATCACGTTTCATGTGACCCTTCTTCTTGCAATAGAAACACTTGATATCTTTCTTAATGACAGCATTGGGACCTCCTACCTTCTTGGTCTGATTATTACCATGCCCTTTATGATATTGGACTCTATTAGAAGCATTGGACTTGAAATTCCCAGGTCTCTTAGGAGTTTTGGCAAAGTGTGGTTTGGAATGGATGGTTCACATGGCACTCTCACTTTTTTCTTTCTTGAGTTTTTTTTCTCAGAAACACATTTACAAATAAGATCATTAATGTTCCAAAGTGTCACGACTAATTTTATCCTTTCATTACCGAAAATCACTATAAATTTTTCACGTTTTTCTTTCCTTATCCGGTCGTGAACAAACTCACCATTACACAGTTGGGCTGTGAGTCAATAATAAACATCACTCAACATTCATTCTCAAATAAATCAAAAGAAGTTTCATTCATTGAAAGTTAAGTTATACATGACACGTTTCTAACTTTTATGTCCCCCACATTACATTATAATTTGACTACTGTGCTTTTACATTGTTTAGATACAAAAAGAATCTCTGTGTGTATACCTTTTGGCAATGGAAGCAATGGATGTCCAAAATACAACACTTCAGTCCTCACTGGGCTGCTATATACGCTCTGTAGAGGGGGAAAGTAGAGAGGGACCAGCAACCACACACTCAGTAAGGCAATAATGCAAGCATGGTAGATAACTACTCTATCTACATGCTGATAGTGTTATGCATAAATCATTTATAATAAGAGCATGAGGAAATAAAACTATGCCATATGAATATACATATATCATGTATTGAAAATCATGTAAATAGGCATAAAACATGGAGAACTCAACATGTAAAACCATCTCAAGCTCATTCTCATTAAATCTCATCACAAAAATGGAAATTCATTGAGGAAACATCCTTTTTCAAATCATTCACATCTCATCTTAAATCAAATTATCATTTCTTTAAATCACAAAATTCCTCAAGGATCGACCCCTCCCTCGGGTCTACCCTGGACAAATCATAATCAACACTCATGTATAAAAATCATGTGGTATTATGTAATATCAAATGAGACAGGTCACTATATCTCAATAGACTATGTTGGCCAACTATATCATAAATCATCCCAAACCACACGCATCCAGGTGTGTGGGGTATCATGCTGGTATGAAGGTGGGTTAGTTCTTCGCCAGACTTTCTCATCACATAACCACCACGCGGTACATCGTACTCCATGTGATATACATGGTACAGCGTACTCCGCGGACCCATATCATGATTAGGGGTGCCAGTCGTAGGTCTTATCTACCTCATACCAAGTGTAATTTCCATTGTCTCAAGTGCACGAGGAGCTTTCCGTACCCATGTAAGAGAGCCTCCCCACCTAACAGAGCCTCCCTGCCCACTATGGCATGAGGATGTTATGCTTGAGGGTCTTACCGTAAGAGAGCCTCCCCACCGAATAGAGCTTCCCCGCCCTCTCTAGCTTGAGGATGTTAGACTTGAGGATCTTACCACAAGAGAGCCTCCCCACCGAACAAAGCCTCCCCGCCTTCTCTAGCTTGAGGATATTAGGCTTGAGGATCTTACTAGCTTCCACGGCATCATATGTACCACAGTGTGAAAACCCGTGCAAGCTAAGCTCTAGCACAATACATGATCATAGACAATTCACCTAGTACGAGTAATGCTCTAATACAACATTTATGCATCAACACATAAGAAAACCACGTACGAGCATAGCTCCAGTACATTTTATACAAATTAAGGCATTAAAGTCTAGCGCGAGCGAGGCTCCAACGCAATTTATATCACACAAATACAATAGGCGGCTCATACAAAATCAAAATAATCCCAAAATCGGGTTTAGCACCTCATAAGTGCTATTTCACGAAATCGTTCTAACACTAGTCAGCCTATCCACTAACTTATTCAAAACCAAACATTGTGTTATGTGAAAACATTTCAAACACATGATTTATGCATTTATTAACCTTACTATCCCTTTTCTTAATAATCGTTTCAAAACCAAATCTCATACATACTCGTAGCTATTCGCATACATCATCAATTATTTTTCTCAAACAGTCATGCATTTCATAAGCGCCATATATCCACCCACAAAATACGAGCAGCTACCTCTATATACTTATAGAATTCCCTTACCTGGAATCGTGTCGCGTGATTCCACTTCCTTAGAGCTGCTTACTCGTACGGTCCGCTTTGGCTCTAGCGAACTCTCCGAAACTGCATAAAGTCGTATATCGCATCAATTTAATTCACATAACAGTACTCTTGCGTCTACTATAGTCAATTCGACCTATAGTCTTTATTAACACTCATAAGACCTCGGTCAATTTTTCTATTCATATCTCGAGTCCAATGACTCTTTTAGGCCTATTGATTTATACTCAATTGATATCAAATCGATATTAAGCTCATAATGTTCTTATTTTATCAATCTCTTCACTATGGCTTCTTATCAACATCTCACATACCCATTTTCATAATTTCTCTAAACTTACAATGTGGCTTCTTTTAATCATCTTAAATCATTCACATTACTTCAACAACAACTTAGTATAACTCATAATTCATCAACTCCTCCAAACCACATTTTCTCACACTAGACATAATCTAGGTTATAAGTGTTCCATTATTTTCTAGATGTTTTCTATCATAAATATTCACACCAATCTACTCCAAAATCAATAAATGGATAAATGTACTTGGGTTGAAGTGTTAGAAACTTACCAAATCTAGTTTCTCCTCTTGCTCCAATAAAAATGCCCCTTGCTCTTTCAATCCAACAAATGAGGTTTTGATTTCAAACTATGTTGTTCTCCTCTTGGATTTGAACAACTTTATATCTCATGGTCTTCCCTCAAATCTTACTGGAAATAGGTGGATTCAGGAGTGAGAAAGTGAAGTTTTATGTTGAAATGGAAGAGAGAGATTGTTTCTCAAAATCTGCAGATTTCTCTGCTCCTATTTATAGAAATTGCTTAATGAGATCGATCTGTTAAGGCATGAGATAGATCTGGTCTCCTTAAATCCCTCATTTTCATGCTAATTTGAATGCATGAGATTGATCTGTTGAAGGCTTCAGATCGATCTGTCCTAGGCAGTAGCTTAAGGAGATCAATCTGCTTCCAGGGGAGATCGATCTGCTCTAACCAGAGAGCTAAGGAAATCGATCTGTTCGCCTCAAAATCGATCTTCTCATTACAGAATGTTTAGCAGATCGATCTGTCATGTTCCATTGCTCAAATAAGAGCATTTTTTGCTCTTCCAGATCGATCTCTCATCCTATGAGATCGATTTGGCATTCATATTTCCAGATTTTGCTGCAGTTTTCTGCAGTAACTTAACACAAAATATCCTCAATTTGTTGCCTTAGCCATTTTCGCATCCAACCACCTTTAAGGCTTGAAAATGACATCCATTCATTCCCTATACACATCTAAACTTGTGATTATTGTATAGCCAAAGGTATCCCATACTAAACTAAATGGAAGTATAACTTCATTCCATTTTACCACATCACTCATTTTGAGTTCCAATCACATTCATCACTTATAAAAGCTCATTTCTTCATATTCATACATAATGAAACTTGTATGTACATAACAAACTCTTACTACAAGTGCGTGCATTAAATTTATGGCATTTTCATCAATTATACTTCACATTACAAGTACACTACCATACTTATGAATTCATAAAGTTACACATGTACAGGTCTTACAATCCTCCCTTCCTTCAAGGAATTTGGTCCTCCAAATTAGAACCAAGTTACTCTTCAAAAAGTTGGGGGTATTTCTCCCGTATCAAATTCTCCAATTCCCATGTGGCCTCTTCCACCGCGTGATATTGCCAAAGAACTTTCACCAATGAAATTGTCTTCTTCCGTAACACTTTCTCTTTTCTGTCTAATATCCAAACCGATTTCTTAACATATGTCATAATCTCATTGAGCTCTAATGGCTCATATCTTATCACATGTGTCAGGTCCGGGTGATACTTCCGAAGCATAGAGACGTGGAAGACGTTATGAACATTTACCAAGTCTGGTGGCAATGCCAACCTATTCGCCTTATCTCCCACTGCCCTTCTTACCAAATCTCATAATACCCTTCGAAGGTGAAACTCTCAGGAATACCGACTCACCCACATCAAACTCTAGTGGTCTACGTCTCTTGTCAGCATAACTCTTTTGTCGACTCAGAGCTGTCTGTAATCTCTCACATATCAATCGAACATCCTCATATGCCTGTTGCACTAAGTCAGGAGCAAATATCTGTTTGTCACCAACCTCTTCTCATCCAATAGGGGATCTGCATCTGCGTCCATACAGTGCCTCATACTATGCCATCTCGATACTCGTATGATAACTGTTATTATAGGCTAACTCGGCTAACTACAGGTGGTCATCCCAAGAGCCTCCAAAATCCAGCACACACGCTCTCAACATATCCTCTAGGGTCTGTATAGTCCTCTCTGACTGCCCATCTGTCTGAGGATGAAAAGCAGTGCTAAAATTCAAGTGGGTCCCCATCGCTTCCTAAAAATGTTCCTAGAAATGGGAAGTGAAGTGGGCATCCCTATCAGAAACAACACTCACCGGTACACCATGTATCTGTACTATATCTCGTACATACAGGTTCACTAACTAACTCAGAGTATCAGTAGCTCTTATAGTTTAGAAATAGGCTGACTTAGTCAACCGATCCACAATAACCCATATGGCATCATGACCTCTACAGGCCATCGACAATCCCATCACAAAATCCATGGTGACATGCTCCCATTTCCATGTCGGTATCGGTAGATGCTGCAATAATGCTGCAATAATCCTGCAGGCTTCTGATGCTCTACCTTCACCTGTTGACAAATGAGACACTTAGCGACATATTCAGCAATGTCTCTCTTCATTCCAGACTACCAATAAACCTTTCGAAGGTTTTGATACATCTTGGTACTCCCCGGATGTATCATGTACTTCGACAAATGAGCCTCTGATAAAATCATTCTTCTGATTTCAGGATCCTCGGGAACACATACTCTGCCTCTGAACCTCAATAAGCCATCTGTACTCTGACACGCCCTAAAGGTATAGTCTGCAAGTGCACGGGTCGTACAAGTAATAATGGGATTTGAGTCTCGGAATTATCGTCCCACAGAGAAGTTGATTAACTAATTAACTACCGGTTAATCTTACCCTAAGTATATTCTAGCAAATTATGAGGTTGCAAGGGGTGATCTACTAGGCTAATTAAACTTACTGAAAACAATAAACATTAAAAAATAAAGAAAATAAAACTGAACTAAGATTTGCTTACTGAACTCTGAGCAATTAAAGAAAATACCTATAAAAGAAAATTAAAACAGTTAAAATGAATTAGCGCAACTAAAATAAAATGCAAATATGAAAATAAAGCAATAAAATTAATTAAACTAAAATTTAAACAAATTTAAAATAAAAATGCATGTAATTAAACTAATAAAAATTGCAAATTAAACTAACCTAAAATCTAATAAAAATGAAAACTAAATTAAAATTGCATGAAACACATTTAATCTAAATTGCAACTAAATGCATCTAAACTAAATAAAATCCTAAAACATTTAATATAAAATTAACTACTAACTAAACATTAAGACTAAAAATTAAATTAACAAATTAAAACACTAGAACTAATCTAAATTGACAACTAACAACTATCCTAAACTAACAACTAATTAAACTATACTAAAAATGCAAGAAAAATGGATTAATGCAAGAGTTGAATGCCAAACAAAGCCTTAAGTTTAAATCATCCAATAAGTCGCTCCAAACACTGTTCACGTGTCTTTCCAGATTTTTGGTTTGTCCAGGCATGCTCGGTTTGTCCTCTGCTGCTGGTGTCCTGCACTCTCGGTTCTGGCCAGTCCTCTGCTGCAAGTGTCCTGCTGTTGCACTGGCTCTTGGTTTAGTGCTGTTCTGCTCCCGATCTGTCCAGCTAGCAGGGAATGTCATCCTCCATGAAATGGTCCTGCACTCTCGGTCAGTCCAGGAGCTCTCGGTTGTCCTTTGGTCTGCTGTCCTGGCACCAACGCATGATCTGCTTCTGCTGTGTCCAAGTGCTGCACAGGTCCTTGGCACTATGCTCAGGTGCCGTCTGTTGCTCCAGGTTGTTATGCATGCCTCCTGCTCTTGGCAATATTCAGCTCCCACTCCTCTCGGCTTGGTTATTGTCCTGCGTTGCTTGTCACAGCTTTCGGCTGCATCATTGCACATTTCTTCAATTCTCAACAACACAAATCTGGAAATAGATAAAACTCAAGAATTAAATTGTAATATGTAAGTTTAAGACAGTGAATAAACAACAATAAACTTATCATGACTGAAATTAAAAGCTAAAATAGGAAAAGGAACATAAACAGTAAATCAAAAAAGAAGAACAGAGTGGAACAGAGCAAAGATCGGTCTGCCGGGTTGCTTCCTTGTTACCATCCAGCTAGTCATCGAACTCATTCTCTTATAGTACACAGAAGCATCTCCAAGTAAACAGCAACTAAGAAAATGCAGAAAACTAATAATGGACACTAACTCAGTAATGAAGAAACTTATAAAACATGAAAACATGAGGGTTCTAGGCCACGGTTTCCTTCATTTTCTTCAACCGAGAATCCACTTTGCCAACCCACATCAAAGCATCAAAGCCAAAGGCATAAATAAAGGAAGAACCAAGACTATAAAAATTGGGAATTGGTGGCAACCCGAATGCATCAAGACAGTAAACCGAAAATAAAAACAGAAAAAGTAAAGATTGATCAACCCAAAACATAGATATTTAAGGGAAACAGAGAGCAAATCAATTAGAAAATCAACTATGCAAATAGAACTTAACAATAAAGAACTAGTTTTTATCAAGCTGAGAACATGAAATGAAATTGATTTTCATTGAAAAATAAATCCAAGACTAGTGAGAACATAAAGAAAATGGAATGAACAGTAAACAACTTGTAAAACTAATCAAAAATTTCAAAAAAAGCTTTAAAAATTAACCCAAAAACTATTCTACCCTAATTTACCTCTACTCCTAAATTACTTCTATTCTAACCTAGACTACCCCCTTTTCAATTGCCATCATATTCTATTTATACACAAACTTAGGGGTACAATTGTAATTTTTCCATCCTAGATGAGTTGGCGTTGTTTGGCCATTTGTCGTCACACCATTGGCTCCTTGAAAAATAATATTTCCATGTCATATGTCTTTTTGTCCAATTGGATGTGCTAGGCTTGTGTTGTCCGCGAGGTCCAATCTCGATTTTAGCTCAATTTCGGTCCATTTTCTACCAAAATATTCAAAATTCATCCGGATTTAATTTATCTGCAAACATGAGAATTTTAATTAAATAAAAGGGATAATTAACAAAATAAATTGGGCATTTAAATAATTAATTAGGAAATTAAGCACAAATAATTCTAAAAATATAGAATTATCATACTCAGCTCAAAATCAATACCCACACCTGTTTGTATCAGTCTCAACCAATTGACACACTGTCGATCGCTCTGCTGAGCCTGCCTAATATGGCCAATAAACTCTGGCTCTAATCTCATACTAGCCATAATCTCAACTCTCTCTGATCTAGGTAGGGACACATCCAAATTGAGGTTCGCAATTTGTTCAAACAACTCGTGTTCTCGTACCATCATATAAGACACCAACCCTAGGTTCTTCCTGCTCAAAGCATCGGCAACTACATTTGCCTTACCCAGGTGGTATATGATTTCACAATCATAATCCTAAAAGAGTTCGAGCCATCTCCTCTGTCTCATATTTAACTCTTTCTGCGAGAACAGGTACTTAAGGCTCTTATGATCTGTAAAAACCTGAAATTTCTCTCCATTGAGATAGTGACGCCATATTTTTAAAGCAAACACTACGGCTGATGGTTGTCGAAACCAACAATATTAAATAACTTGCTCAAACAATTAATTAGTAGTATATGGAGCAAGGTCGTGTCCCAAGAGAGATTGATTAATTTCGATTTACTTTTCTGCAAATAAAAGAAAAATAAAACAAAAGAGGGTTTGAAAGATTGATTAACTAAAATAACAAAACTTAATAGAAAGAAAACAAAATTGAGTAGAAGAAATCAATAATTTGAGAAATCCAACCCAATGAGTAATTTTCAAATTTGTTTCGGTAAGTTGATCATTGACGCAAGATAATTTTTCTTAATCCCAACTAAACTGGTTATGGTTGTTGGTACGACCTAACAACCTATCTCTTCTTATTGCTTTGACAATCAGGAAACGTTCTCTAATTGCTGCTCTTACCAATAAACAACCCTAGATACGATCTTAGGATTTAATTTACCAATAGCATTGAACACTAAAGAGACTTCCAATTCTAATCAACAAACACACGTGTAGGTTTATTTAAATCAGATCTTATAATCAGATAACAAAGACTAAAAACCAAAAGTGCAATTAATCTTGTTACTTACCACATGTTATTGAAACAGCCAAACAATTATGGATTCAGATATTTCAATTGGATGTATATTGCCTTGTGAATGAATCAATAAGCCTTGTTGAAGCAACCACAAAACAATAATAATAATGAAGTGCAGAAATTATAAGAATAGAAAAGATTAAAGAGAATAAATAAGAACAATTAGATCTCACAACTTATAAATCAAATCTTCAATTATCCTTCGATTGGAAAGAGAATTTAGCAACCCATGAATATCGAGTAAAAGCAGTGAAATATTTGTATCAGAAAATCTAATCAAAAGTCTCTCCTCCTTAACCTAGATCTTCAAAAGCCTATTTATAACTAAAAAAAATAGAGATAAAACCCTACTCCTAGTTAGACTTGAAGTCCTTACATTTAATTAAAATAATAATCTGATAAAAAGTCTTCCAAGTAATTTAAAAAAAGTCAAATCTAAAGAGGAGAGAGAAAATTATCGTATTGGATGCTTATGCGAGAGTCTCGCATAAACCTTGACTCGTTTCTGTTCAACAAATTGAAGTCAGCACGTCAAGAAGACCCTTAGGCGAGAGTCTCGCCTAAGGCTGCATCCGGCTCTGCCCTGAATTGAAAACTGCACAGTGAAGGGATCCTTAGGCGAGACTCTCACCTAAGGCTGCACCCAGCATTGACCTGGATTGAGAACTGCGCAATGAAGGGATCCTTAGGCGAGAGTCTCACCTAAGGCTGCACCCAACACTGACCTAGCTCGCATTCATCATTTCTCACTTCTTCCACATGATTTCCCTTGTTCCAAAATCCGTTTAATCATCCTTTAATTCATCAATTCCATAAATTCCTACAATTATTCAAGAATGATGAATTATCCATAGATTAAGTATAAAATTCATACAAAACCATAGGAAAAAGGTAAATAAAGTGCATAAATAATGACTTATCATATACCCCCACACTGAAACCTTGCTTATCCTCAAGCAAACATTAGTTCAAATTTATAACCTTCCATTCATTTATGCTCAACTTCAACCCATCCAAAACATTTTAGCATGCATAAAAATATTAAGTTCATGTGAATTCTCACCAATAACACATAATCATAATCAAATCAAACTTAGTACACATAGATCTTAGCACCCTCACAAAGGTTTCACTAGTTACACTCAAAATGTTTCGGTTTATCATTTGATCACTCAAGTCAATGCATAGAAAGTTCTTATCATAAGCTTGTCATTAAATCACATCTCTTCCTCCTTCAATGGAACAAGATACATAAATCAAGAGCGTAAAAGGGTGTAATGGGGCTTGGGTAAGGTATGTCAAGGCTATTTCGGTTTAAAGGAATTGGAATAATCAATTTAAACATAAACATAAGAGACTTACTTGAAATTCAATCATTCTTCTTGCTTTTCTTCCTTCTCTTTTTATTGTGAATTTTTCCTTATTATTATTATTATTATTATTATTATTATTATTATTATTATTATTATTATTATTATTATTATCAGTATTTAGAAGGTTCAAATCTTCTCTCTTTTCATCAAGGCAGAATCAATCATTAATGAACATGGGTCATACAAAACAATCTTTTTCCTAATGAATTCAAGTCTTCTATATCTAAGTTTAAATAATTTCCAATTCAAGGTTCAAAAATACGTTTGGATAAAAATAAGAAAAGGGATTTCATTGGCTTGTAATGTGGTTTAAGAACAAAGAAAAGGCTTAAAGCTCAAAAGGGGTTCATTAAGGGTCTAATAAAGGGTAGGTTAACAAGAAAAAATGGGTAAAATTCAAATGGTTTAATCCTAATGCTCTTATTTTTTATCAATGCAACATATTCATCAAAGTGGTTGATAGAGACATGTATAACATGGAAAGTTCTAGAATTACTAACTATGCATTTCAATCACACATAAAGGAATAAAGAGCATGATGTAATGAATGCTCATTAGGTTCAAATCTCACAAGGGTGTAATATGCTAATCTATGCATTTGTTCATTCAATTCAATAATCATAAGCATCAAGATGAAAATTCAAAACAATTTCACATACAAGAAGACTATAAATTCAGTTCGAGGATGAGTATAAGAAGATCATAAATTTCATAGATGGCAATTAAGAAAGAATACATGCCCACTAGTGAACTAAGATAATCTTGAATAAGATTTTGCAGAAATTTGATCAAATCAAACAAATAAGAAATAAAATCAACTTCCTAAACACCCCCCACACTTAGATAGGATATTGTCCCCAATGTCACAAATACTCAATATTTAAAAATTGAAAAGACAAAGGAAAAAGAATACTCCCCTGAAGTTATTGAGCATCGAAAGCCTTGGTGGCTTACTGTGGTGGTGGCGGTGGTGGGTTGAAGCCTACGTGTGCATAAAATGCCAATTAATTTTGCTACATTCGGAATTGGTCTTATTGCAATTGACATATCATCTGAGCTTGGTGTAAGGCCCGGTTTTATCGTAAGGGCAAAAGGGAATAAATAGAAATTTACGAGTGCATTTAAAAATGCAAAAGGATTGAAATGGCATTCCCGAATACGTGCAAGGGGAAAATGGTCAAAAGACTGAAATTCGATATTAATCGGGACAAGAAAATTTAATTAAAAATATGAGATTGAGAAATCTTGATCAATAACGAAGAAATAATTAAATTTCGGATTAAATTGATCAAGATATGAATTTATTGGGATAAAACGAAATTTTTGCATCGAAAAATAATCCCAAAAATAATCAAAAATTATACCGAAAAGGTAAAATCGGACTGATAAATTTATTTACAGATTAAAGGAATAAAATAGAATTTTTCTAGATATTTTGGGAATTTTATTATTATTTTATTGAATAAAATAATAATAAATTTAATTATAAATAAATAAAAAAAAGAAATCTGAAACAGAAAACAGAGAGGAAAAGAGAAGCAAAAACGCGAAACAAGCAGCCGAACCCGAGGAAGAAGAGGAGGCTCACCGGCGAGCTACCGACGGCCAGAGACCCCAGGCGAAGGCCGACGAAGGAGGCCCGAAACCCACGCAACCCACCGGCGGCAGCAACGCGCGACGAGGTGGTCGAAAAACATCAAAAACGGAGGGAGATGCCGCGGGAGAAATTCTTCGATCGGCGACCATCGACGCCGATTAGGTCCAAACCGAGGCCCGATTTTGGATGCCCAGGTGCAGGCGAGCCGAACGGCACCGAAATCACGCCGAGAACCGGCCGGACTGCGGCGGAACGGCAAAATGATGGGTGAACCGGACTGAACCGACTGTCTGAATCGGACCGGACTGGTTCAGCCAAAAAGAGAAGGAAAAAAGGAAGAAAAAGGGAAAAAGAAAAAGAGAAAAAATTGGAGAAAATTCCAGTGATGCAATCGAGCTTCGGGTAAGTCGGTAAGCGGTCGAATTGACCGATTTAATTTTTGAAATATTTAATTTGATAAATAATCGATTGAAAGTTTACCCGAAAATATATTTAAATGTGTAGCTCGACAATTGGCATCAACCTAGAGCTCAAGACAGCCTCGATTCACATACTATCATGGAATCTCGAGTAAGTAACCCTTATTTACGACAATTTACATCGTTATGCGTGTTGATGAATTACGGATTAAATTTCCGCATAAATGAATTAAATTCTATAAATTGGGATAAATTGTCGTAAATAATTCCTAAGCTGTCTGAGAGTTTAGAACGAGGCTAAATAAATTACTGATGGGCCTAATGAGCCCAACAGGCCTCGATAAATTGTGGTAAACGGGCTTAAGGCTGATTAAGGCCCATTATGGTGCAATCGGGCCCAATATGGGTAAACGGGCCCAATGATTTAAATTAAGCCCAAAAAATTGTGAAATACAATTAATTGTATTGTATTTGACCTGATGAACATTTATCCGCAGTGTCGAAGATTTGATTTGGATTCGGAGCAAATCGGACTGCGTGACGAGTCATCAGTGGGAAAGGTCAGACTGTACAGAAAAATGAGGTAAGGGAATTGTGTGAGTAGCTAGAGGTAGCTACGCGTATTTTAAATAGTTTTTTTGTACACTGATTATGTATGTATACTCGGTTATTGTATGATGATCCTAAAAATGGTTTAAATGATTTTAAGGATCGAATTAGGTGAAAAGACTATTTTACCCCTATTGAGGGAAGTTCACCTAAGGATGGTGAAAGCATGACATGCATGAAATGCATGATTTAAGGATTTTTATGATTAAGGAATTTTCTTGATTTTAATCAAAGTAAATCGATAGATTGGCCAATAATTGCATAAGTTTCCCAAAATAACACTATTTAGGTGTTATTAATATTTAAATGGAAATTCTCTGAAAAATAAGCCAACTATCAAGTTTATATGGAAACAGATAGTGTCGACACGTAGTTCGCACTATATCTGCGTTTGTGAATGTGCATAAATGTGCTTGAGCGCTTGCTCGCACCGACTTATGTGACATCATATGCATGAAATGTGCTAGAGCATGGTGCTCGCACTGATTTTTATTATTGTGAAATGAGAGCTGCTGGAGCCTAGCTCGCACTCGATTTTGACATGTTTTGACATGTTTTGATTTGTTTCGACGTGATATGCATAAAAAGGTGCTGGAGCGATTGCTCGCACTAGTTTTAATTATTTGACATGCATGAGAGATGCTGGAGCTTAGCTCGCATCCTGTTTTGATTTAATTATGCATAAAGCCGTGCTGGAGTGTAACTCGCACGAGATTTGATTTAATTATGCATAAAGCCGTGCTGGAGTGTAACTCGCACGAGATTTGATTTACTTGAGCATTCATTTGTGCTGGAGCGTTGCTCGCATAAAGTTTTATATGGTTTTCATAATTCATTTGAATGCCGTACTAGAGTTTTTCTCGTACGAGGTTTTCATTGAGTTTTTATACATATCCGTACTAGAGCATTGCTCGTACGTGGATTTTACTTGAATTTATAATCAGTTTAAGTCGTACTGGAGCGTTGCTCGTAACAGATTCTACTGATTTTCATGACACCGTGCTAGAGCTTCGCTCGCACGAGGTTTTCTGATATCATGAATATGCATGGAGCCGTGCTAGAGCTTCGCTCGCACAGGGATTTATATTACATGCATATAGCCGTGTTGGAGCCTCCTGTAGACTGTGTGTCACAGTGAGATGATATGCTCACACGTGCGTACTGAGACAGAGATGATATGGGTGGATAAGACCTATTACAGGCACCCCTGATTGAGCTTGGGTTCACGGAGTACGTTGTACCGTGTATATCACGCGGAGTACGCTGTACCGTAGGGATTGTTGGAGTGGAGTGGCATTAGCCACGAGGCAGCAAGCCTTGCCCTCGCAATCCTGGTGTTATGCTGTTCTGGCGGGTAGGATGACCCACCTCCCGTTTCAGGTGTGATACCCCACACACTAGGTACCGTGTTGCCAGGGATCACTAGGATATGGCCATAGTCCTCGATGTTACTGATGATTACCTGATTGTCTCACATGATATAACTTGTGGTCTGTTAGACCAGGGTAGACCCGAAGGAGGGGTCAGGCCCTCGATTTTTATGATTTTATACTGTGATACGAGATTTCAGATGATTTTATGATTTGTGACCCTGAAAGAAGGGTGGTTTTATAACCGGAGTTTTATAATGAGCTTTGTTGAATTGTTTTATGAGATGGACCCGGAAGGGTTAGTTTTTACTGCAGTTTTAAAGAAATGATTTGAATGTAGTAGCATGATGATGTTTTTCATGCTTTTATTCAAATTCATTATTTATCTTACATGACACAAAAGGATGCATGATATTGCTTTACTTCATGCTAATGATGATTTAATGATGTCACATAAAATGCTTTGAATGTATGAATTACATGATTTATTTATGCACAAATAGTTTTGGATAAACTATGTCATTGAATATGCATGACTTTGTGCGTGAAATTTTAAATGAAAAGAAATGGATTTAAGGGCATGGCATTATGAGCATGTAGATAGTGGAGCTATCTACTTACTTGCATAATTGCCTTACTGTGCGTGTGGTTTGTTCACCCCTCTTATTTTCCCATCTTTTCAGAGCACTTGAAATAGTTATTGAGCGGCTGAGGACTTGCATGCTTAATATCTACTACTTGCTGCTTCCCATCGAGAGACAAGTATACACATTTGTATAGTTTTGTATCTAAATATGTAATGCATAGTACTGTAAACGTATATTATGTCGAGGATGTAGAGTCATGTAAATACCATTGAGTATGTATTTATTTAAAGTCAAAAGGATAATAAACTCTGATATATGATTATGGAAATGGATTGGTAATAGTGAGAGGTGACTAACACCGAATCATAGCCCAACTGTGTTGTAGAATGGTCACGACGAGAGAAAGGTAAGAATTAAATAATAAATGAAAAAGCGAAAAATTTACTCTAATTTTTAGGTAATTTGGGTCGTGACACTTGGTTTTGCTACATTTGGTATTGATCAAAAGCCAATTGTGAAACTTGGTTCTGTAGATCGGTGAGTAGTTCGGAGGCTTGATGTGACTTCCCCACATCGTCATCTTCTTGTTCATGAACAAGTGGAAGTATCCTTCTGGCCCTCTTCTTATAAGGTATTGGACCTTGGAAACTGTATGTTCCATCGTCATTCTACCTTATAAGATTCTGGTGAATTAATGACTGGATGTCTAGTGGTTACATCTGCCCTGCCACTTGAAGTAACGTATCATTTGGATGAAACAAACCTACATGAACAGCTAAAGTAGTAATCATAGAACTAAGAATCAAAGGCTTTTTAAAATCTCCTACGTTGTTAAATTGGGAAGTCAACCAATATCCTAAGTTAACTTTAAGACCCTTTGACATGCACCAAAGAAAGTAACTCTCGACCTTAGTTAAAAGAGCCGTATTTGCTACTCTACCGAAAAAAGTATATGCTAAAAGTCTATGCATGTATTGTTGAGCAGGCTCTTGAAATTCACTATCAGTGGTGTGACTGAGGTCATAATACTTATGAGGTTTCCCGGTCAATTCATTTCTATAAAATTGCATGGCAACAAAATCAAGATTATAATCACAAAGGCTGCTAAGTTATTCCTCACTTTCAGCAAATTCATTGGTAATAAGCCTCAAAGCAATATTAAATTGAGTTATAAATAACTCAAATTTCCTGCCCATGATCCTAAACTTCACAACTTTGGGAGTATTGAGGTTGTACTCCGCCAGAGGAGTGTACTTATAAGTTACTTAAAACTCCCTGCATAGTTCAGTATAAGCATGACAAGTAATTTCAAAGAATGGTCTCCAACCTATGTTGTCAATATAAATATGAATTTTTTCTCGAATCCCTAAGATTTCCAAGGTTGGGTCATCGTATCGCTTATCCGATACAATTTTTTTATCACATAAATTGTCGTACCTTTTCTTTTCGATTTTTGTAGTGAAGTCTAAGTTACCATGTAGATTGGCTTTAGGTAATACCACATTTTTCTTTGATACTCTTGCCCTTTGTTGACGGGATGGTGATGGTTGGCTTCCACTCATTTTCCTACAAAATATTGATCAATAAATACATATCTCTCGTGCTTAGCATAAATCAATCCAATTTCATCACACTAATTCACACATTACCCTTCATCATTCATCTTAGTACATACTATGAAATTTTCTAAAATCATACCAAGAACATATATTCATGAACAAGCCAAAAAAAATGAAAATTTAAAGCATTATTCATAAATTCAAAATCAAAAGCAAAATATGAAAAGAATAATTTGTCACGACCCATTTTTCCAAAAAACCCTACAAATTTTTCGCTTTTTCATTTCCTTACCCATCGTGAACAGTTTCACTACTAACAGTTGGGCTATGAGTCGATGTTAGTCCCTCCTATTATGTTACTTACCTTAACATCTATTTTCCATATTTCATTTACATATCAATTTATTTTAAATAAATACATCCCCAATATTACATCCGTGTATAGTACTGTGCCTCTATATGTTCAGATATAAAATTATACAAATGTGTATACCTGTTCTTGATAGGAAGCAGCGGATAACCGAAATGCAAGACTACTATCGCTCTCTTCTACTGAATGTACCCTGTAGGGTGAAAAATGCAAGGGTGAGCGCAACTTGCTCAGTAAGGCAATAATGCAAGCAGATAGATAACTACACTATTTACATGTTGGTAAAGGCATGACATGTAAAACATTTATATCTCGAGCATGAGGAAATTTAAAACCATGCCATGTATGAGTATATCATATATCGTAAAACATGAATCGACATGTAAAACATGAAAAACATCTCATGTAAAACCTCTCATGCTCGGTACAGTAAAACTCTTCAAAAACAATCCCAGAGGGATTCAACACATCTTTAAAATCATTAATATCCTCATAAAACCCATCAATTTCTCATTTAATACCACATTTCATGAAAATCGTCACAAATTGGGGCTCGACCCCTCCCTCGAGTCTACCTTGGTCTGATAAGACCAATCAAATATATATCATGTGAGGCATGCAGGTTATTGTACGGAAACAATTGAGGACTATGTCCCTATGATCCCAGGCTACACGGATCCCGGTGTGCGGGGTATCACAACTGCAACGGGAGGTGGGTCAAATCCTACCCGCCAGATGTAAAACTCGATTTTAGTTAAAACACGAAATTAAAAATGCAAAAGGATTGAAATGGAATTCTCGAACACGTGCAAGGGTAAAATGGTCAAAAGATCGAAAGTCGGTATAAATTCGAGAAGAAAAATTTAATTAAAAATAATAGATTGAGAAATCTTGGTCAATAAAGGTGAAATAAATTTATTTTGGGTTAAACTGGTCAAGATATCAATTTACTGGAATTAATTAGGATTAATCAAAATTTTTAATTCAAAAAATCATTCCGAAAATAATCAAAAAATATACCGAAAAGTCGAAATAATACTGATAAATTCAATTAGGGATTAATTGAATAAATTAATAATTTTCTTAGATATTTTTGACAAATAATAGTATTTTAATGATTAAAATAATAATAAAAATAATTAATAAGAGAAAAAAAGAAGAATTGAAAAAAAAAATCAGAAATTGGTCGGGGAGAGAGAAATGAAAAACGAAGGAAACAGAAGAAAGAAACCGAAGAAGAAGAAGGGACCAGACGGCTACCGTCCGGTGGCCAACGGCCAGGCGAAGGGTCGAAAAAGGAAGAGCAGAGGCTGGCGACCTCCCTGGTACCGGAGACGCGCCCCACCGACGCCAGAGAATGCCAGATCGAGGGAGAGAAGCCGAGAGAGGAAAGGGGAGATTCCCAGCGACCGACGCCGATCTGGCCGACCTCACCCCCAGCCGAACGTTCCCGAGGCGCAGGTGAGCTGATTGGTGGCGGCCACGACCGGCGAAACTGTCGGCAAACGTCGAAAACGGCGGAAAGAAGAAATGGGTTTCGACGGCAGGAAAGAAGAGGTCGGACCGGCGACTTTTCAACGGCCTTGGACGAAACCGAGGGCAGATTTGTGCTGCGGACAGCCCAGCGGAGCCACTGGCGGCAGAAGCCGGCAGAGAACCGGTCGGCAAGGCACTGAACCTGTCAAACCGGGGTGAACCGGTGGTCCGAACCAGGTTTGAACCGGACTGAACCGGTTCAGCCAATGAGGAAAGAGAAATAAAAAGAGAAAGAAGGGGAAAAGAAAAAGAGAAAAAATTGGGAAAAAACCCCGACGATGTAATCGAGCTACGGCTCGACAATCGGCGTCAAATGAGAGCTCGAGATAGCCTCGATTTACGTACTAGCATGGAATCTCGGGTAAGTGACCCTTATTTATGATAATTTACATCGTTATGCGTGCTTCAAATTTATTTTTCGCATTAATTAAATTAAATTTTGGAAAGTCGAATAAATTGTCGTAAATAACAAATTGAGCTATTCGAGAGTTAGAACGAGGCCCAATAAATTGTTGGTGGGCCCAATGAGCCCAATAGGCTCGATAATGTGAAAATTAAGTAGAAAACGGGCTTAAGGCCGATTAAGGCCCATTAAGGTGCAATCAGGCCCAATAGGGGTAAATGGGCCCAATGATTTAAATTAAACCCAGAAAATAGGAAATATAATTAAATTGTATGATATCTGACCTGAGGAATAATTATACGCAGTTTCGGACATTGGATTGGGAGTAAATCGGACTGCGTGACGAGACAGCAGTGGAAAAGGAAAGGTCAGACTCTACAGAAAAATAAGGTATGGGAATTCTACGGACTGCTAGAGGTAACTTTATGAAATTTCAAAGTCATATGCAGTCTTTTAAATTATCTGAAGGGTCTAGAAGTAAGTTAATAATTTTAGTACCCCGAAAGGATAAATTACCAAAATACCCTTGTTAAGGGTAAAATTTACAATTTTAGGAAAAATTGGGAGGAGCAAGAACAAGAGGTTCCTGCTCGTTCTAGAGATTTTTTGACGCATGCATGAGTAGGCTGGCTAACCTTGAAAGAAAAATGCACAACATTGCATATTTTCAACGAGGAAATGGTTTTGAAAACTGTTTTGAGGAAACAGAGCCGCCTACGTGTTTTTATTGACATGTGACGTGCTAGAGCTTAGCTCGCACGATATTTTGATTTGGGTGATGCATGCATTAGTGCTGGAGCAAGAGCTCGCACTAGAGTTCTACATGCATTAGGTGCTAGAGTCTAACTCGCACCTGATTTTACATGATTTTCGTGATACGGTGCTAGAGTCTAACTCGCACCATATTCTTATATGATTTTTGAGACAGGGTGTTGGAGCTTCACTCGCACCAGATTTTCACATGGTTTGCATACAGAGTGCTAGAGCTTAGCTCGCACTAGTTTTACTTGATTTGATGAGAGTACTGAGCATCGTTCGTACTGATTTTTTGAGAACATGCGATGAGCCGTGCTTGGAGCGTCGGGTAGATTGTGTGTCACCGACTAAATAGGCTTGCACGTGCGTTCTGAGACAAGGTATGATATATAGGTCCACGGAGTACGATGTACCGTGCAAGTAGCATGGAGTACGATGTACCATGTGGTATCTTTGGATACGTGGTATCTTCGGATACGGCATCTTCGGATGCGTGGGATCGGATAAGACCGACGAGATGGACTGACCCACCTCTCGGGCGATTCCCAATCGTGGTGAGACCCCGCACACTAGGATCCGTGTAGGCAGAGGGACTCCCGAGGACATATGGCCATAGTCTTGGTTATTATCGATATACAGATGTTGCCTAGTCTCGCATGTTGGTGATTTTGACGAGATTGAAACTGGGTTTTAAATCAAATATGCATGATGATTATTTTCATGCTTTTTAAACCCATGTGTGGTGTAAACTGATTTTCATGATTTTATGTGAGTCAGGACCACCCGAAGGAGGGGTTGAGTCCTGACTTTATTGTGAAATTTTTAAATGAGGAAGAAATGATTTAAAAAGAGTTGCATGTTGAATTTTCCATGCGAACGTGTTTTACATGACATCATGAATCATAGCATCAGTTTTAAAATGTGTGGAGAAAGGGTGGTTTATACAAGGCACCACGTTCATGTAGGTAGTATGGTTACCTACTTGTTCGTAGGGTTACCTTATTGAGCTTGATGTGCTCACCCCTTTCATTTTCTCACACAGATAATCTCCAGTAGATGTTGAGGCGACTGAGTACTGCATTCCGGATATCCGCTGCTGCCCATCATTTAAGGTATATACACTTGTACATATTGTATCTAAATAAGCATAGCCTAGTAACATGTTTGTACGTGACTTTAGGGGATGTATAAATATTGTAAACACTTATAAATGACTGAGAAAGAATTAAGTTATATGGTAAATGAATGGTGGGACTGGCATTGACTCACAGCCCAATTGTTTGTGAAGTGTGATCACGATCAGTGGACAGGTAAGAATCTAAGAAGAAACAAAACGCGAAAAATTTACTCTGATTTTTGGGTAGTTTTGGGTCGTGACATACAAAGGTGGTATCAGAGCGAAATTGGTCTAATGTGTGTCAGTAATTAGGAAATTACATCCCCGTGTTACTGTGCTTGGTTAGATACAATAGTGTATATCGAGATGGATTTTAACTAAAAAATGGTTGAGAATGCAGGAATCCCTTTTATTAGTCGTGATAGAGGAGGTAGAGCATGAGGCAGAGGCCGTAGAGGTAGACCTGAGCCTGCTAGTCGTGTTGTGTTGACCTAGGAAAATCAGTATGAGATTGAAATAGAGGCTGATGTTGAGCATGCCTCACAGAGTCCAACAGAGAGATCGGACAATATTGAGACACGCTTCGCGAGGTTGGAGCGGAGTGTGGAGAATATTTTGGGAGCAATTTGCTCAGAGTATGCATAAGATTTAAGGGCGAGACGGAGCATTGATGGAAGTCTGCTCGACCCATCTTAAGAGTTAGACATCCAGAGTTGACAAGAGAAATATTTCTGGATGTATTCCGGTGGCAGAATATCCCGGACACTTCTTAAAGGAAAATTATAAATAAAATTCCTTACTCTAACTCAGAGGAATTGATTTATTGATGAGTATGAATTATGAGTATGGAACTCAGTTTATATCCCTGGGCAGGTATTACTTCGACATTATGGGCAGTGAGCATCGGAAAGCCCAAAAGTTCATGGAAGGGCTCAAATTGTCAATTAGAGTCCGATTGGCCCCGTTAGATATCACTACCTATACCGAGGCAGTGCGCAGAATACAATTGTGTGAATAAGATCGAGTGTTGCACGCCTCTGAGATTGGGAAAGGTAGTAAGGGCCGAAATAGAGACAGAAAGAGAATCGAGAATGATAGAGATGGCAAAACGAGAAAAATGGGTAGTTTGGTAAAAGATTTGATTTGATGAGTTATGGGCTAAGATGATTGGTAAGGCCACAGTTATCCGATTGTAGCACTTTTGAGGGGTATTGTGATTGGAGAACCCCGATCTGCTACAGATCACTGTAGAATGTGTGGTAAATACCACGGAAGTAGGACCTATACCTACATATTATTGATGAATATGGCCGTTAAGAATGGTAAGACGGACCATTTATTATGATTGTTCAGAGTTGGGTGAGATTGCCCCATAAAAAGGTAAAGAGATAGAAAAAACCCTGTTGAGATAGCTGCATCGAAAAGGGAGGCCACAGCCGAAGAGAAAAGGAAAGTAGGCTGTTGGACGAAGGCGAGTGTATGTCTTGGACCAGGACACTACTGATGTTTCACAGGATGTGGTGAAAGATACCACACTGCTTATGAATAAAGAAGTAATTATGTTAATTGATCCCGGTACCACGTATTTCTTCATACCGTCTTCATTCGCATGTGAGTAAAAGACATAAATGCCTACACTCTTGGGCATAGTGCTGATAAATGAGTACCCTAATAGAGGAAGGTTAACTAACGGAAAAATTATGAAGAGATTTTAAATTGAAAACGGGGGAAGAAGTATAAGTCAGCCGATTTTATTCAATGGACTATGAATAATTTAAAATAATATTTGAGAATAAAGTAGTCGGCTGCATATTATGATGTTCGGATTTCTATCATAAGATAGTGTTGTTTTACCCCTGAAAAGTATACTGTAAGTTTTGATAAGTACTAAAAAGGGGTGCAACGGTTAAAATTAAAGGAGCAAATAATGGTACTCACAAAATGAATAATGACAGAGTTTCGTTATAATTGATATACGAAGGAGATACTCTTTAAGATATGTTTGATCCTAAATACAAGATGTACTGGAGTAAGAGGCGTATGCTAGGTAAGAATACCCTTAAAATATGAAGTACTTTGGATTAAAGCGATAAGTAGTAAATATGAATTATAAACAAGGATAAGGGTGGATATAACCATAACTAGTCCCTGTGGTTAAGTCTAAGGGTTAATAAAGGTATTTCAAAATACCTCCCCGCCTGAAGACTTGACAGCGTCTAAAAATATTTATATAATCTATAACTTGAAATCAACCGTGGTAAGATATAAATTTAAAATTTGGATACTTTTACTAGTACGATAAAGAACTATAAAATTCGATTAATTATGAAGGTTAAAATATTAAAATTTAATAAAAGCCGTTAATATAAGAAAAAGGAAATGATGTGGGTTAATACCTTGAACGAGAGTAATTTTGAAGTGATACTACACGTTTATGCGTACATAGGTCACGGATATGGGCGATTGAAATATGTAGTGGAGCTCAACTACAATGAGTTATTTAAATTTTACCTGGACCGATTTGTCATCATCCTTATTGATGATATGTTGGGTGTAGTTAAAGTCCAAGGCAAATTATAAGCAACAATTGAAAAATTGCTTTTACAGATGGTTACTGCGAGTTCTAAAAACGGTATACTTTGTTGGCACGTTTAACTATGAAAATGTGGTATTTGAATGAGATGATAAGTGAGATGATAGATGTGACATGAATTTCGGTGTAGTGAAGTATGAACTGACCACCGTGATTATTTTCACCATATCCAACAGCTCAAGAGGTTTCTTAGTGTGTATGGATACCTCAAAATCATGAATGAGCTAGGTATTGATGCAAAAGGGGAAGATAGTCGATTGTGGATCCAGATAACTCAAGAATCATGAAATAAACTATCTGACCCATGATTTAAAGTTGGCAGCGGTAGTACTTGTACTGAGGATATGGTACTATTATGTACATGGTGAGAAATTTTGGGTATGCACTGATCATAAAGCCCCAAGTATCTGTTTTCCCAGAAAGAGGCGAATATGAGAATACATAGTAGGATAGAGCTTTTGAGAGATTTTGATTGTGAAAAATTGTACCACCCAGGAAAGGCTGATGTGATGGCTGATACCTTGAGCAGAAAGAGCCTCAGGATGGTATTACATATGATGGTCAGGGAGCGTGAGCTGCTTGAGTAGTTGTGAGCCTCAGTAGTGATGTGATCCCTTCTGATGATGACAGTGATTGTGTGACAGCTAGCCTGAGACTTGAACCGGATGAGAGTGCCCGGATTTGATAGGCTTAGCGAGATGATCGGCATGGTGTCGATAGTTTGGGTCAAATTCAGAAGGGTACAGTGACAGAGTTCACAGAGAGTGTCGATGATTTACAGAGGTTCAGAGACAGTATAAGTGCTCCCCAGGACCACAGTTGATGAGATAGTAATATTGTCAGAAGCTTACGCTTCGGGATATACAGTGCATACGGAAAGTAACGATTATATATATGAAATCTCTGAAAAGGGTATTGGTGGTCAGATGTGAAAAGAGATATGGTAGAGATTGTGGAAAAGTGCCTAGTATATCAGTAGAATAAGGTAGAGTATTAAAAGTCTGCAGAGTTATTGCAGCCTCTACCTATATCAACACGGCACGGAAATGGGAGCAAGTCTCTATGAATTTCGTGATGGGTTATAGAGGACTTAGATGAATCGCGAGGCTATTTAGATGATAGTCGCTAAGTTGACTAACTCTACCCACCTTCTGGTTATGAAATCCCCAGATACTCCAAGTGTGTATGAGGATTCAGGTATAAGAAAGATTGTGGAACATTATGTAGCGTTCCAGTGAGCATGGTATCATATAGGGATTCCCGCTTTACTTTCCACCTTTGAGAATATTTTTTAGGAAGCTACGAGAACCCGATTTAGTATTTGCACAGCTTTCCATCCTCAGACAGATGGTCAGTTAGAGAGGACTGTACAGGTTTTGGAAGATACGATGAAAGCGTGTGCCATTGATTTTATAAGCTCCTGGGATGATCAGTTATTACAAATTGGATCCGTCAATAATGACAGTTGTCACTTGAGTATCGGGATAACAAGATATGAGGCATAGTATGGCCGTAGGGGTTGTTTCCCCGACTTGGATAAGAAAAAGTGGGTGACAGATAGAAATTTCTTCTGAATTAGTATAATAAGTCTGTGAGGATGTTTAGTTGAGGGAGAGATTAAGAACACCTCAGAGCAGACAAAAAGCATTGGAATACACCGAGGGTGAATCAATATTGTTGAAGTTACTTGTCCTAAGGAAATAACGACATAACGAGACTCGGGAAGAAGGCAAATTGAGTTTTGCTGAATGAATTTTTGAAAGATGGGAAAAGTGGGAGATAAGACTCTTTTGATACTTCGGCAATACTATCCAGATCCAGCATAGGTGATCAGATATGAACTCCAACAGTTCAGCTCAATGCAAATATAAGTATATTGAAAAAGTTGATTCGGGCATTAAATAGGAAAGAGAAAGTATTGAGGTTTAAGACGATCTCCCTAGTTAAAGTTCTTGAGAAGTATTACACTCCGGAAAAGGGTCACATGAGAATTAAAAAGTATGATATGATTGATGTACCCGGAGTAGTTTATGGACTCATATGACTTGGTTCTAATTTGGAGGACCAAATTCCTTAAGTGGGGGAGATTATGTAAAACCCGATTTTAGTTAAAACACGAAATTAAAAAAGCAAAAATATTGAAATGGAATTCTCGAACACGTGCAAGGGTAAAATGGTCAAAAGACCGAAAGTCGGTATAAATTCAAGAAGAAAAATTTAATTAAAAATAATGGATTGAGAAATCTTTGTCAATAAAGGTGAAATAAATTTATTTTGGTTTAAACTGGTCAAGATATCAATTTACTGGAATTAATTAGGATTAATCAAAATTTTTAATTCAAAAAATCATTCCGGAAATAATCCAAAAATATACCGAAAAGTCGAAATAATACTGACAAATTCAATTAGGGATTAATTGAATAAATTAATAATTTTCTTAGATATTTTTTACAAATAATAGTATTTTAATGATTAAAATAATAATAAAAATAATTAATAAAAGAAAAAAAAGAAGAATTGAGAAAAAAAATCAAAAATTGGTCTGAGAGAGAGAAACGAAAAACAGAAGGAAACAGAAGAAAGAAACCGAGGAAGAAGAAGGGACCGGACGGCCACCGTCCGGCGGCCAACGGTCAGGCGAAGGGCTGAAAAAGGAAGAAGAGAGGCCGACGACCTCCCTGGTACCGGAGACGCGCCCCACCGACGCCGGAGAATGCCTGATCGAGGGAGAGACCCGAGAGAGGAAAGGGGAGATTCCCGACGATCGACGCCGATTTGGCCGACCCCACCCCCAACCGAACGTTCCCGAGGCGCAGGTAAGCTAATTGGTGGCAGCCACGACCTGCGAAACTGCCGGCAAACGTCGAAAACGGTGGAAAGAAGAAATGGGTTTCGACGGTAGGAGAAAAGAGGCCGGACCGACGACTTTCCGGCGGCCTTGGACGAAACCGAGGGCAAATTCGTGCTGCGGACGGCCCAGCGGAGCCACTGGCGGTGGAAGCCGGCGGAGAACCGATCGGCAAGGCACTGAACCGACCGAACCGGGTTTGAACAGGATCAAACTAGTTCAGCCAATAAGGAAAGAGAAAAAAAAGAGAAAAAAGAGAAAAAGAGAAAAAATTGGGAAAAAATTCTGGCGATGTAATCGAGCTACGGGTCGATAATCGACACCAAACGAGAGCTCGAGATAGCCTCGATTTATGTACTAGCATGGAATCTCGGGTAAGTAACCCTTATTTACGACAATTTACATCGTTATGCGTGCTTCAGATTTAATTTCCGCATTAATTAAATTAAATTTTGGAAAGTCAGATAAATTGTCGTAAATAATAAATTGAGCTATTCGAGAGTTAGAACGAGGCCCAATAAATTGTTGGTGGGCCCAATGAGCCCAATAGGCCTCGATAATGTGAAAATTAAGTGAAAAACGACCTTAAGGCCGATTAAGGACCATTAAGGTGCAATCGGGCCCAATAGGGGTAAATGGGCCCAATGATTTAAATTAAGCCCAGAAAATAGAAAATATAATTAAATTGTATGATATCTGACCTGAGAAATAGTTATACACAGTTTCGAACATTAGATTGGGAGTAAATCGGACTGCGTGACGAGACAACAGTGGAAAAGGAAAGGTCAGACTCTATAGAAAAATAAGGTAAGGGAATTCTACGGACTGCTAGAGGTAACTTTACGAAATTTCAAAGTCATATGCAATCTTTTAAATTATCTGAAGGGTCTAGAAGTAAGTTAATAATTTTAGTGCCCCGAAAGGGTAAATTACCAAAATACCCTTGTTAAGGGTAAAATTTACAATTTTAGGAAAAATTGGGAGGAGTAAGAACAAGAGGTTCCTGCTCGTTCTAGAGATGTTTTGACGCATGCATGAGTAGGCTGGCTAACCTTGAAAGAAAAATACACAGCATTGCATATTTTCAACGAGGAAATGGTTTTGAAAACTGTTTTGAGGAAACAGAGCCGCCTACGTGTTTTTATTGACATGTGACGTGCTAGAGCTTAGCTCGCATGATATTTTGATTTGGGTGATGCATGCATTAGTGCTGGAGCAAGAGCTCGCACTAGAGTTTTACATACATTAGGTGCTAGAGTCTAACTCGCACCTGATTTTACATGATTTTCGTGATACGGTGCTAGAGTCTAACTCGCACCATACTTTTATATGATTTTTGAGACAGGGTGTTGGAGCTTCGCTCGCACCATATTTTCACATGGTTTGCATACAGAGTGCTAGAGCTTAGCTCGCACTAGTTTTACTTGATTTGATGAGAGTACTGAGCATCGCTCATACTGATTTTTTGAGAACATGCGATGAGCCGTGCTTGGAGCGTCGGGTAGACTGTGTGTCATCGACTAAATAGGCTCGCATGTGCGTTCTGAGACAGGGTATGATATATGGGTCCACGGAGTACGATGTACCGTGCAAGTAGCATGGAGTACGATGTACCGTGTGGTATCTTCGGATACATGGTATCTTCGGATACGGCATCTTCGGATGCGTGGGATCGGATAGGACCGACGAGATGGACTGACCCACCTCCCGGGCTGTTCCCAATCGTGGTGAGACCCCACACACTAGGATCCATGTAGGCAGAGGGACTCCCGAGGACACATGGCCATAGTCCTGGTTATTACCGATATACAGATGTTGCCTAGTCTCTCATGTTGATGATTTTGACGAGATTGAAACTGGGTTTTAAATCAAATGTGCATGATGATTATTTCCATGCTTTTTAAACCCATGTGTGGTGTAAACTAATTTTCATTGTTTTGTGTGAGTCAGGACCACCCGAAGGAGGGGTTGAGTCCTGACTTTATTGTGAAATTTTTAAATAAGGAAGAAATGATTTAAAAAGAGTTGCATATTGAATTTTCCATGCGAACGTGTTTTACATGACATCATGAATCATAGCATCAGTTTTAAAATGTGTGGAGAAAGGGTGGTTTATGCATGGCACCACGTTCATGTAGGTAGTATGGTTACCTACTTGTTCGTAGGGTTGCCTTATTGAGCTTGATGTGCTCACCCCTTTCATTTTCTCACACAGATAATCTCCAGTAGATGTTGAGGCGACTGAGTACTGCATTCCGGATATCCGCTGCTGCCCATCATTTAAGGTATATACACTTGTACATATTGTATCTAAATAAGCATAGCCTAGTAACATGTTTGTACGTGACTTTAGGGGATGTATAAATATTGTAAACACTTATAAATGACTGAAAAAGAATTAAGTTATATGGTAAATGAATGGTGGGACTGGCATTGACGCACAGCCCAATTGTTAGTGAAGTGTGGTCACGATCAGAGGACAGGTAAGAATCTAAGAATAAACAAAACACGAAAAATTTACTCTGATTTTTAGGTAGTTTTGGGTCGTGACACTAGAATATCAAGTAACGTGAATACAATAGTCATGACTACATGGTACACCGTACTCCGTGTGACATACACGGTACAACGTACTCCATGAACACAATATCACATTCTAGGGATGCCTGTCATAGGTCTTATCCCACTCCAAACTATGTCGATAACCAACCTATGTCTCAATCTACATGTGCGAGCATATCTTCTCACTATGACACAGTCTACAGGAAACTCCAACACGGTCATATGCATGTCATAAAATTCATTTGCGAGTGAAGCTCCAGCACGGCTCCATGCATATTCATGATATCAGAAAAACCCTCGTGCAAGCGAAGCTTCGGCACGGTTTCATAAAAATCAATGAAATCTGCGTACGAGCAGCGCTCCAGTACGACTTAAAAATAATTATAAATCCAATTTAAATTCGCGTACGAGCAATGCTCTAGTATGGATGCATAAACCTAGTAAAATACATGTACGATTTAAAACTCATAAAAACATGATAGGCCACTCAATTTCACTAAAACCAATCAAAAATCACAACTAGCACCTAATTCGTGCCCTTTCATGTAAAAACATGAAACAAACAGCCAGCCTATCCATAATTTTCTTAAATTAAAGCAATATAATCATAGGAATATCAAAAACATGAAAATCACGCAATTTCATAGCCTTACTACCATTTTTGAAATTTTCCTAACTATGGGCAAAATCGTAATTTTTACATATACCACGATTTTTGTAAAAATTATTATTCTATTTCTAGATACCTTATGAAATTCTTCGTAATGTAAATAACCCCAAAAATGCGTGCAGATATCTCTAAGCGCTTACAAAATTCCCTTACCTCATTTTTATGTACGGTCTGACTTTCCCAACTCTACCGATCACCTGATCCGTTTAGCTCCCAATATGTACTCCGAAGCTGTAGGTAATCATTTATCGGGTTAAATCCAAGCATAATTATTCATATTTCACTTTTACTGGGCTTAATTTAAATCATTGGGCCTGTTTTACTTTATTGGGCCCGATTTCATTTTAATGGGCCTTGACCCATTTCCAGCCTGTTTCCACTTATTAAATCCTTTCTTTGGGTCATTGGGCTCTCAATACCTATTGGGCTTCATTTCCAAACTCTTTGGATAGCCCGTATATCATTTACGACCATTAATTCGAAAATACAAATATAATTTATTTTTATGCAGAAAATTAATCCGAAATTTGCAAAATAAATTTCAATTGCGTAATAATCATATTGTTGTCATAAATGACCTTTACTTACCCGAGATTATGCGATGGTGAAGAAATCGAAGTTCGATCGTCTCACGTATACGATTTATCATCGAACTGCACAAATTTATATTTATTTTCGGGTTAATTTTCGACCAATTATAATTTAAATAAATTTCTCGAAAATCAAATCGATCACTTTTGACCTCTTACCGACTTAACCGAAGTCCGATGTATCCCCAAAAATTCTTCCCCATTTTCCTTTTCTATTTTTCTCTTTTTTTCCTCTCTTTCTTGACTGAACCGGTTTGGTCCGGTTCAACCCGGTTCAGACCGGTACGATCTAGCCAGTTCAGTCCGGTTCGATCGGTTCAGGGCTTCACCGGTCGGTTCTTCACCAGCTTCCACTTCCGGTAGGTCCATCTGGCTGTCCGATTCACGGATCTAGTGGCATCCACACTCGGATCGGCGGCAATGAGGCCGGTTCAGCCTTTCTCCTCTTTGGCGTCGGTGGTGCCTCACCTTTCCGTCGTTTTCGGAGCAGTCCATCTGTTTCGTTGGCCGTGGCCACCACCAATCTGCTCGTCTTTGCCTCGAGGACGTTCGGCTGGGGGCGGGGTTTGCCAGATCGGTGCCGGTGGCCGCCGTTTCTTTTTTCCTTTTTCGATTTCTCCCCCTCACCGTTTCTCACGATTTTCGATGGTTGGGGTGCGCGTTGCGGCTGCTGGTGGTCACGCGGGTGACGGGCTTCCTTGGCCGACCCTCGTCGGCCCCTCAGTCCCGACGGTGGCTCGCCGGTGAGCTCCCTCGGTTTGGCTTCCTAATTTTCGCGTTTTCACGATTTTTCACTTTTTTTCTTTTTTTTTTAAATTTAATTTTATTTATTATTTATTTTTATTATTATTTTAATCATTATTTTATTATTAAAATCCAAAAATATCCAAAAATATCTAAAAAAATTATATTTAATTCATTTAATCAATAAATGAATTTCTCGGTATTATTTTGGCTTTTCGGTATATTTTCTTCGTATTTTCGGGATATTGTCCCGAGTGAAAATTTCGACTAATTCCAGTAAATTCATATCTTGATCAATTTAACCCGAAATTTAATTATTTCATCGTTATTGATCAAGATTTCTCATTTCCATATTTCTAATTAAATTTTCTTCTCAAATTTATACCGGCTTTTGATCTTTTGACCATTTTTCCCTTCAACGTGTTCAAAAATTCCATTTCAATCCTTTGCATTTTTTTTTTAAATGCATTCAAAAATTTTTATTCATTCCTTTGCTCTTACGATAAAAATTGGGTCTTACATAATCTCCCCCACTTAAGAAATTTGATCCTCCAAATTAGAACCAAGTCAAATGGATCCATAAATAACTCCGGGTATGTCTATTTTTTCATATACTGTCATTCTCAAGTGACTTTTTTCGGAGTGTAATACTACCAACATACTTAACTAGGGAGATCATCTTAAACCTCAACACTTTCTCCTTCATGTTTAATACCCGAATCGATTTTCCAATCATACGTTATACTTTTATTGAGCTAAGCTGTTGGAGTTCATATCCAATCACTTATGCTAGATCCGGATAGTATTTCCAAAGTATCATAAGATAGGACACATTGTGGATGCCTGCTAATTCAGGTGATAACGCCAACCTACAGGCCTTATTTCCCACTTTGTCCAATCTCAAAGGATTCAATCTAATGAAACTCAATTGGCCTTCTTTCTGAATCTCATTATGTCCTTAGGACAAGTAATTTTCAACAATACTGATTCACCCTCGGTGAATTCCAATGGTTTCTATCTCTTGTCAGCATAGCTTTTCTATCTGCTCTGAGGTGTTCTTAATATCTCATAATCAACTGAACATCCTCAGAGGTTTGTCTTACCAATTCGGGAACAATTTCATATCTACCACCCACTTCTTCTTATCCAAATCGGGAACAACCCCTGCAGCCATACAATGCCTCATATATAAAGTCATCCCGATACTCAAGTGACAACTGTCATTATTGGCGAATTCGATTAGTAACAATTGATCATCCCAGGAGCTTATCAAATCAATGGCACACGCTCTCATCATATCCTCTAGAACCTGTACAGTCCTCTCTAACTGACCATCTGTCTGAGGATGGAAAGCTGTACTAACACTAAGTCGGGTTCCCATAACTTCTTAAAAAACATTCCCAGAAGTGGGAAGTGAAGCGGAAATCCCTATCTGATGCCATGCTCACTGGAACGCTACAAAATGTTCCACAATCTCTATAATGTCTCTTTTCATATCTGATCACCAATACCCTTTTTTCTAAGATTTCGATATATTTATTACTTCTCTGATGCACTGTATATCCCGAAGAGTGAGCTTCTGACAATAACTATCTCATCACTGTGGTCCTAGGGAGCACTTATACTGTCTCTGAACCTCAGTAAGTCATTATCACTCTTTGTGAACTCTGTCACTGTACCCATCTGAATCTAACCCACACTATCAACACCATGCTGATCATCACGCTAAGCCTGTCAAATTCGGTCACTCAAATCCGGTTCTAATCTCAAGCTAGCTGTTATACAATCATTGTCATCATCAGAGGCAATCACATCACTACTGAGGCTTACAACTGCTCTAGCAGCTCACGCTCCCTGACCATCATATGTAATATCATCCCGAGGCTCTTTCTGTTCAAGGCATTAGCCATCACATTAGTCTTTCCTGGGTGGTACAATTTTCACAATCATAAACCCTCAGAAGCTTTAACCCTTTTTGTTCTCGTATCCGACTCTTTCTGTGAAAACAAATACTTGAGACTTTTATGATCAGTGCATACCTGAAATTTCTCACCGTATACATAATAGTGTCATATACTCAGTACAACCACTATCGTTGTCAACCTTAAATCATGGTTCAGATAGTTTCTTTCATGATCCTTGAGTTGTCTGGATCCATAATCGACTATCTTCCCCTTTTGCATCAATACTCAGCCCATTCATTATTTTGAGGTATCCATAGATTCATGAGAAACCTCTTGAGCTGTTGGGTATGGTGAGACTAAATGCAGTGGTCAGTTCATACTTATCATCGCACTGACATGCAATCTTTTTTCGAATGAGATGTGTCAACTGAGCAGCCCATTTCGAGAAACTCTCAACAACTCTTCTGTAAAAATAAATTCCAATTGTTGCTTATAATTTTCCCTGTACTTTAAATACACCCAAAATATCATCAATAAGAATGATAACAAATCGGTCCAAGTAAAGTTTAAATACCTCATCGTAGTTGAGTTCCACTAAATATTTCAACCACCCATATCCTTGACCTATGTATGCATGAACGTATAATGTCATTTCGAAATTGCTTCCATTCAAGATACTAACCCGTGTCATTTCCTTTTTCTTATATTAACGACTTTTATAAAATTTTAATTTTTAAACCTTCATGATTAATCGAATTCTATATTTTTTTTATCGTACAAGTAAATGTACCCTAATTTTAAATGTATATATTATGACTGTCGATTTCAATTTATAAGTTGTGTATACTTTTAGATGCTATCAAGTCTTCAGGCGGGGACATATTTTGCAATACCTTTATTAACCCTCAGACTTGACCACATGGACTGGTTACGAATATATCCACCCCTTATCCTTGGTCGCAATTCATATTCACTACAAATTGCTGAATCCAAATTACTTTACATATCAAAGATATTCTTACCTTGCATATGCCTCTTATTCCAATAGATCTTGTATTCAGGATCTATCACATCTCAAAGCTTATCTCCTTTCGTATATCACTTATAACAAACTCTGTCATTACTCATTCCATGAGTACAATCATTTACTCCTTTAATTTCAATCGCTACACCCCTTTTTATTACTTGTCAAAACTTACAGTATACTTTTCAGTGGTAAACATATCACTATCTTAGGATAGAAATCTGAACAACATAGTTTGCAGCCGACCAATTTATTCTCAAATATTACTTCAAATTATTCATATTCCATTGAATAAAATCGACTCACTTATACTTCTTCCCCTGTTTTCGACTTATAATCTCTTCATAATTATTCCGTTAGTTAACCCTCCTTCATTAGGGTACTAACTATCAGTCTTGTACCCAAGGGTGTAGGCATTCATGTCTTTCACTAACTTATATACAAATGAAGGTGGTATGAATAAATACGTAGTACCAGGATCAAGTAACGTAATTATGTCTTTATTCATAACCAGTGTGGTATCTTTCACCACATCATATGAAACATCAGTAGTATCCTGGTCCAAGGCATACACTCGCCCTCATCCAACAACCTACTTTCCTCTTTTCGGTACAGAGATACCAACAAGGTTTTCTCTGTCTCTTTGCCCTTCTGTGGGGTAGTCTCACCAAACTCTGAGCAATCATTAAATAATTGGCCCGTCTTACCACACTTAATGCCTATTTTAGTCAATAAAGTGTAGGTGTAGGCCCTACTTCCGTGGTATCTACCACACATCCTACACTTCTTACACTGCTACGGAGCAGGTCGAGGTCCTCCAGTCACAATACCCCTCAAAAGTGCTGAAATTGGATACACTGGGCCTTACCAATCATCTTACCTCATGACTCATCAACTCTAATCTCTTACCAACTGGTCTCTTTCCCGCTCTGACATCTCTGTCATTCTCTATTATCTTCTGTCTCTATTTCGACCCTTACTACCTTTCCCAATCTCAAAGGCGTGCAACACATGATCTTATTCATGCAACTGTATTTTGCGCACTGCCTCGACATAGGTAGTGAGCCAATCAGACTCTAATTGACAATCTGAGCCCTTCCATGAACTTTCAGACATCTCGACTCCCACTGTTTATAGTGTCGGAGTCATATCTGCCCAGGAATATAAACTGAGTTTCATACTCGTCAATAGATTTGGTTTCCCTGAACTAATCTCATAAATTCATTTGTAACTTCCTCTGAGCAGTGTCCGGGATATTCTGTCACCGGAATACATCCAGAAATATTTCTCATGTCGGCTCTAGATGTTTAACTCTTCAGATTGGTTGAGCAGACTTCCATCAATGCTCCATCTCGCCCTCCAACATAAACGTATTTAAAAGTCACTTTCTCAGTCGACATACACCGAAAGAATCCATACAGCTTCGCTATCTCATTTACCCAGTCCTTAGTAACTATTGATTTCTTTACTTCACTAAATACCAGAGGGGTGTGGGAATCTCTATAGTCTGACGCATCTGTTTAGGCTTTACCCTGCCTATCCTCAACTACCTGCATAAATTGAGTAAAAGACTCCATCATATTTTTTACACTCCAGTCCATCCTCTTTGAGCATGTCTCAATTTGGTCTCTTTATAGGACCCTGTGGAGTATGCTCAACATCAGCCTCCACCTCACTCTCATCTTGAGTCTCATGTGATGACTCATTCGACTCTCAGGCCTATCTCTACGGCCTCGAGCATGTGTACTCGCCCCTCTACCATAGCGGCTATCAGTTATAAAAACTATATTCTTGCATTCGAAACTAAATTCTTAGATGCACTTCCACCTTGATATACACAATTGTATCTAAACAATGCACAGTACATGGGGATGTAAATTTACTTAACCACTAACACCGACTCATATCAGGCCAACTCAGCTCTGATACCACCTCTGTCACGACCCATTTTTCCTAAAAACCCTACAAATTTTTCATTTTTTCATTTTCTTACCCGTCGTGAACAGTTTCACTACTAACAGTTGGGCTATGAGTCGATGTTAGTCCCTCCTGTCATGTTACTTACCTTAACATCTATTTTTCATATTTCATTTACATATCAATTTATTTTAAATAAATACATCCCCAATATTACATCCGTGTACAGTATTGTGCCTCTATATGTTCAAATAAAAAATTATACGAATGTGTATACCTGTTCTTGATAGGAAGCAGCGGATAACCGAAATGCAAGACTACTGTCGCTCTCTTCTACTGAATGTACCCTGTAGGGTGGAAAATGCAAGGGTGAGCGTAACTTGCTCAGTAAGGCAATAATGCAAGCAGGTAGATAACTACACTATCTACATGCTGGTAAAGGCATGACATGTAAAACATTTATATCTTGAGCATGAGGAAATTTAAAACCATGCCATGTATGAGTATATCATATATCGTAAAACATGAATCGGCATGTAAAACACAAAAAACATCTCATGTAAAACCTCTCATGCTCGGTACAGTAAAACTCTTCAAAAATAATCCCAGAGGGATTCAACACATCTTTAAAATCATTAATATCCTTATAAAACCCATCAATTTCTCATTTAATACCACATTTCATGAAAATCATGACAAATCGAGGCTCGACCCCTCCCTCGGGTCTACCCTGGTCTAACAAGACCAATCAAATATATATCATGTGAGACATGCAGGTTACTGTATGGAAACAATCGAGGATTGTGTCCCTGTGATCCCAGGCTACACGGATCCCGGTGTACGAGGTATCACAACTGCAACGGGTGGTGGGTCCAATCCTACCCGCCAGAATATCAAGTAATGTGAATACAACATTTAATATCACATTTCATGAAAATCGTCACAAATCGGGGCTCGACCCTTCCCTCGGGTCTACCCTGGTCTAATAAGACCAATCAAATATATATCATGTGAGACATGCAAGTTACTGTATGGAAACAATCGAGGATTATGTCCCTGTGATCCCAGGCTACACGGATCCCGGTGTGCTGGGTATCACAACTGCAACGGGAGGTGGGTCTAATCCTACCCGCCAGAATATCAAGTAACGTGAACACAATAGTCATGACTACATGGCACAATGTACTCCGTGTGACATACACGGTACAACGTACTCCATGAACCCAATATCACAGTCTGGGGATACCTGCCATAGGTCTCCAACACGGCTCCATGCATATTCATGATATCAAAAAAACTCTCATGCGAGCGAAGCTCCAGCACGGTTTCATAAAAATCAATGAAATCTGCGTACGAGCAGCGCTCCAGTACGACTTAAAAATAATTATAAATCCAATATAAATTCACGTACAAGCAATGCTCTAGTATGGATGCATAAACCAAGTAAAATACACGTACGGTTTAAAACTCATAAAAACATGATAGGCTGCACAATTTCACTAAAACCAATCAAAAATCACAACTGGCACCTAATTCGTGCCCTTTCATGTAAAAACATGAAACAAACAGCCAGCCTATCCATAATTTACTTGAATTAAAGTAATATAATCATAGGAATATCAAAAACATGAAAATCATGCAATTTCATAGCCTTACTACCCTTTTTGAAATTTTCCTAACTAGGGGCAAAATCGTAATTTTCACATATACCACGATTTTCGTAAAAATTATTATTCTATTTCTAGATACCTTATGAAATTCTCCATAATGTAAATAACCCCAAAAATACGCGCAGATATCTCTAAGCGCTTACAAAATTCCCTTACCTCATTTTTCTGTACGATTTGACTTTCCCAACTCTACCGATCACCCGATCCATTTAGCTCCCAATATGTACTCTGGAGCTGTAGCTAATCATTTATCGGGTTAAATCCAAGCATAATTATTCATATTTCACTTTTACTGGGCTTAATTTAAATCATTGGGCCCGATTTCTTCTTAATGGGCCTCGACCCATTTCCAGCCCGTTTCCACTTATTAAATCCTTTCTTTGGGTCATTGGGCTCTCAATACCTATTGGGCTTCATTTCCAAACTCTTTGGATAGCCCGTATATCATTTACGATCATTAATTCAAAAATATGAATATAATTTATTTTTATGCAGAAATTAATCCAAAATCTGCAAAATAAATTCCAATTGCGTAATAATCATATTGTTGTCGTAAATGAGCTTTACGTACCCGAGATTATGCAATGGTGCGTAAATCGAAGTTTGATCGTCTCACGTATACGATTTATCATCGAACTGCACAATTTTATATTTAATTTCGGGTTAATTTTTGATCAATTATAATTTAAATAAATTTTTCAGAAATCAAATCGGTCACTTTTGACCTCTTACCGACTTACCCGAAGTCCGGTGTATCCTCGAAAACTCTTCCTCTTTTTCCTTTTTCTCTTTTTCTCCTTTTTTCCTCTCTTTCTTGGCTGAACCGGTTTGGTCCGGTTCAACCCGGTTCAGACCAGTTCGGTCAAGCCGGTTCAGTCTAGTTCGATCGGTTCAGGGCTTCACCGGTCGGTTCTTCGTTGGCGTCCACTTCCGGCAGGTCCGTCTGGCTATCTGATTCACGGATCTGGTGGCATCCACACTCGGATCGGTGACAATGAGGCCGGTTCGACCTTTCTCCTCTTCGGCGTCGGTGGTACCTCTCCTTTCCGCTGTTTTCGGCGTCGTCCGTCGATTTCACCGACCATGGCCACCACCAATCTGCTCGTCTTTTCCTCGGGGACGTTCGGCTGGGGGCGGGGTTGGCCAGATCGACACTGGTGGCCGTCGTTTCTCTTTTCCTTTTTCAGTTCCTCCCTCTCGTCGTTTCTCACACTTTTCGATGGTTGGGGTACGCGTTGCGGCTGCCGGAGGTCACGCCGGTGACGGGCTTCCTTGACCGACCCTCGTCGGCCCCTCAATCCCGTCGGTGGCTTGCCGGTGAGCTCCCTCTGTTCGGCTTCCCAATTTTCTCGTTTTCACAATTTTTCACTTTTTTCTTTATTTTTTTAAATTTAATTTTATTTATTATTTATTTTTATTATTATTTTAATCATTATTTTATTATTAAAATCTAAAAATATCTAAAAAAATTTATATTTAATTCATTTAATCAATAAATGAATTTCTCGATATTATTTCTGCTTTTCAGTATATTTTCTCCGTATTTTCGAGATATTGTCCCAAGTAAAAATTTTGATTAATTTCAGTATATTCATATCTTGACCAATTTAACCCAAAATTTAATTATTTCATCGTTATTGATCAAGATTTCTCATTTTCATATTTCTAATTAAATTTTCTTCTCAAATTTATACCGGCTTTTGGTCTTTTGACCATTTTTCCCTTCAACGTGTTTAGAAATTCCATTTCAATCCTTTTCTTTTTTTTTAAATGCATTCAAAAATTTTTATTCATTCCCTTTGCTCTTACGATAAAAATCGGGTCTTACATAATTACTCATCATACTTGTTTTTATCCTCTGCGTATTCATGGTAGATGAGAGAAAATGAGAATGAAATGCTTACCTTAGATAATGAGAGATCTTACAATATGAAAATAGGAATGGGTTTTGTGTTTTTGGGTTGAAATATGGAGAAATTTTGTGCTTTTGGTAGAGGATTTGTATGGGATTGAGTTTTGGTTGAAATGGGAAAATGGGGAAAAATGATGAAGAGAAAAATATGAGAAAGAGAGAGAGAGGGTCGGACTTTTGAGAGATTTTTTTTTTGGTCGAGGGGTCACCTTAGGCGAGAGTCTCGCCTAAGGTGCGACTCGTCTCTGTATTTTTTTTTTTTGAGGGGTCACCTTAGGCGAGAGTCTCTCCTAAGGTGTGACCCATCTCTGTTTTCACCTTTTTTTTATAATCCTAAGGCTGACACATATACTAAAAATGCATGAAAATAAGTAAATAAATAAATAAAATAATAATAAAAATTGGGTTGGCTCCCAACAAGCATCTTTCTTTAATGTCTTTGGCTAGACGTTGTTACCTCTCATTCGTATTTAGGATACTCTAAATCAATTAGATCAACCTCATGCACTTGAAACCCTTCATAAAAAGGCTTCAAAAGATGACCATTGACCTTAAAAATCTTACCCGTATCCATACTTTGTATTTCAACTGAACCATGAGGAGAGATGTTAGTAACAACAAAGGGCCCTAGCCATCTAGAGCGTAATTTTCCAGGAAATAACTTAAGTCTATAATTAAAAAGAATAACTTTCTGACCATTAAAGAATTGTTTCCTGGAGATCATTTGATCTTGGAAGGCCTTTGTCTTTTCCTTGTAAATCTTAGAATTTTCATATGCATCATTTCGGATCTCTTCCAGTTCTTGCAATTGAAGCTTTCTCATTTCACTGGCTTCATTCAAGTTCATATCGCACTGCTTGATTGCCCAATAGGCCTTGTGCTCCAATTCTACCGGAAGATGACATGATTTTTCGCAAACAATGTGATAAGGAGACATACCTATGGGAGTTTTGTAAGCCGTTCTATATGCCCAAAGTGCATCTTCAAGTCTTGTGCTTCAATTCTTTCTATTTGGGTTCACTGTCTTTTCAAGGATGGACTTGATTTCTCTGTTTGATACCTCAACTTGACCATTTGTTTGAGGATGATAGGCGGTAGATACTCCATGAGTTACATGATATTTCTTCGTTAGTGCTTCCACCACCTTATTGCAAAAATGGGTTCCTCTATCGCTTATTATTGCTCTCGGTGTCCCGAACCTAGAAAAGATGTTAGATTTAACAAAATTGACAATAGTTTTAGCATCGTCAGTTTGGGTTGCCTTAGCTTCAACCCATTTCGAAACATAGTCCACAACAAGCAAGATATATACATGATTATTAGAAACAGGAAAAGGACTCATAAATTCAATACCCCATACATCAAAAATTTCACAGATTAGAATAGGTGTTAAAGGTAATTGATCTCTATGTCCTAGACTTCCTGTTTTTTGGCACTTCTCACAAGTTTTACAAAACATATAAGAATCTTGAAATAAATTTAGCCAAAATAATCCACATTCAAGTACCTTGCGTGCTGTCCTCTTTGGACCGAAATGTCCACCAAATGCATATAAAAGGTAAAAATTTAAGATAGAAGAGATTTCATGGTCAGGCACGCATCTTCTAATGACTTGATCAGCGCAATATTTCCATAAGTAAGGTTCATCCCAAGCGTAATACTTAGCATCTCTTTTTATCTTATCTTTTTGAGACCTAGACAATTCATTATGCAAAATTCCTATAGCTAAAAAGTTAGCAATATCAGCATACCATGGTCTTGTTTCATGAATGGAAAAAAGATACTCATCCAAAAATTCATCTCTAAGGGGTGAAGGTTCTTCACTTGTGATGAGTCTACTAAGGTGATCAGCCACCAAGTTTTCGGCTCCTATCTTATCCTTGATTTCTATATTGAACTCTTCTAGCAACAATCCTGATGAGTCTTGGTTTTGCTTCTTTCTTTGAGAGTAAATACTTGAGAGCTGCATGATCAAAATAAATAATCACTTTAGCTCCTAGTAAATAAGAACGAAATTTTTCTAAAGCAAAAACAATGGCTAGAAGTTCTTTTTCCGTTGTGGAATAGTTGCATTGTGCACTATCAAGGGTTCGTGAGGCATAGTAGATGATATGTGGAACTCTCTCCTCTCTTTGTCCAAGTACAGCTCCTACTGCGTAGTTACTTGCATCGCACATGATTTCGAACGGTAGATTCCAATTTGGGGGTTAGATGATCGGCGTGGTGGTCAACATGTCTTTGAGTTTGTCAAATGCCTTCTTGCATGTCTCATCAAATTCGAATGCTACGTTCTTTTGTAGTAGTCGACATAGGGGTTGGGTGATCTTGGAGAAGTTCTTAATAAATTGCCTATAAAATCCTGCATGTCCAAGAAAAGAGCGAACTTCCCGCACAGATGCGGGGTAATGCAAAGATTTTATCACTTCTATTTTTGACTTATCCACTTCTATCCCCTTAGAAGATACTATATGCCCTAGAATAATACCTTGATCAACCATAAAATGGCATTTTTCATAATTTAAAATAAGGTTACTTTCTATGCATCTATTGAGGATTTTAGTGAGGTTAGCTAAGCATTCATCAAAGGTATTTCCATGAACAGTAAAATCATCCATGAACATTTCTATTATATCTTCTACATAATCAGAAAATATACTAACCATACATCTCTGGAATGTGGTGGAGCATTGCATAGACCAAAGGGCATGCGCTTGTAAGAAAAGGTTCCCAACGGACATGTAAAGGTAGTCTTTTCCTGATCTTTGGGTGCCATCGGAATTTGATGAAAACCTGAATATCCATCAAGACAACAATAATGAGTTTTACCTGCCTATCTTTCAAGCATTTGATCAATTAAAGAGAGAGGGAAGTGGTCTTTTCTTGTAGATGCATTCAACTTCCTATAATTTATGCATACTCGCCACCCGTTTTGAATTTGGGTAGCTACCAACTCACCATCTGGGTTTTGTATAACCGTTATACCCATTTTCTTTGGAACCACTTGGACTGGACATTCCCATTTGCTATCCGAAATTGGATAGATCATACCTGCATCAAGTAGTTTCAGAATCTCCTTTTTAACTACTTCCATCATTAGTGGGTTGAGTCTTCTTTGTGCTTGCCTAGTAGGCTTACATTCCTCTTCCATAAGGATTTTATGCATGCAAGTTGTTGGGCTTATTCCCTTGATGTCTGCTATTGTCCATCCGATAGCTTCCTTATATTCCTTGAGCACTCTAAGCAACTTCTCTTCTTCTAAATTGGATAGTTTATTGGAGATGATCACCGGAAGTGTTTCCCTATCACCTAAGAAAACATATTTGAGGTGTTCTGGAAGAGTTTTCAATTCTAAATCCGGTGCCTGCACAATAGAAGGAAGAAGTTTTGTATGAGATAATGGCAATTGAATGTGAGAAACATCAAACCTCATCATGCGCAGTGATCCTAGCTCTTGGACCGTTTCCAATAATTCTGGTTCCCACGCAAACTTCTTCTCCAATCTCTTTGAATCCTCAAGCGTGAGGTGCCTACTTAAAACAACTTTCAATTTATCCTCATCACAAATGTTCAAATACATGTCAATTAAAGGATCAATAATATCTAAAGCAAAAACAGAAGACATATATCTAGGGTATTTTTAATGGCATTATATATATATATTGAATTTTATAACTTCACCATCAAATTTCATAGTAAGATTGTAAACATCTATTTTTGTACTAGAGGTTTTGAGAAAAGGTCTACCCAATAAAATCAAAGATGTATCATCTTCCTCCATGTTTAAGACATAAAAATCTGCTAAGAATATTAAATCATTAACCTGCACCAAAACATCTTCTAACACCCCTTCGGGATAAACATTAGATCTATCAGCCAATTGAATTATCACACCAGTATTTTTCAATTTGCCCGTAGTCATAGACTTGTAAATAGATAGTGGCATCACATTAATTGAAGCTCATAAATCTAACATGGCTTTTTCGATCTTTAAATTGCCTATTTTACATGGGATAGTAAACATACCTGGATCCTTGCATTTGGGTGGTAACTTTTTCTGAAAGATTGCAGAAACATTCTCTCCCATGTTCACATACTCATTTCCCTTAAGCTTCCTCTTATTGTTGCACAATTCCTTGAGAAACTTAGCATACTTTGGAACCTGTTTGATAGCATCTAATAAGGGAATATTTACCTCGACTTTTCTGAAGGTATCTAGAATTGCCTTCCCTTCCTCTTCTTTTTTGGACTTTGACTTTGGAGGAAAATGAGGTATTATCTCTGGTATCTTCATGCTCCCTTCAGTGGTCGTTTCGGATTTAAGTTGAGGTGGTTCAACTCTTTTTTCCTTTTCTTCACCTCTTGTGCTATGGGTTCGAATTTGAGGTTCTTTCAGTATGGTTTCGCTTCTCAAAGTGATTGCATTTACGTTTTGCTTAGGGTTGACTATGGTTTGCGATGGCAATCTTCCTTGGGATTCTAGCTTGCTTACTGATGCGGCTAGTTGGTTCACTTGATCTTTTAATTCCTTGAGGTTGGACCTTGTTTCCTGTTGAAATTGTTGAGTACTATCAGCAAGGGATTTAACAACCTCTTCAAGAGACGTACCTGAATTTGATGATTGCTGTATTTGTTGAGGAGGTTGCCTAGGTTGGTAGTTTTGGTATTGCGACCTTTATCCATAATTGAAGTTTGGATGATCCCTCTATCCTGGATTGTAAGTATTGGAATAGGGATCATATTTTCTTTGGGAAGGCCCTTGGTATCCTCCAACCGCATTAGCATGCTCTTGTGAATCTTCTTGAAGTGTATGACACATATCGGTTGGATGTCTACTAGCACAAATTCCACAGACCTTGGCTTGTTGCATGTTTCCCACTCCTAAAGCAAGTTGCTGCACAATAGAGGTTAGATTAGCAATTTGATTGTCAACTGAAGATGTACTCACCTCATTCACTCTTCTAGGCACATCCTGTCTAGTCCCGAATTGTTGAGAATTTGCAGCCATGGTGAAAATTAAATTCCTAGCTTCGGTGGGGGTTTTATTGACTATTACTCCTCCACTAGCAGCATCCATCATTCTTCTTGCCATTGGTAAGAGTCCTTCATAGAAGTATTGGATGAGTAGTTGTTCAGAAATCCCATGTTGTGGGCAGCTAGCATAAAGTTGCTTGAATCTTTCCCAATACTCATGAAGATTTTCGGTATCTCTTTGCTTGATTCCACATATCTCTCTTCTTATGTTTACAGCCCTAGAAGCTGAAAAAAATTTGTCAAGAAAGCATCTTACCATGTCAGTCCATGTTGTAACCGAACCTGGAGGAAGGTAGAATAACCAATCCTTAGCTCTATCCGCGAGTGAGAATGGAAAGGCCCCAAGCTTGATTTGATCCTCCGTAACAGCTTGTGGCTTCATGCTGGAGCAAACCACATGAAATTCCTTGAGATGTTTATGAGGATCTTTGTTTTCCAACCCATGGAACTTTGGAAGAAGGTGGATCAGTCCAGATTTCAGTTCGAACTCTATTTGCAAAGCAGGATTTGAATACATAATGGTTGTTGATCTAAAGCTAGAGTGGTGAGTTGTCTAAGAGTTCTCTCTTGATTATTAGCCATCTCTCGCTCAGATTCGGAGTCACTTGATGAGTTTTCAAGGCCTAATGTAAGATTCAATCCTGGTGATGATGTAGAGCTTTCTTCGTGCTTGCGATTTCTAGCTTCTTTCCTAAGTCTTCTCTCAGTCTTCTTAATGTCAGGATCGTATGGAATTAATTCACCTGTACGAGAAGAACGGAGCACCAAAATAAATCCAAATTAAATTTAATCTCCCCGGCAGCGGCGCCAAAAATTGATGGTTGCCAAAACCAACAATATTAAATAACTTGCTCAAACAATTAATTAGTAGTATAGGGAGCAAGGTCGTGTCCCAAGAGAGATTGATTAATTCCGATTTACTTTTCTGCAAATAAAAGAAAAATAAAACAAAAGGGGTTTGAAAGATTGATTAACTAAAATAACAAAACTTAATAGAAAGAAAACAAAATTGAGTAAAAGAATTCAATAATTTGAGAAATCCAACCCAAGGAGTAATTTTCAGATTTGGTTCAGTAAGTTAATCATTAACGTAAGATAATTTTTCTTAATCCCAACTAAACTGGTTATGGTTGTTGGTACGACCTAACAACCTATCTCTTCTTACTGCTTTGACAATCAGGAAACGTTCTCTAATTGCTGCTCTTACCAATAAACAACCCTAGATACAATCTTAGGATTTAATTTACTAATAGCATTGAACACTAAATAGACTACCAATTCTAATCAACAAACACACATGTAGGTTTATTTAAATCAGATCTTATAATCACATAACAAAGACTAAAAATCAAAAGTACAATTAATCTTGTTACTTACCACTTGTTATTGAAACAGCCAAACAATTACAGATTCAGATATTTCAATTAGATGTATATTGCCTTGTGAATGAATCAATAGGCCTTGTTGAAGTAACCACAAAACAATAATAATAATGAAGTGCAGAAATTATAAGAATAGAAACGATTAAAGAGAATAAATAAGAACAATTAGATCTCACAACTTATAAACCAAATCTTCAATTATCCTTAGATTGGAAAGAGAGTTTAGCAACCCATGAATATCAGGTAAAAGCAGTGAAATATTTGTATCAGAAAATCTAATCAAAAGTCTCTCCTCCTTGACCTAGATCTTCAAAAGCCTATTTATAACTAAAAAAATAGAGATAAAACCCTACTCCTAGTTGGACTTGAATTCCTTACATTTAATTAAAATAATAATCTGATAAAAAGTCTTCCAAGTAATTTGAAAAAGTCAAATCTAAAGAGGAGAGAGAAAATCATCGTACTGGATGCTTAGGCGAGAGTCTCGCCTAAGCCTTGACTCGTTTCTGTTCAACAAATTGAAGTCAGCACGTCAAGAAGACCCTTAGGCGAGAGTCTCACCTAAGGCTGCATCCGGCTCTGCCCTGAATTGAAAACTGCACAGTGAAGGGATCCTTAGGCAAGAGTCTCGCCTAAGGCTGCACCCAGCACTGACCTGGATTCAGAACTACGCAGAGAAGGGATCCTTAGGCGAGAGTCTCGCCTAAGGCTGCACCCAGCACTGACCAGGCTCGCATTCATCATTTCTCACTTCTTCCACATGATTTCCCTTATTCCAAAATTCGTCTAAATCATCCTTTAATTCATCAATTCCATGAATTCCTACAATTATTCAAGAATGATCAATTATCCATAGATTAAGTATAAAATTCATACAAAACCATAGGAAAACAAGGTAAATAAAGTGCATAAATAATGACTTATCAACGATCGCCAACTCTAAATCATGTGTTGGGTAGTTCCTCTCATGATCTTTTAATTGTCTTGATCCATAGGCAACTACCTTCCTATCCTGCATAAGTACACAGTCCAGTCCCTGGTGTGATACATCCGTATACACCGAGAAGCCTCCTGAGCTGATAGGAATGGTGAGAATCGGAGCAGTGGTCAATCGATTCTTAAGCTCCTTAAAACTCCTCTCACATGCCTCATCCTATACGAACTTAACATCTTTACGCGTGAGGCGTGTCAACGGAGTAGCTAGTCTGGAGATACCCTCTACAAATCTCCTATAATAACCTGTCAATCCCAGAAAACTTCTGATCTTAGTAACTGTCTTGGGTTGTTCCCACTGTAGAACTGCTTCAATCTTGGATGGATCCACTGATACCCCATCTTTGACACAACATGGCCTATAAATGGGATCTGCTCTAACCAAAAGTTACACTTGCTGAGTTTGGCATATAACTCTTTCTCTCGGAGGGTCTGCAGAACTATCCTCAAGTACTCCTCATGATCTTCCTTGGACTTGGAATAGACCAATATTTCATTCAATAAACACAATCACAAACTTGTCCAGGTATGGCTTAAACATATTATTCATTAGTGCCATAAATGTTGCAGGGGCATTCGTCAATCTGAATGGCATCACTAAGAACTCGTAGTGGCCATAACGGGTACGAAATGCTGTCTTGGGTACATCTCCACTCCTAATCCTCAACTGATGGTATCTTGACCGCAGATCTATCTTTGAAAATACTTGGGCTCCTTGGAGCTGATCTATGCATGGAAGGGAGTACTTGTTCTTAATGGTGACCTTATTCAACAACCGGTAATCTATACATAGTCAGAGGCTTCCATCCCTTTTCCTTACAAATAGAACCGATGCTCTCCAAGGTGAGACACTCGGCCTAATAAACCTCTTCTCTAGTAACTCTTGCAGCTATTTCTTTAGCTCGTCCAACTCAATCGGTGTCATTCTATATGGTGGTTTTGATATCGACTCAGTACTAGGCATTAACTCTATGCAAAATTTCATTTCCCTTTCAGGTGGTAGTCCCGGTAATTCATCCGAAAAGACATCAAGGTAATCCGTAATTACGAGTATGTCCCTCAATTTCGGGCGTGCCTTGTCTATATCAACCACGTAGGCAACGAACCCTTCACATCATTCTTTCCACCGTTAGTGTCACTAGTCATCACATCAATATTCAACATAAGCATATGAATTCATCTCTCAAGTAGATTAAATATAATCATACTCTTTTCATTTATCATAATTATGTTCTTTCAATTCATTTCACAAATCTTACAACATGATTTTCTATCTCTGGAAACATCAAAGTCTTAGCATGACAGTCCATAACAACATGATTAGTAGCCAACCAATCCATTCCCAATATTACATCAAAATCATTCATATTCAATAAAATTAAATTGGCTGTCATTTCCTTTCCCTCTATCATCAATTTACAATCCCTACATGCATGCTCTGTCAATTGACTATCATTCATAGGTGTGGAAATCATCAACATTTTATCCAATAATGTAGGTTTAACATGCTTCATCAATTTATGTGCAAAGGAAGGCGATATGAATGAATGTGTGGCACCAAGATCAAATAATACTAATGCTTCTAAATCAAATATCAGGATAGTACCTTTAATCACATCCGTCGAAGCATCTACAGTGTCCTAATCCAGTGCATGTACTCTTCCTCTGCTCATACCCATTGTCTGCTTTCCCTTTTCTTCAACTGTAGCCCTCCTTCTCGGAGCAACTGTCTCAACTGGAGCCCTCTCTGTCTCCTTGCCCTTCTGTGGGGCAGTCTCTATCCTCTCGGGATAATACTTTGCTATATGTTCTAGTTTCTCACATTTGTAACACACTATAAGGGTCATCGGACAAGGTCTAGTCCCATGAAATCTATCACATCTCTTGCACCTCTTAGTAGTACGTCATGGTCCTCCAATAGCCATACCCCTCGGTGCAGTCAAAGCTGGGTATACGAGAGGTCTAGCAGCTCTCTCCTGCACCTCCTCAATCTTAGGCCACTTTTCAAAAAGTCTCTGGCCTCCTCTCTTGGCCACTCTATCCATCCCGGATCTCTTTCGATCTCTATCTCTTCTGACATTAATCTTCCCAAGCTCGGAGGCATTCTGCTCAAAGTCTTGCTCGCATAATTGAGCCTTATATACCGCATCCTCATATGTCTGAATGTCAAATGGGGCTAGCTTAGTCCGGATGGCCAGTCTCAATCTATCAATGAACTTCTGGATCTTTCAAGTCTCACTACCCATCGTGTTCGGGTCATATCTCCCCAACGACATGAATCTCGACTCATATTCATCCACAGTACGATTCCCTTGAACTAAATTCATGAATTCCATCCGTAATTTCCTCTCGGTGATAGCTGGGATGTATTGTCTCCTGAAGGCCTCCAAAAATATCTCTCATGTAATCTCGGAGTGTCGGGCCCTCAAAATAGGCTCGGTGGATCTCCACCAGCGCACTGCCTTGCCTTTTAGCATAAACATGGCAAATGCTACCTTCTTAGACGATGTACATCTAAAGAATCTGTACAGTTTCTCCATCTTATACACCCAATCCTTCGTAATAACTAGGTCCTTCACCCCTCTGAACACTGGAGGTTTCAACCCTTAGAACTCTCGCAATCTACTCAACTCGTAGTCATAACCCAAATCACTACCGCTCTGCTGTGGAGCGATAGGAGAAGTTGTATCTAGGACTGGAGGTGGTGTAACAGTAGCAGTCTCTACAGTCTGAGGTCTCTTCGCCTTTACTGTTGCCTGTCCAGTAGCATTAGGCTGTGTTGCGGTACCTCGTCTATCGTTGGCACCCAATACCTGCGTGACTATCTCCACTAGGCTCTCAAAACTCCGCTCTATCCTAGCGAAGCGTGCCTCTGTATCTCCTGCTCTCGCAGCATAGTCTTGTAGAGCCTAATCGGTTTGTGGCTCCGCACGGCTCTCAGGCCCACCTCTATGGCCTCTAGCACGTGCTCCTACCCCTCTGCCTCTTCGCGTAATAGGCATTCTGCCTAACTTCCTGTATTCGTAATCACTTATTAGGCTCAATCCATCACGGTATACACAGTTATATCTAAACAAAAGCACACTAACGTGGGGATGTAATTTTCCTACGTTTTATTTACTGACTCACATCAGGCCAACTCACCTCTGATATCAATCTCTGTCATGACCCATTTTATCCTTTCATTACCGAAAATCACTATAAATTTTTCGTATTTTCCTTTCCTTACCTGGTCGTGAACAAACTCACCACAACACAGTTAGGCTGTGAGTCAATAATAAACATCACTCAACATTCATTCTCAAATAAATCAAAAGAAGTGTCATTCATTGAAAGTTAAGTTATACATGACACGATTCTAACTTTTACGACCCCCACATTACATTACAATTTGACTACTGTGCTTTTACATTGTTTAGATACAAAAAGAATCTCTGTGTGTATACCTTTTGGCGATGGAAGCAGTAGATGTCCAAAATACAACGCCTCAGTCCTCACTAGGCTATTATGTACGCTCTGTAGAGGGGGAAAGTAGAGAGGGATGAGCAACCACACGCTCAATAAGGTAATAATGCAAGCATGGTAGATACTACCCTATCTACATGCTGATAGTGTTATGCATAAATCATTTATAATAGGAGCATGAGGAAATAAAACTATGTCATATGAATATACATATATCATGTATTGAAAATCATGTAAATAGGCAGAAAACATGGAAGAACTCAACATGTAAAACCATCCCATGCTCATTCTTATTAAATCTCATCACAAAAAGGGAAATTCATTGAGGAAACATCCTTTTCAAATCATTCACATCTCATCATAAATCAAATTATCATTTCTTTAAATCACAAAATTCCACAAGGCTCGACCCCTCCCTCGGGTCTACCTGGACAAATCACAATCACACTCATGTATAAAAATCATGTGGTATTATGTAATATCAAATGAGACAGGTCACTATATCTCAATAGACTATGTTGGCCAACTATGTCATAAATCATCCCAGACCACACGCATCCAGGTGTGCGGGGTATCATGCTGGTACGAAGGTGGGTTAGTTCTTCGTCAAACTTTCTCATCATATAACCACCACACGGTACATCGTACTCCATGTGATATACACGGTACAACGTACTTCACGGACCCATATCATGATTGGGGGCGCCAGTCGTAGGTCTTATCTACCCCATACCAAGTGTGACTTTCATTGTCTTCGTTGCATGTGGAGCTTTTCGTACCCATGTAAGAGAGCCTCCTCGCCCACTCTGGCTAAAGGATGTTATGCTTGAGGGTCTTACCGTAAGAGAGCCTTCCCACCGAATAGAGCCTCCCTGCCCTCTCTGGCTTGAGGATGTTGGGCTTAAGGATCTTAACACAAGAGAGCTTCCCCACCGAACAGAGCCTTCCCGCCCTCTCTGGCTTGAGGATGTTAGGCTTGAGGATCTTACTAGCTTCCACGACATCATACGTACCACAGTGTGAAAATTGGTGCGAGCTAAGCTCTAGCACGATACATGCATCATAGATAATTCACCTCGTACGAGCAACGCTCTAGTACGGTATTTATGCATCAACACATGAGAAAACCATGTACAAGCATAGCTCCAATACGTTTCATACAAATGAAGGCATCAAAATCTAGCGCGAGCGAGGCTCCGACGCAATTTTTATCACACAAATACAATAGGCGGCTCATAAATCAAAACAATCTCAAAATCGAGTTTAACACCTCACAAGTGCTATTTCACTAAATCGTTCTAACAGTAGCCAGCCTATCCATTAACTTGTTCAAAATCAAGCATTGTGTAATGAGAAAACATTTCAACTACATATTTATGCATTTATTAGCCTTACTATCCCTTTTCATAATAATCGTTTCAAAACCAAATCTCATACATACAGTCATGCATTTCATAAGCGCCCTATATAGCTATTCGTATACATCATCAATTATTTTCTCAAACAGTCATGCATTTCATAAGCGCCCTATATCCACCCACAAAATACGAGCAGCTACCTCTATATACTTAAAGAATTCCCTTACCTGGAATCGTGTCGCGTGATTCCACTTCCTTAGAGCTGCTTACTCGTGCAGTCCGTTTTGGCTCCAGCGAACTCTCCGGAACTGCATAAAGTCATATATCGCATCAATTTAATTCACATAACAACACTCTTGTGTCTACTATAGTTAATTCAACCTATAGCCTCCATTAACGCTCATAAGGCCTCAATTTATTGTTCTATTCATATCTCGAGTCCAATGACTCTTTTAGGCCTATTGATTCATACTCAATCGATATCAAATCGATATTAAGCTCATAGTGTTCTTATTTCATCAATTTCTTCGCTATGGCCACTTATCAACATCTCACATACCCATTTTCATAATTTCTCTAAACTTACAATGTGGCTTCATTTAATCATCTTAAATCATTCACATTACTTCAAAAACATCTTAGTATAACTCATAATTCATCAACTCCTCCAAACCACATTTTCTCACACTAGAATAATCTAGGTTATAAGTGTTCCATTATTTTCTAGATGGTTTCTATCATAAATATTCACACCAATCTACTTCAAAATCAATAAATGGACAAATGTACTTAGGCTAAAGTGTTAGAAACTTACCAAATCTAGTTTCTCCTCTTACTCCAATAAAAATACCCCTTTCTCTTTCAATCCAACAAATGAGGTTTTGATTTCAAACTATGTTGTTCTCCTCTTGGATTTGAACAACTTTATATCTAATGGTCATCCCTCAAATCTTACTGGAAATGGGTGGATTTAGGAGTGAGAAAGTGAAGTTTTAGGTTGAAATGGAAGAGAGAGATTGTTTCCCTAAATCTGCAGATTTCTCTGCTCTTATTTATAGAAATTGCTTAATGAGATCGATCTGTTAAGGCATGAGATCGATCTGGTCTCCTTAAATTCCTCATTTTCACGCTAATTTGAATGCATGAGATTGATCTGTCGAAGTCTTCAGATCGATTTGTCCTAGGCAGTAGCTTAAGGAGATCGATCTGCTTCCAGGGGAGATCGATCTGCTCCAACCCGAGAGCTAAGAAAATCGATCTGTTTGACTCAAAATCGATCTTCTCATTACAGAATATTTAGCAGATCGATCTGGCTCCATTGGAGATCGATTTGTCTTATTCCATTGCTCAAATAAGAGCATTTTTACTCTTCCAGATCGATCTCTCATCCTATGAGATCGATCTGACATTCATATTTCCAGATTTTGCTGCAGTTTTCTACAGTAACTTCACACAAAACATCCTCAATTTCCTGTCATAGTCATTTTCTCATCCAACCACCTTTAAGGCTTGAAAATGACATCCATTCATTCTTTATACACATCCAAACTTGTGTGCATTCATTATATAGCCAAAGGTAACCCATACCAAACTAAATGGAAGTATAACTTCATTCCATTTTACCACACCACTCATTTTGAGTTCCAATCACATTCATCACTTATAAAAGCTCATTTCTTTATATTCATACACAATGAAACTTGTATGTACATCACAAACTCTTACTACAAGTATGTACATTGAATTTATGGCCTTTTCATAAATTATACTTCACATTACAAGTACATTACCATATTTATGAATTCATAAAGTTACACATGAAATACGGGTCTTACACAAAGGTCATTCACAATATTGTAAGTTGTTTTGATTTGGGTAAACTCAATAGGTAAGGTATTTAGGATATGATGGATTACGAATTTGTCAATGAGGATTATGTCTTGGAATTTAAGTTTGGATTGAATGTGAACCATCTTCATGATAAAATTTCTAACCCCAACAACATTGTCATACCTGATACTCATCAGCTCATTCATAAGGTTCCCAACCTCAAACTTGCTTGATATTTTGTATCTCTTTTCTATAGCATTATAAAGCTTTTTGGCATTTTCAATGGTATCCAAACCACTCAACAGGTGCTCAGAAACAGTCATCTTAATGGTGTATAAACACATGCGTTTCGCTCTATCCCACTTTTCATAGGATTTCTTTTGTTCAGCGGTGCTTTCATCAGACAGAGCAACAGGCTCATCAACACGCGGGGCTATGTCAATCTCAGCCATCACCAAGGCATAATGCAAGTCCTCATCTCATTTCTTAAAATTGGATCAATTTAAAACCTCGATAGTAGCTAGAGATTTATCTATGGTGATAGTCACTGGTCAAAACAAAATGCAACAATCATACATTAATGAGCAATTATGGGATAAGCAAACAACATAATTCATTATATCCCAACAATAATTGAAAAGTCCAGGTGCATCACTACAAACTCCCCTTTGGGCAGAGAATGTAACATACTAATTGGTACTTTTCTATAAAGCTAATACAAGAATATCCAATTTTTAAAAAGCCTATCCCCTTTGGGTAGATAAACTTTCTAAACCGATATACAAATTATCTTAATGCTTTATGTGTATCCAAAATTACTTTATACAACTACCCCCTTTAGGCAGGCAATTGCATAAAATAATTTATGACAATCTCGTATCTTTTATGATCAAGTAATCAACAAATAAGCCACTTTGGCAGCCAAGCACTTATATCAATTAATGAAAAAATTTAATCAATCCAAGAATTTTGTAATTACCCAAATCAGTCATTGCATACTTAGCTAAATGTATGTAATAAATTATTCCAAAAATGAAATACTAGATCCAGATGTATTTCATTAGATCCAAAACAATATGTGTTGCATTATAATTGAGGGCTCTAAGTGTTAACAAAAATTCTATTGTCATTATTATTATTTATTTTATTATTATTATTTTTATGGACTAATATAGGCTGAGAGTACAATATTTAACCATCTATCTAGGGAGAGTGCATACTTCTTAGAGGTTCTAAACAGTCCTTTATATTTTATTATACAATAAAATCATAGAAAATTTATGCACAACATTTAATAATTCATTAAATGAATACTAACATAAATAATAAATATTTAACAGTAGTAGAAAATTACAAAAAAAAAATCATGAAAAATTATAGAATAAACATAAAAAAATGGGTGGCCGAAAACTCCACTTGAGGACGCCACACGTGCCACTAGTAGCGCATGGGGCTTGCGACGCACTGTACTGTGCATCACCTACTTCCTTTTGTCAGGTTTGTTTGACCTTGCTGCTATGTTATTTAACCCGAACGGGTCTGTAAGATATTTCAGCCTCTTTTTTTATACGATTTTTCATGTGTTTTCAACAAATTAAGATTACCTAAATTTAATTAAAGTTATTTCCTACCAAGCTCATGTCAAAAACATAATGAAACCTTAAAAAAAAAAAAACAGCAAACAATATCATCAAAAGTTTATGATACAAGACCCATTGTTAACCCGTTTTGTTTTCTTTTAAAATTGATCAATTACAACCGAGATTGACATGACCAAACACATTAACTCATTCTAATTCTTTCATAATCAGGTTTTATAATTAGGTCAAGCTTTTAATTATTTTTATTACTAATCACCTAATTTACAGAATAAATTTACTTAGATTTGGGGTCTTAAATTCACATAAACCAAGCTCTGATGCCAAATGTAAGATTTTATTTTAAGGATCTTATGTGAAAATTAGGTCACCAATATTCATAATAATAGTCGATAAGCGTATCTTTTGCAACGAACATGGTTGGAACTTGAGTTGAGGACATGATTGGCAAGTCTTTCTCTTCTACTTCTCCACAAGTGGCTCTCAATGGATAGATACTGAACGAACAGAAGCGAAGAGGGGACTTAGCCATATATTTATAATAACCCTTTACTAAACCCTAATGCCCCCCCCCCCCCCAAAAAAAAAAAAAAATCAAAGGCTTATAGAGTTTTCAGGCTTACACAAACCATCTTGTCACACTAACCCAATTGGATGTGCAAAACATATATCTAACATGATCACAATACCTTGAATTGAGTTTACTTGCATGTTTCATACTATGACTAATTCATCAGCCCATTTTTATTAAAACATAAAATTGTCGATTAATATTAGTCCACCTTAGAATATTTCTAACATAAAGTCCATTGAAAGATTGTGTAAATAAATTTGAAAGTCATGTTAATCTTTAAAGGTTTAATGGTGTTGTAGTAATATTTTTTTTATATAATTTATAAATCGAAAGTCATGTTAATTTTATTTTTTTACACTTCTTTTATAAATTAATAAGTTTATAAGTTTATTAGTTTTTTTTTCTTATGTTTTATAAATATATTAGTTACAAATATATATATATATATATATATATATATTATGTTAATAAAAAAGGACAAAATTCAAATAAATATTGTGCCTATATATATATATATATATATATATATATATATATATATATATATATATATATGAATTTTTAGTTAACCTTATCAAAATCAAATTTCAAATTGGCCACAATCTATTGGTACGTTGCATTCTTGTTCATAAATTACTTACCTTGACTTACTCTTGAAGTTTGCAATTGGTTGATATATAGAAATTGAACTGGCATCCATGAGTGCATTGCCTGAAACTTCTAAAGAAGTGATAGCATAATCCAATTTTTTCTTTTTATATTTTTTGGGAAATAAAAATATTATTTATCGAAAGCAGGAAAATTCTGCTATAAAATTACAAATTAACTTGCAATCCTTGGCCTACGTTTTGTGTACATTCCAATTGAGAGTGCAATAGTCTTCGAAATAAAATTTTAGTTGGAAACAGACTCAATTGTTTGGATGTGAGAAATTTGAACTTAGACGTTTGCATTTAATTATGAATGGATAAGCACCTGGTGATTATTCTTATTTAATTATTTGTCCAGCCTCAAAGAAATTTATTTCTTTAGTTGCTTTTCTACAATTGTTTCGGATTGGTTAATTTGGTTTATTGAAGTGTGGTTTATGTTGCTTACGTAGTGGTAATAATATTGATATACAATTTAAGTATAATGTTATATCAATAATGAATGTGGATGTTAGCTACCCAACTCCCAAGTGGGTTGTTCACTTGTTGCTGTCTAAAATACCTTGTACCTCATCAACCATCAAATTTAATTAATTTTAGTACTATTACTTTTATTATTTGGAAAAGTGACCTATTGGATTGTCTCGTCTCAAAATAAATAAATTTTGATTATTATTTAAATTATTATTTTATTTATATTAATGTAAAATAACAGTTATAAATATACATATATATTTTAATTATGCTAGTGGCGCCAGAACTGACAATTGACAAATTCTAACCGATAACCCATTTTCTAGCTTCCTATTGAAAGTTTTTTATGTTATAATATTAATTAGCTTTAGTTCCGAAGCTGTAATTAAAGAAAACATTACTAATTCAATTGTAACCTTCTACTGATATTAATTAAGACAGTTTCGGATGACGCAAAACTTGCATAAGCACACCTTACCTTCCATGAATTTAAGAAGTTTAACAACATCATTTACCCACCCTAATTACCAAAAGAAAGGACCGAAGTCAGAAATTGATGGAGCAACCGACGCAATGGGCAGCAGCAAATTCAACTCCAATTACAACATTAGGGTTCTTGGAAAGAGCTGCCATTGCTTATGGCGATTGCCCTTCTATTGTGGACGATAAATCCACCTACACGTGGTCGCAAACCTACCGTCGATCGTTACAAGTGGCATCATCATTGTCGTCCATGGGGATCACGAGAGGCCACGTGGTATCTGTCCTGGCCCCCAATATCCCTGCCACCTATGAGCTTCATTTTGCTGTCCCCATGTGCGGGGCCATCCTTAATACCATCAACATTCGCCTTGATGCCCGCACTGTATCAGTAATCCTTTGCCACAGCGAATCAAAGCTCGTCTTTGTTGACCATCAATTTGTTTCTCTTGTTCTTCAAGCTATAGCCTTGTTTCCTTCAAATGCCAATGTCCCATTACTCATCGTCATCAACGATGATAAACCCTCCCCATCATCGACTGTCGGTAATTTCCTTGACAAGTATGAGAACATGGTTGAGAAAGGTGATCCCGGTTTCAAGTGGGTCCGACCAACAAGTGAGTGGGACCCAATGGTATTAAACTACACATCAGGCACCACATCATCACCAAAAGGAGTTGTGCATAGCCACAGGGGAATATTCATCAATACTGTTAGTTCTCTGATTGATTGGTCAGTCCCACATCATCCTACTTTTTTGTGGACCCTCCCGATGTTTCATGCCAATGGTTGGTGTTACACGTGGGGCATGGCTGCTGTGGGTGGGACCAACATTTGTCTTAGAAAATTTGATGCATCTATAATCTATAACTCAATAAAACGACACAATGTTACGCATATTTGTGGTGCGCCCGTGGTTCTTAATATGTTGGTATCAAATTCTCTTACAAATGAACATTTGGATAGTCCGGTCCAGTTCCTTGCATCAGGGTCTCCAGTGCCAGCACCATTGCTGTTGCGGGCTGAGTCATTGGGCTTTAGAGTGAGTCATTGCTATGGGTTAACTGAAACAGCTGGGTTCGTCGTGTCGTGTGCATGGAAACCGCAGTGGAATACATTGGCTGCGCCAGAGAGAGCCAGGTTAAGAGCTAGGCAAGGGGTGAGGACTATTGGGTTGGCGGAAATGGATGTGGTGGATCCTGAGGGAGAAACTAGTGTAAAAAAAGATGGTTTATCGCTTGGTGAAATTGTTTTCAAAGGTGGGCCTGTCATGCTTGGCTACCTAAAGGACCCAATAGCCACATCTTCATGCATGCGAGAGGATGGCTGGTTTTATACTGGAGACATTGGTGTTGTTCATCCTGATGGCTATTTAGAGGTTAAGGATCGTTCAAAGGATGTGATTATTAGCGGAGGAGAGAATATATGTAGCGCTGAAGTTGAATCTGTTTTGTACTCGAATCCGGCTATCAAGGAGGCGGCTGTGGTGGCGAGACCCGATGAGTTTTGGGGTGAGACGCCTTGTGCTTTTGTAAGTTTAAAGGATGAGTTGACTGAAAAGCCTACGGAGAAAGAGATAATAGAGTTTTGTAGGGCCAAGCTCCCACATTTTATGGCACCTAAAACTGTGGTGTTCGAGGAGGAGCTTCCTAAGACGGCCACTGGGAAAGCTAAGAAGTTTGTGCTCAGGGAAATTGCCAGGGCTATAGGATAGGATTGTTTTAAGAACATTAGCTCTAAATTCGGACAATATAATAATAGCAACTAGGGCCCAATAAACATTTGTCAGAGTCAGGGTTCCCTTCAAATGCACACTTCTCTGTTTTTCTCTTTTCTTTTCGTTTTGTCTTTTTCCTAAGGGTACTTTGAAGCTGACAATGTACAATATCATATATGCTCTGTGGGAGAATTTATCTGTACATTATGACAGTTAAAATTCAACAAAGGTTTCTTGGAAGTACGAAATAACACATCCCTTGCATAAGCTTTTACAACCAATTGTGTCTGGCATTTTGTCCCCAAAATTCTTCCTTGCAGCCGCATTATAAGCAAATGCAAAATTTTTGGTCCTACAGCTGATCTATCCCTCTATTTCCCATCCCAATTCGAGGACTTCATCGTGGTGATATCCTTTGTCCACTGACTGAATTCTCAATTAAGAACCACCAAGGGCTAATTCTCCAAACACTATTCCTCCGATTAGTAACAATTTCTAGTCGTATAAAATCAGGAGGCCTTAGTCCTATCACCTACCATATAACAGCTTTTATCAGTACTCGAGTCCGATGAATGAAGTTGCTTTCTTCTGTTTAGAATACGTAATGTAATTGTCCTGCCGTCTTGTGCCTCCATCGAATCAGGCGGCAAAAAGAAAAAACTTTAGTCAGCCCAACCACATCAAACATAAAGTTTAAATATACTTATGAACAAGCAGTCTCCCGCTTAATCACTAGGGTGTACAATGGGCTTAGAGAAAAAACTAGGAAATGACTATCAAGTATGAAAAGATTTCACAGAAGCCTCATGTGGAAAAAAAAAACTCGAGATTTTGTTACACAATTTCTTAATCTACGTTCTTCAAATCGGCATATCAAAAAAATAATTTTTTTTGTCCAAATCAATCGGTTCCTGGCGTTGCCCACCAATTTCCCTCTTGCTTAGGATAAGAATGTAGACTTTTGAACAATTTAACCGGGGACAATAGACTTCAAAAATAAAAGAAGCAATTTAAGGGTCCAACACAACATGCCTCCTCAAAAGAAGAGGCTAGGCAACCTACTAAAGAATGACGAGTGTTGTTGCACGGTTATAACAGTTACGAATTGCTTACTCATTGCCTTGATTTTTTGTATCACGTGCTACCGAAAGCTCTGCAAGAAAAAGAATGATTAGAGGAACTCTGCATAAACACTCCGATGCTTAAGTCAGCCAGAGAATTTGACAGAGTTTCTATAAACAAAATAGAGTCTTAGTTTAATGAATCATACCTCCTCCCCCACTTGTTGATGGTGATTGTGCATTTAAAGATATGAGTTTGTACCTCATTGAAACTCTCTTTCTTTATATATGTATATATATATATATATATATATATATTCTAATTTTTACCTTGATAATGTTACAACCATGTAGATAAAATTGAGTTTGAATCCAACGCTAATTACTCTTTTTTGCTTTATTATTATTATTATTATTATCATCATCCACAACAGTTGCTCTCCACTCTTTCGCTAGGTATAATCTTGCAGAATAATACATATATTCACATCGTAGCCTCAGGTCAAGTCCTCACGTTAGACTCTGAAGTCGAATTCTCAAGTTAGACTCTGACATCAAATTCTCAAGTCGTTCAATTCTCAAGCCCTTGTTTGAGTACGTGGCTTACCTTGCGCATTTTTCGCTTCAAGCCCTTTATTTGAGTTCTTAGCTTACCTCGCGCACCTTTCGCTTCAAGCTCTTTGCACTTTTCTTCGTGGCTTACCTCGTGCATTTTCGTTTCAAGCCCTTTATTTGAGTGCGTGGCTTACCTCGCGCATTTTTCACTTCAAGCTTTTCTTTTACTTGGGTGCGTGGCTTACTCGCGCATTTTTCGTGTCACGACCCAATTCCATTCTCTTTAACCGAAATCACTGAAAATTTTTCGCGTTTTACTGTTACCTTACCTGGTCGCGAACTAAACTCACCACACACTGTTGGGCTGTGAGCCAATAATAATCACCACATCTCATTCATTCTCAATAAATTAAAACGATGTCATACATGTGCATTTAATCGTGTACTTTTATGAATACATGTTTTACTGACATCTACATCCCCCATAAGTACAACTCAAAGGAATACTGTGCTTCTACATTGTTTAGATACAAAAAGAATCACTGTGTATATACCTCTTAGCGATGGAGATGCAGCGGAGTCCAAAATGATACGCCTCAGTCCTCACTGGGCTACTATGCACGCTCTGTAGGGGGAAAATAGAGTGGGATGAGCGGTACGCTCAGTAAGGCAATAATGCAAGCATGGTAGATAACTACTCTATCTACATGCTGATAGTGTTATGCATAATCATTTGTGGTAGGAGCATGAGGAATAAAATTATGCCATATGAGTATACATATATATCATGTATCAAAGTCATGTAAAATTGGCATATAAAACATGGTAAAACATCATGTATAAATCATCTCATGCTCGATCTCATTTAAATTCATAAAAAGGGCAATTCATTAAGAAACCTCCTTTTTAAACCCCCGTCATAAATCTCTTTCTCATCACATACAATCACACCACATCAATTCACAATCACAACCACGTTTTCATTTCACAATTCAAATCCACGAGGCTCGACCCCTCCTTCGGGTCTACCTTAAACAATCACAATCACACTTAGAGATTTAAAATCATGTGGTAGTAAGTAATTCAAGCAAGGAGACAGGTTACTATATCTCAAGTGACTACATTGGCCAATCGTCACATATCATCCCAGACCACACGGATTCCGGTGTGCGGGGTATCATGCTGGCACGAAGGTGGGTTAGTTCTCTGCCAGACTTTCTCAATCAAGTAACCACCACGCGGTACATCGTACTCCATGTGATATACACGGTACATTGTACTCCGCGGACCCATAACATGGTTAGGGGGTGCCTGCCATAGGTCTTATCTACCCCATGCCAAGTGTAACCTTCATAGTCTCAAGAGCGCGTGGGAGTAACCTCAATACCAGGTCCTAGCCCCTCATGGCCTTGCTCGCCCCTGTTGGGTTCCCTGATCCAGGTCCTAGCCCCTCACCCTCACCTCACCTAAGAGGTCTGTTAGGCCTGTTGGGTTCCCTGGATGGATTATGTCAGGTCCTAGCCCCTCACCCTCACCCCACCTAAGAGGTCTGTCAGGCCTGTTGGGTTCCCTGAGCTAATCCGTATCTCTCACCACGGCCTCATATATACCACAGTGTGAAAACCAGTGCGAGCTACGCTCTAGCGCGAATTCATGCATCAAAACCAATCACTTCGTACGAGCAACGCTCTGGTACGGTATTTATGCATAAAATATGAAGAAACCATGTACGAGCATAGCTCCAGTACAGTTATATGCATAAGAAAACCACTCAAACCCACGTACGAGCATAAGCTCCAGTAATAAACATCATCACAATTCAATTTCGAAGTGCGAGCTAAGCTCAAGCACGTTTCACACAAGTGAAAACATAGAAGTCTCGCGCGAGCGAGGCTCTTACATGCATCCAAAACATCTCATAATATGCTTAGTGCCTCATATGGGCTATTTCACAACATCATTCAAGTACTAGCCAGCCTATCCTTTTATTTGCTCAAATCAAAGCATGGTGTTTTGTAAAAGCATTCAAAACACATGATTTATGCAATTATTAGCCTTACTATCCCTTTTTCATAAAGTCAACTTCAAATCCAAAACCACGCATATACCCATCATCTTTCACGAATACCATCAACATTTATTTGAGCAATCATGCATTTCATAAAAACACCCGATATTCACCCACAAGTTTAAAGTACGAGCAGCTACCTCTATATACTCACAAAATTCCCTTACCTGGAATCGCGATGCGTGATTCCACTTCCTTAAGCTGCTTTCTCGCACGGTTCGGTTCGCCTTCAACGAACTCTTCGGGACTGCACAAAATCGTATCCCGCATTATATTCGATCCATATATTGCAACCCTTGTGATTGCTATAGTCAGTTTAATCTATAGCCTCTATTAAAGCTTATTTGGCCTCGTTTCATTACTTTATTCATAATTCGAGTCTATGGATCTTCTTAGGCCTATTAACTTATTCAAAATCGGTGTTAAATCGACATTAAGCTCATAGTGTTCATATTCCATGAATCCCCTCACTATGGCATTTATTCATCACATACATATCCATTTTTTCATATTTCTTCACCAAGTAATTCCATCTAACCATCTAGAATCATAAACATTACCCCAATGACAACTTTAGCATGCCATAAACCATAAGTTCATTCAATCCCACATATCCTCACATTATACCCATTTTAGGTTTCTAGGTCACACCAACTTCACAACATTCCTAAGTAGTTTATCCATCAATACTCCTATCAATCAACTCCAAAATCAATTTAAATAGCTAATACATTTGGATTGGAGGGTTAGAATCTTACCAATGTGATTTCGCTCCTTGCTCCAATTGGTAATGCCCTTAACTCCTTCAACTCCAAGAATGGGAAGATGCCCTCTCACTATGTTGTTCTTCTCTTTGATAGGAACAACTTTACCTATAATGATCTCTCTCCAAATCTCGCTGAAAATGGCTGATTTTAGAGAGGGAAAGTTAGGTTTTTGGGGTTGAGATTGTAAGGTTTGGTGTTTTTCCGAGATTTCCAGATTTTCAGCTCTCCTTATATAGAAATGACTTGAGGAGATCGATCTGGTCCAAGAGGAGATCGATCTGGTCCCTTAAAATCCCTCTTTTTCACGGTATTTTTAAGCCTGAGATCGATCTGTCGAAGCAATGAGATCGATCTGTTGAAGCATGAGATCGATCTGTCGAAGCATGAGATCGATCTGGTCCCAAACAGAGAGCTAAGGAGATCGATCTGGGTGCTTGAGGATCGATCTTTTCACTTACAGAATGCTTAGCAGATCGATCTGTCTCCATTGGAGATCGATCTTCTCTATTCTTTCGCCCAAGTAAGAGCATTCTGGTTCTTCCAGATCGATCTCTCATCCTAGGAGATCGATCTGGACCTCATGTTTTCCAGATTTCCTGCAGTTTCATTGCTGCAACTCATACCAACACACCCTCAATCTATTGCCATGGCCATTTTCTCATCCATCCACCTTTATAACTTGAAAATGGCATCCATTCATACCTTATGCACATTGAAACTTGTGTGCATTCATTATATGTTCCAAGGTATGCTACATAGAACCGAATAGAAGCTTAACTCCATTCCATTTTACCACACTACTCATTTTGAGTTTCAATCACATCCATCACTTGCCATAACTCATTCCTTCACATTCATACTCAATGAAACTTGTATGTACGTTACAATTTATATTACACATACATACATTGAATCCATTGACTTACATCAATCATACTTTACATTACAAGTCCATTCATATTATTTGATCCAATTACACATATTACCCTTTTACATATACGGGGTCTTACATTTCGCTTCAAACCCTTTATTTGGGTGCGTGGCTTACCTCGCGCATTTTTCGCATCAAGCCCTTTATTTGGGTGCATAGCTTACCTCGTGCACTTTTCGCTTCAAGCTCTTGCATTTTTTCTTCGTGGCTTACCTCGCGCATTTCTCGCTTCAAGCCCTTGCACTTTTAACAAGATTGTCAACATAATTAGCCATAAACTGTCACACCCGGAAACGCGAAAAATGGGCAATTTTTAAAACTTTTTAACCTATTTAACTGAGTTGTGTTCCTGTCTATGTCAGTTTCTTAACTTTTATCATTTTATAAAAATTCGGCAGCATAACGACTGCATTTTGAATTAACCCAACCTGCAGAGTTTAAAACGCAATTTATAATTTTCAACCCACATCCGCAACACCATTTTCAATTCTATTCCAGGATTTCATAACATATATTTATTTTGCGTAATAAAAACTCTGTACATAAATATAATCCCTTACAACTATTACATCCCGACTGTAATATACATTAGTGTCTATGATGTACATCGTGTCTGGAACAAAAGTACAGCTATACCTCGTCGCTACAAATGATTTGACGAAAGGTCAGACTGCCTCGTCCACGACCTCTAGCGCGTGAATGCAGTAGAATCACTGTAGAAAATCTGGAAGATGGAAAGGAAGGGGGGTGAGCTTTTCAGGCTCAATAAAAGATACATTTAAAGTAACCTTAATACTTAAACAAGGAAAACGTGTGGTTTTACAAATTAGCATAAACATGTACTGGAGTAGAGATGCTTGAATTCATAAAAGTAGTAAAAACATGCTTAAATCATAAGTTTACACATTTTGCATCTTTTTGGTAAAACTCATATATAGTATGCATATCATGTAGTGTAAACAAGTGAAAAGCATCTCAAAACTCAATCATGCATATCATAACATGCTTATCAATTTGAAAGTGAAATCGTACTATCATATGCACATTTCATAAAACATAACTCATAAGCTACCTTTAAAATCACATCATAAAAAAAACATGTGCTAAAAAGCAAATAACACATAAGGTAGCATGAAATGTGCGAAAACATATTTCGTTTCTCTTGGAGACATGGCTTCATCATAACTGGTCCCGAAGGACATCATTAACATAACTGGTACATATGGCCATAGTACAGGGAACTGTAAGACTGGATCAGGGTCACACAGTGCCCTACTGGACTGTGTGGTACGGGGCTATGGTAGGGTGACTCATTACGTGCCTGCAAAGGACTCGCAGTCTCTAAGCAGTCTCAACGCACGAACTTTAAATGGTTACATGGTACCACAAGTCATCTCATCTCGTCAGAGTCCTACCCGTTCTTTGGCCGTCGGCTAGGAAGATCCTTGATCGTCTTTGTACCCTTTTCTCAACGTACAAGATCGACCCCAGATCACTCTGACCTCATAACAATACTTCGTGCCATAGTCTCAAAACATTAAGCATGTTTTTCATAAACACATATATCTCGAGTATATATGTACCCCATATAATGAAAACATAGTTTCGTAAAACATTCCCAGAACTTTAACCCGTAAACTCATGGAAAACATACTATGCTTTCATTTCATAAGTGAAAATCACTTTTATATACATAAACATATATACTAAAATGTATCTCATGCAATAAAAGTCATTTTGAAAAGCTTGGATAAGTTTATTCCGGTTTTGAGTGAATAGTACTCTTTTCAACTTCCGAGAAAACTCTTTTTCATGGAAACTCAACTAACTATCCTCATAAACATTTGGTAGGGTTGAGAAGTACTAATGCTACTCTAAATTATATCCCTTACCTCTTAACGTCGAAGGTAGTACACGTTCTTCGATTTTTGAGCTCGCCTCGAAATGCGTGCCGATAACCCGAGCTGTCACATACCAAGTTATCTCATCACATATAGCTCAAATTCATGTTAATATATTCAATATGTAATTACATCTAAAATGTTGACCAAAAGTTGACTTTTTGCTACTTTGCTCGTTTTGCTCGGTTTTATCGGTTTAAGCCTCGGTTTTAAACTTTCTTAACATATTTGACACCTTTAAATTTATTTTCAATACCTCTACATCATGTCTTACATTCCAGCAACTCATTCCACTTCAAACAAGACCTTAAAGTATCGATTATTATATTATTTCGATAATTCACTTAGTTAAACACTAAACCGAACCTTTACAGTATAATTTTAACTGTAAATTCATTTTAATTGCGTCCAAATTCATCAATCTAATAGCTAAATCATGCTGGCAGTAATTGAACTTAATCATATAAATTAATTCATCAAATTTCCTTTAACTAAAAATCATCCACAATCACTAAATAACAACGTATCTCATAGTCATCACTATACCTCAACTTCTTCACTCCTTTGACCAAGTTTGACTTCGGTTTTAGGTCTCCAAATTGTCACTCAGCTGTAACAAAAAATGTATAGATCTTAGAAGTGTTCAGAATCATCCAAGAACCTCATCAAATTCTTCCAAAAATTGAATTTTTGCTTACCTCGGAATAGGACAGTTTTCTGTCCTGTTCGTCTCTCTAACTTTTCATGGGGTAAATGACTTCTTTTAGGTCTGAATTTTTTATATGTGGTAGAGGGGAGGAAGAGGAAGATTTCCTATGAGGGGAACGTTGCCTGAAAATGGCCGGAAGATGGCCGAAAAATTCACGCCAGTCAAGAACAAGGGTAACATCTGCGGCAGAATGGGTGAGGGATAACTCTCGGGTTTGCAAGAGTTCGGGATGGTTCTTGCATTTTTAGAAAGCTTATCCAGTTTAATTTCAATCTGGAAAATATCAGAGTCAAAGAAAATCAGGAAGGTCATCAAATGGGATTGTTTTCATTGGCTGACAGTTTACTAAGTGCAGGGGAAATGACTGTTCTGTTTTATAAAATTTACCAAAATTAATCTTGATCAGATTTCTTCAAAATTCCACTTCTCAATTGTTATAATATGTCTATAGTATGTCCCATAAAACTTTTGGGGTCACTTGTTTAAGAAAAATTTACGAACGAGCTCATTTTGCGCGATTTGGCCAATACTGAGCAAAATGAAAATAAGCTTTTGGTTAGCTTTAAAAATTTATTTGAACCCCTAAATCTCCATATTTCTTCATGATTTTTATTTCCCATGTCACTTTCACCTTATAATAATTTTCTATGGCCTCGGAATAATTTTCATGAATTTTTAAAATTTTATTCGTATTTATTTTCCTTATTAGGTCCGTTTTCTCGATTTAATTTAAAACCCGAGTTTAACTAGCTTTTGCATTTCCAATCACTTAGTTTTCCCTTCTACACATCATTCCATGCATGAACATGACATTTTAAAGAAATTCTCGGGTCTAGGACCTTACCTCGATTTGCGTGCCATTAGGTCCCACGCTACAACCGAGTGCTTTAATCGTCTACGGACCTGTAAAACGTTACATTGAGCTATAATTTACTTCTCGTAAGCATCATAATATGGAAAAATATCGGGTTTCACATTTCTCCCCACCTTTTAAGAATTCAGTCCTCTGAATTCAAGCTGGTCCATCGAATAGATGAGGGTACTTCTCCCTCATTTGGCTCTCTAGCTCCCAGGTAGCTTCCTCTGTCTCGTGGTGTCGCTAGAGAACCTTCACTATTGGGATAGTCTTAGATCGTAGCACTTTCTCCTTCCTGTCGAGTATTCGAATCGGCTGCTCAACATAACTCATGTCCTCATGAATCTCTAGTGGCTCGTACTCGATGACATGAGAAGGGTCCGGATGATACTTCCTTAACATTGAAACATGGAAGACATCATGTATACCCGAAAACTGTGCAGGTAGTGCTAGCCGATATGCTACATCTCCCACTTTACTCAAAATCTCGAATGGACCAATGAAGCGAGGGCTCAGCTTTTCCCTTTTCCCAAAACGTACTACACCTTTCATCGGTGACACCTTTCAAGAGGACATCTTCGCACATCTGCATAACTCTTCTGTCTACTCTGTGCCGTCCTCAACCTGTCACAGATTAACTGAACATCACTACTTGCCTGTTCAACTAACTCGGGAGGAAGGATCTTTCTGTCGCCCACTTCTTCCCAAGCAATCGGAGATCTGCATCTCCTGCCATATAGAGCCTCGTATGAAGCCATTCCAATGTTAGCCTGATAGCTATTATTATAAGCAAATTCTGCAAGAGACAAGTGGTTGTCCCATGAGCCCTTAAAGTCTAAGGCACACGCTCTTAACATGTCTTCTAAGGTCTGTATAGTCCGCTCGGACTGACCATCTGTCTGAGGATGATAAGCGGTGCTTATGTTCAGTCGAGACCCCATAGCTTCCTGAAATCTAGTCCAGAATCTAGAAGTGAAGCGAGAATCTCTATCAGATATAATGCTCACAGGTGCTCCATGCAACCGTACTATCTCTCTGACATATAAATCAGCTAGCTTATCCAGTGAATCTGTGCTCTTGATGGCAAGGAAGTGAGCGCTCTTAGTCAGTCTGTCCACAATCACCCAGACTGCATCATGACCTCTCTGGGTCCATGGTAACCCCATAATAAAATCCATCGTAATATGCTCACATTTCCATGTAGGAATCGGTAGTGACTTCAACAGTCCTGCAGGTATCTGGTGTTCAGCTTTAATCTGTTGGCAAACTAAACATCTGGCTACAAAGTCTGCCACATCTCTCTTCATCCCAACCCACCAATACACCTTTCGAAGATCCTGGTACATCTTGGTACTGTCCGGGTGCATGGTGAATCTAGAATAATGGGACTCCTTCAATATGCTCTGTCTCAAGGTGTCATCATGTGGCACGCAGATACGACCTCTGTATCTCAGTAATCCATCATCACTGACCGTAAACTCAAACTGCCCTCTCTCCTCTGCCTGACTAACCATATCCAGTAATTTCTGATCATTCCTCTGTCCAACTCTAATCTGATCTGATATACTGGGCTCTATTCGTAGGCTAGCCATGTATCCATGCTCAATCTCATCTACACTGATCCTGAGCTCGACGAACTGTCCCAACAAATCCCACTCTTTGATCATCATGTAGGACACCATACCCTTTCTACTCAGAGCATCAGCTACCACATTTGCCTTACCCGGATGATATAGGATCTCGCAGTCATAATCTTTCAGGAGCTTTATCCATCTCCGCTGTCTCATATTGAGCTCCTTCTGATCAAACAAATACTTGAGACTCTTATGGTCAGTGAAGATCTGAAATCTCTCTCCATACAGATAATGCCGCCATATCTTGAGTGCAAAAACTACTGCAGCTAACTCTAAATCGTGAGTGGGGTAATTTCGCTCATGATCCTTTAGCTGACGGCATCCATAAGCCACCACTCTACCATGCTGCATAAGCACACAGCCGAGACCCTGGTGGGAAGCATCACTGTATACCACATATCCCCCAGAACCACTTGGAATGGTCAAGACTGGTGCCGTAGTCAACCGACGTTTGAGCTCTTGGAAGCTCTGCTCACACTGCTCAGACCATGCAAACTGTACCTCTTTACGGGTCAGTCTGGTCAATGGAGCTGCTATCCGTGAAAACCCCTCGATAAACCGTCGATAATACCCTGCTAATCCCAAGAAGCTTCTGACCTCTGTGACTGTCCTCAGTCTTTCCCATCTCACTACTGCATCTACCTTGGATGGATCTACAGACACTCTCTCCTTAGATACTACATGTCCGAGGAAAGAAATTTGCTCTAGCCAGAATTACTGAATTTACCATATAGTTTCTTCTCACGGAGAGTCTGGAGCACAATCCTCAATTGCTGCTCGTGCTCTTCTCGGGATCTAGAATAGATCAAGATGTCATCGATGAATACTATAACAAATCTATCCAGGTATTCTCGAAAGACATCATTCATAAGGCTCATAAATGCAGCTGGGGCATTAGTCAGTCCAAAGGGCATCACCAAAAACTCGTAGTGCTCATATCGGGTCCTAAAAGTTGTTTTCGGTATATCAGCCTCCTTAATCCTTAGCTGATGGTAACCCGATCTCAAGTCTATCTTCGAAAACACTGAAGCCCCACTCAGCTGATCAAACAAGTCATCTATTCTCGGTAGGGGATACTTATTTTTAACTATTGCTTTATTTAAAAGCCTGTAATCTATGCAAAGACGGAGACTACCATCTTTCTTTTTGACGAACAGTACTGGAGCACCCCATGGTGACACACTAGGTCTTATAAACCCCTTATCGAGTAGTTCTTGCAACTGCTTCTTTAATTCCTCCAATTCTACCAGTGCCATTCGATAAGGTGGCTTGGAGATGGGTTGAGTATCAGGTGCTAGCTCAATGGCAAACTCAACTTCTCTCTCAGGAGGTAACCCCGGTAAGTCATCTGGGAATATATCGGGAAACTCACATACCACCAGAACATCCTGTATACTTGGTGGTTCCTGACTCTCATCAAAAATAAAGGCACTGTATCCTTCACACAATAAAAACATTATACATTAATCTTACACATATATATCATATCTTCACATAACACATAACACAAAAACTTTCATCACCATGCACTTTTATTTCTTTATCGCAAAACATACATTGAACTTTTCTGGTAAGGAGAAGGTTAAAGTCTTAGTGTAGCAGTCTAAATTCACACGATTGGTAGCTAACCAATCTATGCCTAATATTACATCAAAATCCTTCATGTTTAATAAAACTAGATTTGCTAGAAATTTCTTATCTCCTACCATGATTTCACAATCCTTCCATAAGTCTTTTACACTACGTGCATGGGTGTACTTATATGTAACATGTAACATAGTGACTCAGGTTTTCTATTCAACTTACATGCAAATTGTGGTGACACAAAAGAGTGTGTGGAACCTGGGTCAAACAATACATATGCTTTATGGTTACAGACAAGGAGAGTACCTTTTATGGTGTCGGAGGATGTATCGGCTGTCTCCTTATCAATGGCATAGACTCGACCTTGTGAGACAGGCTTCTTGCCTTTGTCTGCGACTGTGGCTCTCTTCGGTGGTGCTTGCCTCTGTGGAGCCTGAGTCGGTCTCTCAATCGGTCTAGGTGCCTCCTGAGGTTCTTGAGACCATATAAGGGGAGAGTCTCTCACTATGTGCCCTACTTCACCATATTTGTAGCAAGTAACTGTACCCGCTCGACACGGTCCAGCGTGCAACTTGCCACACGTCCTGCATCGTGGCACTCTCATATCAGAACCTCTGATAACATATGTAGTACCCACTGTAGTCTTGGGCTTACCAGCCCCTATCTGAGGTCCTTCCACCCTCTATCTCTTAGGCTGACCCCCTCTCAAATCATGTCGGGAAGTAACTACTCTCTTCCCCTTATCTCTGATGGATCTCCTGAAGCCATGCTCTGCTTGAGTAATATCCAAGCCCCTCTCTATCTCCTGGGCTCACCTCAGAGCATTTCTGAAATCCGCAATGTTCTGACCCAACAGTCTATCTCTGATCTCGAATCTCAATCCTGCCAGAAATCTCTCTGTCCGGCGCTCGGGATCCTTAACTGTCTCTAGATCGTATCTCATCAGGGTCGTAAATCTATTCTCATACTCATTTACTGTAGAACTTCCCTGTCTCAAATCCAAAAACTCTGTTTGCATCCTCTTTCGAGCTGCACGCGGCACATACTGCTCTCGGAATGCGACTAAGAAAGCATCCCATGTGATTTCTGAGGGATCCTCAGCTAATATCGTTTGTGTGGATCTCCACCAAAACTTAGCCTAGCCCTTCATCATATAACCCGCCATGGTCACTCTCTCCCTATCAGTACACCCCAACAACTGGAAGATCGCCTCAATATCCACTATCCACTCCTCAGCCTTAACCGGGTCCTTAATCCCTGTGAACTTCGGAGGATGCATACCTAAGAAATCTCGCACTCTCTGAGTCTCTCTGTCATCCCTATGCTGGGGAACTGTTGGCTGAGGGGCTAGGGTTACTGGAGGAACTGGTGGTGGAGGAGGATCAGTCGTAGGAGTAGCTGTATCTACGCCAGGTGTACGTGTCCCAAACTGCTGGGTAAACATGGTGGTAAGAGCTGTAAGTCCTTCCCTCAAACCCTGTACTGTCTCCTCAAGCCTCCTTATTCTCTCTCTCTCAATAGGGCTCTCGGGTTGAGGTGGGGATGGGGGAGCGGGTTGAGCCTGTCTTCGTGGACGGCCCCGTCTACCACTCATGATTAGTGATCTACTATCTGCACAAAATCCAAGAATTTGGTCATACTTTGACAGATATGCTTACTTTATTACCAGACTAATATAGACACTATGGGATGTAATCTAATACTACTTCTACACACAGACAGTAACACACAACTATTGCTCTGATACCATGAAAACTGTCACACCCGAAAACGCGAAAAATGGGCAATTTTTAAAACTTTTTAACCTATTTAACTGAGTTGTGTTCCTATCTATGTCAGTTTCTTAACTTTTATCATTTTATAAAAATTCAGTAGCATAACAACTGCATTTTGACTTAACCCAACCTACAGAGTTTAAAACGCAATTTATAATTTTCAACCCACATCCGTAACACCATTTTCAATTCTATTCCAGGATCTCATAACATATATTTATTCTGCGTAATAAAAACTCTGTACATAAATATAATCCCTTATAACTATTACATCCCGACTATAATATACATTAGTGTCTATGATGTACATCGTGTCTGGAACAAAAGTAAAGCTATACCTCGTCGCTACAAATGATTTGACGAAAGGTCGGACTGCCTCGTCCACGACCTCTAGCGCGTGAGTGCAGTAGAATCACTGTAGGAAATCTGGAAGATGGAAAGGAAGGGGGTGAGCTTTTCAAGCTCAATAAGAGATACATTTAAATTAACCTTAATACTTAAACAAGTAAAACGTGTGGTTTTACAAATTAGCATAAACATGTACTGGAGTAGAGATGCTTGAATTCATAAAAGTAGTAAAAACATGCTTAAATCATAAGTTTACACATTTTGCATCTTTTTGGTAAAACTCATATATAGTATGCATATCATGTAGTGTAAACAAGTGAAAAGCATCTCAAAACTCAATCATGCATATCATAACATGCTTATCAATTTGAAAGTGAAATCGTACTATCATATGCACATTTCATAAAACATAACTCATAAGCTACCTTTAAAATCACATCATAAAAAAAACATGTGCTAAAAAGCAAATAACACATAAGGTAGCATGAAATGTGCGAAAACATATTTCGTTTCTCTTGGAGACATGGCTTCATCATAACTGGCCCGAAAGACATCATTAACATAACTGGTACATATGGCCATAGTACAGGGAACTATAAGACTGGATCAGGGTCATACAGTGCCCTACTGGACTGTGTAGTACGGGGCTATGGTGGGGTGACTCATTACGTGCCTGCAAAGGACTCGCAGTCTCTAAACAGTCTCAACGCACGAACTTTAAATGGTTACATGGTACCACAAGTCATCTCATCTCGTCAGAGTCCTGCCCATTCCCTGGCCGTCGGCTAGGAAGATCCTTGATCGTCTTTGTACCCTTTTCTTGACGTACAAGATCGACCCCAGATCACTCTGACCTCATAACATCAATACTTCGTGCCATAGTCTCAAAACATTAAGCATGTTTTTCATAAACACATATATCTCGAGTATATATGTACCCTATATAATGAAAACATAGTTTCGTAAAACATTCCCGGGACTTTAACCCGTAAACTCATGGAAAACATACTATGCTTTCATTTCATAAGTGAAAATCACTTTTATATACATAAACATATATACTAAAATGTATCTCATGCAATAAAAGTCATTTTGAAAAGCTTGGATAAGTTTATTCCGGTTTTGAGTGAATAATACTCTTTTCAACTTCCGAGAAAGCTATTTTTCATGGAAACTCAACTAACTATCCTCATAAACATTTGGTAGGGTTGAGAAGCACTATTGCTACTCTAAATTATATCCCATACCTCTTAACGTCGAAGGTAGTGCACGTTCCTCGATTTTTGAGCTCGCCTCAAAATGCGTGCCGATAACCCGAGCCGTCACATACCAAGTTATCTCATCACATATAGCTCAAATTCATGTTAATATATTCAATATGTGATTACATCTAAATTGTTGACCAAAAGTTGACTTTTTGCTACTTTGCTCGTTTTGCTCGGTTTTATCGGTTTAAGCCTCGGTTTTAAACTTTCTTAACATATTTGACACCTTTAAATTTATTTTCAATACCTCTACATCATGTCTGACATTCCAGCAACTCATTCCACTTCAAACAAGACCTTAAAGTATCGATTCTTGTATTATTTCGATAATTCACTTAGTTAAACACTAAACCGAACCTTTATAGTATAATTTTCACTGTAAATTCATTTTAATTGCATCCAAATTCATCAATCCAGTAGCTAAATCATGCTGGCAGTAATTGAACTTAATCATATAAATTAATTCATCAAATTTCCTTTAACTAAAAATCATCCACAATCACTAAATAACAACCTATCTCATAGTCATCACTATACCTCAACTTCTTCACTCCTTTGACCAAGTTTGACTTCGGTTTTAGGTCTCCAAATTGCCACTCAACTGTAACACAACATGTATAGATCTTATAAGTGTTCAGAATCATCCAAGAACCTCATCAAATTCATCCAAAAATTGAATTTTTGCTTACCTCGGAACAGGGCAGTTTTCTGTCCTGTTCGTCTCTCTAACTTTTCATGGGGTAAATGACTTCTTTTAGGTCTGAATTTTTTATATGTGGTATAGGGGAGAACGAGGAAGATTTCATATGAAGGGAACGTTGCTTGAAAATGGCCGGAAGGTGGCCGGAAAATTCACGCCAGTCAGGAACAGGGGTAACATCTGCGGCAGAATGGGTGAGGGATAACTCTCGGGTTTTGCAAGTGTTCGAGATGGTTCTTACCTTTTTAGAAAGCTTATCCAGTTGAATTTCAATCTAGAAAATATCAGAGTCAAAGAAAATTGGGAAGGTCATCAAATGGGATTGTTTTCATTGGCTGACAGTTTACTAAGTGCAGGGGAAATGACTGTTCTGTTTTATAAAATTTACCAAAATTAATCCTGATCAGATTTCTTCAAAATTCCACTTCTCAATTGTTATAATATGTCTATAGTATGTCCCATAAAAATTTTAGGGTCACTTGTTTAAGAAAAATTTCACGAACGAGCTCATTTTGCGCGATTTGGCCAATACCGAGCAAAATGAAAATAAGCTTTCGGTTAGGTTTAACAATTTATTTGAACCCCTAAATCTCCATATTTCTTCATGATTTTTATTTCCCATGTCACTTTCACCTTATAATAATTTTCCACGGCTCAAAATAATTTTCATGAATTTTTAAAATTTTATTCGTATTTATTTCTCTTATTAGGTCTGTTTTCTCGATTTAATTTAAAACCCGAGTTTAACTTGCTTTTGCATTTCCAATCACTTAGTTTTCCCTTCTACACATCATTCCATGCATGAACATGATATTTTAAAGAAATTCTTGGGTCTAGGACCTTACCTCGATTTGCGTGCCATTAGGTCCCACACTACAACCGAGTGCTTTAATCGTCTACGGACCTGTAAAACGTTACATTGAGCTATAATTTACTTCTCGTAAGCATCATAATATGAAAAAATATCGGGTTTCACATAAACATCTTCGCAAAATAATAGAGCTCATGTTCAACACTTTCTAGGATGCATTATACGCCATCATATAGGCCATTATTGCATAATGGACTGTTCTGTTTGCATAAAACTTCCTGCATTGCAGATGAATACATGTTTGTCTTTTAAGCATGGTTTTCTACAGCAACTGTTGCCTGACACGCCCTAAAGGTATTGTCCGCAAGTGCACAGGTCGTACAAGTAATAATGGGATTTGAGTCTCGAGTTATCGTCCCACAGATAAGTTGACTAGCCTAATTAAGTACCGGTTAATCTTACCCTAAGTAGTACCTAGCAAATTATGAAATTAAAGTTGGTGATCTACTAAGGCTAATTAAAAATACTTAAAACAATAAACATTAAAATAAAGAAAATAAAACTGAACTAAGATTAAATTACCGAACTCCGAGCAATTAAAGAAAATACCTACAAAAGAAAATTAAAACAATTAAAATTAATTAACGCAATTAAAATAAAATGAAAAAATGAAAATAAAGAAATAAAATTAAACTAAACAAAAATATAAACAAACTTAAAATAAAAATACTTGTAAGTAAACTAATTAAAATGCAAATTAAACTAAACTAAAATTTAATAAAAATAAAGACTAAATTAAAAATGCATGAAACACATTTAATCTAAATTAATTCTAAATGCAAAACCTTAATTCCTATTGTAAAAAGAAAATTAACTATTAATGAAATTAAACTAAGCCTTAAACTAATAAACTAAGAAAATATAACTAATAAGCAAATTGATTCAGTACTCTAATTCAAACTAAGTTAATAAACTAAAGTAAAAGCAATAACAATTAATAGAAATGCATGGTAACTTTAATTGAAACAAATCCATAATGCCAAACATGGCCTTAACAAATTGCAAACACCAAAGTGGTCCCGATATGTGACACTGTACACGTCTTCTTCCCAATTCATTACCAGACATGCTTTCGGGTTGCTTTCGGTGTGCCATCTGCTGTAGGTGTTCACGGTTTGCCTAGGCCTGCTTGGCTGCCAACGGTGTTGCTCGACCTGCCGAGCTACGCTGCATCTGTCCTACCTACTGTGCTGCTTCTGTCTGACTGCTGCTCCAAGGTCCAGTTTTGCTCTCGATTTTGTCCTGTACTACAGGTGCTGCAGCTGGTTCTGTTTCTGCTTTGCTGCACATCCTCGGTAGTTCTCAGTTCAGTGCTATTCATCATCGGTCTGTCTTTCCTGCGTCCCAACAACACAGAACACAACCACTCTCTGCCCAGCTAGTATACGTCTCTACACTTATACTTTCCTGCACAGGTGATGGCTTTCACTGTTGCATCCAGAACCGCATCCTGCTCCAGGTCTTGCATAACTTTCTGCTGCACGGGTTCTCAACACACCATCCTGTCCACTGCTGCCGCAAGTCTGCATTGTGGCTCTTGCAACATTTCTGCATAAAAGAACAGTACTGGAGCAACAAAACAAAGCCAAACAGAGGTTGAATGCCGAGATGAGAAAATGCAGTAAAGAGAGGTTATAATACATTAAATGGAACTAGATAATAAAACAAAAATTTAGAGTAGTAATAATCATCTAATTCGAAGTAGAAAAGGCATGAGTAGAGTTAGTAAATGAATGTTAAACCAAAGCAAGAAATAAGATAGAATAGTTCGCAGCAAAACCGAGAAGGCATGGAAGAACAACATACAGTAATCGGGCAACTGATGAAACAAAAAAAATCTGACGAAAAGCAAATAAAGTGAAAAATAAATTTGCAGAAAAATTAGAATGGGACAATAACCGAACGAACACTACTGGAATAAAATAAAATGATAAAATGCTCACTTTGAAATTGGAAGATAGAAAGATTAAAGAAAAAATTGCAGTGAATGAAAATGAACAGGGACACGGGTTGAGTAATAATGTTGCTGTCACCAACCCCTCAAACCCAGATGGAAGTAAGAACCATTGCAAGCAATCAGTAAAAATTAAACAAATCTAAACAAGCCTAGAGCTTAACAGCAAAAATGAAGGTCTTCCATTAAAACAAAAACAATGAGCAAATGGAAACAGGCATGAACAGTATCTTAAAAATTGAAAACAATGTTTTGATGGCTGCGAAAGTAAATCACCGAAAGGTTAAAGAAAAAGAAGCTAAAAAAACTTTCTAAAACTTTCTACCCTAAATTACTTCTATTCTAACCTAGGCTACCTCATTTTTCAATTGCCATCTTTTTCTATTTATATACACACTTAGGGGTACAATTGTAATTTTTCCATCCTAGATGAGTTGGCATTCTTTGACCACTTGTCTTCACACCATTGGCTCCTTGAAAAATAATATTTCCATGTCATCTGTCTTTTTGTCCAATTGGATGTGCTAGGCTCGTGTTATCCGCGTGGTCCAATCTCGATTTTAGCTCAATTCTGATCCATTTTCTACCAAAATATTCAAAATTCATCCGGATTTAATTTATCTGCAAACATGAGAATTTTAATTAAATAAAGGGGATAATTAACAAAATAAATTGGGGATTTAAATAATTAATTAGGAAATTAAGCACAAATAATTCTAAAAATATAGAATTATCACACCCACAAACTTGAGTTTTTGCTTGTCCTCAAGCAAAACAAAATAATTGTAGGAATGACAAGTACAAACACAATAATTTTTCCAATATTATCCTCAAAAAAAAGTACAGATTATGAAATCAAAGACTCACAATTAAAAGTTCAGCACTTAGAATTATTCAATCATAAGTCCTAACCCAAATTGGACTCCTCGTGCGTGTGTGAAAAATGTCAAAGTCACTTCAAAGTACATTATCCGGATTAGATTATGCAAACATAATGAATGCAAAGTCAATGACATGTGATCATTCCCATAAGTTTGCTTTTCACTTCTCTCTCCACTAATGTAGTCACACTTAACCAAAGATCAATAGGACTTCATTAAGCTTGTAATGTAAGGCTGGGGTTAAGGTATGATAAAGTCGATTTAGGTTTAATTACCTCTTAACATGCATTACTTTCAGGATCTTAATGTGAGAGCTCAAATTTATTCCCCAAAACTTATTTATTTCACTAAACATTTTATTCTATTTTTTTCATTTTTCTTTTCTTTTTCTTTTTCTTTTTTTCAAAATTTTCTTTTTCGAATAAATACTTCTTCACTATCACTTAATACCCATATGTACAAAGCTCACAATATATCCCAATAAATTTTCATGCTTTTGGGGTAAGGGATAGGAACAAAGTATTTAAGCTAAGGAAAATAACGCAGGTATATTTACAAAGAAAAGCTTATTTGGCCCAGATGGGTGACTAGGGGTAGAATATATACAAGGAAGGCTAGAAAGGCTCAAACGATCCAAAGATGGCCTAAATCATCTCCCTAATAAAGTGTGATATAATATTTCACCTCGAGATTAGATCAAACAAATTCTAGAATATGATGTATAAAATCAACTGAACAAATACAATCCTAGGTCCACATAAGCTTTCTCTAAATAAATATACAGATTCATGACATAACATGTGCATAGGATGAGGAAATCACAATCAGAATCAAGATAAATTCAAGAATTCAACTTCATGCTTTTCCTATAATCATGCTTCTCAGTCAATCAAAATCATACTTAATCATGGAGTCATATCATCGGAATATGGGAAAATTACATGCTAAGCACTAAATCATCCCAAAATCAAACAGTTTAAGCTCAGATTTTCGAAAAAATTTTGAAAACATTTTCAATTTTGCTCAAATTTTTGAAAAATACTCAAGTGATATCCCCTCCCCCAAACTTAAAGTACACAGTATCCTCAGTGTACAGATAATATAAGAATTGAAGTTCAGGAACAAAGTACTCCCCTTTCTGATGATGATGAACAACTGAAGCTTTGATTGAAAGTGTAAAACTAGAAAATAAACATGCAAAATAAACAAAGAAAGAAACAACAGAAAAGAAAAAGAAAAAGAACTATATACAAGATGAAAAGAAAAAAACATAACCACTTCAAATGCAGCTGAGGAAAACAACACTCAGCAGCAGGGCGAAGAGTAGGAGGATCAGCCATAGTGGTGACAAAATGTTAACAGTTAAATCCTCCTGAGCTCTATCTACTTCCCTCATTCTTTTAGATTTCATGTGCTTAAGCCTTATATCCTCATTAATCTCCATCTTAAAACACTCTTGAGAGTCATCAGGGAGTTTCAAAGGTTTGAAAACATTAAACTTCACTTCCTGATCTTGCACTCTCATAGTCAACTCCCCCTTTTGCACATCAATTATCGTCCTACCAGTAGTTAGGAAAGGTCTGCCTAAAATAATGTGGACTTCCCTGTCTTCCTCCATATCTAGTACAATAAAATCTGTAGGGAAAATAAACTTATTCACCTTTACTAAGACATCCTCAATGACCCCCTTTGAATATTTAATGGATCGATCTGCTAGCTGAAGGGTCACTGTAGTGGGCTTGACATCCCCTATTCCTAACTTTTGATAGATAGACAAAGGCATTAGATTGATACTAGCTCCTAAATCACACAGGGCTCTACCAAAGAATAGATTTTTAATAGTGCAGGGTATAGTAAAACTCCCGGGATCCTTGAGCTTAGGTGTAATTTCCTCTGGATAATTGCACTACATGCCCCTGTTAAGGCCACCGTCTCATAATCTTCCAATCTTATCTTCCTCGAGAGGATATCCTTTAAAAACTTCACATAACTTGGCATTTACTCTAAGACATCTGCAAAAGGAATGTTGATGTGAAGCTTCTTAAAAACCTCAAGAAATTTAGCAAATTGTTGTTTTAATTTTTAATTTTGAAACCTCTGAGAAAAAGGTACTGATGGTTTAACTAGAGGCAATGTAGTGGGAACCTGTGTAGAATCAGAGGACGAGGAAGGCAATGAAGAAGAAGAAGAAGGTATAGATGAAGAAGCGCCTAGCTTTGTTTCCTTTGCAGCTTGATCCTGAGTTCTTACTCTTTCTGAGCTGCCTCGTTAGAACTTAAGGATTCTTTAAATATGAGCTGTTCAGGTTGGGACTTAACTTGTGGATCATCATCTAGCTCTCTGCCGCTCCTAAGGTTAATGGCTTTCACATGTTCTTTACCCTCCCTTTGCCTAATAGGATTAGCTTCAGTGTTACTAGGAAGGGTCCCTTGAGGACGTTGGCTAAGAGCATTTGCTATTTGTCCCACTTGAACCTCTAAGTTCTTTGAAGCTGCTTGATTTTGCAAGATCATTGAGAACATCTCTTCTAATGTAGGCTTCTTCTCAGCTACTGGTGTGTGGTAATGTTGGGGCTGCATAGGTTGTGGTGGTGGTGGTGATGGATGATATTGAAATTGAGGTGGGGATAGATGATGTGGTGGATGGTATGAAAATTACGGCTGTGGTGGTACCTGAATCGGTGGAGCTTGAAAACCAGGGAGTCCTACAGGTCTAAAGCTAGAAGTTTGCCATTGGTTTTGACTCCAGGCGAAGTTAGGATGGTTCCTCCACCCTAGATTATAGGTGTTTGAAAAATGGTTGTTCTGTTGCATTTGAGAAGGGGCAACATCTGAACCGATTCTAAGTTGAGCGGACACCTATCTACAGAGTGGGTACCACTACACAGCTCGCAAGAAAGAAAAGGACTTTGGACAGAATACACAGGGTTAGGACTAGTGGGAGGATTATGTTGGGTACTGAGCGACTCTACCTTCTTCGTAAGGTTAGCAATTTGAGAGGTCAAGGTAGACAGTGTGTTGAGCTCATAAATACCCGCCGACTTCTTTGGCAATTGCCTCTCCGAGGACCACCATAGATAGTTGTTAGCAGCCATCTTTTCTAGTAACTTGTAAGCTTCCTCCTATGTTTTGCACATCAGGGCTCCACCTGCAGCAGCATCAACAATGGTCCTATTTTGGCTTGTAAGTCCGTTGTAGAAGGTCTGGACTTGCAACTACAAAGGTAGGCCATGGTGAGGGCACTTCCTAAGAAGCTCCTTATATCGTTCCCATGCTTCATAAAGAGATTCCGAGTCGAACTGGGCAAAGGAAGATATGTCACTACGAAGTTGGGCCATTTTAGAGGGAGGGAAAAACTTAGCTAGAAATTGATGGGCTAACTCGTCCCATGTAGAAATGGATCCTGGAGGCAAGGAGGTTAACCAGTGTCGCACCCTACCCTTAAGTGAGAAGGGGAATAATCTAAGCCTAAGCGCATCATCAGATAATCCATTGTGTTTGAACGTGTTGCACAAGTCCAGAAATTACCCAAGGTGAGCATGTGGGTCATCGAGTGGAAGCCCACTGAACTGTAAAGAGGCCTGGATCATCTGGAGGATGGAAGGCTTAATTTCGAAGTTATTTGTAGGGACAGTTGGTGGCCTAATGCCAGTATAATAACCTCCAATTGTTGGCATCGCATAATCTCCAACGGTCCTAATTTCTCTATTTTCTGCCATGGTGAATTGCAGCGGAGCTATAAATTTCCTAGAATCCTTTCGAATTTTCCTAAGAGTTCGTTCAATTTCAGGATCTAAAGGAAAGCAATCAAAACTCCTGGCTCGACGCATGCAAACATCAGAAAGTCCTTAGAAAATTTTTAAGTTTTTTTTTTAAGTTTTTTTTTTTAAAATTTTTAAATTTTTTTTAATGAGATAGAGAAAATTAACTAAACTAAACTAAGGCTCTAAATATATACAACCTAAATATTTACAAGTTAGAATTACACCTAAACATAATTTCACCGATATTAATTAACGACTAATTAAAACTTCCCCGGCAATGACGCCAAAAACTTGACACGCCCTGAAGGTATTGTCCGCAAGTGCAAGGGTTGTACAAGTAATAATGAGATTTGAGTCCCGACTTATCGTCTCACAGAGAAGTTGACTAGCCTAATTAAGTACTGGTTAATCTTACCCTAAGTATATCCTAACAAATTATGAAATTAAAGTTGGTGATCTACTAAGGCTAATTAAAAATACTTAAAACAATAAACATTAAAAATAAAGAAAATAAAATTGAACTCAGATTTGCTTACCGAACTCCGAGCAATTAAAGAAAATACCTATAAAAGAAAATTAAAACAATTAAATTTAATTAACGCAATTAAAATAAAATGCAAATGTGAAAATAAAGAAATAAAATTAAACTAAACTAAAATTTAAACAAACTTAAAATAAAAATGCATGTAAGTAAACTAATTAAAATGCAAATTAAACTAAACTAAAATTTAATGAAAATAAAGACTAAATTAAAAATGCATGAAACACATTTAATCTAAATTAATTCTAAATGTAAAACCTTAATTCCTATTGTAAAAAGAAAATTAACTATTAATGAAATTAAACTAAGCCTTAAACTAATAAACCAAGAAAATATAACTAATAAGCAAATTGATTCAGTACTCTAATTCTAACTAAGTTAATAAACTAAAGTAAAAGCAATAACAATTAATAGAAATGCATGGCAACTTTAATTGAAACAAATCCATAATGCCAAACATGGCCTTAACAAATTGCAAACACCAAAGTGGTCCCGATATGTGACACTGTACACATCTTCTTCCCAATTCATTTCCAGGCATGCTCTCGTGCTTTCGGTGTGCCATCTGCTGTAGGTGTTCACGGTTTGCCCAGGCTTGCTTGGCTGCCAACGGTGCTGCTCGACCTGCCCAGCTACGTTGCATCTGTCCTTGTAAGACCCGAATTTAATTAAAATACGAAAATTAAATAAGAAAAGATGGGGGATGTATGAAGGAAGGTCAGGTTAAATTGATTCCGAAACAAGAGCAGGGGTAAAATGGTAAAAATATCAAAACCCGGTATTAAGGCGATAAGAAAATTTTAATTAAAAATAAGGATGTTAGATATCTTGATCGATAATGAGGAAATTATACAATTTGGGTCAATTGATCAAGATTCAAAAATTTTAAAAATACCAAAAAATTACCGGAACGATATCTCGAAAAGCGCGAAGGAATAATATCAAAACTTTGGAGAAAAATATATTTAATAAATTAACTTTAAATTAAATAAATTAAATTAGAATAAAAATAATATAAGTGTAGATATTTTGGATTTTATGGAGTATTTTAATGAATAGTGAAATAATTAAATAAATTATAATAATAATAATAAAAAAAGAGAAAGAAGCTGAAACAAAAAAAAAAGGAGAAAAGTCAGAAAACGAAAATCGGGGAGAGAGAAAATGAAAACGGAAGCCGAAAACGGGGAGGGAGACCGACGAGCCGTCCGGCCGCCAGGGACCCAGGCGAGGGCCGGCGAAGGAAGCCCGACGCCAGGCGATCCTTCAGCCACCGGAGACGAGCCGTTTGGAGGCCGGAGGACGCCGAAAAACGGAGGAGAAGGCCGCGGGAAAGAAATGGCCACCGGCGACGAACGGCGGCGATTCGGGAGGAACCGAGGCTCGATTCCGAAAGCCCAGGCGACGGCGGTCCTTTCTGCACCGGTATCAGCCGACGAAACGGCGGGAAACGCCGGCGACGGCCAAGAGGAAGAAAATGGGTCCGACGGCCGAGGGAGAAGAGCCGACCGGCGGCGTTCCGACGACCCCGACCGAAGCCGAGGCCAGATTCGAGTTGCGGACAACTTTGCGGAGCTGCTGGCGGTGGAAGCCGGCGGAGAACCGGCCTGCAAGGCAGTGAATCGACGGTGAACCGGTCGAACCGGAGAGAACCGGCGGTCTGAACTGGTCCGAACCGGACTGAACCGGTTCAGCCAAAAAGAGAGGAAAAAAGGAGAAAAAAGGGAAAAATAAAAAGAGAAAAAAAATTGAGAAAAATTCCAGCGATGCAATTGAGCTTCGGGTAAGTCGATAAGCGGTCAAATTGACCGATTTAAATTTTGAAATATTTTATTTAATTAATTTTCGACTGGAAACTTACCCAGAAAATTGTGAAATTATGTAGCTCGACAATTGGCATCCAACGAGAGCTCGAGATAGCCTCGATTTACGGATTAGCATGGAATCTCGGGTAAGTAACCCTTATTTACGACAATTACCTCGTTATGCGTGATATTGATTTAATTTCTGCATAAATTGAATTAAATTATGGAAAATTAGATAAATTGTAGTAAATATTAAATTTAGCTATTCGAGAGCTGGAACGAGGCCCAATAAATTATTAATGGGCCCAATGAGCCCAATAGGCCTCGATAAAGTGAAAATTAAGTAAAAAACGGGCTTAAGGCCGATTAAGGCCCATTAAGGTGCAATTGGGCCCAATAGGGGTAAATGGGCCCAATGATTTAAATTAAGCCCAGAAAATAGGAAATACAATTAAATTGTATAATATCTGACCTGAGGAATATTGATACGCAGTTCCGGGCATTTGATTGGGAGCATAACGGACTGCGCGACGTGACAACAGTGGAAAAGAAAAGGTCAGACTCGACAGGAAAATAAGGTAAGGGAATTCTGCGGACTGCTAGAGGTAACTTTACACAATTTTAAGTTCATTTGCAGTCTTTAAAAATTACCTGAAGGGTCTAGAGGTCAAATAATAATTTTAGTGCCCCGAATGGGCAAATTACTAAAATACCCTTGTTAAGGGTAGAACTTACAGATTTAGGAAAAATTGGGAGGAGCAAGGACAAGAGGTTCCTGCTCGTTCTGGAGGTATTTAACACATGCATGAGTAGGCTGGCTCACTTTTAAAGAAAAATGCATAGCATTGCATACCTTAAACGATGTAATTTCTGTGAAAACTATTAGGAGATAACAGAGCCGCCTACGTGTTTTTATTTACATGTGACGTGCTAGAGCTCAGCTCGCACGATATTTGATTTGTGTGATGCATGCATTAGTGCTGGAGCGAGAGCTCGCACTAGAGTTTTACATGCATAGGTGTTAGAGTATAACTCGCACCAGATTTCACATGCTTTTTCGTGACACGGTGCTAGAGTCTAACTCGCACCAGATTTTACATGATTTTCATAACAAGGTGCTAGAGTATAACTCGCACCAGATCTTATAAGATTTTCATATGATTTATATACGAGTGCTGAGCTTAGCTCGCACTAGATTTACTGGATTTGTGGAGTAGCGCTGTCTGCCCTTGGAGTCAGCCAAAAGGCCCAACAGGCTCAAAAGACCTCTTAGGTGGGGTGAGAGTGAGGGATGAGGTTGGCGGCCTTGTGGGGATGTAAAGCGGGCTCTGCCAGTTTTACTTGATTGACGAGAGTACTGAGCATCGCTCGCACTGATTTTATGAGAACATGCGATGAGCCGTGCTTGGAGCATCGGGTAGACTGTGTGTCACCGATTAAATAGGCCCGCACGTGCGTTTTGAGATATGGCATGAGTATAGAGATATTATATGGGTTCACGGAGTACGATGTACCGTGCAAGTAGCATGGAGTACGATGTACCGTGTGGTATCTTCGGATACGGCATCTCCGGATGCAGCATCTTCGGATGCCTGGGATCGGATAAGACTGACGGGATGGATTGACCCACCTCCTGGGCGGTTCCCGATCATGGTGAGAACCCGCACACTAGGATCCGTGTAGCTGAGGAACTCCCGAGGACACATATGGCCATAGTCCTGGTTATTTACCGATATACAGACGTTGCCTAGTCTCGCATGTCGTCGATTTTGATGAAATCAAATTGGGTTTTAAACTAAATTTGCATGATGGTATTTCCATGCTTTTCAAACCCATGTGTGAATGTAAACCGATTTTCATGGTTTTGTATGAGTCAGGATCACCCGCAGGAGGGGTCGAGTCCTGACTTTATTGTGAAAATTTTAATTGAGAAATAAATGATTTGTAATAATTGCATGTTGAATTTTCTGTGCAAACTTGATTTACATAACATCATAACTCATATCATTTGTTTTAAAATGTGTGGAGAAATGGTGGTTTATACATGGCACCACGTTCATGTAGGTAGTATGGTTATCTATTTGTTCGTAGGATTGCCTTACTGAGCTTGATGTGCTCACCCCTTTCATTTTCTCCCACAGATAATCTCCAGTTGAAGTTGAGGCGACTCAGTACTGCATCCCGGATATCCGCTGCTACCCATCATTTAAGGTATATACACTTGTACATATTGTATCTACATAAGCATAGCACAGTAATATGTTTGTAAGTAACTTTAGGGGATGTATAAATAATGTAAACAATTATAAATGACTGGAGAAGAAATAAGTTAGATGGAAATTGAATGGTGGGACTGGCATTGACGCACAGCCCAATTTGTTAGTGGAGTGTGGTCACGATTCGAGGACAGGTAAGAATTTAAGTAAGAAAATAATAAAACGCGAAAAATTAACTCTGATTTTTGGGTAGTTTGGGTCGTGACAGTCCTACTTGCTGCGCTACTTCTGTCTGACTGCTGCTCCAAGTTCCAGTTTTGCTCTCGGTTTGTCCTGTGCTACAGGTGTTGCAGCTGGTTCTGTTCCTGCTTTGCTGCACATCCTTGGCAATTCTCGGTTTAGTGCTGTTCATCATCAGTCTGTCCTTCCTGCGTCCCAACAACACATAACATAGCCACTCTCTGCCCAGCTAGTATACGTCTCTGCACTTATACTTTGCTGCACAGGTGATGGCTTTCACTGTTGCATCCATAACCGCATCCTGCTCCAGGTTTTGCACAACTTTCTGCTGCACGGGTTCTCAACACACCATGCTGTCCACTGTTGCCTCAAGTCTGCATTGTGGCTCTTGCAACATTTTTGCGTAAAAGAATAGTACTGGAGCAACAAAACAGAGCCAAACAGAGGTTGAATGCCGAGATGAGAAAATGCAGTAAAGAGAGGTTATAATACATTAAATGGAACTAGATAATAAAACAGAAATTTAGAGCAGTAATAATCATCTAATTCGAAGTAGAAAAGGCATGAGTAGAGTTAGTAAATGAATGTTAAACCAAAGCAAGAAAATCTGTAAGATAGAATAGTTCCCAGCAAAACCGAGAATGCATGAAAGAACAACATACAGTAATCGGGCAACTGATGAAACAAAAAAAAAACTGATGAAAAGCAAATAAAGTGAAAAATAAATTTGCAAAAAAATTAGAATGGGACAGTAACCGAACGAACATTACTAGAATAAAATAAAATGATAAAATGCTCACTTTGAAATTGGAAGATAGAAAGATTAAAGAAAAAATTACAGTGAATGAAAATGAACAGGGGCACGGGTTGAGTAATAATGTTGCTGTCACCAACCCCTCAAACCCGGATGGAAGTAAGAACCATTGCAAGCAATCAGTAAAAATTAAACAAATCTAAACAAGCCAAGAGCTTAACAACAAAAATGAAGGTCTTCCATTAAAACAAAAACAATGAGCAAATGGAAACAAGCATGAACAGTATCTTAAAAATTGAAAACAATGTTTTGATGGCTGCGAAAGTAAATCACCGAAAGGTTAAAGAAAAAGAAGCTAAAAAAACTTTCTAAAACTTTCTACCCTAAATTACTTCTATTCTAACCTAGGCTACCTCATTTTTCAATTGCCATCTTTTTCTATTTATATACACACTTAGGAGTATAATTGTAATTTTTTCATCATATATGAGTTGGCATTGTTTGGCCACTTGTCTTCACACCATTGGCTCCTTGAAAAATAATATTTCCATGTCATCTGTCTTTTTGTCCAATTGGATGTGCTAGGCTCGTGTTGTCCGTGTGGTCCAATTTCGATTTTAATTCAATTCCGATCCATTTTCTACCGAAATATTCAAAATTCATCCGAATTTAATTTATCTGCAAACATGAAAATTTTAATTAAATAAAGGGAATAATTAACAAAATAAATTGGAGATTTAAATAATTAATTAGAAAATTAAGTACAAATAATTCTAAAAATATAGAATTATCATTGCCAGTTCATAACCAGATGGACAATCAACATCATGAATCATCAATTCCATCCTAGAAAAGAGGGTTATAGCTGTTACATTTTCAGCAGTCTGCTTGTGATGATCCGTAGACTCATTAGCAGACACCAAAACATTGGGCTGACCAAACCAAAGTTTTCCCTTTCTCCAGGCATGGAAATATTCAACTATATAATCATAAAAGACATCATATTCAATACTCAAAAAGCATTTTAGAAACAACCGTATAAGAACCCCAAAAATTTTCAATCAATTCCAATGAAAAGTCAGAAAAATATCGAGAAGAATCGAATGCCATATAAATCCACTAATCCAGGTCGGTATGCACCTTCTGGAGACAGCCATGATCTTGTGATATGCTTCTCTGATAATGACAGCGGTAGTGATTCTGAAGAGTGCAACCAACAGAAAACAGTTGAGAAAGAATCTAACACAACTAGGGATTGTACTAAGGTCGAACAAGTTAGGCCAGACTTCCAGAAACTTTACCAGAATAATTCCTAAGAAACCTTTAAGTTGTACATTCATCTCATCAATGACCAAAATTAATGGTGGGGCCAATTCCAAGGTTACTGGTCCTTCATCGGTTGATCAAGGGTCACGAGTTAGATATGTTAATCCCCACAACAAAAGTTTGGCAAGCCCAGATCTTGTGTCTGATCAAGTTGTGGGTTCCAATAAGAGTAAACTACAGGACTTGAGGTAGCAGATTGCACTTCGGGAAAGTGAATTGAAGCTTAAGGCTGCCCAGCAACAGAAAGAAGTAGTTTCAGCTTCAACCATGAACCCGGACAATGGTGCAGGAAAGAAGTGTATTCCAACTTCAGCAGTATCTAATTTTACCCATTTAAATCTGGGTGCTCAACAAGAGGTACATCATGTAAAATCTAATTCAGTGTTAAAATACTAAAAATTGGAGACAAACAGTCTGCAAAGGAAGGATATGGTTGATCCAAATAGGGAAGAAGCTAGACGCCTCCCACAAGAAGGAGAAGATTGAAATAATCGGAAGAGAAAGTCCAGTTTTCGTTTTGAAGCTCCGACAATCGGACACTCTTTATTTATTTTATAGAGCCGCGTTCTTGATCTTCTATAACTAAATCAACAACGAAAGGAGAGGACAAATCGGAATCGACGGAAGAGTTTTGAGGGGATTTCTTTTTATGCGATCGATTTCTGAGTTAAATCTGACAAAGGATTTCGACAAATCATCAATTTTAGCGGAGGCGATTATTATTTTTGATTTGATATTTTTTGAAAAAGGAAACAGGAAGGATAGGCACTTAATGTGTAAAAGACTAGAGTATTGTTGTTATCTCTACATAGCAATCTGATGTGTTAAATCTCTGACAAGATTGGAGGAACCCAATTAACTAGCAGTATTTGTACTTGCAACAAGAGTTTTTCTTCTGCTTTGGTGTCAAGTAGTAAGCGGGAAGCCACGACATCCTTCAAGACTTGTCGTGATAGACCATTAGTTGATGGGACAGGGTCTGTATCTGCAAGCATGATGAGAACAGTAGATCTGGAACTCATGAGTTTTATAGACCCTGATTTGACTTGGAAGACTGTGTCAAAGGGGAATAGGAGTGGGACAAGGTGTACAAGGAAACCAGGTGTTAAAAGCTTGATAATGGAAGTGGGGTTAGCTGATAAAAATGCCAGAACTGCGGAGGATGTTACAGTTTCAGAGTCAGAGAAGCTTGGTGTGGATGTCCTAGGACGACGCCTTAGTGATAAAGTAGAGAATGTTCCAATAAAGAAAATGAGATTTATGTTCCGATCTCCGTCACCACTACCCCCGTTGCCTGCTTATCTAGATCTTGAAGTCTCTGAGCAGCATGTAGATTTTCAACCTGCTGTGAGTCAGAATTCTGGTTTGAGTTCAGCTCAGAGGCGATGGCTCATGAAATCTAATTGTTTTGCCAAGTCAACTGTTCCTTCTATTGGTGATGAGAAGATTTCTGAAGTAATAAATGGTGTGGAAGATTTCCCAGGGATTGAAATACTTGCAGCAGCTGCTTGCAGTGATAGCATCAGTAATGATGTTACTGAAAATGCGAGAAACCAATTAGTAGAAGAATCAACACAGGAGAGAATTGAGTCTTCTATTTCTGCTTCTGCAGTGCGATTGGAAGAAACTACAGCATCATTGGAGACAACTTGTTGTTCCCCAAAAGATTCAGTAAATGAAAGTAAAATCGGGGGTTAATCTTTCCAGGAAAATTCCTTTGCTGTTTCACATGAATCTTATTGTGATAAGGGTAATACCACAGCAGAAAGGACCATTCCTTTGCCAGATGATAGGCTACTATGGGATTTAAATCTCTCAATGGATGCTTAGCCTTGTGATGGTGGGAATGTTGACTCTGGAAAGGATACTTCTGATAATATTTCTGCGAGAAGTGAAGAGCTGCGAATGAAGGAACCGCAAGATATAAACAATGATACTACAAACAAAGTGGTTTCATCTGATGTTGATGGGGATAACAAGATGACTTCAGACTTGACAACCATGCCTGTTAGGACTGATGACTTGAGTGGAGAGAAACAGGAATCTGAAGGATGCTTTGGCTCTGGTGGGAACAAAACTGAACATGTTACAGTGTCAGTGTTTGAAGCTGACAATTCTTTAATGTCCACTTCTGTTGACACCAATGCCTCCATTGAGGCATTAAGTATTGATCAATGTGTCAGTCATTCCCCTTTTCCTGGATCAGATAAGAGCACATGGGTGTCTGAGGAAGACTGAGAAACATCGCTGTCGACTCTTAATATTGGTCTAAATACTGTAGGGTGTATTTCTGAGGTAGATGTGGGCAAAATTGTTTGTGTAGGTGTTCAGGTAGAAGAGTTTGATGTTGCTTCTCCTTGTGTGCCAGTTATAGAGATGGTTGCTAATGACATTCATAAGACAAGTGCTGACAAAGATGAGAAGGATCTTGATGGAGATTGCGGCCTGCACGATGTTAAAGTTCTTGCTCACAACCTGGAAACTCCACAACCTCTGGAATCCCCTGAAGTTGAGCATGCAAATGTGGCAGAGGAGATGGACATTTGCCATTTTTCACCTAAGTCTGAAGATATGCCTATATTAGATGATTGTGTTATGGAGGCTATAGAACAAACCGATGGAGCTTTTTCAACCTATAATGTTCAAGTTCATTCTGTTGCACAAGTAGGGTCTGAGGTACCGTTGTAAAAGTCTTCCAGAAATCCCGATGCTACTTCAAGAGCTGGTGAGTTTTCTACTCATGAGACATCTAATCGTTGAACCATTCAACCAGGATGCTAAAAGTTCTCCCGATGGAAAACTGATTAAAAATGCCCCTGTACTAAGTATTCGTTGTAGTCCCAAGCTTGGTACAAAAGGTTCCCACAGTGTATCTAACCACCCCTGCATTTAAGGATCTACACACTTTCCTGCAAGTATAAAATTCATTTGAAACATTGAAAATTTTTGGGGTTGTTGTACAGTAGAAAGCTTTTTTTTCGTTTCCCACATACGGCGCCAATTGTTGTTGGTCGGTTATAACAGTTACGAACTGCTTACGTCATCGCCTTGATTTTTTGTGTCACATGCTACCGAAAACTCTGCAAGAAAAAGAATGATTAGAAGGATGCAGAGCTTGTTCCATGCGTAAGTACTCTGATACTTAAGTCAGTCAGAGAATTTGACAGAGTTTCTGTAAAGAAAATAGAGTCTTAGTTTCATGAATCATACCTCCTCCCCCGCTTGTTGATGGTGATTGTGCTTTTAAATATATGAGTTTGTACCTTATTGAAACTCTCTTTCTTTATCTATATATATTCTGATTTTTACCTTAATAATGTTACAACCATGTAGATAAGATTGAGTTTGAATCCAATGCTAATTACTCTTTTTTGCTTTCTTTTTTATTATTATTATTATTATTATTATTATTATTATTATTATTATTATCATCATCCACAACAACAAGTATAAAAAATGTACCTTGATAGCTAATGCTCTATCAAATCTTTCAATGGAACTATGAAGCTCTCCAAAGTTTAATTGTGTTCTACCAAGACTAACCAATGCCTGAAAAGAGAATCCAACCATACATAATAACAGAGCCCTTTGGCAAAGAACAAACACTAAAATAACCAAAAGGTACATATGACTAGAAATTTGATGTAATGAAGGTTTTTTTTTTTTATTGAAACTATTCAATTACTATATCTCGGCATTACCGACAACCACCGTACATACAGCGGGCCTAAGAAATTTAGGGAAGTTTAACTACCCATGGTAAAAGTCAACCACTTTTATGGATAAATAGGGAAATTTTGAAAAATAGGGGTATAACAAGAATATTTAGTTTTTGATAGCATTGCGTAATTTAATTAGTGAAGGAAATGTAAATTTTAGAAATTAGTAATAATAAAAAAAAGAATAGTATTAAGTTCTTAATGAATAGTAGAGAAAGATATTTATTTACTTCATTGATTTTTTTCTCTTCCGACTTAAGTATTTTTCATTTTTTTTTGTTAAGCCAGAACTTTTTAATGATAATAAGAAAACATCCGAAACTTAAAACTACCCACAATATACTCTTGAAACAGTAGATAGAATCAAATCCTATCAAGCTAAACATTCAAAATTGGACAAATCAACATCCCAACAAACACAACCATTACATCCAAAACGATAAAATGACCAAACATAACCTGAAGACACAACACAAACCGTCACAGAAAAGGGGACAACACACATAACAACAGAGGTCCTCGATGCAATGTGTAACAACCACTAACACCCTATCAAGAGACGCTCCATAAGTAGGTGCCTTAGACGCAGTACATTATACTACCAGGCCATGAACTTATCCTATCAATCCACCCCAGCTTTGCAAATGCTTCAGCAAAACCATAAACTTCTCTATTTAAATTCTTGATCTTTGCCTCACAACTCATCTCTACTTGTCAATCACTACATTATATTTGCATTAAACTCCTGCAATGAAAAAGGACCCGAAACATCTAAAATCCCTAACCAAAAGACTTAAGACATTTCCCGAAGCACCTTGCATGAACCAATGGAAACCTATCTGGAATGTGATAACCAGAATTTGTCCCATGCAATAAAAAACCCATTTATTGCCCTTGAGAAAATCCGCCAGCCTAAAATTACAATTAGGTGTTAAATCTTTCATAAGAAATTTAATAAATCCGATAATGGAGCAACTTCACAAAAACGAATATGTTTTTGTGAATACTCTTAATCTAAGTAAATTCTCTTTTAAGAATTCAATTAAAGTGTAGGAGAATTATTAAAAAAAATTCAATATTTAAAAATAAAAATTTAAAAAGCAAATAAAAAAAAAGAATAAAGATCATTGTAACTAAGGATAACATTATTGGTACTAACGTTTAGACAAACATCATGGGGTACTAACCATTCCCCATACGTAAAAAAACTACTAAACTTCAATTATTAAACGTAAACCTTAATTTATCTTTTTTTAAAAATTTAATTATATTTAGAAAATCTTAAAATGGTAGAATTAATCAGCTAGCTAATCACACCTAAGAAATAAAATTGACAAAGGATATGCATGGTTGAACAAAATAATCAAAATGGTCATGCCATAACAAGTATAGAAGTTTATCAATTTTAACGCACTATAACAACTAGCACCAACCCTTAAGTAATTACTAATCCAAGTGGAAATTTGTCCACAAAAACATCTTTGCCCAATTGATTTTCTCAAAGACTATTCATTTTAATACAAAAGTGAAGAAAAAGATTGAGTTTATCATTGCCAATTTGTCATATCATTGCTTTAAGAGCCGTATCAAAAACCAGTTTTTCAAAATTTGGCAATTATCACAGTAAAAAAATAATGTAAAAAAGTACATGATTAATTCTATTCACAACCATAAAATCTCTCTTTCCAATCAATTTCTAAACACAATAGTACCAAAAATTAAGATTTCTCTAACAACCCTTACAACCCAAATCAATTTTCCAATCCTTCTTTCGCTCTCTTCCTCCCTTTTTTTCTCGTCATTCTTTCTAAAAACACGAACTAAAAACCCTTATTTCCCATAATTAAACGATCACACCCAATTGATCATCGATCACCGTCGTTGGCTATCACTCGTTGACAGCGATTTGGCTCCATAAAATACCCAAAGTTTCCTTTTTCTCCCCTCTATTAGTATTAGACAATTAGTTTTTTTTGTTAGTTATGATTAATTGTAATTAGTTGGAGAATTAGTTAGAATATGTTTTAGGCGGGAAAAGTAATTTTTTGTATTTTTGGCTGTGCATGCCTTTATGAAAAGGTAGAGTGCTAGATGCTGCAGTAATTTTTCTTCTTCATCAGCATAATTGATACGAGCTACGCCCACTCTAAGTGACTTAGATATGTATCCGCAAGTGCACGGGTCGTACAAGTAATAATGGGATTTGAGTCTCGGATTATCGTCTCACAGAGAAGTTGATTAGCCTAATTAACTACCGATTAATCTTGCCCTAAGTATATCCTAGCAAATTATAAAGTTTTGATAGGTGATCTACAAGGCAAAAATTAAAAATACTGAAAACAATAAAAATTATAAACTAAAGAAAATAAAACCGAGCTAACATTGCTTACAGTGCTCCAACAATTAATAGCAAATACCTACAAAAATAATTAAAACAGTTAAAATTAATTAACGCAATTAAACTAAAATGCAAATATGAAAAATAAAGAAACAAAATTAATTAAATTAAAATTAAACAAAACTAAAATAAAATGTGCATGTAATTAAACTAATTAATAAAAATGCAAATTAAACTAACTTAAAATTTAATAAAATCCTAGAAAGATTAAGAAAATAACTACAAGTCTAAATGTCTAAAATGCTAATTCTAAATTAATCCTAATTATATCTAATTACTAACTTAACAATAAAATCTAACTGAATGCATGATAAATATTTTTAGATTTTTAAAATTTAACATGAAGATTAAATTAAAAGTGCATGAAATAATTCTACTCAATATGCTATATATGAATACCACTTAATTAAAGCCTTAAATCCTATTGTGTTCAAGAATGAACTATTAATGCAACTAAGCCTTAAATTAGCAAAGAAAAAAATTTAGTTAGTACACAGTACTTTAAACTAGCAAAAATATGGAAAATAATGGCAAATAAACAAATACTAAAATTGCATGAGACATAAAGTTGGGACATTTCCCAGTGCCAAACACGGCCTTAAACAGCTTGCAAAACAACTGAGTGGTCCCGTGTACTAGCACTGTACACGTTCTTCCCCAGCTTCACCAGGCGCTGTCCCCTGGTTCGTGATGTCTCCAGTCGTTGCATCAAGGGCTCTGTCCAGGTGCTGCTACTGCCTCTTAGTACCGTCCTTCACTGCTGTTGCTGCTCGTTCCTCGGCATGCCCAGCTCAACTCCTGGTTTAGTCCTCCACTGCAGTACCAGCAGCACTGTCCCGAGCATGTTTAGTTACCACGTCTTGCTGCTATGCATTGTGTGTCACAACATTTAGCTTAGCCCCTCTCTGTTGCATGCATCTTATCATTCTTGTAACAATCAGCAGCAACCTATGTAGTCCAGAATATGCAACAGCACATCGCAGCACACACCCGAGACTCTCGGCAACTGGAGATGAGACGGAACAAGAAGACAGGGGCTGGACCCGATCCTGGTTGGACACACTCTGCATCCGTCAACTGCAAATATCAATATCTACACAACAGCTCATTAATGGTGATGGATTTTAGCATTTAACAACTTGAAACTAAAGGCCAAAACGGGATTAAAACAACACATGAAGACAATGAACAGTATATTAATATTAAAACAGAGACAAAGAGAGGAAAATGAAAGATACTCCCTACTGCACCATGGACACCAATTTCTATCAAACATAAACTAGCTAGTGAGTCAAGTGGGATCAATGAAAAAATTTCTGTAATGAAATGCAGCAAATGATATGACCTACAAAACAAAGATCATGCAATAAAAACAATGAAAGCTAATGTTAAATGCAGTAAACAAAAAAACCAATTCATGAAGTGCAAACAAATAAAAATGAAATAAGGAAAGAAAATAACAACAATGCATAGCAGAACATGAGCTTAAAACCGAAGGGAAATATGTAAAATCAACAACTAAAGTTAACACAATCAACACCCGTGAGCTTCATCAACGTGAATAGGGAAACCCATCATCCTCGGGTTGCTTCATTCCCTTCTCCAACCATGGTTCCACATTACTCTTGATGTGGAACAATGCTCGGCATCAACCCACATCAAGGCACCAGAATCGAAAGGCAGAAGAATAAACAACCGAATAGGCAGTGGAGACAAAGAACTAAAACAAACTAAGTGAGCAAAACCCAGAGCAATTGTAAAAATAAAACTCTTCCTTAAGTAAAAAAAAAAAGATCAAACCGAGAAAGAAAAGAAAATGAAAGTTGGTTGCTATTAATGCATATAGAAATTACCAAATACTAGAAATGAAATAGTTTTTCATAAACATGAAGATTGCTATGAATAGTGAAATAAAATTTTTAGCTAAAAAAAACTAATTCGAAAAGCATTAAAAACAAAGGAAATAACTCTTAAAGTTACCCTAAAAACTATTCTACCCTAAACTACACTACTCCTAAATTCTACACTACTTTATTTTTTCAATTGCCATCATGTTCTATTTATACACACACTTAGGGGTACAATGGTAATTTTTTCATCTTAGATGAGTTGGCATTGTTTGGCCACTTGTCTTCATTTGATTTGCTGCAGAGTAGATATTTCCATGTCACTCGTCTTTTTGTCCAATTGGCTATGTGATGTGGTCCGGTGTGTGTCTTCCAGAAGGTTGGCACGGTGTCCGTCGATCTTATCGTTTTGGAGCGAATAAAATACAGACACATGACATCACGCGTGTCTAGACGATTGGTGACTAGGTCTGCAAATTGGAAGTGGTCCAATCTCCTTTAGCCTGTTTTCAGCCAATTTTGACTGAAACGATTGAGTTTCATCCGGATTTAATTTACCTGCACATTAAAGAATTTTAATTACATTGAGGGGATTATTAAAAAAATAATATGGAGATTTAAATAATTAATTAGGAAATTAAGCACAAATAATTCTATTAAAAATAGAATTATCACACCCCCAAACTTGAGCTTTTGCCTGTCCTCAAGCAAAAGAAAACAAATATAGGAATGAAAAGTACTAACATAATGATTTCCTTAATATTATCCCCAAAGATAAAGTACATACTACGATCTCAAAGACTCACAATTACAAGTCCAACATTCAGAATCATTCAATCATAAGTCCTAACCCAAATTGGACTCCTCGTGTGTGTGTGAAAATGTCAAAGTCAGTTCACAGTACATTATCTGAATCAGATTATGCAAACACATTGTATGAAAAGTCAATGACATGTGATCATTCCCATAAGTTTGCTTTTCACTTCTCTCTCCACTAATGTAGTCACACTTAACCAAAGATCAATAGGACTTCATTAGGCTTGTAATGTAAGGCTGGGGTTAAGGTATGATAAAGTCGATTTAAGTTTAATTACCCCTAAACATGCATTACTTCTAGGATTTTAATGTAAGAGCTCTTATTATTTCCCCAAAACTTATTTATTTCACTGAACATTTTATTCTATTTTTGTATTTTTCATCTTTCTTCTTTTCTTCTTCTTTTTCCTTCATTTTTTTTTCATTTTTTTTTGAATTTTCACTATCACCAGATACCCATATGTACAAAGCTCACAATATATCCCAATGACTTTTCATGCTTTCGGGGTAAGGGATAAGAACAGTGTAACGACCCGTGACCTATAAAAATTTGAAATTTTTTTTAAGAACTCCGACTTGTAACTTAATCCCTTTATTCACTTAGGTTGTATTCCTGTTAAGTGTCAATTCATTTTCTTACTTCTTTATCCGTAATTATAATTAAGTTTCACATTTGGATTTGTATGGCCGATAGAAATTTCGGCAGCATAACGACTTATATATAAGCCTACCCACCTGAAATTTTCTTACAATATCAACCCTAACTATCCACAACTATCAGACATACTTCCCAAGTCATATTATCAAATCATTCTACATATTCCAAGCCTGATTCTACGCAGCAATTACCAACTGTAGTTCACTGTAAACAATCTGAGAGGTGAAGGGGTGAGCTTTCGGGAAAAAGCCCAGTAAGAAATGCATTTAAAACGATCATAGTGTTTAAAACATACAGAGTACATAATAATACCAAGAGGAGGCATTTCTTTACAAATATTACATCACTTTCAAACACATATCACGAAAAACACATTTAACAGAAATATGGTTTCGAAATAAGAAAACCTTAGCAGACTGACCAGAATCTTTCATGATATACAGAACTTCAAAAGCACTATTGACTATAAAACATATTTCGAAACATCAACATCTTAAAATAGAGATCATGTCAGATGGAAATCAGAACCTTTCAAATCATACAGAGCTTCAAAAGCATTATTGAGTAAATCACATATCAAATAATCAAATCTTAAAACAGAGTTCGTTTCGGATGGAGACTAGACTAACTCATGTAATCGTCATGCGAAAATAACATATTCATCCTCCGTAGAGGGAATTCAGAACCTATGGCCATGGCAAGGCTGTAGACATGATCAGGGTCGTACAACAAAACATACACACTTGGGCCCTTTGGTGACCTCACCCCACTTAAGAGGTCTTTCTGGTTAGCTTGGCCTTTTGGCTACCTCGCCCCACTTAAGAGGTCTTTCTGGTTAGCTAGCCTTTTTGGTTACCTCACCCCACTTAAGAGGTCTTTCTGGTTAGCCTCATATCAAGTGGCAATCATATACACCTGGGCCTTTTGGCTACCTTACCCCATTTAAGAGGTCTTTCTAGTTAGCCTCATCGCAAGTAGCAAACACATACGCCACGAAGGCGAGCATGACAATTATGCATTGACCGTGTGTCAGTTTGCATCTGTAGGACCAAAGAGGTGGCCCCCACAGTCACATAGACTTGTGTGGCATTTTGCTCCCACAGAACCCCACGATCGCATATCATTAAACATTGCCTTTGTCTCAAAACAGAGTTTTTAAAATTTTTCTTGGGCTTTATAAACCTTGTGAGGGCCTGGGTTTTTTGACTATCTCACCCCACTTAAGAGGTCTTTCTGGCTAGTCTCATCCCAAGTGGGCCTCACTCACATATTAAAAATTCATAAACCGAATTTCAAATCAACTCTCTTTTGCAGTTGAAAACTCTTTCATAAAACAGAGAAACTGTGCTCATATAACAAATTTCATTTCTTGCAAAATAAGTAACAAGTTCATGCATAAGTCAAAATCGTATCATTTCGTTCAAGAAATAAAATCAGAAGACATGCTCAAAACTCATGTATTTAAATTCATCAATCTTTCTTTTAGTTTCAGAAACATGACAAGATAAAATTGGGGCTCAATAAAAGTTGGGCTTGGTTTTGTTTACATGTCAACTTGGACTAAAGAACGAACGCTTGGTATAAATTATGATCATTTACTAAAATATTGTGTAACTGAAATATTTTCAAAAATCCAAGTTTGAGGGAAAGGAGGATACTATTACCATTTTAAATTACACCCCTTACCTCAATATATGTCGGTAGCGCTATTAGCTCAATACCTCTGATCAGTCATTCCTCCAAGTCCTAATTCAATCCTCTGGAGCTGTAATTAATCACAAATCACTTATTATTATTTCTTATAAACAAGTTCGTAGTGTAATTTCACTTCGGATAAAATTTTGGACCCAATTATTTTTATTGGGCCTTATAGTCTCTTAATGGGCCCACCTCTATCCTAAGCCCGTTTCAACTCCCTTATTCAATCTGTAGAATCCATTTAACTATTAAGACTCAATTACAATTTATGAGCCGTCTATTAGGTCATTAACGAGTTTAGGCCGATTGTTACACAAGTTGGGCCCATTATTAACGTTTAGCTGATTACATGGCTTACTATCACCATCACGTCATTTAAAATCTTTTCTAATTTCTTTGGATAGTTCATAATATCGTTTGCGATAGTCGATTTTCCAATTTCGATTATAACACAATTTATACGAGATTAATCCAAAAATTATGCGATTCATTTATAATTCGTATAAGTATACAGGTGGTAGCAAGTAAGATTTGTTCACCCAAGATTACCTAATGACACGTAAATCGAGGCTATATCGATCTCTTTTCGTTGCCCATTGTCCTGCTACACACAAATATTTTTAAACCGGGTCAATTTCATTCATACATAAATTTAAATAATTTTTTTTTCTAATTTAAACGGTCAATTTCAATCACTTACCAGTCTACCGTTAAACTGAAGCATCTCCGAGATTTTTTCCTTTTCCTTTTCCCCCTTTTTTTCCTCTTTTTCTTCTTTTTTTTCTTTTTCTTCTTTTTTTTTTGCTGAACCGGCTCGGACCGGATGTTTTCCTCGGCGTCACTGCCGTTTTTCTCCCGCGCCGTTCGCCGCCTCTCTGTCGCCGACGGTGGCGATTCGACCTTTCCTCTGACCAGTGGTGATGTCCTCTCCCTTCCTTCGACCTCCTTTCGCCTTTCTTTCCTCTCTTTTTCTTCGGTTTCACTCTCTCCTTTCTCCTTTCTGGTTTCTCCCGTCGGCGTCCATCATTTCCTCGCCGTTCCCCATTGTTCGTCGGTGCTGATGGTGCTTCCCCTCTCGACCACTCGCCCGGCGGCTCCCTCTCCGGCGACTCCCTCATACTATCATTCATTCTCTTGACCAGGGAAGGGAATTTCAATTCCCTTCTCTGGTTTTTCAATGTCGCGCGATACAAAATCGCGGGACACTGTTTCCCCCTTTTTTTTTCTTTCAATTTCCTTTTTTTATTTATTTTTTTATTATGACAATTATTATTGTATATGCTATATATATATATATTTATATGTATATACTTTATATATTTATATTTATTTATTTATTTGTTTATTTATTATTATTATTATTTTTATTTATTTATTTATCTATTTGTTTTATTTTATATCAAACGTATATTTTTATTTCCACTTGTACGTTTTTACAAACAAATTCACAGGAAAATTTCGGGGATTTACAAACAGAGTATTTAACCTAAGGAAATTTATGCAGGTGTATTTACAGAGAAAAGCTTATTTGGCCTAGATGAGTGACTAGGGATAAAATATGTACAGGGATGGTTATAAAGGCTCAAATGATCTAAAGATGGCCTAAATCATCTCCCTAATTAAGTGTGATCTAATATTTCGCCTCGAGATCAGATCAAACAAATTCTAGAATATGATACACAAAATCAATTGAACAAATGCAATCCTATGTCCACATAAGCTTTCTCTAAATAAATATACAGATTCATGACATGACATGTGCATAAAATGAGGAAATCACAATCAGAATTAAGATAAATTCAAGAATTCAACTTCATGCTTTTTCCTATAATCATGCTTCTCATTCAATCAAAGTCAGACTTAATCATGGGGTCATATCATCAGAATATGGGAAAACTACATACTAAGTACTAAATCATCCTAAAATCCAACAATGCAAGCTCAAATTTTTGAAAATTTTTGAAATTTTTTCCAATTTTGCCCAAACTTTCTCAAGTGATATCCCTTCCCCAAACTTAAAGCGCACAGTGTCCTCAGTGTGCAGATAATATAAACATTTAAGCTCAAGAACAGAGTACTCCCCTTTCTGATGATGATAACGAACAACTGAATCTTGATTAAAAACGTAAGACTAGAAAAGCAACCTGCAAAATAAACAAAGAAATAAAAAGCAGAAGAAAAAAAATTGTACAAAGAGTGAAAAGAAAAACACAACCACTTCAAATGCAACTGAAGAAAACAACACTCAGCAGCAGGGTGAAGAGTAGGAGGATCAGCCAGAGTGGTGACAGAATGTTAACAGTTAAATCCTCTTGAGCTCTATCTACTTCCATCATTCTCTCAGATTTCTTATGCTCAAGCCTTATATCCTCCTCAACATCCATCTTAAAACACTCTTGAGAGTCATCAGGGAGCTTCAAAGGTTTGAAAATATGAAATATCACCTCCTGATCTAGGACTCTCATAGTTAACTCCCCATTTTGTACATCAATTAAGGTTCTACTAGTCACTAGGAAAGGTCTGCCTAGTATAATGGGGACTTCCCTGTCTTCCTCCATGTCTAAAACAATAAAATTCGCAGGGAAAATAAATTTGTCCACCTTTACTAACACATCCTCAATGACCCCCTTTGGATATTTAATGGATCGATCTGCTAGCTAAAGGGTCACTGTAGTGGGCTTGACATCCCTTATTCCTAACTTCTAATAGATAGACAAAGGCATTAGACTGATACTGGCTCCTAAATCACACAAGGCTCTACCAAAGAATAGATTTCCAATAGTGCAGGGTATGGTAAAACTTTCGGGATGTGACGCCCTGAAAATACGGAAAATAAGGCAAATTTAAAACTTTTTACTCATCAAATCACAATTAAGGGTGCATTCTTGTGCAGTGTCATACATCATCATGCATATCATACCTCAGGATCTCATCATTAGATAGTATATATCATATCATATACATTACTCAATATTAAGTTAATTAATCCTAATACATCCCTTACAAGGTTATACAGCAAGTGTCTGTAGTTACAATAATTGTCTGGGTACATGAAAAGATAAATGATACCTCAAACCACAATATATATGGCCTGGAGCTCAAGTCCTCCACTAGCCACTACTCCGTACGTCGCAGGGAAACCCTTTTTACTTGAAGAAATCTGGGGGGAAAGAAAATCGAGTGAGCTTCTAAATCGCTCAGTAAAGGGGTAAGGGACTCATTATATAAACCATAATGCACATCATAAAATATTTATTTGTATGTGAAACTCAGTATACTTATTTGAAAACCACAGCATGAAAGTTCTCAAAACAACATTCTCCTATCTCAAAACCATGTGGAAACATGAAGTAAAAGACTCAGTATAGAGCAGTAACGAGCATGTGAAAATAATGCGATAATGACTTTCTCGATAAACGAGATAAAATCACTGTAATAATAATGTACGTGGCGTAGCCACCAAACACACGTGGCATAGCCACTGATTTAGATTTGTACGTGGCACAGCCACAGATTTATATTCACAAGTGGCACAGCCACCAAATACACGTGGCACAGCCACTGATTTAGATTTGTACATGGCACAGCCACAGAATAGGGGGTCTCACGTGGCAAAGCCACCAAATATACGTGGCACAGCCACAGAATAGGGGGTCTCACGTTACCAAAATGGAGAAGAATCGGACTTACATGCTACCAGAGCAATGCCCGATGTGTACTCAAAATTACACACCTAAGTCTTTATCAATAGCCATTATCATATAAAACTGGTTTGCCTTCACGTAGAACTCATAGTGGTTTTTCTCTCATAAAACTCATTTAAAATCGTTTTGTACTCAACATAAAACATATTTAAAACCAAGTTCCAACAGGCAAAACACGCACACATTTCTTAAATCTCAATATTGCCTTAACGTAGAGCCCAAATGCATTTCTCACACAAACTCAACGATTTATAAAGTGGTTTCACACGTAGCTTATAAACTCATAAAAACACTGGGCTCTAACCGGCTATAAAAATCGTGTGCATTCTCATCAAAACACAACGCATCAAACATGCTTGTTTTATAAATCGCAAATCATGCTATAATAGTTCACAAATCATATACACAAATGGTTTAGTTTCCCTTACCTCTTTGCACCTCGTATAGTGCAATCATTTCTCCCTTGTCACGGACTAGTCTCGCATCCCACTCTGAAACTCCCGAGCTGTCCAAATGATGTTAAAACATCAATACTCATCATCACAGTAACCTCAATTCTCAAAATCGAGCATAATTGCTCATAACACCTCAAATCTCTCAAGTCTCATAACTCTATCACAATTCACAATCTCATTCACAACATCTCAACATCCTACACTTCCCATGCCACAATATCTATGCTAATTCACCACATTGTCTAAATTTCCATCTACAACTCAAAATTCCCAAAATTACCAAAATTGCTAAATATCATCATCACTCCAACTACATTGTAATTTCATCAATCCCTAATCATTTTCCAGCTATTTCAACACAATGCCAACAACCATTATCACCAAAATCATTTCAACTATCAAAATCGAGGTTTAGAAATTACTCAAAACTTGTGGAGAGCTTATCTCTTGCCTCGATTCAATTCGTCTTTCGATTTCCAAGTATGTTGTTCTCCCTTTGATGAGGAATAACTTTCCTTCTTGCCACAGCCTCTGATTTGGACGAAAATGGGTGCTTGGGATGAGTGAGAAAGCTAGGGCTCGGGTGAAAATGGGGTTTTAAAGAGAGAGAAAATGAAATTGTAGGAGAAAGCAGGGGCTCTTTTTATAGACGGAGGGTAGGAGATCGATCTGGCTCTTGATGAGATCGATCTGTATTTGAATTTAGGGAAGATTTTGGGAAATTTTATGCCTAGGAGATCGATCTGTCGAGGGGTGAGATCGATCTCTTAATGGCTTCTTGAGATTGATTTGCTCCTTGAGGAGATCGATCTTTTCCCAAACAGAAACATTTGGAGATCGATCCCTTCCTCATGAGATCGATCTTCTCTCAAACAGAATCATAAGGAGATCAATCCTCTTCCATTGGAGATCGATCTGCTCACTTACTTTCCTCCTTCCTTGTCAGTTTTAACTCACTAGATCGATCTCTCCTTCTCCAAGATCGATCTGACCTCATAGTTTCACACTTAGGTTAAACACTTAACATGTAAATCTCCAAATATAATTTCCACAATTCACTACTTGGATTATTTCTCATTTATCACATAAACATTTCACTTAGCTCAATAAATTACACTTCAAGTTCATATTACATAATTAAAATATGTCTAAAATTCTCAGATCTCACACGGGATCCTTGAGCTTGGGGGGTAGTTTCCTCTGAATAATTGCACTACATTCCTCAGTTAAGGCCACCGTCTCATAATCTTCCAATCTTCTTTTCCTAGAGAGGATATCTTTCAAAAACTTCACATAACTTGGCATTTTCTCTAAAGCATCTGCGAAAGGAATGTTGATGTGAAGCTTCTTAAAAACCTCAAGGAATTTAGCAAATTGTTGATCGAATTTTTGATTCTGGAACCTCTGAGGAAAAGGTACTGGTGGTCTAACCGGAGGGGATGTAGTGGAAACATGTGTAGCATCAGAGGATGAGGAAGGCTGTGAAGTAGAAGAAGGTATAGATGAAGAAGTGCCTAGCTTTGTTTCTTTTGTAGCCCGATCCTGATGTTCCTGCTCTTTCTAAGCTGCTTTGTTAGAACCTATGGGTTTTTCAACTCTGGGCCTTTCAGGTTGGGACTTAACTTATTGATCATCATCTAGCTCTCTGCCGCTCCTAAGGGTGATGGCTTTCACATGTTCTTTACCCTCCCTTTGCTTAACAGGATTGGCTTCAGTGTTACTAAAAAGGGTCCCGTGAGGACGTTGGCTAAGGGCATTCGCTATTTGTCCTACCTGAACCTTTAAATTCTTAATTGAAGCAGCTTGATTTTGCAGGATCTTTGTGAACATTTTCTCAAGTGAGGGCTTCTTCTCAGCTGCTAGTGCATGTAAATGTTGTGGCTGCATAGGTTATGGTGGTGGTGGTGGTTGATGGAAGTGAGGTGGATGATGCTGAAATTGAGGTGGGGATGGATGATATGGAAATTGCTGATGTGGTGGTACATGAACCGATGGAGCTTGAAAATCAGGGGGTCCTACAGATATGGAGTTAGAAGATTGCCCTTGATTTTGGCTCCAGGAAAAATTAGGATGTTTCCTCCACCCTGGGTTGTAGGTGTTTGAAAAGGGGTTGTTTTGTTGCTTCTAAGAGGGGAAACGTACTGAATCGATTCTAAATTAAGCGGACACCTATCTACAGAGTGTGTACCACCACACAGATCACACCAAAGAAAAGGACTTTGGATAGAATACACAGGGTTAGGACTGGTGGAAGGATTATGCTGGGTACAGAGTGACTCTACCTTCTACGTAAGGTTAGCGATTTGAGAGGTCAAGGTAGACAGCGTGTCGAGCTCATAGATACCCGCCGACTTCTTAGGCAATTGCCTCTCCGAGGACCATAGATAGTTGTTAGCAGCCATCTTGTCTATGAGCTCGTAAGCTTCCTCCTATGTTTTGCACATTAGAGCTCCACCCGCAACTGACACGCCCTGAAGGTATTGTCCGCAAGTGCACAAGTCGTACATGTAATAATGGGATTTAAGTCCTGAGTTATCATCCCTCAGAGAAGTTGGTTAGCCTAATTAACTACCGGTTAATCTTACCCTAAGTATATTCTAGCAAATTATGAAATTTAAGGTGGGTGATCTACATGGCTAACATTAAAATTACTGGAAAGCAATAAAATAATAAAAACTAAATAAAACCGAGCTAAGATTACTTACAGTGCTCCACGCAATTAAAAGAATGTACCTACAAAAATAATTAAAACAGTTAAAAATTCATTAACGCAAATAAAATAAAATGCAAATATGAAAATAACAAAACAAGATTAATTAAACTACAACTAAACTAACTTAAAATAAGATATGCATGTAATTAAGCTAATTAATAAAAATGCAAATTAAACTAAACTAAAATTTAATGAAAATAAAATCCTAGGAAATTAAGAAAATAACTATAGAACTACATGTCTAAAATATTAACTCTAAACTAATCCTAACTATATCTAATTACTAACTTAACAATAGAATCTAACTAATGCATGTAACTAATTTAATCTAACTTAAGTAATGCATGATAAAATAAAAATGAACTAAGGACATAATTAAATCTAATTCATGAACTAATTAAAAAAAATGGATTATTGTGCACATGATAAATGCCAAACAAGCCTTAATCAATTTGCAAAACATCAAAGTGGTCTCGAATTGCACGCTACTATGCATGATCTTCTCGGTTTGTCCAGGTAATATATGTTCTCTGCTGCATCCAGTCTGTCCATACCTCTCGGTTTGTCCTCTGCTCTAGGCTAAGTTTGCTTTTGCTCCAGGTGCTGTACGTGCTGCCATCAACACACCTCGATCTCTGCCCAGCTACCGCATACAGATTGCACGTCTCTACCTGCTTTTGCTACCCAGGCGTGTCCAGTTCCCATTCTCGGTTTGTCCTGCACGTCTCTAACTACTTCAATTTCATTCATCAGTAAGCCACGCAACTCCTCTCGAGTTTATCCAGATTTCTGCCCATGCTGCTAGCAGTAACGTGCTCCAGCTTCTTCAGTTTGACAGCAGCCCGCACATGTCCTGCTCCTGCATTGCTGGCACTAGTGCCACGGACTTGTCACCATTCTGCTTCTGCCTTCAATACTGTTGGAGCGAGACCTGGTATCACCACCTCCTGCAGTTGGGCTGCTGTTACCTCATTCCTTGCCCGGCTAACAGTTGTGTCGGCAACAACTGCTTACTGGTCATTGCAGCAGCTCATACTCTAGTCCACAACACATCAATTCTTTTCCTGCTATGCTCAGCAAAGCAGACCAGCAAACATTGTTAGAATACAAGTTACAGCAGTAAATGAAGAATAAAAGAAAACTTAAAATAACTGAAACTATAAACTAAACCAAATAAAGAAGATGAACAGTAATGAAATCACAAAACAGAGGAGAACAGAGAAAAGCTTTCTAGCTACTGCACTGTCACGACCCTCAACTTACCAAAATACGTACAAATTTTTCGCATTTTCATGCATCAATCCTTAATCATCCTTCCTCGATCGTGAACAACCACACACTTAACAGTTGGGCTGTGTGTCGACGTCTAACTCACTCCACCATACCAATTCAATTTGAAACATTATTTATGAGTAAACACTTGTATAAGTGTATATATATCAGAGTTGTTACATGTGTTTACATTGTTTTACATCCCCAGTGGTTACATACAAAATGCTACTGTGCTATGTCTAGTTTAGATACAAAATAATCAAGGTGTGTATACCTTTAGCGATGGGATGCAGCGGATTACCAAAAGGGAACGCCTCCAGTCGCGCTCACTCTATACTCAAATCTCTGTAGAGAGGGGGAAAATAAGGGGGTGAGCAAACCACACGCTCAGTAAGGCAATCATGCGAACAGGTAGATACTGCACTATCTACGTGATCGTGATGCCATGCTCAAAAGCATTTAATTCATTATTTATCTCAAAACATGAGTATATGATTGTGTTAATGGTATGTAAAGCATTCATGCCATTAAAATCAAGTGCACATGTCAACTCAAAGCATGGTATAAATCGTCATGCATAATTCACAATAAAAGCATGGTATTACCCATCATGCATCCGTGCACTTTAAAAACCATTAACAAATCAATTTCAACATTGGCCAGGTCTCGGCCCATCCCTCGGGCTTTCCTGACCCACAATCATTTCAAACATGGATTTAATCTCAAACAGCATTAGACAAGTGAGATAGGCAGTTCAACAATAGGTAATAACCTCAAGGCCTATGTACATAACCTGTGATACCGGCTACACGGATCAGATGTGCGGGATATCACCACCATCTGCTTCCACACGGGAGGTGGGTCAATTCCTACCCCCCGGTCCATAACAAATCTCGTCCGAAGACGGCACATCACAACTCAACACGGTACAATGTACTCCATGCTACATGCACGGTACGACGTACTCCATGGACCCAAATCAACACATCATATCACGCCACATCTCAAACGCACGTGTGAGCCTATTTAATCGGTGCAACCTCTTGTCTATCCGAAGCTCCTAACACGGCTAATTAATCATGTCAAAATAATGCACGTGTGAGCCTATTTAATCGATGTGACACCCAGTCTACTCGAAGCTCCAAACACGGCAACATGTAAGGTGGGCATCCAGTGCGAGACAAACTCGAGCACAATGCCAAAACAATTATGAAATCCATGTGAAAACTAGTGCCTCTTGCACTTATGTGTATAAAACACGTCAAATCTCATGCTAGTCATACTCTAGCACGCTTTCATACTCACGAAATCATGTAGGTGGCTCAAAACTTTGCAAAGTATGGTTAACAAAACCAAAACACACTCATTTCTTTTGCAAATCATTTCAATGTTAGCCAACCTACCAATCATTTGCTAAAAAGCAATAAAACATGATTTTCAAAGCAATATGCTTTTGTTTTCATGCACATTTTTCAAACTCCCAACTTTTACCCTTCAATCACCCAACATCATTTCCTAATCTCATGCATTCTAGCAAGACATTTAAGCGCCCAAATTGCGTACAGATATCTCTAAGAGTCCACACAATTCCCTTACCTCGATTCACTTGGTGTGACTCTTTTCCTTTTAGCTTCTCACGCTCTTGGCTCAACTCGCCTCGGCGTATCCTCGGAAGCTGCGATTCATTCATTAAATCAATTGAGTTAATGTATTTAACCCATAATTGACCTCACTAGTCAATATTATTCACTTGTGCATTTTACCAATGCCTTAATCCACATTTTACCTCTTTTAGGTAAATCTCATAATTTATCCACTAACCACATCTTAAAATCATACCACAACACTATTAATAACTTCTACATATCTCATTCATCATTAATCTCCATACAATTCCACTTTCTCACTCTAGACCATTTCCAGGTCATAATCATTCCAATGCATTTTAGATAGTTTCTAACCATCCATACTCATGTCAAACAACTCCAAAATCAATTATATAAACAATGTACCATAGTTGGAGTGTTAGAATCTTACCCAATTTGATTTCTCTTCTTGCTCCAAATGGCAATGCCCTTAACTCCTTCAATACCAATAATGGGAAAATGCTTTCCAACTATGTTGTTCTTCTCTTTGATAGGAACAACTTTGTCTCCAATGGTCTCTCTTCAAACCTCACTGAAAATGGCTGATTTTTTAGAGAGAATGTTAGGTTTTTGTGTTAAAAGTGGAAGGTTTGTGTTTTTCCCGAAATTTTTTGATTTCCAGCACTCCTTATATAGAAATAGCTTGAGGAGATCGATCTGGTCCAAGAGGAGATCGATCTGGTCCCTTAAAATCCCTCTTTTTCACGGCATTTTTAAGCCTGAGATCGATCTGTCGAAGCATGAGATCGATCTGTCGAGGCATGAGATCGATCTGTCGAAGCATGAGATCGATCTGCTCCCAAACAGAGAGCTAAGGAGATCGATCTGGGTGCTTGGGGATCGATCTTTTCACTACAAAATGCTTAGGAGATCGATCTGGCTCCATTAGAGATCGATCTGCGCTATTCTTTTGCCCACATAAGAGCATTCTGACTCTTCCAGATCGATCTCTCATCCCATGAGATCGATCTGCCCTTCAAAATTTCCAGATTTTCTGTAGTTCCTCTGCAACAACCCTTACCAAACATCCTTAATTTGCTACCATGATCATTTCCTCATTCATTCATCTTTGAGTCTTGAAAATGGCATCCATCCTCACTTCATACACGTTAAAACTTGTGTAGAATCTTTGTATGACCAATGGTACTTAATATAAACAAAAATGGAAGTGCACATCTTATGCAATTCTACTTCCATTTTACCAAACTACTCATAATCCATTCTACACACATTCTCCACATGTTTAAGTCCATTTCTTCACATTCATACATAATGTAACTTGTATGTACAATCACAACTCTTATTACAAGTGTGTACATTAACTTATGGACTTACATCACATATACTTCACTTATGAATTCATAGTACAACTCTATTTACATTTCTATGTACATATATACCATTATACATATACGGGGTCTCACATTCTCCCCTACTTAGAAAATTTGGTCCTCTAAATTAGAACCAATTATTCTGTAAACAACTCGGGATACTTCTCCCGCATCAAACTCTCCAATTCCCATGTGGCTTCTTCCACTGTGTGATGTTGCCAAAGTATTTTCACCAAGGGAATTGTCTTTGTCCTCAACACTTTCTCTTTTCTGTCCAATACCCGAACTAGCTTCTCATCATAGGTCATACCCACATTGAGCTCCAAAGGCTTATATCTTATCACATGTGCCGGGTCCGGGTGATACTTCCTCAACATGGAAACGTGGAAGAAGTTATGTACACTTGCCAACTCTGGTGGCAATGCCAATCTATAAGCTTTATCTCCCACCTTATCAAGTATCTCAAATGGCCCTATATATCGAGGGCTCAACTTTCCCTTCTTCCCAAATCTCATAATTCCCTTCGAAGGGGAAACTTTCAAAAACACTGACTCACCCACCTCAAACTCTAGTGGTCTTCGTCTCCTGTCAGCATAACTCTTTTGCCTGCTCTGAGCTGTCCGTAACCTCTCACATATCAATTGGACATCCTCAGAGGCTTGTCTAACCAAGTCAGGAGCAAAAATCTGTCTGTCACCAACCTCTTCCCATCCAATAGGGGAACGACATCTACGCCCATACAATGCCTCATACGGTGCCATCCCGATACTCGCATGAAAACTGTTATTATATGCGAACTCTGCGAGTGGCAAATGGTCATCCCAGGAGCCTCCAAAATCCAATGCACACGCTCTCAACATATCCTCCAGGGTCTGTACAGTCCGCTCTGACTGACCATCTGTCTGAGGATGAAACGCGGTGCTAAAATTCAACTGGGTCCCCATCGCTTCCTGAAAACGTTCCCAGAAGTGGGAAGTGAAGCGAGCATCCCCATCAGAAACAACGCTCACTGGAATTCCATGTAGTCTTACTATCTCGCGCACATATAGGTTCGCTAACTGGCTCAGAGTATCGGTAGCTCTCATATCTAGAAAATAGGCTGATTTCGTCAATCGATCCACAATCACCCATATGGCATCATGACCGCTCCTGGTCCTCGGCAATCCCATCATAAAATCCATGGTGACATGCTCCCACTTCCATGTCGGTATCGGTAGAGGCTGCAATAACCCTATAGGCTTCTGATGCTCTACCTTCACCTGCTGACAAACGAGACACTTAGCAACATATTCAGCAATGTGCTTTTTCATTCCAGACCACCAATAAACTTTTCGAAGGTTTTGATACATCTTGGTACCCCCTGGATGTATCGTATACTTCGACGAGTGAGCCTCTGTCAGGATCAACCTTCTGATCTCTGCGTCATCAGGAACACATATCCTACCTCTGAACCTCAACAATCCATCCGAACTCAACCCAAAGTCCGTCTCTATACCCCTCTGTATCTGCCCGACAATATCACTACACTGCTGATCAACTCGCTGAGCCTGTCGGATTCGATCTACCAGATCCGGTTCCAACTGCAGGCTAGCTATCATAAATCCACTATCAGCGTCAGGCGGGATCATATCCAAACTGAGGTTCGTGAACTGTTCCAACAGCTCGTGTTCCCTAATCATCATAAATGATACCATCCCGAGATGCTTCCTACTCAATGCATTAGCAACCACATTTGCTTTACCCGGGTGGTATAGGATCTCATAATCATAATCCTTTAACAGCTCGAGCCATCTCCTCTGTCTCATGTTCAGCTCTTTCTGTGAGAATAGGTACTTAAGGCACTTATGATCTGTATAAATCTGAAATCTCTCACCATAGAGGTAGTGGCGCCATATCTTCAGCGCAAACACCACCGCTGCCAACTCCAAGTCATGGGTCGGGTAGTTCCTCTCATGATCCTTTAACTGCCTTGATCCATAGGCTACTACCTTCCCATCTTGTATCAATACACAGCCCAGTCCCAGATGTGAAGCATCCGCATACACCGAGAAACCTCCTGAGCTGGTAGGAATGGTGAGGATTGGAGCTGTGGTTAATCTCCTTTTTAGCTCCTCAAAACTTTCTTCACACTTATCGTCCCACACAAACTCCACATTCTTTCTTGTGAGGCGTGTCAAAGGAGCAGCTAACCTCGAAAATCCCTCTACAAACCTTCGATAATATCCAGCTAAACCCAGAAAAATCCTGATCTCTGTTACTGTCTGGGGTCTCTGCCATTGAACTACGGCCTCAATCTTAGATGGATCCACTGATACTCCATCCTTTGATACTATATGACCCAGAAAAGAGATTTGTTCCAACCAAAAGTCACACTTACTGAGTTTAGCGTACAACTTCTTCTCTCGAAGGGTCTGTAGCACTATCCTTAGATACCTCTCATGCTCCTCTCTAGACCTTGAATACACCAGTATATCATCAATAAACACGATCACAAACCGATCCAAATACTGGTGAAATACCTCATTCATCAACGACATAAAAGCTGCAGGAGCATTTGTCAACCCGAATGGCATAACCATAAACTCATAATGTCCATACCGGGTGTGAAAATCTGTCTTGGGTACATCTCCATCTCGTATCTTCAACTGATGGTACCCTGATCTCAGATCTATCTTGGAAAAGACCTGCGCTCCCTTAAGCGGATCCAACAAATCATCGATACGTGGGAGGGGATACTTATTCTTGATGGTGGCCTTATTCAACAACCGGTAGTCTATACACAGTCGGAGGCTTCCATCCTTCTTCCTTACAAACAGAACCGGTGCTCCCCAAGGTGAGACCCTCGGCCTGATGAACCCCTTCTCCAGCAACTCTTGTAATTGAACCCTTAACTCCTCTAACTCAACTTGAGCCATTCTGTATGGTGGCTTGGACATCGGCTCTGTACCAGGTGCCAAATCTATACCAAACTCCATCTCCCTATCTGGAGGTAACCCTGGTAACTCATCCGGAAAGACATTTGGAAATTCCCTAACCACTAGTATGTCTTCCAATTCCAGACGTGCCTTATCCGTCTCAATCACAAAAGCGATGAATCCTTCGCATTATTCTTTCCACCATTAGTATCATAAATCATCACATCACATACATAAATGAAATCAAATTTATCTTTCATACATCATGTATCAAGATTATACTCATCACACTTATAAAAATCATGTACTTTAATTTCATTTCACAAAATTAACTACAAGATTGTCTATCTTTGGAAACATCAAAGTTTTTGCATGACAATCCATAACAACATGATTGGCAGCTAGCCAATCCATCCCTAGGATTACATCAAAATCACTCTTATTTAATAAAATCAAATCGGCTGCCGTTTCTTTACCTCCTATCCTCATTTTACAATCTCTATATATATGCTCAGTCAACTGACTATCATTCATAGGGGTAGATATTAACAACATCTTATCAAGCAGCGTGGGTTTTACATGCTTCAACAATTTACATGCAAAGGATGGCGAAATAAAGGAATACGTGGCACCAGGATCAAACAGTACATAAGCTTCTAAATCAAAGATTCGGATGGTACCTTTTATCACATCCGATGACTGATCTGCAGTATCCTGGTACAGTGCGTGCACTCGTCCTCTGCTTACACCCACTGCTTGCTTCCCTTTTTCCTCAGCTCTAGCCCTCCTCCTCGGAGCAGCTGTACCAACTGGAGCTCTCTCTGGCTCCTTGCCCTTCTGTGGGGCCCTCTCTGTCATCTCTGGGCAATCTCTGATTATGTGCCCTGGCTTCCCACAGCTGAAGCATACTACAGGAGATCCATAGCATGGTCGAGTACCATGGTACCTACCACACTTGCCACACTGTTTCGTAGTAGGCCGTGGTCCTCCAATCACGATTCCCTTAGCTGGAGCAATGGCCGGATACATGGGAGTATCAACTGTCCTCTCCCGGATCTCATCAATTCTTGGCCTCTTTCTAGAGAATCTCTTGCTTCCTTTATAGCTGAAGCCTCTATCCATCATAGGCCTCTTCTTATCTCTGTCCCTCATCTTACTAACCTTTCCAAACTCTGAGGCAATCCTATCAACATCTTGTTCACATAGTTGCGCCCTGCGCACTGCCTCCTCATAGGTCGGTATATCCAGGGGAACCAATCTAGACCTGACGGTCGGTCTCAATCCATCCACAAACTTCTGGATCTTCTCGACCTCATTACCCATCGTGTTGGGATCATACCTGCCCAGGGATATAAAAGCAGTCTCATACTCATCCACAGTCCTGCTCCCTTGGGTCAGTCCAAAAAATGCCATCTTTAGCTTCCGCTGTGCGGTATCTGGGACATACTATCTCCGGAAGGCCTCTAGAAACACATCCCAGCTGATCTTAGTATGCCGGGCTCTCAAAATAGGCCTGGTGGATTTCCACCAATGTTCTGCTGATCCCTTCAGCATAAAAGCGGTAAATGCTACCATCTCGGTAGTAGTGCACTCAAAGAACCCATATAATTTCTCGATCTCATTAATCCAATCCTCAGCCGCTACTGGGTCCTTTATTCCACTAAAAGACGGCGGTCTAAACTTCTGGAACTGCCGCAGTCTATCTAAATCACATCCATATCCCCAACCTCTACTGCCTGGCATAGCAACCGGTGTAGGCACATCCTGTGTGGGTGGGGTATCTGTCGTCTGTGGCCTCTGGGCTTCCCTTGCCCGTGCCTCAGGAGCTGTCGCCTGCTCGACATCACCCTGTGTGGCGGGACTCTGTCTACCGCCAACTCCAGATAAAGATTGGGTGACCAACTCCACAATCATCTCAATGCTCCGCTCAACCCTCGCGAAGCGAGCCTCAGTACTCTCGGGCCTCTCCTCTGGACCCTGTGGAGCGTGCTCAACATCGGCCTCCACCTCAACATCATCCTGAGCCCCGGGTGTTTCTGGCTCAACACGACCCCCAGGCCTACCTCTACGGCCTCGAGCCTGTGCTCTCATTCCTCTACCGCGACTGGTATTAGGCATACTTACTCAGTTCCCTACATTCACAACCAATTACTTAGTCAACCCATCAACACACACAATTTGTATCTAAACAAGCACAGTAACTTGGGGATGAAATTTTCCAACTTATTAAGTATTTTAGACACGACACACGTCAAACCAACTCGAGCTCTGATACCAACTTCTGTCACGACCCTCAACTTACCAAAATACGTACAAATTTTTGCATTTTCATGCATTAATCCTTAATCATCCTTCCTCGATCGTGAACAACCACACACTTAACAGTTGGGCTGTGTGTCGACGTCTAACTCACTCCACCATACCAATTCAATTTGAAACATTATTTATGAGTAAACACTTGTATAAGTGTATATATATCAGAGTTGATACATGTGTTTACATTATTTTACATCCCCAGTGGTTACATACAAAATGCTACTGTGCTATGTCTAGTTTAGATACAAAATAATCAAGGTGTGTATACCTTTAGCGATGGGATGCAACGGATTACCAAAAGGGAACGCCTCCAGTCACGCTCACTCTATACTCAAATCTCTGTAGAGAGGGGGAAAATAAGGGGGTGAGCAAACCACACGCTCAGTAAGGCAATCATGCGAACAGGTAGATACTGCACTATCTACGTGATCGTGATGCCATCCTCAAAAGCATTTAATTCATTGTTTATCTCAAAACATGAGTGTATGATTGTGTTAATGGTATGTCAAGCATTCATGCTATTAAAATCAAGTGCACATGTCAACTCAAAGCATGGTATAAATCGTCATGCATAATTCACAATAAAAGCATGGCATTACCCATCATGCATCCGTGCACTTTAAAAACCATTAACAAATCAATTTCAACATTGGTCAGGTCTCGACCCATCCCTCGGGCTTTCCTGACCCACAATCATTTCAAACATGGATTTAATCTCAAACAACATTAGACATGTGAGATAGGCAGTTCAACAATAGGTAATAACCATAAGGCCTATGTACATAACCTGTGATACCGGCTACACGGATCAGGTGTGCGGGATATCACCACCATCTGCTTCCACACGGGAGGTGGGTCAAATCCTACCGCCGGTCCATAGCAGATCTCGTCCGAAGACGGCACATCACAACTCAACACGGTACAATGTACTCCATGCTACATGCACGGTACGACGTACTCCATGGACCCAAATCAACACATCATATCACGCCACATCTCAAACGCACGTGTGAGCCTATTTAATCGGTGCGACCTCTTGTCTATCCGAAGCTCCTAACACGGCTAATTAATCATGTCAAAACAATGCACGTGTGAGCCTATTTAATCGATGTGACACCCAGTCTACTCGAAGCTCCAAACACGGCAACATGTAAGGTGGGCATCCAGTGCGAGACAAACTCGAGCACAATGCCAAAACAATTATGAAATCCATGTGAAAACTAGTGCCTCTTGCACTTATGTGTATAAAACACGTCAAATCTCATGCTAGTCATACTCTAGCACGCTTTCATACTCACAAAATCATGTAGGTGGCTCAAAACTTTGCAAAGTATGGTTAACAAAACCAAAACACACTCATTTCTTTTGTAAATCATTTCAATGTTAGCCAACCTACCAATCATTTGGTAAAAAGCAATAAAACATGATTTTCAAAGCAATATGCTTTTGTTTTCAAGCACATTTTTCAAACTCCCAACTTTTACCCTTCAATCACCCAACATCATTTCCTAATCTCATGCATTCTAGCAAGACATTTAAGCGCCCAAATTGCGCACAGATATCTCTAAGAGTCCACACAATTCCCTTACCTCGATTCACTTGGTGTGACTCTTTTCCTTTTAGCTTCTCACGCTCTCGGCTCAACTCGCCTCGGCGTATCCTCGGAAGCTGCGATTCATTCATTAAATCAATTGAGTTAATGTATTTAACCCATAATTGACCTCACTAGTCAATATTATTCACTTGTGCATTTTACCAATGCCTTAATCCACATTTTACCTCTTTTAGGTAAATCTCATAATTTATCCACTAACCACATCTTAAAATCATACCACAACACTATTAATAACTTCTACATATCTCATTCTTCATTAATCTCCATACAATTCCACTTTCTCACTCTAGACCATTTCTAGGTCATAATCATTCCAATGCATTTTAGATAGTTTCAAACCATCCATACTCATGCCAAACAACTCTAAAATCAATTATATAAACAATGTGCCATAGTTGGAGTGTTAGAATCTTACCCAATTTGATTTCTCTTCTTGCTCCAAATGGCAATGCCCTTAACTCCTTCAATACCAATAATGGGAAAATGCTTTCCAACTCTGTTGTTCTTCTCTTTGATAGGAACAACTTTGTCTCCAATGGTCTCTCTTCAAACCTCACTGAAAATGGCTGATTTTTGAGAGAGAATGTTAGGTTTTTGGGTTGAAAGTGGAAGGTTTGTGTTTTTCCCAAAATTTTCTGATTTCCAGCACTCCTTATATAGAAATAGCTTGAGGAGATCGATTTGGTCCAAGAGGAGATCGATCTGGTCCCTTAAAATCCCTCTTTTTCACGGCATTTTTAAGCCTGAGATCGATCTGTCGAAGCATGAGATCGATCTGTCGAGGCATGAGATCGATCTGTCGAAGCATGAGATCGATCTGCTCCCAAACAGAGAGCCAAGGAGATCGATCTGGGTGCTTCGGGATCGATCTTTTCACTACAAAATGCTTAGGAGATCGATCTGGCTCCATTAGAGATCGATCTGCTCTATTCTTTTGCCCACATAAGAGCATTCTGACTCTTCCAGATCGATCTCTCATCCCATGAGATCGATCTGCCCTTCAAAATTTCCAGATTTTCTGTAGTTCCTCTGCAACAACCCTTACCAAACATCCTTAATTTGCTACCATGATCATTTCCTCATTCATTCATCTTTGAGTCTTGAAAATGGCATCCATCCTCACTTCATACACGTTAAAACTTGTGTAGAATCTTTGTATGACCAATGGTACTTAATATAAACAAAAATGGAAGTGCACATCTTATGCAATTCTACTTCCATTTTACCAAACTACTCATAATCCATTCTACACACATTCTCCACATGTTTAAGTCCATTTCTTCACATTCATACATAATGTAACTTGTATGTACAATCACAACTCTTATTACAAGTGCGTACATTAACTTATGGACTTACATCACATATACTTCACTTATGAATTCATAGTACAACTCTATTTACATTTCTATGTACATATATACCATTATACATATACGGGGTCTCACATTCTCCCCGACTTAGAAAATTTGGTCCTCCAAATTAGAACCAATTATTCTGTAAACAACTCGGGATACTTCTCCCGCATCAAACTCTCCAATTCCCATGTGGCTTCTTCCACTGTGTGATGTTGCCAAAGTATTTTCACCAAGGGAATTGTCTTTGTCCTCAACACTTTCTCTTTTCTGTCCAATACCCGAACTGGCTTCTCATCATAGGTCATACCCACATTGAGCTCCAAAGGCTCATATCTTATCACATGTGCCGGGTCCGGGTGATACTTCCTCAACATGGATACGTGGAAGACGTTATGCACACTTGCCAACTCTGGTGGCAATGCCAATCTATAAGCTTTATCTCCCACCTTATCAAGTATCTCAAATGGCCCTATATATCGAGGGCTCAACTTTCCCTTCTTCCCAAATCTCATAATTCCCTTCGAAGGGGAAACTTTCAAAAACACTGACTCACCCACCTTAAACTCTAGTGGTCTCCGTCTCCTGTCAGCATAACTCTTTTGCCTGCTCTGAGCTGTCCGTAACCTCTCACATATCAATTGGACATCCTCAGAGGATTGTCTAACTAAGTCAGGAGCAAAAATCTGTCTATCACCAACCTCTTCCCATCCAATAGGGGAACGACATCTACGCCCATACAATGCCTCATACGGTGCCATCCCGATACTCGCATGAAAACTGTTATTATACGCGAACTCTGCGAGTGGCAAATGGTCATCCCAGGAGCCTCCAAAATCCAATGCACACGCTCTCAACATATCTTCCAGGGTCTGTATAGTCCTCTCTGACTGACCATCTGTCTGAGGATGAAACGCGGTGCTAAAATTCAACTGGGTCCCCATCGCTTCCTGAAAACGTTCCCAGAAGTGGGAAGTGAAGCGGGCATCCCCATCAGAAACAACGCTCACTGGAATTCCATGTAGCCTTACTATTTCGCGCACATATAGGTTCGCTAACTGGCTCAGAGTATCGGTAGCTCTCATATCTAGAAAATGGGCTGATTTCGTCAACCGATCCACAATCACCCATATGGCATCATGACCTCTCCGGGTCCTCGACAATCCCATCACAAAATCCATGGTGACATGCTCCCACTTCCATGTCGGTATCGGTAGAGGCTGCAATAACCCTGCAGGCTTCTGATGCTCTACCTTCACCTGTTGACAAACGAGACACTTAGCAACATATTCAGCAATGTGCTTTTTCATTCCAGACCACCAATAAACTTTTCGAAGGTTTTGATACATCTTGGTACCCCCTGGATGTATCGTATACTTCGACGAGTGAGCCTCTGTCAGGATCAACCTTCTGATCTCTGCGTCATCAGGAACACATATCCTACCTCTGAACCTCAACAATCCATCCGAACTCAACCGAAAGTCCGTCTCTATACCTCTCTGTATCTGCCCGACAATATCACTACACTGCTGATCAACTAGCTGAGCCTGTCAGATTCGATCTACCAGATCCGGTTCCAACTGTAGGCTAGCTATCATAAATCCACTATCAGCGTCAGGCGGGGTCATATCCAAACTGAGGTTCGTGAACTGTTCCAATAGCTCGTGTTCCCTGATCATCATAAATGATACCATCCCGAGATGCTTCCTACTCAATGCATCAGCAACCACATTTGCTTTACCCGGGTGGTCTAGGATCTCACAATCATAATCCTTTAACAGCTCGAGCCATCTCCTCTGTCTCATGTTCAGCTCTTTCTGTGAGAATAGGTACTTAAGGCTCTTATGATCTGTATAAATCTGAAATCTCTCACCATAGAGGTAGTGGCGCCATATCTTCAGCGCAAACACCACCGCTGCCAACTCTAAGTCATGGGTCGAGTAGTTCCTCTCATGATCCTTTAACTGTCTTGATCCATAGGCTACTACCTTCCCATCCTGCATCAATACACAGCCCAGTCCTAGATGTGAAGCATCCGCATACACCGAGAAACCTCCTGAGCTGGTAGGAATGGTGAGGATTGGAGCTGTGGTTAATCTCCTTTTTAGCTCCTCAAAACTTTCTTCACACTTATCGTCCCACACAAACTCCACATTCTTTCTTGTGAGGCATGTCAAAGGAGCAGCTAACCTCGAAAATCCCTCTACAAACCTTCGATAATATCCAGCTAAACCCAGAAAAATCCTGATCTCTGTCACTGTCTGGGGTCTCTGCCATTGAACTACGGCCTCAATCTTAGATGGATCCACTGATACTCCATCCTTTGATACTATATGACCCAGAAAAGAGATCTGTTCCAACCAAAAGTCACACTTACTGAGTTTAGCGTACAACTTCTTCTCTCGAATGGTCTGTAGCACTATCGTTAGATGCCTCTCATGCTCCTCTCTAGACCTTGAATACACCAGTATATCATCAATAAACACGATCACAAACCGATCCAAATACTGGTGAAATACCTCATTCATCAACGACATAAAAGCTGCAGGAGCATTTGTCAACCCGAATGGCATAACCATAAACTCATAATGTCCATACCGGGTGCGAAAAGCTGTCTTGGGTACATCTCCATCTCGTATCTTCAACTGATGGTACCCTGATCTCAGATCTATCTTGGAAAAGACCTGCGCTCCCCTAAGCTGATCCAACAAATCATCGATACGTGGGAGGGGATACTTATTCTTGATGGTGGCCTTATTCAACAACCGGTAGTCTATACACAGTCGGAGGCTTCCATCCTTCTTCCTTACAAACAGAACCGGTGCTCCCCAAGGTGAGACGCTCGGCCTGATGAACCCCTTCTCCAGCAACTCTTGTAATTGTTTCCTTAACTCCTCTAACTCAACTTGAGCCATTCTGTATGGTGGCTTGGACATCGGCTCTGTACCAGGTGCCAAATCTATACCAAACTCCATCTCCCTATCTGGAGGTAACCCTGGTAACTCATCCGAAAAGACATTTGGAAATTCCCTAACCACTGGTATGTCTTCCAATTCCGGACGTGCCTTATCCGTCTCAATCACAAAAGCGATGAATCATTCGCATTATTCTTTCCACCATTAGTATCATAAATCATCACATCACATACATAAATGAAATCAAATTTATCTTTCATACATCATGTATCAAGATTATACTCATCACACATATAAAAATCATGTTCTTTAATTTCATTTCACAAAATTAACTACAAGATTGTCTATCTTTGGAAACATCAAAGTTTTTGCATGACAATCCATAACAACATGATTGGCAGCCAGCCAATCCATCCCTAGGATTTCATCAAAATCACTCATATTTAATAAAATCAAATCGGCTGCCGTTTCTTTACCTCCTATCCTCATTTTACAATCTCTATATATATGCTCAGTCAACTGACTATCATTCATAGGGGTAGATATCAACAACATCTTATCAAGCAGCGTGGGTTTTACATGCTTCAACAATTTACATGCAAAGGATGGCGAAATAAAGGAATGCGTGGCACCAGGATCAAACAGTACATAAGCTTCTAAATCAAAGATTCGGATGGTACCTTTTATCACATCCGATGACTGATCTGCAGTATCCTGGTCCAGTGCGTGCACTCGTCCTCTGCTTACACCCATTGCTTGCTTCCCTTTTTCCTCAGCTGTAGCCCTCCTCCTCGGAGCAGCTGTACCAACTGGAGCTCTATCTGGCTCCTTGCCCTTCTGTGGGGCCCTCTCTGTCATCTCTGGGCAATCTCTGATTATGTGCCCTGGCTTCCCACATCTGAAGCATACTACAGGAGATCCATAGCATGGTCGAGTACCATGGTACCTACCACACTTGCCACACTGTTCCGTAGTAGGCCGTGGTCCTCCAATCACGATTCCCTTAGCTGGAGCAATGGCCGGATACATGGGAGTATCAACTGTCCTCTCTCGGATCTCATCAATTCTCGGCCTCTTTCCAGAGAATCTCTTGCTTCCTTTATAGCTGAAGCCTCTATCCATCATAGGCCTCTTCTTATCTCTGTCCCTCATCTTACCAACCTTTCCAAACTCTGAGGCAATCCTATCAACATCTTGTTCACATAGTTGCGCCCTACGCACTGCCTCCTCATAGGTCGGTATATCCAGCGGAACCAATCTAGACCTGACGGTCGGTCTCAATCCATCCACAAACTTCTGGATCTTCTCGACCTCATTACCCATCGTGTTGGGATCATACCTGCCCAGGGATATAAAAGTAGTCTCATACTCATCCACAGTCCTGCTCCCTTGGGTCAGTCCCAAAAATGCCATCTTTAGCTTCCGCTGTGCGGTATCCGGGACATACTGTCTTCGGAAGGCCTCTAGAAACACATCCCAGCTGATCTCAGTATGCCGGGCTCTCAAAATAGGCCTGGTGGATTTCCACCAATGTTCTGCTGATCCTTTCAGCATAAAAACGATAAATGCTACCATCTCGGTAGCAGTGCACTCAAAGAACCCATATAATTTCTCGATCTCATTGATCCAATCCTCAGCCGCTACTGGGTCCTTTATTCCACTGAAAGACGGCGGTCCAAACTTCTGGAACTGCCGCAGTCTATCCAAATCACATCCATATCCCCAACCTCTGCTGCCTGGCATAGCAACCGGCGTAGGCACATCCTGTGTGGGTGGGGTATCTATCGTCTGTGGCCTCTGGGCTTCCCTTGCCCATGCCTCAGGAGCTGCCGCCTGCTCGGCATCACCCTGTGTAGCGGGACTCTGTCTACCGCCAACTCCAGATAAAGATTGGGTGACCAACTCCACAATCATCTCAATGCTCCGTTCAACCCTTGCGAAGCGAGCCTCAGTACTCTCGGGCCTCTCCTCTGGACCCTGTGGAGCGTGCTCAACATCGGCCTCCACCTCAACATCATCCTGAGCCTCATGTGTTTCTGGCTCAATACGACCCCCAGGCCTACCTCTACGGCCTCGAGCCTGTGCTCTCATCCCTCTACCGCGACTGGTATTAGGCATACTTACTCAGTTCCCTACATTCACAACCAATTACTTAGTCAACCCATCAACACACACAATATGTATCTAAACAAGCACAGTAACTTGGGGATGAAATTTTCCAACTTATTAAGTATTTTAGACACGACACACGTCAAACCAACTCGAGCTCTGATACCAACTTTTGTCACGACCCTCAACTTACCAAAATACGTACAAATTTTTCGCATTTTCATGCATTAATCCTTAATCATCCTTCCTCGATCGTGAACAACCACACACTTAACAGTTGGGCTGTGTGTCGACGTCTAACTCACTCCACCATACCAATTCAATTTGAAACATTATTTATGAGTAAACACTTGTATAAGTGTATATATATCAGAGTTGTTACATGTGTTTACATTGTTTTACATCCCCAGTGGTTACATACAAAATGCTACTGTGCTATGTCTAGTTTAGATACAAAATAATCAAGGTGTGTATACCTTTAGCGATGGGATGCAACGGATTACCAAAAGGGAACGCCTCCAGTCACTCTCACTCTATACTCAAATCTTTGTAGAGAGGGGGAAAATAAGGGGGGTGAGCAAACCACCCGCTCAGTAAGGCAATCATGCGAACAGGTAGATACTGCACTATCTACGTGATCGTGATGCCATGCTCAAAAGCATTTAATTCATTGTTTATCTCAAAACATGAGTGTATGATTGTGTTAATGGTATGTAAAGCATTCATGCTATTAAAATCAAGTGCACATGTCAACTCAAAGCATGGTATAAATCGTCATGCATAATTCACAATAAAAGCATGGCATTACCCATCATGCATCCGTGCACTTTAAAAACCATTAACAAATCAATTTCAACATTGGTCAGGTCTCGGCCCATCCCTCGGGCTTTCCTGACCCACAATCATTTCAAACATGGATTTAATCTCAAACAGCATTAGACATGTGAGATAGGCAGTTCAACAATAGGTAATAACCTCAAGGCCTATGTACATAACCTGTGATACCGGCTACACGGATCAGGTGTGCGGGATATCACCACCATCTGCTTCCACACGGGAGGTGGGTCAAATCCTACCCGCCGGTCCATAGCAGATCTCGTCCGAAGACGGCACATCATAACTCAACACGGTACAATGTACTCTATGCTACATGCACGGTACGACGTACTTCATGGACCCAAATCAACTCATCATATCACGCCACATCTCAAACGCACGTGTGAGCCTATTTAATCGGTGCGACCTCTTGTCTATCCGAAGCTCCTAACACGGCTAATTAATCATGTCAAAACAATGCACGTGTGAGCCTATTTAATCGATGTGACACCCAGTCTACTCGAAGCTCCAAACACAGTAACATGCAAGGTGGGCATCCAGTGCGAGACAAACTCGAGCACAATGCCAAAACAATTATGAAATCCATGTGAAAACTAGTGCCTCTTGCACTTATGTGTATAAAACACGTCAAATCTCATGCTAGTCATACTCTAGCACGCTTTCATACTCACGAAATCATGTAGGTGGCTCAAAACTTTGCAAAGTATGGTTAACAAAACCAAAACACACTCATTTCTTTTGTAAATCATTTCAATGTTAGCCAACCTACCAATCATTTGCTAAAAAGCAATAAAACATGATTTTCAAAGCAATATGCTTTTGTTTTCATGCACATTTTTCAAACTCCCAACTTTTACCCTTCAATCACCCAACATCATTTCCTAATTTCATGCATTCTAGCAAGACATTTAAGCGCCCAAATTGCGCACAGATATCTCTAAGAGTCCACACAATTCCCTTACCTCGATTCACTTGGTGTGACTCTTTTCCTTTTAGCTTCTCACGCTCCTGGCTCAACTCGCCTTGACGTATCCTCGGAAGCTGCGATTCATTCATTAAATCAATTGAGTTAATGTATTTAACCCATAATTGACCTCACTAGTCAATATTATTCACTTGTGCATTTTACCAATGCCTTAATCCATATTTTACCTCTTTTAGGTAAATCTCATAATTTATCCACTAACCACATCTTAAAATCATACCACAACACTATTAATAACTTCTACATATCTCATTCATCATTAATCTCCATCTAGACCATTTCTAGGTCATAATCATTCCAATGCATTTTAGATAGTTTCAAACCATCCATACTCATGCCAAACAACTCTAAAATCAATTATATAAACAATATGCCATAGTTGGAGTGTTAGAATCTTACCCAATTTGATTTCTCTTCTTGCTCCAAATGGCAATGCCCTTAACTCCTTCAATACCAATAATGGGAAAATGCTTTCCAACTATGTTGTTCTTCTCTTTGATAGGAACAACTTTGTCTCCAATGGTCTCTCTTCAAACCTCACTGAAAATGGCTGATTTTTGAGAGAGAATGTTAGGTTTTTGGGTTGAAAGTGGAAGGTTTGTGTTTTTCCCGAAATTTTCTGATTTCCAGCACTCCTTATATAGAAATAGCTTGAGGAGATCGATCTGGTCTAAGAGGAGATCGATTTGGTCCCTTAAAATCCCTCTTTTTCACGGCATTTTTAAGCCTGAGATCGATCTGTCGAAGCATGAGATCGATCTGTCGAGGCATGAGATCGATCTGTCGAAGCATGAGATCGATCTGCTCCCAAACAGAGAGCTAAGGAGATCGATCTGGGTGCTTGGGGATCGATCTTTTCACTACAAAATGCTTAGGAGATCGATCTGGCTCCATTAGAGATCGATCTGCTCTATTCTTTTGCCCACATAAGAGCATTCTGACTCTTCCAGATCGATCTCTCATCCCATGAGATCGATCTGCCCTTCAAAATTTCCAGATTTTCTGTAGTTCCTCTGCAACAACCCTTACCAAACATCCTTAATTTGCTACCATGATCATTTCCTCATTCATTCATCTTTGAGTCTTGAAAATGGCATCCATCCTCACTTCATACACGTTAAAACTTGTGTAGAATCTTTGTATGACCAATGGTACTTAATATAAACAAAAATGGAAGTGCACATCTTATGCAATTCTACTTCCATTTTACCAAACTACTCATAATCCATTCTACACACATTCTCCACATGTTTAAGTCCATTTCTTCACATTCATACATAATGTAACTTGTATGTACAATCACAACTCTTATTACAAGTGTGTACATTAACTTATGGACTTACATCACATATACTTCACTTATGAATTCATAGTACAACTCTATTTACATTTCTATGTACATATATACCATTATACATATACGGGGTCTCACATTCTCCCCGACTTAGAAAATTTGGTCCTCCAAATTAGAACTAATTATTCTGTAAACAACTTGGGATACTTCTCCCGCATCAAACTCTCCAATTCCCATGTGGCTTCTTCCACTGTGTGATGTTGCCAAAGTATTTTCACCAAGGGAATTGTCTTTGTCCTCAACACTTTCTCTTTTCTGTCCAATACCCGAACTGGCTTCTCATCATAGGTCATACCCTCATTGAGCTCCAAAGGCTCATATCTTATCACATGTGCCGGGTCCGGGTGATACTTCCTCAACATGGATACGTGGAAGACGTTATGCACACTTGCCAACTCTGGTGGCAATGCCAATCTATAAGCTTTATCTCCCACCTTATCAAGTATCTCAAATGACCCTATATATCGAGGGCTCAACTTTCCCTTCTTCCCAAATCTCATAATTCCCTTCGAAGGGGAAACTTTCAAAAACACTGACTCACCCACCTCAAACTCTAGTGGTCTCCGTCTCCTGTCAGCATAACTCTTTTGCCTGCTCTGAGCTGTCCGTAACCTCTCACATATCAATTGGACATCCTCAGAGGCTTGTCCAACCAAGTTAGGAGCAAAAATCTGTCTATCACCAACCTCTACTCATCCAATAGGGGAACAACATCTACGCCCATACAATGCCTCATACGGTGCCATCCCGATACTCGCATGAAAACTGTTATTATACGCGAACTCTGCGAGTGGCAAATGGTCATCCCAGGAGCCTCCAAAATCCAATGCACACGCTCTCAACATATCTTCCAGGGTCTGTATAGTCCTCTCTGACTGACCATCTGCCTGAGGATGAAACGCGGTGCTAAAATTCAACTGGGTCCTCATCGCTTCCTGAAAACGTTCCCAGAAGTGGGAAGTGAAGCGGGCATCCCCATCAGAGACAACGCTCACTGGAATTCCATGTAGCCTTACTATTTCGCGCACATATAGGTTCGCTAACTGGCTCAGAGTATCGGTAGCTCTCATAGCTAGAAAATGGGCTGATTTCATCAACCGATCCACAATCACCCATTTGGCATCATGACCTCTCCGGGTCCTCGACAATCCCATCACAAAATCCATGGTGACATGCTCCTACTTCTATGTCGGTATCAGTAGAGGCTGCAATAACCCTGCAGGCTTCTGATGCTCTACCTTCACCTGCTGATAAACGAGACACTTAGCAACATATTCAGCAATGTGCTTTTTCATTCCAGACCACCAATAAACTTTTCGAAGGTTTTGATACATCTTGGTACCCCCTGGATGTATCGTATACTTCGACGAGTGAGCCTCTGTCAGGATCAACCTTCTGATCTCTGCGTCATCAGGAACACATATCCTACCTCTGAACCTCAACAATCCATCCGAACTCAACCGAAAGTCCGTCTCTATACCTCTCTGTATCTGCCCGACAATATCACTACACTGCTGATCAACTAGCTGAGCCTGTCGGATTCGATCTACCAGATCCGGTTCCAACTGCAGGCTAGCTATCATAAATCCACTATCAGCGTCAGGCGGGGTCATATCCAAACTGAGGTTCGTGAACTGTTCCAACAGCTCGTGTTCCCTGATCATCATAAATGATACCATCCCGAGATGCTTCCTACTCAATGCATCAGCAACCACATTTGCTTTACCCGGGTGGTATAGGATCTCACAATCATAATCCTTTAACAGCTCGAGCCATCTCCTCTGTCTCATGTTTAGCTCTTTCTGTGAGAATAGGTACTTAAGGCTCTTATGATCTGTATAAATTTGAAATCTCTCACCATAGAGGTAGTGGCGCCATATCTTCAGCGCAAACACCACCGCTGCCAACTCTAAGTCATGGGTCGAGTAGTTCCTCTCATGATCCTTTTACTGCCTTGATCCATAGGCTACTACCTTCCCATCCTGCATCAATACACAGCCCAGTCCTAGATGTGAAGCATCCGCATACACCGAGAAACCTCCTGAGCTGGTAGGAATGGTGAGGATTGGAGCTGCGGTTAATCTCCTTTTTAGCTCCTCAAAACTTTCTTCACACTTATCGTCCCACACAAACTCCACATTCTTTCTTGTGAGGCGTGTCAAAGGAGCAGCTAACCTCGAAAATCCCTCTACAAACCTTTGATAATATCCAGCTAAACCCAAAAAACTCCTGATCTCTGTCACTGTCTGGGGTCTCTGCCATTGAACTACGGCCTCAATCTTAGATGGATCCACTGATACTCCATCCTTTGATACTATATGACCAAGAAAAGAGATCTGTTCCAACCAAAAGTCACACTTACTGAGTTTAGCGTACAACTTCTTCTCTCGAAGGGTCTGTAGCACTATCCTTAGATGCCTCTCATGCTCCTCTCTAGACCTTGAATACACCATACCGGGTGCAAAAAGCTGTCTTAGGTACATCTCCATCTCGTATCTTCAACTGATGGTACCTTGATCTCAGATCTATCTTGGAAAAGACCTGCGCTCCCTTAAGCTGATCCAACAAATCATCGATACGTGGGAGGGGATACTTATTCTTGATGGTGGCCTTATTCAACAACCGGTAGTCTATACACAGTCGGAGGCTTCCATCCTTCTTCCTTACAAACAGAACCGGTGCTCCCCAAGGTGAGACGCTCGGCCTGATGAACCCCTTCTCCAGCAACTCTTGTAATTGTTTCCTTAACTCCTCTAACTCAACTTGAGCCATTCTGTATGGTGGCTTGGACATCGGCTCTGTACCAGGTGCCAAATCTATACCAAACTCCATCTCCCTATCTGGAGGTAACCCTGGTAACTCATCCGAAAAGACATTTGGAAATTCCCTAACCACTGGTATGTCTTCCAATTCCGGACGTGCCTTATCCGTCTCAATCACAAAAGCGATGAATCCTTCGCATTATTCTTTCCACCATTAGTATCATAAATCATCACATCACATACATAAATGAAATCAAATTTATCTTTCATACATCATGTATCAAGATTATACTCGTCACACTTATAAAAATCATGTTCTTTAATTTCATTTCACAAAATTAACTACAAGATTGTCTATCTTTGGAAACATCAAAGTTTTTGCATGACAATCCATAACAACATGATTGGCAGCCAGCCAATCCATCCCTAGGATTACATCAAAATCACTCATATTTAATAAAATCAAATCGGCTGCCGTTTCTTTACCTCCTATCCTCATTTTACAATCTCTATATATATGCTCAGTCAACTGACTATCATTCATAGGGGTAGATATCAACAACATCTTATCAAGCAGCGTGGGTTTTACATGCTTCAACAATTTACATGCAAAGGATGGCGAAATAAAGGAATGCGTGGCACCAGGATCAAACAGTACATAAGCTTCTAAATCAAAGATTCGGATGGTACCTTTTATCACATCCGATGACTGATCTGCAGTATCTTGGTCCAGTGCGTGCACTCGTCCTCTGCCTACACCCACTGCTTGCTTCCCTTTTTCCTCAGCTGTAGCCCTCCTCCTCGGAGCAGCTGTACCAACTGGAGCTCTCTCTGGCTCCTTGCCCTTCTGTGGGGCACTCTCTGTCATCTCTGGGTAATCTCTGATTATGTGCCCTGGCTTCCCACATCTGAAGCATAATACAGGAGATCCATAGCATGGTCGAGTACCATGGTACCTACCACACTTGCCACACTGTTCCGTAGTAGGCCGTGGTCCTCCAATCACGATTCCCTTAGCTGGAGCAATGGCCGGATACATGGGAGTATCAACTGTCCTCTCCCGGATCTCATCAATTCTCGGCCTCTTTCCAGAGAATCTCTTGCTTCCTTTATAGCTGAAGCCTCTATCCATCATAGGTCTCTTCTTATCTCTGTCCCTCATCTTACCAACCTTTCCAAACTCTGAGGCAATCCTATCAACATCTTGTTCACATAGTTGTGCCCTGCGCACTGCCTCTTCATAGGTCGGTATATCCAGGGGAACCAATCTAGACCTGACGATCGGTCTCAATCCATCCACAAACTTCTGGATCTTCTCAACCTCATTACCCATCGTGTTGGGATCATACCTGCCCAGGGATATAAAAGCAGTCTCATACTCATCCACAGTCCTGCTCCCTTGGGTCAGTCCCAAAAATGCCATCTTTAGCTTCCGCTGTGCGGTATCCGGGACATACTGTCTCCGGAAGGCCTCTAGAAACACATCCCAGCTGATCTCAGTATGCCGAGCTCTCAAAATAGGCCTGGTGGATTTCCACCAATGTTCTGCTGATCCCTTCAGCATAAAAGCGACAAATGCTGCCATCTTGGTAGTAGTGCACTCAAAGAACCCATATAATTTCTCGATCTCATTGGTCCAATCCTCAGCCGCTACTGGGTCCTTTATTCCACTGAAAGACGGCGGTCCAAACTTCTGGAACTGCCGCAGTCTATCCAAATCACATCCATATCCCCAACCTCTACTGCCTGGCATAGCAACCGGCGTAGGTACATCCTGTGTGGGTGGGGTATCTGTCGTCTGTGGCCTCTGGGCTTCCCTTGCCCGTGCATCAGGAGCTGCCGCCTGCTCGGCATCACCCCGTGTAGCGGGACTCTGTCTACCACCAACTCCAGATAAAGATTGGGTGACCAACTCCACAATCATCTCAATGCTCCGCTCAATCCTCGCGAAGCGAGCCTCAGTACTCTCGGGCCTCTCCTCTGGACCTGTGGAGCGTGCTCAACATCGGCCTCCACCTCAACATCATCATGAGCCTCGTGTGTTTCTGGCTTAACACGACCCCCAGGCCTACCTCTACAGCCTCGAGCCTGCGCTCTCATCCCTCTACCGCGACTGGTATTAGGCATACTTACTCAGTTCCCTACATTCACAACCAATTACTTAGTCAACCCATCAACACACACAATTTGTATCTAAACAAGCACAGTAACTTAGGGATGAAATTTTCCAACTTATTAAGTATTTTAGACATGACACACGTCAAACCAACTCGAGCTCTAATACCAACTTCTGTCACGACCCTCAACTTACCAAAATACGTATAAATTTTTCGCATTTTCATGCATTAATCCTTAATCATCCTTCCTCGATCGTGAACAACCACACACTTAACAGTTAGGCTGTGTGTCGACGTCTAACTCACTCCACCATACCAATTCAATTTGAAACATTATTTATGAGTAAACACTTGTATAAGTGTATATATATCAGAGTTGTTACATGTGTTTACATTGTTTTACATCCCCAGTGGTTACATACAAAATGCTACTGTGCTATGTCTAGTTTAGATACAAAATAATCAAGGTGTGTATACCTTTAGCGATGGGATGCAGCGGATTACCAAAAGGGAACGCCTCCAGTCACGCTCACTCTATACTCAAATCTCTGTAGAGAGGGGGAAAATAAGGGGGTGAGCAAACCACACGCTCAGTAAGGCAATCATGCGAACAGGTAGATACTGCACTATCTACGTGATCGTGATGCCATGCTCAAAAGCATTTAATTCATTGTTTATCTCAAAACATGAGTGTATGATTGTGTTAATGGTATGTAAAGCATTCATGCTATTAAAATCAAGTGCACATGTCAACTCAAAGCATGGTATAAATCGTCATGCATAATTCACAATAAAAGCATGGTATTACCCATCATGCATCCGTGCACTTTAAAAACCATTAACAAATCAATTTCAACATTGGTCAGGTCTCGGCCCATCCCTCGGGCTTTCCTGACCCACAATCATTTCAAACATGGATTTAATCTCAAACAGCATTAGACATGTGAGATAGGCAGTTCAACAATAGGTAATAACCTCAAGGCCTATGTACATAACCTGTGATACCGGCTACACGGATCAGGTGTGCGGGATATCATCACCATCTGCTTCCACACGGGAGGTGGGTCAAATCCTACCCGTCGGTCCATAGCAGATCTTGTCCGAAGACGACACATCACAACTCAACACGGTACAATGTACTCCATGCTACATGCACGGTACGACGTACTCCATTGTGAGATCTGAGAATTTCAGACATATTTATTGATGTAATAATAATTTGAAGTGTAATTTATTGAGCTAAGTGAATTGTGGGAATGATAATTGGAGATTTATATGTTAAGTGTCAAAATGAATGTGAAACTATGAGGACAGATCGATCTGGGAGAAGGAGAGATCGATCTGGTGAGTTATAAATGACAAAGAAGGAGAAATTTAAGGAGCAGATCGATCTGGGAGAAGGAGAGATCAATCTGGTGAGTTAAAAATGACAAGAAAGGAGGAATTTAAGGAGCAGATCGATCTTCAATGGAAGAGGATCGATCTCCTTATGAATCTGTTTGCGAGAAGATCGATCTCATGAGGAAGAGATCGATCTCCAGATGATTCTGTTTGGGAGAAGATCGATCTCCTTAGGAGCAGATCGATCTCATAAAGCCATAAAGAGATCGATCTCACCCCTCGATAGATCGATCTCCTAGGCATAAAATTGCCCAGATCATCCCCAAAATTCAAACGTAGATCGATCTCATCAAGAGGCAGATCGATCTCCTACCTCTAGTCTATATAAGGAACTCGTGTTTTTCTCCTGCAAACTCACTTTCTCTCTCTTCCAACCCCATTTCCACTGAAAACCTAACTTTCTCACTTATCCAAAACACCCATTTTCGGCCAAATCAAGAGTTGTGGTAAGAAGGAAAGTTGTTCCTCATCAAAGGGAGAACAACATACTTGGAAATCGAAGGACGAATCGGATCGAGGCGTGGGTTGTGCGTCTCACAAGCTTTGGGTAATTTCTAAACCTCGATCTTGATATTTGAGATGATTTTGATGATATTGGTGGTTGTCATTGCGTTGAAATAGTTGAGAAATGATTAGGGATTGATGAAATTGCAATGTAGTTGGAGTAATGTTGATATTTGGAAATTTTGGCAATTTTGAGAATTTGTGCTATAAATGGAAATTTAGACAATGTGGTGAATTAGCATAGACAATTGGCATGAGAAATGTAGGACGTTGAGATATTGTGAATGAGGTTGTAGTTTAGGGTAGAGTTACGAGAATCAAGAGATTTGAGGTGTTATGAGCAATTATGCTCGATTTTGAGAATTGAGGTTTATGAGATAATTGAGTATTGATGTTTTAACATCGTTTGGACAGCTCGGGAGTTCCAGAGTGGAATGTGAGGCTAGTCCGTGATACGGGGGAAACGATTGCACTATACGAGGTGCAAAGAGGTAAGGGAAATCTAAACCATTTGTGTATGTGAATTGTAAACTATTTTAGCCTGAATTGTGGTTTATAAAACAAGCATGTTGGGTTTTGTGTTGAGATTTAATTGCACACGATTTTTATAGCAGGTTGGAGCCCAATGTTTTTATGATATTATAACTGGGCTCTATGTTAAGGCAATATCGAGATTTGAGAAATGTGCGCGTGCTTTGTCGGTTAGAACTCGGTTTTATTATGTTTTGTGTTGAGTACAAAACGATTTCAAATGAGTTTTATGAGAGAAAAACCATTATGAGTTCTACGTGAAGGCAAACCAGTCTTGTGTGATAAGACTTAGGTGTGTAATTCTGAGTACACATCGGGCATTGCTCTGGTAGCATGTAAGCCCGATTCTTCTTCGTTCTGGTAACGTGAGAATAAACCCTTCTGTGGCTGTGCCACATATACTTAGTGGCCGTTGCCACGTGAGAAACCCTATTGGTGGCCGTTGCCACGTGAGAAACCCCATTGGTGGCCGTTGCCACGTGAGAAACCCCATTGGTGGCCGTTGCCACGTTATACCCCATTGGTGGCCGTTGCCACGTGAGAACCCCAAATTGGTGGCCGTTGCCACGCGAGAAACCCCATTGGTGGCCGTTGCCACGTTATACCCCATTGGTGGCCGTTGCCACGTGAGAACCCCAAATTGGTGGCCGTTGCCATGTGAGAAACCCTATTCTGTGGTTATGCCACGTGTGTTTAGTGGCTATGCCATGCGAGACATTAAATCAGTGGCTATGCCACGTGTGTTTAGTGGCTGTGCCACGTGAGAATTTAAATCAGTGGCTATGCCACGTGTGTTTAGTGGCTATGCCACGCGAGACATTAAATCAGTGGCTATGCCACGTGTGTTTAGTGGCTGTGCCACGTGAGAATTTAAATCAGTGGCTATGCCACGTGTGTTTAGTGGCTGCGCCACGTGCATTACTATTTCAGTGATTTTATCACGTATTTGAGAAAGCGTTTATCGCATATTTTCACATGCTTTGTTATTGCTCTAGAGTGAGCCTTTTTACTTCATGTTTTCACATGATTTGAGATATGAGAATATCATTTTGAGTACTTTCATGCTATGGTTTTCAAATGAGTTTCACATACAAATAAACATTTTGTGATGTGCATTTTGGTTTATGAAATGAGTTCCTTACCCTCTTTACTGAGCGATTTAGAAGCTCACCCTGTTTTCTTTCCCCCCAGAGTTCTTCAAGTGAAAAAGGATCTCCCTGCGACGTACAGAGTAGTGGCTAGTGGAGGACTTGAGCTCCAGGCCATATATTGTATTTTGAGGTATCTTTTATCTTTTCATGTACCCAGACTATTATTGTAATTGTAGACACTTGATGTATATCATTGTATGGGATGTATTAGGATTAATTAACTTGTAATCGAGTAATGGGTATAATACAATATTTATTATATCATGATGAGATCCTGAGGAATGATACTTATGATGATGTATGACACTGCACAGGAATGCACCTTTAACTGTGAATTAATGAGTAAAAAGTTTTAAATTGTCCTATTTTACGTAATTTTCGGGGCGTGACAGAGTTGTCTTGGTATCAGAGCTTAGGGTGTCTAGTACTGTTAGTGTCGGTTAAGTGAAATAGAATACATCCCAAGTGTCTGTAATGGTCTGGTCATGAACTGAAATTGAGGATTGAGATTTCAATCGATTGTGATATGTACGCGCAGGAGACGAGTTGAGATAGAGAATGAGTAAACGACGAGGTCGTTCGAGGAGGCAGGCAGAGTCCCCTTCGCCACCTGTCCCACAACCAGAGAGTCCTAACTCTCGATTTAATCCGATTGAGACCGATGTGAGGCAAGGTTTTGAGCAGATGGCAGCGTTATTCGCGCAACACTTTGGAGTTAATGCCTCGGATACTACCCCTACACCACCACAAGGACCTTCCATACCCCCAGTGCCTCCCGTCACTCAGCCTGAGGATAGAAGTATGGTCCGACTAAGGGATTTTCTGAAGATGAATCCACCCGTATTTAAGGGAAAGAAGGATCCTACAGAGGCTGAGGAGTGGTTGACGGAATTAAGAATTATATTTGATTTCCTGGGGTGCACCGATGCTGAGAGGGTCAGTATGAGTGCCTATATGCTGAAGGGGAGAGCTCGAGATTGGTGGGGTACTACCCAGGGTATTTTGATGTCCCACCATGATGTGATTGGTTGGGAAGAGTTTCAGACAGCCTTTAGGACCCAATATGTACCACGAGCCTCTCAGAGAAAGAAACAGGCCGAGTTTTTGAGTTTGGTACAGGGTGACATGTCTGTGGATGACTATGAGAGCCAATTCACCGCACTATTGAGATACGACCCAGAGACCTTCAAGAGTGAAGAGCTCCGCACAGAGAAGTTTGTGTATGGGTTGAAGCCCGTCATCAGAGATAGATTGATAGGGCTATGTATTACTGAGTTTGGAGATGCTCTGAGACGAGCACAAGAGATTGAAAGAGGAATTGAGATGGTACAATCCCAGAATGAGCTCAGAGCGGTGAATAGAGATAAGGACAAGAGGCCAGCACTTTTTCAAACAGAGGCTCGGAGAGGTTCCTTCAGAAGAGGAAGGATTGAGGTACAGAAGGGCAGATTAGAGAGACCCAGAGGTTACCCTAACATTAGAGAGACCCCTCGAGATGTCAGGCCTGAGACAAGGTTTTGCAGAGATTGTGGCAGAATGCATGAGGGAAGTTGTACTGGGTCGATCCATGGATGTTTTAGATGTGGAGACATGGGTCACATGGTGAAGGATTGCCCTCAACCTCAGAAACCACATGTATTGGAGCCCACTAGACAACAGCCTCAGAGAGTGAATCCCCCAAGACGGGCCACTGCTGTAGAGAAAGGAAAGAAACCTGTGGCACAGGGACGTGTGTTTGCCCTGGATAAGGAGACCGCAGACACTTCGGCAGAAACTATAAGAGGTACACTCTCTGTCTGTAATCATAAGGCTCATGTGTTGATTGATTCAGGATCCACGCATTCGTTTATTTCTGAGCATTTTGCATGTAGATTAAACTTGAAGTTTGAACCTCTAGAATATATACTACATGTAAATACCCCTATGCGTGAATCCCAGAGAACGGAGTTAATCTGTAAAGGATGTGAAATAAAGGTGGGAGATAGAGTGATGTTAGCAGATCTAATCTTGTTGAATATACATGGGTTTGATGTAATTCTGGGAATGGATTGGTTGGCGACCAATCGAGTGAGTTTAGACTGCTACACTAAGATTGTAACTTTCTCCCTACCTGAACCTTACAGTGTACGATTAAGATATTGAGGAAACGATTATGTGGATTTCTAGTAAGTAATTTGAGAATTTTGATATTATTTTGGAGAATATTAAATATGATTGTTCATGTGAAGGTTATGAGACACTCATCTCAGACGATGAGCGGGAACATCCGAGGATTGAGGATATACCTGTGGTATGTGAATTTCTAGATGTTTTCCCAGATGAATTGCCAGGTTTACCACCAAAGAGAGAGCTGGAGTTTACCATTGATTTGGTACCAGACACTCAGCCGATCTCTAAACCTCCTTACAGGATGGCATTAGTGGAACTTGAGGAATTGAGGAAACAACTGCAAGAGTTATTGGATCAAGGGTTTATTAGACCCAGTGTTTCGCCGTGGGGAGAGCCAGTACTATTTGTTAAGAAGAAGGATGGTAGTCTCAGATTATGTGTAGACTACCGGTTGTTGAATAAAGCCACGGTGAAGAATAAATACCCACTGCCAAGGATTGATGATTTACTTGATCAGCTAAGAGGGGCCTCAGTCTTTTCTAAGATTGATTTGAGATCGGGCTATCACCAATTGAGGATCAAGGAAGAAGATATTCCAAAGACGGCCTTCAGGACAAGGTATGGCCATTACGAATTTCTGGTGATGTCCTTTGGATTGACGAATGCCCCTGCAGCATTCATGAGATTGATGAACGAGGTGTTTAGAGACTATCTGGATAAGTTTGTGATAGTCTTTATTGATGATATCCTGGTGTACTCTCGGTCGTATGAGGAGCATGCACAGCATTTGTGGTTAGTACTTCAGATACTCCGAGATAAGCAATTATACGGAAAGCTTAGTAAGTGTGAGTTTTGGCTGAACCGGATAGCTTTCCTTGGTCATATAGTCTCAGAGGAAGGAGTATCAGTGGACCCAAGCAAGGTGGAGGCTGTGCTTAATTGGGAGAGACCGAGAACAGTTACTGAGGTACGAAGCTTCCTTGGTTTGGCAGGGTATTACAAAAGATTTGTGGAAGGATTTTCCAGGATTGCCGCCCCTTTGACTAAGCTCACGCACAAAGAGACTCCATTTATATGGACTGACCAATGTGAGCTCAGTTTTCAGGAATTAAAAAGGAGATTGACAGCGGAACCTTTGTTAATTATTCCTGAAGGATCAGGAGGATTCTCGGTGTATAGTGATGCATCTCACCAAGGATTGGGGTGTGTTCTTATGCAACACGGAAGAGTGGTCGCATATGGATCGCGACAGCTGAAAGACCATGAGCGGAATTACCCCACGCATGATTTGGAGTTAGCCGCTGTGGTATTTGCTTTGAAGATCTGGCGACACTACTTATATGGGGAAAGATTCCAGATCTTCACTGATCACAAGAGTTTGAGATATCTCTTTGATCAGAAAGAGTTAAACATGAGACAAAGGAGATGGATGGAACTCCTTAAGGATTATGACTGCGAGATTCTATATCATCCGGGTAAGGTGAATGTAGTTGCTGATGCCCTGAGCAGGAAGAGTATGATATCTGCTATGATGATCAGGGAATGGGATTTGTTAGAGCAGTTCGCTGAACTTCGGATCAGAGTTAAAGAGGTAGAGACTGGATTTTTGGCTAGCCTGCGGATAGAGCCCAGGATCATGGATCAGATTAGAACTGGGCAGCACAGCGATCCGAGATTGATAGATATGGTTAGTCAAGCTGAGCAGAGTTCGCAGTCGAATCTCACCATCAGTGAGGATGGATTGTTGAGATTCAGAGGACGGATGTGTGTACTGGACGATGATACCCTGAAGAGACAGATACTGAGAGAATCCCACTGCTCGCGATACACCATGTACCCAGGGAGTACTAAGATGTACCGAGACTTGAGAAAGGTGTATTGGTGGAGTGGTATGAAGCGAGTCGTGGAAGAGTACGTGGCCAGGTGTTTAGTATGCCAGCAAGTGAAAGCTGAGCATCGGAAGCCCGGAGGACTACTACAGCCCTTACCTGTACCTACATGGAAATGGGAGCATGTCACTATGGACTTTATTATGGGTTTACCGAGGACCCGAAGAGGTCATGACTCTATATGGGTTATAGTGGATAGATTGACCAAGAGTGCCCACTTCCTTGCCATCAAGAGCACAGATACTGTGGATGCCTTAGCTGAGCTATATGTCAACGAGATAGCTAGATTACATGGGGCTCCAATGAGTATTACTTCTGATAGAGATTCTCGATTTACTTCCAGGTTTTGGACCCAGTTTCAGGAGTCCATGGGATCTCGATTGAGTTTTAGTACCGCCTATCATCCTCAGACAGATGGTCAGTCAGAGAGGACTATTCAGACCCTGGAGGATATGTTGAGGGCGTGTACGATGGATTTTAAGGGATCATGGGATGATCACCTGCCCCTAGCAGAGTTTGCATACAATAACAGCTATCATGCGAGTGTTGGAATGGCACCCTTTGAGGCTCTATATGGTAGGAGGTGTAGATCCCCTGTAGCTTGGGAAGAAGTCGGTGACAGAAAGATAAATGCCCCCGAGCTTGTTGAGCAAGCCGTACAGAGTGTGAAACTCATATGTGAGAGGTTACGGGCTGCACAAGGTAGACAAAAAAGCTACGCGAATGTGCGTAGACGGCCACTCGAGTTTGACGTTGGTGATGCAGTATTTCTGAGAGTATCACCGAGCAAGGGTATCGTGCGATTTGGGAAGAAAGGAAAATTGAGTCCTCGATACATAGGACCATTCGAGATTCTTGAGAGAGTGGGAGAGGTAGCTTACAGATTAGCATTACCCCCACAGATGTCCGGAATACACAATGTTTTTCATGTGTCTATGTTGAGAAAGTACCACCCGGACCCTTCTCATGTTATAGAGTATGATGAGATGGACATACAGGAGGACATGAGCTATACTGAAGAACCCGTCCGGATTCTCGATAGAAAGGAGAAAGTACTGAGGACCAAGAGCATCCCATTAGTGAAAGTTTTGTGGAAACATCACTCAAGGAAAGAGGAAACGTGGGAACTAGAAAGTCTCATGAAGGAGAAATACCCCCATCTCTTTAACTAGTTGAGTTGAATTTGGAGGACCAAATTATTTTAAGGTGGGGAGGATGTGAGATCTGAGAATTTCAGACATATTTATTGATGTAATAATAATTTGAAGTGTAATTTATTGAGCTAAGTGAATTGTGGGAATGATAATTGGAGATTTATATGTTAAGTGTCAAAATGAATGTGAAACTATGAGGACAGATCGATCTGGGAGAAGGAGAGATCGATCTGGTGAGTTATAAACGACAAAGAAGGAGAAATTTAAGGAGCAGATCGATCTGGGAGAAGGAGAGATCGATCTGGTGAGTTAAAAATGACAAGGAAGGAGGAATTTAAGGAGCATATCGATCTTCAATGAAAGAAGATCGATCTCCTTATGAATCTGTTTGAGAGAAGATCGATCTCATGAGGAAGAGATCGATCTCCAAATGATTCTGTTTGGGAGAAGATCGATCTCCTTAGGAGCAGATCGATCTCATAAAGCCATAAAGAGATCGATCTCACCCCTCGACAGATCGATCTCTTAGGCATAAAATTGCCTAGATCGTCCCCAAAATTCAAACGCAGATCGATCTCATCAAGAGGCATATCGATCTCCTACCTCCAGTCTATATAAGGAACCCGTGTTTTTCTCCTGCAAACTTATTTTCTCTCTCTTCCAACCCTATTTCCACCGAAAACCTAATATTCTCACTCATCCAAAACACCCATTTCCGGCCAAATCAAGAGTTGTGGTAAGAAGGAAAGTTGTTCCTCATCAAAGGGAGAACAACATACTTGGAAATCGAAGGACGAATCGGATCGAGGTGTGGGTTGTGCGTCTCACAAGCTTTGGGTAATTTCTAAACCTCGATCTTGATATTTGAGATGATTTTGATGATATTGGTGGTTGTCATTGAAATAGTTGAGAAATGATTAGGGATTGATGAAATTGCAATGTAGTTGGAGTAATGTTGATATTTGGAAATTTTGGCAATTTTGAGAATTTATGCTATAAATGGAAATTTAGACAATGTGGTGAATTAGCATAGACAATTGGCATGAGAAATGTAGGACGTTGAGATATTGTGAATGAGGTTGTAGTTTAGGGTAGAGTTACGAGAATCAAGAGATTTGAGGTGTTATGAGCAATTATGCTCGATTTTGAGAATTGAGGTTTATGAGATAATTGAGTATTGATGTTTTAACATCGTTTGGACAGCTCGGGAGTTCCAGAGTGGAATGCGAGGCTAGTCCGTGATACGGGGGAAACGATTGCACTATACGAGGTGCAAAGAAGTAAGGGAAATCTAAACCATTTGTGTATGTGAATTGTAAACTATTTTAGCATGAATTGTGGTTTATAAAACAAGCATGTTGGGTTTTGTGTTGAGATTTAATTGCACACGATTTTTATAGCCGGTTGGAGCCCAATGTTTTTATGAGATTATAACTGGGCTCTACATTAAGGCAATATCGAGATTTGAGAAATGTGCGCGTGCTTTGCCGGTTAGAACTCGATTTTATTATGTTTTGTGTTGAGTATAAAACGATTTCAAATGAGTTTTATGAGAGAAAAACCATTATGAGTTCTACGTGAAGGCAAACCAGTCTTATGTGATAAGACTTAGGTGTGTAATTCTGAGTACACACCGGGCATTGCTCTGGTAGCATGTAAGCCCGATTCTTCTCCGTTCTCGTAACGTGAGAATAACCCCTTCTGTGGTTGTGCCACGTATACTTAGTGGCCGTTGCCACGTGAGAAACCCTATTGGTGGCCGTTGCCACGTGAGAAACCCCATTGGTGGCCGTTGCCACGTGAGAAACCCCATTGGTGGCCGTTGCCACGTTATACCCCATTGGTGGCCGTTGCCACGTGAGAACCCCAAATTGGTGGCCGTTGCCACGCGAGAAACCCCATTGGTGGCCGTTGCCACGTTATACCCCATTGGTGGCCGTTGCCACATGAGAACCCCAAATTGGTGGCCGTTGCCACGTGAGAAACCCTATTCTGTGGCTATGCCACGTGTGTTTAGTGGCTATGCCATGCGAGACATTAAATCAGTGGCTATGCCACGTGTGTTTAGTGGCTGTGCCACGTGAGAATTTAAATCAGTGGCTATGCCACGTGTGTTTAGTGGCTATGCCACGCGAGACATTAAATCAGTGGCTATGCCACGTGTGTTTAGTGGCTGTGCCACGTGAGAATTTAAATCAGTGGCTATGCCACGTGTGTTTAGTGGCTGCGCCACGTGCTTTACTATTTCAGTGATTTTATCACGTATTTGAGAAAGCGTTTATCGCATATTTTCACATGCTTTGTTATTGCTCTAGAGTGAGCCTTTTTACTTCATGTTTTCACATGATTTGAGATATGAGAATATCATTTTGAGTACTTTCATGCTATGGTTTTCAAATGAGTTTCACATACAAATAAACATTTTGTGATGTACATTTTGGTTTATGAAATGAGTTCCTTACCCCCTTTACTGAGCGATTTAGAAGCTCACCCTGTTTTCTTTCCCCCCAGAGTTCTTCAAGTGAAAAAAGATCTCCCTGCGACGTACGGAGTAGTGGCTAGTGGAGGACTTGAGCTCCAGGCCATATATTGTATTTTGAGGTATCTTTTATCTTTTCATGTACCCAGACTATTATTGTAATTGCAGACACTTGATGTATATCATTGTATGGGATGTATTAGGATTAATTAACTTGTAATCGAGTAATGGGTATAATACAATATTTATTATATCATGATGAGATCCTGAGGAATGATACTTATGATGATGTATGACACTGCACAGGAATGCACCTTTAACTATGAATTAATGAGTAAAAAGTTTTAAATTGCCCTATTTTCCGCAATTTTCGGGGCGTGACATCCATGGACCCAAATCAACACATCATATCACGCCACATCTCAAATGCACGTGTGAGCCTATTTAATCGGTGCGACCTCTTGTCTATCCGAAGCTCCTAACACAGCTAATTAATCATGTCAAAACAATGCACGTGTGAGCCTATTTAATCGATGTGACACCCAGTCTACTCGAAGCTCCAAACACAACAACATGCACGGTGGGAATCCAGTGCGAGACAAACTCGAGCACAATGCCAAAACAATTATGAAATCCATGTGAAAACTAGTGCCTCTTGCACTTATGTGTATAAAACACGTCAAATCTCATGCTAGTCATACTCTAGTATGCTTTCATACTCACGAAATCATGTAGGTGGCTCAAAACTTTGCAAAGTATGGTTAACAAAACCAAAACACACTCATTTCTTTTGTAAATCATTTCAATGTTAGCCAACCTACCAATCATTTGCTAAAAAGCAATAAAACATGATTTTCAAAGCAATATGCTTTTGTTTTCATGCACATTTTTCAAACTCCCAACTTTTACCCTTCAATCACCCAACATCATTTCCTAATCTCATGCATTCTAGCAAGACATTTAAGCGTCCAAATTACGCACAGATATCTCTAAGAGTCCACACAATTCCCTTACCTCGATTCACTTGGTGTGACTCTTTTCCTTTTAGCTTCTCACGCTCTTGGCTCAACTCGCCTCGGCGTATCCTCGGAAGCTGCAATTCATTCATTAAATCAATTGAGTTAATGTATTTAACCCATAATTGACCTCACTAGTCAATATTATTCACTTGTGCATTTTACCAATGCCTTAATCCACATTTTACCTCTTTTAGGTAAATCTCATAATTTATCCACTAACCACATCTTAAAATCATACCACAACACTATTAATAACTTCTACATATCTCATTCATCATTAATCTCCATACAATTCCACTTTCTCACTCTAGACCATTTCTAGGTCATAATCATTCCAATGCATTTTAGATAGTTTCTAACCATCCATACTCATGCCAAACAACTCCAAAATCAATTATATAAACAATGTAACATAGTTGGAGTGTTAGAATCTTACCCAATTTGATTTCTCTTCTTGCTCCAAATGGCAATGCCCTTAACTCCTTCAATACCAATAATGGGAAAATGCTTTCCAACTATGTTGTTCTTCTCTTTGATAGGAACAACTTTGTCTCCAATGGTCTCTCTTCAAACCTCACTGAAAATGGCTGATTTTTGAGAGAGAATATTAGGTTTTTGGGTTGAAAGTGGAAGGTTTGTGTTTTTCTCAAAATTTTCTGATTTCCAGCACTCCTTATATAGAAATAGCTTGAGGAGATCGATCTGGTCCAAGAGGAGATCGATCTGGTCCCTTAAAATCCCTCTTTTTCACGGCATTTTTAAGCCTGAGATCGATCTGTCGAGGCATGAGATCGATCTGTCGAAGCATGAGATCGATCTGCTCCCAAACAGAGAGATAAGGAGATCGATCTGGGTGCTTGGGGATCGATCTTTTCACTACAAAATGCTTAGGAGATCGATCTGGCTCCATTAGAGATCGATCTGCTCTATTCTTTTGCCCACATAAGAGCATTCTGACTCTTCCAGATCGATCTCTCATCCCATGAGATCGATCTGCCCTTCAAAATTTCCAGATTTTCTGTAGTTCCTCTGCAACAACCCTTACCAAACATCCTTAATTTGCTACCATGATCATTTCCTCATTCATTCATCTTTGAGTCTTGAAAATGGCATCCATCCTCACTTGATACACGTTAAAACTTGTGTAGAATCTTTGTATGACCAATGGTACTTAATATAAACAAAAATGGAAGTGCACATCTTATGCAATTCTACTTCCATTTTACCAAACTACTCATAATCCATTCTACGCACATTCTCCACATGTTTAAGTCCATTTCTTCACATTCATACATAATGTAACTTGTATGTACAATCACAACTCTTATTACAAGTGTGTACATTAACTTATGGACTTACATCACATATACTTCACTTATGAATTCATAGTACAACTCTATTTACATTTCTATGTACATATATACCATTATACATATACGGGGTCTCACATGCACACTTTTGTGTTCCATCTACACCGATCGGCAACACTCCCCTCAGCTTCAGACGTCACAGTCCCCTCACGGGTCAGTTGCTGCTTGTGCATCAAACACACCTTGCTGCAACTATCGATCATCCATCAACGTTCCACTTTGCAAATGGTGCGGGAACAATGGAATGGCAGTCATCGATGAAGCATAGCAACCATCTAGCTCTCAACAAATAAGCAGTGAAAGAGAATAAAAATGAATAGGAATCAAGAATAACTAAAAGGAAACAACACTTTGCGTTAAAGAAATAACATGTAATTAAAAGCTAGTAAAAATGGAAACTTTGGCAAACCGAGAGCAATGAAAAAAATACAGATTTTTCAAATAAAAACATACACAATTTTTGCTTAAAAATCGAGAGCTACATTAGGAAATAAATGCTATGTATTAAGACTTGAAAAATAAAAGACTGGATTTAACAGAACCGAGAAGCATGAAAATGATGTTGATTGCCATGAAAAATTATCCAAGAGAAGAACATCAAATGAAATGAACAGTGAAAAATAAGGAAAGTGCTAACATTAACGGGAAAGTTTAAAAACAATCAAAATAAAACTAGAAGCTATTCTACCTACACTAATCTAACTAGTTCTACACTAAACTACCTCTACACTAACACTACTTCTAACTTACATTACATACCCTACTCCTATTTAGTTTCTTCAATTGCTACCATGTCTTATTTATACACACAATAAGGGGTATAATTGTATTTTTTTCATCCTAGATGACTTAGCATTGTTTGGTCACTTGTCTTCACACCATTGGCTCTTTAAAAAGATATTTCCATGTCATCTATCTTCTTGTCCAATTGGATGTGCTAGGTGGCATGGCTCATGTTGTCTGCGTGGTCCAATCTCGATTTTAGCCCAATTCTAGTCCATTTTCTACCGAAATATTCAAAATTCATCCGGATTTAATTTATCTGCAAACATGAGAATTTTAATTAAATAAAGTGGATAATTAACAAAATAAATTGGGGATTTAAATAATTAATTAAAAAATTAAGCACAAATAATTCTATTTTCATAGAATTATCAGTAGCAGCGTCAACAATGGTCCTATTTTGGCTTGTAAGTCCATTGTAAAAGGCCTGGACTTGCAACCACAAAGGTAGGCCATGTTAAGGGCACTTCCTAAGAAGTTCCTTATATTGTTCCCATGCTTCGTAAAGAGATTCAGAATTGAATTGGACAAAGGAAGATATGTCACTACAGAGTCTGGCCATTTTAGAGGAAGAGAAAAGCTTAGCTAGAAATTGATGGGCTAACTCGTCCCAAGTAGAAATAGATCCTAGAGGCAATGAGGTTAACCAGTGTAGCGCCCTATCCCTAAGCGAGAAGGGGAATAACCTAAGCCTAAGCGCATCATCAGATAATCTATTGTGCTAGAATGTGTTACACAGGTCCAGGAATTGCTCGAGGTGAGCATGTGGGTCGTCATGTGGAAACCCACTGAACTGTAAAGAGGTCTGGATCATCTGGAGGATGGAAGACTTAATTTCGAAATTGTTTGCAGGGACAGCTGGTGGCCTAATGCTAGTATAATATCCTCCAATTGTCGGTATTGCGTAATCTCCATCGGTCCTGATTTCTCTATTTTCTGTCATGATGTTTTGCAGCGGAGCTATTAATTTCCTAGAATCCTTTCAAATTTTCCTAAGAGTTTGTTCAATTTCAGGATCTAGAGGAAAGCAATCAAAACTCTTGGCTCTACGCATGCAAACATCAAAAAGTCCTTAAATTTTTTTTTTTAAGTTTTTAACTTTTCAAAAAAAATTTTTAATTAGATAGAGAAAACTTAACTAACCTAACAAGGCTCTAAATATTCACAACCTAAATATTTACAAGCTAGAATTACACCTAAGCATAATTTAACCGATATTAATTACTGGCTAATTATCTTCCCCGACAACGGCGCCAAAAACTTGATACGAGCTACGCCCACTCTAAGTGACCTAGACGTGTATCCGTAGGTGCACGGGTCGTATAAGTAATAATAGGATTTGAGTCTCGGATTATCGTCCCACAGAGTAGTTGATTAGCCTAATTAACTACCGATTAATATTACCCTAAATATATCCTAGCAAATTATGAAGTTTTGATGGGTGATCTACAAGGCTAAAATTAAAAATACTGAAAACAATAAAAATTATAAACTAAAGAAAATAAAACCGAGCTAACATTACTTATAGTGCTCCAAGCAATTAAAAGCAAATACCTACAAAAATAATTAAAACAGTTAAAATTAATTAACGCAATTAAACTAAAATGCAAATATGAAAAATAAAGAAACAGAATTAATTAAATTAAAATTAAACAAAACTAAAATAAAATGTGCATGTAATTAAACTAATTAATAAAAATGCAAATTAAACTAACTTAAAATTTAATAAAATCCTAGAAAGATTAAGAAAATGACTACAAGTCTAAGTGTCTAAAATGCTAATTCTAAATTAATCCTAATTATATCTAATTACTAACTTAACAATAAAATCTAACTGAATGCATGATAAATATTTTTGGATTTTTAAAATTTAACATGAAGATTAAATTAAAAGTGCATGAAATAATTCTACTCAATATGCTATATATGAATACTACTTAATTAAAGCCTAAAATCCTATTGTGTTCAAGAATTAACTATTAATGTAACTAAGCCTTAAATTAGCAAAGAAAAAAATTTAGTTAGTGCACAGTACTTTAAACTAGCAAAATTATGGAAAATAATGGCAAATAAACAAATACTAAAATTGCATGAGACATAAAGTTGGGACATTTCCCAGTGCCAAACACGGCCTTAAACAGCTTGCAAAACAACTGAGTGGTCCCGTGTACTAGCACTGTACATGTTCTTCCCCAGCTTCACCAGGCGCTGTCCCATGGTTCGTGATGTCTCCAGTCGTTGCATCAAGGGCTCTGTCCAGGTGCTGCTACTGCCTCTTAGTACCGTCCTTCACTGTTGTTGCTGCTCATTCCTCGGCATGCCCAGCTCAATTCCTGGTTCAGTCCTCCACTGCAGTACCAACAGCACTGTCCCGAGCATGTTCAGTCACCACGTCTTGCTGCTCTGCATTGCGTGTCACAACATTTGGCTTGGCCCCTCTCTGTTGCATGCATTTTATCATTCTTGCAATAATCAGCAGCTACCCATGTAGTCCAGAATATGCAACAGCACACCGCATCACACACCCGAGACTCTCGACAACTGGAGATGAGACGGAACAAGAAGACAGGGGCTGGACCCGATCCTGGTTGCACACACTCTGCACCCGTCAACTGCAAATATCAATATCTACACAATAGCTCATTAATGGTGATGGATTTCAGCATTTAACAACTTGAAACTAAAGGCCAAAATGGGATTAAAACAGAACATGAAGTCAATAAACATTACATTAATATTAAAACAGAGACAATGTAAACCCCACAAAATTTTTCGATACTTGGTTTTAAGTGATACTGATTGGGATTAAATTATGCCTGTGGTACAAAAAAAAAACAAACAAACAAGATTATATCTTAATGTTAATACGAGAGACTCAGACTTAGACGAGGTTGATTTACAAATTTTTATTTTACGTGTATATACATATATACATGATGGAATTTTAAATAATTACCTATAATTGGTTAGTAAATAAATGAGAATTTATTTGAAATGCATGGATGAGAATACACATGTATATATACATATATATACATTTGTACGTGCTGTTGTAGATATATATATACACACACACACGCATACAAGATTTATGTGTACAAATGCAGTGTGAATAGGAGTCTGAAGATAGGTAGCATATGTGAACGATACGTGTATATATATACGGAGAATTTAATCAAATACATAGACATACATGTATTTATATATATATATATGCAATGTTTAATTTATTTCTCAAGATTAAAATATATGGGTGCAAGGGTATACAAATATGCATAGATAAATATACATATATGAAAGAAATACACCCATGTAAATATATGTGAATATATATATGAGAGTAGATGTATAGAATACATGTATAGGACCGAGAGCCCATCCGTTTATTATATTGGCATAGACGAAATTCAAATTAGTGAAGGAAATAAAGAAAACGCAGCAGCAGTGAATGATGGGTGAATGACGGTGGCAGAAAAAATATATAAACTGGTACATGAAGGGAGAGGGTGACTGTCAGTTGAAGATGAAGCAAAGAATGGTGAAAGAAACTGACCCCACTGCAGCACCATGCCCTCTGCACACCCACTCTCCTGCCACACCATACCCTCCCTCCATTAACTCCTATCACACCGAGCCCATCTTTCATTTCCATGCTCCTAGCACCGAAAACTAATATAGAAGGGAGAACAATATATATATATATTGAAGCAGTAGCAGACCGGGCGAGAAGAAGGAAATGTAATGAAAAAAAAAGCGTGGGAGTTAGACAGAGGTGATGAGGGCTATAGAGTTTGGTGTGGAGTAGTCTCTTTAAAAGAGAAACAAGCCGAGCGATAAAGAGAAGAAATATGAAACAGAGGCTTAGCCTCTGATTACATTCAAACCGAGAGGAGGAGGTGAAGTCGAAAACCAGAAGAAACTAGCCATTAGAGAGAAGCCCGAGAACAGAGAGCTCCCAAACTCCCCTGGAACGTAGGACCTGGAACTAGAAGTGGTGTCCGTCAAGGGCCCTAGGCGTACTGCTCTTACCTCCAGCATGTACCGATGATTGGGGAAGGCTAGAAGCCATTGTCTGCTACTACGTGGATTATACATATCCATACTAGAGCATTGCTCGTACGTGGATTTTACTTAAATTTATAATCAGTTTAAGTCATACTGGAGCGCTGCTCGTACGCAGATTTCATTGATTTTTATGAAACCGTGCTAGAGCTTCGCTCGCATGAGATTTTCTGATATCATGAATATGCATGGAGCCGTGCTAGAGCTTTGCTCACACAGGGATTTATATGACATGCATATAGCCGTGTTGGAGCCTCTTGTAGACTGTGTGTCACAGTGAGATGATATGCTCACACGTGTATTCTGAGACAGAGATGATTTGGGTAGATAAAACCTATTACAGGCACCCTTGATTGAGCTTGGGTTCACGGAGTACGTTGTACCGTGTCTATCACACGGAGTACGCTGTACCGTGGGGATTGTTGGAGTGGAGTGGCATTAGCCACGAGGCAGCAAGCCTTGTCCTCGCAATCCTGGTGTTATGCTGTTTGGCGGGTAGGACAACCCACCTCCCGTTTCAGGTGTGATACCCCACACACTAGGTACCGTGTTGCCAGGGATCACTAGGATATGGCCATTGTCCTCGATGTTACTGATAATTACCTGATTGTCTCACATGATATAACTTGTGGTCTGTTAGACCAGGGTAGACCCGAAGGAGGGGTCAGGCCCCCGATTTGACGATTTTATGATTTCATGATTTTATGATTTGTGACCCTGAAAAAAGGGTGGTTTTATAACCGAAGTTTTATAATGAATTTTAAATGAATTGTTTTATGAGATGATTGACTCAGAAGGGTTAGTTTTACTGCAGTTTTAATGAATTGATTTAAATGTAGTAGTATGTTGATGTTTTCCAGTCTTTCATTTGAAATCCATGATTTGTCTTACATGACATGAAAGACTGCATGATCTTGATTAAATTCATGCTTATTATGATTTAATGATGTCACATAAAATGTTTTGATGCATAAGAAGTATGATTTATATATGCACGACCAGTTTTATAAACTAAGTCATTGATGTTTGCATGACTTTGTGCTTGATGATTTTAATGAAAAGAAATGGATTTAAGGGCATGGTATTATGAGCATATAGATAGTGGAGCTATCTACTTACTTGCATAATTGCCTTACTGAGCGTGTGGTTTGCTCACCCCCCTTATTTTTCCATCTTTTCAGAGCACTTGCAATAGTTATTAAGCGGCTGAGGACTTGCATGCTTGGTATCCGCTGCTTTCCATCAAGAGATAGGTATACACATTTGTATGGTTTTGTATCTAAATATGTAATACACAGTACTGTAAACGATTATAATGTCGGGGATGTAGAGTTATAAATACCATTGTGTATGTATTAAATTAAAGTCAAAGAATAGAAAACTCTGATATATGAATGTGTTTATGGAAACAGAATGGTAAATAGGTGAGAGGTTACTAACACCGAATCATAGCCCAACTGTTTGTAGGATGGTCACGACGAGAGAAAGGTAAGAATTAAATAATAAATGAAGAAGCGAAAAATTTACTCTGATTTTTAGGTAATTCAGGTCGTGACAATTTTTGGTATCAGAGTTTAAGTTGGCCTGATATGAGTTGGTGTTAGTGGTTAAGGAAGTTTACATCTCTATGTACTGTACATTTTTAGATATAATTGTGTATATCGAGATAGAAGTTGTAAGACCCACTTTGTATGTATTTGTTGCTATATTCCTTATGATTCATGTGATGTACACTTCCATATATTCATCGAATCATAAGAAGAGCATTGACTGAATTAAATTTGTAAAGAAGAATAAAATGGAATATCGGTGAACGTCAGAAGTAATCAAATACGAGCCGAAATGGCCACAGGTCAAACGAAAATGATCAAAATGAAGTTAACCGAAAATACGAAATTAAAATAAGAAAAGATGGTGGATGTATGAAGGAAAGTCAGGTTAAATTGGTTTCGAAACAAATGCAGGGGTAAAAAGGTCAAAATATCGAAACTCGGTATTAATGCGATAGGAAAATTTTAATTTAAAAATAAGGATTTAGGACATCTTGATCAATAATGAGGAAATTATACAAATCCGAGTCCAATTGATCAAGATCCGAAATTTTTAAAAATACCGAAAAGTTACCCGAAACAATATCTCGAAAATACGAAAAAGAATAATATCGAAAAATGGAGAAAAATGAATTTAATAAATTAAATTAAATTAAATAAATTAAATAAGAATAAAATAATATAAGTTGTAGATATTTTGGAATATTGTAGTGTATTTTAATGAATAGTATAATAATAAAATAGTTTATAAATAATAATAATAATAATAAAAAGGGGAGAACTCTGGAAAAAATCGGGATAAACCCGAAACAAAAAGAAACCGAAGGAGACCGTGGGAACTTGAGACCACCGAGGGAGCACCGGCGATCCTTGACCGCCGACGAGCAGCCGAGGAGGAAGAGGAGAGGCCGGCGATCACGTGGACACCAGAAACACGCCGTCAGGTGACCGGAGGATGCCAATCGGGGCGAAGGAAGACCGAGGGAGAAACGGGCCGATTCTCGGTGAACCACGGTGACTGGGCTCGAACGGAAGCCACCGACGTGTTCAGGGGGAGGAGCCGGTTCTTTTGAGACCGATATTGGCCGGCAAGACCGTCAAAAACGCCGGTGACGGCAAAGTGGCAGAAACGGCACCGTTTGGCCGGAAGGAAAGGGAAGGAAAAGGAGGGAAAAGGAAGGAAAGAGGAAAGGAAAAGAAAAGAAAAGAAAAGGAAAGAAAGGAAAGGAAAAAGGAAAGAAATTTACCAGGGACGACTCGAGATTCGGGTAAGTTGACCGAGGGTCGAAATTGGCCTATGGGTAAATTCTGAAAATTTATTTAATATTTTATTTAATGGAAAATAATCCGGATTTACCTAATTGTGCAGCTTTTCGACAGAGACCGAACGAGAGCCGATTTAGCTCTGATTTTTGTACCCCGCATCGTATCGGGTAAGTACATTTTAATTTCGGCAATATGAGTTCTTTAAATACAGAGTTTTAATTATTTTACGGAATTATGGATTAATTTCGCATAGAAAGGAATATTTTTCGGAGTTGGAATGTAATTGTCATAAATGGTATACGGGCTATCCAATGAGTTTGGAACGAAGCCCGATAATTATTAGTAAGCTGCATAAGCCCGGTATACCCGAAGAATGGAATTAATAAATATAAAATGGGTCGAGACCCAATAAGGTAGATAGGGCCCAATACTTTAAAGTTGGTCAGTAAATGCGATATACTGATCAAGATAATTGAATTGACCTCAACTGTGTGGTTATATGCAGTTACGTACATTTGGTTGGCGCGCATTTGGGCCGAGAGGTTCGGCATCATCGAGACAGGTTAAGTCTGCGCGCGATTCCAGGTAAGAGAATTTTACGAACTGCTAGAGATAGCTTTACGAATTTTCGACGCCATTTACAGTCTTTTAAATTGTATGAAGGGTCTAGATTTGAGATAAAAATTTTAGGGCCCCAGATGGGCAAATTACCAAAATACCCTCGTTAAGGGTAAAATTCCAAATTTTAGGAAAAAGTGTAAGGAGCAAGAACAAAGGGTTCCTGCTCGTTTTTGAATTATTTTGGTACATGCATGAGTAGGTCGGCTAACTTTTAAATTAAATTGCACAACATTTCATATCTTCAACAAGTGTTGATTTTCGTTGAAATCGATTTGAGAAATGTAGCCGCCTACGTGACTTTTCAGAAATGTGACGTGCTAGAGCTTAGCTCGCACTAGTTTTACTTGATTTTATGAGAGTGCTGGAGCACCGCTTGCACTATTTTTCTAAGATCATACGATGAGCCGTGTTTGGAGCAGCGGGTGACTGTGTGTCACACCGATTAAATAGGCTCGCACGTGCGTTTGGAGACATGGCATGAGTATGCAGATATGATATGGGTCCACGGAGTACGTTGTACCGTGCAAGTAGCATGGAGTACGCTGTACCGTGTGGTATCTTCGGATACGTGTGGCATCTTCGGATGCGAGGTATCTTCGGATACGTGTGGCATCTTCAGATGCGTGGTATCTTTGGATACGTGTGGCATCTTTGGGTGCGTGGTATCTTCGGATACGTGTGGCATCTTCGGGTGCGTGGTATCTTCAGATACGTGTGGCATCTTCGGATGCGTGGTATCTTCGGATACGTGTGGCATCTACGGATGCGGAGGGTCGGATAAGACCGACGGGATGGAGTGACCCACCTCCCGAGCGGTTCCCGATCATAGTGAGATCCCGCACACTAGAATCCATGTAGCAGAGGGACTCTTGAGGACACATGGCCATTGTCCTTGTTATTACCAATATATAGATATTGCCTAGTCTCGTATACCGTATATTTACGTTTTCTGATATTGATGTTTTCGAGAAACACAATTTTATGGATTTTGTGTGAGTCAGGGCTACCCGAGGGAAGGGTTGAGTCCTGATCTTGTTACGAAATTTTAAACGAGAAATAACGATTTAAAAGATATGCATGTTAAGTTTTCATGATTTTTGGGATTACTTGTGAAATATTTTACATGACATCATAACATAGCATATGTTTTGGAAATGTGTGGAGAAGGGGTGGTTTATGCATGGCACTACGTTCATGTAGGCTTTATTGTTATCTACTTGTTCGTAGAATTGCCTTACTGAGCTTGATGTGCTCACCCCTTTCATTTTCTCACACAAATTTCTTCCAGTAGATTGGGAGGCGACTGGGTACGGCATTCTAGTTGTCCGCTGCTGCCTATCTTTTGAGGTATATACACGATTTCATATGTTTCTTGTATCTAAATAACATGAGCACAGTACTATATTTTGTATGACACTGGGATGTATAGAGTGGGTATAAATATGTAATGAAATGGAAAAAAAAAAGTGTAGTGCAGAATATATGAACTTATATTTAAATTAAATGGTGCACTAATTGTAAATGTATGGATATGATATGGGCACTGACATACAGCCCAATTATTGGTTGTGGTTGGTCACGATCTGAGGTAAGTAGGAAATAATAAAACGCGAAAAATTTACTCTTTTCAGGAAGTTTTAGGTCGTGACAGAAGTGCAGCTAAGAATTTGATTTTTAAATGCAAGTATAGAGTCATTAACTGATAGCCGCTATGGCATAGAGGTGAGTACACGAGCTTGAGGCCGTAGAGGTTGGCCCGAGAGTTGTACTGAGGCGCCACATGAGACTCAAGATGAGATTGACGTGGAGGCTGGTATTGAGCATGCCCCACAGAGTCCGACCGAGAGATCGGACAGTATTGAGACACGCTTCGCGAGGTTGGAGCGAAGTGTGGAAAATATTATGCGAGCTAATTGGTCAAAGTATGCTTGAGATTTGAGGGCGAGTCAGAGCATTGGTGGAAGTCTGCTCGACCCATTTTAAGAATTAGACATCCAGAATGGACATGAGAAATAATTCTATATATATTCCGGTGACAGAATATCCCGGACACTACTTAAAGGAAATTACAGATGATATTATTTACTCTGACCCAGAGGTACTGGTTGATTAACGAGTATGAATCTCAGTTTATATTCCTGGGCAGATATGACTCGGACACTATGAACAGTGAGAGTCGAGATGTCTGAAAGTTCATGGAATGGCTCAGATTGACAATTAGAGTCCGATTAGCCTGTTAGATATCACTACCTATGCTGAGGCAGTGCGCAGACTACAGTTTTGTGGATAAGATTATGAGTTGCACGCCTCTGATATTGGAAAAGGTAGTAAGGGCCGAAATAGAGACAAAAAGAGAATAGAGAATGACAGAGATGTCAGAACGGGAAAAAGGTAGATTGGTAAAAGATTAGAGCTGATGAGTCACGGGGTAAGTTGATTGATAAGCCCCAGTGTATCCAATTTCAATACTTTTGAGGGGTATTGTGATTTAAGGACCCCGACCTGCTACGTAGCAGTGTAGCAATGTAAACAGTGTTGAATATGTGGTAGTTACCACGGATATAAGATGTTGGACGAGGGCGAGTGTATGCCTTGGACCAGGACACTATTGATATTTCATAGGATGTGGTGGAAGATACCACACTGGTTGTTAATAATGAAATAATTATTTTAATTGATCCTGGTGCCACGCATTTATTCATACCGCCTTCAGTTGCTTATAAGCTAGTGAAAGATGTGAAGCTTGTACCCTTAAGCAAGATGATGATAGTTAGCTGATTTTCGCTAACTGAATATGGGTATAGAGATTGTAAGTTGAAAATAGGGGTGAAAATATCACTGAAAAGCGTATTGTAAGTTTGATAAGTAATGAAAGAGTTGTTATAAGTGATAATGAAATGAGATAATCTTTGAGAGGTGATAGATCCTGTATACGAGATATATTGGAATAAGAGGCATATGCAAGGTAAAAATATCTTTCATATGTAAAGTAAAGGTGGTCAAGTCTGAGGGTTAATAAATGTATTTCAAAATATCTCCTTGCCTGAAGACTTGACAGCGTCTAGAAGCGCACACATAAGCTATAAATTGAAATCGACAGTCGTAATATATGCATTTAAAATTTGGATACCTTTACTAGTACGATAAAGAAATATAGAATTTGACTAATCATGAAGGTTAAAAAAAAGAAATTAAAATTTTATAAAAAAAATCGTTATTATAAGAAAAAAAAAGGAAATGACGCAGGTTAGTATCTTGAACGGAAACAATTTCGAAATAACGTTATACGTTTATGAGTACGTAGGTCAAGGATATGGGAGATTGAAATATTTAATGGAACTCAACTATGATGAAGTATTTAAAGCTTACCTGGACTAATTGGTTGTCATCTTTAACGATGATATTTTGATGTATTTGAAGTCCAGGGAAGAGCATGAGTAGCAACAGGAAACTGTCTTACAGACGAGTGTTGTTAGTTTCTCGAAATGGGCTGCTCAGTTGACACGTCTCGTTTGGAAAAAGATTGTATGTCAGTAGGATGATAAGTATAAAAGTAGCTTTCGTGAGTTTTGGTATATTGAAGTAATAAACTGACCACCGTAATTATTCTCACCATAACCAACAGCTCAAGAGGTTTCAGTGTGTATGGATACCTCAAAATAAGATTGGGCAGTGTATTGATGTAAAATGGGAAGATAGTCGTTTATGGATCCAGTTAGTTCAAGGACCATGAGAGAAACTATCTGACCCATGATTTAGAGTTGGCAGCCGTAGCGTTTACACTAAAAGATGGCGCCACCACTTATACGGTGAGACATTTCGGGTATGCACTAATCATAAAAGCCCCGAGTATCTGTTTTCACAGAAAGAGTAGAATATGAGATAACCAAGAGGGTTAGAGCTTCTAAGGATTATGATTGTGAACATTGTACCACCCAGGAAAGGCTAATGTAATGGCTGATGCCTTAAACAGAAAGAGCCTTGGGATGGTATTACATATGATGGTCAGGGAGTGTGAGCTGCTGGAGCAGTTGTGAGCCTCAGTAGTGATGTGATCCCTTCTGATGATGACGGTGATTTTGTGACAGCTAGCCTGAGGTTATAACCGAAATTGAGTGATCGGATTTGCCAGGCTTAGCGTGATAATCGGCATGGTGTTGATAATGTGGGTCAGATTCAGAAGGTTATAGTGACAGAGTTCACAGTGAGTGATGATGACTTACAGAGGTTCAGAGATAGTATAAGTGCTCCCCAGGACCATAGTTGATGAGATAGTGCTATTGTCAGAAGCTCACTCTTCGGGATATACAGTGCATCCGGGAAATAATAAATATATTTGAATCTCTGAAAAAGAGTATTGGTGGTCAGATATGAAAAGAGGCAATGTAGAGATTGTAGCAAAGTGTCTCGTATGTCAGCAGATTAAGGTAGAGCAAAAGAAGTTGCAGGGTTATTGCAGCCTCTACCTATATTGACACAGAAGTGGGAACAAGTTACCATGGATATCGTGATGGGATTACAGAGGACCTGGAGGAATCACGAGACTATCTGGGTGATAGTCGATAGATTGATTAAGTCTACCACCTTCTGACTATGGAAATCTCTAGATACTCTTAGTGTGCAGGCGGATTCATGTGTATGGAAAATTGTGGAACAATATGTAGCGTTCCAGGGAGCATGATATCAGATAGGGATTCCCGCTTCACTTCCCACTTCTGGGAATATTAAGCTATGGGAACCCGATTGTGTGTTAGCACAGCTTCCGTCCTCAGACAGATGGTCAGTCAGAGAAGACTGTACAGGTTCTGGAGGATGTGATTAGAGCGTGTGCCATTAATTTTATGAGCTCTTGGGATGATCAGTTGCTACTAATCAAATTCGCCAGTGATGACAGTTGTCACTTGAGTATCGGGATAACATTTTATATAAGGCATTGTATAGCCGTAGGGAGTTGTTCCCTAACTTGGATAAGAAGAAGTGGGTGACAGATAAAAAATTGTTCCCGAATTGGTAAGACAAACCTCTGAGGATGTTCAATTGATTTATATGCGATTAAGAACACCTCAGAGCAGATAGAAAAGCTATGCTGACAAGAGACAGAAACCATTGGAAATTCACCGAGGGTGAATCAGTATTGTTGATAGTTACTTGTCCTAAGAGCATAAGGACGTAGCGAGATTCGGATAGAGATATTGGACAAGTGAGAGATAAGACCTGTAGGTTAGCGTTACCACTTGAATAAACAGGCATCCGCAATGTGTCCCATATTTTGATGTTTCGAAAATATTATCCGAACCCGATATATGTAATTGGATATGAGCTCCAACAATTTAGCTCAATGAAAGTATAAAGTATGATTGGAGAATCGATTCAGGTATTAAACATGAAAGAGAAAGTGTTGAAGTTTGAAATGATCTCCCTAGTTAAGTATGTTGGTAGTCTTATACTCCGGAGAAAGTCACTTGAGGATGACAGTATATGATACGATATATGTACCCGGAGTTATTTATGGACTTACTTGACTTGGTTCTAATTTGGAGGACCAAATGTCTTAAGTGGGGGAGATTGTAAGACCTGATATTTTCGAATGCATTTAAAAATGCAAAAGGACTGAAATGGTATTCCCAAAAATGTGCAAGGGTAAAACGATCAAAAGACCAAAATTTGGTATTAATCGGGACAAGAAAATTTAAATAAAAATATGGGATTTGAGAATCTTGATCAATAACGAAGAAATAATTAAATTTCGGATTAAATTGATCAAGATATGAATTTATTGGAATAAACTGAAATTTTAGTATTGAAAAATAATCCCGAAAATTATCAAAAAATATACCGGAAAGGCAAAATTAAACTAATAAATTCATTTATGGAATAAATGAATAAAATAATAATTCTTTTAGATATTTTGGAATTTTAATATTATTTTAATGAATAAAATAATATTAAAAAATAAATTATAAATAAATAAATAAAATGTAAAAAAAAAAAGGGAAATCTGAATTTTCGCAAAACAAAAAAGGAAAGAAACAAGCGAACAATGAAGCAGGAAGCCGAGACCAAGGAAGAGGGTCACCGGCGAGCCACCGACAAGGCCCAGGGGCCGACGAGGGCCGGCGAAGATAGCCTGACCTCGGGCGAACCATCAGAAGCGACGACGTGCCGTGGAAACGCCGGAGGACTCCGAAAACGGAGTAGGAAGCCGCGGGAGAGAAAAGTTGATTCACCGGCGATGGCACCGTTTTGACCCCAGCCGAGGCCCGATTTAGGAAGCCCAGGCCGTGGCGCGTCGATTGGTGGTGGAATCACGCAGGGAACCGGCCGGATGGCGTCGGAACGACCAAACGTTGCTTGAACTGGCCGAACCGGACTGAACCAACCCAACCGGACCGAGCTGAACCGACAGTCTGAACCGGGTTGAACCGGATCGGACCGGTTCAGCCAAAAAGAAAAGGAAAAAAAGGAAGAAAAAAGGAAAAAGAAAAAGAGAAAAAATTAGAAAAAATTCCAGTGATGCAATCGAGCTTCGGGTAAGTCGGTAAGCAGTCGAATTGATCGATTTAATTTTTAGAATATTTAATTTGTTAAATAATCGACTGAAAATTTACCCGAAAATATATTTAATTGTGTAGCTCGACGATTGGCATCAACCGAGAGCTCGAGATAGCCTCGATTTGTGTACGATCATGAAATAACTGGTAAGTAACCCTTATTTACGACAATTTTATATCGTTATGCGTGATTGATATTTAATGCATAAATTACGGATTTAATTTCCGCATAAATGAATTAAATTCTGGAAAATTGGATAAATTATCGTAAATACTAAATTGAGATATCTGAGAATTTAGAACGAGGCTAAATAAATTACTGATGGGCCCAATGAGCCCAATAGGCCTCGATAAAGTGTAGTAGACGTGCTTAAGGCCGATTAAGGTCCATTATGGTATAATCGGGCCCAATATGGGTAAACAGGTCCAATGATTTAAATTAAGCCCAGAAAATTATGAACTACATTAAATTGTATTGTATTTAACCTGGTGAATGTGTATCCGCAGTTCCGGAGATGTGATTGGGAGCAAATCGGACTGCGTGACGAGACATCAGTGGAAAAGGTAAGGCTGTACAGAAAATGAGGTAAGGGAATTATGTGAGTAGCTAGAGGTAGCTACGCGTATTTTAATAGCTTTTTTGTACATTGATTATGTATGTATACACGGTTATTGTATAATGATCCTAAAAGTATTTTTAAATGATTTTAAGGATCGAAATAGGTGAAAAGACTATTTTACCCCTATTGAGGGAAGTTCACCTAAGGATGGTGAAAGCATGACATGTATGAAATGCATGATTTAAGGAATTTTTTGAAATTAAGGAATTTTATTTGTTTTAATCAAAGCAAATCGGTAGATTGGCCAGAAATTATATAATTTCACAAGATAACACTACGTAGGTGTTATTCATATTTAAACGGAATTTCTTTGGAAAAATAGGCCAACTATCAAGTTTATATGAAAACAAATAGTGCCGACACGTAGTTCGCACTATATCTGCGTTTGTGATTGTGCATAAATGTGCTTGAGCACTTGCTCGCACCAACTTGTGTGACATCATATGCATGAAATGTGCTAGAGCATGGTGCTCGCACTGATTTTTATTATTGTGAAATGAGAGTTGCTGGAACCTAGCTCGCACTCTGTTTTGACATGTTTGACATGTTTTGACTTGTTTTGACTGAATATGCATAAAGAAGTGCTGGAGCGATTGCTCGCACTAGTTTTTATGATTGACATGCATGAGAGATGCTGGAGCCTAGCTCGCATCCACTTTTGATATGATAATTGCATAAAAGCCGTGCTGGAGTGTAACTCGCATGAGATTTGATTTAATTATGCATAAAGCCGTGCTGGAGTGTTACTCGCTCGAGATTTGATTTACTTGAGCATTCACTTGTGCTGGAGCGTTGCTCGCACAAAGTTTTATATGGTTTTCATAATTCATTTGAATGTCGTGCTGGAGTTTTTCACGTACGAGGTTTTCACTGAGTTTTTATACATATCTGTACTAGAGCATTGCTCGTACGTGGATTTTACTTGAATTTATAATCAGTTTAAGTCCTACTGGAGCGCTGCTCGTACGCAGATTTCATTGATTTTTATGAAACCGTGCTAGAGCTTCGGTCGCACGAGGTTTTCTGATATCATGAATATGCATGGAGCCGTGCTAGAGCTTTGCTCGCACAGGGATTTATATGACATGCATATAGCCGTGTTGGAGCATCCTGTAGACTGTGTGTCACAGTGAGATGATATGCTCACACGTGCATTCTGAGACAGAGATGATTTGGGTGGATAAGACCTATTACAGGCACCCCTGATTGAGCTTGGGTTCACGGAGTACATTGTACCGTGTTTATCACGCGGAGTACGCTGTACCGTGGGGATTGTTGGAGTGGAGTGGCATTAGCCACGAGGCAGCAAGCCTTGCCCTTGCAATCCTGGTGTTATGCTATTCTTGCGGGTAGGACGACCCACCTCCCGTTTCAGGTGTGATACCCCACACACTAGGTACCGTGTTGCCAGGGATCACTAGGATATGGCCATAGTCCTTGATGTTACTGATAATTACCTGATTATCTCACATGATATAACTTGTGGTCTGTTAGACCAAGGTAGACCCGAAGGAGGGGTCAGGCCCCCGATTTGATGATTTTATGATTTCATGATTTTATGATTTGTGACCCTGAAAAAATGGTGGTTTTATAACCGAAGTTTTATAATGAATTTTAAATGAATTGTTTTATGAGATGATTGACCCGGAAGGGTTAGTTTTACTACAGTTTTAATGAATTGATTTAAATGCAGTAGCATGATGATGTTTTCCATGCTTTCATTTGAAATCCATGATTTGTCTTACATGACATGAAAGACTACATGATCTTGATTAAATTCATGCTTATTATGATTTAATGATGTCACATAAAATGTTTTGATGCATAAGTAGTATGATTTATATATGCACGAACAGTTTTATAAACTAAGTCATTGATGTTTGCATGACTTTGTGCTTGATGATTTTAATGAAAATAAATGGATTTAAGGGCATGGTATTATGAGCATGTAGATAGTGGAGCTATCTACTTACTTGCATAATTGCCTTACTGAGCGTGTGGTTTGCTCACCCCCCTTATTTTCCCTTTTCAGAGCACTTGCAATAGTTATTAAGCGGCTGAGGACTTGCATGCTTGGTATCCGTTGCTTTCCATCGAGAGATAGGTATACACATTTGTATGGTTTTGTATCTAAATATGTAATGCACAGTCCTGTAAACGATTATAATGTCGGGGATGTAGAGTTATAAATACCATTGTGTATGTATTCAGTTAAAGTCAAAGAATAGTAAACTCTAATATATGAATGTGTTTATGGAAACAAAATGGTAAATAGGTGAGAGGTTACTAACATCGAATCATAGCCCAACTGTTTGTAGGATGGTCACGATGAGAGAAAGGTAAGAATTAAATAATAAATGAAGAAGCGAAAAATTTACTCTGATTTTTAGGTAATTTGGGCCGTGACATATATATATATATATATGTAAAAGTATAAATGTACATTTATGTATATATGTATATAGCTATATATATATATATATATATATATGTACATGCCTAGGATTGGCTTCTAGAAGCCAATCCAGAATCTCACCATTTGCTGTTGTAAACAATAGTAGTATGTGTGTGAATGATCAAGGGAAATGAAAGGGGACAGTGGGGAAGTCTGAAACTAAATTGAAAAGGAAGAGCTGAAGTGAATGGTATTGCTGCTGAAGAGGATAGCCATTCAGTATGAAAAAAAGAAAAAAAATGGAGAAAGTCAGAGTTTGAATGAAGGAAATGATGTTATTGTACCAATGTCAGTTTAGGATATGGGAAAGCCTGAAAACTGAATGGAATGGGGGACAGTGGTGTTGTAGCTGCAACAGAATGTCGGGCCAAAATTGATTGGAGATGCAGCATTTTGGTGAGTGTTCTGCTGAGTGATGGAGCTGCTGAAGAAAGGATTTGAAATGAGAGAGAGAAGGAAAATAAAAACTTGTAGAATTATGAAATTTCAGCAAAGAAAAGACAAGAAAAGAAAGGATGGTAAGGAGGCTAGAAAATCAAGTAGAATAGACTTGCAGGACATGGTGTAAACAGAAATGGGAGTGGAACGTGTGAAGGCTGGTAGTGAAAGGAAGCAGGGACTACGAGTATCGAAGCCATATGTGTAGGTCTGCTGTAGACACATAACCAATCTCTCATACTCTGCTTTCTGGCTCCATCATTTTTCCCAGTCTAATTCCCTTCTTGCGATTCATTCTTGCTTCACTACACTATCTACTGTTTGCTCACCCTTAAACTCATCCCATATCTCTTGTTGTGTACTATCATTTTTCATCATCTTCACCATTACTATTGTCCATTTCATCATCAAACTACTTCTCGAACAAGCCACTTTTACGCCTTTAAACCACTGCATTTCCTATATCCCAAAGTTGTTGAATCTTGCACCGACCCTTACCCTCATTGCAATCATCATCACCAACACTTGCCATTACTGAAGTGTACTGCCATCACCCTACACCGTTGCTGCCTGCACGAGCCATCTTTGCATTTTCTCTACTCATCGCCGCTGCACAGCGTCATCATCTTCACATCACCCGGGCTCTGGCTCGGCTTAGCTGCCCTGTGGAAAACCCAAAATTTGCTTCCGTCGTTGTACCCTTGCACCAAAGTCACCTACTGCACCACCTTGTTAGGCATTGTTGTCCTGACACCATTGTTGCTACATCCAAGCTTCCACCACTGCCATCATCCTCCTGAGTGCTTGCGTCACCACATCACCGCTGCTGTGTGTCTCTGTACATCCTCGCCATGCCTTTGTCTCACCTCTTGTAGCACCTTGCTGCCCCACCCTGCCTTGCTGCTGCTTCAACCTTGTCCAACTCTTGTTGTTGCTCGCGCCATCCCCCTACTGTGCTGCCGCCTGATTTGGATTTGAAAGAGTGAAGAAAGGCCTTGCGGGTCCACTGTTTAAAGTGGGCACTTGGTTGCTGCCTTAAAATCGGAATGAAGCTGCAAATAGGGGTAGTGTCGAGAGGAAGAACGCAAAAAATGAGTGAACTGTGATATCGAGGAAGAAGGAAAAAAATAAAGAAAAAAAAGGAGAGGAATTTGGTGCGAAACCGACGGAAATTCCAAAAAAAAAAAGAAAAAGGGAGAAGTATATATTTATACATATATATATATATATATATGAGTATGGGATTACATATATATATATATATATACATATAAACAAATAAAAATATTTGGGGATAGAAAAAGAGCTACAGAGGTTTTGAAAATTGGGGGGAAAACTCGAAGGAAAGAGTTTTGGGAAATAAACCGAGCCGATCAGACCTGTTGACTCTAGTCACTAAGGCATCGAGGACTACGAACAGACATCGATGTAAGAAAAATTCTTGTTGCTACTAGAGATAAATATGCGTAATTTTTGTATATTTGTGGATAAAAAATTTTAGGCTAAATTTTGCAGTACTGGAATTTCATAAAAATCTAGGGTGAATTTTATGGCTCTGAAAATTACAAGTTTTAGCCTGGTTGATCATCTTAATTTTGCCGATCAAATTTAAGTTGTTTGCATAGATTCTGGTATGGCATGAATTCTGTGTAAAACTGAAAATCTTGAATTTTTAAATTTTCATAGACTGTTTTAAGGGATTTTCTCTGAAATAGGGCTAGTCAGCCTGTTTTGAATCATTTAGTGGAACATATTGAATTTATATGTGATTTAAGGAAAAATAATATGTTTATAAAGAATTACTGATGTGATGTGCTTGAGCGCGTGCTGACTGTGTGTCGCACGGTCAAATTTAAGTTGTTTGCATAGATTCTGGTATGGCATGAATTCTGTGTAAAACTGAAAATCTTGAATTTTTAAATTTTCATAGACTGTTTTAAGGGATTTTCTCTGAAATAGGGCTAGTCAGCCTGTTTTGAATCATTTAGTGGAACATATTGAATTTATATGTGATTTAAGGAAAAATAATATGTTTATAAAGAATTACTGATGTGATGTGCTTGAGCGCGTGCTGACTGTGTGTCGCACGGTCCGACTCGCGCTGATTTTAAGACAAGGCGATGATTAACACATGTTGCTTCTGTTTGTTCTGTATCTGTTTCTGTGGCCCACAGAGTACGATGTACCGTGCAGCGCACGCAAGTACGATGTACCGTGTTTCTGATTCTGATTCTGGTCTCCAAACATTCTGATCTGTGAACCGTTTGGGTAGCTGGCCACTCCCACGACAGTTGATATCCTGACACACCTAGCCTGTGATTGCCCGGAGTCACCGACATTGGCCAATTGTCACTTTGGATATCTAATATAGCATGTTTGCCTTGTCCATCTATCTAAATTTTTGAATTGACTGTGTGATTGTATTTTCGTATGGAACTGAATATGTTAATGCATAGAAGACTGTGGAGGCCACCTTTTGAATCCTGCGGAACCAGGACCAAAGTGCCACACTGTCATTGCTTTTAAAAGCTGTTTAAAGTTTTAGAAAACGATATTAATTTCAATTCTATTTTCATACTGAAATTGTCATGGATTTTTTTGACTCTGATTTTTTAGAACTGATAGTGCCTCTGTGAATATTTGAAATATTTTATGAACGGCCTGCATGAACTGTGTTATGAAATCCGTTTATTTTGCTACTGGAAGCTCTGAAATTTCTGTATTTACCAAAGTAGCTAATTTTACTACTGATATATGTTTTGGTTTTTGAAATCCGTTTTTGGTATCTGTGAATGTGCCGAACTACTTGTATACTTTGTGAAATGTTTCGGATTTGTCAGATACATATATATATATATATTAGGTAGTATATATATCTACCTGCTATGGAGTTTTTCTTACTGAGCATGTTGAGCTCACCCATTACTTTCCTCTATAGAGCCCATCAGTAACTTGGACCGCTTACGTTAGTAGGGCATTTTACACAACTGTGATTCTGCGAAGTATATTTCTGCGTCGAAGGTATACCTAGTTTTAAGAAATTCTTTTGTATCTAAAATTTTTGTAAGTACAGTAATGTAGATGAGATGTGCTTGGGGGAATGTGAACATGTCTATTTATAGAAGAAATTTAATTGAGACTGTTAGATTTCACTGTTTGATCTAATGTCGACTTGTAATCCAGCCAAATTGTGTGAAAATTTGGGTCGTTATAGAAGTGGTATCAGAGCAAGGTTGGTCTGATACGAGTCGATATTAAAAGTGAGAAAAATTTAAAAGGTTCACATCCTCAGCATTACTGTACATTGTTTAAATACAAAAAGGGTATACCTGACTATATTTATTTAAAACAATTGTGTAATTGAATGATGAAAAATTGATAGATATGGCTGGTCGGTATTATAGCCATACTAGTAGGCGAAAATGAACTGTTTCTCAAGGCTGCAGAGGTAGGCTTGAGAGGTATAGCAAATCCTCATCTGAATGTGCGCCCCACAGTTTAATCAAAAATTTTGGAGTCCGCTTCATAAGATTTGAGCGGGGTATGGAGACAATGATAACATTGTGGTCAAGTGATAGCGGCGCCATAATAGTGATGATGATTAAAAAGTATGACTGTGACTTAAAGAAAGAATGAGACAATTTCGAAAAATAGTACACTGTTATTTATATATATATATATATATATATATACTGGATGCAAGAATCTCATTGTAATGCAAAACTGGAATAAATGAATTGGGAAAAAATTATATGGATTCGTAGGGTATGACGGTGAGCTTAATAGACTGAGGCAAATTTAGAAGTTTAAGCCTCTGTTTTTCAGTGGGGTTAAGATATTCAGTGATTTTGGAAGATCAGATAAATGAGATGGAGAAGTTCCATAGATTATTTGAAAGTAACTTTACCAAGAAAGTTGCTTTCATAATTTTGTGTTAAAGAATTGGAGAAAATTTACGGATTTTATTTAGTGCTACTGTTAGGAAGGTAGCTTTTGCAGCATTGATATTGAAATGAGAAGTCGAACGTTAGGGAAAGTTTCCCCCAATCTAACCTGAGGACCCGACACTATAGAGTCACAGGGGATGTGTTTTTGGAGGCCCTTAGATGACAACACATCCCATATAAGCATATTGGCAATTATTGTAAGACCCGATTTTATTTAAAACATGAAATGAGAAAAGATCAAATGAAGGATTGAAATGGTATTCCCAAAACACGTTGAAGGGTAAAACGGTCAAAGATAAAAATTTGGTATTTATCGTGACAACAAAATTTAATAAAAAATATGGGATTGAGAAATCTTGATCAATAACGAAGAAATAATTAAATTTTGAGTTAAATTGATCAAGATATGAATTTATTAGACTTAATCAAAAATTTCACATCGAAAAATTATCCCGAAAGTATTCGAAAAATTATCCCGAAAGATAAAATAATACCGATAAATTAATTTATAGATTAAATGAATAAAATATAATTTTTTTAGATATTTGTGGATTTTTAATATATTTTAATGAATAAAATAATAATAAAAATAAATTATAAAAAAAAAAGAAACTGAAAATTTTCGCGGAAACAGAAACGAAAATGGCGAAAAGCAAAGATGAGAAACCGAGGAAACAGTTTCCCCTCACCGACGAGACTGAGGGGTCGACGAGGGTCGGCGAAGGTAGCCTAACACCGGGCAACTCAGCAGCGGTCATGACGCGTGCCGACAACGCCGGAGAACGCTAGATCAACGAAGGGAGTGCCGTGGGAGAGAAGACTAGATCAACGTCGATTCGACGCCACCCGAGGCTAGAAGAAGACTCTGCAGGCGCAACTCAGCTGATTGGCGCCGAAATCACGTTGGGAACCGGGCAGACGGCATCAGAACGACAAAATGAGGACTGAACCGGTACGGCCGGTTCAGCCAAAAAGAAAAGGAAAAGAAGAAAAAAAGGGAAAAAGGAAAGAGGAAAAATTAGGGAAAAATCCTAGTGATGCAATCGGGCTACGGGTAAGTCGGTAAGCGGTCGAAATTGACTGATTTAAATTTTAGAATATTTAATTGGATTAATATTCGACTGAAAGTTTACCCGAAAAATATTTAATTCTGTAGCTCGACAATTGGCGTCAAATGAGAGCTTGAGATAGTCTCGATTTACGTACTATCATGGAATCTCAGGTAAATAACTCTTATTTATGATAATTTACATCGTTATGCGTGTTAGAATTTACCGCATAAATTACGGATTTAAATTTCACATTAAATGAATTATATTCTGGAAATTAAGATAAATTTTCGTAAATAATTAAATAAGCTATTTGAGAGTTTAGAACGAGGCTCAATATATATTGATGGGCCCAATAGGCCTTGATAATGTGAATAGTAAGTGAAAAACTGGCTTAAGGCCGATTAAGGCCCATTATGGTACAATCGGGCCCCATATGGATAAACGGGCCCAATGAATTAAATTAAGCCCAAAAAAATGAAATACAATTAATTGTATTGAATTTGACCCGATGTATATTTATCCGTAGTTTCAGAGATTAGATTGGGAGCAAATTAGACTGCGTGAAGAGTCATCAGTGGAAAGGTCAGACTATACAAAAAATTAGGTAAGGGAATTGTGTAAGTAGCTAGAGGTAGCTACGCATATTTTAATAGCTTTTGTATACACTGAATATGTATAAAGATTTTAATGACGTGAAATAGGTAAACGACTACTTTACCCTTATTGAGGGAATTCACCTAAGGATGGTGAAAGCATGACATGCATGAAATTCATGATTTAAGGAATTTTCGTGATTTTTAAGCAAAGCAAATCGATAAATTGGCCAGTAATTGCATAAATTTCACAATATAACACTACGTAAGTGTTATTAAGATTTAAATGAAATTTATTTGGAAAATGGGCCAACTATCAAGTTTATATGAAAACAGATAGTGCTAGCGCATAGCTCGCACTATATCTGAGTTTGTGAGTGTGCATAAAATGTGCTTGAGCGGTTGCTCGCACTGATTTTGCTAATGTGAAATGCATGAGAGGTGCTAGAGTTTAGCTCGCACTCTGTTTTGAATGTTTTGACTTGTTTTGACTTGATATGCATAAAAAGGTCTGGAGTGCTTGCTCGCACTAGTTGTAATGATGTGACATGCATGAGAGGTGCTGGAGCTTCGCTCGCATCCTGTTTTGATATGATAATTGTATAAAAGCCGTGCTGAAGTGTAACTCGCACGAGATTTGATTTATTTATGCATAAAATCGTGCTGGAGTGTAACTCGCACGAGATTTGATTTATTGATGCATAACACTGTGTTGGAGCTTGCTCGCATGAAGTTTTATATGGATTTATAACTCATTTTAACGACGTACTAGAGTACTATTCGTACGCAGATTTTTCTGATTTTTATGAAACCATGCTAGAGTTTCGCTGGCACGAGATTTTTTGATATCATGAATATGGATGGAGCCGTGCTAGAGCTTCACTCGCATAGGGATTTATATGACATGCATATAGCGTGTTGCAGCCTCTTGTAGACTGTGTTTCATAGTGAGATGATATGCCCACATGTGCAAACTGAGACAGAGATGGTATGGATGGATAAGACCTATTACAGGCACCCTTGACTGAGCTTGGGTTCGCGGAGTACGTTGTACCATGTATGTAACGCGGAGTACGCTGTACTGTGGGGATTGTTGGAGTGGAGTGGCATTAGCCATGAGGCAGCAAGCCTTGCCCTCGCAATCTTGATTTTATGCTGTTCTGGCGGGTAAGACCGACCCACCTCCCGTTTCAGGTGTGATACCTCGGACACTAGGTACCGTGTAGCCAAGGATCACTAGGTTATGGCCATTGTCCTCGTTGTTACTGATATAGTCACCTACATGTCTCACATGATATAACTTTGGTCTCGATAGACCAGGGTAGACCCGAGGGAGGGGTCAAGCCCCAGATTTTATGATTTTCTACTATGCTAATATATGTTTTAGAGGATTTTATGATATGTGACCGTGAAAGAAGGGTGGTTTTATAATTGAAGTTTTGTAATAAATTTTAATGAATTGTTTTATGAGATGATTGACCCGAAAGGGTTAGTTTATACTGTAGTTTTAATGAAGTGATTTAAATGCAGTATCATGATGAGTTTTTCATGCGTTAATGATAAATTCATGAAACGAATTGTTTCTCATGATTTGATTTACGTGGCATGAACTAATTTATGATCCTAATTCATGCTAATTATGATTTTATGATGTTACATAAAATGCCTTTGATGCATGAATTACAAGATTTCTATATGCACAAATAGTTTTGATAAACTATGTCATTGATGTATGCATGGTTTTGTGCTTGAGATTTTAATGAAAAGAAATGGATTTTAAGGGTATGGCATTATGGGCATGTAGATAGTGGTGCTATCTACTTACTTGCATAATTTCCTTACTGAGCGTGTGGTTTGCTCATCCCCTTATTTTCTCATCTTTTCAGAGCAGTCGCAGTAGTTAATGAGCGGTTGAGGACTTGTATTCTTAGTATCTGTTGCTTCCCATCGAGAGACAGGTATACACATTTGTATAGTTTCGTATCTAAATATGTAAATGCACAGTACTGTAAATGTATATGATGTCGGGGATGTAAGGTTATGTAAATACCATTGTATATGTATTTAGTTAAAGTCAAAGGATAGTAAATCCTGATATGTGAACATGATTATGGAAATGGAATGGTAAATAGGTGAGAGGTGACTAACACCGAATCATAGCCCAACTGTTTGGTAAGATGGTCACGATGAGAGAAATGTAAGAATTAAATAATAATCGAAAAGTGAAAATTTTATAGTGATTTTAAGTAATTTGGGTCGTGACAGTTTTTGGTATCAAAGCTTAAGTTGGGCTGATATGAGTCGGTGTTAGTGGTTATGGAAGTTTACATCCCCATGTATTGTGCATTGTTTAGATACAATTGTGTATATCGAGTTGGAATTGCAACTAAGAATTTGGTTTCAAATTCAAGAATAGACTCATTAACTAATAGCCGCTATGGTAGAGGGGCGAGTACATGAGCTCGAGGCCGTAAAGGTAGGCCCGAGAGTCGTACTGAGTCGCCACATGAGACTCAAGATGAGAGTGAAGTGGAGGCTGGTGTTAAGCATGCCCCATAGAGAACGACAGAGAAATCGGATAGTATTAAGACACGCTTCGTGAGGTTGGAGCAAAGTGTGGAGAATCTTTTGGGAGCTAATTGCTCATGGTATGCATGGGATTTGAGGGCGAGCCGAAGCATTGGTGGAAGCCCACTCGACCCATCTTAAGAGTTAGACATCCAGAATGGACATGAGAGATAATTCTAGATGTATTTCGGTAACAGAATATACCGGACACTGCTTAAAGGAAATTACAGATAAAATTCTTTACTTTGACCGAGAGGAACTGATTGATTAATGAGTATGATTCTCAATTTATATACCTGCTCAGATATGACCCGACACTATGAACAGTGAGAGTCGAAATATTTAAAGGTTCATGGAATGGCTCAGATTGTCGATTAGAGTTCGATTGGCCCCATTAGATATCACTACCTATGTCGAGGTAGTGCGCAGACTACAGTTGTGTAAATAAGATCATGAGTTGCACGCATCTGAGATTGGAAAAGGTAGTAAGGGCGAAATTGAGACAAAAAGGGAATAGAGAATGATAGAGATGTCAGAACGGGAAAAAGGTAGTTTGGTAAAAGCTTAGAACTGATGAGTCACGGGGTAAGATGATTAGTAAGGCCCCAGTGTATCCAATTACAGTACTTTTGAGGGGTATTATGATTGGAGGACCCCGACCTGCTACGGAACAGTGTAGGATGTGTGGTAGATACCACAGAAATAAGATGTTGGACGATGGCGAGTGTATGCCTTGGACCAGGACACTACTGATGTTTCACCTGATGTGATGGAAGATACCACACTGGTTGTGAATAATGAAGTAATTATTTTAATTGATCATGGTGCCACGCATTTATTCATACCGCCTTCATTTCCTTATAAGCTAGTGAAAGATGTGAAGCCTGTACCCTTAGGCAAGATGATGATAGTTAGCTGATTATCACTAACTGAATATGGGTATAGGGATTGTAAGTTGAAAACGGGGGAAAAAAGGATACGTCAGTCGATTTTATTCAATGGAATATGAATAATTTTGAAGTAATATTTAAGAATAGATTGATTCGGCTGCAAACTATGCTGTTCGGATTTCTAGCCTCAGATAGTGATATGGTTACCCCTGAAAAAAAAGTATTCTGTAAGTTTTAATAAGTAATGAAAGAGTTTGTTATAAGTGATATATGAAAGGACATAAGCTTTGAGATGTGATAGATCCTGAATACGAGATATATTGGAATAAGAGGCGTATGCAAGGTAAGAATATCTTTGATATGTAAAGTAATTTGGATTAAGCGATATGTAGTGAATATGAATTGCGGCCAAGGATAAGAGGAGGATATATCCATAACCAGTCTATGTGGTCAAGTATGAGGGTTAATAAAGGTATTTCAAAATACCTCCCCGCCTGAAGACTCGATAGCGTCTAGAAGCGCACACATAACCTATAAATTGAAATTGACAGTCGTAATATATACATTTAAAATTTGGGTACCTTTACTGGTACGATAAACAAATATAGAATTTGATTAATCATGAAGGTTTAAAAAAATTAAAATTTTATAAAAGCCGTTAATATAAGAAAAACAAAATGACGTGGGTTAATATCTTGAACGGAAGCGATTTCGAAATGACATTATACGTTTATGCGTACATAGGTCAAGGATATGGGTGATTGAAATATTTAGTGGAACTCAACTACGATGAGGTATTTAAACCTTACCTAGACTGATTGGTTGTTATCTTTAACGATGATATTTTGATGTATATGAAGTCCAGGGAAGAGCATGAGTAGCAACAGGAAACTGTCTTATAGACGAGTTGTTGAGAGTTTCTCGAAATGGGTTGCTCAGTTGACACGTCTCGTTTGGAAAAAGATTTCATACGAGTGGGATTATAACTATAAAAGTAGCTTCGGTGAGTTTTGGTATATTGAAGGAAGAAACTGACCACCGTAATTATTCTCACCATAACCAACAGCTCAAGAGGTTTCAGTATGTATGGATACCTCAAAATAAAGATTGGGTTATGTATTGATGTAAAATGGGAAGATAGTCGTTTATGGATCCAGATAGTTCAAGGACCATAAGAAAAACTATCCGACTCATGATTTAGGGTTGGTAGCCGTAGTGTTTGCACTAAAAGTATGGTGCCACCACTTAAATGGTAAGAAATTTCAGATATGCACTAATTATAAAAGCCCCGAGTATCCGTGTTCACAGAAAGAGTAGAATATGAGATAACTAAGAGGGTTAGATCTTCTAAGGATTATGATTGTGAACATTGTACCACCCAGGAAAGATAAATGTAATGGCTAATGCCTTGAGCAGTAAAAGAGCCTCGGGATGGTATTACATATGATGGTCAGGGAGCGTGAGCTGCTAGAGTAGTTATGAGCCTCAGTAGTGATGTGATCCCTTCTGATGATGACTGTGATTGTGTGACAGCTAGCCTGAGGTTAGAACCGGATCTGTTTAACTGGATTTACCAGGTTTAGCGTGATGATCGACATGGTGTTGATAGTGTGGATCAAATTCATATGGGTACAGTGACAGAGGTTAGAGACAGTATAAGTGCTCCTAGGACCACAGTTGATAAGATAGTGTTATTGTCAGAAGTTCACTCTTCGGGATATACAGTGCATCCGAGAAGTAATAAATATATCGAAATCTCTGAAAAGGGTATTGGTGGTCAGATATGAAAAGAGACATTGTAGAGTTGTGGAGAAGTGTCTCGTATGTCAGCAAAGTAAGGTAGAGTACGAGAAGTCTGCAGGATTATTACAGCCTCTACCTATATCGACACGAAAATGAGAGCAAGTTACCATGAATATTGTGATGGATTATAGAGGACCCGAATGAATCACAAGGCTATCTGGGTGATAGTCGATAGATTGATTAAGTCTACCCACCTTCTAGTTATGAAAATCCCCAGATACTCTAAGTGCATAGGCGAAACTATGTGTATGAAAAATTGTGAAACATTCTGTAGCGTTCTAGTGAGCATGGTATCAAATAGGGATTCTTGTTTCACTTCCCGCTTCTGGGAATGTTTTTCAGGAAGCTAGGGAACCCAACTGAATGTTAGCACAGCTTTTCGTCCTCAGACAAATGGTCAGTCAGAGGGGACTGTACATGTTCTGGAGGATATGATGAGAGCGTGTGCCATTGATTTTATAAGCTCTTGGGATGATCAATTGTTACTAATCAAATTCGCCAATAATGACAGTTATCACTTGAGTATCGAGATAACATTTTATGAGACATTGTATGGCCGTAGGGGTTATTCCCCGATTTAGATAAGAAGAAGTGGGTGACAGATAGAGAATTGCTTCCAAATTGATAAGACAAACCTCTGAGGATATTCAGTTAAATTGTGAAAGATTAAGAACATCTCAAAGCAAACAGAAAGACTATGCTGACAAGAGACATAAACCATTGGAATTCACCGAGGGTGAATCAGTATTGTCGGAAGTTATTTGTCCTAAGGGCATAAGGACATAACGAGATTTGGAAAGAATGCAAATAGAGTTTCGTTAGATTGAATCCTTTGAGAGATTGGACAAAGTGGGAGATAAGGCCTATAGGTTGACGTTACCACTTGAATAAGCAGGCATCCACAATGTGTCCTATCTTATGATGCTTCGGAAATACTATCCGGACCCAGCATATGTGATCGGATATGAGCTCCAACAGCTTAGCTCAATGAAAGTATAATATATGTTGAAAAATTGATTCAGGTATTAGATGGAAGGAGAAGGTGTTGAGGTTTAAGATAATTTCCTTAGTCAAGTCTGTTGGTAGTATTACATTCCGAAAAAAGTCACATGAAAATTAAAGAGTATGATGCGATAAAAGTACTCGGAGTAGTTTATGGACCCATTTGACTTGGTTCTAATTTGGAGGACCAAATTTCTTAAGTGGGGAGATTGTAAGACCCGATTTTATTTAAAACACGAAATGAGAAAAGATCAAATGAAGGATTGAAATGGTATTCCCGAACACGTTAAAGGGTAAAACGGTCAAAGATGGAAATTCGGTATTTATCGTGACAAGAAAATTTAACAAAAAATATGGGATTGAGAAATCTTGATCAATAACGAAGAAATAATTAAATTTCGGGTTAAATTGATCAAGATATGAATTTATTGGAATTAATCAAAAATTTCTCATCAAAAAATTATCCAGAAAATATTCGAAAAATTATCCCGAAAGACGAAATGATACCGATAAATTCATTTATAGATTAAATGAATAAAATATAATTTTTTTTAGATATTTGTGGATTTTTAATATATTTTAATGAATAAAATAATAATAAAAATAAATTATAAATAAAATAAAATAAAGAAACTGAAAATTTTGGCGGAAACAGAAACAAAAATGGCGTAAAGCAAAGATGAGAAAACGAGGAAATGGTTTCCCCTAACCGACAAGCCATCGGCTAGACTGAGGGGCCAGCGTGGGCCGACGAAGGCAGCCCAACACCGGGCAACTCACCAGCAGCGGCGACGCGCGCCGACAACGCCGGAGAACGCCAGATCGACGAAGGGAGTGCCGTGGGAGAGAAGATTAGATCAGCGACCATCGGCGTCGATTTGACGCCACCCGAGGCCCGAAGAAGACTCCCGAGGTGTAGCTGAGCCGATTAGCACCAGAATCACATTGAGAGCCGGTCGAACAACGCCGAAACAACAAAATGAGGCCTGAACCGGTACGATCAGTTCAATGCAGTGAGGGTATGCTGAATCGGACCGGACGGTTCAGCTAAAAAGAAAAGGAAAAGAAGAAAAAAAAAGGAAAAAGAAAAGAGGAAAAATTGGGAAAAATCCTAGTGATGCAATCGAGCTACAGGTAAGTCGGTAAGCGGTCGAAATTGACCGATTTAAATTTCATAATATTTAATTGGATTAATATTCGACTGAAAGTTTACCCGAAAAAATATTTAATTGTGTAGCTCGACAATTGACGTCAACCAAGAGCTCGAGATAGTCTCGATTTGCGTACTATCATGGAATCTTAGGTAAGTAACACTTATTTACGATAATTTGCATCGTTATGCATGTTAAAATTTACCGCATAAATTACAGATTTAAATTTCGCATTAAATGTATTATATTCTGGAAATTGAGATAAATTGTTGTAAATAATTAAATAAGCTATTCGAGAATTTAGAACGAGACTCAATATATATTGATGGGCCCAATGAGCCCAATAGGCCTCGATAATGTGAATAGTAAGTCAAAAACGGGCTTAAGGTCGATTAAGGCTCATTATGGTACAATCGAGCCCCATATGGATAAATGGGCCCAATGATTTAAATTAAGCCCAGAAAATATGAAATACAATTAATTGTATTGAATTTGACCTGATGTATGTTTATCCGCAGTTTCAGAGATTGGATTGGGAGCAAATCGGACTGCGTGACGAGTCATCACTGGAAAGGTCAAACTATACAAAAAATTAGGTAAGGGAATTGTGTGAGTAGCTAGAGGTAGCTACGCGTATTTTAATAGCTTTTTTATACACTGAATATGTATAAAGATTTTAATGACGTGAAATAGGTAAACGACTACTTTACCCCTACTGAGGGAATTTACTAAGGATGTTGAAAGCATGACATGCATGAAATGCATGATTTAAGAAATTTTCGTGGTTTTTAAGCAAAGCAAATCGATAGATTGGCCAGTAATTGTATAAATTTCACAATATAACACTACGTAAGTGTTATTAAGATTTAAATGAAATTTCTTTGGAAAATGTGCCAACTATCAAGTTTATATGAAAACAGATAGTGCAGGCACATAGCTCGCACTATATCTGAGTTTGTGAGTGTGCATAAAATGTGCTTGAACGATTGCTCGCACCGACTTGTGTGACATCATATGCATGAAATGTTCTTGAACGGTTGATCTCACTGATTTTACTAATGTGAAATGCATGAGAGGTGCTAGAGTTTAGCTCGCATTCTGTTTTGAATGTTTTGACTTGTTTTGACTTGATATGCATAAAAAGGTGCTGGAGCGCTTGCTCGCACTAGTTTTAATGATTTGACATGCACGAGAGGTGCTGGAGCTTAGCTCGCATCCTGTTTTGATATGATAATTGCATAAAAGCCTTGCTGGAGTGTAACTCACACGAGATTTGATTTATTAATGCATAACACCGTGCTGGAGCTTGTTCGCACGAAGTTTTATATGGATTTATAACTCAGTTTAAAGACGTACTAGAGTACTACTCGTACGTAGATTTTATTGATTTTTATGAAACCATGCTAGAGATTCGCTTGCACGAGATTTTTTGATATCATGAATATGCATGGAGCCGTGCTAGAGTTTCGCTCGCACAGGGATTTATATGACATGCATATAGCCGTGTTGGAGCCTCCTGTAGACTGTGTATCACAGTGAGATGATATGCCCACACGTGCATACTGAGACAGAGATGGTATGAGTGGATAAGACCTATTACAGGTACCCCTGACTGAGCTTGGGTTCACGGAGTACGTTGTACTGTGTATGTCATGCGGAGTACGCTGTACCATGGGGATTATTGGAGTGGAGTGAAATTAGCCACGAGGCAGCAAACCTTGCCCTCACAATCCTGATGTTTTGCTGTTCTGGCCGGTAAGACCGACCCACCTCCAGTTTCAGGTGTGATACCCCGTACACTAGGTACCTTGTAGCCAGGGATCACTAGGTTATGGTCATTGTCCTCGTTGTTACTGATATAGTCACCTACATGTCTCACATGATATAACTTGTGGTCTCGACAGACCAGGGTAGACCCGAAGGAGGGGTCAGGCCCCCGATTTTATGATTTTCTATTATACTAATATATGTTTTAGAGGATTTTATGATATGTGACCCTGAAAGAAGGGTGATTTTATAACTGAAGTTTTATAATGAATTTTAATGAATTGTTTTATGACATGATTGACCCAGAAGGGTTAGTTTATACTGCAGTTTTAATGAAGTGATTTAAATGCAGTAGCATGATGAGTTTTCCATGCGTTAATGATAAATTTATGAAAAGAATTGTTTCTCATGATTTGATTTACATGGCATGAACTAATTTATGATCTTGATTTAATTCATGCTAATTATGATGTTATGATGTTACATAAAATGCCTTTGATGCATGAATTACATGATTTCTATATGCATAAATAGTTTTGATAAACTATGTCATTGATGTATGCATGGTTTTATGCTTGAGATTTTAATGAAAAGAAAAGGATTTTAAGGGCATGGCATTATGGAGCTATCTACTTAGTTGCATAATTGCCTTACTGAGCATGTGGTTTGTGCACCCCCTTATTTTCCCATCTTTTCAGAGAACTCGCAGTAGTTAGTGAGCGGCTGAGGACTTGCATTCTTGGTATCTGCTGCTTCCCATCAAGAGATAGGTATACACATTTGTATAGTTTCGTATCTAAATATGTAAATGCATAGTACTGTAAATGTGTATGATGTCGGGGATGTAAGGTTATGTAAATACCATTGTATATGTATTTAGTTAAAGTCAAAGGATAGTAAATCCTGATATGTGAACGTGATTATGGAAATGGAATGGTAAATAGGTGAGAGATGACTAACACCGAATCGTAGCCCAACTGTTTGGTAAGATGGTCACGATGATTGAAAGGTAAGAATTAAATAATAATCGAAAAGCGAAAAATTTGTAGTGATTTTAGGTAATTTGGGTCGTGACAATTATAAATGACAAGATTGAAATCGGACATAAGGTAACAAGTCCGAGAATGAATATTAAACTAAATTTATGGTTTTGAAGAAGTACAATCCGGATACGTGGAGAGGGGAATAAAGGAAGTCCAGAAACTCATAAGAGATATTGGGATCCTCAATCGAACTTGGTTAGCTCCATTGGATGTTATTTTGAGAGAGCAGTGCGCAAGGCGCAACTATGAGAAAATGAGATATATACTCTCGAGGTTATCAAGAAAGAGAAAAGGTAAAGAGAGTGACAGAAGAGAGGTTTACTAAAGAAAGACTGATAGCGAAATAGCAAAGTCACTGTGTCTGAAAAGATGAATTAAGGAATGAACTGTATAAATGAAACTTAAAGGTCACACTGCTTACATGATTGATAAAGTTAGGGTGTGTTCAGAGTAAAAAGAAACCCTAGTAGACAAAGGGTTTTTCGACACATATTCGGATGATCTATCAGAGTTACACTAAACTGAAAGATGAAGTTTGAAATTGATTTAGTACGTGGTATCAAATTAATTATTCAGACCACTGTACTGAATGGCTTTGATTGAGTTAGAAGTGCTGAAAAAAAAAACAATTACAAGGGCTATATGAAAAGTGGATTAACTGACCGAGTGATCCACTTTGGAGTATACAGGCATTAATTTTTTCGGAGTTCCAAAGTTTTTTATTTAAAGTGGGCACTCGGTTGCTGCCTTAAAATCGAATGGAAGCTATAAATAGGGGCAGTGTCGAGAGGAAGAAGGCAGAAAATGAGTGATAGTGATAGCGAGGAAGAAGAAAAAAAGAAAGAATGAGAGGAATTTGGTGCGAAACCGAAGGAAATTCAAAAAAAAAAAAGAGAAAAATTGATAAGTATATATTTATATATATTATATGTATATGAGTATGGGATTACATATATATATATATATATAAATAAAAATATTTGGGGATAGAAAAAGAGCTACAGAGGTTTTGAAAATTAAGGGAAAACCCGAAGGAAAGTGTTCCGGAGAAATAAACCGAGCCGACCAGACCCACTGACTCCATTCACTAAGGCATCGAGGACTATAGATAGACAACGTGGTAAGGAAAATTCTCGTTGCTGCTAGAGATAAATATGCATAATTTTCGTATATTTGTAGATATAAAATTTTAGACTGAATTTCGCAATACCGAAATTTCATAAAAATCTAGGATGAATTTTATGGCTCTGAAAATTAGAGGTTTTAGCCTGGTTGATCAACCTAATTTTACCGGTCGAATTTGAGTGGTTTGCATGGATTTTGATATGGAATGAATTCTGTTTAAAATAAAAAATCTCGAATTTTTAAATTTTCATAGTCTGTTTTCTAGGATTTTATCCGAAAAAGGGCTAGTCAGCATGTGTTGAACCGTTTCGTGAAACACATTGAATTTATATGTGATTTAAGGATCTGTTTTATAAAGAATTACTGATGTGATGTGCTTGAGCGCGTGCTGACTATGTGTCACACGATCCGACTCGCACTGATTTTGAGATAAGGGCGATGATTAACACATGCTGCACTTCTGTTTGTTTTGTATCTGTTTCTATGGTCCACGGAATACAATATACCATACAGTGCACGCGAGTACAATGTACCGTATTTTTTATTCTGATTCTAGTCTTCGAACATTCTGATCTGTGGATCATTTGGGTAGCTGACCTGTGAGACCTCATATATGTATAACCTTGTATATATGTACATGGAATTATAATATGGATGATTTTGGATCAAGTAAATGTGAATGAAGTTCAAATGAGAATGAATGAGTATCGTGGATGCATGTGAAAGTTAAATAAGGGCTGAAGTAGCCACAAACGAAGTAAATGAAAAACCTTAAGCATCCGGAATGAGTATAAGGACGTGAAATGTATAAATGAGTGTAAAACGAGGAATTATACGAACCTTTTTGATTTCCAAGTGATAAGCACAAGTTTCATAATGTGAAAGTCATAGGAAATGAGCCTTACCAAGATCTAGATGGATATGGATTGCAAAATGACTAGTCAAGAAACAAAAGGCAAATTTACCTTTAAAAATTCTGGAAAAACTGCAATGGAAATGCAGAAAATGAAGGTCAGATCGATCCCATACAAGGAGAGATCAATCTCATGGCCTGGAGAATACAAAATCAAGCATGTTGGAAGAGGCAGATCGATCTCTCACATAATGCAGATCAATCTCCTTAGCTCTCGGGTTGGAGCAGATCAATCTTCTCCCTTAGCCAGATCGATCTCCTTAGCTCTCTGCCTGAAGCAAATTGATCCTGTCTCATTGAGCAGATCGATCTCATTATAAAGAAAAGATTGATCTCATGCATTTGACAGATCAATCTCGTGCCTTCAAAATGTCATGAAAATGAGGAATTTAAGCAAGGCAGATCGATCTCCACTCTATGCAGATGGATCTCATCAAGCAATTCTATAAATATGGAGCAGTTGGATCTGTAATTCATGGTAAACACTCTATCTTTCCATTTTTAACCTAAAACCTAGCTTTCTCACTCCTAACTTCACCCATTTTCATAAAGATTTGAGGGAAAGCTATTAGATACAAAGTTGTTCACATCAAAGAGAAGAACAACATAGCTTGGATTCATTATCTCATTTGTTGGATTGAAGGACCAAAGGTGCATTTCCATTTGGAGCAAGGAAGAAATCAAGCTAGGTGAGTTTCTAATGCAACAACCCAAGTACATTTGCTTAGATATTGATTTTGGAGTAGATTGGTATGTATATTAATGGTAGAAACTACCTAGAATGCAAAGGAACAATTATGACCTAGAATGAGTCTAGTGTGAGAAAGTGAAATGTATTGGAATTAATGATGAATGAGATATCTTAAGGTGATAATGGTGTTGTGAGTATGATTTTAAGATGGTGTTATGGAATGAATTGTGAGACTTACCCAAAAAGGGTAAAATGTGTATTTAAGGTAATGGGTAAAATGCATAAATGAATGAGAGAGTAAGGTTAGAGTATTTCACATCAAGTCCTAAACAAGTAACTAAGTGAGTTACTAGATAAATTGGTTAGAAATGGCTTAATGATGGCCAAATGCAAAAATGGGCCAAACTTAACGAAATAGGCTCAATGAAATATATTGACTAGTTGAAGTCAAAATGTGAGTTAGCAACATTAACTCAAGTGATTGGTGAATGATTTGCAGCTCCTGAGGATACACCAGAGCAAGTTGAGCTAAAGTGCGAGAAGCTAAGAGGAAGAGAGTCGCACCCCGAGTAAATCGAGGTAAGAGAATTGTGTGGACTCTTAGAGATATCTATGTGCATTTTAGGCGTATTATGTTTTCTAGAATGCATGTGGTAATAAGAAATGAAATGGGTGATTGAAGGGCAAAGAGTTAGGTTTTGAGAAATGTGCATGAAAATAGAAGCATGATGCTTTGAAAATCCTGTTTTATTGCTTTTTAGCAAGTGATTGGTAGGCTGGCTAACATTTTGAAATAATTTACATAAGAAATGATTTGATTTGGTTTATAACCATGTTTTGCAAAAAATGGAGCCACCTACATGGATTTCCTGAGAGTGAAAGCGTGCTAGAGTATAACTCGCACGAGATTTGATGTATTTTATACGCATGAGTGCTGGAGCTTGCTCGCACTAGTTTTCACATGGATTTCTATGATGTTGTGATGGAGCTTAGCTCGCACAGACTTTATACTGGTTTTGACATGATGCTGAAGCATAGCTCGCATTAGATGTCCACCATACTTGTTACCGTGCTTGAGATTACTCGTACGTGGTTTTATGACATGTTGATAGTCGTGCTAGGAGCTTCGGGTAGACTGGGTGCCGCATCGATTAAATAGGCTCACACGTGCATTTTGAGATGTGACGTGATATGATGTGATGATATGGGTCCACGAAGTAAGTTGTACCGTACATGTAACATGGAGTACGTTGTATCGTGTTGAGATTGTGATATGCCATCTTCGGACGATATTTATATCTGCTATGGACCGACGGGTTGGATGTGACCCAGCTCCCGTGCGAAAGTGAATAGAGGTGATACCTCGCACACCTAATCAGTGTTGCCTGGGATCACAGAGGATATTGCCATAGTCCTAGAGGAGATTTCTCTTATTATATTGCCTATCTCACATGTCTCTTATTTATGAATGAATCCATGTTTTGAAATGTATTGTGAGTCAGGACAGTCCGAGGGAGGGGTTGAGTCTTGACAAGTGTTGATTTTATTGAGATGAGAAAGCATGATAATAGTTTTAAAGTGCATTGATGCATGATGATGTTCCATGCTTTACTGGTGAAACATGCATGATGGTTTTCTATGCTTTGAACTTGATTTGTGCACTGAACTAAATAGCATGATTTGCTTGAGAAAGTATGATAATGGCTTTAAAGTGTATTTACGCATGATGGTTTTTCATGCCTTATTTATGAAATATGCATGATGGTTATTCCATGCTTTGAATTTGATTTATGCAATGAATTAAATAGCATGATTTGCTTTACATGCCATTAACACAAGCATGAACTAATGCTTTTGAGGTGTGAATGAGAAATTGTATGGTTTTGAGCATGGCATCACGATCACGTAGATAGTGCAGTATCTACCTGTTCGCATGATTGCCTTACTGAGTGTGTTGTTTGCTCACCCCCCTTATTTTCCCCTATCTACAGAGCATTGAGTATAGACTGAGGGCGACTGGAGGTTTCCTTTTTGGTACCCGCTGCATCCCATCACGTAAGGTATACACACTTGGGTAATTTTGTATCTAAACTTTTCATAGCACAGTAGCATTTTGAATGTAATCATTGGGGATGTAAAGTAATGTAAACACATGTAAATAGCAACTCTGATTTATTTATACAAGTTTACTTCTAATTATAATACAAAACAAATTGTTATGGTTGGATGAGGTAAACATCGACACACAGCCCAACTGTTGAGAGTGTAGCTGATCACGATTGAGGTAAGGTAAGAACGAATAATAAATAAGGTATAAAAAGCGAAAAAGTTTTGACGATTTTTGGTAAGTTGAGGGTCGTGACAGATATTAGAGCTGAGTTGGTCTGATGTGTGTCGGTGTCTAAAATACTTAATAAGTTGTAAAATTACATCCTCATGTTACTGTGCTTATTTAGATACAATTGTGTGTGTGTTGATAGGTTGATTAAGAAATTAATGTAAATGTAGGAATCTTGGCATAATGCCTAACACCAATCGCGATAGAGGGGCGAGAGCGCAAGTTAGAGGCCGTAGATGTAGGCTTGAGTGTCAAGACCCTTCCTGACTTAACCAAAACCACTACAAATTTTTCGCATTTTAACTTACCTTTCCTTTCATCAATGGTTAGGTTGTGATTCGATGTTAGCTTCCTCGCGTACCATATCATTCATTACCATACATACATGTCAATATATTATTTCTGATTGTAAGCTTCTTTATAATACATGTAAGATCATATAAAATCTGATACAAATACATTCCCCATAATATATATCGTATACATCACTGTACTGTTTATATGTTTAGATACAGAACCGTACAAAATATGTATACCTGTCGATCGATAGGAAATAGCAGCGGACAATAGGAATACTATCCCTCAAATGATACCTGTCGATCGATAGGAAATAGCAGCGGACAACAGGAATACTATCCCTCAAACGCTCTCACTCTACTGCTGATGCTCTGTAGAGAGATGTAAAGAAATAGGGTGAGCAAACAACGCACTCAGTAAGGAAATCAGGCGAGCAAGTAGATATCTACACTATTTACTCAAAATAATGCTGCGCCTTGAAAATATCATTTCCTTAATTCACTTTAAAAGCATGTCTTTAAAATATATATATATATATATATATATATACTTATACATATTAAATCTCATGTAGAGAAATCATGCTTTCTTTCTCAAATATAGGCATGTAGTGCAAACTAATGCATCTTTATAATATCACAATGCCTTTCGATAAATTATGCCATGTATATTTAAATCACAGTAAATATGACATTTAAATCATTCACAACACAAAATCGAATTCCGACCCATCCCTCAGGTCTATCCGTATCATAAATAATTCAATCAGTCAGGTGATATATCATGTGAGACTCTGTGGTGAAATGTAATAATATCCTGGACTATGGCCATATCCTATAATGGTGATCACAGGCTACACGGAATCCTAGTGTGCGGGGCATCATTGCTGCAATGGGAGGGAGGTCAGTCCATCACAACTGCCAGCTATCAACTCCTCAACTCCACAACATCATACGGTACAGTGTACTCCATGCCACTCACATGGTACAACGTACTCTGTGGACCCTACAACACAGTCGGGGTGCCTACCATAGGTCTTAGCCCTCAAACCATGGAAAATACATACCACGTCTCTAAATCCACATGTGAACATCTCATAGGGTGACACTCAGTCTACACGAGGAAATCAAGCACGATTTTTCAACATGTCTTATATATCACATAAAATACAGTGCGCGCCTTTGAGTGCGACTCACAGTTGACACTCCGCTCAAACACTGTTTCACATCACAAACTCAAACTCTAGTGAGAGTAAACCTCCAGCAACTAGGTCAATGCATAGTTCACTCATCAAATCAAGTACGAGCAATCGCTCAAGTACTATGTCATGTATAAATCATGAAGAATCGAGTACGAGCAACGCTTTAGCACTCTGTCATGCATCTCATGAAAAATTCGAGTACGAGATAATTGCTCCAGCACTGTCTCATGCATAAATCATATAAAATCGAGTACGAGTAATAACTCCAGCACTCTATCATGCATGTCATGGAAATCCAGTGCGAATCATACATCAGCACTAATATATGTGGAAAATATATGAAATCAAGTGCGAGCTATGCTCTAGCACGATTTATTCTCACATAATTCGATAGATGGCTCTTTAAAAGGGATGATTTTCAAAACATCAAAATTAGCACTATAAAGTGTGCGTAATTCACATCAACCTTAAAAACATTAGCCCATCTATTTACTCTTCTGCTAAACAGTAGTAAAACACTCAAAATGGTGGTTTCCATACTTTTTACAACTTTTCACAAAAGTTGACTTTTTTCCTAACTAAGGGCAAAATCGTAATTTACCACTATCGGGTCACAATAATTATTATTCACTTTCTCTAACCCTAAGAGTTTTTAAGTGAATGTAAACGCAGACGCTCACAAAAGTCCCTTACCTACAATCACTCGAGAAATTTTACTTTCTCAACACTGCTCGATCCAGCAGTCCGATTCGTTCATCCAATAATCTCTGGAGATGCATATAACCATTTATTAGGTTAATTATATTTTTCCTATTGTATTTCACATTAAATACAGTCTATTTCCCTTAATCGGCTTTAATAAACCTTAATGGGCTTAACTATGCCTTAAGCCTATTTTCAATTTACTATTCATTTTCGTTAGGCCTATTGGGCTTGTGGGGCCCACCAACTCTTATTGGGTTTATCCGAGACCCATTACATCACATTGGCCTAAAATAATTGAGCTTGGCCCATTGGACATCTCGGCCACATGCCATGGCTGAGAGCATCCCATGCCATCAGTCACACCATGGCATGTCGTCCATGTCTATTTGTTTAGCCAATTTCACTTAGGCATTTTCACAAACACTTGGTTGACAATATTCTTAAGCTTCACTTAGTTCATTTAGACATTTTATCAAACACCTTGATTGACAACTAAATACATGTATCAATTAATCAAATTGATTAATTCTAACTATACCATAATCATTAACACATGTATATCATAAACCATCACATCAATATTCAACATAAACAATTAGATTCATCGCTCAATAAATTTAATAAGATCATACTCTTTTCATTTATCATAATTATATTCTTTCAATTCATTTCACAAATCTTACAACATGATTTTCTATCTCTGAAAACATCAAAGTTTTAGCATGACAATCCATAACAATATGATTGGCAGCCAACCAATCCATTCCCAATATTACATCGAAATCATTCATATTCAATAAAATTAAATTGGCTGTCATTTCCTTTCCCTCTATTTTCAATTTACAATCTTTACATACATACTCAGTCAATTGACTATCATTCATGGGTGTAGAAATCATTAACATTTTATCCAATAATGTAGGTTCCACATGCTTCAACAGTTTATGTGCAAAGGAAGGTGATATGAAGGAATGTGTGGCACCAGGATCAAATAATACCAACGCTTCTAAATTAAAGATTCAGATGGTACCTTTAATCACACCCGTCGAAGCATCTGCGGTGTCCTGATCCAGTGCATGCACTCTTCCTCTGCTAACACCCACTGCCTGTTTCCTTTTTCTACAGTCGTGGCCCTCCTCCTCGGGGCAGCTGACTCAACTGGAGCTCTCTCTGGCTCATTGCCCTTTTGTGGGGCAGTTTCAACCATCTCAGTACAATATCTCGAGATATGTCTGGGCTTCCCACACCTATAGCATGAAACATGGGGCATCTGACATGGTCTAGTCCCATAGTATCTACCACATCTCCTACATTGATCAGTAGTAGGTCCTGGTCCTCCAATAACCATACCCCTCGGTGCAGTCAAGGCTGGGTACACGGGAGGTCTAGCAGCTCTTTCCTGCACCTCATCGATCTTAGGTCTCTTGTCAAAAAATCTCTAGCCTCCCCTCTTGGCCACTCTATCCATCTCGGATCTCTTTCGGTCTCTGTCTCTTCTGACATTAATCTTCCCAAGCTCGAAGGCATTTCGCTCAAAGTCTTGCTCGCATAACTGAGCCTTGTGTATCGCCTCCTCATATGTCTGAACGTCAAATGGAGTTAACTTAGTTCGGATGGCCTATCTCAATCCATCAACGAACTTTTGAATCTTCTGGGTCTCACTACCTATGGTATCCGGGCCATATATACCCAAGGACATGAACCTCAACTCATATTCATCCACAGTACAGTTCCCCTGAACCAGATTCATAAATTCCATCTGTAATTTCCTTTGTGCAGTGGCTGGGATGTACTGCCTCCTAAAGGCCTCCAAAAATATCTCCTAAGTGATCTCGGAGTGTCTGGCCCTCAAAATAACTTCGATGGATCTCCACCAGTGCTCTACCTCGCCTTCCAGCATAAACACTTCAAAGGTTACCTTCTCAACTGATGTACATCTGAAAAATCTGTATAACTGCTCCATCTCATACACCCAATCCTCCGTGATGACCGGGTCCTTCACCCCTCTGAACATTGGGGGTTGCAACCCTTGGAACTCTCACAATCTGCTCAACTCGCAGTCATATCCCAAATCACTACCGCTCTGTTGTGGAGCGATAGGAGAGGCTGTATCTTGGACTAGAGGTGGTGTAACAGTAGCAATCTCTGCAGTTTGAGGTCTCTCCGCCTCTACAAATGCCTATCCAATAGTGTTAGGCTGCGCTGCGGGCCTCATCTATCACCGGCACCCAAAGCCTGCGTGACTATTTCAACTAGGCTCTATATACTCCGCTCTATCCTAGCGAAGCGAGCCTCTGTATCCCCTGATCTCTCAACAGGGTTCTGTGGAGCCTGATCAGTTTATGGCTCTGCACGGCTCTCAGGCCTACCTCTACGCCTCTAGCACGTACTCCCGCCCCTCTACCTTGGCGCGTAACTGGCATAATACCTAACTTCCTGTATTTAAAATCATTATTAAACTCAATCCATCATGGTATACACAGTTATATCTAAATAATAGCACAGTAATATGGGGATGTACTGTTCTTACGTTTTATTACTGACTCACATCAGGCCAACACGGCTCTGATACCAATCTCTGTCACGACATTATTTATCTAATTCGTCTAAAAATCACTGCCAATTTTTTTTTACGTTCTCCTTTTTCCTTACCCGGTCGTGAACATCCTCACCAATACACAATTGGGTTGTGAGGCAGTAATAATCATTCTTAACCATCCATTTTCCCCAAATAATCAAAAGGAATGTCATACATTTAAGAGTCAAGACACATGTTCAAACACGACACACTTTCTAACATTTACATCCCCCATATTATAATTTCAATGATCACTATGCTTTTACATTGTTTAGATATAAAAAGAATCGTTGTGTATATACTTCTGGGAGATGGGCATGCAGCAGATGACTCAACAAAACGCCTCAGTCCTCATTGGACCACTATGCACGCTCTGTAGAGGGGAAAGTAGAGAGGGATGAGCAACCACACGCTCAGTAAGGCAATAATACAAGCATAGTAGATAACTACTCTATCTACATGCTGATAGTGTTATGCATAAATCGTTTATAATTGGAGCATGAGGAAATAAAACTATGCCACATGTATATACATATATCATGTATCGAAAATCATGTAAATAGGCATAAAACATGGAAACATCAACATATAAAATCATCTCATGCTCAATCTCAATAAAACTTGTCACAAAAGGGCAATTCATTTAAGAAACATCATTTTTAAATCACATCACATCTCGTCATAAATCAAATCCTCATTTCTTGAAAGCACAACTTCCACAGGGCTTGACCCCTCCCTCGGGTCTACCCTGGACAAATCACAATCACACCTAAGTGTAAAATCATGTGGTATTAGGTAATATCAATGATACAAGTCAGTATATCTTAAGGACTATGTTGGCCAACTATGTCATAAATCATCCCAGACCACACGCATCCAGGTGTGCGGGGTATCATGCTGGAACTAATGAGGGTTAGTTCTCCGCCAGACTTTCTCATCAGTAACTCAACCACGCAGTATAACATACTCCATGTTATATACACGGTACAACATACTCCGCGGACCCATAATATGGTTGGGGGTGCCAGTCGTAGGTCTTATCTACCCCAATGCCATGTGTAACCGATATAGTCTCAAGTACACGTGGGAGTATTTTCTCTGGTGTCAGGTACTAGCCCATCATGGCCTTGCTTGCCTCTTTTGGGTTCCCTGAACACCGTATCAGGTCCTAGCCCCTCATGGCCTTGCTCGCCCCTTTTGGGTTCCCTTAAATGGATTAATGTCAGGTCCTAGTTCCTCACCTTCACCCCACTCAAGAGGTCTATTAGGCCTGTTGGGATCCCTGGACACTAATCTGTATTACCCTCACCACGATGTCATATATACCACAGTGTGAAAACCAGTGTAAGCTAAGCTCCAGCACATTTCATACAAGGAAAGTATCAAAATCTAGCGCGAGCGAGGCTCCAGTGCGATTTATATTACACAACTACGATAGGCGACTCATACACAATCAAAACAATCTCAAAATCGGCTTTAGCACCTCACAAGTGCTATTTCATGAAATCATTCAAACACTAGCCAGTCTGTCCATTAATTCGTTCAAAACCAAGCATTGTGTTATGTGAAAACATTTCAAACACATGATTTATGCTTTTATTAGCCTTACTATCCTTTTTATAATAATCGTTTCAAACCCAAATCTCATACATACTCGTAGCTATTCGCATATATCGTCAATCATTTTCTCAAACAGTCATGCATTTCATAAACGCCCTGTATCCACCCACAAAATATGAGCAGCTACCTCTATATACTTACAGAATTCCTTTACCTGAAATCGTGTCGCGTGATTCCACCTCCTTAGAGCTGCTTACTCATGCGGTCTGCTTTGGCTCCCTCGAACTCTCCGAAACTGCACAAGGTCGTATATCGCATTAATTTAATTCACATAATAGTACTCTTGCGTTTACTATAGTTGATTCGACCTATAGTCTCCATTAATGCCCATAAGGCCTCGGTTTATTGTTCTATTCATATCTCGAGTCCAATGACTCTTTTAAGCCTATTGATTCATACTCAATCGGTATCAAATCAATATTAAGCTCATAGTGTTCCTATTTCATCAATTTCTTCACTATAGCCTCTTATCAAACATCTTACATACCCATTTTCATAATTTCTCTAAACTTACAATGTGGCTTCATTTAATCATCTTAAATCATTCACATTACTTCAATAAAAACTTAGTATAACTCATAATTCATCAACTCCTCCAAACCACATTTTCTCACACTAGACATAATCTAGGTTATAAGTGTTCCATTATTTTTTAGATTGTTTCTATCCTAAATATTCACACCAATCTACTCCAAAATCAATAAATAGACAATGTACTTGGGCTGACGTGTTAGAAACTTACCAAATCTAGTTTCTCCTCTTGCTCCAATGAAAATACCCCTTGCTCCTTTAACCCAACAAATGAGGTTTTGATATTAAATTATGTTGTTCTCCTCTTGGATTTGAATAACTTAATATCTAATAGCTTCCCTTCAATTCTTACTGGAAATTGGCTAATTTTAGAGAGATAAATCTAGGTTTTGGGTTGAAATGGGAGAAATGGGGATTTGTTTCCGTGATTTGCAGATTTCACTGCTCCTATTTATAGAAATTACTCAATGAGATCGATCTGTCGAAGCATGAGATCGATATGGTCCCCTTAAATCCCTTATTTTCACGGTAATTTGAATGCATGAGATCGATCTGTCTAAGGCTTCAGATCGATCTGTCCTAGGCAGTAGCTTAAGGAGATCGATCTACTTCCAAGAGAGATCAATCTGCTCCAACTCGAGAGCTAAGGAAATCGATCTGTTTGCATCAAAATCGATCTTCTCATTACAGAATGTTTAGAAGATCGATCTAGCTCCATTGGAGATCGATCTGACTTGTTTCATTGCTCAAATAAGAGCATTTTTTACCCTTTCAGATCGATCTCTCATCCTATGAGATCGATCTGGCCTTCATATTTCTAGATTTCTACTGCAGTTTTCTACAGTAACTCATACCAATTATTCTTGATTTGCTGCCATGATCATTTTCTCATCCAACCACCTTTAAGACTTGAAAGTGGCATCCATCCATACCTTATACACATTAAAACTTGCGTGCATTCCTTGTATAGCTAAATGCATCCCATACTAAACTCAATGGAAGTATAACTTCATTCTATTTTACCACACTACTCATTTTGAGTTTCAATCACATTCATCACTTATAAAAGCTCATTTTTTCATATTCATACACAATGAAACTTGTATGTACATCATAAACTCTTACTACAAGTGTGTACATTGAATTTATGGGCTTTACATCAATTATACTTTACATTACAAGTACATTACCATACTTATGAATCCATAAATTTACACATGAAATACGGGTCTTACATCTCATCCATTCCAAACCTATTGAGTAAGTCCTTCGTGTACTTTGCCTAATTGATGAAGATGTCATCATTGGTTTGCTTTACTTGGAGCCCCAAAAAATAGGTGAGCTCCCACATCATACTTATCTCAAATTCACCTTGCATGATCATAGAAAATTCCTTACACAAGGACTTATTAGTAGAACCAAAAATAATATAATCTACATGTACTAATAAGTCACTACCTTTGATTTTAATGAACAAGGTTGTATCTACTTTTCCTCTTGAAAAACCTTTCTCAATCAAAAATTTTAAAGCCTTTCATACCAAGCTCTATGAGCTTGTTTCAAACCATATAAAGCATTTGAATATTTGAAAAACGTGATTTGGGAATTTACGAAATAGGGAGGTTGTTCTACATATACCTCCTCATTAATAAAACCATTTAGGAAACCATTTTTTACATCCATTTGGTAAAGCTTGAAATTCTTAAAATAAGCAAGGGCAAGCAACATTTTAATAGCTTCTAATCAAGCTACAGGAGCATAAGTTTCATCATAGCCTATTGTTTCTTCTTGCTTATAGCCTTAAGCTACTAACCTCGCCTTATTACTCACAATGATACTATTTTTATCCATTTTATTTTTAAATATCTATTTAGTGCCAATATAGGATGATCACTTTGTCTAGGAATAAAATCCCAAACTTTACTACTTTTAAGTTGATTTAATTCCTTTTGCATGGCCATAATCCAATTTGCATCTTTTAAGGCTTCTTTGACATTTTTAGGTTCAAGTTGAGATACAAAAACCACATATTGACATGCATTTCTCAAGGATGACCTAGTTCTTACTCCAAGATATGGATCTCTAACAATTTCACCATCTTTAGCATAATTATATTTTCTTGGATATCTAGGTTCTCTCTATATTTTATTAATCTATAGATTCCTCTTTTTCATTCAAATCAAGATCTCCTAACTTTTCACTTACTTCATTTTCATGTGATGGTTCAACTACAACCTCATCGAATATTTCTATATCATCATCAATGCTATTTTTCTTATAATGGGAGTTAGATTTATCAAAGATCACTTGGATAGACTTTTCAACAATAAGAACTATTAAAGACTTTATATGCTTTAAAGGTTAAGGAGTAACCCAAGAAAATACATTCATCACTTTTGCATTAAACTTTTCCAAATTATCTTTTTCATTGTTTAAAACAAAACATATACAACCAAAAGGATAAAAGTAAATAATGTTTGGTTTCTTTCCTTTATAAAGATCATATGAGGTTTTTTTTACAAAAAAAATTGGCCTAACCATTGCTCTATTTATAACATAAGATGAAGTATTAGTGGCCTCGGCCCAAAAATATTTTGAAAATTATTTTCACAAAGCATAGTTTTCACCATTTCCTTTAAAGTTTTATTTTTTCTTCAACTACCTCATTTTGTTGAGGTGTTCTAAGAGTGAAAAAATTATGGTTAATGCTTTGATCATTGCAATACTCATAAAAACTAGCATTTTCAAATTTTTTTTCCATGATCAATTCTAGTACTAGTAATAATATACCCCTTTTCATTCTGAACAATTTTGGAAAATGTGATGAATTTTTCTAAAACTTCATTTTTAACACTTAAAAACAAAACCTATGTGAATCTTGATCTACAATTACAAATCCATAATATTTTCCTCTTAGACTTGTGGTTCTAGTTTAATCAAAAATATGTAAGTGAAGTAGTGGTAGAGGCCTAAAAGTTGACAGAGACTTTTTAGATTTAAAATATACTCTCTTATGTTTTCCTCTTACACATGCTTCACATACTTAATCATTTTCATATTACAATTTATGTAGTCCTACCACAAGTTCTCTTTTAGCTAATTTAGATGAAACATGTATGCTAGCATGGCCTAGTCTTCTATGTCATAACTATGGTTCATTTGCTTTTGTGGTCATAAAACATACGTTTTGACTATTGAATTCATCTAAATGCACAATGTATATATTTCCTTGTCTGTGCCCTATGAACAATATTCTATTTTTCATAGCATCAACAACATGACTGTGAGACCCCGTATATGTATAATTGTAATATGTACATAGAAATGTAAATGGAGTTATACTATGAATTTATAAGTGAAGTATATGTAATGTAAGTCCATAAGTTTAAGGTACACACATGTAATAAGAGTTGTGATTGTACATACAAGTTACATTATGTATGAATGTGAAGAAATGGACTTAAACATGTGGAGAATGTGAGTAGAATGGATTATGAGTAGTATGGTAAATGGAATGAAGGTTTGCATGAGTATGCACTTCCATTTAGTTTATATTATGTACTATTGGTTAAACAAAGATTCTATACAAGTTTTAAAGTGTATGAAGTATGAATGGATGTCATTTTCAAGTCTCAAAGATGAGTGGATGAGAAAATGATCATGACAACAAAATGTATGAAGTTTGGTTGAGTTGTTGCAGAAAAAACTGCAGAAAATCTAAAAATATGAAGGCCAGAACGATCTCATAGGATGAGAGATCGATCTAGAAGAGCCAGAAAGCTCTTATTTGAGCAATGGAATAGAGCATATCGATCCTTAATGGAACAGATTGATCTCCTTAGCTCTCGGGTTGGAAGCAGATCGATCTCCCCGAAGACCAGATCGATCTCCCCTACTCGACAGATCGATCTCTTGCCTTCAAAAATGTCTTCGAAAAGAGGGATTTTAAGAGGACCAGATCGATCTCCACCCAAGGCAGATCGATCTCATCAAGTTGAATCTATAAATATGGAGCAATTGGATCTGCATTTTCGAGACAAAAACTAATCTTTCCTATTTCTAACCTAAAACCTAGCTTTCTCACTCCTAAATCCACACATTTTCAGTAAGATTTGAGGGAAAGCTATTAAAGACAAAGTTGTTCACACCAAATAGAAGAACAACATAGTTTGGAGGCATTTCCCCACTTGTTGGATTGAAGGATCAAAGGTGCATTTCCATTGGAGCAAAGAGGAAATCAAACTAAGTGAGTTTCTAAATGAAATAACTCAAGTACATTGTGTAGATATTGATTTTTGGAGTTGTTTGGTATGCATGGAAAGGGTAGAAACTACCTAGGAAGTAATGAATCCACCATGACCTAGAAATGGTCTAGTGTGAGAAAGTGAAATGTGTTGAGATTAATGATAAATGAGATATATTGAAGTTAATAATAGTGTTGTGGTATGATTTTTAAGGTGTTTTTAGTGAATAAATTGTGAGATTTACCAAAAAGGGGTAAAATGTGGATTAAGGCATTGGTAAATGCAAAGATGGGTTATATTGACTAATGAGGTCAAATGTGAGTTAACAATTTTAACTCAAGTGGTTTGGATGATTGAATCGTAACTTCCGAGGGTACACCGGAACAAGGCGAGCTAAGAGCGCAAGAGGCTAAGAGGAAAAGAGTCACACTCAAGTAAATCGAGGTAAGGGAATTGTGTTGACTCTTAGAGATATCTGTGCGCAATTTAGGCGCATTAAATGCTTTGCCAGAATGCATGAGATATTAAGAAATGATGTTGGGTAATTGAAGGGTAAAAGTTGGGTGTTTGAGAAATGTACATGGAAATAAAAGCATAATGCTTTGGAAAATCATGTTTTATGGCTTTTTAGCAAGTGAATGGTAGGTTGGCTAGCATTTGAAATGAATTGTAAAAGAAATGAGTTGTTTTGGTTTGTTAACCACACTTTGCAAAGAAATGAGCCACCTACATTGTTTTCGTGAGAATGAAAGCATGCTAGAGTATGACTCGCACGAGATTTGACGTGTTTTATACACATGAGTGCTAGAGCTTAGCTTGCACTAGTTTTCACATGGATTTCATACTGATTTTAGCATAGTGCTTGGAGCTTAGCTCGCACTAGATGCCCACCTTATTTGTTGTTGTGCTTGGAGCTTCGGGCAGACTGGGTGTCGCACTGATTAAATAGGCTCGCATGTGTATTTATAATATTTTGACATGTTGTTAGCCGTGTTAGGAGCTTCGGGTAGACAAGAGGTCAAACCGATTAAATAGGCTCACACGTGCGTTTAAGATGTGGCATGATATGATATGTTGATGTGGGTCCACGAAGTACGTTGTACCGTGCAGGTAGCATGGAGTACATTGTACCATGTTGAGATGTGATATACCGTCTTCGAACGAGATCTGCTATGGATCGACGGGCAAGATTTGACCCACCTCCCGTGTGGAAGCAGATAGCGGTGATATCCCACACACCTGATCCGTGTAGCTGGTATCTCAGGTTATAGCCATAGACCTAGAGGTTATTACCCTTATTGAATTGCTTATCTCACATGTCTATTGCTTTGAGAATAAATCTATGTTTGAAATGATTTGTGGGTCAAGACAGTCCGAGGGAGGGGCTGAGACCTAACAAGTGTGAATTGTTTTGAGATATCGATTGTTAATGGTTTAAAGTGCACTGAAGCATGATGATTAATGCCATGCTTTATCGTGAAAAATGCATGACGGTTAATGCCATGCTTATTTGAGAAAAATGCATGATGATTAATGCCATGCTTTATTATGAAAAATGCATGATGGTTAATACCATGCTTTATTGTGAATTATGCATGATGATTTATACCATGCTTTGAATTGAATTGTGTACTGGATTTTAATAGCATGAATGCTTTACATACCATTAACACAATCATACACTCATGTTTTGAGATAAAATGATGAGCTAAATGCTTTTGAGCATGGCATCACGATCACATAGATAGTGTAGTATCTACATATTCGCATGATTGCCTTACTGAGCGTATGGTTTGCTCACCCCCTTATTTTCCCCCTCTCTACAGAGATTTGAGTATAGAGTGAGCGTGACTGGAGGCTTTCCCTTTTTGGTATCCGCTGCATCCCATCGCTAAAGGTATACACACTTGAATTATTTTGTATCTAAACTAGACATAGCACAGTAGCATTTTGTATGTAAACATTGGAGATGTAAAGTAATGTAAACACTTGTAAACAGTAACTCTGATGTATTCATGAAAGTGTTTACTTTTGAAATTAAATTATTATGGATTGATGAGGTAGACATTGACACACAACCCAACTGTTGAGAGTGTGGTTGTTCACGATCGAGGAAGGATGATTAATAAATGACGCATGAAAATGCGAAAAATTTGTACGTATTTTGGTAAGTTAAAAGTCGTGATAATGACAACTCATACAATCAAAAACAACTTTAAAACCTTTGCCACACAATTGACTAATGCTAAGTAAATTATGCTTTAAACTTCTAACTAACAAAATGTCATTAATATTAGAGGGGAAGTTACTAATGGAGCCAATCCCTTCAATTTAACTTTTGGAGTTATCCTCAAATGTGACTTCTTCACAACTTTTAGGCTTCAAGGTATTGAATTGGCTATTGTCACCGATCATGTGCATTAAGCATCCACTATCAAGGTGTTAAGGCTCTTTTGACTTTGCCTTGTAGCATGTTCATCATCCTACAACCAAACACACCAAGTTATTGTTTTAGGTACCTAAACTTTCTTGGGTCCTTTGAAATTAGTATGGACAATCTTTTATCCCTTAAGGATCTATTTCAATTTCAAGTCACTATCATTTGAATTTACAGCATGCTGTGGAACCCATACTTTTCTTACTATTTCTCCCCCCAAAATTTTTTTTCCTAGAGGTGCATGCTTATGAAGTGTAACCTATCCTACTGTATAGAGCAAGTCAATGATATATCATGCATATTCATTTTACTAACGAGGAAATTCTTAAGACAAGACTTTTTATTATTTGTATCATATCCTAACCCATCTTTATCAAAGAATGTTATTTGGGCCTCTAATATATGATATAGCTTTCGTTAACCCATATAGAATCTAGAATATGAATTATGCAAATCTGTATTCTTTTTATTTAACTCACTACTTTCTAAATTTGCATCATCCAATTTCTTTTGACTTTCAAGTTTAAAATTCATAAGCATTTCATTTTCCTTTTTCAAATTGGATATTGTTTTCTTGTATTCTATGTTCATACCTTCAAATTCCGTGACATGTTCATCAAATACATCTTGAAGCTCATCAAAACAATAGCCATTAGAATTAGAATTTAACTTTTCTTCATCCATGGTCATGAAACAAAGGTTGGCAACCTCATCCTCAACATTTTCTTCATCGGAGCTATCGTTATTGCTCCAAGTGGCCACCATTGCCTTCTTCTTTGTTTTTAATCTTATTGTTTCCTAATCAAAGGACATTCAAATTTAATGTAACTTGCATTCATAACAAACAATAGGGTTTTTTTTTCTTTCCTACTAGGTTTACCTCTAGTGTTATCTCTCATTTAGTTTCTCTTAAAGTTTCCACTATATTTCATTTTCATAAACTTATTGAATCTTTCAACAAGTATAGCCATCTTTATATCTTCCTCATTATCACTCTCATCTTTATCCTCTCTCATATTATCATGTGTGGAGGATTTTAAGACTACTCCTACCTTCTTATAAGGATCTTGATTCCTCTTAATTTTAATATTATAAGTGAGTAGTATGCCCATGAGCTCATTAAGAGAGAGTGTATGAGAATCTTTAGTTCCTTAAGATGGTCACTTTAGCCTCCCAAGATTTTGGCAAGATATTATGAATTTTCTAGACCATTTCTACATTAGAGAATGTTTTACCTAGTGACTTAGGTGAACTTAGTAGACATATCATTAATAGTTTTCTCCGCTTTCATCCTATAAAGTTCATAATCATGAGTGTATATTCCTATTTTCATTTCTTTCACTTATATTGTCTCTTCATATGTGATTGCAAGCTTATCCTATACTTGCTTAGCGTTTTCACATAGGAACACTCTATTATACTCATTTGGCCCTAATGCACAAAATAGGCAGTGCATGGTCTTGGCATTTAATTGAGCCATCTTAAAGTCATTATTGTCCCACTCATCTTCCTTCTTAGGGACATCTATACCATTTACCTTCTTAATTGGAACAAGTGGTCCCTTAACAATAATTCTCCATATCTCATAATCATTAGCTTGTATAAATAGCATTATCCTAATCTTCGAATAAGTATAATTCTCCCTATGGAACAATGAAGGTCTAACCGTTGAGTGTCATTCTCCTACTATACTTGTTGCTACACTGGTTTGAGCTATTAAGATCGATTTACTCTTAGGATTTTACTCATTTTTAACTCAAGAGCCCAAGCTCTGATACCAATTGTTCCCTCAACCAGAGAAGGTGAATCAGTTTTTGACTTAATTTATTAACTTAAAGCTTTTCTAATCACTTAACACAATTCTAAACCATTCAAATATGGGAATTATGCACATCAATGTAAAGAGAGTAAAGTTGAGAGAAGCAGACATAAGGAGTTATAGAGGTTTGGCCAATCTCTTGCTTGCATTCTCTTTTCTTGACCTTCTTGTTAAGGAGCTGGTTCTACTACTTGAGAATCACTTACACTTCTTTTTCAAGGCTTAGGAATGAACCTCTTACACTTCTTTTTACTAAGCTCAGGAAGAAACCTTTTTAACTCACAAATAAGTGGCTATTTAAAACTCTCACAAGATTAGCCTCACAAGGGTTACACTTCCATTGATTATAAAATTGAGAATTTAATGAAGAGTTGGTGTCAACAAAGAGACCTCTCAAAGGTAGGTGTTTATAATAAATGAGAATTGGAGAGACTGATAGATGAATACAAGAATATAGCTCAAGAATTTGTTTTTCGACTTCAATTAATTGCTCCAGATGTGTGCCTTGCCTCCAGCATCTTCAATGCAGGTATTTATATGCTCGTTGAAGTTGGTGGTGCATTAAATGATTTTCTTCTTATTAAAACCCTTGAAATGTAGCCGTTAGAGGCTTCTTGGGGACTAAGGGATCGATCCTTATGTCATAGAACCAGCAAAATGAGCCATAAACAAATTAAGGGATCGATCCCTCTGTGCTAATGTGAGCAATAAGGGGTTTTTGCCATTGGGGGATCGATCCTAGGGGTGAAGGGATCAATCCTCACCCTTTTGAAATCAATTTTTGGGCAGTTTAAAATATAAACATTTTTAAATTATTTTCCAATTTTATATAAATCATTCCTTGACTTTAAATGCATTAAATTGAGCCTTAAAAATTACCAAGTAATTTTCTAAAAATTACCAAGTAATTTTCTAAAAATATTTTCAATAATTCTATAACAAATTACTTAGAATTTATATTCAAAAATATATTAAGATCATTTAATAATTTTGCATTTAATTTTTGGTCTTATTTTGATTAAAGAATTATGATATGGTTTGTAAAAATCTAAAGTAAATAAGCAAATTTACAGTATGAATCATCTAAATGAACAAGCTTAAGTTTTTTTTTTTTTTCATTTCAAAATATACTTATCAATTTAAAGCTAACAAGTCAAATTGCAGATTAATGTTTTATCCATATTTTTTATTCGATCTATGGAATTTATTGGATCATAAAATAAAGTGACACATTATTCAAGGATAGCAAAGAATACATAAGAATTATTTGCTACCTCTTCAATTCAATAATAATTTGTTGAAGAATCTCCATCTAAAGAAATATGTACATGAGAATGATTTTAATACAGAAAAAATTTCAATTTCTTCAAATCAAAGAATGATAAATTTTCTTTATTTTCATTAAATAATTTATAATATGAGTTTGATTTAATTTTTACAAATTTTACATAATTATCTCCAATATATAATTTTTTTGATTATTATATTGTAATATATAAATTAAAAAAATATATTAAATATACAAATAGTGTCTTTCTCGTAAACATAATAATTTATATTATAAAGTTGAAAAAATATATACTATCAATGAAATTATTATTTGATTTATGTATTTCCATACATCGCACATATCAATGAAAAAATAAAAACAAACCTTTGATTTGTTATTAAATTAATAAAAATTTATATAAAATTAAAATTATAAACTTTTTTTTTCATTATAATAATACCCATTCAATCTAAAAATGAATGAACGACGTCCAATTAACAAAATTTTAAAGGAGCATTTCCCCAAATATTTGTTATTTGGATCTAATCATCCAATTGAATCTAAGTAAACATTTAAATTAACCAATTAAAAAATATTTAGTAAAAAAGTTAATGTTTTATATTGCCAAGATTTTAATGGTTTATATTTAATCTTATTTTAATATAATAAAAAATAAAAAAAATATTTTTTTTGAATACACTTTCAAAGTTTATTTCAATTTTATCCTTAAAATAATCATTTGATTTTTTTGGATTTTATCAGTATATTTATGGGCCATAGTTTAAGGTGATTCTAATTACTTTGAGTTTTTTTATATTATTTTTTTTATTTTTTTGGAGTTGTGAAAAAGATACACAAAGCCAAATCAGGAATTTTTTTTTTTTTAACATATAGAAAATGACTTGTCCATGGATTGTGTTAAGTTGGATTAGGCCGAGCCTAAGTCATAAATTAACAAATTATATATAAATTCGAACTCATTCAATCTATTTTTTCAAATTTAATTTTTAATCCAATCCCATTTTAAATTTATTATGTAAACTTGAGTTTGACTTGATCAAAATATTTTTTTTCATTTTAATTTTTAATTTTTTAATTTTAATTTGATTTATCAAATTTTACATGTCAAGTTTCATATTAGATATATGCAATTATGTTTATTAATCAATAATATTTTGTATATATAATTACATTATACTTAGTAAATATACGAACTTTTAATATTAATTATTTTTGGATCAGACTTAGATCTTAAATGTAAAACCTAAACTTGACATGAAAATTTATTGAACCTTTTTTTTTATCTAAACTCGCATCTTGCACTTAATATTTTTATTTAAAAATGTTTAAAATTAGATTTGATGTTGCCCCTAAACGACAACGGGGTGATGCCTTTCACGTATCCAAGTTGCGTGTAACGACAAAGAGATGATGAGGATGATGTTTCTTCCACGTGTGCCTCGAATCTTCTGCAAAAGTAACGAAAATCAGAGAGAGGCAGGGATCTGTCCCTGCACGCGTACTCCAATGATTAAGTTAGAAAGCTATGTTTCTGTATATAGGAGAAAGGAAATTGGTTTAAACAAAATCAAAGAGATTCCAGTTTCTTTTTTTTTCTCCTCTTCTTCGAGTCCTTACCTGGGGTATTTATAGGTTTCTCCCGGGTCGGATCGGACTTCACGTTCTATCCGGATTTGGGGCCCAGGCGCCTGTCTGGGCTGCGACAGAGTCATTAAGCACTCTGTCGCGGCATGGATTTGGATGACTTGCGGGTGAGTTTGAGATGCGGCAGTGTTTCGTGAACCTCTGCTGCGGTCTCTGTGGTAAAGCTCTGTCGCAGTACAAGCGGTAGAGCTCTACCGCGATCCATGCGGTAGAGGTCTATCGCGACCTACTGTGTCGCACAGAGACTCTTCAACAAAGTCTCTATCACAAGAAACTCTGTCGCCTACCAAGCAACAGTGCCGCGTGGAACTCTATCGCCTGGGGAACTCTGCCGCCTGTAACAGCCATGTGGCTTTATATTTTGTTTGACACGTGGCGGTCTCTAGTTGGTCGATCTTTGTACACGTGGACTTTGATGACAGGACCACCATCAATTGCTCCCCACTCTTTGGTAGGAATATTTCCTGCGAAAGAGGATCTGTGATTCACTGTTCCTGGGCCGGGGCGGATCCCCCGCGTGTATTGACGCAGCCGCGCCCCTATATATACAAGGTCCCTGTTGTCACAGTCGCTACTGAGTTCTCTCGCAAAGACCACTCTGCCGCGGATTCTCTCAATACTCTATCGCACCTCTGTCGCAACTCTCCCGCATCTCTGTCGCAGCTCTATCGCGTAAATATCACTGTGCCGCAAGTCTGCCGCGTGGTCGAAAACTCTGTCGCCCCGTACTGTTTCCTGTTCTTCTGTTTCTCTGTTAGGTAAAGTCTGCCGCCAATAATCTTTTCTTGATTTTTCTCGAACTTTCAAGAAATGGCTAGCCACGGTGTAGGGAAGCATATAGATCTAGGCGTCAAGTCGACCTTGAAGGAAGCCGACATTCAAGACCTTATGTCTAGGTTCCCTTTGCCTGAAGGATACTCCTACAGACCTCCAACCCCTCAGGAAAGTGACATACGTCGTGTGTCCGACGAGATAGTTATTTTTAGGGCATCCTTAGAATTAGGACTTCGTTTTTCGTTATCCGACTTTGGGGCTTCTTTCTTTAGGACGCATAGGATTGCCCCCGGATAACTGCATCCTCACGCATGGATGCAGCTAGTAGGGTTTACCGTGCACTGCTGCCTAAGGGGCGTTTCTCCATCTCTTCCCCTTCTTGATGTATTCTTTAGGCAGCCCTGGCTTAGTTCCTTATTCACTTCAGCGGGTGTATATGCCTAGATTTGAAAACAGGCTATTCGAGAAGCCCGCTAATAAGCTTCACGGTTTTGAATCGGAGTGGCTTGTTGTGGAGACGCCTGGGGGCCTGGATTTCCCTACTCGCTGGGAGACTAGGCGTGAAATTCCCAAGGGCCCCCAGATTGCTACACTTAGAGAACAGTTGTCTTTAGACGTCAATAGGCTATTGGTTGATAGTCCCATTAGTCTTGACAGTTTGTTATCAAATGAAAATTTGATATCAGCTGGTTGGGGTGTGGGTCCCATCCCTATTGTCGGCCCTTCTGTTCCTTCCTCGGATCCTCCATCTTCAATTCTCCCTGAGTTAAACCCTGGACCTCTAAGGCCGCAGGAAGATATAGGGAGCACAAATGTAGAATCTAATTCTGACAGCGAACCCTTAGCTGACCTGAATGACTGGGAAGGGTTTGGTTCAACCTTTATGGCTCTTCCTGACGACGATACAATAAATATAGAGTCCCTTCAGGAGCATCTTGATTATCCTGATGGTAACTTTTTATGCTTTTTTATTGCTTGTTGATTTTGATCATATTTTTGCCCACTTATTTGTTCTCTTTCTTTTTTGCAAAAATGAGCCACTTCCGACGATCTCTGGAGCGTCAAGTCTCGGAGGCCGGTCCGTCTAGTGATCCCACTAGAAATAGGCCTCGTTTAGCTGACGATGTTCTTAGCGAGGCACCAGTACCGCCTCAGTTACCTCGAGCTTGAACCCCACCTGTTTCTGGGCAAATGATGCCCCCTCCTCCTTCGGAACAAAGAGATCCCACCCGGGATAAAGGGAGACTTCCTTCTTCGTCACGGGGCGCTTCTGGTTCATCTGGACGATCTCGTTCCGAAGAGTGCGCTGAATGCAACATAATTTCGTCCCAGCGAAAGAATCGGAGGCGCTTGTATATCGAGTCGTCAATGGGGACTAAGCCAATTCTCCCGAGGATAGGCCCTATTGATGGGAGGTCCTACCCTGTAGACGGTGGTTACATCATGAGGGGGGCCGAATTTCGAGTTTACCCGGGAGTCCGCGACAACGATACCTTGGACTCTCCGGGGGTGGCTTCCCGATTAAGTTGGTCCACTATCCTTCCTCGCGACGAAGCTAGAATATTTCGAAATTATCCGGAGGGAGAAAACTTGGCTGATATGGAAGCGATAAGGGTAATTTTCATATTCTTCTTCATTTAACTTCTTTTTGCTGTGCTTTTGAGTTTGACTTTTTGTATTTCTTTTCAGCTTGCTCAGAGGACCGTGGCCAATAATGCTCAACACCGAGCCTATCGGGAGCGAGCTGACAAGGAGATCCGGGAGTTAAAGGACAAGGTCATGGAGCTGTCAAATACCGTTAACAACTTATCCGGGCTCCCAAACGTGGTGCGGAACTTAGAAGAGCAGCTCTCGAAGGCACGCCAAGATTTGGACCAGACCAAGGGGGATCTTACCGTTGAGGCGGCTCAGTCTATGAAATTTCATGAAGATCTTCTTGAGGCCCAAGCCGAACTGGATCGCATGCAGTCCAAATACGGGCCCTTGATCGATCGTAATCAGGAGCTCGAGCAGTATGTCGCCGATCTAGAAAGTCAGGCTACTCCTTCTCTAACTCAAATGGAGATTGATAGCATCAGGGCGGAAGCCGTGAAGGAGTACCACCTTTCTAGAGATTGTTTGAGGCGAAAGGAGGATTTTTCGAATCCATATGTGAAATATGGATTTTACCTTGCCCGATCCTGGTTGGAGAAGCATAGGGAAGGCAAAGAATTCCCCGAGCTCCAATATACAGAAGAGGCGATGCTGTTCGAGGCCCCTGATTGGACTAAGTACGAACCCGAGGCTGAACCTGCAGATGAGCTTTTCAAGAGGACTGCCCAGGATGATCTTGAAAACCTCACTGGTCCTTGGGAGCCTGTGAACCTGGATGATGCTCCTGAACCCATTGGTGCCCTCCTCGACTTGGATGGGGAGGATGGCCAGCAGTCTTTAGGGAGCGAGGGTCCGTCGACAGTTGATTCCCAGCCTCCTCCCGCAGATTGAGCTGTTGCTTTTGTTTTTCTTTTTTGAATATTTTGTCATTTGTTGTAATTTTGATTTTTTGTTTTTGTTGGATGTACTCGTAAAGACGTACTTGTAATTTTCTTGAATGAAATGGAATCCAAATTTTGTTCATGCTTCGTATCGCATTGCTCTTCTATTTATCATTTACCATCCTTTGTCTGTTTGTTTATTTTGCTTGTATATTTGTTTTGTTCATTCGTGTATGCTCCCCAATTCTTGATGGAAAGAATTTTTTATATAAACATACCGTTTTCTGGGTCCGATTACTATGACGCGAATGCGCCTTCAGTTTTTACGGCCTTTATGTTTCCATTGCCTGGCCACAGTGACGCATAGCGCCTCAGGCTCTTACGGCTCGTCTGATTATACGCCTGGCCACAATGACGCATAGCGCCTCAGGCTCTTACGGCTCGTCTAATCTTTCACGCCTGGCCACAGTGACGCATGGCGCCTCAGGCTCTTACGGCTCGTCTGATCTTTCACGCCTGGCCACAGTGACGCATGGCGCCTTAGGCTCTTACGGCTCGTCTGATTATACGCCTGGCCACAGTGACACATAGCACCTCAGGCTCTTACGGCTCGTCTGATTATACGCCTGGCCACAGTGACGCATAGCGCCTCAGGCTCTTACGGCTCGTCTGATCTTTCACGCCTGGCCACAGTGACGCATGGCGCCTAAGGCTCTTACGGCTCGTCTGATTATACGCCTGGCCACAGTGACGCATAGCGCCTCAGGCTCTTACGGCTCGTCTGATTATACGCCTGGCCACAGTGACGCATAGCGCCTCAGGCTCTTACGGCTCGTCTGATCTTTCACGCCTGGCCACAGTGACGCATGGCGCCTCAGGCTCTTACGGCTCGTCTGATTATATGCCTGGCCACAGTGACGCATAGCGCCTCAGGCTCTTACGGCTCGTCTGATTATACGCCTGGCCACAGTGACGCATAGCGCCTCAGGCTCTTACGGCTCTTCTGATCTTTCACGCCTAGCCAAAGTGACGCATGGCGCCTCAAGCTCTTACGGCTCGTCTGATTATACGCCTAGCCACAATGACACATAGTGCCTCAGGCTCTTACGGCTCGTCTGATTATACGCTTGGCCACAGTGACGCATAGCGCCTCAGGCTCTTACGGCTCGTCTGATCTTTAACACCTGGCCACAGTGACGCATGGCGCCTCAGGCTCTTACGGCTTATCTGTATCATATCATAAGATTTAGACATACAAAAGCTGGAGATATATAACAAAAGAATAATCTGCTTAATGATTGAGTAATGGTATCTTGTGACAGAAAATAATGTTCAAGAAAGAAAATATAACGATTATTTCAAATACGATTTTAAGTGATTTGAATTCCACGTTTTCCCTATTTTCTTCCCTTGCAGAGTTTCTAGGATGCAGGTGTTGGGCCCAATTTTATGTTTGATTCTGAATGGACCTTCCCAATTGGCTCTGAATTTTCCATCTTCCTTCAAGGCATTCGTGATATACGACTTTCTGAGCACCAAATCTCCCTTGGACATTGGTCTATCTCTCACCCGGCTATTATAGTAGTTGACCACCCTCTGATGATAGGATGCCAACCGAATAGCCGCGGTTTCTCTATGCTCATCAAGCAGATCTAGGCTTTCCCTTAGTGCTTGTGAATTTTCTTCTTCAACTAAGGGTACCATCCTGGGTGATAGTGCTCCAATTTCCACGGGGATCAATGCTTCAGCGCCGTATACGAGGCTGAACGGCATTTCTCCGGTCGATACCCGACTAGTGGTACGATATGCCCACAGAACACTAGGCAATTCGTCCACCCATGCCCCCTTAGCTTTGTCTAGCCTGGTCTTTAGTCCATGAAGAATAGTCCGATTACTGACTTCGACCTGTCCATTGGCTTGAGGATATGACACAGAAGAAATCCTTAGCTGAATGTTGAGGCGCTTGCAGAATTCACGGAAGGCATTACAATCAAATTGCTTTCCATGGTCAGCATTTAAGATGCGTGGGATTTCGAACCGACAGATAATGTCTTTCCACACCATCGCCTCTACTTTCTTCTCTGTGATTGTAGCTAAAAGCTCCGCTTCAATCCACTTTGTAAAGTAATCGGTGGCAACTAACAGGAACTTTCTTTGGTCCGTGGCTAATGGGAAAAGCCCCAGAATGTCCAAGCCCCATTGTGCGAATGGAATTGGCTGTATCGTACCCTGGGAGGGAGTTACTGGGGCTGTCGTTATTGGTGCAAACCTTTGGCATTTGTCATACCTGTGGGCTTTGTCCATTGCATCTTTTTTCAATGACGGCCAGTAGAATCCCGATCGCAGTATCTTAGCAGCAAGGCCTCTAGCTCCTAAGTGTTCACCATAAATTCCTTCGTGCACTTCGGCTAGGACATAATTTGCTAGCTCCGGCCCCAGACACTTTAACAAGGGTGATGAATATCCCCTTTTGTACAGTTCCCCGTTGATTAGTGTGAACTTCGCCCCTTGTATCCTTAAGCGACGAGCCTCGTCCTTATCTTGGGAGAGTGTTCCCTCAACGAGATACTGTTTGAATGGGGATCTCCAATCATCTCCCATTTCAATATCACACACTTCGACTTCTCCAATACTAGGCTGTTCGAGTCTCTCCACTTTCACTATCCTTCCTCCTGTCTCACTGGAAGAGGCTAACTTGGACAATGAATCCGCGTGTGTGTTTTCAGACCGATTAATTTGTATTAGCTGGAAGCTCTTAAAAGTCTGAGCCAGAGATTGGACTTTCTTTAGGTAGGGGGCCAAAGTTGGTTCTCGAACCTCATATTACCCGTTAAACTGATTTACCACCAATTGAGAGTCACTATGTGCTATCAAGTGGTGAACCTGTAGCTTTTCTGCCAGCCTCATCCCGGCTATCAAAGCCTCATACTCCGCTATGTTGTTCGAGCTGGGGAACCCAAATCGTAAGGAGTATTCCAGGGATTTCCCTTCTGGCGATACCAAGACCACACCTGCTCCGCTTCCGTTTGCACTTGATGCCCCGTCGACATACAGCAACCATGGTTGAATTTCCCTTCCATTGCTGTCGCTCAGGCTTGTGCATTCTACTATAAAGTCTGCCAGAGCTTGACCCTTGATAGCCTGTCTGGGTTGGAACGTGATATCATATCCTCCAAGTTCCACTGCCCATTTCACTAGTCTTCCTAAGTGTTCAGGCTTTTGAAGGATTTGTCTTAACGGTTGATCCGTCAAGACAGTGATGGGGTGTGCCTGAAAATAAGGGCGCAACTTACGCGAGGCTATCACAAGGGCCAATGCTAGCTTCTCGGCCAGCGGATAACGGGTCTCCTGGTCTAACAGTACCTTGCTCACATAGTAGATAGGACGGTACACTATTTCATCCTTCTTCAGTAGCACCGCACTGACGGCGAAATCACCGACTCCCAAGTACATATATAATTGTTCCCCTTCCAAAGGTCTTGTCAATAAAGACAACTGCTTCAAATACTCTTTGAGGTCTTCAAAATTTTTTTGACAATCTCCCGTCCATTCGAAGTTTTTTCCTCCTTGCAGAGTTTTGAAGAAAGGCAAGCTCCTTTCTGCGGATTTTGACAAAAAGCGATTCAGAGCTGCTATTCTGCGTGTCAACCTTTGGACATCTCTCACGGTGGTTGGGGGTTTCATGTCGATAACCGCCTGTACCTTTTCAGGATTTGCCTCAATACCCCTATCAGTGATCATGAAGCCCAAGAACTTTCCTGATCTCACCCCGAATAAGCACTTTTCGGGATTTAGCATCATATTAAATCTTCTCAGTACCTCGAATACCCTGGACATCTGATGAGCGTGAGACTCTCCCACTCGGCTCTTGATGATCATATCGTCCACATAGGCTTCCATGGTATTTTCCAGGAGATCTTTGAACACTTTGTTCACCATTCGCTGATATGTGGCTCCAGCATTATTTAAACTAAACGGCATTACCCGATAGCAGTATGTTTTGTTGTCGGTTATAAAAGAAGTCTTCTCTTCGTCTTCTGGGTGAACCATAATTTGATGATATCCGGAGAAGGCGTCTAAAAAACTGAGGAGTTCATATCCGGACGTTTCATCCACCAGCCTATCTATCCAAGGTAAGGGGTATGAATCTTTAGGGCAGGCTTTATTCAGATCAGTGAAATCTACGCACATTCGCCACTTCCCACTGGATTTCTTCACCATTACCACGTTGGCCAGCCACTCAGGGTAGTAGACCTCCCTAATGAATTCGGCTTCTAAAAGTTTATTGACTTCTTCAATGATTGCCTTTTGTCTTTCCGGGGTAAAATTCCTCTTTTTCTGCTTGATGGGTCTGTGCCCGGGTGAGACATTAAGCTCATGGCAAATCACTTTAGGATTAATCCCAGGCATATCAGCCGGGGTCCAGGCGAAAACATCCGAGTACCTCCTCAGGCATTCAACTATCTCCCTCCTTACTTGTTCATTCAGCTGAGTCCCGATGAATGCCTTCTTCTCTCCATCTCCTCTGGTTAGCTCAATGGCTTCCATTTCTTCTACAGGCTGAGGCTTGGGCGGATCCTCTATGCATAAAGTTTCCTTTCTCTGCACTCCTTTGCTAGAGGTAGAAGCGATATAACAAGTACGAGCCCTCTTTTGATCTCCGCGTACTTGTCCAACTCCGTTGGGAGTGGGGAACTTCATTAACAGATAACAAGAGGATATCACCGCCCTCATATCGTTCAGTACGGGTCTACCCAGGATCATGTTGTAAGCAGCCGAGGTTGACCTTACTACCATGAACAATACTTGCCGGGTCACATCCTTCGGGTTTTCTCCGAGAGTCACAGGCAACTCTATGGACCCAGCCACCTTCACCCTTTCACCCGTAAATCCGTATAGTGGCGTCATAATAGGCCTTAACCTATCTTCGGATATGCTCATTTTTTCGAAGTAATTCCAATAGATTAGGTTCACCGAACTCCCGTTATCGACCAGGATTCTGCTCACCGGATGCTTTGTGTGAGATCTGAGAATTTCAGACATATTTTATTGATGTAATAATAATTTGAAGTGTAATTTATTGAGCTAAGTGAATTGTGGGAATGATAATTGGAGATTTATATGTTAAGTGTTAAAATAAATGTGAAACTATGAGGACAGATCGATCTGGGAGAAGGAGAGATCGATCTGGTGAGTTAAAAATGAGAAGGAAGGAAGAATTTGAGGAGCAGATCGATCTCCAATGGAAGAGGATCGATCTCCTTATAATTTTGTTTGAGAGAAGATCGATCTCATGAGGAAGAGATCGATCTCCAAATGATTCTGTTTGGGAGAAGATTGATCTCCTCAAGGAGCAGATCGATCTCATAAAGCCATAAAGAGATCGATCTCACCCCTCGACAGATCGATCTCCTAGGCATAAAATTGCCCAGATCGTCCCCAAAATTCAAACGCAGATCGATCTCATCAAGAGGCAGATCGATCTCCTACCTCCAGTCTATATAAGGAACCCCTATTTTTCGCCTGCAATCTCACTTTCTCTCTCTTTCAACCCGATTTTCACCGAAAACCTAGATTTCTCACTCATCCAAAGCATCCATTTCCTGCCAAATCAGAGGTTGTGGCAAGAAAGGAAGTTGTTCCTCATCAAAAGGAGAATAACATACTTGGAAATCGAAAGACGGATCGAATCGAGTCAAGAGATAAGCTCTCCACAAGTTTTGGGTAATTTCTAAACTTCGATCCTTATATTTGAGGTGATTTTGGTGATGTTAGTTGTTAGCATTGCGTTGAAATAGCTGAAAAATGATTAGGGATTGATGAAATTACAATGTGGTTAGAGTGGTAATGATATTTGGAAATTTTGGCAATTTTGAGAATTTGTGCTATAAATGAAAATTTAGACAATGTGGTGAATTAGCATAGATAATTGGCATGAGAAATGTAGGACGTTGAGATATTGTGAATGAGGTTGTAGTTTAGGGTAGAGTTACGAGAATCGAGAGATTTGAGGTGTTATGAGCAATTATGCTCGATTTTGAGAATTAAGTTTATGTGATAGTTGAGTACTGATGTTTTAACATCGTTTGGACAGCTCGGGAGTTCCAGAGTGGAATGCAAGGCTAGTCCGTGATACGGGGGAAACGATTGCACTATACGAGGTGCAAAGAGGTAAGGGAAATCTAAACCATTTGTGTATGTGATTTGTAAACTATTATAGCATGATTTGTGGTTTATGAAACAAGCATGTTGGGTGTTGTGTTGAGTTATAATTGCACACGGTTTTTATAGCCGGTTGGAGCCCATTGTTTTATGCGTTTATAAGCTGAGTGTGAAATTGCTTTATAAACCATCGAATTTGTGTGAGTAATGAATTGGCCTCTACGTTAAGGCAATATCGAGATTTGAGAAATGTGTGCGTGTGCTTGCCGGTTGGAACTCGGTTTTATTACGTTTTGTGTTGAGTACAAAACGATTTTCAAATGAGTTTTATGAGAGAAAAACCATTATGAGTTCTACGTGAAGACAAACCAGTCTTGTGTGATAAGACTTAGGTGTGTAATTTTGAGTACACACCGGGCATTGCTCTAGTAGCATGTAAGCCCGATTTCTTCTTCGTTCTGGTAACGTGAGAATAACCCATTCTGTGGCTGTGCCACGTATACTTAGTGGCCGTTGCCACGTGTGAAACCCCATTTGGTGGCCGTTGCCACGTGAGAAACCCTATTGGTGGCCGTTGCCACGTGAGAAACCCTATTGGTGGTCGTTGCCACGTGATACCCTATTGGTGGCCGTTGCCACTTGAGAAACCCCATTGGTGGCTGTTGCCACGTGATACCCCATTTGGTGGCCGTTGCCACGTGAGAACCCCTAATTAGTGGCCGTTGCCACGTGAAACCCTATCTAGTGGCTATGCCACGTGTGAAATTAAATCAGTGGCTACGCCACGTATGTTTAGTGGCTATGCCACGTGTGAAATTAAATCAGTGGCTATGCCACGTGTGTTTAGTAGCTATGCCACGTGTGAATTTAAATCAGTGGCCAAGCCACGTGTGTTTAGTGGCTGTGCCACGTGCATTACTATTTCAGTGATTTTATCACGTTCATTGAGAAAGCGTTTATCGCATTATTTTCACATGCTTTGTTATTGCTCTAGACTGAGCCATTTTACTTCATGTTTTCACATGATTTGAGACATGAGAATGTCGTTTTGAGTACTTTCATGCTATGGTTTTCAAATGAGTTTCACATACAAATAAATATTTTGTGATGTGCATTTTGGTTTATGAAATGAGTCCCTTACCCCCCTTACTGAGCGATTTAGAAGCTCACCCTGTTTTCTTTTCCCCCCCAGAGTTCTTCAAGTGAAAAAGGACTTCCCTGCGACGTACGGAGTAGTGGCTAGTGGAGGACTCGAGATCCAGGCCATATATATTGTATCTTGAGGTATATTTTATCTTTTCATGTACCCAGACTATTATTGTAATTGCAGACACTTGATGTATATCATTGTATGGGATGTATTAGGATTAATTAACTTGGAATTGAGTAATGTATATGATTCAATATACACTATATTATGATGAGATCCTGAGGCATGATAATTATGATGATGTATGACACTGCACAGGAATGCACCCTTAATTGTGAATTAATGAGTAAAAAGTTTTAAATTTGCCCTATTTTCCGCATTTTCGGGGCGTGACAGAGTTTTCTTGGTATCAGAGCTTAGGGTGTCTAGTACTGTCAGTGTCGGTTAAGCGAAATAGAATACATCCCAAGTGTCTGTGATAGTCTGGTCATGAACTGAAATTGAGGATTGAGATTTCAATCAATTCTAATATGTACGCGCAGGAGACGAGTTGAGATAGAGAATGAGTAAACGACGAGGTCGTTCGAGGAGGCAGGCAGAGTCCCCTCCGCCACCTGTCCCACAACCAGAGAGTCCTAACTCTCGATTTAATATGATTGAGACCGATGTGAGGCAAGGTTTTGAGCAGATGGCAGCGTTATTCGCGCAACACTTTGGAGTTAATGCCTCGGACACTACCCCTACACCACCACAAGGACCTCCCATACCCCCAGTGCCTCCCGTCACTCAGCCTGAGGATAGAAGTATGGTCCGACTAAGGGATTTTCTGAAGATGAATCCACCCGCATTTAAGGGAAAGAAGGATCCTACAGAGGCTGAGGAGTGGTTGACGAAATTGAGAATTATATTTGATTTTCTGGGGTGCACCGATGCTGAGAGGGTCAGTATGAGCGCCTATATGCTGAAGGGGAGAGCTCGAGATTGGTGGGGTACTACCCAGGGTATTTTGATGTCCCACCATGATGTGATTGGTTGGGAAGAGTTTCAGACAGCCTTTAGGACCTAATACGTACCACGAGCCGCCCAGAGAAAGAAACAAGCTGAGGTTTTGAGTTTGGTACAGGGTGACATGTCTGTGGATGACTACGAGAGTCAATTCACAGCACTATTGAGATATGACCCAGAGACCTTCAAGAGTGAAGAGCTCCGCACAGAGAAGTTTGTGTATGGGTTGAAGCCCGTCATCAGAGATAGATTGATAGGGCTATGTATTACTGAGTTTGGAGATGCTCTGAGACGAGTACAAGAGATTGAAAGAGGAATTGAGATGGTACAATCCCAGAATGAGCTCAGAGCGGTGAATAGAGATAAGGGCAAGAGGCCAGCGATTTTTCAAACAGAGGCTCGGAGAGGTTCCTTCAGAAGAGGAAGGATTGAGGTACAGAAGGGAAGATTAGAGAGACCCAGAGGTTACCCTAACATTAGAGAGACCCCTCGAGATGTCAGGCTTGAGACAAGGTTTTGCAGAGATTGTGGCCGAATGCATGAGGGAAGTTGTACTGGGTCGATCCATGGATGTTTTAGATGTGGAGACATGGGTCACATGGTGAAGGATTGCCCTCAACCTCAGAAACCACATGTATTGGAGCCCACTAGACAACAGCCTCAGAGAGTAAATTCCCCGAGACGGGCCACTGCTGCAGAGAAAGGAAAGAGACCTGTTGCCCAGGGACATTTGTTTGCCCTAGATAAGGAGACTGCTGACACTTCTGCAGAAACTATAAGAGGTACACTCTCTGTTTGTAATCATAAGGCTCATGTGTTGATTGATTCAGGATCCACGCATTCGTTTATTTCTGAGCATTTTGCATGTAGATTAAACTTGAAGTTTGAACCTTTAGAATACATACTACATGTAAATACCCCTATGCATGAATCCCAGAGAACTGAGTTAATCTGTAAAGGATGTGAAATAAAGGTGGGAGATAGAGTGATGTTAGCATATCTAATCCTGTTGAATATACATGGGTTTGATGTAATTCTGGGAATGGATTGGTTGGCTACCAATCGAGTGAGTTTAGACTGCTACACTAAGATTATAACTTTCTCCCTACCTGAACCTTACAGTGTACGATTGAGATATTGAGGGAATGATTATGTGGATTTCTAGTAAGTAATTTGAGAATTTTGATATTATTTTGGAGAATATTAAATATGATTATTCATGTGAAGGTTATGAGACACCCATCTCAGACGATGAGCGGGAACATCCGAGGATTGAGGATATACCTGTGGTTTTGCGAATTTCTGGATGTTTTCCCAGATGAATTGCCAAGTTTACCACGAGAGAGAGAGCTGGAGTTTACCATTGATTTGGTACCAGATACTCAGCCGATCTCTAAACCTCCTTACAGGATGGCATTAGTGGAACTTGAGGAATTGAAGAGACAACTACAGGAGTTATTGGATCAAGGGTTCATTAGGCCCAGTATTTCACCGTGGGAAGCACCGATTTTATTTGTCAAGAAGAAGGATGGTAGTCTCAGATTATGCGTAGACTACCGGCTGTTGAATAAAGCCACGGTGAAGAATAAATACCCACTGCCCAGGATTGATAATCTACTTGATCAGCTAAGAGAGGCATCAGTCTTTTCTAAGATTGATTTGAGATCGGGCTATCACCAATTGAGGATCAAGGAAGAAGATATTCCAAAGACGGCCTTCAGGACAAGGTATGACCATTACGAATTTCTGGTGATATCCTTTGGATTGACGAACGCCCTTGCAGCATTCATGAGATTGATGAACGAGGTGTTCAGAGACTATCTGGATAAGTTTGTGATAGTCTTTATTAATGATATCCTGGTATACTCTCGGTCGTATGAGGAGCATGCACAGCATTTGTGGTTAGTACTTCAGATACTCCGAGATAAGCAACTGTACGGAAAGCTTAGTAAGTGTGAATTTTGGCTGAACCGGATAGCTTTCCTTGGTCATATAGTCTCAGAGGAAGGAGTATCAGTGGACCCAAGCAAGGTGGAGGCTGTGCTTAATTGGGAGAGACTGAGGACAGTTACTGAGGTACGAAGCTTCCTTGGTTTGGCAAGGTATTACAGAAGATTTGTGGAAGGATTTTCAAGGATTGCCGCTCTTTTGACTAAGCTCACGCGCAAAGAGACTCCATTTATATGGACTGATCAATGTGAGCTCAGTTTTCAGGAATTAAAAACGAGATTGACAGCGGCACCTGTGTTAACTATTCCTGAGGGATCAGGAGGATTCTCGGTGTATAGTGATGCATCTCATCAAGGATTGGGGTGTGTGCTTATACAGCACGGAAGAGTGGTCGCATATGGATCGCGATAGCTGAAAGACCATGAGCGGAATTACCCCACGCATGATTTGGAGTTAGTCGCTGTGGTATTTGCTTTGAAGATCTGGCGACACTACTTATATGGGGAAAGATTCCAGATCTTCACTGATCACAAGAGTTTGAGATATCTCTTTGATCAGAAAGAGTTAAACATGAGACAAAGGAGATGGATGGAACTCCTTAAGGATTATGACTGCGAGATTCTTTATCATCCGGGTAAGGCGAATATGGTTGCTGATGCCCTGAGCAGGAAGAGTATGATATCTGCTATGATGATCAGGGAATGGGATTTGTTAGAGCAGTTCGTCGAAGTTCGGGTCAGAGTTAAAGAGGTAGAGACTGGATTTTTGGCTAGCCTGCGGATAGAGCCCAGGATCATGGATCAGATTAGAACTGGGCAGCGCAGTGATCAGAGATTGATAGATATGGTTAGCCAAGCTGAGCAGAGTTCGCAGTCGGATCTCACCATCAGTGAGGATGGATTGTTGAGATTCAGAGGACAGATTTGTGTACCGGACGATGATACCTTAAGAGACAGATATTGAGAGAATCCCACTGCTCGCGATACACCATGCACCCAGGGAGTACTAAGATGTACCGAGACTTGAGAAAAGTGTACTGGTGGAGTGGTATGAAGCGAGACGTGGCAGAGTATGTGGCCAGGTGTTTAGTATGCCAGCAAGTGAAAGCTGAGCATCGGAAGCCCGGAGGATTACTACAGCCCTTACCTGTACCTACATGGAAATGGGAGCATGTCACTATGGACTTTATTATGGGTTTACCGAGGACCCGAAGAGGTCATGACGCGATATGGGTCATTGTGGATAGATTGACCAAGAGTGCCCACTTCCTTGCTATCAAGAGCACAGATACTGTGGATGCCTTAGCTGAGCTATATGTCAGCGAGATAGCTAGATTACATGGGGCTCCAGTGAGTATTACTTCTGATAGAGATTCCCGGTTTACTTTCAGGTTTTGGACCCAGTTTCAGGAGTCCATGGGATCTCGATTGAGTTTCAGTACCGCCTATCATCCTCAGACAGATGGTCAGTCAGAGAGGATTATTCAGACCTTGGAGGATATGTTGAGGGCGTGTACGATGGATTTTAAGGGATCATGGGATGATCACCTGTCCCTAGCAGAGTTTGCATACAACAACAGCTATCATGCGAGTATTGGAATGGCACCTTTTGAGGCTCTATATGGTAGGAGGTGTAGATCCCCTGTAGCTTGGGAAGAAGTCGGTGACAGAAAGATAGATGCCTCCGAGCTTGTTGAGCAAGCTGTACAGAGTGTAAAACTCATATGTGAGAGATTACGGGCTGCACAAAGTAGACAGAAAAGCTATGCGGATGTGCGTAGACGGCCACTCAAGTTTGGTGTTGGTGATGCAGTATTCCTGAAAATATCACCGAGTAAGGGTATCATGCGATTTGGGAAGAAAGAGAAATTGAGTCCTCGATACGTGGCACTATTCGAGATTCTTGAGAGAGTGGGAGAGGTAGCCTACAGATTGGCATTACCCCCACAGATGTCCGGAATACACAATGTTTTTCATGTGTCTATGTTGAGGAAGTACCACCCGGACCCTTCTCATGTCATAGAGTATGACAAGATGGACATTCAAGAGGATATGAGCTACACTGAGGAACCCGTCCAGATTCTCGATAGAAGAGAGAAGGTACTGAGAACTAAGAGCATCCCATTAGTGAAAGTTTTGTGGAAACATCACTCAATGGAAGAGGCAACGTGGGAACTAGAGAGTCTCATGAAGGAGAAATACCCCCATCTCTTTAACTAGTTGAGTTGAATTTGGAGGACCAAATTCTATTTAAGGTGGGGAGGATGTGAGATCTGAGAATTTCAGACATATTTTATTGATGTAATAATAATTTGAAGTGTAATTTATTGAGCTAAGTGAATTGTGGGAATGATAATTGGAGATTTATATGTTAAGTGTTAAAATAAATGTGAAACTATGAGGACAGATCGATCTGGGAGAAGGAGAGATCGATCTGGTGAGTTAAAAATGAGAAGGAAGGAAGAATTTGAGGAGCAGATCGATCTCCAATGGAAGAGGATCGATCTCCTTATGATTCTGTTTGAGAGAAGATCGATCTCATGAGGAAGAGATCGATCTCCAAATGATTCTGTTTGGGAGAAGATCGATCTCCTCAAGGAGCAGATCGATCTCATAAAGCCATAAAGAGATCGATCTCACCCCTCGACAGATCGATCTCCTAGGCATAAAATTGCCCAGATCGTCCCCAAAATTCAAACGCAGATCGATCTCATCAAGAGGCAGATCGATCTCCTACCTCCAGTCTATATAAGGAACCCCTATTTTTCGCCTGCAATCTCACTTTCTCTCTCTTCCAACCCCATTTTCACCGAAAACTTAGCTTTCTCACTCATCCAAAGCACCCATTTCCGGCCAAATCAGAGGTTGTGGCAAGAAGGGAAGTTGTTCCTCATCAAAAGGAGAACAACATACTTGGAAAACGAAAGACGGATCGAATCGAGTCAAGAGATAAGCTCTCCACAAGTTTTGGGTAATTTCTAAACTTCGATCCTTATATTTGAGGTGATTTTGGTGATGTTAGTTGTTAGCATTGCGTTGAAATAGCTGAAAATTGATTAGGGATTGATGAAATTACAATGTGGTTGGAGTGATAATGATATTTGGAAATTTTGGCAATTTTGAGAATTTGTGCTATAAATGAAAATTTAGACAATGTGGTGAATTAGCATAGATAATTGGCATGAGAAATGTAGGACGTTGAGATATTGTGAATGAGGTTGTAGTTTAGGGTAGAGTTACGAGAATCGAGAGATTTGAGGCGTTATGAGCAATTATGCTCGATTTTGAGAATTGAGGTTTATGTGATAGTTGAGTACTGATGTTTTAACATCGTTTGGACAGCTCGGGAGTTTCAGAGTGGAATGCGAGACTAGTCCGTGATACGGGGGAAACGATTGCACTATACGAGGTGCAAAGAGGTAAGGAAAATCTAAACCATTTGTGTATGTGATTTGTAAACTATTATAGCATGATTTGTGGTTTATGAAACAAGCATGTTGGGTGTTGTGTTGAGTTATAATTGCACACGGTTTTTATAGCCGGTTGGAGCCCATTGTTTTATGCGTTTATAAGCTGAGTGTGAAATTGCTTTATAAACCATCGAATTTGTGTGAGTAATGAATTGGGCTCTACGTTAAGGCAATATCGAGATTTGAGAAATGTGTGCGTGTGCTTGCCGGTTGGAACTCGGTTTTATTACGTTTTGTATTGAGTACAAAACGATTTTCAAATGAGTTTTATGAGAGAAAAACTATTATGAGTTCTACGTGAAGGCAAACCAGTCTTGTGTGATAAGACTTAGGTGTGTAATTTTGAGTACACACCGGGCATTGCTCTAGTAGCATGTAAGCCCGATTTCTTCTCCGTTCTGGTAACGTGAGAATAACTCATTCTGTGGCTGTGCCACGTATACTTAGTGGCCGTTGCCACGTGTGAAACCCCATTTAGTGGCCGTTGCCACGTGAGAAATCCTATTGGTGGCCGTTGCCACGTGAGAAACCCTATTGGTGGCCGTTGCCACGTGATACCCTATTGGTGGCCGTTGCCACGTGAGAAACCCTATTGGTGGCCGTTGCCACGTGATACCCTATTGGTGGTCGTTGCCACGTGAGAAACCCCATTGGTGGCCGTTGCCACGTGATACCCCATTTGGTGGCCGTTGCCACGTGAGAACCCCTAATTAGTGGCCGTTGCCACGTGAAACCCTATCCAGTGGCTATGCCACGTGTGAAATTAAATCAGTGGCTACGCCACGTGTGTTTAGTGGCTATGCCACGTGTGAAATTAAATCAGTGGCTACGCCACGTGTGTTTAGTGGCTATGCCACGTGTGAATTTAAATCAGTGGCCATGCCACGTGTGTTTAGTGGCTGTGCCACGTGCATTACTATTTCAGTGATTTTATCACGTTAATTGAGAAAGCGTTTATCGCATTGTTTTCACATGCTTTGTTATTGCTCTAGACTGAGCCTTTTTACTTCATGTTTTCACATGATTTGAGACATGAGAATGTCGTTTTGAGTACTTTCATGCTATGATTTTCAAATGAGTTTCACATACAAATAAATATTTTGTGATGTGCATTTTGGTTTATGAAATGAGTCCCTTACCCCCCTTACTGAGCGATTTAGAAGCTCACCCTGTTTTCTTTTCCCCCCCAGAGTTCTTCAAGTGAAAAAGGACTCCCCTGCGACGTACGGAGTAGTGGCTAGTGGAGGACTCGAGCTCCAGGCCATATATATTGTATCTTGAGGTATATTTTATCTTTTCATGTACCCAGACTATTATTGTAATTGCAGACACTTGATGTATATCATTGTATGGGATGTATTAGGATTAATTAACTTGGAATTGAGTAATGTATATGATTCAATATACACTATATTATGATGAGATCCTGAGGCATGATAATTATGATGATGTATGACACTGCACAGGAATGCACCCTTAATTGTGAATTAATGAGTAAAAAGTTTTAAATTTGCCCTATTTTCCGCATTTTCGGGGCGTGACACTTTGCCACTACTGCGGATATTACCATGGGATCATCATGGGGCATGACAATGTCACCCTTGTCAGCCGGAGTGAACATGATAGGTTCTTCATCCGCTTTCTCCTCCATTACAACATTAACCTGATACGCTTGCCTTGCATAGCTCTTACGGGAAGCAGAGGAACTTCCCGCCATCGATTCCCCTCCTGCAATAACATTTAATGCCGGGGCGGTAGGTTCGTTGTTTGGTTGATTGCCTCGGGGGACCATAGGCCTAAATGCTTCATTCCTTGGCCTATTTCTTCCGTTATCATTATTTGGCACAGTCCACGGACGGTCATTCCTTCGATCGCGCGGAGGATAACGGGGTCTTTTACTTCTCCACAGGAAGCGGTTAATTTTTCCCTCTCTAGCTAGTCTTTCTAGCTGATCCATCAGGTCTCTGCATCTCTCCGTGGGATGACCGTGAGCGCAATGGAATTCTCAGTAGGCATCAGAGTTTCGTCTCACATCTCCAATCTTCTTCTTGGAGAATTCTAACAATCCTGCCCCTTCGATAGCTGCTAGTATCGCGGTGCGAGGCTCATTCAATCTGGTATAACCTTCATACCTGAGCCTAGGGGCCTTGTCCGCTCTAACGGGTCTTGGAGAACTTCTCTCAGGTACATCCCTCTCTCTCTTTTTTCCTTCCCTTGTCTCCTGGGAAGGTACCATCTTCATCACTTCTTCCTGAGCCACATATTTATTGGCTCTGGCAAACAGGTCGGAAAGTGTCGCCGGCTGGTCGAGGGAGAGGGATTCTTGCAACTTTTCAGACCTCGTCCCTTGCAACATTGCAGCCATGGCTACTCCTACCGGTAGATCATCAACCTCCAAGGTTGCATCTCGGAAACGATCTACGTAGCTCATCAAGGATTCTTTATTCCCTTGTTTCAGAGTGAGTAGGTAAGTAGCGTCCTTCTTTCTCTGGCTGTTAATCATGAAGACTTGCAAAAATTCATTTCGCAATTGGTCGAAGGATGAGATGGAACCCTCGCTCAACCCATTGAACCACTTCAGAGCGTGCCCAGACAATGTGAGCGAAAAAGCCCTGCAAATAATTTCGTCCTCCCATCCATGCAGCAACATGAGGGACTCATAACTCTGTATGTGGTCATAAGGGTCTGCTTTGCCTGTGTAAGTGGCCATAGAAGGCATCTTGAACTTCTTCGGCAAAGGTTTGTTCATGATCTCCGGACTGAACGGAATCCTCCTTTTTTGACTATCATCCGGAGATACCAGTTTTCTTTTTTCCAAAATCCTTTGGACAACTTTCTCCACGTTTTTCGACCCTTAAACTGAGTATGCTCCCATCCCTTCGCGTCTAGAAGAGTCCGACTGGTAAGCACCCCTTCCAGCACCTCCCATTCCGGGATTTGACCTTGTACCTTCTAAACAATCTCGGGGGTCAGAACTCTTCTATCTTCGTCGCTCCCCGGACGTATGATCTTCTAGCTCGTACTCCCACTCCACTGGAGAAGCACTACGCCATACGGGAGAACTCTGTCGCCTACGATCCGCGGGTGAACTCTGCCGCCTATCTGCTGCGGGAGAGCTCTGTCGCCTGCGATCCGCTGGTGAGCTCTGCCGCATAACTGCAGCGGGAGAACTCTGACGTCTGTGATCTGCGGGTGAGCTCTGTCGCCTATATGCAGTGGGAGAACTCTGTCACCTGAGATCCGCGGGCGAGCTCTGCCGCTTATCTGCTGCGGGAGAACTCTGCCGCCTGCGATCCGCGGGTGAGCTCTGCCGCATAACTATAGCGGAAGAACTCTGACGTCTGCGATCCGCGGGTGGACTCTGCGCCTATATGTTGGGGGAGAACCCTAACGTCTGCGATCTGCGGGTGGGCTCAGCCGCATAACTGCTGCGGGTGAACTCTGCCGCGTCGGGTCTGCGGTAGTATTTACTTCCCGTAACCCTACCACAGGGTGATTCCTTTGATATGCGGTAGAGTTGGAAATCAGTCCAGTAGCAGTATTTTGCGCTCCTTCCCCTTGCCCAGCATTCACCATGGTGGAGGGTTCACCTTTCTCGTAGGTTTGCCTTGGGATGTTTTCCCCCACCATCTGCTGCACTTCAGGGGGTAAACTAAACTGGGGGAGAGCCTCTCTGAAAAAGTTCACCATAGCCTTCAATGCTGTCGTCGTCTCCTCATTCTGACGTTTCAGAGTCTCGAATTCCTCTAGAGAAACTGAGGCCCCTCTCACATCTTTTTCCTTCTGCCTCTGTCCTTGCTCTGATCTGACAGGGGGACTTACAGAATTCTGCTCTCCTGTCCCCTCTGCTGTAGAACGTGTCCTCACCATTTTAATAGGGAATCTGACTTTTTGTTCTGATTCCCACAGACGGCGCCAATTGATGTTGCCCCTAAACGACAACGAGGTGTTGCCTTTCACGTATCCAAGTTGCGTGTAACGACAAAGAGATTATGAGGATGATGTTTCTTCCACGTGTGCCTCGAATCTTCTGCAAAAACAACGAAAATCAGAGAGAGGCAGGGATCTGTCCCTGCATGCGCACTTCGATGATTAAGTTAGAAAGCTGTGTTTCTGTATATAGGAGAAATGAAATTGGTTTAAACAAAATCAAAGAGATTCCAGTTTCTTTTTTTTCTCCTCTTCTTTGAGTCCTTACCTGGGGTATTTATAGGTTTCTCCCGGGTCGGATCGGACTTCACGTTCTATCCGGGTTTGGGGCCCAGGCGCGTGTCTGGGCTGCGATAGAGTCATTAAGCACTCTGTCGCGGCATGGATTTGGATGACTTGCGGGTGAGTTTGAGATGCGGCAGTGTTTCGTGAACCTCTGCTGGGTCTCTGCGGTAGAGCTCTGTCGCAGTACAAGCGGTAGAGATCTACCGCGATCCATGCGGTAGAGGTCTATCGTGACCTACTGTGTTGCACAGAGACTCTTCGACAGAGTCTCTATCACAAGAGACTCTGTCGCCTACCAAGCAACAGTGCCGCGTGGAACTCTATCGCCTGGGGAACTCTGCCGCCTGTAACAGCCACGTGGCTTTATATTTTGTTTGACACGTGACGGTCTCTGATTGGTCGATCTTTGTACACGTGGACTTTGATGACAGGACCACCATCAAGATTAACTTTTGCTTTTTAACCAACCAATCTATCGATAAACAAATTCAAAAAATAATCATGAAATTTTTTTTATATAAAAAGTAAAAAAATAAGAATAATTCGAATTATAACACCATTAAGTCATGATCGTTAGCATAGTAAGGATTTTATTTATGCCAAAAATAATCCTTCGTCAAAATGGTTATTTGTAAATGTGGCAATTAGGGTTTCCCTTATTGGTCAGAAATCCACCGTTCAGATACGAAAAGGCTGACCCACAAATTGACTTGAATTTGACATTTGCCTCCGAGACAAACGCTACTTGTCAGTTCGTCCCCACTGTCAACCGGAACCATCCCGTCTCAGATCCGACCCAATTAAACAAACTGAACGAAAAAAAAAAAAAAAAAAAGCTTAAATTAAAACTCTTCTGTAGTCATTTATTTTCAAAATATTTTTTTTTTTCCTCAGAAAACACGGATAAGACGAGAAGTTGCAGAGCAAAACCAAAGTATCTCACCAAAATAACAGTAAAAGAAAATTTCAATTTCAGGTCTCAAATCTCAACTCAGGTAAAGCTTCTTTGTTGTTGTTATTATTCTTAATTTTCTGTTAAAATTTTTTTTTCTGCTTGGTGCTCGAGAGAATGTAGGGTGGGAAAAAAGAAAGAGAAAAACAAAGTTGTTTAATAATTTGAATTTCCTATATTTGACCTTCCAATGATTTAAAATTTAGTAAATATTGAAGTTGAGGCCAATTACTTAGCTTAATTTAGTTGAAGTTTTTTGTGTTCCTCGTTTTTCCAGGAGCTAAAGAGCAGGGGATGGTTTATTTAGATTTCAATTTTCTTTTTGGCTTTTTCTTTGTTTTCTCAGCTGCCTAATGGAGTTTTTTTTTTTTATTGTTGATTTTTCTTGGATTTTATGTTTAATCCAATGACGTTAAAAGTGTTTATGTGATAATTTTATGTCAATTTGAAGGATAATGATGCTGGTTTATTACAGTGAAACCCTAATCTTCGGTGAAATGCTTGAAAAACTAGGTTTTGTTTTCTCTGTCTCGTGAATGGTGGAAATGGGTGTTGAGGAGGGGACAATCAATGGTGAAGGACTAGAGTGTGAAGAGGAGATTCAGTGCTTCAAGAGTGAATCAGTGAGTAATGGGTTTGGATTTGAATTTGTGAATGATTCTGGTGATGGGGGTTCAGGTGCATGTGAGAGGTTTCGAACATATAAGCGGCGGAAAATATTAAGGTCAAGTTCAAAGATCAAAGTGGAAGATGGTGGGAGAGCTTCTACAGATCAGGTATATTTTGATAAACGTGTCTAAATATCCTGCAGTTGTAGATGTTAACCGTCTTTCCTTGTTATACTAGTTAAATGTTGAGACGGGCTTATTATGTTTCCTTTCACCAATTCATGTTAGAAGATTTGTTTTCCTTTGAGTTAAAGAGCTTAGTTATTGTAGCCTTGGATTGTGGATAAAAAAAAAAAACTCTTGTTTGCAATCAGATGGGAACTGCTGCTTGAAGACTATCCTGTGAATATGAGGAGAAGATCTGAGTGGGTTGTCGGGTACATAAAATACAATTTTCAGCTACTGTGTTAAGTTTAAATCTAGCGAGCATAGTATGACATAGATATGCGAGTTTGTGATGTCTAGAAATTTACAACAGTTAATAGTTCTTACTTGTTGATGGTATTTGGAAAGTAATGTTTTTTTTTGGGTTGCTTTGTTTGTTGGATGAAGGTGATTTTTTTTTAAAATCTTTTTTTATGAGCTATGAGAGTGTTAGAAACTAGTTGACAGAGAAATTGATTCTACACTTATATTCTTAAAAGTTGGCCTCACGTATAGTTCTCTAATGCTTCATCAAGATGTGCATCTCACTTGAAGCTGTCAAGGTTTCACCATCAGACATGAATATACCAAATTCTTCTTTTATGGTCACGTTAGGAGTGTATTTCCTCCGTATCTGTAAGATAAACAGGAGCTGATGTAGTTGAGAATCGTAATCCTCTATCACAAGGATAGTTGAAAGTGGTAACCTTTTTGACAGGTTTCATGTTTTTATTGCTTATGTATACCATTTGTTTTATGAAAAAAAAATCTCTTCAGCATGATCAAATTCCTACATTATGTCTGCTAGCCACCTTTAGGTAACGAATGGATAATGATTTAGTGAAGTAAGGTACGTAGTATATGCCAACCTGCTGTAGAACACATAGATGATGCAAATAGAAAAGTATCTGAATTATTTGAAGCAAGATTTGATAATTTTTGCCACCACACAATGGTACACAACATACATATTATTTGCATCTGTTCTTTGCAATGCAATTGATACTGTGCAATGGATTTTTTTATTTACATTTTATGTTATTTTATTATTTTTGGTTGGTATGTGGCATTTTGAGATCATCTATGTCATAAATTTGTATCATATATGCTGTTGAATTTTTTTCTTCTGTATGTGGCTTGTAACTGACTCACTCTGAAAAAATCCTTTCATACAAGGACACTAGATCTTCTGACTATGAAATTGGGATTTCCTTGCTTAGGGTTGGTGAGAGGTTTAGTGAGGGAAACCTTGATTGTAAGGACAGGATTGATAGATATTTTTAGATCTTAAGATTTAATTATTTTTGTTTATATTTTATGGTCTTTATTGTTATAATCTCAGGTTCTTTTGTATATTCAATGTTTAGGGGGCTGGTATGGTTAATTGAATTGTATTTCATTAATCTAATATGTTTAGTTCTATGATTCATCGGGTTCAATTAATGAAATGTATACTTAGTTTTTCTTCTTGTGAAATGTTTGTAGTTATATGATTTGTCTAATTGAATTAGTGAAAGATGCATGTTTTTCTTTTTATTGTGAGTACCCAAGTATTCTATTTGTGTTGACATGTCCAAATAACAGTTGGTATTTTACAGACTGTAAAATCACTGTTTGACATGCTAATGGATGCTAATTTTTGTGAGTAGGTTGCACTACATGGGACAGATCATCATATTTCTTTGAATGGTTCAAATTATCCTCTACAGAGGAATTGGAAGAATGTTGTATTGGAGCACATGCATCAGTTATTAAGTGGTGATGATGGTGGTATAAGGCCTTGCATTCAAGATGCACTTTTATTTCATCGAGAAAATGGTTGTAATGTGACAGTTAAGGTTTGTGCTGTTATCTGAACTCAATAAGGCATATGATATCTTGCAGTGATTTTTTTTGTCCATTTCCTTTATATATATTGGAAATGTTGTTTTTCTTTTGCTTTGTGCAGGATTATGATGCTTCTCATGAAGAGAGACAGAATTGCTCTTTGCACACAGGGCGAATTCCTAATGGAACTAAGCATACAGCTAACGAGCTGGAGGGTCTTATATCTAATGTGTCTTTTAAGGACTCAAATCCTCAGACTATCACTGAGATGTGTCAGCGTGTTTTCTTTAATGTTATAATTTCTGAAAAGTTCACATCTCTGTGTAAGCTTCTATTTGACAATTTCCAAGGGATCAATCTTGACAGCCTTTTTCACATAACTCTTATAAACTCAAGGATGAAAGACGGATTTTATGAGAAATCGCCAATGCTTTTCTCATCAGATATTCAGAAGGTAATTTCTGTAACCATTTCTATTTGGATCATTGCTTGAATGAACTTGCTTAGTTTAAAGCTAAAGATGCTACTTTGACTACTTAGTTATTTCTGAAAACAAAGATGTTCATAGTTAAACAGCTTCATGCCAGTTTTTTCTTTTGCTTTAAAACAAGATTGAAGAGTTCATTATGTAGGTTTTTTTTTTTTTTTCAATGATGATGACTGTTGGAAGTTTTTAAAAATGAGTTGAAAGTAAAAAAAAAAAAGAACCAAAGAGACACTTATAATGGCACAGGAGGAAGAATTAAGTTGACTCTGTCAAAAACTTTAATTCAGATACATTCCCATCTACGTCGTAGTTAATAATGTGTTTCCTTATGATGATTATGAGGAAAACGCCTATATTGTATCAACTTTCTTCCCAATTACTCTCTTCTCTCTTTTTCCATACTTCTCTTTCATGCATAGAATGGGCAGTCATGTTTCTTAAAAAAAAAAAAATTATAAAAAGAACCCCCCTTCCCCCACATGACAAATGCACGTTGTCGAATGTGAGGGAGAGCAGCTGAAAAGCAAAGGGCTGTTCTTGGGGGTGAGGGAGGTTGGAGAAGGAGAGAAGTTGAGGAATTGCCATGCTATTTAACAGATTTTCTCCTCTACAAGATTTCTTATAATCTTCGAAAGATTAAAATTTTATAAGCTCAATTTTTTGTTACATTTAGAGCTCTTGTTTTGTTACATTCTAGGCCCTTAGCTAGATGTTGCTAGATTTTATGATCCCTGAATTTGTTTGGTTATGTAAAGGATACCCAACTAAAATATCTTGTTTTGGGTCTACTTCTGTGCTTGCTTTTCTTGCTATAGTATATTCTAGGAGTGAAGATGCTTCATCTACCACTCTTTATTTTAGATTGATGTGTACAACCACATCAATACTGAGAGCTTGGATATGTTGTTTACTCATATAGGCTTTCACTAACTCTGTCCATATCGAAATCGCAATGAGCAGGACCTTTTAATTTTTTAAAGGTACTCTTTACAATTGTAAGTACATTGATAATGAGCCTTTCTTTTAACTTTAGACAAAAGGAGAGTGATCAAAAGTATCTCCCCACTGTTTTCCCATACAGAATTTACCCACAAGGCGATTTTTTTTTCCTCACAGGAGGGCTAATGGCCTCCTTAACAGCAGCAAGTAAACTAATCTAGGATAATGTACACCCAGTATGCCTGCTAACAGAAAGAGACCTCAGCTCCTTAGGATTTGGTGTCTTCAACTCCTCTTGGCTGTGTAAGACTTCCAGTAGTGAGCTAGTCTGCAATAAAATACTGTCTTGTAATATAAGAGTCTCCTGGAGCAGTTGGTGTTTAGGTGGTCTCTTTGATAGCTTTAATGATAGGGAAGAGTGAATGTTGAACTGGAGTGCCTTGCTTGATCATTAGAATGGAGCTCCATAAGTCTGATTTGATCTTTACTTGTTCCACAAGGCTTTTGAACCTGAGCTACCTCAGCCATAATAGTTGACTTACCTTGACAATCATCATTTTCTGATTCTAGTTCTCTTAGTCCTTTTCATTCCTACAACTTGAATCAATTGCTGTTATACAGTTAAAATCTTGCTTTTAGTTTCATTCAACTAAATGCGCTGATGGTCATAAGGAGCATAGCTAGAAATTAGACCCTGTGAATTGCAAATCATGTTGATTTCTTAGAAGTTAGACCTGGAGGTCTTAGTAAGAAGAATGCCTAAAGTTATTTATTTACCTTTCTGAAAAAAAGTTAAATTTCGTTGATTCCGGTTGTGTAGGCATAAGGTTTAGTTCATTAGTAGAATTAATATTTGGTTGGTAGCATTTTTCTCTCTTGTTTCTAAATGATTATGCTTCTGTATACAACGTGTATTTGTTGAGCATTCTCTCTTGATTTGCTTAATACTGTTGGGTACCTGATTTTCCTTTATTTGTTGTTGAATGCAAAACACATGCACAAGCTACAATAATCCTATTCTACTAGGTTTAGGGCCATACTTTTTGAAACAATGGTAGATATTAAGTTCTCATTCATCTCCTATGGTACCCGCACTTTGTATTCTTTCTTTGTGCATTTCTTGTGCTTCACTACACCTATGTTGCACATCTCCAGAGAATCTATCTTATAACATATCGTGTGATAACCTTACTGTCATTCTTTCTTCCTCTATCAAATTATTTTTTGTTCCTGTGCTTCACTTGAGTCAAAATGCACATCTGCAAAAAATCTGTGTCGTTCTTATTTGGATCTCAAGCCATCTTTCTTTGATTCGTTTTGTTCCATTAGTAATTGTGTCTTGTTAGAAGGAAACTCAAAGCAGTGGAGTATAATTTATTTTAATATACATACTACATTGTTAATCTAAATTTTGCATTTTCTAAAGAAATAAAAATGCTTGTAAAGTACCCCAAAAAAATGAACAGTTCTTTTTGTCGTCATGTATGTATATATATATATATAATATCTTGTCGCAAATGACTCCTGTAGGTATGGAGAAAACTTCAAAAAATAGGAACTGAAATTCTATCCCTCGCAAAGAGCCTCTCAAGCATATCAAGCACTTCCTATAGTGGACAAGTGAGTTTTTGAAAATTTTAAATTTGCTAAAAAAATATATTGCATCGATAATGAGTATCTCGTTATGATTTCTTTGTGATGCTTTTCTGCAATCTTTCAGGTTGGCCGTTCTTTTGGTGCTGTCGAAGAGGAGAAACATGAGGTAAACATTCATGAGTTAGCTTATATAGCATGCATTGGTATGCTTGTATCAGCAAAATCCATTACTGTATTCAAATTTCAGTTACAGATGCATTCTAACTTATTAGTTAGTATCAAAAAAGAAACAACTATAGTAGGTGGTTTAGAGTGCATGGGCGCTTCAGAATTTGGATAAAGTTGATTTAGATAAGAATTTCCACTGCTCTTATATTTAAAAAGATACAGTGGAAGTCTTGCATTTTATAGAATTGATGGGTGTGTTTTAGGATTCTTTGATTGTAGAATTGTTTTTCTTCATTTTGGGACGTCAAAATTTTCATCTGGGCCCTCTGTTACTTTGGTTTTTCTTCTTTAAACACTCTAATGGTGTGGGGAATTTAGTAAACCTTACTGTTTTTCATCCTGGCTAGTTGGTTCCGTTCTATCCTGCTTGTATTTATGATATGGTGGGATCAGGCAGGTTTCCTGCTGGCATCTAATAATCATATTCTGTTGTGCTATGCTATTTGAATTTAGTATTTGTAGAACATTTTGTTGGATATTTGAATTTAGCATTTCTGTAGCATCTTGATTTTAAGTCCATTGGAGGATTCTGAACTGGACTGTTTCTCTAGCTTTTTATTTGTATTACATGCAAGTGCTCTCCATTTTTATGTTAAAAATCTGCTATGAAGGTTTAGTTCATCCCTGAGAATATTCTGAATTTTGTTCAATGAAAAACAGTTGTGTACTTGGGAATCAGAATCTCTTGCTAAACTGGAGCAAACTGAAGCTTGTGGGTTGTATAAAGTTTGCAATTGCAGGCATTGTGGGGAGAAAGCAGATGGGAAGAATTGTTTAGTTTGTGATTCATGTGAGGAAATGTACCATGTTACCTGTATTGAGCCTGCAGTGAAGGAAATTCCTCCAAAAAGTTGGTATTGTTCCAGCTGCACTGCTAAAGGAATAGGATCTCCGCATGAGAACTGTGTGATATGTGAGAGATTGAATGCCCCCAGGACTTTCAACAATAATGTTGTGGTTGAAGATTATAACGCAAATTGTGAAACATTTACTGAATTGGAAGAAAATTCAAACTGTAGTGTCAATAATGGGCTTCAGTTATCACCAGGGAGCAAAAACCGGCGTGTTTGTAAAGTTTGTGGAAGTGATGTTGAAAAAGGAGAGAAGCTAAGGACTTGCAAGCATCCCTTCTGCCCCAATAAATATTATCATGCAAGGTGCCTGACAACGAAGCAGTTAAAATCATATTGTTCTTACTGGTTGTGCCCTTCTTGTCTATGTAGAACTTGCCTCATTGACAAAGATGATGATAAGATTGTTTTATGTGATGGCTGTGATGCTGCATACCACATTTATTGCATGAAACCACCGCGAACTACAATTCCTAGAGGGAAATGGTTTTGCAGAAAATGTGATGCTGGGATCCAGCGAATACGCAGAGCTAAAAGAGCATATAAGATTAGAGAAAATAAGCTGAAAATGGAAGGCATAGGAGGTAAGATGGCATATGATAATCTGGAATTGAGTCCGAATCAGATAGACAAAGAGGAGTCGGATAAAAGTAGAGGTGGAGTGGACATGCTTCTAACTGCTGCTAGTACACTACATTTTGAGGAGAAGTTGAATGCAATTCAGATGAAGAGTTAGAAAGAGCCTTGCACTCTGAGGACATGACAAGATTCAGATTTCATGGTATAATGGCTTATTCTTTTTCTATGGTAACTCAGAGTGACAACTTATTTTCACTTCATTTTTTTGGCTGGGAAACAGATATTTTGGTAGGTTGTAAACTTCGTTAGATTTGACTGAATTTGGATACATAGGTATGATGAAGACATGATTCCGAAGGCTGTATATTGTTTTGTTTGGCACTGCCAAATACATAATGTGTAATACTTTGGTCTCGATCAATTCAAAGGGATTGGGCAGGTGTTAGATCTGTTTGGTAAAAATCATCCACTAACAGGGGAGGTTGAAGCAATGTTAGTTTGTACAATGAGAATACATAGTTCAGAGGAGGTTATCAGAAGCAATTGTTTCTCAGCAATGTGCAATGTGGTATAATGTGGAGAAAACTGACCAAACAATATGTTTTTAGGGATGCAAAAAGTGAAGGGTAATTTTCTTTTTGCTACACTTTGGTGCATCATTTTTCTTTCCTTCTCACTAGCACTAGCTGAGTTGGATGTATGTTGTTTCATTAATCTTTGTTTTTGTTTCTTTTGCCTAATCTGCCTTTTTCATTAATAACAAAATTCAATTGAAACCAATTCTGGAATTGTAAGTTGCAACATATATCTCAATGCCTGGTGTTTAATTGTTGGATTTTTTATTTTTTAATGTTCGAAAGGAAAAACAACAGATCATACAAAATTTTGTGACCAAAATAGAAGAAAAACTGGAAGTGTTGTTGCTTAGAATAAGCTTGTAGATTCATTCAAATATACTATTGTTGATGAGTAGGTTTTTTTACTGTGGAAGTATTGTATAGTTGATACATTGTCAATAAAACGGAAATGTTTTAGAAGGGAAAAAACAAAAGGTATATTTAACAAAATCAATTCTAAGCATTTAATTATTAATTTCTAGATTTTGATGAGATTAGTAGAACGGTATGCATATTCGTTGATTTCTCAGAAAATTTAATTAGAAGTCAGAGCAACAAACCTAAGGAAATATGGACCCTTTTAAGTATCAACATATTTATTTAGTGTTCATTAAACAAAAGTTGAATTTTCCTTTTTCTCCGATATATATTTTTGTGTGTTTTTTTTTTTAAATAAAAAGCAACCCTAAGTAAAACGATTTCTTTATTTGAACTGAAATAAGAGAAAGCTCAGAGGTTTTTGATCAAAATTAAAAATGCAATTTGAAGATCCAAATGTAATAAATTGGATAAGGACAACTAACCTTTTGTTGAGAACAGTAACGCACATTCCAATTATAGACACAGCAATCCCCATCAACCATGTAACTGAGCAGGACTGACAATTAACTATTGAGTTGCAACATCTTACCTCGACGAATTAGAGGCTTGGGGGATTTGAAAGGGAAAGAAGAAGCAACAGAGAATTGAGGATTTGAGATTTCAGATCCTAATTAGAAGGGTAATCTTAGATGGAGTTGAAATGAATCCAAATTCTCTCCTCTTTTACAATATGTTAATCACCAGACAAGATAATGAGATCTACTGCTCTCTTTTTCATCTACATGAGGAGATTCATTCTGTTACTATTTCCAGAAATTTTAAGAGAAAGCCGGAATTTTGTTGCCACTTGCTGGAAATTTCCCGATTACGAAGGGTATTTTTTTTTTGGCAACTGTCATGGTTATTCTTTGGGGAATTCTTTTACCTTTACGAAGTTGTAAATATGGATACAGCCACATAGGTAAGAAATTAAAAATGGGCAAGAAATGGCACGCTATCCGATCGTAAAATTTTACCATATGACTTTTTTTTTTTGTTTGCAATAATCCGAAATCCTGATTTATAACAAATCAAAAGTTTGATCCTTAAATGAATGATCGGACAAAAAATTAATTTTAAATCCAACATTTAACCTAGAATTGTCAAAGTATGATACAATTTTGAAAATGATAATGAGTGGGATGAAAGGAAAACAAAGAACATTTGACAATGTGTTAGAATTACGTACTTCCAATTTGTATGCAATAAAATTAATCTCTAAATACATAGGGACGTACATAAGGATGAGCATAAGTTTAGGATACAAGAACTGAAAGCTAATGCTTTGTTTGGTAGAATAAAAAAATTAAAAAGATTGAAAATTGAAAGAGGAGAGAGATAAAACGATAATATTGTGCATAATGAAAAAAAATGATACGCCACGTGGTGTGAGTTAGTTGTGCCATGTGGTGCGAGTATGTAAGTTATGGGGACGGTCTCCCACCCATGAAATTCATTGGCGGAAGACCAAGGCCTCTTGCCCTTAATTGTGGCGTGCCTACAATTACAATTTTTGCATCCCGTCAATGAACGTTGGTGCGCCACGTGGTGCGTTTATGTACGAACTCACACATGAAAAAATTATGCGGTTAGGGTCCATGTATTAAAATTTATTTGGACGATTTTATCCTTAAATATACTTGATTATGCATGACCCGTAAAACAGTAAGAGACACTTAATTAGTGGATAAATATGTAATTAGAAGTGAAATCAATCCCTATAAATAGGAGTTATGTATGATTTATGAAAATAAGACTATTTTGTTTATAGAAACTCTGTCAAATTCTCTTTCTGACTTAAGTATCGTAGTGCTTATGCAAGGAAAAATCATTGCGTCCCTCTGATTGATCTTTTTCATGCAGAGCCTTTGATAGCACGTGGCACAGAGATCAAAGCGAAGACATCAACAATACATCACTGTTGTGTTTGGCAACAACAATTGACGCCGTCTGTGGGAAACGAAAAAAAGCTTTCTGCTTTACAACAATAGTGAAGGCACGATCAGCAGCAATGAGGAATAATGAAGATGAAGATATTGTGAGTTCCCCAATTCGTAACTCAGACCATAAGGCTCAAGGGGGGAGAGAGAGGCACCTGTGAACATAGTCTTTGTGGCTAAATTTAAAGCTTTAAAAAAGCAAGGAGAAGAGACAACCCAAACATTGTAGGTTATGGTTGACTTGTTTAAGGGTGCATTCTCGCAAATGAACTTTCCTCCAATTGTTCAAAACCTTGCAGGAGAAGAAAGCTAAAGAAGGTGTACTTCAGCCGTAAGGACTAACGCGAGGGTTTAGTGTTAGAGTTTGGCGTGAGGGTTTAGCGTCAGAGTCTGGCATGAAGGTTTAACGTTAGAGTTTGGCGTGTGGATCTAACGTTAGAGTCTTGCGTGAGAGTTTAATGTCAGAGTTTGGCGCGAGGGTTTAGGTCAGAGTTTGGCGCGAGGGTTTAGTGTTAGAGTTTGATGTGAGAATCAGGCGTCAAAGGTTTTGAGTGAGAATTTGGCGTGAGGATCTGGTGCCAGGGTTTGCAAAATCGACCTGCATCCATAGCGCTAGAGGCTACAGATATGAAGAAAATGGTAGAACAAATCTTGGAGGAGAAAAAGTTAGTTTCGACTGAAGAGAACTAGATGAGAAGAGTCCTGTTCAGTATAACGATCATGGCAGAATCACTACCCCCAAAATTCAAGATGCCACAGATAACGACATATACTAGGAGGACTGACCCTTTTGACTACATTCAAAATTATGAGTCGTTAATGCTACTACATGGATGAGAGGATGAGATAATGTGTAGGCATTCTCGCTAACTTTAACTAGTCACGAGCTGAAGTGGTTCAATAGTTTGGCAGAAGGGTCCATTTCGTCTTTCGATCAATTGAAGAGTGAATTTCTAAAGGCATTTGTGACAAATAGCTAGAAAATGAAGGAGGCCACTTATTGACTTGCCTTGAGACAAAGGAATAAAGAATCACTGAAAAACTAAGTAGATTGGTTCGGTAATGCTACTTTTGAAGTGCGAGATCTACAAGTTGGAGTAGCTGTCACAGCTATGCTACAGGGGACAAAGTCCGAAAAGTTACAAGAGTCACTATCTTTGGATCAGCCGATGACGGTTTCGGACTTGTTCTCTAGAGCAAATAAGTATATCACTCAAGAAGAAGTGATGAAAATGATACCGACGGGCGACCTCAAGTAAGGAAGGAAGCAAGAAAGAGAGTCTGATGATAAAAACACAAAAAGATCAAATAAATCAGGTAAAGCCCTAAAGTTGAAGTATATTAATTACATGCAGTTTACCGAGCCACATGCTTCAACCTTAGCAGCAATGGAAAGAATTGGATTCTTTAATTCCCCAAGAGAGATGAAGGGAATTTAGGACGAGATCTTAGGTCCTATTGTAGTTTTCACTCTCCTTTCGGTCGCACAACTGAGAAATGCCGAGATCTAACAAATCAACTTGAGAAGTTAGCTAGAGAAGGAAAGTTCTACCGTTATGTGTGGAGAAACGAAAGGAATCAATATCCTGCGCGTAGTCGAGGAGATAATAGACCTCGTGATAAGCGATGATAACAAAGAAAATATGAGGAGAATCGAAGAAAGAGGAAATGTGGCTAGAAGGGGAAAACGTAAGAATCAGCAGGTAGATAATGAACCTACAAGAGTTACTATTAATGTCATTTCCGGTGGAGAATACATAACTGGTAACTCATTTGCTTCACGAAAGGCTTACGCTAGACAGACGTACTAGGTCCATTTTATGATGAAAATGATCGACAAAGAAGAGACGATTACTTTTTCGCCTGTTGATCGAGGAGAAGTGATTACCCCGCATGACGATCCCATGGTCATATCGGCAGTTGTGGCCAAACATCCAATAAGTCAAATCCTAGTAGATAATGGAAGTTCGGTGAACCTTATCTATTGGAATTGCTTTGAAAAAATGAATTTAAGTGAAGACAAATTGAAGCTTGTGATTACCCCCTGTTTAGCTTTGCAGGAGAGAAAGTGAAGATGGCGAGGTCCATTGAACTACCTGTTACTTTTGGGGGAGAACCCTAAAAGCGTTACAAGACAAGTTCTATTTATGGTAGTCAAATCGACATCTCTAGCATACAACGTCATTTTAGGGCGACCACAATTGAGTGACATGAGGGCCGTACTTTCTCCGTGTTATCTGTTAATGAAGTTCTCAACTTCCGAAGGTGTGGGATAGATAAGAGGAGATCAATGGAGAGCAAGAATGTGTAATGTTGCGTCAACTACATGTAAGGAAATTCAAAAGGAAGAAACCTTTACTATCGTCGGGTCACCTAAGCCATCACCAAGGCCTTGAAGGAAGATGAGAAGTTTAGGGCAAAGTGAGAAAGGCCCTATAGAGTCAGGAGGATGATTGGACCCCACTCTTGTATCTTGGAAAGTTTATAAGGTAAGAAGATAGCGAAGACATGGAATGCTAACCACTTAAAATCATATTGACAGTTTAAATTCAATTTATTCAATATTATTTCTTGTTACAGAACTATGACTTGAAATTTCATTTATTGAACTATAATTTATTCTATATTGATATTTTATTGCCCACTGAGGTTTTCAGGTGACTAATCATACCTACTACACAAATAAGGGCTTGAATCGAAAAGTGCGCGAAGTAAGCCATAAAGAAATAGTAAAGGGCTTGAAGCGAAAAATGCATAAAGTAAGCCACGCACTCAAATTAACAAGGGCTTGAAGCGAAAAATGCGCGAGGTAAGCCATAAAGAAAAAGTGCAAAAGCTTGAAGCGAAAAATGCGAGAAGTAAGCCATGTAATCAAATAAGGGCTTAAAGCGAAAAATGCACAAAGTAAGCCATAAAGAAATAGTGCAAGGGCTCAAAGCGAAAAATATGCGAGGTAAGCCAAGCACTCAAATTAACAAGGGCTTGAAGCGAAAAATGCATAAGGTAAGCCATAAAGAAAAAGTGCAAGGGCTTGAAGCGAAAAATGCGCGAGGTAAGCCACACACTCAAATTAACAAGGGCTTGAAGCGAAAAATGCGCGAGGTAAGCCACAAAGAAAAAGTACAAGGACTTGAAGCGAAAAATACGCGAGATAAGCCACACACTCAAATTAACAAGGGCTTGAAGCGAAAAATACGTGAGGTAAGCCACACACACAAACAAATAAGGGCTTGAAGTGAAAAGTGCGCGAGGTAAGCCATAAAGAAATAGTGCAAGGGCTTGAAACTAAATATGCTTGATGTAAGCCACACACCTAAATAAAAAAGGGGCTTGAAGTAAAAAAAGCGTGAGGTAAGCCATAAAGAAATAGTGCAAGAGCTTGAAACGAAAAATGCGCGAGGTAAACTACAAATAAAAAGTGTAAGGGCTTAAAGCGAAAAATGCGCTAGGTAAGCCACGCACTCAAATTAATAAGGACTTGAAACGAAAAATGCTTGAGGTAAGTTGTGCACTCAAATTAACAATGACTTGAAGCGAAAAATGCGTGAGGTAAGCCACGCACAAATTAACATGGGCTTGAAGTGCAAAATGCGCGAGGTAAGCCATGTACTCAAATTAACAAGGGCTCGAAACGAAAAATGCGTAAGGTAAGCTACAAAGAAAAAGTGTAAGGGCTTGAAGCGAAAAATGCATGAAGTAAGCCACACACACAAACAAATAAGGGCTTGAAGCGAAAAATGAGCGAGGTAAGCCATAAAGAAATAGTGCAAGGGCTTGAAACGAAAAATACGCGAGGTAAGCCACTCACCCAAATAAAAAAGGGCTTGAAGAGAAAAGTGCGTGAGGCAAGCCATAAAGAAATAGTGCAAGGGCTTGAAGCGAAAAATGCACGAGGTAAGCCACGCACCCAAATAAAAAAGGGCTTGAAGCAAAAAGTGCGCGAATTAAGCCACACACTCAAATTAGTAAAGGCTCAAAGTAAAAAGTGCGTAAGAAAAACCACCATCTCAAAATAAGCCCTACTTATGAAAGAAAGTGAAATCCGAATGAGGCTCGATGTACATGAACGCCGCTACTAATAGCTTGAGGAGCGTGTTTTGCATTTAGTTGGGAGCCTATAAGAGTAACCTTCAGGAAGAGGGAAAGTGTTACGAATACACCAAATGTCAGATTCCCCAAGCTTGGAAAAAAACCTAAATTTATTTGTTTTTCACTATCTTGTCTGGCCAATAGGGAGCAAGCAATAAAATCGATGATTAGAAAATATGAAAATCCAAGCAGATATCTTTAGCCAAAAAGTTTAGTGTGAGAATTTGACTTTAGAGTTTGACTTGAGAATTTGACGTTAGAGTTTGGCTTGAGAATTTGACTTCAGAATTTGGCTTGAAATTTTTGACTTTAGAATTTAACGATGAGACTATAAGTACTCTTCCGCAAGGTTATACCTATTGAAAGAGTGTGGAGCATAATGTAAAAAAAAAAAAGATGCGTCACGTGGCGCGAGTATGTAAGTCATGGGCTGAAGACCAAGGCCTCCCACCCATGAAATTCATTGGCGGGAAACCAATGCCTCCCGCCTATAATTGTGTGGTGCGCCCACAATTACAATTTGTGCATCCCGTCGATGAACGTGGGTGCGCCACATGGTGCGTTTACGTACGAACCCTCACATGGAAAAATCATGCGATTAGGGTCCATGTATTAAAATTTATTTGGACAATTTTATTTTTAAATATGTTTAATTATGCAAGACTCGTAAAAACAGTAAAAAATACTTAATTAATGGATAAATACGTAATTAGATGCAGAATCAATTTTCATAATTAGGAGTCAGGTATGATTTATGAAAAGAAGACTTGTATACAAAATCTCTCTCAAATTCTCTTTCTGACTTAAACATCAGAGTGCTTACGCAGAAAAAAATCTCTGCATTCCTCTGATTATTCTTTTTTCTTGCAGAGCTTTTGATAGCACGTGGTACGAAGATCAAAGCGAAGACATCAACAATATATCACCGTTGTGTTTGGCAACAAGATAAGAAACATATTTTATTTTTAGCATTGATGGAAAATGTGAAATCCATTATTTAGTAGAGTTAAAAATCAAAAATAAAAAATAAACTTGGGGGCGTTGTGTCTATGGCCGAATGTGGCAGCCCCGGTTCAGCCCCAAATCTCCACTCTATTCACGCTAAGCTTCGACCGAGGCAGAGTGCTCTACTACACCTTTTCTCTTTTGTTTCACGCCTCCACTTCACTGCTCTTACAACCTTGTCATCATCATCATCATCATCATCATCATCATCCTTAAACCCGAGAGGCACCAGCTCTCAACACACTACAACAACGTCACGTGCCTCACTCTTCGCTGCCTCAACTTCTAGCCGAACCAGCCTTACACAGCCCTAAGTTTTTTTCAACTTTGAGAGTCCGCTGCCCTCAACACTCTTCGCCTCTTCGATGACACTTCCATGGCCCGAAGGAACAGCCCCTGTTTCAACTAAGAGTGAGCTCCCTACTACTACTGCTCTAACACTTGTATAATCCCTAACTAAGGCCACAGCAGCCTTCAGCTCTTAGCTCCTCTACGATCTCTCTCCTTTGCTAATTCCCTTTTGCTTAATCCTTCATTCTCTTCCATGGTTATTGTAGCCCGAGAAGGAGCTTCCCCTGTTACCAAAAGCTTTTGGGTCGCCCAGTCCTCTCGGTCAGCTTTCGTTTCTTCTCTTCGCGTGTTTCAGCTTCAATTTCTCTTCAAGGAGTTTAACTCCTTCTCTTCCCTTGTTTCCTCTGAACCTGCCCTTACACTCTTTCATTACTTTCTCTCCATTTCATGCTTCGATTTTACAGAGGAAACACTTACTCTCGCTTGTCGTTCTCCTTTCTCCCACTGACCACTCTCGGTTGCAGCTTCAGGTTTAGGCTCTTACTCTCTCTCGCTCCCTTGTCTTCTGCTTCAGCTGGGTTTCACGCAGTCTCCAGTCTTCTTGTCACTCTCGGATCTCCCGTTTCACTGCTTTCGTTGCTTTCTCTTCAGCTCATTCACTTCTCTTCTCGTGTCTCTGCTTCAATTCTTTCCTTCAGTTTCCTTCTTCCCTTCAGTTTCCTTCTTCCCCTTTCCTTTTCAAACCTCTTTTCCTTCCTTTGTTTAAGAAGCGACGAGGTAGAGATTGATGAGGGCGAGAGAGTACGAGAGTTGGCACGAGGAAATGATGGAGCAAAGAGGCGTGTGAGGGAGAAAACATGGGTTCAGTGAAGGGGGTATGGCAGAGCACTTAAATATATTATTATTATTATTATTATTATTATTATTATTATATGGTTTTAATAATATTTATATATTTAGGTAAATAATTTAATAGATATAATATAATACATTCTATACCTTAATTATATTTTATAATTATATACTTAATAGATATAATACATATATTTATCTTTTCTCATATATAATATATATTCATTACATAATTATATACTATATAAATATAACATATATACTTAAAGTGTTGTATATTTTATTTATTTTGTTTTATCTTTATCTACGTATACTTATAAATATATACTAATTATATTTATGAATATATATGAGTATTCATTTCAATTACTTTAATAAATTTCTAAAATATTAAATTTACTCTTATACATCTACTTAACGGATTTAATTAAATTTTAAATTCGAAGAAATTGCATCAGTGCAGGATAGGTTACGTCATCCATGCTTAGGGTAGACGCAGTCTCCAAATCTGTGCAAATGTTATGTGACAGGAGGGTCGCGTACCTATATGTCCGTACCTGATTATTTAATATTTTTATTATTGAATTAATGAAACTTTTATTGCGTTTTAATTAAGTAAATTAAGGTTGGAAATTTTGCAGTTGTCATTCTCAGCCAAGGCTAATTAATCATTTCTTAATGTGATTTGGATCAATTATGGCTATACAATTATTACCCTATGGTAAGTGTGAGCTATTGTTCAAGTGGCTACATATTGCTTCATCGTTTAGTATAATGATGTAATTAATGTTTCGTATGGTGATTTTGTAAACCTTTGAGTGGTTATGGCTTAAGTGATCGTTGGGGGAATCTTCAAGGGTATTCGACACAATAGCTTGGGAAGTATTGTAAGTGGATTATAAGGATCCTTCGTTTTTAACTTCTTGATTTGTAATTGCTTCTTTTTGAAGACTTCAGCTGAAATTCAAGGTGTGATTGGGTATAGCATTCGGGCTAACGTAGAATGCATTATCTTATGGCCTTTGTTTCATTCATGCATAGTTTTGCAAACATGTTTACTATTATAATTAAACCAATTCAATTGTTTTATGCATTTAACTTATATTTTTACATTACCTAGTTTATGATTTCAATATTTAATAAATGTATTTAAATATATTTGAAAATGGCTTTAATTGCATGATTGCGGACCTCCTTAAGCTATGCCTTAATTGAATTTTGATTTTTCATATGATTTGATTACCCTTTGAAATGATGATACCTTAATTGGCTAGTGATGATTTGTGAGTGTTGTTGCCTGAAACAACGATGATGAATTGCTGACGTCATTCGTACCACGTGTTGTCGAAATCTCTGCAAGAAAAATAAAGATCAGAGGGACGCAGGGCTTTCCCTGCGTTTGCACTCCGATGCTTAAGTCAGACCCAAAATTTGGCAGAGTTTCTGTAGGGAAAATAGAGACTTAGGTTAACGAATCATACCTGACCCCTATTTATAGGGATTTACTCTGTCATTAATTACATTTTTGCCCTTTTTATCTTGCTCAGGGTTTGTATCATTTATCACAGTTTTAATCGTGCGCCACGTGGCATTCTTTTATTATTCTTTTTATCATCCACAACAATTGCTCCCCACTCTTTCGCTAGGTATAACCTTGCGGAAGAGTACATATGTTCTCCTTGTAACCTTAGATCAAGTCCTTACATTATGTTCTGAAGTCAAATTCTCTTGCCGTATAATTCTTAAGCTCTTGTTTGAGTGCGTGGCTTACCTCGCGCATTTTTCACTTCAAGCCCTTGGTTGAGTGCTTAGCTTACCTCGCGCATTTTTCGCTTCAAGCTCTCGCACATTTTCTTTATGGCTTACATCGCACATTTTTCGCTTCAAGCCCTTGGTTGTGTGCTTAGCTTACATCGCGCACTTTTCGCTTCAAGCTCTCGCACATTGTCTTCGTGGCTTACCTCGCGCATTTTTCGGTTCAAGCCCTTTGTTGTGTGCTTAGCTTACATCGCGCACTTTTCACTTCAAGCTCTCGCACATTGTCTTCGTGGCTTACCTCGCGCATTTTTCGCTTCAAGCCCTTGGTTTGTTGAGTGCGTGGCTTACCTCGCGCATTTTTCGCTTCAAGCCCTTGCACTTTGTCTTCGTGGCTTACCTCGCGCATTTTTCGCTTCAAGCCCTTTGTTTGTTGAGTGCGTGGCTTACCTCGCGCATTTTTCGCTTCAAGCTCTTGCACATTGTCTTCGTGGCTTACCTCGCGCATTTTTCGCTTCAAGCCCTTTGTCTTGAGCGCGTGGCTTACCTCGCGCATTTTTCGCTTCAAGCTCTTGCACATTTTCTTCGTGGCTTACCTCGCGCATTTTTCGCTTCAAGCCCTTTGTTGTGTGCTTAGCTTACATCGCGCACTTTTCGCTTCAAGCTCTTGCACATTGTCTTCGTGGCTTACCTCGCGCATTTTTCGCTTCAAGCCCTTTGTTTTGAGTACGTGGCTTAGCTCGCGCATTTTTCGCTTCAAGCCCCTGCACATGTGTAGCTGGTGTGATCAGTCATCTATCAATTATGTGCGAATCTCAACAGCCAATAAAATATCAATATGGCATAAATAATAGTTCAACAAATTAAATTTCAACCCATAGTTGAATTAACAAAAAATAATATTAAATGTCATAAAGTCTCGCTGCCAGTGTAGTTGCAAGTGGTTGATATTCCGCGTTTTTGCTATCCTCTTGCCTTGTGACCTGTCCGTCTTCTTTTAAGGCATTGGTGATGGCTTAGGTAGTCCGACGATGGTAAGGGTTTCTTTTCTTTGAACTCCCTTACATGTAGTTCAGCGTCGGTATCCTTTTCATTACTTCTTCTTGAGTGATATATTTATCTGCTCTAGAGAACAAGTCTGAGATCGTCGTTGGCTGATCTAAAGATAGCGACTCTTGCAACTTTTCAGACCTTGTCCCTTGTAGCATAGCTGTCACAGCTACTCCAACTTGTAGATCATGTATTTCAATAGTAGCATTACGGAGCCGATCCACATAGCTTTTGAGTGATTCCTTGCTCCCCTGCCTTAAGGTAAGCAGATAGGTGGCTTCCTTCCTTTTCTCGCTTTTTATCACAAAGGCCTTCAGGAATTCGCTTCTTAATTGATTGAAAGACGAAATAGACCCCTCTGGCAAACTATTAAACCATTTTAGTGCATGGTCAGTTAAAGTTGAGGGGAATACTCTACTCAGGATCTCATCCTCCCATCCATGTAATAGCATCAATGACTCATAGTTCTGAATGTGGTCATAAGGATCAGTTTTTTCCGTATACATCGTCATCTGCGGCATTTTGAATTTTGGGGGCAGCGGTTTTCCCATGATCGTTGTACTGAATGGGATTCTCCTTCTCTGGTTTTCTTCAGTCTGAACCAACCTTTTCTCTTCTAAGATTCGTTCCACAATTCTTTTCATATAAGTGGCAGCCTGTGCCTTGGAGACAGGTCTGTTTTGCACTTTCTTAGCATCGTATGCATCAGCTTGGCCGCAGTCCATAGCTTCTTTCCTGTTACCTTGAGTTCGGTTTTGATGAGTCTGAGATTGAAAGTTTGTCATTCCAGTTTCAAGGTTTCGTGCTGGATCTATTTTCGATTCTCTCTCAACATGAGACCCTGTCATTCCCACATCTTTGATTCCGTTGTTTGGTGGGCTATTTGTGTTCTGGGGCCAAGGATCTTCGACGCCCAAATATCCAGAGTCTACTCGAGCCGGACGCTCAAGGTTTCTAGTACTTTGGCGTCTCCGGCCACCAACAATCTCTCGCATTGAATTCCTTGTACCATGACGTCGTAGTTTTTTGACACTCTGATATTTCCAGTTCATTGGAGTCTCGCGCCTGGGGTATTCCGTAACTTGGGGTTGCAAGCCTTCCGAGGCCTCACGCACAGGGTCTCCCATACCCTGACGCCTCCTATCTTCCTCAGTCTCACACATAGGGTCTCGTGCGGTCATGCCGCGAGGATCTTGCGCACCCCTGCCGTGAGGGTCTCGCGCAGAAGGGTCTTGCGTAAGCTGGCATCCCTGCGTTATGAGTGCGCCATGTGGCGCGCGAAGAACGCGCCACGTGGCACATGAAGCCAACGAGGGGTCTTGCGCAGCCATGCCGTGAGAGTTTCGTGCACCCCTACCGTGAGGGTCCCGCGCTCCCCTGCCGTGAGAGTCCGCTACGGGCATGCCGCGAGGGTTCAATGCGGATATGCCGTGAGGGTCCATTGTAGGCATGCCGCGAGGGTCCATTGCTGACATGCCGTGAGAGTCAGATGCCGGCATGCCGCGAGGGTCTCGCACACCCATACCGTGAGGGTCTGGCGCACCCTTGCCGTGAGGGTCCGACGCAGGCATGCCGTGAGGGTCCTACAGCACAATGCCGTGAGGGTCTAGCGGTAAGATGCCGTGAGGGTCTTGTGACCACATGCCGTGAGGATCTCCTGCAGCCATGCCGCCCATGCCGCGAGGGTCTCCTGCAGCCATGCCGCCCATGCCGCGAGGGTCTCCTGCAGCCATGCCGCCCATGTCGCGAGGGTCTCCAGCAGCCATGCCGCCCCTGCCGCGAGGGTCTCCAGCAGCCATGCCGCGAGGGTCTCCTGCAGCCATGCCGCGAGGGTCTCCAGCAGCCATACCGCCCCTGCCGCGAGGGTCTCCAGCAGCCATGCCGCGAGGGTCTCCTGCAGCCATGTTGCCCATGCCGCGAGAGTCTCCAGCAGCCATGCCGCGAGGGTCTCCTGCAGCCATGCCGCCCCTGCCACGAGGGTCTCCAGCAGCCATGCCGCGAGGGTCTCCTGCAGCCATGCCGCCCCTGCCGTGAGACTCATGCGCAACACTTCCTTCTCCTACCAGATTTTGCACCGTTACCGGCAAATTCACTTCCGGGAAGGTGCCTTTGAACAGGTTCACCATAGCGTGCAAAGCTTGGGCAGTTTCTTCCCCCTGCTTCTGCATGGCTTCGAATTCAGCTACGGGAATCGTCATCATCTCCGACCCTCTCTCGGTCTGAACTCCATCACCTAAGTCCGCCATTGGGGAGCTCGCCATGTCCTCACTTTCTTCACTTCTGATTGCTGTTGAACGTATCTGTACCATCGCTGTCAAAAGCTTTTTTTTTTTTGTTTCCCACAGACGGCGCCAATTGTTGTTGCCTGAAACAACGATGATGAATTGCTGACGTCCTTTGTGCCACGTGTTGTCGAAATCTCTGCAAGAAAAATAAAGATCAGAGGGACGCAGGGCTTTCCCTGCGTTTGCACTCCGATGCTTAAGTCAAACCCAAAATTTGGCAGAGTTTCTGTAGGGAAAATAGAGACTTAGGTTAACGAATCATACCTGACCCCTATTTATAGGGATTTACTCTGTCATTAATTACATTTTTGCCCTTTTTATCTTGCTCAGGGTTTGTATCATTTATCACAGTTTTAATCGTGCGCCACGTGGCATTCTTTTATTATTCTTTTTATCATCCACAACAGTGAGCTATTTGATAAATGTGGATTTATTCTGTTTCACCTTTATGCTTATACGTGAGAAAAGCATTTCGACCTATCCTAGGAGATAATTCGAATAAGTATTGGTTCCATCTGATCAATGGAATCAATTGTGTATCTATGATCATAGGTTGTGCCCTTGACTGTTTCATTCATTCATAGTTTTGTAAACATGTTTACTATTATAATTAAACCTATTCAATTATTTTATGCATTTAACTTATACTTTTACATTACCTAGTTTATGATTTCAATATTTAATAAATGTATTTAAATATATTTAAAAATGGTTTTAATTGCATGATTACAAACCTCCTTAAGCTATGCCTAAATTGAATTTTGATTCTTCTTATGATTTGATCACCTTTTGAAATGATGATACCTTAATTGGCTTGTGATGATTTGTGAGCTATTTAATAAATGTCGATTTATTATGTTTCATCTTTATGCTTATACATGAGAAAAACATTTTAACCTATCCTGGGAGATAATTCGAAGAGGTACTGGTTCCATCTGATCAATGGAATCAATTGTGTATCAATGATCACAGATTGTGCTTTTGACTGTTTCATTCATGCATAGTTTTGCAAACATGTTTACTATTATAATTAAACTTATTCAATTGTTTTATGCATTTAACTTATACTTTTACATTACCTAGTTTATGATTTCAATATTTAACAAATTTATTTAAATATATTTGAAAATGGTTTTAATTGCATGATTGCAAACCTCCTTAAGCTATGCCTTAATTTAATTTTGATTCTTCTTGTGATTTGATTACCCTTTGAAATGATGATACCTAAATTGGATATGTGATAAATGTGGATTTATTCTCTTTCACCTTTATGCTTATTCATGAGAAAAGCATTTCGGCCTATCCTGTGAGATAATTCAGATAGTTACTAGTTCCATCTCATTAATGTAATATGTTGTATATTTATGATCATAGATTGTGCCCTTGATTGAGAGTGCGCTAAACTAACGTTATAGCGCCTTTAGTGAAACCTCGGTTCAAATGAAAAGTACTGCTCCAAAAAGCTCACTTGTGACTTAAATGTGATTATGTCTTACTTATTTAAAGTTGTACTTACATGCTTTTGATACTTACTTGAGTTTTGAATTCTTTTTAGCTTATTTACATTTATTCAGTAAATTAGATTTCACTATTGTTATTCTATTTAGCATGCAAGTTTTTAAGATTCGTTTATTTAATCTTTTCTGCATTCATATAACTGCTTACTAGGCCATGCTTACTCCTTTTTTTCCACTCGTAGATAAAGCTCCCAGAGTAACCTGTTGGTTGTTGCAGGTCTTTCCTCGACTCCTTGGGTACTTTAAGTTTTGTATCTAAGGTATATTGGATGGGTTGGTATATAGATGTTGATTAGATGACACAGTGGTTATGGATGTGTTGTTGGGATGTACTGTAAAGTTGTTGTCGTTGTGATTGTGGTATTATTGCCGGTTCCTTTTGACGATATTTTATATTAGTGGTCACGAGACCACCTTATGTTATATTTGAACTTGTTGATATTTTGTGGTTGATGTAATTTGATCTAGAGCTAAGATTATGCTATGATGAATTGTGGACCTTTATATTGAATTTGTAGTTAAGGTTTTAAGACCTTGCGGAAAATAATCTCCATGAACCAAGTATAATTTTGAAGAGGAATTTGTGTGATAACTGAAATGGTCTAATGTGTATTTAAGTTGAGTTTAATCATAGTAATTAGGCTAGTGAAATTGTAAGGCTAGCACCATTGAAGCTTTCAATTTTAATGTAGCATTTATTTTTATGAAATTGAATTTTAATCATAAAATGTGATATCAATATTGTGGAAATGATTTGAACTAAATGGTGTAAGTGCCAATTCGATCGAAAAGGGACCTTAAATGGTAAATGAGATATGCAATATAAGAGCATTGAGAATTGCAAAGGTTTTACCAAATTTGTCCTACCTTGAGGTACCAAATGGTACATTTATGTCATGTAGACATATTTCAAGCTATTGGATATGGTACATAAATGCATTTTTAGTTTTATTGGATTTATTATTCTAAACTAATGACAATTAAGGGTATGATAATGGGTGCATGAATAGTTCACTAAAGACAATTGGAGTAGCTAGAATTAAATTAAAGGGGATCTCATTTGTAATTATATGATTGAATTAAGTTGATATAACTTGATGTATGGGAAAAAGGGTAAATTATTGTTATATGCATAGTTGGTGCATAATCATGTTTAAGACAGAAGGTGTGCATTTGTCATCATAACTCTCTACCAAAATAATGTAGATGTTAGTTGAGATTCTTACTGATTAAGGCATCTGATTGTAGTTTGTAACTTGAGACCTAAGTTTATGAAATAAAATTGATTTAGAGATTAAATTAAATTGATTTATAATGTTGGTGGCTTACGCTACGTATACAAACTATTGTGAAAGGAAAATTGAAAAATTTGGCATGTAAATTTTAAGCTTTCATAATTGATAAAATATTTGGGGTGTGACATATTATTATTATTATTATTATTATTATTATTATTATTATTATTATTATTATTATTATTTATGCATCCTGTCGAATGTATACAAAATATTTTGTAGACACTAATTTTAGAAAATTATAAGATGGATAAAATAAAATAAAAGTACAAAATAAAGAATAATTAGTAATGTATAATAATATAAATTAATAAATTTAAAATAAATAAAATATTATTATTTTATTATACATAGTTATATTTATCATTTTATTCCACAAATTTCCTAAAAAGTACAAGTTCATTGATAATGCAAATACTTTATAACTCGTTTTTGTTTTTGACTTTATTGAATGAGAATTTATGTCGTTCTCAAAAGGTTCTAAACCTTTTCACACTTTATCGATGAATAGATTAAAATAAAAAGTTGTCATTATAAATTGACACAGGGTCATTCTCTCCTATGGACGTTCCCGGTGATGGCCTAAGTTCCTTTGCGAACTTAGTCAGCCAATTCCCACTTCTAGTTCAAACATGGGCTAGCATGCAGCAATAATCACACTTGAGCAGTGATAGTCACACTCGAGTAATTAAGAACCAACCAAAGAACACAAGTACAACAAAGAAAAGAACACTCAAATTTTAAGGGAAGATTCTCTCACCCTTTTTATTAACCGCAACAAAAAGGATTACAAGATGTAGAGATAGATCGCTCTCTCTCTTGCTCTCTGCTCTCTGATGAGCTTCCTGTTCCCTTAGAGAGGTTTATATAGGCAAGTGAGGACATCCTGTCACGCCCTTCTCTCACACGCGACCTACCGAAATCATCACAAATTTTTTCACATTTTACTTACCTTTCCTTCTATCATTACTCACATCACACGTTGGGTTGTGATTCGATATTAGTCACCCATTCACACTCATTCCCGACATACATAGAATTTAATATTCTTTTCTATAATATAAACTCTTGTACATAAATACAATTATTGGTACATATACATCCCGACCGTACATTAGTTTACATAACTGTGCTTTTACAATGTTCAGTACAAAATGTCAAGTGTGTATACCTCTTACAAGATGGATATGCAGCGGATTAGGGAATATCAGTCCTCAGCCGTGTCCACCTACTGTGGATGCTCTGAAAAGAGGGAAATAATAAGGGGGTGAGCTCACAGCTCAGTAAGAAAATCAAGCAAGTAAGTAGATAACCACACTATCTACAAAATAAAATGCTCATGCCTTGAAATCATTTCCTGATTCTATCTGTATCTAAAGCATGCATCCTGCTCAAAACTTCATGCAATATATATGTGTAGATACAAAACATCAGTTATAAACTGGAAATGTGTTTGTTTAACAACCTCAACATTTTATGCACAATATTGCATTTCTCATGTTATTACATAAATCTCATGTAATTTCACACAAATCACAATTATCATGCCATTTAGTTAAATCAAATAATATGACATTCATCATGTTTAAAAACATGAAAATCTGGGCCTCACCCATCCCTCGGGTTACCCTTTTTTACAACTCACAAATTCACATGTTCATATTATAAAACTATGTGATGTTTCATTCAAGAAATCATGTACTTAACATGAAAGGAAAATTGAGATAGGCGACTACATGTTCCGAGTTTATGATCATAACTCATTTTTCGTGATCCCAAGCTACACCGTACTCAGTGTGCGAGGTTCAACAATTGTTGTAACGAGAGGTGGGTCAAATCTCTATCGTCAGCTCTCACTCTGAGGACCTGATCCCGGAGCACACCAGATCCCACTGGATCCCACTCCCATTGCTAACCAGTCTTATCCAAGTACATTCATACAATGTACTTCATGTGACATACACGGTACATAGTACTCTATGAACCCTATCTCAAGGTAGGATGCTCGCCATGAGTCTTAGAACTCATACCTTGGATATACCTCATAGTCAGGATGCTCGCCATGAGTCTTAGTCCTCATACCATGGGTTATTTCGATAGCCCTCTGCCTTATCTCAAAATAATGCACGTGTGAGCATATATATATTGGTGCTACACATGGTCAGCACAGGCTCCCAACACGGCTGTTTCATGCTCTTTTCAAATCCGGTACGTGAGAGTAAACTCTTAACACAACCATATCACAATGATATAACTTTAGTGTGAGTAATGCTCCCAACACTATGTCATATAAAAACATGAGTATGAGCAAAGCTCCAAATACTCTATAATGTGTAATATATGAAAACTGAGTACGAGCAAAGCTCCCAGTACTCTATCATGTAAAACTGAGTATGAGCATAGCTCCCAATACTCTATAATGCATCAAGCACAAAAACTAAGTATGAGCAATGCTCCCAGTACTCTAACATGCATAAATCGCATATAATATTTAGTACGAGAGTATACTCCAGTACTACGTGATGCATATCTCAAAATATAGTGCGAGTAATCTCTAGCACTTATGGTTTTCACATAAAACCAGATAGATGGCTTTTCAAATCACAATTCACCCAATTCAAATCAAATCCGCACTAACACGTGCTGCTTTTGCATATACATGAAAACGTTAGCCATTCTATCATGCAAATCATGAATCTTAGTCACAACATGCTTATAAGGTATTTTCACCCTATTTTTGGATAAAACACACTTATCCTCACTAGTCTCTATTACCATAACATGCCTATTCATGGGAATTCATATATCATATAGTATCGAAATTCTATTCGAAATACGTGCAGCTATCTCTAGCTAGTCACGAAATTCCCTTACCTCGGGTCACGTCAAGTGACCTCTCTTCCTCGGTGCTGCTAATCCTCGCAGTCCGATCAGCTTCCACTACGATTTTTGAAGCTGTTATAATTATTTACGTTAGTATACCGTAATATACTTGTTTCATTTGCCAAATCTCAAATCAATACATCAATTTCATAATTTTCTCCCAATATGGTATTATATCATATTTTCCATATATCTCTCTTTATTTCTCGTTATTTCCAATTTATGCATTTCATAAAACTACTTTATAATCTTCAATACATGCATATGATGTGACGACTACGCCCACTATAAGTGACCTAGACGTTCTAGCCGCAAGTGCACATGTCGTACAAGTAATAATGGGATTTGAGTCCCGAATTATCGTCCCACAGAGAAGTTGAATTGCCTAATTAAGTACCGGTTAATCTTACCCTAAGTATATTCTAGCAAATTATGAATTTTAAGGGAGTGATCTACAAAGCTAAAATTAAAAGTACTGAAAACAATAAAAATTATAAACTAAAAAAATAAAACTTAGCTAAAATTACTTATAGAGCTCCAAGCAATTAAAATCAAATACCTAAAAAAGAAAATTAAAACAATTAAAATTTAATTAATGCAATTAAACTATAATGTAAATATGAAAATAAAGAAACAAATTAATTAAACTAAAATTAAGCCATCCTAGAATAAAATATGCATGTAATTAAACTAATTAATAAAAATGCAAATTAAGCTAACCTAAAGTCTAATTCTATTAACCTAAGGAAATTCCTAATTATAACTCTAAATCTAAATGTCTAAAATGGTGGATCTAATTAAATGTAACTATAGCTAATTACTAACCTAATAAAATGTCTAGATAAATAATAAAACAAAATTTAAATGTTAACTATATATTTATAACTAAAAACTAATTATCTAAACTAAAATAACATCTTAAAACAATAAAGTAGAGTACTATAGTAACATACCAATCAATAAACTAACCTATTAATATACTAATATACTATGCTAATTAATCATCATGAAATTAGAATAAATAAATAAAAAAAGAAATAGCAAAGCCAAACTTGGTAAATTATAAAACAATGACAACTCCTTCAAGCCATGGGTTGCCACGCTTTCGCCTCCTTCTGTTAACAGACATGGTATGCCAGCTGCCTTCATGTCTGTGTACTTGCTCCTGCTTTCGGTACCAGCCTCGATCTACACAGCTTTCTGCACGTACACGTTGCTGCCCTGGTGATGGCCTTTACTGCTGCATCCAAACACTAGCTGCATCCTGCTCCATCCCTTGCAACACAGCACAACACGTCACCAACTGCTTCAAGCTTCATTTACATTTTCAGGTCTGGCCACTGCTGGTTCGTGCTGTCTCCAGGCGTTGCTCTAGGCCACTGTCCAGGTCTTACTCCCAGTACCATTCCTCGGCATGCCCAGCTCAGCTTCCAGGTCAGTTCTACACTCCAGTGGCAGCAGCACTTTCCCGAGCAGGATCAATCACCACGTCTTGCTGCTCTACTTTACATGTCACAGCATTCGGCTTGGCCCTTCTCTGCTTCATGCATCATATCATTCTTGCAGCAATTAGCAGCTCACCATGCCCCAAATCTGCAACAGCACACAGCAGCTCACACACACGAAACGCTCGACAACTGGACACGAGACAGAACAAGAAGACAGGGGCTGGACCCGATCGTGATTGCACAAACTCTACACCCTTCAGCTGCAAACTATCAATATCTACACAGTCGCTCAGTAGTGGTGATGGAGTTCAGCGTTTAACAACTTGAAACAGAAGGCCAAATCGAGATTAGAACTGAATAACAGCACATGAAGACAATGAACAATACATTAATAACTAAACAGAGCCGAGAAGAGGAAAGAATTGCTGATCCTGTCCACTGCAACCGCGCATGCTGTGTAAGACCCGAAAATTATATCGTAATTTCTTATAAAGAATTGAAAATAGTCCCAAATTAAATGAAACGGGATTCGGACAGGAAATAACGATTTAAAATGCAAAATGAATGAGTATTCGTGAAGGGAAGTCGGGTTAAATTAATCCCGAACACGTGCAAGGGTAAAACGGTTAAAAGACCAAAATTTGGTATAAACCCGATAAGAAAATTTTATTAAAAATAATGGATTTGAGAATCTTGATCAATAACGAAGAAATAATTAAATTTCGAGTCCAATTGATCAAGATCCAAAATTTTTAAAAATACCGAAAAGTCACTTAGGACAATATCCCGAAAATACGAAGAAATTATACCGAAAAAATGATTAAAAATGTAATAAATAAAATAAAATTAAATTAAATTGTTATAATTGTAGATATTTTAGAATATTTTGACTAAAATATTGAATATAATAATAATAAATTAATTTATAAATAATAATAAATAAAAATAAAAATAATTGAAAAAAAAGAGAGAAATCAGAAAACTATCGGGGAGAGAGAAAGAAGAGAGAAACGGAACCGTGGAAAACCCGACCACCGGGGAGCCGTCCGATGACCAATCGGCCAAGTGAGGGTCGAAAAAGGAAGGGGAGAGGCCGGCGACCTCCCTGGTACCAGCGGTGCAGCCCACCGACGCCGGAGAATGCCGGATCGAGGGAGAGAAGCCGGGAGAGGAAAGGGGAGATTCACGGCGACCGGCGTCGATCTGGCCGACCCCACCCCCAGCCAAGGCTTCCGCAGGCCCAGACGGCGCGATTGGTGGTAGTCACGGCTGGCGAAACTGACGGACGACGTCGAAATCGACGGAAAGCGGGAGAACCACCGACGCCGAAGAGGAGAACAGCCGGACCGGCCACTTTTCGGCGACCTCGTGTGAAATCGAGACCAGATCCGAGCTGCGGATGACCTCCCGGAGTTGCTGGTGGTGGAAGACGACGGAGAACCGGTCGGCAAGGCAACGAACCGATCGAACCGGAGCGAACCGGAGTGAACCGGACCGGTCTGAACCGGACTGAACCGGTTCAGCCAAGAAAGAAGGGAAAAAAGGAGAAAAAGAGAAAAAGAAAAAAGGGAAAGAATTTTCGGGGATACATCGGACTTCGGGTAAGTCGGTAAGAGGTCAAAAATGACCAATTTGACTTTCGAGAAAATTATTTAAATTATATTTAATCGAAAAGTAAACCGGGATTAAATATATAATTGTGCAGTTGTACGACAAAGCCCGAACGAGAGCCGATTGAGCTCCGATTTTCGTATCCCGCATCATATTGGGTAAGTACATTTTAATTCCAACAATTAGAGTCCTTTAATACAGAGTTTCAATTATTTTACGGAATTATGGATAAATTTCGTATAGAAAGGAATATTTTTCAGAATTGTAATGTAATTGCCATAAATGGTATACGGGCTACCCAATGAGTTTGGAACAAAGCCCGATAATTATCGGTAAGCTGCATGAGCCCAGTAAACCCGAAGAAGGGATTTAAACAGTATAAATGGGTTGAAAATGGGTCGAGGCCCATTAAGGTGCGTTTGGGCCCAATAAGAGTAAATTGGCCCAATTAGTTAAATCGACTGTAGTAAACAGGAGAATTATATTTATTAGGATAAATTGACATGATAAATAATTATCTGCAGCCCCAGAGACTGGATTAGCAGCAAATCGGATCGGACGAGCCTCCGACAGTGGAATTTAGATACGCGCTCGACGAGAATCGAGGTAAGGGAATTTTGTAGGTGCATAGAGATACCTATACGTAATTTTGAGGGGATGTACAGGGTTTAGAATTCCTTAAAGTATCTAGAAACGAAATAATAATTTTTACGAAAACCGAAGCTTAGGTGAATAAAGAAAAAGATGATTTTGCCCCTGAGAGTAAAATTTAAAAAAGGGTAGTAAGGTAGATAAATTACATGATTTCATGTTTTTAATGCTTTATATGAATGTGTTGCTTTGATTTAAGCAAATATGCACATAGGTTGGCTGTTGATTTCGTGAATTATACGAAAGGGTACCGGTTTGGACCGATTACTATTTTAAAAGATGTTTTATAAAGATTGAGCCACCTATCATATTTACATGAGTAAAAAGAGTGCTAGAGTCTTTCTCGCACTCAAGTTTACTGATTTATTTCTCATGAAAAGCCGTACTGGAGCATTGCTCGTACGACAAATTTGTGTGTGCACAAAACCGTGCTGGAGCTTCGCTCGCACGAGATTTTAGATATCATGATATGCATAGCGTGGTGCTGGAGCTTCGCTCGCACTAGACGTGAGTTGACATGCATATAGTCGTGCGAAAACCTCCTGTAGACTGTGTCACAGAGAGTTGAGATGCTCGCACATATACTTTGAGACATGGGTTGGTTACCGACATAGTATTGGGGTGGATAAGACCTACGGCAGGCACCCCCAAACTATGATATGGGTCCACGGAGTACGCTGTATCGTGTATGTCACACGGAGTATGCTGTACCGTGCAGTCATGATGACTCTATGATGTTACTTGATATTCTGGCGGGTAGGACTTGACCCAACCTCCCGTTGCAGTTGTGATACCCCGCACACCGGGATCCGTGTAGCCTGGGATCATAAGGACAAAGTATGGCCATAGTCCTTGATTTTCATACAGTAACCTACATGCCTCACATGATATCATACGGTCTGAATAGACCAGGACAAACCCAAGGGAGGGGTAATGTCCCGATTTATGTTTTTAAGAGACTTGATTTAATGAATCAAGGTATTCCCGAGAGATGGGTTTGACCTTGATGAAATTGTTTTATGATGAAACAAATGAGTTTTAATGTGATGAGTTTATGATTAAACAAATAAGTTTCAAAGTGATGAGTTTGTGATGAAACAAATAAGTTTTAAATGTGACGAGCATGAGATGACATACATGATGATTTTTCCATGTCTGTTTTATATGTCGATTTCATGATTTCTCTTATATGATATATACATACATGTGGCATCGTTTTAGTCTTACCTCATGCTCCAAAAGTAAACGATTTTATATCATGACATTATCAGCACGTAGATAGTATAGTTATCTACCTGCTTACATTATTGCCTTACTGAGCTGTTTATGCTCACCCTTTCATTTTCCACCCCACAGGGTATATTCAATAGAAGAGACAGACAGTAGTATTGCATTTCGGTTATCCGCTGCTTCTTATCAAGATCAGGTATACACATTTGTATAATTTTTGTATCTGAACATATAGAGGCACAGTACTGTACATGGATGTAATATTGGGGATGTATTTATTTAAAATAAATTGATATGTAAATGAAATTTGAAAATGGAATGGTAAATAGGTGAGAGGTGACTAACACCGAATCATAGCCCAACTGTTTAGTAGTGTAACTGTTCACGACGGGTAAAGAAATTAAAAAGCGAAAAATTTACTCTGATTTTAGGTAATTTGGGTCATGACAGAAAAGATGGTATCAGAGCTGAGTTGGTCAGATATGAGTCGATTTTAGTAGTTAAGTAAATTTACATCCCCATGTACTGTGCATTGTTTAGATACAATTGTGTATATCAAGGTGGAACAGCAGCTAAGAATTTAGTTTCGAATGCAACAATATAGTTTTTATAAATGATAACCGCTGTGGTAGAGAGACATGTACATATGCTCGAGGCCGTAGAGATCGGTCTGAGAGTTGAATGAGTCGTCACATGAGACTCAAGATGAGAGTGAGGTGGAGGCTGATGTTGAGCATACTCCACAGAGTCCTATAAAGAGAACAAACAGTATTGAGACACGCTCCAAGAGGATGGAGTGAAGTGTAGAAAATATTTCAAAATTATTTACTCAGTCTATACAAGTAGTTGAGGATAGGCAAGGTAAAGCCTAAACAGATGCCTCAGACTATAGATATTTCACACCCCTCCGATATATAGCGAAGTAAAGAAACCAATAGTTGCTGAGGACTGGGTGTATGAGATAGTAAAGTTGTATGGATTCTTTTGGTGTATGTCGACTGAGAAAATGACTTTTAAATACGTTATGTTGGAGTCGAGGCGGAGCATTGGTGGAAGTCCGCTCGACCCATCTGAAGAGTTAGATGTCCAGAGTCGACATGAGAAATATTTCTGGATGTATTCTGATGACAGAATATTTCAGACACTACTTAAGGGAAATTACAATTAAAATTTCTTACACTGACCCAGAGACACTAGTTGATTGATGAATATGAAACTCAATTTATATCTCTGGGTAGGTGTGAACCTGATACCATGGGCAATGAGAGTCGGGAAGCCTAAAAGTTCATGAAAGGGCTCAAATTATCGATTAGAGTCCGATTAGCTCATTACCTATGTCGAGGCAGTGCGTAGAATACAATTGCGTGAAGAAGATCATGTGTTGCACGCCTCTGAGATTGGGAAAGGTAATAAGGGCCGAAATAGAGACAGAAGAGAATAGAGAATGACAGAGATGTCAGAGCGGGAAATAGACCAGTTGGTAATGATTAGAGTTGATGAGTCACGGGGAAGATAATTGGTAAAGCCCCAATATATCCAATTTAACACTTATGAGGGGTATTGTGATTGGAGAACCCTGACCTGCTCCATAGCAGGGTGAGCAGTATAGCAGTGTGGCAGTATAAACAGTGTAGCAGTGTAAGCAGTGTAGGATGTGTGGTAGATACCACGGAATTAGGGCCTACACCTACACTTTACTAACTAAAATAGGCATTAAGTGTGGTAAGACGGACCACTTATAATGATTGCTCAGAGTTGGGTGAGACTACCCTACCGAAGAGCAAAGAGACAGAGAAATTCTTGTTGATATCTCTGCACCGAAAAGGGAGGCCACAGCTGAAGAGAAAGGGAAAGTAGGCTGTTGGATGAGGGCGAGTGTATGCCTTAGACCAGGACACTATTGATGTTTCATATGATGTGGTGAAAGATACCACACTGGTTATGAATAGAGAAATAATTATTTTAATTAATCCTGGTGCCACGTATATATTCATGCCGCCTTCAACTGCTTATAAATTAGTAAAAGACATGAATGCCTACACCTTTGGGCACAATGCCGATAGTTAGTACCCCAATGAAGGAGGGTTAACTAACGAAATAATTATGAAGAAATTATAAGTTGAAAACGGGGGAAGAAGTATAAGTCAGCCGATTTTATTCAATGGACTATGAATAATTTGAAGTAATATTTGAGAATAAATTAGTTGGCTGCAAAATATGATGTTTAGAGTTCTATTCTAAGATAGTGTTGTTTTACCCCTGGAACGTATACGGTAAGTTTTGACAACTAATAAAAGGGGTGCAGCGATTGAAATTAAAGGAGCAAATGATTGTACTCACGGAATGAGTAATGATAGAGTTTTGTTATAAGTGATATACGAAAAGAGATAAGTTTTGTGATAAATCCTGAAATAGAGATAGACTGGAATAAGAGGCGTATGCAAGGTACGGATATCTATGATACGTGAAGTAATTAGGATTAAAGCAATTAGTAACGAATATGAATTGTGACCACATGGACTGATATGTAAAGTAATTGTGGTCAAGTCTAAGGGTTAATAAAGGTATTTCAAAATACCTCCCCACCTGAAGACTTGACAGCGTCTAAAAGTATACACAACTTATAAATTGAAAAGCGACAATCGTAAAATATACGTTTAAAATTAGGGTACCTTTACGGGTACGATAAGAAATATAGAATTCGATTAATCAGGAAAGTTTAACAAATTTAAAATTTTATAGAAGCCGTTAAAAAGGAAATGACGCAGGTTAGTAGCTTCAACGGAAGCGATTTTGAAAGGACATTATACATTATGCGTACATAGGTCAAGGATATGAGTAATTGAAATATTCAGTGGAAGTCAACTACGACAAGTTATTTAAACTTTACCTGGACCGATTTGTTATCATCCATATTGATGATATTTTGGGTGCAATTAAAATCCAGGGAAATCATAAGCAACAATTGGAGATTGTTTCTACAGATGATTTGTGGAGAGTTCTCGGAATAGACTACTTTATTGACACGTTTAACTTAGAAAAAGTTGTAATTGAATGAGATGATAGGCGTAACAGGAGTTTTGGTGTATTGAAGTAATAAACTGACCATCGCATTTATTCTCACCATACCCAACAGATTAAGAGGTTTCTCATGAGTCTATGGATACCTCAAAATAATGAATGAACTGCGTATTGAAGCAAAAGGGAAGATAGTCGATTATGGATCCAGACAGCTCAAGGATCATGAAAGGACTATCCGAACCATGATTTAAAGTTGACAGCGATAGTGGTTATATTGAGTATATGACACTACTATGTATACGGTGAGAAATTTTAGGTATGCACTGATCCTAAAAGCCCCGAGTATCTATTTTCACAGAATGAGTCGGATATGAGAATACATAGTGGGTTAGAGCTTCTGAGAGATTATGATTGTGGAAATAGTACCACCCAGGAAAGGCTAATGTAATGGCTAATGCCTTGAGCGGAAAGAGCCTCGGGATGGTATTACATATGATGGTCAGGGAGCGTGAGCTGCTAGAACAGTTGTGAGCCTCAGTAGTGATGTGATCCCTTCTGATGATGACAGTGATTGTGTGACAGCTAGCCTGAGACTAGAACTGGATGAGAGTGCCCGGATTTGACAGGCTTAGCGTGATGATCAGCATAGTGTCGATAGTTTGAGTCAGATTCAGATGGGTATAGTGATAAAGTTCACAGAGAGAGATGATGGCTTACTGAGGTTCAGAGATAGTATAAGTGCTCCCTAGGACCATAATTGATGAGATAATGTTATTGCCAGAAGCTCACTCTTTGGGATATACAGTGCATCCGAGAAGTAATAAATATATGAAATCTCTGAAAAGGGTATTGGTGGTTAGATGTGAAAAGAGACATGGTAGAGATTGTGGAAAAGTGTCTCATATGTCAGCAGAGTAAGGTAGAGCAAAAGAAGTTGCAGGGTTATTGCAGTTTTTGCCTATATCGACACGAAAATGGGAACAAGTTACCATGAATTTCGTGAAGGATTACAAAGGACCCGGATGAATCATAAGGCTATCTGGGTGATAGTCGATGGATTGATTAAGTCTACCCACCTTCTGGTTAGGAAATCCCAGGTACTCTGAGTGTGTAGGCGGATTTATGTTTATGGAAAATTGTGGAACACCAATTATCTTTCCAGTGAGCATGGTACATATAGGGATTCCCGCTTCATTTCTCACTTCTGGGAACGTTTTTCAGGAAGCTATGGGAACCTGACTGAGTGTTAGCACAGCTTTCCATCCTCAGACAGATGGTCAGTCAGAGAGGACTGTATAGGTTCTGGAGGATATGATGAGAGTGTGTGCTTGATATGACAAGCTCCTGGGATGATCAGTTGTTACTAATCAAATTCGCCAATAATGACAGTTGTCACTTAAGTATCGGGATAACTTCAGATGAGGCATTTTATGGTCGTAAGGGTTGTTTCCCTGATTTGGATAAGAAAAGGTGGGTGACAGATAGAAAATTGTTCCCAAATTGGTAAGACAAACCTCTGAGGATGTTCAGTTAATTGTGAAGGATTAAGAACACCTCAGAGCAGATAGAAAAGTTATGCTGACAAGAGACAGAAACCATTAGAATTCACCGAGGGTGAATTTATATTGTTGGAAGTTACATGTCCTTAGGACATAACATAAGGACATAACGAGTTTCGGAAAGAAAGCAAATTGAATTTTGTTATATTGAATCCTTTGAGAGAATTGGACAAAGTGGGAGATAAGACCTATAGGTTGGCGTTACCACCTAATTTAGCAGGCATCCACAATGTGTCCTATCTTATGATGCTTCAGAAATATTATCCGGACCCAACGTATGTGATCAGATATGAGCTTCAACAACTCAGCTCAATGAAAGAATAACGTATGATTGGAAAATTGATTCAGGTATTAAAACAGGAAGGAGAAAGTATTGACATTAAGATGATCTCCCTAATTAAAGCATGTTGGTAGTTGTACACTCCGAAAAAGTCATATATGAATTAAAGAATATGATACAATAGACGTACCCGGAGTTGTTTATGGATCCATTTAACTTGGTTCTAATTTGGAGGATCAAATTTCTTAAGTGGGGGAGATTATGTAAGACCCGAAAATTATATCGTAATTTCTTATAAAGAATTTAAAATAGTCCCAAATTAAATGAAACGGGATTCAGACAGGAAATAACGATTTAAAATGCAAAATGAATGAGTATTCGTGAAGGAAAGTCGGGTTAAATTAATCCCGAACACGTGCAAGGGTAAAACGGTCAAAAGACCAAAATTCGGTATAAACCCGATAAGAAAATTTTATTAAAAATAATGGATTTGAGAATCTTGATCAATAACGAAGAAATAATTAAATTTCGAGTCCAATTGATCAAGATCCGAAATTTTTAGAAATACCGAAAAGTCACTTAGGACAATATCCCGAAAATACGAAGAAATTATACTGGAAAAATGATTAAAAATATAATAAATAAATAAAATAAAATAAAATAAAATTGCTATAATTGTAGATATTTTAGAATATTTTGACTAAAATATTGAATATAATAATAATAAATTAATTTATAAATAATAATAAATAAAAATAAAAATAATTGAAAAAAAGAGAGAAATCAAAAAACTATCAGGGAGAGAGAAAGAAGAGAGAAATGGAACCGAGGAAGACCCGACCACCGGCGAGCCGTCCGGCGACCAATCGACCAAGTGAGGGCCGGAAAAGGAAGGGGAGAGGCCGACGACCTCCCTGGTACCGACTGTGCAGCCCACCGACGCCGGAGAATACCGGATCGAGGGAGAGAAGCCGAGAGAGGAAAGGGGAGATTCACGGCGATCGGCGCCGATCTGGCTGACCCCACCGCTAGCCGAGGCTTCCTCAGGCCCAGACGGCGCGATCGGTGGTAGTCACGGCTGGTGAAACCGACGGAAGGCACCGGAATCGACGGAAAGAGGGAGAACCACCGACGCCGAAGAGGAGAACAGCCGAACCGGCCACTTTTCACCGACCTCGTGTGAAACCGAGACCAGATCCGAGCTGCGGACGACCTCGCGGAGCTACTGGCGGTGGAAGTCAGCGGAGAACTGGTCGGCAAGGCATCAAACCGGCTGAATCGGACCGAACCGGAGTGAACCGGACCAGTCTGAACTGGACTGAACCGGTTCAGCCAAGAAAGAAGGGAAAAAAAGAGAAAAAGAGAAAAAGGAAAAAGGGAAAGAATTTTTGGGGATACATCGGACTTCGGGTAAGTCAGTAAGAGGTCAAAAGTGACCAATTTGACTTTCGAGAAAATTATTTAAATTATATTTAATCAAAAAGTAAACCGGGATTAAATATATAATTGTGCAGTTGTACGACAAAGCCCGAACTAGAGCCGATTGAGCTCCGATTTTTGTATCCCGCATCATATTGGGTAAGTACATTTTAATTCCGACAATTAGAGTCCTTTAATACAGAGTTTCGATTATTTTACGGAATTATGGATAAATTTCGTATAGAAAGGAATATTTTTCAGAATTGTAATGTAATTGCCATAAATAGTATACGGGCTACCCAATGAGTTTGGAACGAAGCTCGATAATTATCGGTAAGCTGCATGAGCCCAGTAAATCCGAAGAAGGGATTTAAACAGTATAAATGGGCTGAAAATGGGTCGAGGCCCATTAAGGTGCGATTGGGCACAATAAAAGTAAATTGGCCCAATTAGTTAAATCGATTGTAGTAAACAGGAGAATTATATTTATTAGGGTAAATTGACATGATAAATAATTATCTGCAGCCCCAGAGACTGGATTAGCAGCAAATCGGATCGGACGAGCCTCCGATAGTGGAATTTAGATACGCGCTCGACGAGAATCGAGGTAAGGGAATTTTGTAGGTGCATAGAGATACCTATACGTAATTTTGAGGGGATGTACAGGGTTTAGAATTCCTTAAAGTATCTAGAAACGAAATAATAATTTTTACGAAAATCGGGGCTTAGGTGAATAAAGAAAAAGATGATTTTGCCCCTGAGAGTAAAATTTACAAAAAGGGTAGTAAGGCAGATAAATTACATGATTTCATGTTTTTAATGCTTTATATGAATGTGTTGCTTTGATTTAAGCAAATTTGCACATAGGTTGGCTGTTGATTTCGTGAATTATACGAAAGGGTACCGGTTTGGACCGGTTACTATTTTAAAAGATGTTTTATAAAGATTGAGCCACCTATCATATTTACATGAGTAAAAAGAGTGCTAGAGTCTTTCTCGCACTCAAGTTTACTGATTTATTTCTCATGAAAAGCCGTACTGGAGCATTGTTCGTACGACAAATTTGTGTGTGCACAAAATCGTGCTGGAGCTTCGCTCGCACTAGATTTTAGATATCATGATATGCATAGCGTGGTGTTGGAGCTTCGCTCGCACTAGACGTGAGTTGACATGCATATAGTCGTGCGGAAGCCTCCTGTAGACTGTGTGTCACAAAGAGTTGAGATGCTCGCACATATACTTTGAGACATGAGTTGGTTATCGACATAGTATTGGGGTGGATAAGACCTACGGCAGGCACCCCCAGACTATGATATGGGTCCACGGAGTACACTGTACCGTGTATGTCACACGGAGTACGCTGTACCGTGCAGTCATGATGACTCTATGATGTTACTTGATATTCTGGCGGGTAGGACTTGACCCAACCTCCCGTTGCAGTTGTGATACCCCGCACACCGGGATCCGTGTAGCCTGGGATCATAGGGACAAAGTATGGCCATAGTCCTCGATTTTCATACAGTAACCTACATGCCTCACATGATATCATACGGTCTAAATAGACCAGGACAAACCCAAGGGAGGGGTAATGTCCCGATTTATGTTTTTAAAAGAGACGTGATTTAATGAATCAAGGTATTCCCGAGAGATGGGTTTGACCTTGATGAAATTGTTTTATGATGAAACAAATGAGTTTTAATGTGATGAGTTTATGATTAAACAAATAAGTTTCAAAGTGATGAGTTTGTGATGAAACAAATAAGTTTTAAATGTGACAAGCATGAGATGACATACATGATGATTTTTTCATGTCTGTTTTATATGTCGATTTTATGATTTCTCTTATATGATATATACATACATGTGGCATCGTTTTAGTCTTACCTCATGCTCCAAAAGTAAACGATTTTATATCATGACATTATCAACACGTAGATAGTATAGTTATCTACCTGCTTACATTATTGCCTTACTGAGCTGTTTATGCTCACCCTTTCATTTTCCACCCCACAGGGTATATTCAATAGAAGAGACAGACAGTAGTATTGCATTTCGGTTATCCGCTGCTTCTTATCAAGATCAGGTATACACATTTGTATAATTTTTGTATCTGAACATATAGAGGCACAGTACTGTACATGGATATAATATTGGGGATGTATTTATTTAAAATAAATTGATATGTAAATGAAATATGAAAATGGAATGGTAAATAGGTGAGAGGTGACTAACACCGAATCATAACCCAACTGTTTAGTAGTGTAACTGTTCACGACGGGTAAAGAAATTAAAAAGTGAAAAATTTACTGTGATTTTAGGTAATTTGGGTCGTGACATGCTAGCTTAGTTCTGCGCTGATGCCAGCTGTCCCACCAGCTTCAACATTAACCATCAACTACTTCAGCCAATTCATGGCTACACAGATTCTCTAAGCATCGAATATGAGTGAGCTAGGCAGTTGGGAAGGGACTGGGAATATTTTCTACATCAAACCTTCACCATCTACTGACTTTGTGCTTCTCTAACCCGTAGCTATCAAGAAACATTCACAAGAAATTTAATCCAAACTGAATATGCATAACATAAGTTCGAAGCTATTTAATGGAGATAAACGGTAATGTACCGAGTTTCCAGACTGATTCACTTGAAAGTTTTTAAACTTAAAATAGAAAGTTAACAGCTTTTAAATGATGTATGCGAAGAAGAGAAATAACAAAGAGAAATTTACTATGAAACATGACCTCCTAGGGTCTACCAGGGAAAGAAAAAAAAGAAAAAAAAAAGAAAAATTTAACTTAACCATAACATAAATCGAACCGTGATGAATGATGCATTTCGAAAGGAAATAACACAAGCTGGGTAAAAGGGATTAAACGAGGGACACCAAGCTTTAGAATACAACAAAGGGATGAACCATATAGTTGTTGTTCATCAGCTCAAACACCCCCGAATCCATCGAAATGAACAATTAAAAAAAATAAAAAATAAACTAGTGGAAGAAGAGAAACAGAACATGCCATTGAAGAAATTTCTTTAAGTTGTCATGAACAGTAAAAATTACTAGAATTAAATGGTGGCTGTTAATAAAAACTAATGTGAGAACTAAAGAAAACAAGAAAATAAAACTAAAACTATTCTACCTTAACTACTTAGTTTTTTCAATTGCTATCATGCTCTATTTATACACACACTTAGGGGTACAATGATAATTTTTCATCCTAGATGAGTTGGCATTGTTTGGCCACTTGTCTTTATTTTATTTGCTGCAGAGTAGATATTTCCACGTCATCCGTCTTCTAGTACACTTAGCTGTGCGATGTGGCCCGACGTATGTCTTCCAGAGGGTTGGCACGGTGTCTGTCAATCTTATCGTTTCGGAACAAATAAAATACTAAACACCCGGCATCCCATGTGTCCAAACGACTGGTGATTCAGTCTGCAAATTGAAAGTGGTCTAGTTTCCTTTAGCCCATTTTCAGCCCATTTTTGACTGAAACGACTGAGTTTCATCTGGATTTAATTTACCTGCACATTAAATAATTTTAATTAAATAAAGGGGATAATTAATAAAATAAATTGAGGATTTAAATAATTAATTGAGAAATTAAGCACAAATAATTCTATTTTAATAGAATTATCACACCCCCAAACTTGAGCTTTTGCTTGTCCTCAAGCAAAACAAAATTCATGCAGGAATGACAAGTACCAACATAATAATTTCCCCAATATTATCCTCAAAGAAAAAATATAGACTATGATCTCAAAGATTCATAATTACAAGTCCAACATTCAGAATCATTCAATCGTAAGTCCTAACTCAAATTGGACCCCTCGTGTGTGTGTGAAAATGTCAAAGCCACTACTCAGTACATTACCCGGATCAAATTATGCAAACGTAGTGAATGCAAAGTCAATGTCAAGTGATCATTCCCATAAGTTTGCTTTTCACTTCTCTCTCCACTAATGTAGTCACACTTAACCAAAGATCAATAAGACTTCATTAAGCTTGTAATGTAAGGCTGGGGCTATGGTATGATAAAGTCGATTTAAGTTTAATTATCCCTTAACATGTATTACTTCTAGGATCTTTAATATAAGAGCTCAAATTTATTTCCCCCAAACTTATTTATTTCACTAAAATTTTTATTCTATTTTTGTATTTTTCTTCTTTCTTCTTTTCTTTTTCTTCTTTTTTTTTTTTTTCATTTTTTCCAATATATACTCCTTCACTATCACTTAATACCCATATGTACATAGCTCACAATATATCCCAATGACTTTTCATGCTTTCAGGGTAAGGGATAGGAACAGAGTATTTAAGCTATGAAAAATTTTTGCAGGAGTATTTACAGAGAAAAACTTATTTGGCCCAGATGGGTGACTAGGGGTAAAATATGTACAAGGATGGCTAGAAAGGCTCAAACAATCCAAAGATGACCCTGATCTAGTCTACAATTCCCTTACCATGGCCATAGGTATATTGTCTACGTGAACTATCTATGTGAAATTCTTATGTGAAATATCTACGCAAACATGACATTTATTACTATGTGTCTCTGCCTAGTCTCTATAATATTATTCAGTATGATTTTAAAGAATGATTATTAAGCTACGTGTTTCATATGTTACTTGTGTGAGACCCCATATATGTTTAAGCTTGTATATATGTAAATGGAATTATAATATGGATGATTTTGGATCAAGTAATTATGAATTCATAAGTGTGGCGATGTACTTGTAATGTGAAGCATAAGTGAGGTAAAGTCCATAAATTCAATGTACACACTTGTAATAAGAGTTGTGATGTACTTATAAGTTTCATTATGTATGAATATGAAGAAATGGACTTTTATATGTGATGAATGTGAGTGGAATGAAAAACGAGTAGTGTGGTAAAATGGAATGAAGTTGCATAAATCTTTATACTTCCATTTGGTTTTGTATTGGATACCTTTGGTTATAAAATGAATGCACACAAGTTTTAATGTGTATAAAGTAGGAATGATGTCATTTTCAAGTCTCAAAGGTGGTTGGGTGAGAAAATGACTATGGCAGCAAATTAAGGATGTTTTGGGTGAGTTACTGTAGAAAACTGCAGCAAAATCTGGGAAATACGAATGCCAGATCGATCTCATAGGATGAGAGATCGATCTGGAAGAGCCAAAAATGCTCTTATTCAAGCAATTGAATACGGCAGATCGATCTTCAATGGGGCCAGATTGATCTTCTAAACATTCTGTAATGAAGAGATCGATCTTTAATGCAAGTAGATCGATTTCCTTAGCTCTTGGGTTGGAGCAGATCGATCTTCAATGAGGCCAAATCATCTCCTTAACTCTCTGCCTTCGACAAATCGATCTCATGCCTTCAAATGTCGTGGAAATGAGGGATTTAAGAGGACCATATTGATCTCAAACCCTCGACAAATCGATCTCATCAAGTAAATTCAATAAATGGGAGTAGTGAAATCGACATTTCATGAGACCAACCATTCCTTTCCATTTTCAATCCAAAAACCTAGCTTTCTCACTCCTAAATCCGCCTATTTTCGTAAAGATGTAAGGGAAGACTATTAGATACAAAATTGTTCACATTAAAGAGAAGAACAACATAGCTTGGAGTCATTACCCCATTTGTTGTATTGAAGGAGCTAGGAGCATTGTCATTTGGAGTGAGAAGGAAATCCAAAGAGGTGAGTTTCTAATGCACAAACCCAAGAACATTTGCTTAGTTATTGATTTTGGAGTTGACTGGTATGTTTATTAATGGTAGAAACTATCTAGAATGCAATGGAACAATTATAACCTAGAAATGGGTTAGTGTGAGATAGTGAAATGTGTTGGAATTAATGATGAATGGGATATCTTAAGGTGATAATGATGTTGTGAGTATGATATTGAGATGGTGTTATAGAAAGAATTGTGAGACTTACCCAAAAAGGGTAAAATATGTATTTAAGGCATTGGGTAAAATGTATAAGTGAATAAGAGAGTAAGGGTAGAGTATTTCACGTCAAGTCCTAAACAAGTAACTAAATGAGTTACTAGATAAATTGGTTGGAAATGGCTTGATGATTGCCAAATGCAAAAATGAGCCAAACTTAATGAAATAGGCTCAATGAAATATATTGACTAGTTGAACTCAAAATGTGAATTTGTAACATTAACTCAAGGGATTGGTGAATGATTTGCAGCTTCCGAGGATACACTCGGAGCAAGTTGAGCCAAAGCGCGAGAAGCTAATAGGAAGAGAGTCGCACCCCAAGTAAATCGAGGTAAGGGTATTGTGTGGACTCTTAGAGATATTTGTGCGCAATTTGGGCCCATAATTTTTTTATAGAATGCATGTGGTAATAGGAAATGAAATGGGTGATTGAAGGGCAATGTGAGATCTGAGAATTTCAGACATATTTAATGATGTAATAATAAATTGAAGTGTAATTTATTGAGCTAAGTGAGTTGTGGGAATTATAATTGGAGATTTATGTGTTAAGTGTGTAAAATAAGCTTGATCCATGAGGACCGATCGATCTGGGAGAAGGAGAGATCGATCTGGTGAATTAAAAATGACGAGGAAGGGGAAATTTGAGGAGCAGATCGATCTCCAAAGGAAAAGATCGATCTCCAAATGAATCTGTTTGAGAGAAGATCGATCTCATGAGGAGGAGATCGATCTCCAAATGCTTCTGTTTGGGAGAAGATCGATCTCCTCAAGGCACAGATCGATCTCATAAAGCCATAAAGAGATCGATCTCACCCCTCGACAGATCGATCTCCTAGGCATAAAATTGCCCAGATCGTCCCCAAAAATTCAAACGCAGATCGATCTCCCCAGGAGACAGATCGATCTCCTACCTCCAGTCTATATAAGGGACCCGTGTTTTCTCCTGAAATCTTACTTTCTCTCTCTTCCAAACCTCCATTTTTCCGAAAACCTAGTTTCTCACTCCTCCAAATCCCCCATTTCCGGCCGAATCAGCTATTGTGGTAAGAAGGAAAGTTGTTCCTCATCAAAGGGAGAACAACATACTTGGAAATCGAAGGACGAATCGGATCGAGGCGTGGGTTGTGCGTCTCACAAGCTTTGGGTAATTTCTAAACCTCGATCTTGATATTTGAGTTGATTTTGATGTTATTGGTGGTTGAATTTGTGTTGAAATGGCTGAAAGATGACTAGGGATTGATTAAATTTCAATGTGGTAGGAGTGATGTGCATATTGAGAATTTTGGTGAATTTAGGAAATTTTGAGCTATAAATGGAAATATAGACAATGTGGAGAATTAGCCTAGATAATTGGCATGAGGAATGTAGGACATTGAGATATTGTGAATGAGGTTGTAGTTTAGGGTTGAGTTACGAGAAATCAAGAGATTTGAGGTGTTATGAGCAATTATGCTCGATTTTGAGAATTGAGGGTTATGAGATAATTGAGTATTGATGTTTTAACATCGTTTGGACAGCTCGGGAGTTCCAGAGTGGAATGCGAGGCTAGTCCGTGAATACGGGGGAAACGATTGCACTATACGAGGTGCAAAGATGTAAGGGAAATCTAAACCATTTGTGTATGTGAATTGCAAACTGTTTTAGCATGATTTGTGGTTTATAAAACAAGCATGTTGAGTGTTTTGTGTTGAGATTAAATTGCACACGATTTTATAGCCGGTTGGAGCCCAATGTTTTATGAGTTTATAACTGGGCTCTACGTTAAGGCAATATTGTGATTTGAGAAATGTGTGCATGTGCTTTGCCGGTTGGAACTCGGTTTTATTACGTTTTGTGTTGAGTACAAAACGATTTCAAATGAGTTTTATGAGAGAAAACCATTACGAGTTCTACGTGAAGGCAAACCTGTCTTATGTGATAAGACTTGGGTGTGTAGTTGTGAGTACACACCGGGCATTGCTCTGGTAGCATGTAAGCCCGATTCCTTCTCCGTTCTGGTAACGTGAGAATGACCTACTTGGTGGCTGTGCCACGTATACCCAATCGGTGGCTGTGCCACGTATACCCCATTGGTGGCTGTGCCACGTTGAGAAAACCCCATTGGTGGCTGTGCCACGTATACCCCATTGGTGGCTGTGCAACGTTGAGAAAACCCATTGGTGGCTGTGCCACGTATACCCCATTGGTGGCTGTGCCACGTTGAGAAAACCCCATTGGTGGCTGTGCCACGTATACCCCATTGGTGGCTGTGCCACGTTGAGAAACCCCATTGGTGGCAGTGCCACGTTGAGAAACCCTATTCAGTGGCTATGCCACGTGAGAAAATAATTCAGTGGCTTTGCCACGTATGTTTTGTGGCTATGCCACGTGAGAAAATAATTCAGTGGCTTTGCCACGTATGTTTTGTGGCTATGCCACGTGAGAAAATAATTCAGTGGCTTTGCCACGTATGTTTTGTGGCTATGCCACGTGAGAAAATAATTCAGTGGCTTTGCCACGTGTGTATTGTGGCTATGCCACGTGTGATTTTAAATCAGTGGCTATGCCACGTTATTTGAGAAAGCGTTTAACGCGTATTTTCACATGCTTTGTTTTGCTCTAGAGTGAGCCTTTTTACTTCATGTTTTCACATGATTTGACACATGAGAGTGTCGTTTTGAGTATTTTCATGCTATGGTTTTCAAATGAGTTTCACATACAAATAAATGCTTTGTGATATGCATTTTGGTTTATGAAATGAGTCCCCTACCCCCCTTACTGAGCGATTTAGAAGCTCACCCTGTTTTTCTTTCCCCCCAGAGTTCTTCAAGTGAATAAGGACTTCCCTGCGACGTACGGAGTAGTGGCTAGTGGAGGATTCAAGCTCCAGGCTATATAATTTGTACTTTGAGGTATATTTATCTTTTCATGTACCCAGACTATTAATGTATTTGCAGACACTTGATGTATGACATTATATGGGATGTATTAGGATTAATTGACTTGTAATCGAGTAATGGGTATAATACAATATTTATTATATCATGATGAGATCCTGAGGCATGATAATTAAGATGATGTATGACACTGCACAGGAATGCACTCTTTATTTGTGAATTAACTAGTAAAAAGTTTTAAATTAGCCCTATTTTCCGCATTTTCGGGGCGTGACAGGCAAGAGATGGGTTTTTGAGAAATGTGCATGAAAACAAAAGCATGATGCTTTGAAAATCCTGTTTTATTGCTTTTTAGCAAGTGATGGGTAGGTTGGCTGACATTTGAAATGATTTGCAAAAGAAATGATTTGACTTGGTTTAAAAACCATGGTTTGCAAAGAAATGGGCCACCTACATGATTTCGTGAGAATGAAAGCGTGCTAAAGCATGACTCGCATGGGATTTGATGTGTTTTTATATGCATGAGTGCTAGACGTTCGCTCACGCTAGTTTTTCCACATGAATTTCTATGATGTTGTGCTGGAGCTTAGCTCGCACAGATTTTATATTGGTTTTGACATGGTGTGGTAGTGACTACGCCTACTCTAAGTGACCTAGACGTGTATCCGCAAGTGCACGAGTTGTATAAGTAATAATGGGATTTGAGTCTCGGATTATCATCCCACAGAGAAGCTGAATTGCCTAATTGACTTCCAATTAATCTTACCCTAAGTATATCCTAGCAAATTATGAATTTTTATGGGTGATCTACAAGGCTAGAAATACTATAAATAATATAAATTATAAACTAAAGAACATAAAACCGAGCTAAAATTACTTACAGAGCTCCGAGTAATTAAAAGCAATAACCTACAAAAGATAATTAAGACAGTTAAAATAAATTAACGGAAATAAACTAAAATGCAAATATGAAAATAAAGAAACAAAATTAATTTAACTAGAATTAAACAAACCAAAAATAAAATGTGCATGTAATTAAACTAATTAATAAAAATGTAAATTAAGCTAACCTAAAGTCTAATAAAATAAAATCCTATTAACCTAAAGAAATTCTTAAATCAAACTAAGAAATTAACTACCTATAAAATGATCCTAAATTAAATCTACTCTAACTAATTACTAACAACAAAATCTAAATAATGCATGAGAAATATTTTTGGATTTATCAATTTAAAATGCAAACTTCCTTAAAATTACCTAAAATAATTCTACTGCTAATTTTAATTATGTGGTACCTAAATACTAAATTTAATTCTAAATTCCTAAATTAAACTAAGTTTATACTAATAAGCAAGGAACAATAATAGGTAAATTAAACAAGCCTATGATCTAAGCTAACAAATAACATTAAAAGAAATACTAATAAAAATATAATAGTAGGTATGCATGAAAAATGGAATTGTACAAAAGTTAAATGCCAAACGTGGCTTTGCTTAGTTTCCCAGTTGGCCTTGGTCCCATGTGCAATGGTACTGTGCATGCTCCATTTTCATTTCCATATCTGCATCTAGGTATTGTCCAGCTTCTGCTCTGCTCCATTCTCTGCACAGCCCAGCACACACTACAGCCCCTGCACGCCACCTCCTGCCTTACTCCATTCCCTGCAATCGGTGTGCACAGCAGCACCCATTCCTACTGACCTCTGTAACTTCCACCTACTCCTGCTCTGCTTCATTCCCTGCTTTCGGTTCCTGCTCTCGGTTCCTGCTCTCCTGGTTTGTACCAGCTACAACAACTCATGTAAACTACCTCCAGAAAGCACACAACAGCCCACTACGTCTGGTTCCTGTCCGCTACTTCTACTTCAGGTCTCGGCTTGCACAGCTCCCTGCCTACTTCAATATTGTCCGCTTGTTCCTGCATCCAGGTTCTGTCCAGACGACTGCACCTTGTCTGTATGGCGTTGCTTGTACCAACACACACGCTCTTGCTACCACTTACACAGCAGACCTGTCTTGCTGCTATGCTTGGCGTGTCTCAGCAACCATACTGCCAAGCATTTAGCTTCTACTACCAGCGTTGCCGTGCAACAAATCTATCCACAAGCCACGCACCTGCCCGAGCTGCAAATCAGTAGCCTAACTCGCTCCTTTGGATTCACGCAGAAATCAATGAAAGTTAAGGCATAAGACACATTCAGCAACCATTATCTCTACCCTACATCCACTCATAATCACCAAGAGTCACACAATACAATATAGAAAGGAAAAAGAAAATGAACAGTACTGGGAACTAAGAATAGAGCAAAGTAGGGGGATGCATGTGCACCCTATCTACTGTAACAACTTATTCTAAATTGGTTATGCACCGGCGCTAGTTGCTGCTTCAATCAGTCCTTTAGCTTCTGCACCATAAAATAGAAGGAAACAAAAATGTAAATGCACAAACAATCTTAAAATAACAGATGAGTTCTAAATCAAAATAAAATGAAAAGAGCAGTAAATAAAGAAATGCAAAATCCCGTGGCCACTGTCATGATTCAATCCAGATTCTACTTAAATGGCAGCAGCTTCATTAATGCCACAAGTTGCTTCTATCTAAACCACCAGCCACACATCTTTTCCACCAGCCCTTGCATAATACCGTACTCTGCTAGCATCCAGTCCTGTAACCTTTAACCATACCTTCATTCTCATGCCGTACAGCGCCAGGAAGATGAAATAATGGAAACTCGAGAGTGCAGGAAAATTAGATAACATGAATAATAAGAATGCAGAAAATGACACACCTTAAATCCCGAAATTAGATGATGCAAATGTAGAAAGATAAAAATCAGTGTTATAAGATAACTTAGAATACTATGAAGAAATCTACACTAACATTAGAAAATAGCTAAGAAAAATAGAATAGTAACTATCGAAAACAACTTGAAGAATCGAAGGAAAGATTCAGTTAAGCAAATAAAAAAAGAATAAATTCTTTATCTATTCATATTTGCTCAAAAAAGCACATAGAAATATCTGTAAATGGAATCTTAGAGGTAGATGCTTAATAAGTAAGTTAAACATCAACAAAATAGAGGAATCAAAAGGAATGAAGTTAAAGCTTCAATAAGCAACGAAAATGCTGTGAAGGGTTGATGAAAAATGGCTACTGTCACCAGCCATTCTACTTACCCGAGAAAATGAACAGTAAAATAAAATGAAAGACAAGAAAAGAGCAAAAGAAAGTGCAGTAACAATATTGAGGGTTTTTCATTTAAAGACTGAAAAATGCAAAGGAAAGAAACGAAAGCTTGCTAAGTTTCTCGGCAATGGTGGCTAAGAAAATAACTAACGGGAAAGTGTTGATGAAAACAAAGGAAACTATTCTAAAACTATTCTAACCCAGGCTACCTATTACTTTTTAATTGCTATCATGTTCTATTTATACACACGCTTAGGGGTACAATGGTAATTTTCTATCCTAGATGAGTTGGCATTGTTTGACCACTTGTCTTCATTTTATTTGTTGCAGAATAGATATTTCCACATAATCCATCTTCTAGTACACTTAGCTGTGCGATGTAGCCCGGCGTGTGTCTTCCAGAAGGTTGGCACGGTGTCCATCGATCTTATCGTTTCGGAGCGAATAAAATACTAACACCCGGCATCCCACGTGTCTAGAAGACTGGTGACTCGGTCTGTAAATTGAAAGTGGTCCAGTCTCCTTTAGCCCATTTTCAGCCCATTTTTTACTGAAATGACTGAGTTTCATCAGGATTTAATTTACCTGCACATTAAAGAATTTTAATTAAATAAATAGGATAATTAATAAAATAAATTAGGGATTTAAATAATTAATTAGGAAATTAAGCATAAGTAATTCTATTAAAAATAGAATTATCATGGTGCTAGAGCATAGCTCGCATTAGATGTCTACCATACTTGTTGTCGTGCTTGAAATTACTCGCACGTGGTTTTATGACATGATTGATGGTCGTGCTAGGAGCTTCGGGTAGACTAGGTGTCGCACCGATTAAATAGGCTCACACGTGCATTATGAGATGTGGCATGATATGATGTGTTGATATGGGTCCACAGAGTACGCTGTACCGTGCAGGTAGCATGGAGTACGTTGTACTGTGTTGAGATTGTGATATGTCGTCTTCAAATGATGTTTAGATCTGCTATGGACCGACGGGTTGGACGTGACCTACCTCTCTTATGGAAGCAGATAGAGGTGATACCCCGCACACCTGATCAGTGTAGCCTGGGATCATAGGATATGGCCATAATTTTAGAGGATATTTCCCTGTTATATTGCCTATCTCACATGTCTTTTGTTTTGTGAATAAATCCATGTTTGAAATGTATTGTGAGTCAGGACAGTCCGAGGGAGGGGTCGAGTCCTGACAAGCATTGATTTTATGAGATGAGAAAGTTTGATAATGGCTTTAAAGTGCACTTATGCATGATGGTTTTCCATGCCTTACTTATGAAATATGCATGATGGTTATTCCATGCTTTGAATTTGATTTGTACACTGAAATTAAATAGCATGATTTGTTTTACATGCCATTAACACAAGTATGAACTAATGCTTTTGAGGTGTGATGAGAAATCGTATGGTTTTGAGCATGGCATCACTATCACGTAGATAGTGCAGTATCTACCTGTTCGCATGATTGCTTTACTGAGCGTGTTGTTTAGTCACCCCATTTATTTTCCCTTCTCTACAAAGCATTGAGTATAGATTGAGGGCGACCAGAGGTTTCCTTTTTGGTATCCGTTGCATCCCATCGCATAAGGTATACACATTGATGTAATTTTGTATCTAAACTTTCCATAGCACAGTAGCATTTTGAATGTAATCATTGGGGATGTAAAGCAATGTAAACACATGTAAACAGCAACTCTGATTTATTTATACAAGTGTTTACTTCTAAATTATAATGCAAATTAAATTGTTATGGTTGAATGAGGTAGACATTGACACACAGCCCAACTGTTGAGTGTGTAGCTGATCACGATCAAGGTAAGCTAAGAACAAATAATAGATAGGATGTAAAAAAAAATTGTGACGATTTTTTGTATGTTGAGGGTCGTAACAGAAGTGAAGTGTGTCGGTGTCTAAAATACTTAATAAGTGGGAAAATTACATCTCCATGTTACTATGCTTTGTTAGATACAAATTGTGTGTGTATTGATTGGTTGACTAAGAAATTGATGTGTATGTAGGGAATTGACCATTATGCCTAACACTAGTCGCGGAAGAGGGGCAAGAGCACCAGCTAGAGGCCGTAGAGGTAGGCCTGGGGGTAGTGTTGAGCCAGAAACACATAAGACTCAGGATGAGATTGAGGTGAATGCTGAGGTTGAGCATGCTCCACAGGGTCCAAAGGAGAGACCTGAGAGTACTGAGGCTCGCTTCGCGAGGATTGATCGGAGTATAGAGATGATCTTGGAATTGGTCACTCAGTCGTTACCTGGAGTTGGGGGCAGACAGAGTCTTGCTACATAGGGTGATGCCGAGCAGGCGGTGGCTCCTGAGGTACGGGCACAGCCAGCCCGAAGACCTCAGATGACAGATACACCTATACCCTCACACGCATAGGATATGCCTACATCTGTTGCTACACCACAGAGTAGTAGAGGCTAGGGTTACGGATGTGATTTGGATAGACTGCGATAGTTTCAGAAGTTTGGACCACTGTCTTTCAGTGGAGTTCAGGACCCAGTAGCTGCAGAGGATTGGACAAATGAAATTGAGAAGTTATATGGGTTCTTTGAGTGCACTACTACCGAGATGGTAGCTTTTGCTGCATTTATACTGAAGGGATCAGTTAAACATTGGTGGAAGTCCACCATCCTTATTTTGAGAGCCCGACACATAGATATTAGCTGAGATGTATTTTTGGAGGCTTTCCAAAGACAGTATGTTCCGGATACTGCACAACGGAAGATGAAGATGGTATTTTTGAGACTGACCCAAGGGAACAGAATGGTGGATAAGTATACGACCTTTATCTCTTTGGGCAGATATGATCCTAATACGATAGGTAATGAGGTCGAGAAGATGCAGAAGTTTATGGATGGACTGAGACCAACCATTAGGTCTAGATTGGTTCCCTTGGATATACCGACCTACGAGGAGGCAGTGCGTAGGGCATAATTGTGTGAACAAGACATTGATAGGATGGCCTCAGAGTTTGAGAAGGTTAGTAAAGTAAGGGACAAAGATAAGAAGAGTCCAGTACTGGACCAGGGCTTCAGTTATAAGGGAAGCAAGAGATTTTCTGGAAAGAGGTCGAGGATTGAGGAGATCCGGGAGAGGACAGTTAATCCTCCCATGTATCCGACCATAGATCTAGCCAAGGAATTATTATTAGAGGGCCACGGACTACTGCAGAGCAGTGTAACAAGTGTTGTAGGTACCATGGTACTCGACCCTGCTATAGACCTCCTGCAGTATGCTTCAGATGTGGGAAACTAGGGCACCTAATCCGAGATTGGCCAGAGATGACAGAGAGAGTCCCATAGAAGGGCAAGGAGCCAGAGAGAGCTTCAGTTGGTACAGCTACTCTGAGGAGGAGGGCCACGGTTGAGGAAAAGGGGAAGCAGGCAGTGGGTGTGAGCAGAGGACGAGTGTACGCACTGGACCAGGACACTACGGATCAGTCTTCGGATGTGGTTAAAGGTACCATCCAAATCTTTTATTTAGAAGCATTTGTATTATTTGATCCTGGTGCCACACATTTTTGTATATCGCCATCCTTTGCACATAAATTGTTGAAGCATGTAAAACCCACACTGCTAGATAAGATGTTAATGATATCTACCCCTACGAATGATAGTCAATTGACTGAGCATGTATATAGAAATTGTAAGATGAGGATATGAGGTAAAGAAATGGCAGTGGATTTAATTATATTAAATATGAGTGATTTTGATGTAATCCTAGGAATGGATTGGCTGGCTGCGAACCATGTTGTTATGGATTGTAGTGCAAAAACATTGATATTTCTCGAGATAGAAAATCTTATTGTAAACTTTGTGAAATAAAGTGAAAGGACATGTTTACTTTAAATAAAAGCGTATGATCTTATTACATGATATTTGAGAGATGAATTTGTTTATCAATTATGTATTTTAATGTGATGAATTGTGTCACTAATAGTGGAAAAGATAATGTGAAGGGTTCATTGCTTATGTGATTAAGACGGATAAGGCACATCCAGAGTTGATAGACATCCCAGTGGTCAGGGAATTTCTAGATGTCTTTCTAGATGAATTACCAGGGTTACCTCTAGATAGAGAGATGGAGTTTTGCATAGATTTGGCACCTGGTATAGAGCCGATATCCAAGCCACCGTACAAAATGACTCAAGTTGAGTTAGAAGAATTAAGGAAGCAGTTATAAGAGTTACTGGAGAAGGGGTTCATCAGATCGTGTGTATCACCTTGGGGAGTACCGATTCTGTTAGTAAGAAAGAATGATGAAAGCCTCTGACTGTGTATAAATTACCAATTATTGAATAAGGCCACTATCAAGATTAAGTAACCCCTTCCACGCATCGATGTCTTGTTGGATCAGGTTAGGGGAGCGTAAGTCTTTTCCAAGATAGATCTGAGATTTAGGTATCATCAGTTGAAAATTCAGGATGGAGATGTACCCAAGACAGCTTTTCACACTCGGAATGGACATTATGAGTTTATAGTTATGCCATTCGGGTTGACAAATGCTCTCGCAGCTTAATGTCGTTAATGAATGAGGAATTTCACCAGTACTTGGATCGATTTGTTATTGTGTTTATTGATGATATACTAGTGTACTCAAAATCTAGAGAGGAGCATGAACAGCACCTGAGGATAGTACTACAGACCCTCCGAGAGAAGAAGTTGTATGTTAAACTCAGTAAGTACGACTTTTGGTTGGAACAGATCTCCTTTCTGGGTCATATAGTATCGAAGGATGGTGTGCCAGTGGATCCATCAAAGATTGAGGCAGTGATATAGTGGCAGAGACCCCAAATAGTAACAAAGATTAGAAGTTTCCTAGGTTTAGCTAGGTATTATCGACGGTTTTAGAGGGATTCTTGAGATTATCTGCTCCTTTGACACATCTCACTAGAAGGAATGTTGAATTTATGTGGGACGATAAGTGTGAGGAAAGTTTTCAGGAGTTGAAGCATCGTTTGACTATAGCTCCGATTCTCACCATTCCTACCAGCTCAGGAGGTTTCTCAGTGTATATGAATACTTCACACCAAGGACTGGGCTGTGTATTGATACAAGATAGGAAGGTTGTAGCCTATAGATCAAGGCAGTTAAAGGATTATGAGAGGAACTACCCGACCCACAATTTATAGTTGGCAACCGTAGTGTTTGCATTGAAAATATGACGCCACTATCTCTATGGTGAGAGATTTCAGGTTTACACTGATCACAAGAGCCTTAAGTACCTGTTCTCGCAGAAAGAGTTAAACATGAGACAGAGGAGATGGCTTAAACTTTTAAAGGATTACGATTGTGAGATCCTGTACCACACGGGTAAAGTGAATGTAGATGCTGACGCATTGAGTAGGAAGCATCTCGGGTTGGTGTCAATCATGATTATCAGGGAACACGAGCTGTTGGAACAGTTCATGAACCTCAGTTTGGATGTGACCCCGCCTGATGCTGATAGTGGCTTTATGATAGTTAGCCTGCAGTTGGAACTGGATCTGGTAGATCGAATTCGACAGGCTCAGAGGATTGATCAGCAGTGTAATGATATAATCGGCCAAATATAGAGTGGTACAGAGACTGATTTTGAATTGAGCTTAGATGGGTTGTTGAGGTTTAGAAGCAAGATATGTGTTCCCAATGATCTAGAGATCAGGAAGTTGGTCTTGACAGAGGCTCACTCATCGAGGTATACGATACATCCAGGGAGTATTAAGATGTATAAAAACCTTCAAAAAGTTTATTGGTGGTTTGGGATGAAGAAAAACATTGCTGAATATGTCGCTAAGTGCCTCGTTTGTCAGCAAGTGAAGGTAGAGCATCAGAAGCCTGTGGGATTATTCTAGCCTCTACCAATACCGACCTGGAAATGGGAGCACATCACCATCGATTTTCTTATAGGATTATCGAGGACCCGTAAAGGTCATGATGCCAAATGGGTGATGGTGGATCGGTTGACAAAGTCAACCCATTTCCTAGCTATGAGAGTTACCGATACTCTAAGCTAGTTAGCGAACTTATATGTGCGCGAGATAGTGAGGCTACATGGAGTTCCAGTGAGCGTTGTTTCTGATCGGGATGCCCACTTCACTTCCAACTTTTGGGAACATTTTCAATAAGCGATGGGGACCCAGTTGAGTTTTAGCATCTCATTTCATCCTCAGACAGATGGTCAGTCAAAGAGGACTATATAGACCCTGAAGGATATGTTGAGAGTGTGTGCATTAGATTTTGGAAGGTCATAGGATGACCATTTGCCACTCGCAGAGTTCACCTATAATAACAGTTTCCATACGAGTATCGGGATGGCACCATATGAGGCATTATATGGGCGTAGATGTCGTTCCCCTATTAGATGGGAAGATGTTGGAGGCAGATAAATCTTTGCTCCTGAATTGGTTAGACAACCTCTCAGGATGTCCAGTTGATTTGTGAGAGGTTACGAATAACTTAGAGCCGATAAAAGAGTTATGCTGATAGGAGACGGAGGCCACTAGAGTTTAATGTGGGTGAGTCTTTTTGAAGGTTTCTCCCTCGAAGGGGATTATGAGATTTAGGAGGAAAGGGAAGTTGAGCCCTCAGTATATAGGGCTATTTGAGATACTTGATAAAGTGGGAGATAAGGCATACAGGCTAGCATTACCACCTGAGCTAGCGAATGTACATAATGTTTTCCACATATCCATGTTACAGAAGTATCACCTGAAGTCGACGCATGTGATAAGGTATGAGCCTTTGGAGCTCAATGAAAGCATGTCGTACATTGAGAAGTCAGTTCGGATATAGAAAAGAGAAAGTGTTGAGGAAAAAGACAATTCCATTGGTGAAAGTTATTTGGCAACATCACATGGTGGAAGAGGCCACATGGGAATTAGAGAGTTTGATGCGGGAGAGGTATCCTGAGTTATTCACAAAATGATTGGTTCCAATTTAGAGGAGCAAATTTTCTAAGTGGGGGAGAATGTCAGACCCCATATATGTTTAACCTTGTATATATGTAAATAGAACTATAATATGGATGATTTTGGATTAAGTAATTATGAACTCATAAGTGTGGTGATGTACTTGTAATGTGAAGCATAAGTGAGGTAAAGTCCATAAATTCAATGTACACACTTGTAATAAGAGTTGTGATGAATATGAAGAAATGAACTTTTTTATGTGATGAATGTGAGTGGAATGAAAAACAAGTATTGTGGTAAAATGGAATGAAGTTGCATAAATATTTATACTTCTATTTTGTTTTGTATTAGATACCTTTGGTTATACAATGAATGCACACAAGGTTTAATGTGTATAAAGTAGGAATGGATGTCATTTTCAAGTCTTAAAGGTGGTTGGGTGAGAAAATGACTATGGCAGCAAATTAAGGATTTTTTGGGTGAGTTACTACAGAAAACTGTAGTAAAATCTGGGAAATACGAATGTCAGATCGATCTAATAGGATGAGAGATCGATATAGAATAGCACAAACACTCTTATTCAAGCAATGGAATAGGGCAGATCGATCTCCAATGGGGTCAGATCGATCTTCTAAACATTTCGTAATAAAGAGATCGATCCTTAATGCAAGCAGAATGATTTCCTTAGCTCTTGGGTTGGAGCAGATCGATCTCCAATGATGTCAGATCGATTTCCTTAACGCTCTGCTTAAGACAAATCGATCTCAAGCCTTCGACAGATCGATCTCATGTCTTCAAATGTCGTCGAAATGAGTGATTTCAGAGGACTAGATCAATCTCAAACCCTCGATAGATCGATCTATCAAGCTAATTTTATAAATAGGAGCAGTGAAATCGGCATTTCATGGGACAAACCATTCCTTTCCATTTTCAATCCAAAACCTAGCTTTCTCACTCCTAAATCCGCCTATTTTCATAAAAATGTAAAGGAAGGCTATTAGATACAAAGTTGTTCACATCAAAGAGAAGAACAACATAGTTTGGAGCCATTGCCTCATTTGTTATATTGAAGGAGCTAGGAGTATTGTCATTTGGAGTGAGAAGGAAATCTAAAGAGGTGAGTTTCTAATGCACAAACCCAAGTCATTTGCTTAGTTATTAATTTTGGAGTTGATTGGTATGTTTCTTAATGGTAGAAACTATCTAGAATGCAATGGATCAATTATAACCTAGAAATGGGTTATTGTGAGAAAGTGAAATGTGTTGCAATTAATGATGAATGGGATATCTTTTGGTGATAATGGTGTTGTGAGTATGATTTTGAGATGGTGTTATAGAATGAATTGTGAGACTTACTCAAAAAGGGTAAAATATGTATTTAAGGCATTGGGTAAAATGGATAAGAGAATGAGAGAGTAAGGGTAGAGTATTTCACATCAAGTCCTAAACAAGTAACTAAGTGAGTTACTAGATAAATTGGTTGGAAATGGCTTGATGATGGCCAAATGCAAAAATGGGCCAAACTTAATGAATTAGGCTCAATGAAATATATTAACTAGTTAAAGTCAAAATGTGAATTTGCAACATTAACTTAAGGGATTGGTGAATGATTTGCAGCTTTCGAGGATACACTCGGAGCAAGTTGAGCTAAAGCGCGAGAAGCTAAGAGGAAGAGAGTCGTACCCCGAGTAAATCTAGGTAAGGGAATTGTGTGGACTCTTAGAGATATCTGTGCGCAATTTGGGTGCATAATGTTTTTATAGAATGCATGTGGTAGTAGGAAATGAAATGGGTGGTTAAAGGGCAAGAGATGGGCTTTTGAGAAATGTGCATGAAAACAAAAGCATGATGCTTTGAAAATCCTGTTTTATTGCTTTTTAGCAAGTGATGGGTAGGTTGGCTGACATTTGAAATGATTTGCAAAAGAAATGATTTGAATTGGTTTAAAAACCATGCTTTGCAAAGAAATGGGCCACCTACATCAATTTCGTGAGAATAAAAGCGTGCTAGAGCATGACTCACACGAGATTTGATGTGTTTTTATATGCATGAGTGCTTGAGCTTAGCCTGTATAGATTTTATACTGGTTTTGACATGGTGCTGGAGCATAGCTCGCATTAGATGTCCACCATACTTATTGTCGTACACCTGATCAGTGTAGCCTGGGATCATAGGATATGACCATAGTCCTAGAGGATATTTCCCTGTTATATTGCCTATCTCACATGTCTTTTGTTTTATGAATAAATCCATGTTTGAAATGTATTGTGAGTGAGGACAGTCCGAGGGAGGGGCTGAGTCTTGACAAGCATTGATTTTATGAGATGAGAAAGTTTGATAATGGCTTTAAAGTGCACTTATGCATGATGGTTTTCCATTCCTTGCTTATGAAATATGCATGATGGTTATTCCATGCTTTGAATTTAATTTGTGCACTGAATTTAAATAGCATGATTTTCTTTACATGCCATTAACACAAGCATGAACTAATGCTTTTGAGGTGTGATGAGAAATTGTATGGTTTTGAGCATAGCATCACGATCATGTAGATAGTGCAGTATCTACCTATTCGCTTGATTGCCTAACTGAGCGTGTTGTTTGCTCACCCCCTTATTTTCTCCTCTCTACAGAGTATTGAATATAGACTGAGGGCGACTGGAGGTTTCCTTTTTGGTATCCGCTGCATCCCATCACGTAAGGTATACACACTGTTGTAATTTTGTATCTAAACTTTCCATAGCGTAGTAGCATTTTGAATTTAATCATTGGGGATGTAAAGCAATGTAAACACATGTAAACAACAACTCTCATTTATTTATAAAGTGTTTACTTCTATATTATAATGCAAATTAAATTGTTATGGTTGGATGAAGTAGACATTGACACACAGCCCAACTGCTGAGTGTGTAGTTGATCACGATCGAGGTAAGCTAAGAACAAATAATAGATAAGATTTAAACAACAAAAAATTTGTGACGATTTTTGGTAAGTTGAGGGTCGTGACAGAAGTTGGTATCAGAGCAGAGTTGGTTTGACATCTGTTGGTGTCTAAAATACTTAATAAGTTGGAAAATTACATCCCCATGGTACTGTGCTTGGTTAGATACAAATTGTGTGTGTATTGATGGGTTGACTAAGAAATTGATGTATATGTAGGGAATTGAGCATTATGCCTAACACCAGTCATGGAAGAGGAGCGAGAGCGCAAGCTAGAGGTCGTAGAGGTAGGCCTGGGGGTAGTGTCGAGCCAAAAACACATGAGACTCAGGATGAGATTGTGGTGGATGCTGAGGTTGAGCATGCTCCACAGGGTCCAAAGGAGAGACCTGAGAGTATTGAGGCTCGCTTCGTGATGATTGAGTGAAGTATATAGATGATCTTGAAATTGGTCTCTAAGTTGTTACCTGGAGTTTGGGGCAGGCAGAGTCCTGCTACACAGGGTGATGCTGAGCAGGCGAAAACTCCTGAGGTACGGGCACGTCCATCTCAAAGACCTCAAACGACAGATACACTTACACCCCCACCCGCACAGGATATGCCTACACCTGTTGCTACGCCACAGAGCAGTAGAGGCTGGGGTTACGGATGCGATTTGCATAGGCTGCGACAGTTCTAAAAGTTTGGACCATCGTCTTTCAGTGGAGTTAAGGACCTAATAGCTGTAGAGGATTGGATTATATGGGTTCTTTGAGTGCACTACTACTGAGATGGTAGCTTTTGCCGCATTCATGCTAAAGGGATCAGTTGAACATTGGTGGAAGTCTACCAGGCCTATTTTGAGAGCCCGACATAAAGAGATCAACTGAGATGTATTTTTGGAGGCTTTCCGGAGACAGTATGCTCCGGATACTGCACAACGAAAGATGAAGATAGTATTTTTGGGACTGACCCAAGGGAGCAAAATGGTGGATGAGTATGAGACGACCTTTATCTCCTTAGGCAGATATGATCCTAATACGATGGGTAATGAGGTCGAGAAGATCCAGAAGTTTGTGGATGGACTGAGACCAACCATAAAGTCCAGATTGGTTCCCTTGGATATACCGACCTACGAGGAGGCAGTACACAGGGCGTAATTGTGTGAACAAGACATAGATAGGATCGCCTCAGAGTTTGGGAAGGTTGGTAAAGTGAAGGACAAAGATAAAAAGAGACCAATATTGGACGGGGGCTTCAGTTATAAGGGAAGCAAGAGATTTTCTGGAAAGAGGTCGAGGATTGAGGAGATCCGGGAGAGGACCGTTAATCCTCTCATGTATTCGGTCATAGCTCTAGCAAAGGGAATTATGATTGGAGGGCCACGGCCTACTACAGAGCAGTGCAACAAGTGTGGTAGGTACCATTGATAATTCTATATTTTTTAGAATTATTTGTGCTTAATTTCTTAATTAATTATTTAAATCCCCAATTTATTTTGTTAATTATCCCATTTATTTAATTAAAATTCTCATTTTTATAGATAAATTAAATCCGGATGAATTTGTAAAATTTTGGTAGAAAATGGACTGAAACTGGGCTAAAATCGAGTTTGGACCATGCGGACAACACGAGCCATGCCACCTAGCACATCCAATTAGACAAGAAGACAGATGGCATGGAAATATCTATTCAAGGAGCCAATGGTGTGAAGACAAGTGGCCAAACAATGCCAACTCATCTAGGATGAAAAAATTACAATTGTACCCCTATGTGTGTGTATAAATAGGAATAGATGGCAATTGAAAAACTATGTAGTCTAGAGTAGAATAGTTTTAGATTAAATTTTTTGATTTACGTCCCTGTTTCTTTTTTAGTTTTTCGTTAGCTTCCATCTTTACTTTTAATGTTCATTCCTTTTTTATGTTCTTCATTTTCTAGTCTTGGATAATTCATTTTCATGGCAATCAATATCATTTCATCTTCTCGGTTTTGTTAAATCCATTTCTTCTATTTTTAAGTTTTAATACATAGCAAATAATTCCTAGTGGTAGCTCTCGGTTTGATCTAAAACTGCTTATGTTTTTATTTGAAGAACCTCTATTTTGTTTATATAGCTCTTGGTTTTGCTTCCTATTTGTAGTTGTTCTGTGTTTTGTTATTGTTCAATGACTCTCGGTTTGTTCCATTATTGGTTTTATTTCTTTTGTTCTTTTCGTTAGCTTTCATTGTTGCTCAAGGTTATGGTTAGCTGATTTGATTTCTTGAGCCAAGTGAGAAACTCGAGAGCAAAGCAGGAGCAGTAACCCGAGAGCAGAGTAGTAGCCATAATCGAGAGCCACAATCACTCTCTGTTCTCCCCTGTTTCATTTGTCATTTACTGTTCATTATCATTTTTCTAGATTTACATTCGGTTAACAGGAAAGTGGAGTAGATGCTGCGTGTAGAGGAATCGGTTGCTGCAGTTTCTGGTTTCTGTTGATAGACGGTCACTGGAGCACCCGTTCTGTTGCAAGTTTGCTCAACATCACTTCATGGGTGCTCGATTCCTGCTGCTCCAGCTACTGGACATCCTTGGTTATCACTATCAGGAAGGATGCTGGACATCCTCGATGTATACTGATGTTCAGTGATGAAGCAAGCTGGTACCATGGGCACAGCTGGGCAGTCTGGCCAGTGAGCATGATCAGCAGCAATTGGACAGAATCAGGAGCAGGAGTCGAGGACGTGTAGAGCATGTCTGGGTAGGCAGTGGCATGGGCAGAAAATGAAGCTGAAGTGGTTGGTAACGTGAGGTGTTGGAGTTGTGCAGAGAAGGAAGAAGTGCATGGAACCGAGAGCAGAATTGGTGAGAGTTGCAGAGCAGGAAGCAGCTAGACACGCCTGGGCACCAAAACTGAAGAAGACATGTACAGTGCATTTCTACACAAGATCGAGACTAGTTGATCAATTGATTAAGGCTTGTTTGGCATTTATCTTTTGCACAATAATCCATTTTTCTTGCATATCCTAATTTCAATTTAATTTGTTAGCTTAAGGAGTAAAATTCTAACTTAGTTGCATGATTAGTTATAGTCAATAGCTTGATTAGTTCATGAATTAGATTTAATTATGTCCTTAGTTCATTTCTATTTTATCATGCATTAGTTAAGTTACCATGCATCAGGATTAATTTAGAATTTATCATGCAAAAGATATTTATCATGCATTAGTTAGATTTCATTGTTTAATTAGTAATTAGATATAATTAGGAGTAATGTAGAAGTAATATTTTAGGCATTTAGGCTTGTAGTTATTTTCTTAATTTTTCTAAGATTTTATTTCTTTGATTTTTAAGTTAGCTTAATTTGCATTTTGATTAAGTAGTTTAATTGCATTTTAGGATTGTTCAATTTTAGCTTAATTAGTTTTGCTTCTTTATTTTAGCATTTTATTTTAATTGCGTTAATTAATTTTAATTGTTTTAATTATTTTTATAGGTTTTTGCTTTTAATTGCTCGGAGCACTGTAATTAAATTTTGCTCTGTTTTATTTTCATCAGTTTATAATTTTTATTGTTTTCAGTATTTTTAATTCTAGCTTTGTAGATCACCCAATGCACCATCATAATTTGTTAGGATATACTTAGGGTAAGATTAACCGATAGTTAATTAGGCTAACCAACTTCTCTGAGGGACGATAACTCGGGACTGAAATCCCATTATTACTTGTATGACTCGTGTACTTGCGGACAATACGTTTAGATCGTGTCAACCATGGTACTCAACCATGCTATGGACCTCCTGCAGTATTCTTCAGATGTGGGAAACCAGGGCATATAATCCAGGATTGCCCAGAGATGATAGAGAGAGTCCCACATAAGGGCAAGGAGCTAAAGAGAGCTCTAGTTGGTACAGCTGCTCCGAGGAGGAGGGCCACGACTGAGGAAAAGGGGAAGCAGGCAGTGGGTGTGAGCAGAAGACGAGTGCATGCACTGACCAGGACACTGCGGATCAGTACCATCCAAATCTTTGATTTAGAAGCATTTGTATTATTTGATCTTGGTGCCACACATTCCTTTATATCGCCATCCTTTGCACATAAATTGATGAAGCATGTAAAACCCACACTGCTAGATAAGATGTTGATGATATCTACCCCTACGAATGATAGTCAATTGACTGAGCATGTATATGCAAATTGTAAGATGAGGATAGGAGGTAAAGAAATGGCAGCTGATTTAATTTTATTCAATATGAGTGATTTTGATCTAATACTAGGAATGGATTGGCTAGCTGCGAACCCTGTTGTTATTGATTGTAGTGCAAAAACATTGATGTTTCCCGAGATAGAAAATCTTGTTGTAAACTTTGTGAAATAAAGTGAAAGGACATGTTTACTATAAATAAAAGAGTATGATCTTATTACATGATATTTGAGAGATGAATTTGTTTATCAATTATGTATTTTAATGTGATGAATTGTGTCACTAACAGTGGAAATGATAATGTGAAGGGTTCATTGCTTATGTGATTGAGACGGATAAGGCACGTCTGGAGTTGATAGACATCCCAGTGGTCAGGGAACTTCCAGATGTCTTTCTGGATTAATTACCAGGGTTACCTCCAGAATGAGAGATGGAGTTTTGCATATATTTAGCACCTGGTACAGAGCCGATATCCAAGCCACCGTACAGAATGGCTCAAGTTGAGTTAAAAGAATTAAGCAAGCAGTTACAGGAGTTGCTGGAGAAGGGGTTCATCAGACCGAGTGCATCACCATGGGGAGCACCGGTTCTGTTTGTAAGAAAGAAAGATGAAAGCCTCCGACTATGTATAGATTACCAGTTGTTGAATAAGGCCACCATCAAGAATAAGTACCCGCTTCCATGCATCGATGACTTGTTGGATCAGCTTAGGGGAGCGTAGGCCTTTTCCAAGATAGATATGAGATCTGGGTATCATCAGTTGAAAATTCAGGATAGAGATGTACCCAAGACAGCTTTTCGCACCCGGTATGGACATTATGAGTTTATGGTTATGCCATTCGGGTTGACAAATGCTCCCGCAGCTTTTATGTCATTAGTGAATAAGGTATTTCACCAGTACTTGGATCGATATGTTATTGTGTTTATTGATGATCTACTGGTGTACTCAAGATCTAGAGAGGAGCATGAACAACACATGGGGATAGTGCTATAGACCCTTCGAGAGAAGAAGTTTTACGCTAAACTCAGTAAGTGCGACTTTTGGTTGGAACAGATCTCTTCAGGGTTATATAGTATCGAAGGATGGTGTGTCAGTGGATCCATCTAAGATTGAGGCAGTGATACAGTGGCAGAGACCCCAAACAGTAACAGGGATCAAAAGTTTCTTAGGTTTAGCTTGGTATTATCGACGATTTGTAGAGGTATTCTCGAGATTATCTGCTCCTTTGACACGTCTCACGAGAAAGAATATTAAATTTATGTGGAACAATTCATGAACCTCAGTTTGGATGTGACCCCGCCTGATGTTGATAGTGGCTTTATGATAGTTAGCCTGCAGTTGGAACCGGATCTGGTAGATCGAATTCGACAGGCTCAGAGGATTGATCAGTAGTGCAATGATATAGTCGGCCAAATATAGAGTGGTACAGAGACTGATTTTGAATTGAGTTCAGATGGGTTGTTGAGGCTCAGAAGCAGGATATATGTTCCCGATGATCCGGATATCAGGAAGTTGGTCTTGATAGAGGCTCACTCATCGAGGTATACGATACATCCAGGGAGTACTAAGATGTATCAAAACCTTCAAAAAGTTTATTGGTGGTTTAGGATGAAGAAAGAGATTGCTGAATATGTCACTAAGTGCCTCGTTTGTCAGCAGGTAAAGGTAGAGCATCAAAAGACTGCAGGATTATTCCAGCCTCTACGAATATCGACCTGGAAGTGGGAGCACGTCACCATGGTTTTTTGATAGGATTACCGAGGACTCACAGAGGTCATAATGCCATATGGGTGATTGTGAATCGATTGAAGAAGTCAACCCATTTCCTAGATATGAGAGCTACCGATACTCTGAGCCGTTAGCGAACTTGTATGTGCGTAAGATAATGAGGCTACATGGAGTTCCAGTGAACGTTGTTTCTGATCGGGATGCCCACTTCACTTACCACTTCTGGGAATTTTTTCAAGAAGCGATGGGGTCCCAGTTGAGTTTTAGCACCGCATTTCTTCCTCAGATAGATGGTCAGTCAGATAGGACTATACAGACCCTAGAGGATATGTTGAGAGTGTGTGCATTGGATTTTGGAGGCTCTTGGGATGACCATTTGCCACTCACAGAGTTTGCCTATAATGACAATTTCCATGCGAGTATCAGGATGGCACCATATGAGGCATTATATGGGCGTAGATGATGTTCCCCTATTGGATGGGAAGAGGTTGGTGACAGATATATCTTTGCTCTTGACTTCGTTAGACAAGCCTCTAAGGATGTCCAGTTGATTTATGAGATGTTACGGACAGCTTAGAGCCGACAAAAGAGTTATGCTAATAGGAGACGGAGACCACTAGAGTTTAATGCAGGTGAGTCAGTGTTTTTGAAGGTTTCTCCCTCGAAGGGGATTATGAGATTCAGGAGGAAAGGGAAGTTGAGCCCTCAGTATATAAGGCTATTTGAGATACTTGATAAAGTGAGAGATAAGGCATACAGCTAGCATTGCCACCTGAGCTAGCGAATGTACATAACGTCTTCCACATATCCATGTTACGAAAGTATCACCCAGACCTGGAGCATGTGATAAGGTACGAGCCTTTGGAGCTCAATGAAAGCATGACATACATTGAGAAGCCGATCCGGATATTAGATCGAAAAGAGAAAGTGTTGAGGACAAAGATAATTCCCTTGGTGAAAGTTATTTGGTAACATCACACAGTGGAAGAGGCCACTTGGGAATTGGAGAGTTTGATGCAGGAGAGGTATCTTGAGTTATTCATAGAATGATTGGTTCCAATTTGGAGGACCAAAATTTCTAAGTGGGGGAGAATATGAGACCCCATATATGTTTAACCTTGGATATATGTAAATGGAATTATAATATGGATGATTTTGGATCAAGTAATTATGAATTCTTAAGTGTGGTGATGTACTTGTAATGTGAAGCATAAGTGAGGTAAAGTCCATAAATTCAATGTACACACTTGTAATAAGAGTTGTGTTGCACGTACAAGTTTTATTATGTATGAATGTAAAGAAATGAACTTTTGTATGTGATGAATGTGAATGGAATGAAAAACGAGTAGTGTGTTAAAAGGGAATGAAGTTGCATAAATCTTTATACTTCCATTTGGTTTTGTATTGGATACCTTTGGTTATACAATGAATGCACACAAGTTTTAATGTGTATAAAGTAGGAATGGATGTCATTTTCAAGTCTTAAAGGTGGTTGGGTGAGAAAATGACTATGGTAGCAAATTAAGGATGTTTTAGGTGAGTTATAGCATAAAACTGCAGCAAAATCTGGGAAATACGAATGCCAGATCGATCTCATAGGTTGAGAGATCAATCTGGAAGACCCAAAAATGCTCTTATTCAAGCAATGGAATAGGGCAGATCGATCTCCAATAGGGTCAGATCGATCTTCTAAACATTTTGTAATGAAGAGATCGATCCTTAATGCAAGTAGATCGATTTCTTTAGCTCTTGGGTTGGAGCAGATCGATCTCCAATGGGGTCAGATCGATCTCCTTAACGCTCTGCCTGAGACAGATCGATCTCAAGCCTTTGACAGATCGATCGCATGCCTTCAAATGTCGTGGAAATGAGGGATTTAAGAGGACTAGATCGATATCAAACCCTCGACAGATCGATCTCATCACGCTAATTCTATAAATAGGAGTAGTGAAATCGACATTTCATGGGTTAAACCATTCCTTTCCATTTTCAATCCAAAAACCTAGCTTTCTCACTCCTAAATCCGTCTATTTTCATAAAGATGTGAGGGAAGGCTATTAGATACAAAGTTTTTCACATCAAAGAGAAGAACAACATAGCTTGGAGTCATTGCCCCATTTGTTGTATTGAAGGAGCTAAGAGCATTGTCATTTGGAGCGAGAAGGAAATCCAAAGAGGTGAGTTTCTAATGCACAAACCCAAGTACATTTGCTTAGTTATTGATTTTAGAGTTGATTGGTATGTTTATTAATGGTAGAAACTATCTAGAATGCAATGGAACAATTATAACCTAGAAATAGGTAAGAGTGAGAAAGTGAAATGTGTTGGAATTAATGATGAATGGGATATCTTAAGGTGATAATGATGTTATGAGTATGATTTTGAGATGGTGTTATGGAATGAATTGTGAGACTTACCCAAAAAAGGTAAAGTATGTATTTAAGGCATTGGGTAAAATGCATAAGTGAATGAGAGAGTAAAGGTAGAGTATTTGTGAGATCAGAGAATTTCAGACATATTTTATTGATGTAATAATAAGTTGAAGTGTAATCTATTGAGCTAAGTGAATTGTGGGAATGATAATTGGAGATTTATATGTTAAGTGTTAAAATAAATGTGAAACAATGAGGACAGATCGATCTGGGAGAAGGAGAGATCGATCTGGTGAGTTATAAACGACAAAGAAGGAGAAATTTAAGGAGCAGATCGATCTGGGAGAAGGAGAGATCGATCTGGTGAGTTAAAAATGACAAGGAAGGAAGAATTTGAGGAGCAGATCGATCTCCAATGGAAGAGGATCGATCTCCTTATGATTCTGTTTGAGAGAAGATCGATCTCATGAGGAAGAGATCGATCTCCAAATGATTCTGTTTGGGAGAAGATCGATCTCCTCAAGGAGCAGATCGATCTCATAAAGCCATAAAAAGATCGATCTCACCCCTCGACAGATCGATCTCCTAGGCATAAATTACCCCAAATCGTCCCAAAATTCAAATGCAGATCGATCTCATCAAGAGGCAAATCGATCTCTTACCTCTAGTCTATATAAGGAACCCCTGTTTTTCTCCTGCAATTTTACTTTCTCTCTCTTCAAACCCCATTTCCACCGAAAATCTAACTTTCTCACTCATCCAAAACACCCATTTTCGGCCAAATCAAGAGTTGTGGCAAGAAGGAAAGTTGTTCCTCATCAAGGGGAGAACAACATACTTGGAAATCGAAGGACGAATCGGATCGAGGCGTGGGTTGTGCGTCTCACAAGCTTTGGGTAATTTCTAAACCTCGATCTTGATATTTGAGATGATTTTGATGATATTGGTGGTTGTCATTGTGTTGAAATAGTTGGGAAATGATTAGGGATTGATGAAATTGCAATGTAGTTGGAGTAATGTTGATATTTGGAAATTTTGGCAATTTTGAGAATTTGTGCTATAAATGGAAATTTAGACAATGTGGTGAATTAGCATGGATAATTGGCATGAGAAATGTAGGACGTTGAGATATTGTGAATGAGGTTGTAGTTTAGGGTAGAGTTACGAGAATCGAGAGATTTGAGGAGTTATGAGCAATTATGCTCGATTTTGAGAATTGAGGTTTATGAGATAATTGAGTATTAATGTTTTAACATCGTTTGGACAGCTCGGGAGTTCCAGAGTGGAATGCGAGACTAGTCCGTGATACGGGGGAAACGATTGCACTATACGAGGTGCAAAGAGGTAAGGGAAATCTAAACCATTTGTGTATGTGATTTGTAAACTACTATAGCATGATTTGTGGTTTATAAAACAAGCATGTTGAGTGTTGTGTTGAGATACAACTGCACACGATTTTTATAGCCGGTTGGAGCCCATTGTTTTATGCGTTTGTAAGCTGAGTGTGAAATTGCTTTATAAACCATCGAATTTGTGTGAGTAATGAATTGGGCTCTACGTTAAGGCAATATCGAGATTTGAGTAATGTGTGCGTGTGCTTTGCCGATTGGGACTCGGTTTTTATTATGTTTTGTGTTGAGTACAAAACGATTTCAAATGAGTTTTATGAGAGAAAAACCATCATGAGTTCTACGTAAAGGCAAGCCGGTCTTGTGTGATAAGACTTAGGTGTGTAATTTTGAGTACACACCGGGCATTGCTCTGGTAGCATGTAAGCCCGATTTCCTCTCCGTTCTGGTAACGTGAGAATAACCCATTCTGTGGCTATGCCACGTTATACCCCATTGGTGGAAGTTGTCACGTTATACCCCATTGGTGGCCGTTGCCACGTTATACCCCATTGGTGGCCGTTGCCATGTTATACCCCATTGGTGGCCGTTGCCACATGAGAAACCCCATTGGTGGCCGTTGCCATGTGAGAAACCCTATTCTGTGGCTGTGCCACGTGTGCTTAGTGGCTATGCCACGTGTGAATTTAAATCAGTGGCCATGCCACGTGTGTTTAGTGGCTGTGCCACGTGCATTACTATTTCAGTGATTTTATCACGCTCATTGAGAAAGCGTTTATCGCATTGTTTTCACATGCTTTGTTATTGCTCTAGAGTGAGCCTTTTTACTTCATGTTTTCACATGACTTGAGACATGAGAATGTCGTTTTGAGTACTTTCATGCTATGGTTTTCAAATGAGTTTCACATACAAATAAATATTTTGTGATGTGCATTTTGGTTTATGAAATGAGTTCCTTACCCCCCTTACTGAGCGATTTAGAAGCTCACCCTGTTTTCTTTCCCCCCAGAGTTCTTCAAGTGAAAAAGGATCTCCCTGCGACGTACGGAGTAGTGGCTAGTGGAGGATTCGAGCTCCAGGCCATATATATTGTATCTTGAGGTATATTTTATCTTTTCATGTACCCAGACTATTATTGTAATTGCAGACACTTGATGTATAACATTGTATGGGATGTATTAGGATTAATTAACTTGGAATTGAGTAACGTATATGATTCAATATACACTATGTTATGATAAGATCCTGAGGCATGATAATTATGATGATGTATGACACTGCACAGGAATGCACTCTTAATTGTGAATTAATGAATAAAAAGTTTTAAATTTGCCCTATTTTCCGCATTTTCAGGGCGTGACAGAGTTTTCTTGGTATCAGAGCTTAGGGTGTCTAGTACTGTCAGTGTCGGTTAAGTGAAATAGAATACATCCCAAGTGTCTGTAATAGTCTGGTCATGAACTGAAATTGAGGATTGAGATTTCAATCGATTGTGATATGTACGCGCAGGAGACGAGTTGAGATAGAGAATGAGTAAACGACGAGGTCGTTTGAGGAGGCAGGCAGAGTCCCCTCCGCCACCTGTCCCACAACCAGAGAGTCCTAACTCTCGATTTAATCGGATTGAGAACGATGTGAGGCAAGGTTTTGAGCAGATGGCAGCGTTGTTCGCGCAACACTTTGGAGTTAATGCCTCGGATACTACCCCTACACCACCACAAGGACCTCCCATACCCCCAGTGCCTCCCGTCACCCAGCCTGAGGATAGAAGTATGGTCCGACTAAGGGATTTTCTGAAGATGAATCCACCCACATTTAAGGGAAAGAAGGATCCTACAGAGGCTGAGGAGTGGTTGACGGAATTGAGAATTATATTTGATTTCTTGGGGTGCACCGATGCTGAGAGGGTCAGTATGAGTGCCTATATACTGAAGGGGAGAGCTCGAGATTGGTGGGGTACTACCCAGGGTATTTTGATGTCCCACCATGATGCGATTGGTTGGGAAGAGTTCCAGACAGCCTTTAGGACCCAATATGTACCACGAGCCGCCCAGAGAAAGAAACAAGCTGAGTTTTTGAGTTTGGTACAGGGTGACATGTCTGTGGATGACTATGAGAGCCAATTCACAGCGCTATTGAGATATGACCCAGAGACCTTCAAGAGTGAAGAGCTTCGCACAGAGAAATTTGTGTATGGGTTGAAGCCCGTCATCAGAGATAGACTGATAGGGCTATGTATTACTGAGTTTGGAGATGCTCTGAGACGAGCACAAGAGATTGAAAGAGGAATTGAGATGGTACAATCCCAGAATGAGCTCAGAGTGGTGAATAGAGATAAGGGCAAGAGGCCAGCACTTTTCCAAACAGAGGCTCGGAGAGGTTCCTTCAGAAGAGGAAGGATTGAGGTACAGAAGGACAGATTGGAGAGACCCAGAGCCTATCCTATTATCAAGGAGACCCCTCGATATGTCAGGCCGGAGATAAGGGTTTGTAGAGACTGTGGCCGATCGCATGAGGGAAGTTGTACTGGGTCGATCCGTGGATGTTTTAGATGTGGTGACATGGGTCACAGAGTGAAGGACTGTCCCCAACCTCAGATACCACATGCTCCGGAGCCCACTAGACAACAGCCTCAGAGAGTGGATCCCCGGAGATGGGCCACTGCGACAGAGAAAGGGAAGAAACCAGTGGCACAGGGACGTGTGTTTGCCCTGGATAAGGAGACCGCAGACACTTCGGCAGAAACTATAAGAGGTACACTCTCTGTCTGTGATTATGAGGCTCATGTGTTGATTGATTCAGGATCCACGCATTCGTTTATTTCTAAGCATTTGGCATGTAGATTAAACTTGAAGTTTGAACCTCTAGAATATATACTACATGTAAATACCCCTATGCGTGAATCCCAGAGAACTGAGTTAATCTGTAGAGGATGTGAGATAAAGGTGGGAGATAGAGTGATGTTAGCAGATCTAATCATGTTGAATATACATGGGTTTGATGTAATTCTGGGGATGGATTGGTTGGCGACCAATCGAGTGAGTTTAGACTGCTACACTAAGATTGTAACTTTCTCCCTACCTGAACCTTACAGTGTACGGTTGAGATGTTGAGGAAATGTATATGTGGAATTCTAGTAAGTAATTTGAGAATTTTAATATCATTTTGGAGAATATTAAATATGATTATTCATGTGAAGGTTATGAGACACTCATCTCAGACGATGAGCGGGAACATCCGAGGATTGAGGATATACTTGTGGTGTGTGAATTTCTGGATGTTTTCCCAGATGAATTGCCAGGTTTACCACCAGAGAGAGAGCTGGAGTTTACCATTGATTTGGTACCAGATACTCAGCCGATCTCTAAACCTCCTTACAGGATGGCATTAGTAGAACTTGAGGAATTGAAGAAACAACTACAGGAGTTATTAGATCAAGGGTTCATTAGGCCCAGTGTTTCACCGTGGGGAGCACCAGTACTATTTGTTAAGAAGAAGGATGGTAGTCTCAGATTATGTGTAGACTACTGGTTGTTGAATAAAGCCACGGTGAAGAACAAATACCCACTACCCAGGATTGATGATCTACTTGATCAGCTGAGAGGGGCATCAGTCTTTTCTAAGATTGATTTGAGATCGAGCTATCACCAATTGAGGATCAAGGAAGAAGATATTCCAAAGACGGCCTTCAGGACGAGGTATGGCCATTACGAATTTCTGGTGATGTCCTTTGGATTGACGAATGCCCCTGCAGCATTCATGAGATTGATGAACGAGGTGTTTAGAGACTATCTGGATAAGTTTGTGATAGTCTTTATTGATGATATCCTGGTGTACTCTCGGTCGTATGAGGAGCATGCACAGCATTTGTGGTTAGTACTTCAGATACTCCGAGATAAGCAATTGTACGGAAATCTTAGTAAGTGTGAGTTTTGGCTGAACCGGATAGCTTTCCTTGGTCATATAGTCTCAGAGGAAGGAGTATCAGTGGACCCAAGCAAGGTGGAGGCTGTGCTTAATTGGGAGAGACCGAGGACAGTTACTGAGGTATGAAGCTTCCTTGGTTTGGCAGGGTATTACAGAAGATTTGTGGAAGGATTTTCCAGGATTGCTGCCCCTTTGACTAAGCTCACGCGCAAAGAGACTCCATTTATGTGGACTGATCAATGTGAGCTCAGTTTTCAGGAATTAAAGAGGAGGTTAACAGCGGCACCTGTGTTAACTATTCCTGAGGGATCAGGAGGATTTTCAGTGTATAGTGATGCATCTCATCAAGGATTGGGGTGTGTGCTTATGCAGCACGAAAAAGTGGTCGCATATGGATCGCGACAGCTGAAAGACCATGAGCGAAATTACCCCACGCATGATTTGGAGTTAGCCGCTGTGGTATTTGCTTTGAAGATCTGGTGACATTACTTATATGGGGAAAGATTCAAGATCTTCACTGATCACAAGAGTTTGAGATATCTCTTTGATCAGAAAGAGTTAAACATGAGACAAAGGAGATGGATGGAACTCCTTAAGGATTATGACTGCGAGATTCTATATCATCCGGGTAAGGCGAATGTAGTTGCTGATGCCTTGAGCAGGAAGAGTATGATATCTGCTATGATGATCAGGGAATGGGATTTGTTAGAGCAGTTCACCGAACTTCGGATCAGAGTTAAAGAGGTAGAGACTGGATTTTTGGCTAGCCTGCGGATAGAGCCCAGGATCATGGATCAGATTAGAACTGGGCAGCGCAGTGATCAGAGATTGATAGATATGGTTAGCCAAGCTGAGCAGAGTTCGCAGTCGGATCTCACCATCAGTGAGGATGGATTGTTGAGATTCAGAGGACGGATTTGTGTACCGAACGATGATACCCTGAAGAGACAGATATTGAGAGAATCCCACTGCTCGCGATACACCATGCACCCAGGGAGTACTAAGATGTACCGAGACTTGAGAAAGGTGTATTGGTGGAGTGGTATGAAGTGAGACATGGCAGAGTACGTGGCTAGGTGTTTAGTATGCCAGCAAGTGAAAGCTAAGCATCGGAAGCCCGGAGGACTACTACAGCCCTTACCTGTACCTACATGGAAATGGGAGCATGTCACTATGGATTTTATTATGGGTTTATCGAGGACCCGAAGAGGTCATGACGCTATATGGGTTATAGTGGATAGATTGACTAAGAGTGCCCACTTCCTTGCCATCAAGAGCACAGATACGGTGGATGCCTTAGCTGAGCTATATGTCAGCGAGATAGCTAGATTACATGGGACTCTAGTGAGTATTACTTCTGATAGAGATTCCCGGTTTACTTCCAGGTTTTGGACCTAGTTTCAGGAGTCCATGGGATCTCGATTGAGTTTTAGTACCGCCTATCATCCTCAGACAGATGGTCAGTCAGAGAGGACTATTCAGACCCTGGAGGATATGTTGAGGGCGTGTACGATGGATTTTAAGGGATCATGGGATGATCACCTGCCCCTAGCAGAGTTTGCATACAATAACAGCTATCATGCGAGTATTGAAATGGCACCCTTTGAGGCTCTATATGGTAGGAGGTGTAGATCCCCTGTAGCTTGGGAAAAAGTCGGTGACAGAAAGATAAATGCTCCCGAGCTTGTTGAGCAAGCCGTACAGAGTGTGAAAATCATATGTGAGAGGTTACGGGCTGCACAAAGTAGACAGAAAAGCTACGCGGATGTGCGTAGACGGCCACTCGAGTTTGACGTTGGTGATGCAGTATTTCTGAGAGTATCACCGAGAAAGGTGTCGTGCGATTTGGGAAGAAAGGAAAATTGAGTCCTCGATACATAGGACCATTCGAGATTCTTGAGAGAATGGGAGAGGTAGCTTACAGATTAGCATTACCCCCACAGATGTCTGGAATACACAACGTTTTTCATGTGTCTATGTTGAGGAAGTACCACCCGGACCCTTCTCATGTTATAGAGTATGATGAGATGGACATACAGGAGGACATGAGCTACACTGAGGAACCCGTCCGGATTCTCGATAGAAAGGAGAAGGTACTGAGAACCAAGAGCATCCCATTAGTGAAAGTTTTGTGGAAACATCACTCAAGGGAAGAGGCAACGTGGGAACTAGAGAGTCTCATGAAGGAGAAATACCCCCATCTCTTTAACTAGTTGAGTTGAATTTGGAGGACCAAATTCTATTTAAGGTGGGGAGGATGTGAGATCTGAGAATTTCAGACATATTTTATTGATGTAATAATAATTTGAAGTGTAATCTATTGAGCTAAGTGAATTGTGGGAATGATAATTGGAGATTTATATGTTAAGTGTTAAAATAAATGTGAAACAATGAGGACAGATCGATCTGGGAGAAGGAGAGATCGATCTGGTGAGTTATAAACGACAAAGAAGGAGAAATTTGAGGAGCAGATCGATCTGGGAGAAGGAGAGATCGATCTAGTGAGTTAAAAATGACAAGGAAGGAAGAATTTGAGGAGCAGATCGATCTCCAATGGAAGAGGATCGATCTCCTTATGATTCTGTTTGAGAGAAGATCGATCTCATGAGGAAGAGATCGATCTCCAAATGATTCTGTTTGGGAGAAGATCGATCTCCTCAAGGAGCAGATCGATCTCATAAAGCCATAAAGAGATCGATCTCACCCCTCGACAGATCGATCTCCTAGGCATAAATTACCCCAAATCGTCCCAAAATTCAAATGCAGATCGATCTCATCAAGAGGCAGATCGATCTCCTACCTCCAGTCTATATAAGGAACCCCTATTTTTCTCCTGCAATTTTACTTTCTCTCTCTTCCAACCCCATTTCCACCGAAAATCTAACTTTCTCACTCATCCAAAACACCCATTTTTGACCAAATCAAGAGTTGTGGCAAGAAGGAAAGTTGTTCCTCATCAAGGGGGGAAATCGAAGGACGAATCGGATCGAGGTGTAGGTTGTGCGTCTCACAAGCTTTGGGTAATTTCTAAACCTCGATCTTGATATTTGAGATGATTTTGATGATATTGGTGGTTGTCATTGCGTTGAAATAGTTGGGAAATGATTAGGGATTGATGAAATTGCAATGTAGTTGGAGTAATGTTGATATTTGGAAATTTTGGCAATTTTGAGAATTTGTGCTATAAATGGAAATTTAGACAATGTGGTGAATTAGCATGGATAATTGGCATGAGAAATGTAGGACGTTGAGATATTGTGAATGAGGTTGTAGTTTAGGATAGAGTTACAAGAATCGAGAGATTTGAGGAGTTATGAGCAATTATGCTCGATTTTGAGAATTGAGGTTTATGAGATAATTGAGTATTGATGTTTTAACATCATTTGGACAGCTCGGGAGTTCCAGAGTGGAATGCGAGACTAGTCCGTGATACGGGGGAAACGATTGCACTATACGAGGTGCAAAGAGGTAAGGGAAATCTAAACCATTTGTGTATGTGATTTGTAAACTATTATAGCATGATTTGTGGTTTATAAAACAAGCATGTTGAGTGTTGTGTTGAGATACAACTGCACACGATTTTTATAGCCGGTTGGAGCCCATTGTTTTATGCGTTTATAAGCTGAGTGTGAAATTGCTTTATAAACCATCGAATTTGTGTGAGTAATGAATTGGGCTCTACGTTAAGGCAATATCGAGATTTGAGAAATGTGTACGTGTGCTTTGCCGGTTGGGACTCGATTTTTATTATGTTTTGTGTTGAGTACAAAACGATTTCAAATGAGTTTTATGAGAGAAAAACCATCATGAGTTCTACGTGAAGGCAAGCCGATCTTGTGTGATAAGACTTAGGTGTGTAATTTTGAGTACACACCGGGCATTGCTCTGGTAGCATGTAAGCCCGATTTCCTCTCCGTTCTGGTAACGTGAGAATAACCCATTCTGTGGCTATGCCACGTTATACCCCATTGGTGGCCGTTGCCACGTTATACCCCATTGGTGGCCGTTGCCACGTGAGAAACCCCATTGGTGGCCGTTGCCACATGAGAAACCCTATTCTGTGGCTGTGCCACGTGTGAAATTAAATCAGTGGCTATGCCACGTGTGCTTAGTGGCTATGCCACATGTGAATTTAAATCAGTGGCCATGCCACGTGTGTTTAGTGGCTGTGCCACGTGCATTACTATTTCAGTGATTTTATCACGCTCATTGAGAAAGCGTTTATCGCATTGTTTTCACATGCTTTGTTATTGCTCTAGAGTGAGCCTTTTTACTTCATGTTTTCACATGACTTGAGCCATGAGAATGTCGTTTTGAGTACTTTCATGCTATGGTTTTCAAATGAGTTTCACATACAAATAAATATTTTGTGATTGCATTTTGGTTTATGAAATGAGTTCCTTACCCCCCCTTACTGAGCGATTTAGAAGCTCACCCTGTTTTCTTTCCCCCCAGAGTTCTTCAAGTGAAAAAGGATCTCCCTGCGACGTACGGAGTAGTGGCTAGTGGAGGATTCGAGCTCCAGGCCATATATATTGTATCTTGAGGTATATTTTATCTTTTCATGTACCCAGACTATTATTGTAATTGTAGACACTTGATGTATAACATTGTATGGGATGTATTAGGATTAATTAACTTGGAATTGAGTAACGTATATGATTCAATATACACTATGTTATGATAAGATCTTGAGGCATGATAATTATGATGATGTATGACACTGCACAGGAATGCACTCTTAATTGTGAATTAATGAATAAAAAGTTTTAAATTTGCCCTATTTTCTGCATTTTCGGGGCGTGACAGTATTTCACATCAAGTCCTAAATAAGTAACTAAGTGAGTTACTAGATAAATTAGTTGAAAATGGCTTGATGATGGCCAAATGCAAAAATGGGCCAAACTTAATGAAATAGGCTCAATAAAATATATTAACTAGTTGAAGTCAAAATGTGAAATAGCTACATTGACTCAAGGGATTGGTGAATGATTTGCAGCTTTCGAGGATACACTCGGAGCAAGTTAAGCCAAAGCGAGAGAAGCTAAGATGAAGAGAGTCGCACCCCGAGTAAATAGAGGTAAGGGAATTGTGTGGACTCTTATAGATATCTATGCGCAATTTGGGCGCATAATGTTTTTATAGAATGCATGTGGTAATTGGAAATGAAATGGGTGATTGAAGGGCAAGAGATGGGTTTTTGAGAAATGTGCATGAAAACAAAAGCATAATGCTTTGAAAATCCTGTCTTATTGCTTTTTAGCAAGTGATGGGTAGGTTGGCTGACAAAAGAAATGATTTGCAAAAGAAATGATTTGACTTGGTTTAAAAACCATGGTTTGCAAAGAAATGGGCCACCTACATGGATTTCGTGAGAATGAAAGTGTGCAAGAGCATGACTCGCACGAGATTTGATGTGTTTTTATACGCATGAGTGCTGGAGCTTCGCTCGCACTAGTTTTTCCACATGGATTTCTATGATGTTGTGCTGGAGCTTAGCTCGCACAGATTTTATAATGGTTTTGACATGGTTCTAGAGCATAGCTCACATTAGATGTCCTCCATACTTGTTGCCGTGCTTGAGATTACTCGCAGTGGTTTTATGACATGATTGATGGTTGTGCTAGGAGCTTCAGGTAGACTGGGTGTCGCATCGATTAAATAGGTTAGCACGTGCATTATGAGATGTGGCATGATATGATGTGTTTATATGGGTCCATGGAATACGTTGTACCGTGCAAGTAGCATGGAGTACGTTGTACCGTGTTAAGATTGTGATATACCATTTTCAGACGATATTTAGATCTGCTATGGACCGACGGGTTAGACGTGACCCACCTCTCGTGTGGAAGCAGATAGAGATGATACCCCGTACACCTGATCGGTGTAGCCTGGGATCACAGGATATGGCCATAGTCCTAAAGGATATTTCCCTGTTATATTGTCTATCTCACATGCCTTTTGTTTTGTGAATAAATCCATGTTTGAAATGTATTGTGAGTTAGGATAGTCCGAGGGAGGGGCCGAGTCCTGACAAGCATTGATTTTATGAGATGAGAAAGTTTGATAATGGCTTTAAAGTGCACTTATGCATGATGGTTTTCCATGCCTTACTTATGAAATATGCATGATGGTTATTCCATGCTTTGAATTTGATTTGTGCACTGAATTTAAATAGCATGATTTGCTTTACATGCTATTAACATAAGCATGAACTAATGCTTTTGAGGTGTGATGAGAAATTGTATGGTTTTGAGCATGGCATCACGATCACGTAGATAGTGCAGTATCTACCTGTTCGCATGACTGCCTTATTGAGCGTGTTGTTTGGTCACCACCCTTATTTTCCGCTCTCTACAAAGCATTGAGTATAGACTGAAGGCGACTGGAGGTTTCCTTTTTGGTATCCACTGCATCTCATCGCGTAAGTTATACACACTGATGTAATTTTGTATCTAAACTTTTCATAGCGCAGTAGCATTTTGAATGTAATCATTGGGGATGTGAAGCAATGTAAACACATGTAAACAATAACTCTGATTTATTTATACAAGTGTTTACTTCTAAATTATAATGCAAATTAAATTGTTATGGTTGGATGAGGTAGACATTGACACACAGCCCAACTGTTGAGTGTGTAGCTGATCACGATCGAGGTAAGCTAAGAACGAATAATAGATAGGATGTAAAAAGCGAAAAATTAATGACGATTTTTGGAAAGTAGAGGGTCGTGACAACATGTTTTGACTTGATTTTGAAATAAACTACGCGATATATATGCTACATGATTTAAAAGATACGTGATTTCTATACTACGTGATTTTATATGCTACGTCTTTTCTAAACTACATGATTTCTGTACTACGAGATTTATACTTTACGTGTTATATGCTACGTGGTTTATAAGTTATATGTTATTTGCAACTAAACTGAGCTACGTGATTTTTAAAGTTACATGTTATAATGTTTTATTCCTACGTGTTTTTTTGCTAAGACTGCTTTAAACGCAAATCTTACTAGGCTTAAAGAGCTCACCCCTTTCCTTTCTCTCTTCCATATTATCTTAAGTGATTCACCGGCTTTACCTGTTGTACAGTGGTCACAGGTGAGTGGACCTAACCCCCTTTTTGAGCTACTTCAGTACAGGCAAGGTATACTTTTACTTTATCATCCAGACACCTTGTAAAGCATAGATAGTTATTGTAAAGGAACTTTTGGGATGTAAATTAAGTAGATATGAATGTAAATAAAGTTGCAGTTATGCATTTTACATAATATTGTATATTCCAAAATATTAAAGTGTGGAAATGAACATAGTTGTGCTGTTAAGTAAGAAAAGGAAATTAAAATCAACTGGTTATGAATATAAACTGCGTACCTTGCAGGAGGTTTAGGATAAAAATGCGTCGTTATGCTGGCGAAATTTTTACGAAATAACAGGGTTGAGAAATCGACACTGATAGGATTACAACTTAAGTAAAGGATTTAAAAAGTTAAAATTAGCCCATAATTCCACGTTTTCGGGGCGTCACAAAGTACACTTACGCTTAGGAAAGGATTAGTATGGGAGAGGATTTAGTGGTTATTTAGGGTTTAGCAATGGTTTTAGTTTTTTAGGGTTAAGAGAGAATTTCAAGGATAAAATATGATTTGTTGTTAAAATGGGGTTTAAATAGGTTTTAGGGTTAAGGCGGGTTTTAGGGTAAAGTTGGGTTAAAATGGGGTTCAGCAAGATAGGTTTTATGGTTTAGGTTGACCAAGAGTTCGACTTAGGTAGGAAGAGTTTGACTCAATCTTTTACTTGACTTTTCCTAATTCGAGATTTGAAAATTAATTCCATAATTAATCATAAAGGACTTACTGTAATTTGTCTTAAATAAATTGAAAAAATTATTTCATAAGTTAATTAAGACTTTTATATTTGAGATACTTTCAAATAAAAATGAAATTAGAATCTTAAAATTTGGTTTAAACAAACTCAAGTGTTATTGAGTCTTTGAGAGGAAATTGGACAAAATTAATGTCTGCAGCTATCCCTCTTTACGCATTACTAAGAATCAAGAATATGGCAAAATCTTAGATAAAAATTTTTCCAAGCATTTTTTATTTTATTTTTTTCAAATTTTCATATTTTTTAAAATTTTTATTGTCAGACCCGTATTTTTATGTAGCTTGCTCCTTATGATTTATACATGTACAGACATGTATTGAGTTATTTAAATCATAAGAAGAGTATTTACTAGATTTAAGTGTTAGTGAAATGCTTTAACACTTAAAAGCTACATAAAAAGCCTAATGTGAGCTATAAGAGTCACAGGTTAAACCGAGTGGATCTGAATTATTCTGACTGAAAATAAGAACTTAAAATGAGAAAATATAGAGAGCTTATGAAGGAAAGTCAGTTTGATTTAGTTCCGAACACAGAGAACGAGAGTAAAAGCTAAAAGGGTAAAATGGACCTTTTTAGAAAGCTAAGGTGTTTCGAGTGTAATTATCTACCGGGAACGGTTGAAATGTAAAGACGAGAGTGTAAGACATAAGATATGACACTTTCAAAATTTTGAGAAAAAGTCAACTTGGTCAATGGTTAAGGAAAAAGTCAACTATAGTTAAGAAAAGTGGACTTTTACCATAGTTGACTAACCATGGTTAGAAAGTAACCTAAGTATGGAGAAAAAAATTGGGAAAAATATTCTTGGTCAGAATACAAGATAATTATCCATGGAAGTAAGGAAAATTTATTCGGAAGGATTTCATATTAAATTTAATGGTTAAAAACGCAATGGGCCAAAGTTGGAAATTTTAAAGCCCATTAAGGTATCATAAGTATGGGCCAAATTTGGAAAGCCCAATGGGTAGAATTTTTGGGCCAATTTGTGGGCCCAATATTGAAACAATTGAAGGCCCAATAGGTAGTAAAAATTTCAGCCCAAAAGCCCAAAAGAAAAGCCCAAACCGAGAAGCCCAATTGAAAGCCCATTTGAATAAGTTAAAAGCCATTAATGAAAGGTAACAAAGTCTAAAATGATAACCATTACCTAAACTTTTTGGAAGTCAATTAAGGTGGCTGGATTTTAGCTTAATGACTAAGTAATGGACTTATAAATACCAGCCAACACATAATCATCTTCATCCTTTCATTTTCGGCAAAGTGAAGAAACCATAACCGAAAAGTTTTCTAAGCTTTCTCTCACTAGAAATCACTAGGAAAAAGGCATATTTGGAACTTGCAATCTTCATAAAAGTTGTTCCAAATTGAGAGGAGAGTGACATATGTTGGAATTGGCTATCAAGGAGCCATAGTGTGCAAACCGTGAGGCTTCAAAGTTTCGGCCAAGTGTGAACACAAATACTAGGTATAATTTCAAGCTTCCAAATTGATATATGTTATTCTATGAGTTATATGAAGTTGATTGGTATATGTTTTATGGATTGAAATACATGAAAACACTATGAACAGGTGATGGCAAAATTTGGTATATGAGTTTTGATAAATACCCATGTGATTTTAAGACATGTATAGGTTGATATGCATGTAGACATGATTATGACATAGTTAGTTATAATCAATTTGTTCACATGGATGGTGATATGATATTGGCACATAAGGTGTTTGATAAAATGCCAATAAGAACTATAGGAAAGGCTTAAGACATGCCAACCAAGTGTTTGTGAAAATGCTTAAGTGAATTTGGCTAAACAAATGGACATGGACGACATGCCATGGTGTGACCGACGACATGGGATGCTCTCGGCCATGGCATGTGGCCGAGAGGTCCAATGGGCCAAGCCTAATTATTTTAGGCCCAATTTGATTTAATGGGTCTAGGACAAGCCCAATAAGAGTTGGTGGGCCCCACAAGCCCAATAGGCCCAATGAAAATGAATAGTAAAATGGAAATGGGCTTAAGGCATAGTTAGGCTCATTAAGGATTATTAAAGCCCATTAAGGGAAATAGACTGTATTTAATGTGAAATACAGTAGAAAAAATATAATTAACCTGATAAATGGTTATATGCAACTCCAGAGATTATTGGAGGAGCAAATCGGACTGCTGGATTGAGCAGCGTTGAGAAAGTGAAATTTCTCGAGTGATTGCAGGTAAGGGACTTTTGTGAGTAGTTAGAGATACCTGCACGCATTTTCATCTACTTTTACATTCACTTAAAAACTCTGAGGGTCAGAGAAAGTGAATAATAATTATTGTGACCCGATAGTGGTAAATTACGATTTTGACCCTAATTAGTCAAAAAGTCAACTTTTGTGAAAAGTTGTAAAAAGCATGGAAACCACCATTTTGAGTGTTTTACTGCTGTTTAGCAGAAGAATAAATAGATGGACTAATGATTTTAAGGTTGATGTGAATTAAGCACACTTTATAGTACTGATTTTGATATTTTGTAAACCATCTCTTTTTTAAAGAGCCATCTATCATATTATGTGAGAATAAATCGTGCTGGAGCATAGCTTGCACTGGATTTCATATATTTTTCACATATATTAGTGCGGGATTATGATTCGTACTAGATTTCCATGACATGCATGATAGAGTGTTGGAGTTATTACTCGTACTCAGTTTTATATGATATATGCATGAGAGAGTACTGGAGCGATTAGCTCATACTCGAGTTTTACATGAGATGCATGACAGAGTACTGGAGCGTTGCTCGTACTCGATTCTTCATGATTTATACATGACATAGTACTTGAGCTATTGTTCTTACTTGATTTGATGAGTTTTGTGCATAGCATAGTATTGGAGCTATTGCTCGTACTTGATTTGAAACTTGAACTATGCATTGACCTAGTTTCTGGAGGTTTACTCGCACTAGAGTTGAGTTTGTGATGTGAACAGTGTTTGAGCGGAGTGTAGACTGTGAGTTGTGCTCAAAGGCGCACATTGTATGTGATATATAATACATGTTGAAAACCATGCTTGATTTCCTCGTGTAGACTGAGTGTCACACTATGAGAGGTTCGGATGAGGATTTAGAGACGTGGTATGATATTCCATGGTTTTGAGGGCTAAGACCTATGGCAGGCACCCCGACTGTGATGTAGGATCCACGGAGTACGTTGTACCGTGCATGTGGCATGGAGTACGCTATACCGTGTGGTGTTGTGGAGTTGAGGAGGATATAGCTGGCGGTTGTGATGGACTGACCCCCCTCCCGTTGCAGCAGTGATACCCTGCACACCGAATATTGTGTTTCCTGGGATCACCATTGTCGGATATGATCATAGTCCAGGATACTATTGCATATTTGCATTTTCACCACAGAGTCTCACATGATATATCACCTGATTGACTGATTTAATTGTGGATAGACCTGAGGGATGGGTCGGACTCCGATTTTGTGTTGTGAATGATTTAAATGTCATATTTACTGTGATTTAAACATACATGGCATGATTTATCTAAAAGCATTGTGATATTATAAAGATGCATTATTTTACACTACATGCCTACATTTGAGAAAGAAAGCATGATTTCTGTACATGAGATTTAATCTGTACAAGTATATATATATATATATATATATATATATTTTAAAGACATCTTTGAAAATGAGTTAAGAAAATAAAGTTTTGAGGCATAGCATTATTTTGAGTAGATAGTGTAGATATCTACTTGCTTGCCTGATTTTCTTACTGAGCGCGTTGTATGCTCACCCCCTTTCTTTACATCTCTCTATATAGTATCAGCAGTAGAGTGAGAGTTTTTGAGGGATAGTATTCCTGTTGTCCACTGCTATTTCCTATCGATTGACAGGTATACATATTTTGTACGATTATGTATCTAAACATAGAAACAACACAGTGATGTATACGACATATATTATGGGGAATGTATTTGTATTAGCTTTTATATGATCTCACAAGTATTATAAAGGAAATTACATTCAATAGATAATGCATTGACTTGTATGTATGAAAGTGGATGATGGATATGGTAAGCGAGGATTCTAACATCGAATCACAGCCCAACCATTAAAGAGAGAAAATGTAAGTTAAAAATGCAAAAAATTTGTAGTGGTTTTGGTTAAGTTACGAATGACGGTCGTGACATTTATTTTATTATTATTTTGACTTATGAAATAGTTTATGATTTGATATTCCATGAGTTCAATTCATTTTAGAAAACGAATTCGACTTTAAACCAATACCTTGATTCCATACCAAAGCTAAACTCATTTAAAACAAATTCGACTTTCAAAAGCAATACCTCAAACTAAGGCTCGATTCATTTTGGAAATGAATTTGACTTTGAAAAACAATATCTTGACTCCATACAAGGCTCGATTCATTTTAAAAATGAATTGACTTGAAACTAATACCTTAACTCCATATCGATGCTCGACTCATTTAAAAAACAAATTTGACTTTTAAACAAAAACTATTCTCGAAGTTTTTTTAAAGATTTTTTTAACTAAATGACATGACCTGGATGGAACTAAAAGTCGAAAATGAAATCACTTGGATGAAAGCAAAGGTCAAAAAGAAAATGATCTGGACGAAATAAAAAATTGGAAATAAAAAGATTTAGGCGAAACCAAAGATCAAAAGTAGAATGAATTGGACAAAACCAAAGCTAGGAATGAGGTGACCTGGACAAAATTAGGGGTTGAAATGACTTGACATGGACGAAACCAGTGACCAGAATGAGATGAACTCGACAAAACCAAAGGACAGACTAAAATGACCTTGATGAAAGCAAAGGTTAGAATAAGGTGACCTAAATGAAACCTAGGTCGAAATAAAGTGCCTTGGATGAAATTGGAGGTCAGAATGAAAATGATCTGGACGAAACCAAAGATTAAAAATAAATTGAACTGAACTGTAACGCCCTCGAATGCTAGGAATTTCAAGGTAACTTTTTCCTTTACTTACTATGTTTGTCACTCACTCAATATAATTATTACCTAACAAATAGTTTACTACTTGTTTTAATTTTTTAAGACTAATTGTTTAAGATCCCAGTTAGTTGCCTCTTAATGTGTGCCAATTTTGAAATTGAAAAATTTCAACCTATTATGTCTCTATTTTCCATCCTTATTTGGCATCAAAATATTATCTCAACTAGATAAATTATCTCCCAAGATCATTAAAAATATTACATCTCCATTCAAGACTTAATATCGAGTCACTATTGTAAACACCATATTTTTTTCGGACTAATATTAGGCTTGAAGTGGTTTAGACTTGAGAGTCGGTTAAAATTAAAGTTTTGTTATAGTTGAATTTTTGTAAATGAGATTTAATTAAGATTAGACCTTAATTAAATATAAGTTTGATTAAAATTGAGTCTGATCCAAAAACCTAATTAGATAATGAGATTAACATTTGAACTTAAGTTTTCTAACCTAAAAGCCCATTGTTGTTTTCTTTTTTATTATTATTTTTATTTATTTTCATTTTTCTTATTTTCTTCATTTTTATTATTTATCTTGTTTCTATCATATTGGCTCTTGTTCTTTTAATGTTTTTCTAATAACTAAAAAAATAAAAAAAAGTTTAGTAAAAATTATCTTTTTTTTTTTCCATTTGAGTACAAAAATACAAAAAAAGATAAAATTAATGATAAAAAAAGGGAGAAAATTAAATTTTGTTGGTATGATAAACTAAAAATAAAAAAATAAACAAAAATTATCTTAACTGATAACCTTTCTCTTTATTGATAAATTTGAAACTAAAAAAGTGAAATAAAAAAAGAGGATAACCGAAGACGATGAAGATGAGTTCAAATTAAATTGATTTTGAAGCTCGTTATATGCTTCAAAATTGTGCTATATCCAACAATGAGGCGAACAGTTAGGGAGAACAAATTTACAGAGGAGCGGGAAAACACAGACGAATTTACTCAGAGAGTGAGTACATAGTAATTAGGGAATAAAAAAACAGAAAAAGAGGACAAAAACACAACCAAATTTGAAAGTGAAAATAGGGAGTACTGAAACAGGGATTTGAAGAGAAAAAAATATAGAAAAGAGCGTAAAGGTAGCAATTAAACAGAAATCAAGACAAAAAAAATTCATAGCCAACTTTTCTTTTGGTAGTTCCTTTTCCAATTCTTTTTGCTAGATAGAGAAAGAAAAAGGTGTTCTATTACTGGATATAGAAGAAAGTTCCTGCAAAGAGGTAAAGAATAATGGGTCGAGAGAGAGAAAGAAGAGACTTAGGAATGAAGATGAATTTTCTGGGCTAACTTTTCATTAAATGAATATTCATTTTCTGTACAATTCTTCTCAGTGCAAATTCTTCTAACTACATCCTATAATTTCTCAACTGCTAACAGCTGTACTAACTCTGCTGGATTATGATCACAACGGAAACAATATCCTTTATTTGGGTCAACAAGGCTTCACAAAATCATCTGCCCTAAAAGGTTTCTTGTTAACACGTTTGGGCCTCCCCTCAAGTACCCTGCTCATGTCCCTTCCCGCACTATCAAGCCCCGGGTTCGTATCATTGCCCCCATCTGGAGAAGCAACCTTGTCCTCAAGGTTGAAGTGAGGGGAATTGTGGCGTATATCATTGGCCCACTCTCAGGTCGCCTCAGTGAATGGATGGTTTTGCCACTTGATGAGAATCTGAGATAAGGTTTTGTCACCAGCAGCAATCGATCGTTGTTTAAGGATAGTCTCTGGTAGTAGCAGTGGCTGATAATTGATCGAATCAGTTGGTAGTGGGCAAGAATTAGCATAGGATCTCCTTTGCATGCTTTGAATAAAGAGACTCGGAAAACTTGATGTATTTTAGAAGTAGGTTGTATCTCCACCTGATAAGCAACTAGGCCTATCCTTTTAAGGATCTTGAAGGGGCAAAAATACTTTTTTTTGCAAACTTTTGATTTGTTCTTCTGACCACTGATTGTTGGTTATATGGCTAGAGCTTGACAAAAACCCAGTCTCCTACATTGAAGGATTTTTCCATGCGATGTCTATCGGCCTGCATTTTCGTTCTATTTTGAGTTCGAGCCAAGTTCATCTTCAAGTCAGCTAATAAGTTTTGTCGACTGGTAAGAGCAACATCCACTTGCTTGATGGTAGTTGTCCCAAGTAAATAAGTTTGAACAGTGGGAGGTGAGACACCATAGACAGCCTAAAAAGGAGATATTCCAATAGCAGAATGACAAGAAGAATTATACGACCACTCAGCCCAGTGTAGTACCCATGTCCAATGTGCAAGCTTATCACTAACAAAGCAAGGAAGATAAGTCTCAACGCAACGATTAAGAACTTCTGATTATCCATCCGTTTGTGGATGGTAGGAGCTGCTGAACTTAAGGTCAGTGCCCTGCAATTTAAAATTTTTGGCACCAGAATATATTGAGGAACAGTGGATCATGGTCTGAAATAATTGATCAGGGCAACCCATGAAGCTTGACAAATTCTTTAATAAAAAATTCAGCTAACTGAGGAGCAGTGAAGGCAGATCGCAAAGGAAAAAATGACCGTATTCGGATAGTCAAGCAATAATGACCCAAATTGTTGATTTGCCTTGTGATGTAAGCAAATGAGCGATGAAGTCCATGGTTATATCCTGCCAAATCTGTGATGGTATAGGTAGGGGATGCAGCAGACCAGTAGACTTTGATGTAAGGTATTTGTGTTGTTGGCAGATTTGGTAAGAAGCAATGAAGTTTTTAATAGAATCTCGTAGCCCGGGCCAATAGAAGTTAGCTGTGATTCTTGCCAAGGTTTTGGTGACACCAGCGTGTCCTCCTGTAAGGAGTGAAACTCCTTAAGCAAAGCATGTTGCAATGAATGATTAGTGGGAACCACAATTTTACGATGATAAAATAGTAAACCATCCTTGAAAGAATATGCAGTAGCATTGGTAGAATCAGCATGCAATTGATTCGCATAAGAGAGACCATCAAGAATAGAGAAATATTGTTTTAAATCAACCAAATAAGAGAAAACTGGTGCGGAGATGGCAGTACATAGAGCTGGATATTGAGATAAGGCATCTGCAGCCTTGTTGGTTTTTCTTGGTTTATAAATGATAGTATACTTGTAGCCAAGTAATTTAGCCAACCACTTCCGTTGCTCAAAAGTTTGTGTTATGAATAATATTCCGAAGGCCATTTCAGCTAATTATATTAGGACACGTGGTATATCTGAGGAGGATCTGACATAATGAGACATTTTGATAAAAGAAGACAAAAGTGTAATTACAAAAAGAGGAAACTCCCTATAAATAGGGATCAGGTATGATTTTTCAAACCAGATGATAATTTCCCACTGAAACTCTGTCAAAATTATTCTCTGACTTTGGCATCGGAGTGAAAACGCAGGGAAAAACCACTGCGTCTCTCTGATCATTTCCTTTTTTAGCAGAATATTTTGAAGCACATGGGGCAAAGATCGAGGTAGAAACGTCAGCAACACGTGATTGTGGATAGTAACAGCAACAATTGGCGCCGTCTATGGGAAATCGAGCAAAAAATCATTCTGACACGATGGTACAGACACGTTCGGCAACAGTCAGACACGAGGATAGTGAAGACATGGCGAGTTCTCCCATGATGGGTGGCGGAGAAGCCGCGAGGATGCAGAGCAAAGCCAATATGATGGCGATTCCCGTCACGGAATTCAAAGCAATGCGAAAACAAGGGGAAGAGACTGTCCAAGCTCTGCGGACAATGGTGGACCTATTCAAAGGTGTCTTCCCGCATGTGAATTTGTCGCCATCCGTCCAACATTTGGTAGGAGAAATGTAGAATCCGCGGGATGCTGAGGGCATGCCTCCATTCCATCACAGCGTGGAGATGCCGCGAAACCTTCTTGGCATGGGCGTGGAGAATGCGGCAAGCATGCCGCGAAACCCTCTGGGCATGGAGAATGTGGCAAGCACACCGCGAAACCTTCTCGGCGTGGAGCATGCAGCAAGCATGCCGCGAAACCTTCTTGGCGTGGAGAATGCAGCAACCATGCCGCGAGCCCTTCCTGGCGAAGGCATGCCACGGTCTAATCGCGGCTCTGGAGATAATGGCAGGATAACGGGAATCCCCTAGGGAGTGACGAATGATGGCGGCATGCCGCAATTTATTCCCGGCATGAGGGAGAATCACGGTGCGCCATGATCTGTTCCCGACAGTAGAGACCACCCCGACCTTGCAGACATTTACGGCATTGGAGACACTCGAGAGCAGGGAGACCTGGGCAGCATGACGCGAAGCCCCCTGGGAATGGCGAACCCTGGTGGCATCCCGCATGATATTCGTTATGCGAGAGGTACAGTCAACCCCGTGCATGACCCTGTCGGAGTAGCCGCGAGAGATTTGTTACATGAAGCTGCAGTAAACCTTATGCAGGAGGTTGTAGGAGGGGTGAGACGCCAAAGTGGAGGACATCAAGGTGTGGGGGGACCAAAGCGTCACAGAATGAGAGATTCAGTACGGGAAATTAATGGAAGTTGGAGACGTCGAAATATGGTGAATCTCGAAAGTCCTGAAGGCGTGGATTCTGGATACATGGACGAAGAAGAGGTCAGAGTGGCGGGATTCCCGCCCGATAGAAGAAGATCGGAGATAGATCCAACTTGGAATCCTGGAACTGCAACGGTAAATTATAATCAAGCTGATTCAGTCTCACAAGACGCTTCCAACATGAAGAAAATGGTGGAATGCATTCTGGAAGAAAAGAGGTTGGTTCCAATTGAAGAGAATCAGAAAAGGAGGATTTCATTCAGTGCAGTCATCATGGGAAAACCATTGTCCCTAAAGTTCAAAATGCCTCAGATAACAACATATACAGGAAGAACCGACTCTTATGACCACATTCAGAACTATAAGTCATTGATGCTGTTGCATGGATGGGAGGATGAAATTATGTGCAGGGCATTCTCCCTGACCTTAACCGGTTATGCCCAAAGTGGTTCAACAGTTTGCCAAAGGGGTCTATTTTATCTTTTGATCAACTAATGAATTTCTACGGGCATTCATGATGAACAGTCAAAAGAGGAAAGATGCTACTTATCTGTTGACATTGAAACAAGGAAATAGAGAGTCACTCAAGAGTTATATTGATCGATTCCGTGATGCCGCACTGGAGATTCGGGATTTACAAGTTGGAGTAACAGTGACCGCTATGTTGCAGGGAACGAGATCCGAGAAGCTACAGGAGTCATTATCTCTGGATCAGCCAATAACGGTATCAGATTTATTTTCTAGAGCAAACAAATACATTGCTCAGGAAGAAGTAATAAGGACAATCTTGACAAAAGATGCTAGAGATGAAAGGAAACGGGAGAGGGAGCCCAGTGACAAAAGCACTGGAAGGACGGACAAGTCGAGTAAAGCTCTCAAGTTAAAATATTCTACTTATACACCCTTCACTAAGTCACGAGCTTCAATATTGGAAGCAATAGAGAGGACGAGAATGATTCAATTCCCTAGAAAACTTGAAGGGAACTTGAGACAAGACTTGAGGTCCTATTATAGTTTTCATGCAGCTTATGGCCACTCGATTGAGAAATGTCGAGATCTAATGAACCAGCTGGAGAAACTGGCCAGGGAAGGTAGATTAGATCACTTCTTATGGAATCAGAACCTTTCTCGGGGACAGGAAGATCGTAGATGGTGAGACAGGCGCTTTGATAATAGGGGGAATGTAAGGAGAAACGGAGAAAGGAGAAATGAAGTGAGACCAAGAGAGCACAAGAATCGAGAGGTTGACAATGAACCTACCAGAGCTGCTATTAATGTAATCTCGAGAGGAGAAGGAAGAGCGGGTGACTCATCGGCCTCAAGAAAGACTTACGCTAGACAATTGTATCAAATTCATTCTGTTATGAAAGTTGACAAGAATGAAGAGACAATTATGTTCACGCTAGCCGATCAAGGGGATGTGATTATTCCCCATGATGACCTCATGGTCATATCGACAGTAGTGGCTAAGCACCCGGTGAGCCGGATTCTAGTAGATAATGGAAGTTTAGTAAATCTTATATATTGGAATTGTTTCGAAAGAATGAATTTGAGCGAAAATCGGCTTAAACCAGTAACCACTCTACTCTTTGGATTTGCAGGCGAGAAGGTAAAGGTAGACGGATCCATTGAGTTGCCTGTTACCTTGAGAGAGAGTCCTAGATGTGTGACAAGGCAAGTTCTATTCATGGTGGTAAGATCAACTTCCTTGGCCTACAACATTATCTTTGGAAGACCATTGTTGATTGATATGAGGGCTGTACTTTCCCCTTGTTATTTGCTAATGAAGTTTCCCACGCCGGAAGGAACATGACAAATAAGGGGAGATCAAAGGAGGGCGAGAACATGTAATGTTGTATCCACTACATGTAAGGGTATGCAAAGAAGGAAACCCTTACCATTACTGAATCGCTCAAGCCTAAGCCCGTAGAAGAATTGGAGTAAATTACGTTGGTAGCTGATGATGAGGATAAGAAGTTGTACATTGGAAACCAACTGAAAACCGAGGCTAAGGAAGAGTTGGTAAGATGTTTGAAGGACAATGCTGATATTTTTGCATGGACCCCTGCTAACATGTCTGGAATTGATCCCAAAGTGATCTGTCATGAGCTCAATGTGTTGCCTGGAACTAAACCTATCAAGCAAAAGAAAAGAAACTTCACCCTGGAAAGGCAACGAGTAATAGAGGAAGAGATCGATAAACTGCTTAAAGTCGATTTTGTTTGAGAAGTCCTGTATCCAGATTGGTTGTCAAATGTGGTAATGGTGAAGAAAGCTAATGGGAAATGGAGAATGTGCGTAGATTTTACTGATCTAAATAAGGCATGCCCAAAAGACTCATACCCATTGCCTCGAATCGACAAATTGGTAGATGAGACTACTGGGTACGAGTTACTTAGCTTTTTGGACGCCTTTTCTGGTTACCATCAGATCTCAATGCATTTGGCAAATGAAGAAAAAACATCTTTTATTACAGACAAGGGCACGTATTGTTACAGAGTGATGCCGTTTGGTTTGAAAAATGCTTAGGCTACATATCAACGTATGGTGAACAAAATATTCAGGGATTTGCTTGGAAACACCATGGAAGCTTATGTAGACGACATGATTGTAAAGAGTAAAGAAGGGGAGTCTCATGCCTCGAGATTATCCAAGGTCTTGGCAGTATTGAGGAAATATGACATGAAGCTCAACCCCGATAAGTGCTGCTCCGGGGTTCAATCCAAAAAATTCTTGGGCTTCATGATAACTAGCCGAGGGATTGAGGCTAATCCTGAAAAGGTCCAAGCCATTCTAGATATGAAACCCCCAGTGACCCTCAAAGAAGTGCAAAGATTAACAGGAAGAGTAGCTGCACTGAATCGCTTTTTGTCGAAATCAGCATAGAGAAGCCTACCCTTTTTTAGGACACTCCGAGGTGGGAAGAACTTTCAGTGGACCGAAGAATGTCAGAGGGCCTTTGAGGAATTAAAGAAGTATTTGAGAGTGCTCCCATTGCTCTCAAGACCCTTGATAGGGGAGCAATTGTTTGTTTATCTGGGTATAGGAGATAAGACAGCGAGCGCAGTGCTTTTGAGGAAGATCGCCTACGGAGATAAACCGATTTATTACGTGAGTAAAGTACTCTTGGATGCCGAAACACTATATCCACAAGTTGAGAAAGTGGCTTTAGCACTTGTCATGGCTGCAAGAAAGCTGCGTCCTTATTTCCAAGCACATTCCATAGTGGTATTGACAGATCAACCTCTGAGACAAATACTATAAAAGCCTGAACATTCAGGGCGATTGGTGAAATGGGCAGTGGAGCTTAGTGAGTATGACATCAGCTTTCAGCCTCGTCAAGCCATCAAGGCGCAAACAGTGGCAGATTTCATAATCGAATGTACTTGTAGGGAAGACTCAACAGAACAGGAAATAGTATGGTGGAAGTTGTTTGTAGATGGAGCATCCAACCATCAAGGAAGTGGAGCGGGTATTGTGCTAGAGTCGCCAGAAGGAGAAATGCTTGAGTATTCCCTACACTTCAATTTCCTCTGTTCTAATAATTCGGCTGAATATGAAGCTCTAATCGGGGGTTTGAAGTTGGTAAAAGAGCTCTAGGTGAAAAACTTGTTAGCTCATAGTGATTCTCAGCTGGTGGTCAATCAGTTTAACGGACAATTTGAAACCCGAGAATCCTCCCTTGTCCCGTATCTGCAGAAGGTCCAGACTTTGGCCCAATCATTTGATAAATTTCAGGTCACCCAAATTAACCGATCAGAAAATAATCAAGCTGATGCTTTGTCTAAGCTGGTGTCCTCTAAAGAAACAACTGGAAGATTAGTAAAAGTAGAAAGGCAAGAGAGGCCTAGTATAGATGAGGATGACGTACTAGAGATTGAAGTTGGTGAAGATTGGAGGACCCCGATCAAACGATACTTGGTGGAAGGGACTCTTCCAGAAGGCAAAAAGGTTGCTCGAAAGACCAAAATCCAAAGTGTAAGGTTTGCTTTAATGAATGAGGAGCTTTACAAGAAAGGGTTCACCATGCCCCTATTGAAATGCCTAGGTCCAGAGCAAGCAAATTACACCTTAGCTGAGGTTCATGGAGGAATATGTGGAGAGCACTTGGGAGCTAGACCCCTGGCAGCGAAAATACTTAGAGCGGGGTTTTACTGGCCAACGCTAAAGCAAGATGCAGCCTACAAGGTACAAAAGTGCGACAAATATCAAAGGTTTTCTCCTATAACAATTGCACCAGTAACAGCACTCCAAAACATCTTTCATCCAACACCATTCACTCAGTGGGGATTGGATACTGGGACCTTTTTCGATAGCCACAAGGCAGAGGAAGTACTTGTTAGTAGCTACGGATTATTTCACTAAGTGGATAGAAGCAGTGCCGCTAGCGTCAATCACAGAAAGGAAGGTCGAGGCAATGGTGTGGAAAGACATAATCTGCCGCTTTGGAATTTCGAGGATTTTGAATGCTGATCATGGAAAACAGTTCGACTGTGATGCTTTCCAAAATTTTTGTGAAGGACTTGGTGTTCAGCTGAAGATCTCATCAGTGTCATACCCACAAGCCAATGGTCAAGCTGAGGTCAGCAACAGAACCATACTGCATGGCCTTAAGACTCACCTTGACAAGGCAAAGGGAGCTTGGGTGGATGAACTTCCCAGCATATTATGGGCATATAGAACTACTAGTCAGGTATCGACAGGGGAGACGCCATTCAGTTAGGTGTATGGGATAGAGGCACTAATTTCAGCCGAGATAGGGGTTGTTTCTCCAAGGATAGTTCCTTATGAACATGAAGAGAATTCTCAAGGCCTCAGGGAGAATTTAGACTTACTTGATGAACAACGGGATTTAGGGGCTATTCGGCTTGCAGCTTACCAACAGAGGGTAGCTCGTTATTACAACTCGAGAATAAAGGACAGACTTTTCCAGGAAGGAGATTTAATATTGCGAAAAACAGTCATCACCAACGCTCAGAGAGAGGATGGCAAGTTCAGAGCAAACTAGGAGAGGTCATACAGAGTCAAAAAGATGATTGGGCCCAACACATGCATTCTGGAGAATCTGCAGGGCAGGGAGATGTCAAAAACATGGAACGCAACCCATTTGAAGCCTTATTTGCAGTGACAATCTTTTATTGATTATTTTATCAAATTTTTATTGTTTGTTCGCAGGAAAACAATCTGTTGTTTCATAAATGACGATATTACATTGGTTATCAAGATTTTTCTTTTTAACTATCTTGACTATATATAACGAAGGGCTTGAAGCGAAAAATGCGCGAGCTAAGCCATAAAAAATGGTGCAAGGGCTTTAAGCAAAAAATGCGTGAGGTAAGCCACACACTCAACAAACGAAGGGCTTGAAGTGAAAAATGCGCGAGGTAAGCCATAAAAAATGGTGCAAGGGCTTAAACCAAAAAATACGCGAGGTAAGCCACACACTCAACAAAAGAAGGGCTTGAAGCGAAAAATACGGGAGGAAAGCCATAAAAAATGGTGCAAGGGCTTGAAGCAAAAAATGTGCAGGTAAGCCACGCACTCAACAAATGAAGGGCTTGAAGTGAAAATGCACGAGGAAAGCCATGAAAAATGGTGCAAGGGCTTGAAGCGAAAAATGCGCGAAGTAAGCCACGCACTCAACAAACGAAGGGCTTGAAGCAAAAAATACGCGAGGAAAGCCATGAATAATGGTGCAAGGGCTTGAAGCGAAAAAAGCGCGAGGTAAGCCACACACTCAAGTCAAAGAGACATGAAGTGATCTATTAAAAATAGTGAAAATGCTTAAAGTAAAAAAGGCGCGAAACAAGCCATAAAGAAAATCACACCATAAATATATGAATAACAATAACAAAACATACTTCATGTATATATATAAGAGGCAACAACAAATATGAAAGATAAAAACACGCCTAAAATCCACTCCTTTTCAACTGGGGAAGCACCTCCGTTGGGAGAGTCAAGATCTTCATCATCCAAATCTTCTAGTGCATCAATTACTCCTTCCGGTCGATGAGGCTCCCAAGGATCCGAAAGATTAGAAAGATTGTCATGAGCCCCCTTCTCCATGTATGTGGCAAAGTCTTCACCGTTAGGCTCATAGTCGGTCCAGTCCAAGAATTCATTTTTATACTGTTCCACTCGCTTGGACCATTGCAGTTCAGAACAGGACTCGTCGGATCTCTCTTTCTCCAACCAAGAGCGCGCCATATAAAAGCCATATTTCACGAAAGCAGTAGAGAATAAAACTTTCTTGTCGTAACAATCTTGCGACAGACAATACTCTCTAACAACCTCGGAATGAATTTGATCACGCACCTCTGGGTTAATGGTGGAAGACTGAGCTTCTTGACGCAACTTCAAATTTTCCTCTTCCAGCTTGCTAAAATTAGTTTGAAGGTCTTGAAGTTGAGCAAGAACAGCATCATAATTAGACTTGAAAGAATTCAACTCTTCACTGGTGGCAGCATGCTCTCTTTGAAGGTGGAGGAGCTTAAGATTCAATTCTTCCTTTTCCTTCTTCAATCTGTCAACACGTTCAGGGAGCTTTATGTATTGGCTCCTCTCATTCTGCCATTCAGCCCTTTTAGCTCTTAATCGGGCAAGTTTAAAACATCAGCATGAGATCGATAGGCTCTATGCCACGCATTGTTGGCAATCACTTGTTGAGCGGCCTGAAATTATCAACAAATATCAAGATAAAATTAACGAAGAAGGAAACAATAAAAAAGATAGAGCATGACCAAATAATCAGACCGGTCATCAAAAGCAGTGAAATTTCTAAATAACTCTGTCTTGTCCCAAGGAAGAATGGTTAACCATCCCAGGTGAGATGCTACTCATGGATTGAGTCATTGTCATTAACACCAAGATAAACAATAAAGCTTTGTCCTCGAACGACTGCGCCACCATCTACTTGGTATCAGGATGTGTTCAGCTCCGCTATCTGTGGAAGCATTAGAGCATCTCGCAGGACCGGTCAATATGTAATAATCGTCGGTCAATACGTGAAGGACAGGTAAGGTTGCACTCTGCCCTATTCCTCCGATGATGTTCCTCTAAATCGGGATCAAGAGTGGGAGCCTCTACCGCAGGTTGTTTACCCCTGCCCTGAGTTCGAGAACCCGATGCTTCATGATGTAGCGAAGAAGGTGCAGGGGGATCTTGATCTGTCATCTCAAGCTCGAACTCGAGAAGAAGTTTCCCTAACCTGTTTGAAAACTTGTAGACGCCTTCGCTTTTACTGACGAGCAGTTTTATGAACACTCTTCGGTTCATCTCGCTGAATAAAAGCCCTTTCGAGTATGCTCGTTCCTGAAAGAAAAGAAACCAAAAAGAATCAGAATGATCACTTAAGAAATGAACAATTATGTGTACATGTGAATGCAATATGAAATCACCCGAATTAAGATAAACATCAAGGGAATGAATGTTAGCCAAACTTTCATTGGAAGGGAAATCTAGAAAAGGGCTTCCAAAAGCTTCCCCTTGACCCTATTCCCAGTTTTCATCAGAATTTCCTTCAGAGGACCCAGAAGGATTCCTCACACCTTGACCCTCTTCCACGATAGTAGAAGGCAAGATGGGTGCAGGTGCAGAAATGGGAACAATGGAAAGTCGCCCCCAACCAGCAGCAGTTATATTATCTGGAGTTAGTAAAGATGACAAAGTACTTCCATCATCTACTTGTAGCTGGGAGATTAAGGAGCTGTATGAATGTCTTAAGTCAGGAGGGTGACAAATGTTAGGGGGATCTCGAAGACACCAATGAGTAGGAATGTTTAGAGATGGCGAAAACTCAACAATAACCCAATCTGAAGCATAATTATGCAACTTAGATGGTAGTCTTTCAAAAAACTTGCTACTTTGTCCTACCCTACCAACCCTATGAATACTGAAGCAAGTCGAGTTCGGAACACTACGAACTCGAAAAAATGAACTAAAGAAAGGAACAGTAGGCGTAACGCCACATTTATGGCATATGATTGAAAACTCGATCACCTGTACCCATCTATTAGGATAAAGTTGAGTGAAAACTATACTGAAATGCTGGAGACAAGCAACTACAAAGTCAAGTAAGGGAAAATGAAGTCCGAATTCTAGCAAAGCTAAGTGAACGGGAAGGCCAGTACTGACTGCTTGAGGGGAGCATTCGCTATCAGTTGGAAGTCTATAAAAATAATCCTTAGGCAAAGGAAAATTATTACGAATGAGCTCAAGGTCAGATTCCTTAAGTCTAGAAGGGGAGCCCAAATTTAATTGTTTGTTAGTACCTCGTCTAGCCATCAGAATTTGCCGCGATTGGACTCTGCTTGCTGCGAAGTGTAAGTTTTCGCGAATGGTGATAACGCCGCCAAGTGTAAGTTACCGCGAAGGATGACTGAATGCCCTCCAAGTGTAAGTTACCGCGAAGGATGACTGAATGCCGCCACGTGTAAGTTACCGTGAGGGGGACTGAATGCCACGATGTGTAAGTTGCCGCGAAGGGTGACTGAATGCCGCGAAGTGTAAGTTGCCGCAAAGGGTGACTGAATGCCGCCAAGTGTAACTTACCACGAAGGGTGACTGAATGCCGCTATGTGTAGCTTACCGCGAAGGGTAATGTTGACACGAAGGATAGCTGCTTGCCAATAACAAAAGCTTGCCACGAATATCTATAGGTTGCCGCACCGAAAAACAGAGTGATTACATGAAATGAAATGAAGCAGCGATCCCGCTTCAATATATAAATACCGCGGGTCACACCAATCGCAATGTGACGGCCACACCGACCTAAAAAAAAATATTTTTTCATAAATGTACTCTTTTGCTTATCAGTAATTTATTCGCAAAAGAGTGGAGAGCAATTGTTATGAATAATATTCTGAGGCCATTTCAGCTAATTATATTAGGACACGTGGAATATCTGAGGAGGATCTAGCATAATGAGACATTTTGATAAAAAAGGACAAAAGTGTAATTACGAAAAGAGGAAACTCCCTATAAATAGGGATCGGGTATGATTTTTCAAACCAGATGATAATTTCCCACTGAAACTCTGTCAAAATTATTCTCTGACTTTAGTATTGGAGTGAAAACGCAGGGAAAAATCTTTGTGTCTCTCTGATCATTTCCTTTTTTGGCAGAATATTTTGAAACACGTGAGACAAAGATTGAGGTAGAAACGTCAGCAACACGTGACTGTGGATAATGACAGCAACAGTTTGAATACTTTGTGTCTTAAGGTTGCTTAAGCTTTGCTGGTTTGTATAAATGATAAAAGATCTGCCCAAGAGATACTGACGCCATTTGTTTACTACTGAATCTATAGCAAACATCTCTCTCACATAGGTGGGAGCATTTTGCATTCGACTAGACTCCTTATTGAAAAATGCAATGGGATGGCCCTATTGTGACAACACAGCACCAATAGTGATCGAAGAAGCATCGGTTTCCAGAATAAAAGATTGAATAAAGTTTGACAAAGCAAGTACTAGTGCCATTGTTAAAGCTGTTTTAAAGTTAGCAAAATCAGTTTTAGCAGAAGAATTCTAAGTAAATTGATCTCGTTTAAGCAAATCAGTAAGAGGAGCCGCTATAGTTGCATAATGGCGCACGAATTTCCTGTAGTAGCCCGAGGGACCCAAGAAGCCTCTGAGTGCAGTAACTGAAGTTGGTGTAGGCCAATTAAGAATGGCCTATATTTTGGAAAGGTCAACTTGGACACCTTGAGCTGAAATAATATGGCCCAGATAATCGATCTTGTAGCACCCAAAAGAGCACTTGGAAAACTTAGCGTAAAATTGATGCTGATGTAAAAGATTCAAAATAGTGGAAAGATGAGCTAAGTGTATAGTCCAAATAGGGCTATAGATTAGGATATCATCAAAGAATACCAATACTAACTATTGCAAAAGTGGTCAAAAGAGATCATTCATTGTAGCTTGAAAGGTAGAAGGAGCATTCCTCAATCCAAATAACATAACAAAAAATTCAAATTGTCCTTCAATCGTCCTGAATGCCATTTTGTGGATATCTTCTGGTGCCAACTGAATTTAGTGATAACCCGTCGGGAGGTCTATCTAAGAAAAAACCACAGCTTCATGTAGTTTGTCAAGTAACTCATCCATTATAGGGATAGGAAAAATGTCACGTATAGTGACTGCATTGAGGGCCTTATAATCAACGCAAAATCTCCAGGTACCATCTTTCTTTTTAACCAATAAGACCAGTGAAAAGAAAGGGCTGGTGCTTGGCCTTATAATTTCGTTTTGAAGCATTTCCTGTATAAGTCGTTCCATTTCTGCCTTTTGGTGATGTGGATATCTATAAGGTTTGACATTAACAGTTTTAGTGTTTGGTAGAAGGTGGATATGATGGTCATGGTTTCTAGATAGTGGTAGGTCGTGAGATGTTGTAAATATTTAGGCAAACTTTGTGATAATTGATTGAATGTCTGAGTGGTTGGTAGAAGTGGTGGAAGATGATTCCATGGTATATGTGAGGTGATGAACTGATGCAATGGAATCTGTATGTAGTAGCCTACAGAAAGAGTTATAGGATAAGGTAGCATTGAAGATTGGTTTGTTACCTTGTAAGGTAATAACTGAGTCTTTATGTGTGAAAGATAGTTTGAGGTTTCCAAAATCAGCCAAAATCGGTCCTAAGTGGGAAGGCAACTGCATGTCAAGAATTACATCTGTCCTATAGACATCTAAATGGAATAAGTTCACTGGCAAATGGTATTACTGCATTTCCAAATCAACATCAGTACAAACACCCAAACAGTGTATGAATTCTCTATTGCCAACAGTGATAGAGAAACGAGGAGCAGCCTGTACTGTCAGCCCTAGAAACTTGGCGATTCCTGGTTGCACCAAATTATGTGTGCTGCCAAAATTAATGAAAACTATTACTGGTTTACCATCAATGCTTCCAGAAACTTTCATTGTGGACAAAGATGAATGGCCAGAGAGAGCATATAAAGAGACTCGAAAGTTTTCGAAGTCATCACTGGAAGAATGATGGGGTGGTGGAAGTGGCAAAGATGCCAATGGTATGGTGGCTAGCATGGTGGTCTGATGAGGCTCATCCTCCTCTGTTTGTAATAATAAGAATAGGGTGGTTTTGCATCGATGACTTGGCCTGTCCAACTCATCGTAATTAAAGAACAGGCCCTTGTCACGCCAATTTTGCATCTCTATTGGGGATAGGCGTTTAATGGGAAGGCTACTGACTGGCGGTATGTTTTTGGTTGGAAGAATGGAGGGAGGTGGCCATTAGGATAACCCATTTGGGATGGAACGACTGTAAAAAAAAATTTAGCCTCTAATAACTTGGCTAAACCAAAAGCTTGAGAAAGTGAGATGGGTTTAAGGATCATGAGTTCTCTCTAAATATCAGGTTTAAGACAAAAAAGAAGGCAATTTAAGAGGTGTTCATCAGTGAGATTTAAAACCCATTAGGAATATTCTCATATTCAATCTGGTAAGTAGTAACATAGAAAGTTTGTTTAAGCTTTGAAAAGAGTAGCTTGGTGGTTCATAAAAGAGAATGGTCCAAACTTGAGCTCTAAGGCTTGAATGAAAGAGTTCCAATCCAGTAGCTGGTTGTTTTTGTGCATCCACTGATTCTAGGTTAATGCTTGACCTGTCATATAAAAGATAACAAAGGAGAGCCGTTGAGATGGTGGTATGTCATGAAACTCAAAATACTTCTCAGCTTGAAAAATCTAGTCTAAGGGATTTGAGCCATCAAATAGGGCAATGTGAAATTTGGGAGGTTTAATAGAAAAGGTAAAAGATGGGTGTGGTAAGCAAGAAGACCCAGTAGTGGTGGAAGATTGGGATAAAATATTATTTGAAGGAGTAGGCAATAAAGGAGCTGGGGAAGAGGTTTTTGTTGGGAAATTATTTGTGTGGGCTTACATATATCAATTTATTGTACATTACTTCTATCTAATTTGTTTTAGTCTTGGACTTCAGTGCATCTCAATTAGTATGAGCTTTACAATGTGTAGAGACCTGATATTTTATTTTAATGATGGGCCAAAATAAGATAGAATATACTTCAGTTATAAATAGGTTATGGTCGCCAATCTAAACGTAATTTTTCTCATTCTCATATCTCATTAGTGAGTGAGCTAGGGTTTTCTCTGAAAAGTAAAAGTTTAGATTGGAAGACTGCTAACCCCAATCAATCAATTTCAATGGATCCATGTACGCTTTTGTATTCTAATTTTCTTGATGATTGAACATGAGATCCTGGATATAAATATTATGTAATTATAGTTTTCCTACAAGTGGTATCAAGAGCCAATTCATGTTTAATCATTAAGAACTAAATTTTTTTGTTTTGATTGAAAGAAAATCAAGAATATAAAGATTGGGTTTTAATTGTGGGATTTTTTTTATCCTTATTGGCTTGATTTGTCACAATTTTTGATGTTTTTCATTCAATTTTTGCATGGGCATTGTAGAATACACATTTAATTTCAATTATGTAAGAGGATCGATTCTGCTAGGCAGAGGCAGTAAGAGATTGATCTGCTCCCTTATGAGATCGATCTGCCTATCTGTTATTGAATACTTATTGCATTTTGGAGCCATGAGATCGATCTCTCTTCCCTTGGAGATCGATCTGGCCTTCATGGATCACTATCGTTTATAACAAAGCATTATTCCCAAGATCACACAATTTGCTATCTCATAAAATCAATACATAACATCCAAAAAGATCAGCCCACAAATCTCAATCCAATTTTTCTCATGTTGTCCTAATTACATCCCAATAATATCTAACACAAATGTTAATATTACATCATTGTTTGGGTACAAAATGAACTGAATTTATACCTAGTACGTGTATAAGCGATAGCTTGGGGAGATCTTGTCCACCAGCCTATTTCACGTACGCGACAGGTTCTAGCTCGCTCACTTCAAGTAATCTGGAGGGGGGAGGAAAAAAAGTGAGCTTTCAAATCGCTCAGTAAAGGGGATAAGGGAGATTTTATTAAATCATCATAACATCACAATTCGTCATTCAGACATTTTAAACATGATATAAATATTCGAGCATGTAAACATTATGGTAATAATGATAGAAACAATGGCATCGACATAATTTCTATGATAAAGATCACAAATCATCTTAACATCAAATCTCAATACGTGATAGAAATCACAATCATAAAAACACGTCATTCATCAAAGTAATCGAGACTAGGCATTTAGTAAAACTCAGATAGAAACAACGTCATAAGCACATCACATCACATCACATCAAATCATCCTCAAGGAGGACATCCTCTAAAGAGGGAAAACGTCGACGTCTAATCATGGCCATGATATCGTTGTAGTCTTAATCAAAGTTGTACAACCTCGGTCTTACATGCTATCAAAGCAAGGCCACCCATCGCTACTAGAGCGAGTTCATCTCACATCACCAGAATGGAGGTATCGGTCTTACATGCTACTAGAGTAAGGCCCAGTCTTACATGCTACCAAAGCAAGGTCACTCAACGCTATCAAAGCGGAGTATCGATGTGCATCTCATGACAAGCCTTAATCTCAGTAAAATATGCCATTGTTGTATTAAAATCATTTTGCCTTCACGTGGAGCTCATAATGTTTATCATAAAACTCATTTCTGTTATAAAACACTGTATTCACAGTTTCACAAACTCATCAAAACCGAGCTCTAACCGATAAAACACTCACGTGTCATCAAAGCATCAAATCAACTCATTTCTCATAAACATGCTTGTTCATCAAATCTTTTTTGTGCTACAAGGCATTTTCATCATTTAGAAACTCACAAGCACAAACATTTTTATTTCCCTTACCTCTTGCACCTTGAGTGGTGCAATGTCCCCCGGGTTTTGGATCAGCCTCGTTTCCCGTGTCAAATTCCCAAACTGTCCAAACATCATCAATTCATCAATATACATCATTCTCATTATCCATTTATTTTTCTTACTCATTCTAACTCAACATTTCCCCTTTTTACTTCATTTACACCTATACACCTTAAACTACATCCAAGCTACAAATCTTAAACACATACATTGTTTCAAACTTTTCCTACATCTTTATCAAACCATTAGCTATCTCATTTGTTGTTTCCCTCATGACTTAAACCTTTCCAACCAAATATGTATGTACATATATATTTATTCACCAATATATAAAATAATAATGCTCAAGAACGAGGGTCTTACGAGCTCACCTAGTTTGTCCTCTCTTGACCAAACTTGCAGAATGCTTGTCTCTTCCCTTTGTTCTAGCCAACCCTTGATTTTCTAGTATGTTGTTCTCTTTATCAAGGGAACAACTTTTTCTCTTACCCATTCTTTTAACTCTGTCTAGAATGTGGTGAATCTTAAAGAGGGATAGCTTGGTTTGGGTGGAAATGGTGAGTGTTGATGGTTGCAGGTGAGAGAGACTTGGTTTTTCAGACAAAGTCACGTGATCCTTATATAGGCAGAGGGTGTGAGATCTATCTGACATTGGTAGAGATCGATCTCTGCTTGATTTCAATTACTCCAACTGCTCAATTACCAACTATAGGATCGATTTGGTAGAGGGTGGAGATCAATCTGCTAGAGGGTAGAGATCGATCTCTTCCTTACAAAACCAAGCGGAGATCGATCTGCTAGAGGTTTGAGATTGATCTCCTCCAGGTCAAGACTTAAGGAGATCGATCTGCCCTTGTGACAGGATCGATTCTGCTAGGCAGAAGCAGTAGGAGATCGATCTGCTCCCTTATGAGATCGATCTGCCTGTCTATTATTGAATACTTATTACATCTAGAGCCATGAGATCGATCTCTCTTCCCTGGGAGATCGATCTGGCCTTCATGGATTTCACTGCTGCTGCATAAATTTGCAGGAAACTCAAGGCAAAACTTACCACAATATACTCCATAGACCATATTTCATTCCATACACATTTAAGACTTAAAAACTTCATCTTCTTATACCTTATTAGATTTAAAACTTGCGTGTACATCGAAATATCATAACTATATTCACCAAATTATCAATCTCACATTGTAACCTCATAACTAAGGTACATAAAATTCATATGTCACAGTTAATTGGATGAAAATAAGTCCAAAAATAGTAAAAACAAATGAGAAAAATTACAGAATAGACCTAAACGGGTCAGTTCTGGGTCCAGTGGGGTCAACCCGATCCGACTGGATGAAGAAGAAGCAGGCGGGATCTCCCCATGCGCCGAGGGTGGCGCGTGTACCGATGGCCGGCTAGCTACCGTTTTCTTCAGTCTTAAATGAAATTTAATTTTAAAATTTTTGGTATTTTTTGGAATTTTTTGGAATTGTTAAATATTTATCAATTTTTTTTATTATTTGAATCAAAATTGTATGTTATGCACATGATTATTCTTGTTTTTCTTTATGGTGATACGTTTTGTGATGTTCTGAGTTGATTGGCAATATGTACTCTCCCTGAAATTGTCAATAATTTTATGTACTCTCACTTACAAACATGTGCATATTTTATGAAAAATAAAGTTTCAAAATAAATTAAATTGATATAAAATGCCACCAAAGTGACCTCTTTTATATTAATTTATTTATTTTGAAAAATAAGGTTGTCATTAAAGAATTTATATGACAGTGTTTTTTAATTCATGCGAAAGATAATCGGCCCAAAGGAAGATTATTTTTTTGCCGAATTATTAACACATAAGGTAGTAAATATGTGATAAATTTTTTTTCCATGCATGTAATATGTTGATCCAAAGAAAGAAATATTATTGGCAGGATTTGGTTATCAATATTTACTAATAAAGTTTTAGAGTACCGCTTATAAATTGATATTTCTGTCCAAAAACTAAATGTCAATGTTGTACTTGGTATCTTATATGGCCTAAAATTATTTGGTTGTGAGCTGATTATTGTTTTTTGCTTACAGTGAATGTTTCTTCCATATATGCCAATTTGAATAACATTCCAGTGCTTAACGGTACTAACTTTGAGAAATAGAAGGAGCACGTAACCATTGTGCTTGGGTGTATGGATCTGGACTATGCGATCAGGTCAGAACGACCTCCCGTCCCTACTGATAATAATTCTGTTACGGAAAGGGCACTTTATGAAAAATGGGAGCTGATAAGTGTCATATTTTTATTATTTATTTCCTTCTACATTTTAATATTTTTCTATGTTCCTCATATTAATTAGAGTACTTATGTTAATTTGTGATTTTGGCAGATAAATTGGGCTTCAAAACTTAAACGAAGAAATTGGACAGTTTTTTTAGTGCTATTTGGGATTTTGGCTCTAAACAGAGTTCTAAATGTCGGATTGGGGCAATATTTAACTTGTTGGAAATAAGATTAAAAGGCCTACGATTTCTCTGAAGAGAACTAAGCTTAGTTTGGACGTTTTATAGATCAAAAAATTTTCACAAAGTTGCAACAAATTGGTTTTATATATTTCAAGGTAGTTTTGGTTTTTAGCCTATATCTGGAGTTCTAGACCTCCAAATTATACAAGGTTAGGCCCAGTGGAACATGATTTACTTATTTAAAACTTTGAAGAAGAGCCCAAGATCCAATTCGACCATTTTCTACTCCAAAACTAGCTGTGAAGTAAAAGCCTAAATCTGTCAGCCTTTTCCCACTTGTAATAGGATTTTGAATTTAGGTTTTTTTTTTCACGATATATATAGATTTTGTTTTCTTTATCAAAAAAAAAAAAAGGAGAGAGAGGCGGCAGCAATCAAAAGAAAAAAATAATTCACTCTTTATATTTTTATTTTCGTTTTCAATAATCATGTGCTGCTAAATCTTTTATTCAGTTCAAGGGAATTGAATCCAGTGAATTTCAACAATTAAGAAACATGGTTTGTTGATCTAAACTATCTTTTGATTCAATTATCTATTGTTTCTGGTATTATTAGATTTGATTGCATGAGAAAATTATATGATCTGGCCAATTGGATAATCTTCGCATGTGATTGTATGCTATCTGAAGTTTTCACAATCTGTAATTGTTGTGATAGTAATCAGAACTAGTAGCAATTAGGGTTTGTCAACTCTAACTGAAACAATAGAATAGATTAAACATTCAACCCGTGGTTGAAGTGTTATTCGGTTTAGTAGTCTTCCTAGAACGTTAATGCTATTCTTAGTCTAAATAGGATTGCGCCAAAACCTTCTAGATTAGGGAGAAGAATTTAATTCGGGTGTTGGGCTTGAGTTAATGATAACATGAAGAAGAGATATTATTCTGCTGGTAGATAATATCTCAGCTAAGTGATTGAACACAAGATGGTAAATTAGGTGTTAAGGATCAATTGTTAATGACTGGGCAGTTCCCTTGAATCGAAATTGTTAATCTTGGTTTACCCTTTTTATAATTAGTTAAGTATAAATTCTGTTTTAGGATTTTAATTCAATCAAATTAAACCCCCCCCCCCAATTATTTCAGTTATTGCATGATAATTAATCCACCAGTCTCTATGGTTCGACCTGGATTTGCCGCCACTACAAAATTTCGGTAAGACCAGTAATTTAAATTTGGTTGAATTCGACACTCACTAGGAGCGTTCAAATCGCATGAGTTTGATGATCATAAAGCACTCAATTCTGGATGCCATCAGGGGTGCAATACCTGAGGAAGAAAATGCTAAAAGTTTCCTTAAGCAAATTGCAAACAGATTTGCTACAAATGAAAAGGTCGAAACAAGTACTATTCTGACAAAGCTTATTTCAATGCGGTATAATAGCAAAGGAAACATAAGGGAACACATTATGGAAATGTCTAATCTTGTTACAAGATTAAGGAAATTAAAGTTAGAGTTGTCTGAAGACATACTCGTACACCTGGTCTTGATATCTCTCACTCCACAATTTAATCCCTTTAAGATAAGTTACAATACTCAAAAGGAGAAATGGACTATTAACAAGCTCATTGCTGAGTGTGTACAAGAGGAAGAGAGACTGAAACAAGATAAGATAGAAAGTGCTCAATTAGTATTTTCTTCCAATGGTAACGTTGCCAACAAGAAAAGGAAAAGGAACAATACAGGAAAAGGCACTGTAAACATTGGAACTTCACAGCCTAAGGGGCAGCAGAAACAGGATAAGGTGATCACTTGTTTCTTTTGCCGTAAGGATGGACATGTGAAGAAGGAATATTCCAAGTACAAAAAATGGCTTGCTAAAAGGGGTAAACGTCTCAACCTTGTTTATTCTGAAGTTAATTTGGCTTTAGTACCCAATCACACTTGGTGGATAGATACAGGTGCAACTACTCATATAAGTGTGACAATATAGGGTTGTCTAAGGAGCAGAAAGCCAATTGATAATAAAAGTTTCATCTATGTGGAAAATGGGGAGAAAGCTCCCGTTGAGGCTATTAGTCTATTCAAATTAAAGTTAGAATCTAGTTATTATTTAGATTTGGATGAGACTTTTTATGTAACGTCATTTAGGCGGAATTTGATTTATGTTTCTAATTTGGACAAATTGAGTTATTCTTGTTCATTTGGAAATGGAAAATTTAGTCTATTTCATTATTCAAATCTTATTGGTACCGGTTCTTTAGTTGACAAATTATATAAATTGGACCTACATGCCTCATATGTTAATGAATGCTTGCATATAAATAATTGTACTACAAAGCACAAATTAACTAATGAGAATTCTTCTATGTTATGGCATAAGCGTTTAGGGCATATTTTTGAACAAAGAATATGGAGACTTGTGTTAGAAGGAATTCTCGATTCCCTTGATTTTTCAGATTTCAAAATCTATATTGAGTGTATTAACGGAAAACAAACAAATATCAAGAAAATAAGAGCCAAAAGGAGTTTAAACGTCTTGGAATTAATTCATACTGATATATGTGGTTCATTCTTTGCGGCTTCTTGGAATGGTCAACAGTATTTTATTATTTTCATAGACGATTATTCTTGCTATGGGTACCTATACTTAATTCATGAGAAGTCTCAGTCGTTGGACGTTTTCAAGAACTATAAAGTTGAAGTTGAAAATCAACTTGGTAGAAAAATTAAAGCCGTTAAATCTGACCGTGGTGGTGAATACTATGGTAGATATGACGGATTAGGTGAAAAATGTCCAGGACCCTTTGTAAGGTATTTAGCAGAATGTGGGATCGTTCCCTTATACACCATGTCGGGGACTCCAAGTCAAAATGGTGTAGCTGAGAGACGAAATCGGACCCTAAAAGATATTGTAAGAAGTATGATAAATCATTCTTCTTTACCAGAGTCACTTTAGGGAGAAGCTTTAAAGACTACAGTGTATATCCTCAATCGAGTTCTAAGTAAAGCAGTAGCTAAAACCCCATATGAGTTATGGACAGGAAAGAAGCCTAGTATTAGGCATTTGCATGTTTGGGGTTGTCCAGCTGAAACTAGGCCATACAAACCTAACGAAAGGAAATTGGACTCAAGAACAGTAAGCTGCTACTTTGTTGGATACTCAGAAAGAGCGAGGGGTTTCAAGTTTTATGATCCCTCAAGTAAATTCTTTTTCGAGACGAGAAATGCTAAGTTCATTAAGGATGTTGAATATAGTGGGAGTGTTAAACCCAGAGATCTTGTCTTTGAAGAAGAACATGTCACTATTCCTACAGTTACAATTGAAAATGATCAGGTAATTATGTCTGGTGTTGTTCAAGATACAAATACAAATTATCAAGATACTCTTGGGTTACCTCTTACTTATATTGAAAAGCAAGCTCCTATTCAATTAGAGGAGTAATAACAACCTTAATTGAAGTGCCATTAAGGAGATCCTCTAGGGAGAGGAGATCGATGATTCCAAATGATTACATCGTTTATGTCACGACCCACAACTTACTAAAATATGTACAAATGTTTTGTATTTTCATGTATCATTTATTATTCGTCCTTACCTTAATCGTGAACAGCAACTCTCCTCAATAGTTGGGCTGTGTGTCGACGTCTAACTCACTCCACCATACCAATTCAATTTGTATATTATTTATGAGTAAACACCTGTATAAATGTATATATCAGAGTTGTTACATGTGTTTACATTGTTTTACATCCCCAATAGTTACATACAAAATGCTACTGTGTTATCGTAAGTTTAGATACAAAATTGCAACAGTGTGTATACCTTACGCGATGGGATGCAACGGATTACCAAAAGGAAATGCCTCCAGTCACGCTCAATCTATACTCAACACTCTGTAGAGAGGGGGAAAATAAGGGGGGTGAGCAAACCACACGCTCAGTAAGGCAATCATGCGAACAAGTAGATACTGTGCTATCTACGTGATCGTGATGCCATGCTCAAAAGCGTTTAGTTCATCATTTTATCTCAAAACATGAGTGTATGATTATGTTAATGGTATGTAAAGCACTCATGCTATTAAAATCCAGTGCACAATTCAATCCAAAGCATGGTATAAGTCATCATGCATAATTCATAATAAAGCATGGAATTACCCATCATGCGTTTTCTCAAATAAGCATGGCATTAACCATCATGCATTTTTCACAATAAAGCATGGCATTAATCATCATGCTTTGGTGCATTTTAAACCATTAACAATCGATATCTCAAAACAATTCAATACTTGTCGGGTCTCAGCCCCTCTCTCGGACTATCTTGACCCACAAATCATTTCAAATATGGATTTAATCACAAAGCTTTAGACATGTGAGATATGCAATTCAATAAAAGGTAATAACCTCTAGGTCTATGGCCATAACTTGTGATATTGACTACACGGATCAGGTGTGCAGGATATCACTACTATCTGCTTCCACACGGGAGGTGGGTTAAATCTAGCCCATTGGTCCATAGCAAATCTTGTCTGAAGACGGCATATCATAATCTCAACACGGTACAACGTACTCCATGCTACATGCACGGTACAACGTACTCCGTGGACCCAATCAACACATCATATCACGCCACATCTCAAAACGCACGTGTGAGACTATTTAATCAGTACGACCTCTTGTCTATCCGAAGCTTTTAACACGGCTATCAACATGTCGAAATATCACAAATGCACATGCGAGCCTATTTAATAGATGCGACACCCAGTCTGTCCGAAACTCCAAGCACGACAACAAATAAGGTGGGCATCTAGTGCGAGCTAAGCTCCTAGTACCATGCCAAAATCAGTATAAAATCCATGTGAAAACTAGTGCGAGCTAAGCTCTAACACTCATGTGTATAAAACATGTCAAATCTCGTGCGAGTCATACTCTAGCACGCTTTCATTCTCACGAAAACAATGTAGGTGGCTTAATTATTTGTAAAGTATAGTTAACAAACCAAAACAACTCATTTCTTTTGCAATTCATTTCAAATGTTAGCCAACCTACCAATCCTTTGCTAAAAAAAATAAGACATGATTTTCAAGGCATTATGCTTTTGTTTTCGTGCATATTTTTCAAACACCCAACTTTTACCCTTCAATCACCTAATATCATTTCCTAACATCTCATGCATTCTAGCAAAGCATTTAAGCACCCAAATTGCGCAAAAATATCTCTAAGAGTCCACACAATTCCCTTACCTCAATTTACTTGAGTGTGACTCTCTTTCTCTTAACTTCTTACACTTTTGGCTCGCTTTGCTCCGGTGTATCCTCGGGAGCTGTGATTCATTCACCCAAATCAATTGAGTTAATGTTGTTAACTCATATTTGACCTCACTAGTCAATATAATTATTTATGCATTTTACCAATGCCCTAAATCCACATTTTACCCCTTTTAGGTAAATCTTACAATTTATTCACTAACAACATCTTAAAATCATACCCATAACACTGTTATCACCTCTAGATATCCCATTTCTCATTAATCTCCATACATTCCACTTTCTCACACTAGACCATTTCTAGGTCATAATCATTCCAATGCATTTTAGATAGTTTCTAACAATACTAAACACCTCAATCAACCCTAAACATCAATAGCTTAACAATGTACTTAAGTTGGTGCTTTAGAAACTCACCTCTTTGGATTTCCTCTTTGCTCCAAATAGAAATGCCCCTTGTTCTTTCAATCCAGCAAATGGGTAAATGCCTCCAAACTATGTTGTTCTTCTCCTTGGTGTGAACAACTTTACCTCTAATAGTCTTCCCTCAAATCTCCTTAAAAATGGTTGGATTTATTGAGAGAAAACTAGGTTTTTGGGTTGGAAAGGGAAGGAAATGGTTTTGTCCCAAAATCTGTAGATTTTCAATGCCCTTTTAATAGAAATAGCTTGAGGAGATTGATCTGCACAAGGAGGAGATCGATCTGGTCCCCTTAAATTCCTCTTTTCCATGACATTTTAAGCCTGAGATCGATCTGTCGAAGCTTGAGATCGATCTGCTCCAAACAGAGAGCTAAGGAGATCAATATGTATGCTTGAGGATCGATCTTTTCATTACAGAATGTTTAAGAGATCGATCTGGCCCCGTTGGAGATCGATCTTCCCTATTCCTTTGCTCAAATACAAGCATTTTTGGCTCATCCAGATCGATCTCTCATCCTATGAGATCGATCTGGCCTGCATAATTTCCAGATTTTGCTATAGTTTCCTGCAAAAACTTATTCCAAAACATCATTAATTTGTTGCCATGGTCATTTTCTAATTCAATCATTCTTTGAGACTTGAAAATGGCATCCATTAATACTTCATACACATTAAAACTTGTGTAGAATCTTTGTATGACCAAAGGTACTTAATATAAACCAAATGGAAGTGCACAACTTATGCCATCCTCCTTTCATTTTACCACTCTACTCACTTTCCATTTTACTCCCATCTTTCACATGTTTAAGTCAATTTCTTCGTATTCATATATAATGTAACTTGTACGTACAATCACAACTCTTATTACAAGTGTGTACATTAACTTATGGATTTACATCACATATACTTCACTTATGAATTCATCGTATAACTTCATTTACATTTCTATGTACATATATACAATTATACATATAAGGGGTCTCACATTCTCCCCCACTTAGAAACTTTAGTCCTCCAAATTAGAACCAATTATTCTGTGAGCAACTTGGGATACTTCTCCCGCATTAAAGTCTCTAATTCCCAAGTTGCTTCTTCCACCGTGTGATGTTGCCAAAGAACCTTCACCAAGGGAATTGTCTTTATCCTCAACACTTTATCTTTTCTATCCAATATTCGAACTGGCTTCTCAACGTATGTCATACCATCGTTGAACTCCAATGGCTCATATCTTATCACATGCGTCGGGTCTAGGTGAGACTTCCTTAACATGGATACGTGCAAGACGTTATGCACACTTGCTAACTCTGGTGGAAATGCCAATCTATAAGCCTTATCTCCCACCTTATCAAGTATCTCAAATGTCCCTATATATCAAGGGCTCAACTTTCCCTTCTTCCCAAATCTCATAATTCCCTTCGAAGGAGAAACTTTCAAGAACACCGACTCACCCATATCAAACTCTAGTGGTCTCCGTCTCTTATCAGCGTAACTCTTTTGCTGGCTCTGAGCTGTCCGTAATCTCTTACATATCAGTTGGATGTCCTCAGATGCCTGTCTAACTAAGTCGGGAGCAAAAATCTGTTTGTCACCAACCTCTTTCCATCTAATAGGGGAACGACATCTACGCCCATATAATGCCTCATATAGTGCCATCCCGATACTCGCATGAAAACTGTTATTATAGGCGAACTCTGCGAGTGGCAAATGGTCATCCCAGGAGCCTCTAAAATCTAACATACAAGCTCTCAACATATCCTCTAGGGTCTGTATAGGCCTCTATGACTGACCATCTATCTGAGGATGAAATGCGGTGCTAAAACTCAATTGGGTCCCCATCGCTTCCTGAAAACGCTCCCAAAAGTGGGAAGTGAAGTGGGCATCCCTATCAGAAACAACGCTCACTAGAATTCCATGTAGCCTCACTATCTCGTGCACATATAAGTTCGCTAACTGGCTCAGAGTATCGGTAGCTCTCATAGCTAGAAAATGGGCTGATTTCGTCAATCGATCCACAATCACCCATATGGCATCATGACCTATGTGGGTCCTCGATAATTCCATCACAAAATCCATGGTGATATGCTCCTACTTCCATGTCAGTATCAGTAGAGGTTGCAATAACCCTGCAGGCTTCTGATGCTCTACCTTCACCTGCTGACAAATGAGACACTTAGCAACATATTCAATAATGTGTTTCTTCATCCCAGACCACCAATAAACCTTTCGAAGGTTTTGATACATCTTGGTACTTCCTAGATGTATCGTATACCTCGATGAGTGAGCCTCTGTTAAGATCAACCTTCTGATCTCTGCATCATTAGGAACACATATCCTACCTCTGAACCTCAACAATCCATATGAACTCAACTCAAGGTCCATCTTTGTACCCCTCTATATCTGCCCGACAATATCACTGCACTGCTGATCAATCTGCTGAGCCTGTCAAATTCGATCTACCAGATCCGGTTCCAACTGCAGGCTAGCTATCATAAATCCGCTATCAGTGTCAGGCGGGGTCATATCCAAACTGAGGTTCGTGAACTGTTCCAATAGCTCATGTTCCCTGATCATCATAAATGATACCATCCCGAGATGCTTCCTACTCAATGCATCAGCAACCACATTTGCTTTACCCGGGTGGTACAGGATCTCATAATCATAATCCTTTAAGAGCTCGAGCCATCTCCTCTGTCTCATGTTTAACTCTTTCTACGAGAACAAGTATTTAAGGCTCTTGTGGTCTGTAAACACTTGGAATTTATCTCCATAAAGGTAGTGGCACCATATCTTCAGCGCAAACACCACCGCTGCCAACTCCAAGTCATGGGTCGGGTAGTTCCTCTCATGATCCTTCAACTGTCTAGACCCATATGCAACTACCTTCCCATCCTGTATCAATACACAACCTAGTCCTTGGTGTGAAGCATCAGTATACACCGAGAAACTTCCTGAGCTAGTAGGAATGTGAGGATCGGAGTTGTGGTTAACCTCCTTTTCAACTCCTCAAAACTTTCCTCATACTTATTGTCCCACACAAACTCCACATTCTTTCTTATGAGACGTGTCAAAGGAGCAGCTAACCTTGAGAATCCCTCCACAAACTGTCGATAATACCTAGCTAAACCCAGGAAACTCTTGATCTCTGTCACTGTCTGAGGTCTCTGCCACTGAACTACAGCCTCAATCTTAGATACATCCACAGACACTCCATCTTTTGATACTATATGACCCAGAAAAGAGAGCTGTTCCAACCAAAAGTCGCACTTACTGAGCTTAGCATACAACTTCTTCTCCTGGAGGATCTACGGTACTATCCTTAAATGCCTTTCATGCTCCTCTCTAGACCTTGAGTGCACCGGTATATCATCAATGAACACGATCACAAATCGATCCAAATATTGTTGGAATACCTCATTCATCAATGACATAAAAACTGGGAGAGCATTCGTCAACCTGAATGGCATAACCATAAAATCATAATGCCCATACCGGGTGTGAAAAGCTATCTTGGGTACATCTCCACTCCGTATCTTCAACTGATGGTACCTTGAACTCAGATCTATCTTGGAAAAGACCTGCGATCCCTTAAGCTGATCCAACAAGTCATCGATGCGTGAAAGGGGATATTTATTCTTGATGGTGGCCTTATTCAACAACCGGTAATCTATACACAATCGGAGGCTTCCATCCTTCTTCCTTACAAACAGAACCAGTGCTCTCCAAGGTGAGATGCTCGGCCTGATGAATCCCTTCTCCAGCAACTCTTGTAACTGTTTCCTTAATTCTTCTAACTCAACTTGAGCCATTCTGTACGGTGGCTTGGATATCGGCTCTGTACCAGGTGCCAAGTCTATACCAAACTCCATCTCCCTATCTAGAGGTAACCCTGGTAACGCATCCAGAAATACATCTGGAAACTCCTTAACCACTGGTATATCTCCCAATTCTAGACGTGCCTTATCCATCTCAATCACATAAACGATGAATCGTTCACATTATTCTTTCCACCATTAGTAATCATAAATCATCATATTCATACACAAGATTGATAAATAGATTTATCTTTCATACATAATGTATCAAGATTGTTCTCATCACACTCATAATAATCATGTTCTTTAATTTCATTTCATAAAATTTACTACAAGGTTGTCTATCTTTGGAAACATCAAAGTTTTTGCATGACAATCCATAACAACATGATTTGCAGCCAGCCAATCCATCCCTAGGATTACATCAAAATCACCCATATTTAGTAAAATTAAATCGGCTGGAATTTCTTTACCTCCTATCATCATCTTACAATCTCTATATACATGCTCAGTCAACTGACTATCATTCATAGGGGTAGATATCAACAACATCTTATCAAGTAGTGTGGGTTTTACATGCTTCAACAATTTACATGCAAAGGATGGCGAAATAAAGGAATGCGTGGCACCAGGATCAAACAACACAAATGTTTCTAAATCAAAGATTTGGATAGTACCTTTTACAACATCCGATGACTGATCCGCAGTGTCTTGGTCCAGTGCGCGCACTCGTCCTCCGCTCACACCCATTGCCTGCTTCCCCTTTTCCTCAGCTGTAGCCCTCCTCCTCGGAGCAGCTATCCCAACTGGAGCTCTCTGGCTCCCTGCCCTTCTATGGGGCTCTCTCTGTCATCTCTGGGCAATCTCTGATCATGGGCCCTAATTTTCCACATCTGAAACATACTACAGGCTGGCCATAGCAGGGTTGAGTACCATGGTACCTGCCACACTTGCCACACTGTTTCGTAGGAGGCCGTGGCCCTCTAATCACAACTCTTTTAGCTGGAGCAATGGCCGAATACATGGGAGTATTAACTGTCCTCTCCCGGATCTCATCAATCCTGGACCTCTTTCCAGAGAATCTCTTGCTTCCCTTATAGCTAAAGCCCCTATCCATCATTGGTCTCTTCTTATCTGTATCCCTTATCTTACTAACCTTTCCAAACTCTGAGGCAATTCTATCAACATCTTGTTCACATAATTGCGCCCTGCGCAATGCCTCCTCATAGGTCGGTATAGCCAGGGGAACTAGTCTAGACTTGATGGTCGATCTCAATCCATCCATAAACTTTTGGATCTTCTCGATCTCATTACTCATAGTGTTGGGATCATACCTTCCCAAGGAGATAAAGGTCATCTCATACTCATCCACGGTCCTACTCCCTTGGGTCAGTCCCAAAAATGCCATTTTCATCTTTCGCTGTGTGGTATTCGAAACGTACTGTCTCCGAAAGGCTTCCAAAAATATATCCCAGCTGATCTCAGTATGTCGGGCTCTCAAAATAGGCCTGGTGGATTTCCACCAATGTTCTACTGATCCCTTCAGCATAAAAGCGACAAACGCTACCATCTCGGTGGTAGTGCACTCGAAGAACCCATACAACTTCTCAATTTCACTAATGCAATCCTCAGCTGCCACTGGGTCCTTAATTTCGCTGAAAGACGATGGTCCAAACTTTTAGAATTGTCGCAATCTATCCAAGTCACATCGATATCCCCAACCTCTACTACCTGGTGTAGCAACAGGAGTAGGCATATCTTATGCAGGTGGGGTATTTGTCGTATGAGGTCTCTAGGCTGGCTGGGCTCGTGCCTCAGGAACTGTCGCCTGCTCAGCATCACCCTGAGTAGAGGGACTCTGTCTACGGCTAACTCCAGGTAAAGATTGGGTGACCAACTCCAGTATCATCTCAATGCTCCGCTCAATCCTCGCGAAGCGAGCCTCAGTACTCTCGGGTCTCTCTTCTGGACCCTGTGGAGTGTGCTCAACCTCTGCCTCCACCCCAACCTCTTCTTGAGCCTCGTGTGTTTCTAGCTCAACACGAACCCTAGGCCTACCTCTACGGCCTCTAACTTGCGCCCTCGCCACTTTACCGTGACTGGTATTAGGCATAATTACTCAATTCCCTACATTCACAACCAATTACTTAGTCAACCCATCGACACACACAATTGTATCTAAACAAGCATAGTAGCATAGGGATGAAAGTTTTCAACTTATTAAGTATTTTAGACATGACACACATTAGACCAACTGAAGCTCTGATACCAACTTTTGTCACGACCCTCAACTTACTAAAATACGTAAAAAAAATTTGCATTTTCATGCATCATTTATTATTCGTCATTACCTTAATCGTGAACAGCAACTCTCCTCAATAGTTGGGCTGTGTGTCGACGTCTAACTCACTCCACCATACCAATTCAATTTGTATATTATTTATGAGTAAACACTTGTATAAATGTATATATCAGAGTTGTTACATGTGTTTACATTGTTTTACATCCCCAATAGTTACATACAAAAATGCTACTGTGCTATCGTAAGTTTAGATACAAAATTACAACAGTGTGTATACCTTACGCGATGGGATGCAGTGAATTACCAAAAGGGAATGCCTCCAGGCATGCTTAATCTATACTCAACACTCTGTAGAGAGGGGAAAATAGGGGGTGAGCAAACCACACGCTCAGTAAGGCAATCATGCGAACAAGTAGATACTGTACTATCTACGTGATCGTGATGCCATGCTCAAAAGCGTTTAGTTCATCATTTTATCTCAAAACATGAGTGTATGATTGTGTTAATGGTATGTAAAGCACTCATACTATTAAAATCTAGTGCACAATTCAATTCAAAGCATGGTATAAATCATCATGCATAATTCATAATAAAGCATGGAATTACCCATCATGCGTTTTCTCAAATAAGCATGGCATTAACCATCATGCATTTTTCATAATAAAGCATGGCATTAATCATCATGCTTCGGTGCACTTTAAATCATTAACAATCAATATCTCAAAATAATTCAACACTTGTCAGGTCTCAGCCCCTCCCTCGGACTGTTCTGACCCACAAATCATTTCAAACATGGATTTATTCACAAAGCATTAGACATGTGAGATAGGCAATTCAATAAAAGGTAATAAGCTCTAGGTCTATGGCCATAACCTGTGATACCGGCTACACGGATCAGGTGTGCGGGATATCACTACTATCTTCTTCCACACGGGAGGTGGGTCAAATCCAGCCTGCCGGTCTATAGCAGATCTTGTCCGAAGATGGCATATCACAATCTCAACACGGTACAACGTACTCCATCCTACATGCACGGTATAATGTACTCCGTGGACCCAATCAATACATCATATCACGCCACATCTCAAAACGCACGTGTGAGCCTATTTAATCGGTATGACCTCTTGTCTACCCGAAGCTCCTAACACGACTATCAACATGTCAAAATATCGTAAATGCATGTGCGAGCCTATTTAATCGGTGTGACACCTAGTCTGCCCGAAGCTCCAAGCACGACAACAAATAAGGTGGGCATCTAGTACGAGCTAAGCTCCTATCACCATGCCAAAACCAGTATAAAATCCATGTAAAAACTAGTGCGAGTTAAGCTCTAGCACTCATGTGTATAAAACACTTCAAATCTCATGCGAGTCATACTCTAGCACACTTTCATTCTCATGAAAACAATGTAGGTGGCTTAATTATTTGCAAAGTATGGTTAACAAACCAAAACAACTCAGTTCTTTTGTAATTCATTTCAAATGTTAGCCAACCTACCAATCCTTTGCTAAAAAGCAATAAAACATGATTTTCAAGGCATTATACTTTTGTTTTCGTGCACATTTTTCAAACACCCAACTTTTACCCTTTAATCACCCAATATCATTTCCTAACATCTCATGCATTCTAGCAAAGCATTTAAGCACCCAAATTGCGCACAAATATCCTTAAGAGTCCACACAATTCCCTTACCTCAATTTACTTGAGTGTGACTCTCTTCCTCTTAGCTTCTTGTGCTCTTGGCTTGCTTTCCTCCAGTGTATCCTCGTGGGCTATGATTCATTCATCCAAATCAATTGAGTTAATGTTGTTAACTCATATTTGACCTCACTAGTTAATATAATTCATTTATTGTGAGATCTGAAAATTTCAGACATATTTTATTGATGTAATAATAATTTGAAGTGTAATTTATTGAGCTAAGTGAATTGTGGGAATGATAATTGGAGATTTATATGTTAAGTGTCAAAATAAATGTGAAACTATGAGGACAGATCGATCTGGGAGAAGGAGAGATCGATCTGGTGAGTTAAAAATGATAAGGAAGGAGGAATTTAAGGAGCAGATCGATCTGGGAGAAGGAGAGATCGATCTGGTGAGTTAAAAATGACAAGGAAGGAGGAATTTGTGGAGCAGATCGATCCTCAATGGAAGAGGATCGATCTCCTTATGAATCTGTTTGAGAGAAGATCGATCTCATGAGGAAGAGATCGATCTCCAAATGATTCTGTTTGGGAGAAGATCGATCTCCTTAGGAGCAGATCGATCTCATAAAGCCATAAAGAGATCGATCTCACCTCTCGACAGATCGATCTCCTAGGCATAAAATTGCCCAGATCGTCCCCAAAATTCAAACGCAGATCGATCTCATCAAGAGGCAGATCGATCTCCTACCTCCAGTCTATATAAGGAACCCGTGTTTTTCTCCTACAAACTCACTTTCTCTCTCTTCCAACCCCATTTCCACCGAAAACCTAGCTTTCTCACTCATCCAAAACACCCATTTCTGACCAAATCAAGAGTTGTGGTAAGAAGGAAAGTTGTTCCTCATCAAAGGGAGAACAACATACTTGGAAATCGAAGGACGAATCCGATCGAGGCGTGGGTTGTGCGTCTCACAAGCTTTGGGTAATTTCTAAACCTCGATCTTGATATTTGAGATGATTTTGTTGATATTGGTGGTTGTCATTGCGTTGAAATAGTTGAGAAATGATTAGGGATTGATGAAATTGCAATGTAGTTGGAGTAATGTTGATATTTGGAAATTTTGGCAATTTTGAGAATTTGTGCTATAAATGAAAATTTAGACAATGTGGTGAATTAGCCTAGATAATTGGCATGAGAAATGTAGGACGTTGAGATATTGTGAATGAGGTTGTAGTTTAGGGTAGAGTTACAAAAATCGAGAGATTTGAGGTGTTATGAGCAATTATGCTCGATTTTGAGAATTGAGGCTTATGAGATAATTGAGTATTGATGTTTTAACATCGTTTGGACACCTCGGGAGTTCTAGAGTGGAATGCGAGGCTAGTCCGTGATACGGGGGAAACGATTGCACTATACGAGGTGCAAAGAGGTAAGGGAAATCTAAACCATTTGTGTATGTGAATTGTAAACTATTTTAGCATGAATTGTGGTTTATAAAACAAGCATGTTGGGTTTTGTGTTGAGATTTAATTGCACACGATTTTTATAGCCGGTTGGAGCCCAATGTTTTTATGAGTTTATAACTGGGCTCTACGTTAAGGCAATATCGAGATTTGAGAAATGTGTGCATGCTTTGCCGGTTAGAACTCGGTTTTATTATGTTTTGTGTTGAGTACAAAACAGTTTACAAATGAGTTTTATGAGAGAAAAACCACTATGAGTTCTACGTGAAGGCAACCATTCTTGTGTGATAAGACTTAGGTGTGTAATTCTGAGTACACACTGGGCATTGCTCTGGTAGCATGTAAGCCCGATTCTTCTCCGTTCTGGTAACATGAGAATAACCCATTCTGTGGCTGTGCCACGTATACTTAGTGGCCGTTGCCACGTGAGAAACCCCATTGGTGGCCGTTGACACGTGAGAAACCCCATTGGTGGCCGTTGCCACGTGAGAAACCCCATTGGTGGCCGTTGCCACGTTATACCCCATTGGTGGCCGTTGCCACGTTATACCCCATTGGTGGCCATTGCCACGTGTGAAACCCCATTTGGTGGCCGTTGACACGTGAGAAACCCCATTGGTGGCCGTTGCCACGTGAGAACCCCTAATTAGTGGCCGTTGCCACGTGAAACCCTATCCAGTGGCTATGCCACGTGTGAAATTAAATCAGTGGCTATGCCACGCGTGAGAATTAAATCAGTGGCTATGCCACGTGTGTTTAGTGGCTGTGCCACGTGCATTACTATTTCAGTGATTTTATCACGTATTTGAGAAAGCGTTTATCGCATATTTTTACATGCTTTGTTATTGCTCTAGAGTGAGCCTTTTTACTTCATGTTTTCACATGACTTGAGACATGAGAATGTCGTTTTGAGTACTTTCATGCTATGGTTTTCAAATGAGTTTCACATACAAATAAATATTTTGTGATGTGCATTTTGGTTTATGAAATGAGCCCCTTACCCCCCTTACTGAGCGATTTAGAAGCTCACCCTGTTTTCTTTCCCCCCAGAGTTCTTCAAGTGAAAAAGGATCTCCCTGCGATGTACGGAGTAGTGGCTAGTAGAGGACTTGATCTCCAGGCCATATATTGTATCTTGAGGTATATTTTATCTTTTCATGTACCCAGACTAATATTGTAATTGCAGACACTTGATGTATAACATTGTATGGGATGTATTAGGATTAATTAACTTGGAAATGTGTAATGTATAGATTCAATATACACTATATTATGTTGAGATCCTGAGGCATGATAATTATGATGATGTATGACACTGTACAGGAATGCACCCTTAATTGTGAATTAATGAGTAAAAAGTTTTAAATTTGCCCTATTTTCTGCATTTTCGGGGCGTGACAGAGTTTTCTTGGTATCAGAGCTTAGGGTGTCTAGTACTGTCAGTGTCGATTAAGTGAAATAGAATACATCCCAAGTGTCTGTAATAGTCTGGTCATGAATTGAAATTGAGGATTGAGATTTCAATCGATTGTGATATGTACGCGCAGGAGACGAGTTGAGATAGAGAATGAGTAAACGACGAGGTCGTTCGAGGAGGCAGGCAGAGTCCCCTCCGCCACCTGTCCCACAACCAGAGAGTCCTAACTCTCGATTTAATCGGATTGAGACCGATGTGAGGCAAGGTTTTGAGCAGATGGCAGCGTTATTCGCGCAACACTTTGGAGTTAATGCCTCGGGTACTACTCCTACACCACCATAAGGACCTCCCATACCCCCAGTGCCTCCCGTCACTCAGCCTGAGGATAGAAGTATGGTCCGACTAAAGGATTTTCTAAAGATGAATCCACCTGCATTTAAGGGAAAGAAGGATCCTACAGAGGCTGAGGAGTGGTTGACAGAATTAAGAATTATATTTGATTTCCTGGGGTGCACCGATGCTGAGAGGGTCAGTATGAGTGCCTATATGCTGAAGGGGAGAGCTCGAGATTGGTGGGGTACTACCCAGGGTATTTTGATGTCCCACCATGATATGATTGGTTGGGAAGAGTTCCAGACAGCCTTTAGGACCTAATATGTACCACGAGCCGCCCAGAGAAAGAAACAGGCCGAGTTTTTGAGTTTGGTACAGGGTGACATGTCTGTGGATGACTATGAGAGATAATTCACAGCACTATTGAGATATGACCCAGAGACCTTCAAGAGTGAAGAACTCCGCACAGAGAAGTTTGTGTATGGGTTGAAGCCCGTCATCAGAGATAGATTGATAGGGCTATGTATTACTGAGTTTGGAGATGCTCTGAGACGAGCACAAGAGATTGAAAGAGGAATTGAGATGGTACAATCCCAGAATGAGCTCCGAGCAGTGAATAGAGATAAAGGCAAGAGGCCAGCGATTTTCCAAACAGAGACTCGGAGAGGTTCCTTCAGAAGAGGAAGGATTGAGGTACAGAAGGGCAGATTAGAGAGACCCAGAGGTTACCCTAATATTAGAGAGACCCCTCGAGATGTCAGGCCTGAGACAAGGTTTTGCAGAGATTGTGGTCGAATGCATGAGGGAAGTTGTACCGGGTCGATCCATGGATGTTTTAGATGTGGAGACATGGGTCACATGGTGAAGGATTGCCCTCAACCTCAGAAACCACATGTATTGGAACCCCCTAGACAACAGCCTCAGAGAGTGGATCCCCGGAGACGGGCCACTGCGGCAGAGAAAGGGAAGAAACCTGTGGCACAGGGACGTGTGTTTGCCCTGGATAAGGAGACCGCAGACACTTCGGCAGAAACTATAAGAGGTACACTCTCTGTCTGTAATCATAAGGGTCATGTGTTGATTGATTCAGGATCCACGCATTCGTTTATTTCTGAGCATTTTGCATGTAGATTAAACTTGAAGTTTGAACCTCTAGAATACATACTACATGTAAATACCCCTATGCGTGAATCCCAGAGAACTGAGTTAATCTGTAGAGGATGTGAGATAAAGGTGGGAGATAGAGGGATGTTAGCAGATCTCATCCTGTTGAATATTCATGGGTTTTATGTAATTTTAGGGATGGATTGGTTGGCAACCAATCGAGTGAGTTTAAACTGCTACACTAAGATTGTAACTTTCTCCCTACCTGAACCTTACAGTGTACGATTGAGATATTGAGGGAATGATTATGTGGATTTCTAGTAAGTAATTTGAGAATTTTAATATTAGTTTGGAGAATATTAAATATGATTGTTCATGTGAAGGTTATGAGACACTCATCTCAGACGATGAGCGGGAACATCCGAGGATTGAGGATATACCTGTGGTATGTGAATTTCTAGATGTTTTCCCAGATGAATTGCCAGGTTTACCACCAAAGAGAGAGCTGGAGTTTACCATTGATTTGGTACCAGACACTCAGCCGATCTCTAAACCTCCTTACAGGATGGCATTAGTGGAACTTGAGGAATTGAGGAAACAACTGCAAGAGTTATTGGATCAAGGGTTTATTAGACCCAGTGTTTCGCCGTGGGGAGCGCCAGTACTATTTGTTAAGAAGAAGGATGGTAGTCTCAGATTATGTGTAGACTACCGGTTGTTGAATAAAGCCACGGTGAAGAATAAATACCCACTGCCCAGGATTGATGATTTACTTGATCAGCTAAGAGGGGCCTCAGTCTTTTCTAAGATTGATTTGAGATCGGGCTATCACCAATTGAGGATCAAGGAAGAAGATATTCCAAAGACGGCCTTCAGGACAAGGTATGGCCATTACGAATTTCTGGTGATGTCCTTTGGATTGACGAATGCCCCTGCAGCATTCATGAGATTGATGAACGAGGTGTTTAGAGACTATCTGGATAAGTTTGTGATAGTCTTTATTGATGATATCCTGGTGTACTCTCGGTCGTATGAGGAGCATGCACAGCATTTGTGGTTAGTACTTCAGATACTCCGAGATAAGCAATTATACGGAAAGCTTAGTAAGTTTGAGTTTTGGCTGAACCGGATAGCTTTCTTTGGTCATATAGTCTCAGAGGAAGGAGTATCAGTGGACCCAAGCAAGGTGGAGGCTGTGCTTAATTGGGAGAGACCGAGAACAGTTACTGAGGTACGAAGCTTCCTTAGTTTGGCAGGGTATTACAGAAGATTTGTGGAAGGATTTTCCAGGATTGCCGCCCCTTTGACTAAGATCACGCAGAATGAGACTCCATTTATATGGACTGACCAATGTGAGCTCAGTTTTCAGGAATTAAAAAGGAGATTGACAGTGGCACCTGTGTTAACTATTCCTGAAGGATCAGGAGGATTCTCGGTGTATAGTGATGCATCTCACCAAGGATTGGGGTGTGTTCTTATGCAACACGGAAGAGTGGTCGCATATGGATCGCGACAGCTGAAAGACCATGAGCGGTATTACCCCACGCATGATTTGGAGTTAGCCGCTGTGGTATTTGCATTGAAGATCTGGCGACACTACTTATATGGGGAAAGATTCCAGATCTTCACTGATCACAAGAGTTTGAGATATCTCTTTGATCAGAAAGAGTTAAACATGAGACAAAGGAGATGGATGGAACTCCTTAAAGATTATGACTGCGAGATTCTATATCATCCGGGTAAGGCGAATGTGGTTGCTGATGCCCTGAGCAGGAAGAGTATGATATCTGCTATGATGATCAGGGAATGGGATTTGTTAGAGCAGTTCGCCGAACTTCGGATCAGAGTTAAAGAGGTAGAGACTGGATTTTTGGCTAGCCTGCAGATAGAGCCCAGGATCATGGATCAGATTAGAACTGGGCAGCGCAGTGATCAGAGATTGATAGATATGGTTAGCCAAGCTGAGCAGAGTTCGCAGTCGGATCTCACCATCGGTGAGGATGGATTGTGGAGATTCAGAGGACGGATCTGTGTACCGAACGATGATACCCTGAAGAGACAGATACTGAGAGAATCCCACTGCTCGCGATACACCATGCACCCAGGGAGTACTAAGATGTACCGAGACTTGAGAAAGGTGTATTGGTGGAGTGGTATGAAGTGAGATGTGGCAGAGTATGTAGCCAGGTGTTTAGTATGCCAGCAAGTGAAAGCTGAGCATCGGAAGCCCGGAGGACTACTACAGCCCTTACCTGTACCTACATGGAAATGGGAGCATGTCACTATGGACTTTATTATGGGTTTACCGAGGACCCGGAGAGGTCGTGACGCGATATGGGTCATTGTGGATAGATTGACCAAGAGTGCCCACTTCCTTGCCATCAAGAGCGCAGATACGGTGGATGCCTTAGCTGAGCTATATGTCAGCGAGATAGCTAGATTACATGGGGCTCCAGTGAGTATTACTTCTGATAGAGATTCTCGGTTTACTTCCAGGTTTTGGACCCAGTTTCAGGAGTCCATGGGATCTCGATTGAGTTTTAGTACCGCCTATCATCCTCAGACAGATGGTCAGTCAGAGAGGACTATTCAGACCCTGGAGGATATGTTGAGGGCGTGTACGATGGATTTTAAGGGATCATGGGATGATCACCTGCCCCTAGCAGAGTTTGCATATAATAACAGCTATCATGCGAGTATTGGAATGGCACCTTTTGAGGCTCTATATGGTAGGAGGTGTAGATCCCCTGTAGCTTGGGAAGAAGTCGGTGACAGAAAGATAAATGCTTCCGAGCTTGTTGAGCAAGCCGTACAGAGTGTGAAACTCATATGTGAGAGGTTACGGGCTGTACAAAGTAGACAGAAAAGCTACACGGATGTGCGTAGACGGCCACTTGAGTTTGAGGTTGGTGATGCAGTATTTCTGAAAATATCACCGAGTAAGGGTATCGTGCGATTTGGGAAGAAAGGAAAATTGAGTCCTCGATACATAGGACCATTCGAGATTCTTGAGAGAGTGGGAGAGGTAGCTTACAGATTAGCATTACCCCCACAGATGTCTGGAATACACAATGTTTTTCATGTGTCTATGTTGAGGAAGTACCACCCGGACCCTTCTCATGTTATAGAGTATGATGAGATGGACATACAGGAGGACATGAGCTATACTGAAGAACCCGTCCGGATTCTCAATAGAAAGGAGAAAGTACTGAGAACCAAGAGCATCCCATTAGTGAAAGTTTTGTGGAAACATCACTCAAGGGAAGAGGCAACGTGGGAACTAGAGAGTCTCATGAAGGAGAAATACCCCCATCTATTCGGCTAGTTGAGTTGAATTTGGAGGACCAAATTCTATTTAAGGTGGGGAGGATGTGAGATCTGAGAATTTCAGACATATTTTATTGATGTAATAATAATTTGAAGTGTAATTTATTGAGCTAAGTGAATTATGGGAATGATAATTGGAGATTTATATGTTAAGTGTCAAAATAAATGTGAAACTATGAGGACAGATCGATCTGGGAGAAGGAGAGATCGATCTGGTGAGTTAAAAATGACAAGGAAGGAGGAATTTAAGGAGCAGATCGATCTGGGAGAAGGAGAGATCGATCTGGTGAGTTAAAAATGATAAGGAAGGAGGAATTTGAGGAGCAGATCGATCTCCAATGGAAGATGATCGATCTCCTTATGAATCTATTTGAGAGAAGATCGATCTCATGAGGAAGAGATCGATCTCCAAATGATTCTGTTTGGGAGAAGATCGATCTCCTTAGGAGTAGATCGATCTCATAAAGCCATAAAGAGATCGATCTCACCCCTCGACAGATCGATCTCCTAGGCATAAAATTGCCCAGATCGTCCCCAAAATTCAAACGCAGATCGATCTCATCAAGAGGCAGAACGATCTCCTACCTCCAGTCTATATAAGGAACCCATGTTTTTCTCCTGCAAACTCACTTTCTCTCTCTTCCAACCCCATTTCCACCGAAAACCTAGCTTTCTCACTCATCCAAAACACTCATTTCCGGCCAAATCAAGAGTTGTGGTAAGAAGGAAAGTTGTTCCTCATCAAAGGGAGAACAACATACTTGGAAATCGAAGGACGAATCGGATTGAGGCGTGGGTTGTGCGTCTCACAAGCTTTGGGTAATTTCTAAACCTCGATCTTGATATTTGAGATGATTTTGATGATATTGGTGGTTGTCATTGCGTTGAAATAGTTGAGAAATGATTAAGGATTGATGAAATTGCAATGTAGTTGGAGTAATGTTGATATTTGGAAATTTTAGCAATTTTGAGAATTTGTGCTATAAATGGAAATTTAGACAATGTGGTGAATTAGCCTAGATAATTGGCATGAGAAATGTAGGACGTTGAGATATTGTGAATGAGGTTGTAGTTTAGGGTAGAGTTACGAGAATCGAGAGATTTGAGGTGTTATGAGCAATTATGCTCGATTTTGAGAATTGAGGCTTATGAGATAATTGAGTATTGATGTTTTAACATCGTTTGGACAGCTCGGGAGTTCCAAAGTGGAATGCGAGGCTAGTCCGTGATACGGGGGAAACGATTGCACTATACGAGGTGCAAAGAGGTAAGGGAAATCTAAACCATTTGTGTATGTGAATTGTAAACTATTTTAGCATGAATTGTGGTTTATAAAACAAGCATGTTGGGTTTTGTGTTGAGATTTAATTGCACACGATTTTTATAGCCGGTTGGAGCCCAATGTTTTTATGAGTTTATAACTGGGCTCTACGTTAAGGCAATATCGAGATTTGAGAAATGTGTGCGTGCTTTGCCGGTTAGAACTCGGTTTTATTATGTTTTGTGTTGAGTACAAAACAATTTACAAATGAGTTTTATGAGAGAAAAACCACTATGAGTTCTACGTGAAGGCAACCAGTCTTGTGTGATATGACTTAGGTGTGTAATTCTTAGTACACACCGGGCATTGCTCTGGTAGCATGTAAGCCCGATTCTTCTCCGTTCTGGTAACGTGAGAATAACCCATTCTGTGGCTGTGCCACGTATACTTAGTGGCCGTTGCCACGTGAGAAACCCCATTGGTGGCCGTTGCCACGTGAGAAACCCCATTGGTGGCCGTTGCCACTTGAGAAACCCCATTGGTGGCCGTTGCCACGTTATACCCCATTGGTGGCCGTTGCCACGTTATACCCCATTGGTGGCCGTTGCCACGTGTGAAACCCCATTTGGTGGCCGTTACCACGTGAGAAACCCCATTGGTGGTCGTTGCCACGTGAGAACCCCTAATTAATGGCCGTTGCCATGTGAAACCCTATCCAGTGGCTATGCCACGTGTGAAATTAAATCAGTGGCTATGCCACGTGTGAGAATTAAATCAGTGGCTATGCCACGTGTGTTTAGTGGTTGTGCCACGTGCATTACTATTTTAGTGATTTTATCACGTATTTGAGAAAGCGTTTATCGCATATTTTTACATGCTTTGTTATTGTTCTAGAGTGAGCCTTTTTACTTCATGTTTTCACATGACTTGAGACATGAGAATGTCGTTTTGAGTACTTTCATGCTATGGTTTTCAAATGAGTTTCACATACAAATAAATATTTTGTTATGTGCATTTTGGTTTATGAAATGAGCCCCTTACCCCCCTTACTGAGCGATTTAGAAGCTCACCCTGTTTTCTTTCCCCCCAGAGTTCTTCAAGTGAAAAAGGATCTCCCTGCGACGTACGGAGTAGTGGCTAGTGGAGGACTTGAGCTCCAGGCCATATATTGTATCTTGAGGTATATTTTATCTTTTCATGTACCCAGACTAAAATTGTAATTGCAGACACTTGATGTATAACATTGTATGGGATGTATTAGGATTAATTAACTTGGAAATGTGTAATGTATATGATTCAATATACACTATATTATGTTGAGATCCTGAGGCATGATAATTATGATGATGTATGACACTGCACAGGAATGCACCCTTAATTGTGAATTAATGAGTAAAAAGTTTTAAATTTGCCCTATTTTCTGCATTTTCGGGGCGTGACATTTATACATTTTACCAATGCCCTAAATCCACATTTTACCCCTTTTAGGTAAATCTTACAATTTATTCACTAACAACATCTTGAAATCATACCCATAACACTGTTATCACCTTTAGATATCCCATTTCTCATTAATCTCCATACATTCCACTTTTTCACACTAGACCATTTCTAGGTCATAATCATTCCAATGCATTTTTGATAGTTTCTAACAATACTAAGCACCTCAATCAACCTCAAACATCAATAGCTTAACAATGTACTTAAGTTGGTCCTTTAGAAACTCACCTCTTTGGATTTCCTCTTTGCTCCAAATAGAAATGCCCTTTGTTCCTTCAATCCAACAAATGGGTAAATGCCTCCAAACTATGTTGTTCTTTTCCTTGGTGTGAACAACTTTGCCTCTAATAGTTTTCCCTCAAATCTCCTTGAAAATGGTTAGATTTAGAGAGAGAAAACTAGGTTTTTGGGTTGGAAAGGGAAGGAAATGGTTTTGTCCAAAAATCTGTAGATTTTTAATTCCCTTTTTACAGAAATAGCTTGAAGAGATCGATCTGCACAAGGAGGAGATCGATCTGGTCCCCTTAAATTCCTCTTTTCCATGACATTTTAAGCATGAGATCGATCTGTCGAAGCTTGAGATCGATCTGCTCCAAACAGAGAGCTAAGGAGATCGATCTGTATGTTTGAGGATCGATCTTTTCATTACAGAATATTTAGGAGATCGATTTGGCCCCATTGGAGATCGATCTTCCATATTCCTTTGCTCAAATACAAGCATTTTTGGCTCATCGAAATTGATCTCTCATCCTATGAGATTGATCTGGCCTGCATAATTTCCAGATTTTGCTGCAGTTTCCTGCAGAAACTTATTCCAAAATATCCTTAATTTGCTGCCATCGTCATTTTCTCATCCAATCATTCTTTGAGACTTGAAAATGGCATCCATTAATACTTCATACACATTAAAACTTGTGTAGAATCTTTGTATGACCAAAGGTACTTAATATAAACCGAATGGAAGTGCACAACTTATGCCATCCTCCTTTCATTTTACCACTCTACTCACTTTCCATTTTACTCCCATCTTTCACATGTTTAAGTCCATTTCTTTGTATTCATATATAATATAACTTGTACATACAATCACAACTCTTATTACAAGTGTGTACATTAACTTATGGACTTACATCACATATACTGTAAGATCCGCTTTTATTTAAAACACGAAATGAAAAATGCAGAGGATTGAAATGGCATTCCCGAACACGTTGAAGGGTAAAACGATCAAAAGACCAAAATTTGGTATTTATCGTGACAAGAAAATTTAATTAAAAAAATGGGATTGAGAAATCTTGATCAATAATGAGGAAATAATTAAATTTCAGGTTAAATTGATCAAGATATGAATTTATAGGAATTTATTGGAATTAATCGAAATTTTCACCTTGGGAAATTATCCCGAAAATAATCGAAAATTATACCGAAAGAAGAAATAATACCGAGAAATTCATTTATTGATTAAATGAATTAAATATAATTTTTTTGGATATTTTGGCAAAAATAATAATATAATAATGAATAAAATATTATTAAAAATAAATAAAAATTAAATAATAATAAAAAAATGAATCGTCGAATCACGATTCTGCGAAATGGAAACAGAAGCAGGAAGCCGACCCGTGCTTCTGCCTCTACAACTAGAAGCCGTCGGGAAACGAACTAGAGGCCGACAAGGGACGAACCCCACGCCAACGCCGACCCCAAGCAAATCCGACGAGGAGACGATCGGCGGCGAGAGAGAAACCGAGAAAGCGAACCGAGAGAGGAGAAAGAGGAACTCGGTGATCGGCGTCGATCTAGGCTCGGCCACCGCCAGCCAAAGGAGGGCCACCCTAAGACCGGCCGATCAGGGCTGAATCGACCAGTGGGACGACGGCTAGCACTGAAAAATGGGAGAAAGAGAAAAGTCACCGACGACGAGGGGAGAACAGGCCGAACCGACCACTTTTCGGTGACCTCGGATGAAACAAACCCCAGATCCATGCATCAGATGACCCCGCGGAGCTTCTAGTGATGAAAACCAACGGAGAACCGACCGGTGAGGCCCTGAACTGATCGAACCAGACTGAACCTACTAGACCGAACCAATTTGAACCAAGTTGAACTGGACCGAACTGGTTCAGCCAAAAAGAAAAGGAAAAAGAGAAAAAAAAGGGAAAACAATTCCAGTGATGCAATCGAGCTATGGGTAAGTCGGTGATCGATCGAATTGATTGATTTAAAATTTGAAATATTTAATTTGATTAATATCTGACTGAAAATTTACCCAAAAAAATATTTAATTGTGTAGCTCGACAATTGGCGTCAAACGAGAGCTCGAGACAGCTTCGATTTGCATACTATCATGGAATCTCGGGTAAGTAACCCTTATTTATGATAATTTGCATCGTTATGCATGTTAGATAAATTACGAATTTAAATTCCACATAAAAAGAATTATATTTTGGAAATAGAGATAAATTGTCGTAAATAATTCATTAAGCTATTCGAAAGTTTAGAACGAGGTCCAATATATACTAATGGGCCCAATGAGCCCAATAGGCCTCAATAATGTGAATAGTAAGTGGAAAACGGGCTTAAGGTCGATTAAGGCCCATTATGGTACAATCGGGCCTAATATAGGTAAACTGGCCCAATGATTTAAATTAAGCCCAAAATATATGAAATACAATAAATTGTATTGTATTTGACTTGATGTATATTTATACGCAGTTCCGGAGATTTGATTGAGAGCAAATCGGATTGTATGATGAGACATCAGTGGAAAGGTCAGACTGTACAGAAAAATGAGGTAAGGGAATTGTGTGAGTAGCTAGAGGTAGCTACGCATATTTTAATAGCTTTTGTATACACTGAATATGTATGTATGCACTGAATATGTATAAAGGACTTAGAAAATGATTTAAAGATTTTAAGGACTCGAAATAGGAAAAAGACTATTTTACCCTTATTAAGGGAAATTCGCCAAAGGATGGTGAAAGCATGACATGCATGAAATGCATGATTTAAGTAATTTCTGATTTAAGGAATTTTCTTGTTTTTAAGCAAAGCAAATCGATACATTGGCCAGTAATTGCATAAATTTCACAATATAACACTACGTAAGTGTTATTAAGATTTAAATGAAAGTTCTTTGGAAAAATGGCCAACTATCAAGTTTATATGGAAACAGATAGTGCTGGCACATAGCTCGCACTATATCTGCGTTTGTGAGTGTGCATAAATGTGCTTGAGCGGTTGCTTGCACCAACTTGTGTGACATCATATGCATGAAATGTGCTAGAGCGGTTGCTCGCACTGATTTTTATTATTGAGAAATGCATGAGAGGTGTTGGAGCCTAGCTCGCACCCTGTTTTGACTGTTTTGACGGTCTTAACTGTTTTGACTGAATATGCATAAAAAGGTGCTGGAGCGATTGCTCGCACTAGTTTTAATGATTTGACATGTATGAGAGGTGCTGGAGCTTAGCTTGCATCCTGCTTTGATATGATAATTGTATAAAAATCGTGCTGGAGTGTAACTCGCACGAGATTTGATTTATTTATGCAAAGAGCCGTGCTGGAGTGTAAGTTGCACGAGATTTGATTTATTGATGCATAACACCGTGCTGGAGCATTTCTTGCACATGATTTTATATGGATTTATAACTCATTTTAAAGATGTACTGGAGTACTACTCGTACGCAGATTTTACTGATGTTTATGAAATCGTGCTAGAGCTTCGCTCGCACAGGGATTTATATGACATGCATATAGCCATGTTGGAGCCTCCTGTAGACTGTGTGTCACAGTGAGATGATATGCTTACACGTGCATACTGAGACAGAGATGATATGGGTGGATAAGACCTATTGCAGGCACCCCTGACTGAGCTTGGGTTCACAGAGTACGTTGTACTGTGTATGTCATGTGGAGTATGCTGTACCGTGGGGATTGTTGGAGTGGATTGGCATTAGCCATGAGGCAGTAAGCCTTACCTTCGCAATCCTGATGTTATGCTGTTCTGACGGGTAGGACCGACCCACCTCCCGTTTCAGGTGTGATACCCCGCACACTAGGTATTGTGTAGCCAGGGATCACTAGGTTATGGCTATAGTCATCGTTGTTAATGATAGTCACCTACTTGTCTCACATGATATAATTTGTGGTCTCGATAGACTAGGGTAGACCCTAGGGAGGGGTCAGGCCCCCGATTTTGTGATTTTCACTGAAATGTGCTTTACTACTATCATGCTAGATTTTTCAAAGAATCTTATAACGAATTGATTTATGAGATGCTTAACCCTTCGGGTTATTTTATACTACAGATTTAATGAAATGATTTGAATGCAGTAGCATGATGAGTTTTCCATGCGTTAATGATAAATTCATGATTGTTTTCATAGCATGAAATAATGCATGGTCTTGATTTAAATTCATACAAATTATGATGTTACATAAAATGCCTTTGATGCATGAATTACATGATTTCTATATGCACAAATAGTTTTGATAAACTCTGGCATTGAAATATGCATGATTTGGTGTGTAAGCTTTTAACGAAACGAAATGGATTTTAAGGGCATGGTATTACGAGCATGTAGATAGTGGAGCTATCTACTTACTTGCATAATTGTCTTACTGAGCGTGTGGTTTACTCACCCCCTTCTTTTCCCATCTTTTCAGAGCACTCATAATAGTTAGTGAGCGGTTGAGGACTTGCATTCTTGGTATCCGCTGCTTCCCATCGAGAGACAAGTATACACATTTGTATAGTTTTGTATCCAAATATGTAATGCACAGTACTGTAAGTGGATATGATGTCGGGGATGTAAGGTGATGTAGTACCATTGTATATGTATTTAGTTAAAGTAAAAGGATAGTAAATCCTAATATATATGTGATTATGGAAATGAAATGGTAAATTTGTGAGAGGTGACTAACACCGAATCATAACCCAACAGTTTGGTAAGATGGTCACGATGAGAGAAAGGTAAGGATTAAATAATAATCGAAAAGCGAAAAATTTGTAGTGATTTTAGGTAATTTTTAGTCGTGACAGTTTAATGGTATCAGAGTTAAGTTGGCCTGATATGAGTTGGTGTTAATGGTTAAGGAAGTTTACATCCTCATGTACTGTGCATTGTTTAGATACAATTGTGTATATCGAGATGGAAGTGCAGCTAAGAATTTGGTTTTGAATGCAAGAATATAGACTCATTAACTAATAGCCGCTATGATAGAAGGGCGAGTACACGAGCTCGAGGCCGTAGAGGTAGGCCTGAGAGTCATACTGAGTCACCACATGAGACTCAAGATGAGATTGAAGTGGAGGCTGATATTGAGTATACCCCACAGAGTCTGACAGAGAGATCAGACTGAGTCTAACAGAGAGATCAGATAGTATTAAGACACGTTTCGCGAGGTTGGAGCGGAATGTAGAGAATATTTTGAGAGCTATTTGCTCAGAGTATGTAAGGTAATTGAGGGCGAGTTGGAGCATTGGTGGAAGTTCGCTCGACCGATTTAAGAATTAGACATCTAGAATGGATGTGAAAAATAATTCTAGATGTATTCCGGTGACAGAATATCCGGATATTGTTTAAAGAAAATTACAGATAAAATTCTTTACTCTGACCCAGAGGAACTGGTTGATTAACAAGTATGAAACTCAGTTTATGTCCCTGGGCAGATATGACTCTGACACTATGAACAGTGAGAGTCAGAATGTCTGAAAGTTCATGAAAGGGCTCAGATTGTCGATTAGAGTCCGATTAGCCCATTAGATATCACTACCTATGCCGAGGCAGTGCACAGATTACAGTTGTGTGAATAAGATCATGAGTTGCACGCCTATGAGATTGGAAAAAGGTAGTAAGGGTCGAAATAGAGACAGAAAGAGAATAGAGAATGACAGAGATATCAGAACGGGAAAAAAATAGTTTGGTAAGAGATTAGAATTGATGAGTCACGGGGTAAGCTGATTGGTAAGGCCCCAGTGTATCCAAATACAGTCTTTTGAGGGGTATTATTATTGGAGGACCCCGACCTGCTACGAAGCAGTGTAACAGTGTAAGCAGTGTAGCAGTGTAAACAGTGTAGGATGTGTGGTAGATACCACAGAAATAAGATGTTGGACAAGGGCAAGTGTATGCCTTGGACCAGGACACTATTGATGTTTCATATGATGTGGTGGAAGATACCACACTGGTTGTAAATAATGAAGTAATTATTTTAATTAATCCTAGTGCCACGCATTTATTCTTACCGCCTTCATTTTCTTATAAGCTAGTGAAAGATGTGAAGCCTGTACCCTTAGGCAAGATGATGTTAGTTAGCTGATTTTCACTAACTGAATATGGGTATAGGGATTATTAGTTGAAAACGGGGGAAAAGGATATGTCAGCCGATTTTATTCAATGGAATATGAATAATTTTGAAGTAATATTTGAGAATAGATTGATTCGGTTGCAAACTATGATGTTTAGATGGCTATACTAAGATAGTGATGTTTTTACCCCTGAAAAGTGTATTGTAAGTTTGACAAGTAATGAAAGAGTTTGTTATAAATGATATATGAAAGGAGATAAGCTTTGAGATGTGATAGATCCTGAATATGAGATATACTGGAATAAGAGGCTTATGCAAGGTAAGGATATCTTTGATATGTAAAATAATTTGGATTAAGCGATATGTAGTGAATATAAATTGCGACCAAGGATAAGGGGAGGATATATCTACACCCAGTCCATGTGGTCAAGTCTGAGGGTTAATAAAGGTATTTCAAAATCCCTCCCCGCCTGAAGATTTGACAAAGTCTAGAAGCGCACACATAACCTATAAATTGAAATCAACAGTCGTAATATATACATTCAAAATATGGGTACCTTTACTGGTACTATAAAGAAATATAGAAGTCGATTAATCATGAAGGTTTAAAAATTAAAATTTAATAAAAGCCGTTAATATAAAAAAAAGGAAATGACGCGGGTTAGTATCTTGAACGGAAATGATTTTGAAATGACATTATACGTTTATGCGTACATAGGTCAAGGATATGTGTGATTGAAATATTTAGTGGAACTTAACTAAGATGAGGTATTTAAAGCTTACCTGGACCAATTGGTTGTCATCTTTAGCGATGATATTTTGATGTATTCAAAGTCCAGGGAAGAGCAGGAGTAGCAACAGGAAACTGTCTTACAGACGAGTTGTTGTCAGTTTCTCGAAATGGGCTGCTCAGTTGACACATCTTATTCGAAAAAGATTGTATGTTAGTAGGATGATAAGTATGAAAGTAGGTTCGGTGAGTTTTGGTATATTGAAGTAATGAACTGATCACCATAAGTATTCTCACCATAACCAACAGCTCAAGAGGTTTCAGTGTGTATGGATACCTCAAAATAAAGATTGAGCTGTGTATTGATGTAAAATGGGAAGATAGTCGTTTATGGATCCCTATAGTTCAAGGATCATCAGAGAAACTATCTGACCCATGATTTAGAGTTGGCAGTCGTAGCGTTTACACTGAAGGTATGGCGCTACCACTTATACAATGAGAAATTTTAGGTACGCACTATTTGTAAAAGTTTCGAGTATCTGTTTTCACAGAAAGAGTAGAATATGAGATAACCAAGAGGGTTAGAGCTTCTAAGGATTATGATTGTGAACATTGTACCACCCAGGAAAGGCTAATGTACTGGCTGATGCCTTGAACAGATAGAGCCTCCGGATGGTATTACATATGATGGTCAGGGAGCATGAGCTGCTAGAGCAGTTGTGAGCCTAAGTAGTGATGTGATCCCTTCTGATGATGATAGTGATTGTGTGATAGCTAGCCTGAGGTTAGAACTGGATTTGAGTGACCGGATTTCCTAAGCTTAGCGTGATGATCGACATGGTGTCGATAGTGTGGGTCAGATTCAGAAGGGTATAATGACAGAGTTCACAGTGAGTGATGATGACTTACAGAGGTTCAGAGACAGTATAAGTGCTCCCTAGGACCACAGTTGATGAGAGAGTGTAATTGTCAGAAGCTCACTCTTCAGGATATACAGTACATCCGAGAAGTAATAAATATATCAGAATTTCTGAAAAAGGTATTGGTGGTCAGATTTGAAAAGAAATATTGTAGAGATTATGAAAAAGTGTCTCGTATGTCAGCAGATTAAGGTAGAGCAAAAGAAGTTGCAGGGTTATTGCAGCCTCTACCTATATTGGCACGGAAATGGGAATAAGTTACAATGAATTTCGTGATGGGTTACAAAGGACCCGGATAAATCACGAGGCTATCTGGGTGATAGTCGATAGATTGATTTAGTCTACACACCTTCTGGTTATGAAATCCCCAGATACTCTGAGTGTGTAGGTGAAATTATGTGTATGGAAAATTGTGGAACATTATGTAGCGTTCTAGTGAGCATGGTATTAGATAGGGATTCCCGCTTCCCTTTCCAGTTCTGGGAACGTTTTTCAGGAAGCTATGGGAACCCGATTGTGTGTTAACATAGCTTTTTGTCCTTAGACAGATGGTCAGTCAGAGAGGACAATACAGGTTCGGGAGGATATGATGAGAGCGTGTGCCATTGATTTTATAAGATCTTGGGATGATCAGTTGTTACTAATCGAATTCGCCAATAATTACAGTTGTCACTTGAGTATCGGATGACTTATATGAGGCATTGTATGGCCGTAGGGAGTTGTTTCCTGACTTAGATAAGAAAAGTGGGTGATAGATAGAGAATTGTTTTCGAATTGGTAAGATAAACCTCTGAGGAGTTGATTTATGAGAGATTAAGAACACCTCAGAGCATATAGAAACGTTATGCTGACAAGAGACAGAAAATCATTGAAATTCACCGAGGGTGAATCAGTATTGTTGGAAGTTACATGCCCTTAGGACATAGCATAAGGACATAACGAGATTCGGAAAGAAGGCAAATAGAATTTCGTTAGATTGAGTCCTTTGAGAGATTGGACAAAGTTGGAGATAAGACCTGTAGGTTGGTGTTACCACTTGAATTAGCAGGCATCCACAATGTGTCCCATCTTTTGATGCTTCGGAAATACTATCCGGACCCAGCATATGTAATAGGATATGAGCTCCAACAGCTTCGCTCAATGAAAGTATAACGTATGTTAAAAAAATCGATTCGGGTATTAGACAGAAGAAGAAAATGTTGAGGTTTAATATGATCTCCCTAGTTAAGTATGTTGGTAGTATTACACTCCGAAAAAAGTTACATGAGAATTAAAGAGTATGATGCGATAGATGTACCGGAGTAGTGTATGGACCCTTTTGACTTGGTTCTAATTTGGAGGACCAAATTTCTTAAGTGGGGGAGATTGTAAGACCCGATTTTATTTAAAACACGAAATGAAAAATGCAAAGGATTGAAATGGCATTCCCAAACACGTTAAAGGGTAAAATGGTCAAAAGATCAAAATTTGATATTTATCGTGACAAGAAAATTTAACTAAAAAAATATGGGATTGAGAAATCTTGATCAATAACGAGAAAATAATTAAATTTCGGCTTAAATTGATCAAGATATGAATTTATAAGAATTTATTGGAATTAATCGAAATTTTCACCTTGGGAAATTATCTAAAAAATAATCAAAAATTATACCGAAAACACGAAATAATATCGAGAAATTCATTTATTGATTAAATGAATTAAATATAATTTTTTTAGATATTTTGGTAAAAAATAATATAATAATGAATAAAATATTATTAAAACTAAATAAAAAAATAAATAATAATAATAAAAAAAATGAATCGCAAAATCGCGATTCTGCGAAATGGAAATAGAAGCAGGGAGCCGACCTGTGCTTCTGCCTCAATCGACGAAGGTTGTCGGGAAACGAACGAGAGGCTGACAGGGGAGGAACCCCACGCCGACGACGACCCCAAGCAAATCCGATGAGGAGACGATCGGCGACGAGAGAGAAATCGAGAAAGAGAACCGAGAGAGGAGAAAGAGGAACTCGGTGACCGACGCCGATCTAGGCCCGGCCACCGCCAGCCAAAGGAGGCCCATGCCAAGACCGGTTGATCAACGGCTGAATCGATCGGTGGGACGGTGGCTAGCTCCGAAAAACGGGAGAAAGAGAAAAGTCACCGACGGCCAGGAGAGAACAGGTAGGACCGACCACTTTTCGGCGACCTCGGACGAAACCGACCCCAGATCTGTGCATCGAAAGACCCCGAGGAGCTTCTGGCGACGAAAATCGGTGGAGAATCGGCCGACGAGGCCCTGAACCGATCGAATCGGACTGAACCAGCTAGATCGAACTGGTCTGAACTGGGTTGAACCGGACCGAACTGGTTCAGCCAAAAAGAAAAGGAAAAAGAGAAAAAAAAAGGAAAGAAAAAGAGGAAAAATTGGAAAAATATTCCAGTGATGCAATCGAGCTACGGGTAAGGCGGTGATCGGTCGAATTTACCGATTTAAATTTTGAAATATTAAATTTGATTAATATCTGACTGAAAATTTATCCGAAAAAATATTTAATTGTGTAGCTCGACAATTAGCGTCAAACGAGACTCGAGATAGCTTCGATTTACGTACTATCACGAAATCTCGGGTAAGTAACCCTTATTTATGATAATTTGCATCGTTATGCGTGTTAGGTAAATTACGGATTTAATTTTCGCATAAAATGAATTATATTTTGGAAATAGAGAGAAATTATCGTAAATAATTCATTAAGCTATTCGAAAGTTTAGAACGAGGTCCAATATATACTGATGAGTCCAATGAGCCCAATAAGCCTCAATAATGTGAATAGTAAGTGGAAAACGGGCTTAAGGTCGATTAAGGCCCATTACGGTACAATCGGGCACAATATGGGTAAACGGGCCCAATGATTTAAATTAAGCCCAGAATATATGAAATACAATAAATTGTATTGTATTTGACCTGATATATATTTATACGCAGTTTCGGAGATTTGATTGAGAGCAAATCAGACTGCATGACGAGACATTAGTCAAAAGGTCAGATTGTACAGAAAAATGAGGTAAGAGAATTATGTGAGCAGCTAGAGGTAGCTACGCGTATTTTAATAGCTTTTGTATACACTGAATATGTATAAAGGTCCTAGAAAATGGTTTAAAGATTTTAAGGACTTGAAATAGGAAAAGACTATTTTACCCTTATTGAGGGAAATTCACCTAAGGATGGTGAAGCATGCATGAAATGCATGATTTAAGTAATTTATGATATAAGGAATTTTCTTAGTTTTTAAGCAAAGCAAATCGGTACATTGGCCAGTAATTGCATAAATTTCACAATATAACACTACGTAAGTGTTATTAAGATTTAAATGAAATTTCTTTGGAAAAATGACCAACTATCAAGTTTATATGGAAACAGATAATGCTGGCACATAGCTCGCACTATATCGCATTTGTGAGTGTGCATAAATGTGCTTGAGCGATTGCTCGCACCAACTTGTGTGACATCATATGCATGAAATGTGCGAGCGGTTGCTCGCACTGATTTTTATTATTGAGAAATGCATGAGAGGTGTTGAAGCCTAGCTCGCACCCTGTTTTGACTATTTTGACGATTTTGACTGTTTTGACTGAATATGCATAAAAAGGTGCTGGAGCGATTGCTCGCACTAGTTTTAATGATTCGACATGTATGAGAGGTGCTGGAGCTTAGCTCGCATCCTGTTTTGATATGATAATTGCATAAAAATCGTGCTGGAGTGTAACTCGAACGAGATTTGATTTATTTATGCATAAAGCCGTGCTGGAGTGTAACTCACATGAGATTTGATTTATTGATGCATAACACCATGCTGGAGCATTGCTCGCACATGATTTTATATAGATTTATAACTCATTTTAAAGACGTACTAGAGTACTACTCGTACGCAGATTCTATTGATTTTTATGAAACCGTGCTAGAGCTTCGCTCGTACGAGGTTTTTAGATATCATGAATATGCATGGAGCCGTGCTAGAGCTTTGCTCGTACAGGAATTTATATGACATGCATATAGCTGTGTTGGAGCCTTCTGTAGACTGTGTGTCACAGTGAGATGATATGCTCACACGTGCATACTGAGACATAGATGATATAAGTGGATAAGACCTATTGCAGGCACTCCTGACTGAGCTTGGGTTCACGGAGTACGTTGTACCGTGTATGTCACGCGGAGTATGCTGTACCATGGGGATTGTTGGAGTGGAGTGGCATTAACCACGAAGCAGTAAGCCTTGCCCTTGCAATCCTGATGTTATGCTGGTCTGGTGGGTAAGATCGACCCACCTCCCGTTTCAGGTGTGATACCCCGCACATTATATACCGTGTTGCCAGGGATCACTAGGTTATGGCCATAGTCCTCGTTGTTAATGATAGTCACCAACTTGTCTCACATGATATAATTTGTGGTCTCGATAGATAAGGGTAGACCCGAGAGAGGGGTCAGGCCCCCGATTTTGTGATTTTCACTGAAATGTGCTTTACTACTATCATGCTAGATTTTTCAAAGAATCTTATAACAAATTGATTTATGAGATGCTTAACCCCTTCGGGTTATTTTATATTGCAGATTTAATGAAATGATTTGAATGCAGTAGCATGATGAGTTTTCTGTGCGTTGATGATAAATTCATGATTTGTTTTCATGGCATGCATGGTCTTGATTTAAATTCATGCGAATTATGATGTTACATAAAATGCCTTTGATGCACGAATTACATGATTTCTATATGCACAAATAGTTTTGATAAACTATGGCATTGAAATATGCATGATTTGGTGTGTAAGCTTTTAACGAAAAGAAATGGATTTTAAGGGCATAGCATTACGAGCATGTAGATAGTGGAGCTATCTACTTACTTGCATAATTGCCTTACTGAGCGTGTGGTTTGCTCACCCACCTTATTTTCCCATATTTTCAGAGCACTCGCAATAGTTAGTGAGTGGCTGAGGACTTGCATTCTTGATATCCGCTACTTCCCATCGAGAGACAAGTATAGACATTTGTATAGTTTTGTATCTAAATATGTAATGCACAGTACTGTAAATGGATATGATGTCGGGGATGTAAGGTGATGTAATACCATTGTATATGTATTTAGTTAAAGTCAAAGGATAGTAAATCCTAATATATATATATGTGATTATGGAAATAGAATGGTAAATAGGTGAGAGGTGACACGCCCAAAGGGTACTGTCCACAAGTGTACGGGTTGTACAAGTAATAATGAGATTTGAGTCCAGAGTTATCGTCTCTCAGAGAAGTTGGTTAGCCTAATTAACTACCGGTTAATCTTACCCTAAGTATATTCTAGCCAATTATAAAATTGAAGGGTGATCTACAAAGCTAACAGTACTGAAAATAATAAAACTATAAAATAAAGAAAATAAATCTGAGCAAAATTACTTACAGTGCTCCAAGTAATTGAAAACAAATAACCTACAAAAGAAAATTAAAACAATTAAAATGAATTAACGTAATTAAAATAAAATACAAATATGAAAATAAAGCAATAAAATTAATTAAACTAAAATTTAAACAAACATAAAATAAAATGCATGTAATTAAACTAATAAAAATTGCAAATTGAACTAACTTAAAATCTAATAAAAATGAAGACTAAATTAAAAATGCATGAAAAACATTTAATCTAAATTAATTCTAATTGGAAAACCTATAAAAAAAATTAAAAATTAACTAATGACATAATTAAATCTAAATTCTAGACTAACCAATCAATTGACCTATAACTAATCATGCAAATAAAATTAAAATCATAACTTCTTATGCTAACAAATTAAATTGGATTTAACTATTCTAAAAATGCATGAAAATGGATTAAAGCTAAAGGGGAATTTGCCAAACATGGCCTTAGCAAAATTACAAAACCACCAAAGTGGTCCCGAAACTGTCACTATTCATTTATCTTCTTTGCTTGTCCAACATTTCCAGGTGCTGTTGCTGTCTGTTTACTACTGCAATTCGTCCTCTGCTCCGGGTGTGTCCTGATATCTGCTGCAGGTTTGTCCACTGGTGCTGCCGTCCGTTCCTTGCACTGTCCGTTTTACGGTAAGTTCACGTACAGCTAGCTCATTCTCGCACAGTAAGCTCAGCCTCTGCTCTTGCTGCCAGGTCCTGCTTCTGCTGTTAGCTACTTCAGCTCCCGGTTCTGTTGTGCTCGACCTGCCCAGCTAGTAGGCACATCTAGCCTGCTGTTCTGTTTGCACGTCCTCTACCCAGCTATCATCTGCTGCAGTGTGTTGCTTCTGGTTTCTTAACAAGGAAACAGAGCCAAACAAAGTTGGAAATGGTCCTTGTTTGTTGCCACAATGTCGTCTAGCTGCTACCTCTATTAGGTTGTCCATCCGTTCATCATCACCGCAACTAGGTCCTCTCCTAGTCTAGAATAAAAATAAATTGAAGCTGTTACAGGAACCCGAGATTTAAAAGAAACCAATGCTTTGTGCAATACCTGATCCTGAAAAACTGAGATAAGAAAATTGTCCTAATGAAAACAAATTAATGTAGGAAAATGAAGCATTCAAACTGAAAAGAAAAATGCAGAAAATGGATAGTTTCTATTTATCAAAATAAAAGAGGATCAACGTGCACAGATAAATGCACAAACAACAGACAAAGCATCGGCTAACATCAAACAAACAGTAGCAGTGGATGCAACCGAGCCATGAGAGGATGCTTAGCCACTGTCACCAGCTGTGCATCACCTCTCACATTACTCGGCTGCCTCCTGAATCCTTGAGCCCAAATAGACAGTGGGAAAAAAGAGATGAAATCAAACAATAAGATAAAACCGAGAGCTAACAACTAAAAAAAACAATGATTTTCATGGTAACACTAAAATAAAGATCTGGGAGTGAAACAGAATCAAACATTAGAGAAAATGGAAATGAAACTATTCATTAATAAAATAGAGAACTAGAAATGAACAAAAACTTTGCATGAAAATAAAAGTTAACATGAATAGTAATCTAACAATGGTGGCTATCAGAAAAAGAAAAAACTTAAAAACAATAAATCCTAAAATAAACCCTAAAACTATTCTACACTAATTTACCTCTATTCTAACCTAGGCTACCCCCTTTTCAATTGCCATCATATTCTATTTATACACACATTTAGGCGTATAATGGTAATTTTTTCATCCTAGATGAGTTGGCATTGTTTGGCCACTTGTCTTCACACCGTTGGCTCCTTGAAATAAATATTTTCATGTCATTTGTCTTTTTGTCCAATTGGATGTGCTAGGCTTGTGTTGTCTGCGTGGTCCAATCTTGATTTTAGCCCAATTTCGGTCCCTTTTCTACTGAAATATTCAAAATTCATTAGGATTTAATTTATCTGCAAACATGAGAATTTTAATTAAATAAAGGGGATAATTAACAAAATAAATTGGGGATTTAAATAATTAATTAGGAAATTAAGCACAAATAATTCTAAAAATATAGAATTATCACACCCCCAAACTTGAGCTTTTGCTTGTCCTCAAGCAAAACAAAATAATTATAGGAATGACAAGTACAAAACACAATAATTTCTCCAATATTATCCTCAAAGAAAAAGTACAGACTATGATCTTAAAGATTCATAATTACAAGTCCAACATTCAAAAGTATTCAATCATAAGTCCTAACCCAAATTGGATCCCTCGTGTATGTGTGAAAATGTCAAAGTCACTTCACAGTACATTATCCAGATCAGATTATGCAAACACAATGAATGCAAAGTCAATGACATGTGATCATTCCCATAAGTTTGCTTTTCACTTCTCTCACCACTAATGTAGTCACACTTAATCAAAGATCAATAGGACTTCATTAAGCTTGTAATGTAAGGTTGGGGCTAAGGTATGATAAAGTCGATTTATGTTTAATTACCCTTTAACATGCATTACTTCTAGGATCTTAATGTAAGAGCTCAAATCATTTCCCCCAAACTTATTTATTTTGCTAGACATTTTATTCTATTTTTGTATTTTTCATCTTTCTTATTTTCTTTTTCTTTTTATTTTTCTTTTTTTTTTCTTTTCATCAATTTTTTTGAACATTCACTATCACCAGATACCCATATGTACAAAGCTCAAAATATATCCCAATGACTTTCATGCTTTCGGGGTAGGGGATAGGAACTGAGTATTTAAGTTAAGGAAAATAACGCAGGTGTATTTACAGAGAAAAGCTTATTTGGCCTAGATGGGTGACTAGGGGTAAAATATGTACAGGGATGGCTAGAAAGGCTCAAACGATCCAAAGATGGCCTAAAATCATCTCCCTAATTAAGTGTGATCTAATATTTCGCCTCGAGATCAGATAAAACAAATTCTAGAATGTGATGCACAAAATCAACTGAACAAATGCAATCCTTTGTACACATAAGCTTTCTCGAAATAAATATACCGATTCATGACATGACATGTGCATAAGATGAGGTAATCACAATCAGCATTAAGACAAATTTAAGAATTCAACTTCATGTTTTTCCTATAATCATGCTTCTCATTCAATCAAAGTCAGACTAAATCATGGGGTCATATCATCGAAATATGGGAAAACTACATGCTAAGCACTAAATCATCCCAAAATCAAACAATTTAAGCTCAGATTTTCGAAAAAAAATTTGAAATTTTTTTCAATTTTGCCCAAAATTGAGAAAAATGCTCAAGTGATATCCCCTCCCCCAAACTTAAAGTGTTCAGTGTCCTTAGTGTGCAGATAATATAAGCAATTAAACTCAAGAACAGAGTACTCCCCTATCTGATGTTGATGAACAACTTAAGCCTTTATTGAAAGCGTAAAACTTAGAAAATAAACATGCAAAATAAACAAAGAAAGAAACAATAGAAAAGAAAAAGAACTATATACAAGGTGAAAAGAAAAACACAACCACTTCAAATGCAGCTGAAGAAAACAACACTCAGTAGCAGGGCGAAGAGTAGGAGGATTAGCTAGAATGGTGATAGAATGTTAACAGTTAAATCCTCCTTAGCTCTATCTACTTCCCTCATTCTTTTAGATTTCATGTGCTCAAGCCTTATATCCTCAATATCAATCTTAAAACACTCTTGAGAGTCATAAGGGAGCTTTAAAGGTTTGAAAACATTAAATTTCACTTCCTGATCTAGGACTCTCATAGTTAACTCCCCCTTCTGTACATCAATTAAGGTTCTACCAGTCGCTAGGAAAGGTCTGCCTAGTATAATGGGGACTTCCCTGTCTTCCTCCATATCCAAAACAATAAAATCTGCAGGGAAAATAAATTTGTCCACCTTTACTAGCACGTCCTCAATGACCCCTTTTGGATATTTAATGGATCGATCAGCTAGCTGAAGGGTCACTGTGGTAGGCTTGATATCCCCTATTCCTAACTTTTGGTACATAGACAGAGGCATCAGATTGATACTGGCTCCTAAATCACATAGGGCTCTACCAAAGAATATATTTCCAATAGTGCAGGGTATGGTAAAACTCCCGGGATCTTTGAGCTTGGGGGTAATTTTCTCTAGATAATTGCACTACATTCCTCAGTTAAGGCCACGGTCTCATAATCTTCCAATCTTCTCTTCTTAGAGAGGATGTCCTTTAGAAACTTCACATAACTTGGCATTTGCTCTAAGGCATCTGCGAAAGGAATGTTGATGTGAAGTTTCTTAAAAACATCAAGAAACTTGGCAAATTGTAGATCTAGTTTTTGATTCTGGAACCTCTGAAGAAAAGGTACTGGTGGTCTAACCGGAGGGGATGTAATGGAAGCATGTATAGCATCAGAGGACGAGGAAGGTATTGAAGTAGAAGAAGGTAAAGATGAAGAAGCGCCTAGCTTTTTTTTCCTTTGCAGCCTGATCCTGATGTTCTTGCTCCTTCTGAGCTGTCTCTTTAGAACTTAAGGGTTTATCAACTATGGGCTGTTCAGGTGCAGACTTAACTTGTGGCTCATCTAGCTCTCTGCCACTCCTAAGGGTGATGGATCTAACATGTTCCTTACCCTCCCTTTGCTTAATAGGATTAACTTCAGTGTTGCTAGGAAGGATCCCTTGAGGACGTTGGCTAAGAGCACTAGCTATTTGTCCAACCTAAACTTCTAAGTTCTTAATTGAGGCAGATTGATTTTGTAGGATAGTGGTGAACATTTCCTCAAGCGAGGGCTTCTTCTCAGCTGCTGGTACATGGTAATCTTGGGGCTGCACGGGTTGTGGTAGTAGTGGTGGTGGTGATGGATGATATTGAAATTGAGGTGAGGATGGATGATGTGGTGGATGGTATGGAAATTGCGGCTGTGGTGGTGCCTGAACCGGTGGAGCTTGAAAACCAGGGAGTCCTACAGGTCTAGAGCTAGAAGTTTGCCCTTGGTTTTGGCTCCAAGAGAAGTTAGGATGGTTCCTCCACCTTGGATTATAGGTGTTTGAAAAAGGGTTATTCTGTTGCGTTTGAGAAGGGGCAACATACTGAACCGATTCTAAGTTGAGCGGACACCTATCTACAGAGTGGGTACCACTATACAGCTCGTAAGAAAGAAAAGGACTTTGGACAGAATAAATCGGATTAGGATTGGTGGGAGGATTATGTTGGGTACTGAGCGACTCTACCTTCTTCATAAGATTAGCAATTTGAGAGGTCAAGGTAGACAGTGTGTCGAGCTCATAAATACCCGCTGGCTTCTTCTGCATTTGCCTCTCCGAGGACCATAGATAGTTGTTAGCCACCATCTTTTTTAACAACTCGTAAGCTTCCTCCTCTGTTTTACACATTAGCGCTCCACCCGCAGCAGCGTCAACAATGGTCCTATTTGAGCTTGTAAGTCCGTTGTAGAAGGTCTGGACTTGCAACCACGGAGGTTGGCCATGGTGAGGGCACTTCCTAAGAAGCTCCTTATATCGTTCCCATGCTTCATAAAGAGATTCAGAGTCGTACTGGGCAAAGGAAGATATATTACGATGGAGTTGGGCCATTTTAGAGGGAGGGAAAAACTTAGATAGAAATTGATGGGCTAACTCATCCCATGGAGAAATGGATCCTGGAGGCAGGGAGGTCAACCAGTGTCTCGCCTTATCCCTAAGTGAGAAGGGGAATAATCTAAGCCTAAGCACATCATCAGATAATCCATTATGTTTGAACGTGTCGCACAAGTCCAAGAATTGCCCAAGGTGAGCATGTGGGTCATCGTGTGGAAGCCCACTGAAATATAAAGAGGTCTGGATCATCTGGAGGATGGAAGGCTTAATTTTGAAGTTATTAGCAGAGACAGCTGGTGGCCTAATGTCGGTATAATAACCTCCAATAGTCGGCATCGCATAATCTCCAACGGTCCTGATTTCCCTATTTTCTGCCATAGTGCGTTGCAGCGGAGCTAATAATTTTATAGAATCCTTTCGAATTTTTCTAAGTGTTCGTTCAATTTCAGGATCTAAAGGAAAGCAATCATAACTTTTGGTTCTACGCATGTAAGCATCATAAAGTCATTAAAATTTTTTTATTTTTTATTTTTTTAAGTTTTTTTAATATTTTTTTAATTTTTTTTAATTAACTAATCTAGATTAAACTTCTAAATATTAACAACCTAAATATTTACAAGCTAGAATTACACCTAAGCATAATTTCACCGATATTAATTAACGACTAATTAAAACGTCCTCGGCAACGGCGCCAAAAACTTGACACGCCCAAAGGGTATTGTCCGCAACTGCACAGGTCATACAAGTAATAATGGGATTTGAGTACCGAGTTATCGTCCCTCAGAGAAGTTTGTTAGCCTAATTAACTACCGGCTAATCTTACCCTAAGTATATTCTAGCAAATTATAAAATTGAAGGGTGATATACAAAGCTAACAGTACTGAAAATAATAAAACTATAAAATAAAGAAAATAAAACCAAGCAAAATTACTTACAGTGCTCCAAGCAATTAAAAACAAATAACCTACAAAAGAAAATTAAAACAATTAAAATGAATTAACGCAATTAAAATAAAATGCAAATATGAAAATAAAACAATAAAATTAATTAAACTAAAATTTAAACAAACTTAAAATAAAAATGCATGTAATTAAACTAATAAAAATTGCAAATTGAACTAACTTAAAATCTAATAAAAATGAAGACTAAATTAAAAATGCATGAAAAACATTTAATCTAAATTAATTCTAATTGGAAAATCTATAAAAAAAAAAATTTAAAAATTAACTAATGACATAATTAAATCTAAATTCTAGACTAACCAATCAATTGAGCTATAACTAATCATGCAAATAAAATTAAAATCATAACTTCTTATGCTAACAAATTAAATTGGATTTAACTATTCTAAAAATGCATGAAAATGGATTAAAGCTAAAGGAAAATTTGCGAAACATGGCCTTAGCAAAATTGTAAAACCACCAAAGTGGTCCCGACACTATCACTATTCATTTGTCTTCTTTGTTTGTCCAACATTTCCAGGTGCTGCTGCTGTCCGCTTACTACTGCAGTTCGTCCTCTACTCCGGGTGTGTCTTGATATCTGCTGCAGGTTTGTCCACTGGTGCTGCCATCAGTTCCTTGCACTGTCCATTTCACGGTAAGTTCACTACAGCTAGCTCATTCTCGCACAGTAAGCTCAGCCTCTACTCTTGCTGCCAGGTCCTGCTTCTGCTGTTGGCTACTCCAACTCCCGGTTCTATTGCGCTCGACCTGCCCAGCTAGTAGGCACGTCTAGCCTACTGTTCTGCTTCGCACGTCCTCTGCCCAGCTATCATCTACTGCAGTGTGTTGCTTCTGGTTTCTTAACAAGGAAACAGAGCCAAACAGAGTTGGAAATGGTCCTTGTTTGTTACCACAATGTCATCTAGCTGCTACCTCTATTAGGTTGTCCATCCGTTCATCATCACAGCAACTAGCTCCTCTCCTAGTCTAGAACAAAAATAAATTGAAGCTGTTATAGGAACCCGAGATTTAAAAGAAACCAGTGCTTTGTGAACTAGCTGATCCCGAAAAACTGAGATAAGAAAATTGTCCTAATGAAAACAAATTAATGCAGGAAAATGAAGCATTCAAACCGAAAAGAAAAATGTAGAAATTGGATAGTTTCTATTTATCAAAATAAAAGAGGATCAACATGCACAGATAAATGCACAAATAACAGACAAAGTATCAGCTAACATCAAACCAACAGTAGCAGTGGATGCAACCGAGCCATGAGAGGATGCTTAGCCACTGTCACCAGCTGTGCATCACCTCTCACATTACTCGGCTGCCCCCTGAATCCTTAAGCTCGAATGGACAGTGGGAAAAAGAGATGAAATCAAACAATAAGATAAAACAGAGAGCTAACAACTAAAAAAAATAATGATTTTCATGGTAACACTAAAATAAAGATATGGGATTGAAACGGAATCAAAAAGTAGAGAAAATGGAAATGAAACTATTCATTAATAAAACAGAGAATTAGAAATGAACAAAAACTTTGCATGAAAATAAAAGTTAACATGAATAGTAATCTAACAATGGTGGTTATCGGAAAAAGAAAAAAACTTAAAAACAATAAATCCTAAAATAAACCCTACAACTATTCTACCCTAATTTACCTCTATTCTAACCTAGGCTACCCCCTTTTAATTGCCATCATATTCTATTTATACACACACTTAAGGGTACAATGATAATTTTTTCATCCTAGATGAGTTGGCATTGTTTGGCCACTTGTCTTCACACCATTGGCTCCTTGAAATAAATATTTTCATGTCATTTGTCTTTTTATCCAATTGGATGTGCTAAGCTCATGTTGTCCGCGTGGTCCAATCTCGATTTTAGCTCAATTTCGGTCCATTTTCTACCGAAATATTCAAAATTCATCAGGATTTAATTTATCTGCAAACATGAGAATTTTAATTAAATAAAGGGGATAATTAACAAAATAAATTGGGGATTTAAATAATTAATTAGAAAATTAAGCACAAATAATTCTAAAAATATAGAATTATCAAGAGGTGACTAACACCGAATCATAGCCCAACAGTTTGGTGAGATAGTCACGATGAGAGAAAGGTAAGAATTAAATAATAATCGAAAAGAAAAAAATTTGTAGTGCTTTTAGGTAATTTCAGTCGTGACATATACTTCACTTATGAATTCATCGTATAACTTCATTTACATTTCTATGTACATATATACAATTATATATATACGGGGTCTCACAGTTTATCTCTAAGAACATGAGTTTGATATAAGAATGGAAGATGATCCAACATCTTTCACTGAAGCTAAACAAAGTGTTCACTCCCAACATTGGATAGAGACCATGAAAGATGAGATGAAACCAATAGAGGACAATGGCGTTTGGGATCTTGTCGAATTGCCTAAAGGAGAGAAATCGATTGGTTTTAAATGGATTTTCAAAACCAAACGAGATTCGACAGGCAATATCGAAAGATATAAAGCACGTCTAGTCGTTAAAGGTTTCACTCAAAAGGAAGGCATTGATTATAAAGAGACTTTCTCTCCAGTTTTATCGAAAGACTCTTTTAGAATCATTATGGCACTTGTAGCTCATTATAATTTAGAGTTACATCAGATGGATGTAAATATAGTGTTTCTCAATGGAGACATTGAAGAAACAATTTATATGGTGCAACCAAAAAATTTCATGTAAGATAATTCGAAATATCTGGTATGCAAATTAAAGAAATCCATCTATGGTTTAAAGCAAGCATCCCGTCAATGGTACTGAAAATTTGATCAAGTGATTACCTCATTTGGTTTTAAAGAGAACACTGATGATCAATGCATTTATCACAAGATTAGCGGGAGTAAGTTTATTCTTTTGGTGCTTTATGTTGACGATATTCTGGTAGCAAGCAGTGATATAGGCTTGTTGCATAAAACCAAGAGATTTATGTCAAGTAATTTTAAAATGAAAGATCTTGGGGATGCATCTTTTCTGTTGGGCATACAGATCCATCGAGATCGTTCTCGTGGAATACTTGGCTTATCACAAAAGGCATATATCGATAAGGTGTTTAGCAGATTTGACATGAAGAATTGTGCATCAAGAGATACACTCATTGCTAAAGGTGATAAATTTAGTTTGCTTCAATGCCCAAGAAATGAGATTGAAAAGAAAGAGATGCAAAAGATTCTTTATGCCTCAGCAGTATGGAGTCTTATGTATACTCAAGTCTGTACGCGTCTGGATATTGCGTACATAGTTGGAATGCTTAGCAGATATTTAAGTAACCCTGGTAACGATCATTGGAAAATAGTAAAGAGGGTTATGCAGTATCTACAGAGAACTAAAGATTACATGCTCATATATCGAAGGTTAGAGCATTTAGAGATTGTTGGGTATTCAGACTCTGATTTTACTGGTTACCTTGATAGTAGAAAATCTACTTTTGGCTATATTTTCATGTTAGCTGAAGGAGCTGTCTCATGGAAGAGTGTAAAGCAGTCACTCATAGTTTCTTCCACCATGGAGGCAAAATTTATAGCCTGTTATGAGACATCGAACCAAGCAATATGGTTGCGGAATTTTATCACCAGGCTGTGCTTTGTCGATGGTATTGAGAGGCCACTGAAGACTAATTGTGATAATAAAGCCGCTGAGTTATACTCTAAGAACAACATAAGCTCGTCAAAGTCAAAGCATATTGGCTTTAAGTTTCTTGTTGTTAAGGAGAGAGTTCAGAGTCTTCATATTACTATTGAACATATAAATACAAACTCCATGATTGCGGATCCGCTTACAAAGGGAGTACCACCTAAGGTGTTTCATGAACATATAGCTCGTATGGGTGTGGTTCATCCGGATGATATGCTTGTATAGTGGGAGTTTGTTTCTTGATGTTCATTTGTTATTGAGATTTTTCTGATCAGAATATAGTATTTTTTGTTATTATTGAAAACTGTGAAATAAAGTAATATTCCTTCTATCATGACCCAAAACTACCCAAAAATTAGAGTAAATTTTTCGTTTTTTCTTTTATACTTACCTAACCTCTGATCGTGACCAACCACAACCAATAATTGGGCTGTGTATCAGTGCCCATATCATCACCATACATTTTACAGATAGTGCACAATTTAAATTAAAATATTAACTCATACGTTATGCACTAATTTCTTTTCAATTCTTTACAATATGTACCCAGTCTATACATCCCAATGTCAATACAAAATATAATACTGTGCTTATGTTATTTAGATACAATATTTATAATGAAAGAAATATTTATATATACCTCAAAAGATGGGCAGTAGCAGATGTCTAGAATGCAGTACTCAGTCTCTTTAAGGTCTACTGAAAGAAATCTGTGTGAGAAAATGAAAGGGGTGGGCACATCAAGCTTAGTAAGGCAATCCTATGAACAAGTAGATAACCATACAACCTACATGAACGTAGTGCCATGTATAAACCATCCCTTCTCCACACATTTCAAAACAGATGCTATGATTCATGATGTCATGTAAAACAAGTTCACATATGGATTTCAAAGAGCACGGAAATTCATCATGCAAATCCATTTAAAGCATTTCATTCTCGTTAAAATTTCATAACAAAGTCAGAACTTAACCCATCCCTCGGGTGTTCTTGACTCACATAAAATCATGAAATAAAATGCTTTTCAAAGCAATGGTAACATGTAAGAGTTTAAATCCCAGTTTTATTCTCATCATAATCACATCTCAGTCAGGACTCAACCCCTCCCGCGAGTGATCCAAACTCACTCAAAAATTCACAAAATGTGTTTCTCAAAATCATCAACATGCGAGACTAAGCAATATATGTATATCTCAGGGAAATAACTAGGACTATGACCATATGTCCTCGTGATCCCACTGCTACACAGATCTTAGTGTGTGGGGTCTCACCACTATCGAAAACCGCCCTGGGAGGTGGGTCAGTCCATCCCGTCGGTTCTGCCCGATCACTCGCATCCGAAGATGCCACTCGCATCCGAAGACGCCACGCATCCTAAGATGCCACATAATCAATCCCAGCACGGTACAACGTACTCCATGCTACTTGTACGGTACAACGTACTCCGTGGACCCATATCTCATATCCATACTCATACCTTGTCTCAAAACGCACGTGCCAGCCTATTTAATCGGTGTGACACACAGTCTACCCGACGCTTTAAGCACAGTTCATCTCATGTTCTCAGAAAACTAGTGCGAGCTAAGCTTTAGCACTTTGTATACAAATCATGTGAAAATCTGGTGCGAGTTAGACTCCAGCACCGTGTCACGAAAATCATGTAACAATCTGGTGCGAGCTAGACTCCAGCAGCGTGTCATGAAAATCATGTAAAAATCTGGTGCGAGTTAGACTCCAGCACCAATGCATGTAAAACTCTAGTGCGAGCTCTCGCTCCAGCACTAATTCATGCATCACACAAATCAAAACTCATGCGAGCTGAGCTCTAGCACGTCACATGTCTATAAAAATCACGTAGGCGGCTCTGTTATCTCAAAAAAATTTCCAACAGAAATCACATTGTTGAAAATATGCAATGCTGTGCATTTTTATTTAAAAGTTAGCCAGCCTACTCATGCACGTGTCAACACCTCAAGAACAAGCAGGAACCTCTTGTTCTTGCTCCTCCCAATTTTTTCCTAAATTTGAAAATTTTACCCTTCATAAGGGTATTGGTAATTTATCGATCTGGGGCATTAAAATTTTTATCTTAAATCTAGACCCTTCAGACAATTTTAGGGAATGTAAATGATGTCGAAATTGTGTAAAGTTACCTCTAGCAGCCCGTAAAATTTCCTTACCTGGAATCACGTGCAAGTTTGTCCCGTCTCGATGATACCAAGTCTCTCAACCCAAATTCGCTCTAACCAAGTCTACGGAGCTGCATATAACCACGTATTTGGGTCAGTTCTAATATATTTATCAGTGTTTCACTCTTTCTGATCGAATCAAAAGTACTGGGCCCGTTTTACTTTATTGGGCCTGATTACACCTTAATGGGCCTCGACCCATTTTTAGTCTTTTTCTACTTATTCAATCCCTTCTTCAGATTTTACAGGGCTCATATGGCTTACCAATACTCATCGGGCTTTGTTCCAAACTCATTGGATAACCCGTATACTATTTACGATAATTACTTTAAAATTTTGAATAAAATTCCTTTTATGTAGAATTAATCTGTAAAACCCGTAAAATAATCTTAACTCTGCATTAAGGACTCTAATTGTCATAATTAAAATGTACTTACCCAATGTTATGCGGGGTCCAAAAATCGAAGCTCAATCGGCTCTCGTTCGGGCTCTGTCGTAAAACTGCACAATTAGGTAAATCTGGGTTATTTTCCATTAAATATAATATTAAATATATTTTTGAAATTTACCTGTAGGTCAATCTCGACCCTCGATCAACTTACCCGAATCTCAAGTCGTCCCCGGTAATTTTTCTTTCCTTTTTCCCTTTTTCTTTCTTTTCTTTTCTTTTCCTTTCTTTCTCTTTTTCCTTTATTTACTTCATTTTCCTTTCGACCAAACGCTGTCGTTTTCTAGTCTTTGTCGTCGTCGGCAGTTTCAGCCGATTCGCCTACCACTACTGGTCTCAAAAGGACTGCCTCTTCCTCCCGATCACGCTGGTGCCCTCCGTTCACGCCCAGTTGCCGTGGATCGTCGGAATCAGGCCGTTTTTCCTCGCAGTTTTCTCCTCCTCCGTTCACTGGACACAGCCGTCATCGGCGCTCGTCACCAGTGCTAACGTGTTCACCGGCCTCTCCTCTTTCTCCTCCGGTCTTCGTTTGGGTCCGTCGATCTTCGGTGGCTCGTCGGGTTCTCGGTCTTCCTCGTTTTTTCTCTCGGTTTCCTAGTTTTCGGGTTCTTCTTGATTTTTGATTTTCATTTCTTTTTATTATTATTATTATTATTATTTATGATTTATTTTATTAATATTATAATCATTAAAATACTCAAAAAATTCCAAAAATATCTAATAATTTATATATTTTATTAATAATCAACTTATTTAATTTATTTAATTTATTTATTGTATTTTAACCCTTTTTCTGGTATATTTTCTCCGTATTTTCGGGATATTGTCTCAAGTGAATTTTTGGTAAATCTAAATAATTTCAGATCTTGATCAATTGGACTCGAAATTTGATAATTTCCTCATTATTGATTAAGATATCCTAAATCCTTATTTTTAATTAAAATTTCCTTACCAAATTTATACCGAATTTTGATCTTTTAACCGTTTTACCCCTACACTTGTTTCGGAACCAATTTAACCCGTCTTTCGTTTATACATCCACTATCTTTTCTTATTTTAAATTCATATTTTTCGTCAACTAAATTTCGATCCTTTTTGTTTGGCCTATGGCCATCTCGGCCCTTATTTGGCTACTTCATACATTCACCGATATTTCATTTTATTCTATTTACAAACTTAATTCAGCCAAAGCTTTTCTTATGATTCAATCAATATGTGGAAGTGTACATCACATGAATCATAAGGAAATGCATCAACAAGTACGTACAAAGTGGGTCTTACACTTTCAGTAGCAGTATGCATAATGTCTTGAAAGAATGATAAAGTAGGACCAATTGGAAATATGCATGTTAAGGGATCATGTTTCATGTAATTTCCATGCTACACATCCATACTTGATCTATGTCGTTGATTATATTAATATATGTGACCATTGATGGGTCTAGTTACGGAATATATGTAACGAAGATCGCTTTGATCCTATGTTGATATAATTGATGAACTAGATTGTTTAGAGATGTTCTTTGTAAAGATAGCTAGTATTGAGCTCATAAAGTTATTTTTAAATGTACAATAGTCAAGCGACATATGTGGCCCAAGTGGGAGATTATTGGGAAATTATTCGTGTGGGCCTACATATATCAATTTATTATACATTACAGGTTATCTAGTTTGTTTTAGTCCACTTAAAAGTGATCAAATAAAGTTATTAGACTTCAGTGCATCTCAATTAGTATGAGATTTACAATGTGTAGAGACCTAATATTTTATTCTATTTAATGATGGGCCAAAATAGGATAAAATATACTTCAATTATAAATAGGTTATGGTCCCCAGTCTAAACGTAATTTTTCTCATTCTCATATCCCATCAGTGAATAAGCTAGCGTTTTCTCTCAAAAGTAAAAGTTTAGACTGGAAGACTGCTGACCCAATCAATCAATTTCAATGGATCTAGGTACGCTTTTGTATTCTAATTTTCTTGATGATTGACCATGAGATCCTGGATATAAATATTATGTAATTATAGTTTTCCTATAGTTTTTTCATGTTTGGCCATTTTTAGTTGAAGGTCATGAATGATTATGTGCTGGTCATGAATAGTGGTGGCGAGATCATTACATTTGGAGTCAAATTTGGATTCTAATGAAGCTTTGAGATCTCAGAGTTGGGCTGAGAAGGATTCAGAGAGGTTGGCAATGGCGTCTTTCACCCCAAAATTTGGTTTAGGTGGCATAGTGTAGGAGGGCGATGAAAGCACCACTATTACTGGATATAGAAGAAGGTTCCTACAAAGTAGAAAAGAACAGGGGGTCGAGAGAGAGAAAGAAGAGAATTAGGAAGGAAGATGAATTTTTTTATCTGAACTTTCATTCCATGAATATTCGTTTTTTTGTACAATTCTTCTCAGTGCAAATTCTTCTAACAACTTCCTAAAATTCCTCAATTGCTGATAACTGTACCAACTCTGATGAATGACAATCATAAACACTGTCCTTTTTTGGGGTAAGTTAAGGCTTTATATAAAATCATCCACCCAGAAAGGTTAACATGTTTGGGCCTCCCCTTAATACCATGCTCATGTCCCTTCCCAGACTATCAATGTTAGGAAATTTTAATGGTATATGGTAATTTGGTTTTTAAACGTGCAATATTATATTTTCTTGAGTGTAATATTACTTCACACAGAAACAAATTACTCCATGATACAACAAAATCTTTTAGAGTTTTCTTTGTGAATTGTGAAAGATCAAGAGTAAGAGTTTCTGAAAATCAATCAAGAGTTTATAGGTTCTGAATAGTTACAAATTAATGGTTGTAATTGTCTGTTAATTAACAACCATTGATTTTCAGACATAACTAAAAATATGTCGGTTGGAATAGTTAAAAGTTTTTTTTTAAATTAAAAAAATAAATAAATATGTAAGACTTGAAAATTCCTATGTAATGTTTATGATTATTGAATGTACAGACAAGTTACATTACATATGAATTACAAGAAATGAACGTTTTTAAGTTCTAAGAGTGAATGGATTGATAAATGAGTGATTGGAGTCATTGGATATGAGTTTAATTAGGAAAATTACAGAAAAAATGATGTAGGATGAAGGCCAGATCGATCCCATGCAAGGAGAGATCGATCTTATGGCCTGGAGAAAGCAATATCAAGCATTTTGGAAGAGAAATATTGATCCCTCACTCAAGCAGATCGATCTCCATTAGCCTTGGGTTGGACCAAATCGATCTCTTCCCATAGGCAGATCGATCTTTATTGGTCTCTGGATAGGCTAGATCGATCTCCCCTTAAGGCCAGATCAATCTCCTAAGCTTTTTGTCTGAGACAAATCGATCTTATTCCATTGAGCAGATCGATCTCATCACCTTGAGCAAATCGATCTCATATGTGCAAAATGTTGAGAAACTGAAGGATTCAAGAGGGCCAGATCGATCTCCACCTTATGCAGATTGATCTGATCAAGCCAATCCTATAAAAACAATGCAGTTGGATCTGCAATTCACGGAAACAACTTCATTTCTTCATTTTTTAATCTAAACTTAGCTTTCTCAATCTAAAATTATCATATTTTCATAAGGATTTGAGAAAAGGCTATGAGAGCAAAGTTATTCATTATAAAGAGAATAATAACATAGCTTGGAGTCAATACCCCATTGGTTGGATTGAAAGAGCAAAGAGTGTTCTCATTTGGAGTAAGAAGAAAATCAAGTTAGGTGAGTTTCTAATACACCAACACAAAGTGTATCTATTTAGGTGTTGTAGAGATGTTTGGTGTGTGTATTGATGATTGAAACTACCTAAAATGTAATGGAACAAGTATGACCTATAATTAGTCTAATGTGAAAAAATGTGATATGGATAAGTTGATGGTAAATGGATTATGCTAAGGTGTTAGTGAGGTAATGTGCATGAATTGAGATGATTAAATGAAGTTACATTGTAAGATTAGTCAAGTTATGAAATGGGTATATGAGGTGTTTGATAAATTGCCATAGTGAAGTAAATGACAAACTAGAGGCACTATGAGCTTAATATCGATTTAATATCAATTTAGTATGAATCAATAGACTCTCGAGATACGAGTAGAGCAATCAAAATGAGGCCTTACAAATGTTGATGAAAACTATATGTCGAATCGACTATAGTAAACGCAAGAGTTGTGTTATATTGGACCGAATTGATATGATATGTGATTTTGTGCAGTCCCGGAGATTTCATTGGAAGAGAATTGAACTGTACAAACGAGCAGCTCTAAGGAAGTGGAATCATTCGACGCGATTCCAGGTAAGGGAATGTTGTGAGTATATAAAGGTAGCTACATGTACTTTGTGGGTGTATACAGGGCTTTACAAATGCTTGGTTAACTAGAAATAAATAAATGGTTGGTGTATATGACTACAAACATGGATGATTTGGTTTTGAAGTGAATTTGACAAAAGGGATACTAAGGCGAATAATTGCATAAATATAATGTTTTGATGTTTTTATGAAACACTTTGCTTTGGTTAAAGCAAATTGATAGATAGGCTAACTATTTGATTTCTGTAATTTCATGAAATAGCACAAGGCATGTGCTGACCTTGATTTGAAATATGTTGTGTTGAAATAGAGCCACCTATTGTATTTACGTGAGTTAAAATCGTGCTGGAGCCTCGCTCGCACTAGATTTTGAGGTTTTCACTTGTATAAAATGTGCTGGAGCTTAGCTCGCACCTTGATTTTGAATTATGATGATGTTTTATAAACTGTACTAGAGCTTTTACTCGTACGTGGATTTTGATTGACTTTCTTATGCATATAACGGTACTGGAGATATGCTCGTACGTGATTTCCTCATGATTTTATACATAAAGCCGTACTAGGGCATTGCTCGTACAAGGATATTTATTAATGATGCATGAATCGTGTCAGAGCTTAGCTCACACAGGTTTTCACACTGTAGTATGTATGATGCCGTGGAAATGGTAAGATCCTTAAGCCCAACATCCTTAAGCACGATAGGGTGGGGAGGCTCTCTTACGGTAAGATCCTTAAGCCCAACATCCTTAAGCCCGACAGGGTGGGGAGGCTCTGTTCGGTAGGGAGGCTCTCTTACATTTAATGAAATGCTCCCACGTGCACTTGAGACTGAGTAGGCTATGCATGGTATGGGGTAGATAAGACTTACGGCTGGCACCCCCAACCATAATATGGGTGCACGGAGTACGTTGTACTATGTAGATCACATGGAATATGTTGTATTGTGTGGTTGAGATACTAATTTGAAAGTCTGGCGAAGAACTAACCCACCTTCGTTCCAGCATGATGCCCCGCACACCTGGATCTGTGTGGTTTGAGATGATTATGACATAGTTGGCCAACATAGTCCTTGATGTATATAGTGACCACCTGTCTAACATGATACCATATGGCTTTATACATTGAGTGTGATTGTGTTATCCAGGGTAGACCCGAGGGACGGGTCGAGCCTTGTGGGATTGTGTTTAAAGAAATGATATTTTAATTTGTGTTGAGATTTAATGTGTTTTGAGAAAGTGATAAATCCTGAGGGATGTTTTGTGTTGAGTATCTTTCCTATGATGAGTTTTAATGATGATGAGCATGAGAGGTTTTACATGTTGATCTTCCCATGTTTTACGTGCCCATTTCCATGTTTTTTAGTACATGATATATGTATATATACATGTGGCATAGTTTTATTAATTCCTCATGCTCTGAACATAAATGATTTATGCCATGACATTATAAGCATGTAGATAGTGTAGTTATCTACCATGCTTGCATTATTGCCTTACTGAGCGTGTGGTTGCTCATCCCTATATTTTTCCCATCTACAGAGCACACATAGTAGCCTAGTGAAGATTGAGGCGTTGTATTGGGACATCCGCTGCTTTCCATCGCCAAGAGGTATACACACTGGGACTTATTTTGTAACTAAATATGTAAAAGCACAGTAACCATTTTGAATTATAATGTGGGGGATGTAAATGTAAGAAAACATGTCATGTATAATATGACTTAACTTTCAAATGTAGGGCATTACTTTTGATTAATTGGAAATGGATGGTTAGTGGTGGTTATTACTAACTCACAGCCCAACTGTGTAGTGGTAAGAATGTTCACGACTGGGTAAGAAAATGAAAAAGCGAAAATTTTATAGTGATTTTCAGTCAAAAAGGATGAAAAGGGTCGAGACAGAGATTGGTATCAGAGCTGTGTTGGCCTGATGTGAGTCAGTAATATTATATAGGAAAATTATATCCCCATATGACTGCGTTTTTGTTTAGATATAACTGTGTATACCGAGATCGATTGAGACTAATAAATAGTTATGAATACAGGAAGTTAGGCATTATGCTTATTACACGCCGAGGTAGAGGGGCAGGTGCACGTGCTAGAGGCCGTAGAGGTAGGCCTAAGAGCCATGCGGAGCCACAGATTGATCAGGCTGAGAGACCAGAGGATACTGTGGCACGCTTCATTAGGATAGAGTGGAGTATTGAGAGCCTAGTTAAGATAGTCACACAGGTATTGGGTGCTGGTGATAGACAAGGTCCCGCAATGTAGCCTACTACTACTAGACAGGCAGCTGCAAAGGCAGAGAGACCCCAGACTGCAGAGACTGCTACCGTTACACCCCAAGTATAGGATACAGCTTCTCCTATCGTTCCACAGCCGAGCGAGAGTGACTTGTGGTATGATTGTGAGTTGGGCAGATTAAGGTAATTCCAGGAGTTGAAACATCTAGTATTCAGAGGGGTGAAGGACCCGGTTATTACTGAACATTGGATGTATGAGATGGAGAAATTGTATGTGTTCTTTAGATGTACATCAGCTGAGAAAGTAGCCTTTGTTGTATTTATACTGAAAGGTGAAGCAAAGCACTGGTGGAGATCCACTGAACCTATTCTAAAGGCTCGACATTCTAAGATCACCTGGGAGATATTTTTGGAGGCCTTTAGGAGGCAATATATCCTAACCACTGCACAGAGGAAATTACAGATGGAGTTTATGAACTTGGTTCAGGGGAACCGTTATGTGGATGAGTATAAGTCGAGGTTAATGTCTATGGGGAGATACAACTTGGATACGATGAATAGTGAGACTCAAAAGGTCTAAAAATTCATGGAGGGATTGATATTAGCCATCCAGACTAAATTAGCCCCATTTGACATTTACACTTATGAGGAGATAGTGTACATGGCACAGTTGTGTGAGCAAGACTTTGAGTAGAATGCCTTCGAGCTTAAGAAGGTCAGTGTTAGGAGAGACACAGATCGAAAGAGATCCGGGATTGATAGAGTGGCTAGGAGAGGAGGCCAGAGATTGTTTAAGAAGAGGCCCAAGATAGAGGAGGTGCAGGAGAGAGCTGCTAAACCTCCCGTGTACCCTGCTTTGACAGTACTGAGAGGTATAGTTATTGGAGGATCACAGCCTACTATCGATCAGTGTAGGAGATGTGGCAGATTTCATGGAACTAAGCCTTGTCAGACACCCCCCCCCCCCCGTTACATGTTACAAGTGTAGGAAACCCAGACATATGGCGAGATATTATCCTGAGATGATGAAGACTACCCCACAAAAGGGCAAGGAGCCAGAGAGAGCTCCAATTGAGACAGCTACTTCGAGGAGGAAAGCTAAACTGAAGAAAAATGGAAACAGGCGGTTGGCACCAGGACACCACAAACACTTTGACGGATGTGATTAAAGGTACCATCCTAATTTTTGATTTAGAAGCATTAGTATTGTTTGATCCTGGTTCCACGCATTCCTTTATATCGCATTCCTATGCACATAAATTGTTGAAGCATGTGAAACCCACATTGTTAGATAGAATGCTGATGATTTCTACACCCATGAATGATAGTCAATTGACTGAGCATGTATGTAGGGATTGTAAGTTGAAGATAGAGGGAAAGGAAATGGCAGCCGATTGAATTTTATTTAATATAAGTGATTTTGATGTAATTTTAAGAATGGATTGGTTGGCTGCAAATCGTATTGTTATGGATTGTCATGCCAAGACATTGAGGTTTTCAGGAATAGACAACCTTATTGTAAACTTTGATGAGAAGAAATAAAATAACATAATTATTGTAAATGAAGAGAGCATAATTTTAATCCATAATATTTGAGAGATGAATTTATTTATTTATTTTGAATGTTGATGAGATGACTTTTGTTGCTAACGGTGGAAAGGATAATGTGAAGGGTTCATTGCATACGTGGTTGACATAGATAAAGCACACCTAGAATTGAAAGACATTCCAGTGATTGTGGAATTTCCTGATGTCTTTTAGGATGATTTACCAGGACTACCACCTAATAGGGAAATGGCCTTTTGTATAGAGGTGGTACCTGGTACAGAGCCGATATCTAAGCCACCGTATAGAATGGTTCCGATTGAGTTGGAAGAGCTAAAGAAGTATTTGCAAGAGTTACTAGAGAAGGGGTTTATCAGACCGAGTGTCTCACCTTGGGGAGTATCGATTTTGTTTGTAAGGAAGAAGGATGAGAGCCTCCGACTGTGCATAGATTACCGGTTGTTGAATAAGGCCACAATTAAGAACAAGTACCCCCTTCCACACATCGATGATTTGTTGGATCAACTTCGGGGAGTATAGGTCTTTTTTAAGATAGATCTACGGACTGGAGGACCATGACCTACTATTGATCAGTGTAGGGGATGTGGAGATTTCATGGAACTAAGCAATATCAGACACCCCCTGTTACATGTTACAAGTGTGGGAAACTCGGTGATATGGCGAGATATTATCCTGAGATGATGAAGACTACCCCACAAAAGGGCAAGGAGCCAGAGAGAGCTCAAATTGAGACAGTTGCTTCGAGGAGGAGAGCTACAGCTGAAGAAAAAAGGAAACAGGTGATTGGCAGAGGACGAGTACATGTATTCGACCAGGACACCGCAGACACTTCGACGAATGTGATTAAAGGTACCATCCTAATTTTTGATTTAGAAGCATTAGTATTGTTTCGTCCTGGTGCCACGCATTCCTTTATATCGCATTCCTTTGCACATAAATTGTTGAAGCATGTGAAACGCACATTGTTAGATAGAATGTTGATGATTTCTACACCCATGAATGATAGTCAATTGACTGATCATGTATATAGGGATTGTAAGTTGAAGATAGAGGGAAAGGAAATGGCAGCCGATTTAATTTTATTGAATATGAGTGATTTTGATGTAATTTTGAGAATGGATTGGTTGGCTGCAAATCATATTGTTATGGATTGTCATGTCAAGACATTGAGGTTTTCAGGAATAGACAACCTTATTGTAAACTTTGATGAGAAGAAATAAAATAACATAATTATTATAAATGAAGAGAGCATAATTTTAATCCATAATATTTGAGAGATGAATTTATTTATTTATTTTGAATGTTGATGTGATGACTTTTGTTGCTAATGCTGGAAAGGATAATGTGAAGGGTTCATTGCATACGTGGTTGACATAGATAAGGCATACTCGGAATTGAAAGACATTCCAGTGATTGTGGAATTTCCTTATGTCTTTTGAGATGATTTACCAAGACTACCACCTAATAGGGAAATGGCGTTTTGTATAGAGTTGGTACCTGGTACAAAGCCGATATCTAAGCCACCGTATAGAATAGCTCCGATTGAGTTGGAAGAGCTAAAGAAGTAGTTGCAAGAGTTACTAGAGAAGGGGTTTATCAGACTGAGTGTCTCACCTTGGGGAGTACCGATTTTGTTTGTAAGGAAGAAGGATGGCAGCCTTTGACTGTGTATAGATTACCGATTGTTGAATAAGGCCACAATTAAGAACAAGTACCCCTTTCCACACATCGATGATTTGTTGGATCAGCTTCGAGGTGTATAGGTCTTTTCTAAGATAGATCTACGGATTGGAGGACCACGGCCTACTATTGATCAGTGTAGGAGATGTGGCAGATTTCATGGAACTAAGCCTTGTCAGACACCCCCTGTTACATGTTACAAGTGTGGGAAACCCAGAGATATGGCGAGATATTATCCTGAGATGATGAAGACTACCCCACAAAAGGGCAAGGAGCTAGAGAGACTCCAATTGAGACAGTTGGTTCGAGGAGGAGAGCTACAGCTCAAGAAAAAAGGAAACAGGCGATTGGCAGAGGACGAGTACATGTATTGGACCAGGACACCACAGACACTTCGACGGATGTGATTAAAGGTACCATCCTAATTTTTGATTTAGAAACATTAGTATTGTTTGATCCCGGTGCCATGCATTCCTTTATATCGCATTCCTTTGCACATAAATTGTTGAAGCATGTGAAACCCACATTGGTAGATAGAATGCTAATGATTTCTACACCTATGAATGATAGTCAATTGACTGAGCATGTATGTAGGGATTGTAAGTTGAAGATAGAGGGAAAGGAAATGGCAGCCGATTTAATTTTATTGAATATGAGTGATTTTGATGTAATTTTGAGAATAGATTATTTAGCTGCAAATCGTATTATTATGGATTGTCATGCCAAGAGATTAAGGTTTTCAGGAATAGACAACCTTATTGTAAACTTTGATGAGAAGAAATAAAATAGCATAATTATTGTAAATGAAGAGAGCATAATTTTAATCCATAATATTTGAGAGATGAATTTATTTATTTATTTTGAATGTTTATGCGATGACTTTTGTTGCTAACGGTGGAAAGGATAATGTGAAGGGTTCATTGCATACGTGGTTGACATAGATAAGGCACACCCAGAATTGAAAGACATTCTCGTGATTGTGGAATTTCTTGATGTCTTTCTGGATGATTTACTAAGACTACCACTTGATAGGAAAATGCCATTTTGTATAGAGTTGGTACCTGGTATAGAGCCTATAAGCTACCGTATAGAATGGCTCCGATTGAGTTGGAAGAGCTAAAGAAGTAGTTGCAAGAGTTACTAGAGAAGGGGTTTATCGGACCGAGTGTCTCACCTTGGGGAGTTTCGATTTTGTTTGTAAAGAAGAAGGATGGGAGCCTCCGACTGTGTATAGGTTACCAGTTGTTGAATAAGGCCACCATTAAGAACAAGTCCTTCCACACATCGATGATTTGTTGGATCAGCTTTGGGGAGTACAGGTCTTTTCTAAGATAGATCTACGATCTAGGTACTATCAGTTGAGGATACGGAGTGGAGATGTACCCAAGACAGCATTTCGTACCCGTTATGGCCACTACGAGTTTTTGGTTATGCCATTCGGATTGACGAATGCCCCCGCTGCATTTATGGCATTGATGAATGATGTATTTAAGCCATACCTGGACAAGTTTGTGGTAGTGTTTATAGATGATATATTGGTTTATTCCAAGTCCAGGGAAGTTCATGAGGAGCACTTGACGATAGTTCTGCAAACCCTCCAAGAGAAGGAATTATATGCCAAACTCAGTAAATGTAACTTTTGGTTAGAACAGATCTCATTTCTGGGCCATGTTGCGTCGAAGGATGGAGTATCAGTGGATCCATCCAAGGTTGAGGCAGTTATTCTGTGGGAATAGCCCAAGACAATTACTGAGATCAGAATTTTTTGGGATTGGCAGGTTATTATTGGACATTTGTAGAGGGTTTCCTCAGACTAACTACTCCATTGACACGTCTCATGCGAAAGGATGTTAAGTTTGTGTGGGATGAGGCATGTGAGAGGAGTTTTCAGGAGCTTAAGCGTCGATTGACCACTACTGCGATTCTCACCATTCCTACTAGCTCAAGAGATTTCTCTGTGTATATGGATGCATCACATTAGGGACTGGGCTGTGTACTTATGCAGGATGGGAAGGTAGTTGCTTATGGATCCAGATAGTTAAAGGATCACGAGAGGAACTATCTGACCCACGATTTAGAGTTGGCGGTCGTGGTGTTTGCTTTGAAAATATGGCGCCACTATCTCTACGGTGAGAAATTTTAGGTTTATATAGATCATAAGAGCCTTAAGTACCTGTTCTCGTAGAAAGAGTTGAACATGTGACAGAGGAGATGGCTCGAACTCCTGAAGGATTACAATTGTGAAATTATGTACCACCCAGGTAAGGTGAATATAGTTGTCGATGCCTTGAGCAGGAAGAACCTTGGGTTGGTATCTTATATGATGGTTCAGGAACATGAGTTGTTAGAGCAATTTGCGAACCTCGATTTTGATGTAGCCCCATCTAGTACTGAAAGATTTGATATTATGGCTAGTTTGAGATTGGAGCCAGAGTTGATTGGTTGTATTCGACAGGCTTAACAGAGCGATCACTAGTGTATCGATTGGTTGAGTTAGATACAGGCATGTGTGGGTACTGATTTTGAGTTGAGTACAAATGGATTATTAAGGTTCAGGGGCAGAGTATGTGTTCTCGAGGATCCTGAGATTAAGAATTTGATTTTATCAAAGGCTCACTCATCGAAGTATACAATACATCCGGGGAGTACTAAGATGTATCAAAACCTTCGAAAGGTCTATTGGTGGTCTGGAATGAAAAGAGACATTGCTAAATATGTAGCTAGATGTCTCGTTTATCAGCAAGTGAAGGTAGAGTAACAGAAGCCTACAGGGTTATTTCAGCCTCCACCGATACCAACATGGAAGTGGGAGCATGTCACCATAGATTTTGTGATGGGCTTACCGAGGACGCACAGAGGTCATGATGCCATTTAGGTTATTGTGGATTGGTTGATGAAGTCAACCCATTTCTTAGCTATGAGAGCTACCGATACTCTGAGTCAGTTAGCGAACTTGTATGTTCGAGAGATAGTTCAGTGGCATGGTGTTCCAGTGAGCGTTGTTTCTGATCGGGATGCCCGCTTCACTTCCCATTTCTGGGAGCATTTTCAGGAAGCAATGGGGACCCAATTGAGTTTTAGCATCATTTTTCATCCTCAGACAGATGGTCAATCAGAGAGGACTATACAGAACCTAGAGGATATGTTGAGAGCATGTGTGCTGGATTTTAGAAAGCAAAATATAGACGCAGCTATCATGCGAGTATCGAGATTGCACCATATGAGGCATTGTATGGACGCAGATGTCGATCCCTTATTGGATGGGAAGACGTTGGTGACAAACAGATTTTTGGTCCTAATTTAGTGCAGCAGGCCTCTAAGGATGTCCAAGTGATATCTGAAAGATTACAGACAGCTCAGACCCGGTAAAAGAGTTATGCTGACAGGAGACGGAGACCACTGAAGTTTGCTGTGGGTGAGCCAATATTTTTGAGAGTTTCTCCCTCGAAAGGGATCATGAGATTTGGTAAGAAGGGTAAGTTGAGCCCTCGGTATATCAGACCATTCGAGATTTTGGAGAGAGTGGGAGATAAGGCTTAAAGGTTAGCGTTGCCGCCTTAGTTGGCAAGTGTTCATAATGTCTTCCATGTCTCTATGCTTTGGAAGTATCACCCAGACCCAACACATGTGATAAGATATGAGCCATTGGAAATCAATGAGTGTATGGCATATGTTGAGAAGCCGGTTCGGATATCGGATAGGAAAAAGAAGGTGTTAAGGTTGAAGACAATCCCCTTAGTGAAAGTTTTTTGGCAATATCATACTCCGGAGGAAGCTACATGGGAATTAGAGAGCATGATACAAGAGAAGTACCCGGAGTTGTTCTTGAGTTAACCTGGTTCTAATTTGGATGACCAAATTTCTTGAAGGAGGGGAGGATTGTAAGACCCGTAAATTCCTCTGTAATGTTTATGATTATTGAATGTACGGACAAGTTACATTACATATGAATTACAAGAAATGGATATTTTTAAGTTCTAAGAGAGAATGGATTGATAAATGAGTGATTGGAGTCATTGAATATGAGTTTAATTGGGAAAATTGCAGCAAAAATGATGTAGGATGAAGGCTAGATCAATCCCATGCAAGGAGAGATCGATCTCATGGCCTGAAGAAAGCGATATCAAGCATTTTGGAAGAGAGAGATCGATTCCTCACTCAAGCAGATCGATCTATATTAGCTTCGGGTTGGACTAGATCGATCTCCTCCCATAGGTAGATCGATCTCTATTGGTCTCTGGATGGGCCAGATCAATCTCCCGTTAAGGCCAGATCGATCTCCTAAGCTTTCTGCTTGAGACTAATCGATCCTGTTCCATTGAGCAGATCGATCTTATCACCTTAAGCAGATCGATCTCATGCCTTCGACAGATCGATCTCATGCTTGCAAAATGTCAAGAAACTGAAGGATTCAAGAGGGCTAGATCGATCTCCACCTTATGCAAATCGATCTCATCAAACCAATCTTATAAAAATAGGGCAGTTGGATCTACAATTTACGGAAACAACTTCATTTCTTCCATTTTCAATCTTAAACCTAGTTTTCTCACTCTAAAATCATCCCATTTTCATAAGGATTTGAGAAAAGGCTAATAGAAAAAAGTTGTTCATTATAAAGAGAAGAATAACATAGCTTGGAGTCAATACCCCATTGGTTGGATTGAAAGAGCAAAGAGTGTTCTCATTTGTAGCAAGAAGAAAATCAAGCTAGGTGAGTTTCTAATACACCAACTCAAAGTGTATCTATTTAGTTGTTGTTGAGAGATGTTTGGTGTATATATTGATGATTGAAACTACCTAGAATGTAATTGAACACGTATGACCTATAATAAGTCTAGTGTGAGAAAATGTGATATGGATAAGTTGATGATAAATGGATTATGCTAAGGTGTTAGTGAGGTAATGTGCATGAATTGAGATGATTAAATGAAGCTACATTGTAAGATTAGTCAAGTTATGAAATGGGTATATAAGGTATTTGATAAATTGCCATAGTGAAGTAAATGATGAATTAGAGGCACTATGAGTTTAATATCGATTTAATACCAATTTAGTATGAATCAATAGACTCTCGAGATACGAGTAGAGCAATCAAAATGAGGCCTTACAAATGTTGATGAAAACTATATGTCGAATCGACTATAGTAAACGCAAGAGTTATGTTATATTGGACCGAATTGATATGATATGTGATTTTGTGCAGTCCCGGAGATTTCATTGGAAGAGAATCGAACTATACAAACGAGAATCTCTAAGGAAGTGGAATCATTCGACGCAATTCCAGGTAAGGGAATTTTGTGAGTATATAAAGGTAGCTACATGTAATTTGCGGGTGTATAGAGGGCTTTACAAATGCTTGGTTAACTAGAATTAAATAAATAGTTAGTGTGTATGACTACAAACATGGATGATTTGGTTTGGAAGTGAATTTGACAAAAGGGATAGTAAGGCTAATAATTACATAAATATAATGTTTTGATGTTTTTATGAAACACTTTGCTTTGGTTAAAGCAAATTGATAGATAGGCTAGCTATTTGATTTATGTAATTTCATGAAATAGCACGATGCATTTGCTCATACGTGAATTTCAATTGACTTTCTTATGCATATAATCGTACTGGAGCTATGCTCATACATGATTTCCTCATGATTTTATGCATAAAGCCGTATTAGAGTGTTGGTCGTACGAGGATATTTATTGATGATGCATGAATCGTGCTAGAGCTTAGCTCGCACAGGTTTTCACATTGTGGTATGTATGATGCCGTGGAGATGGTAAGATCCTCAAGCCCAACATCCTTAAGCCCGATAGGGTGGGGAGGCTCTGTTCGATGGGGAGGCTCTCTTACGGTAAGATCCTTAAGCCCAACATCCTTAAGCTCAGCGGGGTGGGGAGGCTCTGTTCGGTGGGGAGGCTCTCTTACATTAAATGAAATGCTCGCACGTGCACTTGAGACTGAGTAGGTTATGCATGGTATGGAGTAGATAAGACCTACGGCTGGCACCCTCAACCATGATATGGGTCCGCGGAGTACGTTGTACCATGTAGATCACATGGAGTACGATGTACCGCATGGTTGAGATACTGATTTGAAAGTCTAGCGAAGAACTAACCCACAGTTATTCCAGCATGATGCCCCGCACATCGGGATCCGTGTGGTATGGGATGATTATGACATGCTTGGCCAACATAGTCCTTGATGTATATAGTGACCGCCTGTCTCACATGATACCATATGGTTTTATACACTGAGTGTGATTGTGTTGTCCAGGGTAGACCCGAGGGAGGGGTCGAGCCTAGTAGGATTGTGTTTAAAGAAATGATATTTTAATTTGTGATGAGATTTGATCTGTTTTGAGAAAGTGATAAATCCTGAGGCATGTTTTGTGTTGAGGATCTTTCCTATGATGAGTTTTAATGATGATGAGTATGAGAGGTTTTACATGTTGATCTTTCCATGTTTTACGTGCCCATTTCCATGTTTTTCAATACATGATATATGTATATATACATGTGGCATAATTTTATTAATTCCTCATGCTTTGAACATAAATGATTTATTCCATGACATTATAAGCATGTGATAGTGTACTTATCTACCATGCTTGCATTATTGCATTACTGAGCATGTTGTTGCTCATCCCTCTATTTTCCCCTCTACAGAGCGCACATAGTAGCCTAGTGAGGACTAAGACGTATTGGGACATCCGCTGCTTTCCATCGCCAAGAGGTATACACATAGGGATTCTTTTTGTATCTAAAAATGTAAAAGCACAATAACCATTTTGAATTGTAATGTGGTGGATGTAAATGTTAGAAAACATGTCATGTATAAGTATTTGACTTAACTTTTAACTGTATGACATTGCTTTTGATTAATTGGAAATGGATGGTAAGTGGTGGTTGTTACTGACTCACAGCCCAACTGTATAGTGGTAAGAATGTTCGCGACTGGGTAAGAAAATGAAAAAGAGAAAAATTTATAGTGATTTTCGGTCAAAAAGGATGAAAAGGGTCGTGACAAAATATTTCTACAAAAAAATATTCAGAACCAAAAGCCCAAGTGCACAAGTGTCCATCTTTTGACTTTTAAATTTAGTCAAAGTCTCAAGTAAGCCCACAAGCCTTTAGTAATTCAAGTTACATCCTAAGTTTGATTTCTTCTTATAAAGTCAATTATTGCTTTATCCATAAGCAATGTGGGATTGAGCTCTATTACAAGCTATCCAACAATCCCCCACTAGCTTGTAATATAAGTATATTTCACAACAAATATGACGCATACATGAAGGTATCCTTTCGATTTAAACATTCAATTAGTGTAAGCACTTTAGAATGCTAACGAAGTACACGCTGTCCTAAGATTAAATCATGACTCCTTACGATTAGGATCGAAAGTACCACACACATCATATTTGTCTGTTTCACAAAGATCTCTTATTTGCTCCTAGCACTATTTCAATGGCCATGTGATAGCAATCTAATTTCTGTGAATATTTCAAAAGTAAAAACCCAAAACTCTTGTTGAAGTGGCACCACTTCATATTCACATAGGTGGAGATCCTTTTATTGTCTCTCTTACTTTAAGCAATTTCCATGAACGATCTCCATTAAGAGATTAATCTCAACCTCTCAATTGTAACAGTAACACTTTCTTCAATTTAAGTATGAAACTCCTAATATAAGTGCTAAATAAACACTAACCAATAACTTGTTATTACCCATTAAACTTTAGTAATTACCTGTTTGGTAATTCAAAGTTGGGTTACCATTATTGGTGTCTTGGGGGTTATACTTTAGTCATGTACTACATGTAGTCCTCCACACTTTATCTCTTGGCAAAGCTTTAGTAAGAGGATCAGCCAAATTTTCTGCAGACTTTACATATATAATTGTAATGGTACAACTTGAGATTAACTCTCTAATGTAGTCATGCCTTAGGCTTATATGTCTAGACTTACCATTATAAATATTATTGAAAACACTAGACATAGTAGCCTCACTATCACAATGTAAGGAAAGTGGTGGCATCGGTTGTGGCCATAACTTAATTTCAATCATCATATTTCTTAGCTACTCAGCTTCCTTACCAGCAGTAGCCAAAGCTATAAACTCAGTTTCCATAGTTGAGTCTGCATGACATGTTTGTTTCTTAGATTCCAAACTTATAGCACCACCAGCTAGTGTAAATATCCAACATGTAGTTGAAATATTATCACTAACTTTTGTTATCCAACTTGCATCTGAATAACCTTTTAAAACAACAAGAAATCTTGTATAACACAACTTTAATTTAGCAGTTCGTTTTTGGTAGCCAAGTACCCTTTCAACTGCCCTCCAATAAGCTATACTAGGATTACTTATAAATCTTGAAAACTTACAAACAGTAAAAGCAATATCTGGTCTTGTACAATGCATAACATACATCAAACTTCCTATATAACTAGCATAATTGCTCTATTGGTCTAGCATCATTCTTGACAAGTTTTGCACTAGAATCATATGGATTACTATATTCTTTTATCACAAGATATTGATATTTATCTAACAACTTTTCTATATAATGAGTTTGGTTTAATGCAAACCCACTATCATGCTTTGTAATCTTTACTCCTAATATTGTGTCTACTTCATGGTACCATTCTACTCTTTATAATATTTTTATGCGTGATCAATTTCTAATCTTAACTTATATTATCAAAGATTTCGGTTTATTTTTCTATTTAAGCAGCATGACTACAATTTGTAATTTAGTCCTTTCTACTCAATTACGACATAATTATCACAAGTTCTCAACATCAAATAATTAAATTCGGGTTATCCATCATACATCACAAAATCCACAAACCCGACATTAGAGTCACCACCATCTAGCATGCCATTCATCCATTTTATACCAAAAAGAAGAAACCTAGGATAAATCATGTAACCGAATCTACCATATCAACACATACCAAGATCATAGCCACTCGGTTTAACATCATACAACATATTACCAATTCCATAGTTTTAAACCAAAAAGAAGAAACCTAAGTACGATACTTAGTGATCATGCTTACACATCATCCAGCTAAATACATCTCACAAAATACAACCGTGCGTACATGTCTAAAAATAAAAATGCATATATATACATGTACCATCCATCACATATACCTCGGAATACCAAAAAGTAGCTAATTAGACCAAATGGAGTCAGCTAGAACATGACGCTTGCCCCAGAGTACTAATCTGAAAAATGTTGGAAAGAGAGGGGTGAGCAACCACACGCTCAGTAAGAAGTCTACATAACCGAAGCTCGTAAAACACCATGCAATGGTAAATCGTGAAAATCACGTAAAACGTCATGCACAATTCGATAAAACAAATGTTGTTTATGCTTCGGTTAAGACATTGCATAATTGAAAATCAATGTTTCGTTAGACAAAATTAAATTTCCAAAGAATATTTATAAGTCCTCAAAATCGAAACCATTATCAAAGAACAATTCATTCAAATATATGCACAGGCATACTTAAAGCATTCGATACAACAACGTGAGAATATGGCAATAACCTCACCAATATCAATGCAAAATCAATACACCTATGGCCATAGTGACTACCGCCCTATCCTAACTGAGGAGGTTCCAGACTAGGGTACTATTGTGAGACCCATATTTTTGGATGTAAATGTTATGAAATCACGAGTATGGTAATGTATTTGCAATGTAAGCATAAGTGGTGTAAGTCCATGAATTCAATATACATATTTGTAATATGATTTTGTAATGTACATACATGTTTCATTGTGTATGAATATGAAGAAATGAGTTTTTATAAGTGATGGATGTGATTGGAACTCAAAATGAGTAGTGTGGTAAATGAAAGGAAGTTGCATGAATCTAAATACTTCCATTTAGCTTGGTATGGTATACTTTTGGATATGCAAAGAAAACACACAAGTTTTAATGTGTATAAGGTATGGATGGATGCCATTTTCAAGTCTTAAAGTGGTTGGATGAGAAAATGACTATGGCAGCAAATATGATGTTTGGGTGTGTGTTGCTGCAGAAACACTGCAGAAAATCTGAAAAATATGAAGACTAGATCGATCTCATAGGATGAGAGATCGATCTGGAAGAGCCGAAATGCTCTTATTTCAGCAATGGAATAGAGCAGATCAATCTCCCATGGGACCAGATCGATCTCCTAAACATTCTGTAATGAAAAGATTGATCCTCAAGCATACATATCGATCTCCTTAGCTCTCTGTTTGGAGCAGATCGATCTCAAACTTCGACAAAATGATCTCATGCTTGAAAATACCGTGAAAAAGAGGAATTTAAGGGGACCAGATCGATCTCCTCCTAGTACAGATCGATCTCATCAAGTGATTTCTATAAAAAGGGCATGAAATTTGTAATTTTTGGGAAAAAAACAACACCTTTCCATTTCTAACCCAAAACCTAGATTTTTCTCTCTAAAATCCATCCATTCCAGTAAGATTTGAGGGGAGGCCATTAGACACATATTTGTTCATCTTGAGGAAGAGAACAACATAGTTGAAACCCAAAACCTCATTGTTGGCATTGAAGGAGCAAGGAGTATTCCCCCTTTGAAGCAAGAAGAGAAACTAGATTGGTAAGTTTCCAATACTTCAACCCAAGTACATTGGTTTGTTTATTAATCTTAGAGTTGATTTGCATGAGTATTGTTAGTTGAAAACCATCTAGGTAGTATTAGAACTAATGTCACCTAGAAAATGGAACAAGTCTAGTGTGAGAAAGTATAAATTGGATATGTTGGTGATTTATGGGATTTGTTAAGTTGTTATTTGAGTAATGTGGGTGATTTGAAATGGTTATGTGGAGCTACATTGTGGATTGAGTGAATTTATGGAAATGAATATAAAATATGTTTAATAAATATCATAGTGAAGAAATCAATGAAAGACGAACACTATGGACTTAGTATCGATCTAATATAGATTTGGAAGGAGTTAATAGGCCTAAAAGGATCCATAGACTTGAGCTATGGGTAGAGTAATGAAACGAGGCCTCATAAGCATTAATAGAGACTATAGGTTGAATCGACTATAGTAAACGCGAGAGTTGTGATATAATGGACTATAATGATGCGAAATACAATTATGTGCAGTTCCGGAGAGTTCGCTGGAGACGAATCGAACCGCACGAGTAAGCAGCTTTAAGGAAGTGGAATCACGTGTCGCGATTCCAAGTAAGGGAATTCTGTAAGTATATAGAGGTAGCTGCTCGTATTTTGTGGGATTATAGGGTGTTTATGAAATGCATGAATATTTGAGAAATTGGTTGTTTGGTATGCGAAAATAGTTGCGAATGTTTGATAATTTTATGAAAATAGAATTATTTATGCTTAATTTTCTAATTAATTATTTAAATCCCAAATTTATTTTGTTAATTATCCCCTTTATTTAATTAAAATTATCATGTTTGTAGATAAATTAAATCCGGATGAATTTTGAATATTTCGGTAGAAAATGGATCGAAATTGGGCTAAAATCGAGATTGGACCACGCGAACAACATGAACCATGCCTCCTAGCACATCCAATTGGACAAGAAGATAGATGACATGGAAATATCTTTTCAAGGAGCCAATGGTGTGAAGACAAGTGGCCAAACAATGCCAACTCATCTAGGATGGAAAAATTACAATTATACCCCTTTATAAATAAGACATGGATGGCAATTGAAAAACTATGTAATGTAGAGTAGAAGTAGGAGTAGGGAATGTAATATAAGTAGGAGTAGAACTAAGTAGGAGTAGGAGTAAGTTAGGAGTAGTTTTAGAATAGTTTTAATTCATTTTCCTTAGAAGCTTTCCCGAGTAGATTGTTTTAGCCATCATTTTATTCTAATTTCTATAGTATTGTTCATGCAATTTCTATGTGGATGAAAAGCTTTTGTTACTTCTAGTTCTCGATTTATTTATTTTTATTAATGAAGATTAATTATTCCCATTTTCTCTTCTGTTTGGTATTGTTACAATCCCATCTCTTTATTTTAGTGTTACCATTAAAACTTTATTTCTCCTAGGTAGCTCTCGGTTTCCCTTAATTTTTCAAGTCTTATTTTTTTCATTGCTCTCGGTTTGCCATGAATTAGCTAAAGCTATTGTTGGATTCTTTTAAACCGTGACTAGTGGAGAGGAGTTGGCTGGTTGTGGTGCAGACCTGGAGAGGCAGCAGCTAGCATCCCGAAAGCAAGGCAGAAACAAGAGACTTACTCTGTTCTCCTCTGTTTCATGAGCCTTGTACTGTTCATCATTTTTGCATGCTGTCATTCTGCACTAAACTAGTAATCGGTAGCTGCAGGTTTTCATTGATGAGTGCTGTCACCATTACTGTACTGCTGGTGGAAGAGATCAAAACAGAAGCTATTTACACAAAACCGAGAGCAGCAGGACACGGAGGGAGGCTGTACAGGACCAGTTCGTGGAGGATAACATTTCCTGCTAGCTAGGCAGAGGTTGCGTACACCAGCAGTAGCACGGAATCGAGAGCAGAAGCCGGACATGCCTTCAGTACCAGCAGCTGGAGCAGACTTAGACGAGACATGGAGTGCTGGACAGAACCGAGGACGTGTAGAGCAGGAATGGTGCAGTGCATGGAACCGAGAGTAAAGTTGGTGAGAGTCAGACCAGGAAGCAGCTGGACATGCCTAATGTTGAGTTAATGTATTTTGAAATGACAAAATAAGTAAATTCAATAATATAAAGATGATACAAAAACATGTTTAGAGGTTATCAGTACCAGAACTTAAAGTTCTGTTGATGAGAGATCGATCTGGGTTATGAGAGATCGATCTCCTGGGTTTTCTATAGATAAGAGATCGATCTGGGTTATGAGAGATCGATCTCCTGGGTTTATCTTGGATGAGAGATCGATCTTAGGAAGACATGAGATCGATCTGCCAAGCCTTGAACCTGTACAAAGGTATTAAGGAAGAGTAAGATCGATCTATAAGGGTTAAGAGATCGATCTGCCCAATACTGGAGTTGAGGGATCGATCTGATCTATGAAGAGATCGATCTCCCTTAATGCAAAGACAGTAGATCGATCTGTAAGATCGATCTACACTCAATCAGAGAGCTTATGAGATCGATCTGATAAGAAAGAGATCGATCTCCTCAAAGTCAGAGAGCTAAGGAGATCGATCTGGGTTATTGAGAGATCGATCTCCCCACTACGAGATTGCATGGCAGATCGATCTGTAGATCGATCTTGCCTTTAACAGAGAGATTGGAAGATCGATCTGCCTATTCGACAGATCGATCTCCCCTATCATTTTCAAATTAACAGATCGATCTGCTAACCTATGAGATCGATCTCCTTGTGTTATTGTGCTTTGATCTTGTAGGAGATCTGGCCAAGATGGCAGATCGATTTGGCACTCTACTGCAGGTACCCAACGGCTAGTTTCTGCAAAATCTCAACGGGAAAAATAGCATTTAATGCTCCAACTACCAATCCTTCAGTATTTAACCAAGCATTGAAGACAATGAGAATAGAGACACTATTGCTGCACATTTCTTACATTCTCAAGAGTTTAATACTTTCATTCCTTGTGTCTTCATTCCTCATTTATTGAGTTTGTTGTATAAGCTTAAGTGCAAAAGCTGTAATTGTCCTACCAACATTAAAAGCTTGATTCTGTATTCATCCTTACCTTAAAAGAGAAGAGGATTGTTCCTCAGTGAGATAAAATTGTAAAAGGGTGAATACATCTTTGTATTGCAAAGGGTAGAGAGGTTATTCCTTAACCTGAAAAAGGAAGATTGTAACTTCTGTTGAAGGAGAGAAAGAAAGCACTTGACAAGAGGGTCAAGGAGAGAGGACGTAGGCAAGAGTTTGGCCGAACCTCTATAAGCGATTGTGTTTGTTTCTCTCTTCCCTATCTTGCATTAAATTGTTTAATTTTATTATATTGCTCACTATCATTTGCTAATTAAATTAGGATTAATTTAAAATTTGCCATTAACATTAGAATACCGATTCACCCCCCTCTCGGTAGAGCCAACAATTGGTATTAGAGCTAGGACTCTTTAATCACATAGGAACAACTTCCTAAGGGTTAGAAACGATCAAATGGCTCACAACAATGTAGCAACTAGTTTGGTAGGAGAGGGGCACTCTACGGTTAGACCTCCTATGTTCAATGGAGAGCATTATGCTTACTGGAAGACTAGGATGATGTTGTTCATTCAAGCAAATGACTATGAGGTGTGGAGGATCATAATTAAAGGACCTCAAATCCCTACAAAGAGAATAGAGGGAAGAGATATCCCTAAAGAAGAAGATGAATGGGATTCAAATGATATTAAATGTGCTCAGCTAAATGCTAAAGCTATGCACACATTATTTTGTACCTTAGGTCCAAATGAATACAATAGAGTCTCCGTGTGTGATAACGCCAAACAAATTTGGGACAAATTGGCAATAACTCATGAAGGTACTACCCAAGTGAAGGAGACTAAGGTAGGGATGCTCACACATGATTATGAGCTTTTTAGGATGAAGGAAGAAGAGTCAATTAGTGATATGTTCACTAGATTCACGGATGTTATTAATGGATTAAAGTCCTTAGGAAAGATATACTCTAATATTGAAATGGTCAAGAAAATATTAAATAACTTACCTAAATCATGGGAAGCCAAACTGACTGCAATTGAGGAATCTAAGGATCCTCACACATTGTCTTTAGATGAATTAATAGGATCACTACTCACTTATGAGATGAAATTAAGAAGAAATGAAGAGCCACCCAAGAAAGTGGGAGTTGCTCTAAAATCCACTGCTCAAGAGGAGATTAAGAATGAGAGTGGTAGTGAAGAGGACCTTGAGATGGCAATGTTTGCCAAAAGATTTAATAAGTTCATGAGGATGAGAGCTAGTGGTAGTAATAGGAGAAACAATAAGAGAGATCAAGAAGAAGTAGGTAGAAAAGATTCAATTGTGTGTTATGAATGTAAAAAACCAGGACACATAAAATTTAACTGCCCTCTTCTTAAAAGGTCCAATGATAGGTTCCATAAAAAGAAGGCAATGGTAGCAACATGGAGTGACAGTGACTGCTCCGATGATGACTCAAATGAGGACATTGCCAACTTGTGCTTCATGGCTATTGAGGATGAAAAGGTAACTTCAAACCTCAATGAATATTCCTTTGATGAATTGCAAGATGCCTTTGATGATCTTGCATTAGAGTATGAATGCATGAGCATGAAATATAAAAAGATAATATCCAAATTAAGAAAAGAAAATGAGTTGATGCTAAGGGACAAATTAGAATGCGAAAAGAAACTAGAAATTTCAAATCGTGAAATTTGTGACCTTAAAGAGAAAATGGCAACCTACATAATTCCTTTAATAGGTTCCACATGGGTCAACAAAAGTTGGATAGCATGCTAGAGACCCAAAGGGCATTCTTTGACAAAAATGGGTTAGGATATAATGCAAAAAGTAGAGAGACTCGTCTTAAAAGCTTTGTTGCTAGAAATAGTATAAATAAACTATCAACTTCTTATTCATATTGCAATAGGAAGGGACATGCATCACATAATTGTAATATAAAAATGAGATCTCTTAAAGGAAAAATAGTAAAAAGGATATGGATTCCAAAAGAAGTAATTCACTCCAAGAATGTTAATGCATTAGCTAAATGGATCCCAAAGGGATCAAGAATTGCATTCACTAACCTCAAAGGACCCAAGAGAATTTGGGTACCTAAGACTTGAGTTGGAATCTTTTTGTAGGTAATTAAGCATGGCCACAAAGCTAAAACAAAGGAAGCATGGTACTTGGATAGTGGATGCTCAAGGCACATGACGGGAGATAGAAGCCACTTCAACTCTTTTAAATCAAAGGTTGGTGGAGAGGTCACATTTGGGGACAACTCCAAAGGCCAAGTTGAAGGAAGTGGCTCAATAGGTATTAACTATTTTTCATTAGAAAAGGTATTACTTGTTAGGGATCTAAAGTATAACTTACTAAGCATAAGCCAACTTTGTGACAAAGGTTACAAAGTAATTTTTGATTGCATGAAATGTCATGTTGTAGATCCTAAGTCAAACAAAGTTCTTTTTCTAGGTCGTAGGCAAGGTAATATATACATTTTCTATATTAATGAACTCAAAAATGAAAATTTATGCTTAATGGTAGACAATAAAAAGGAATCTTGGTTATGGCATAGAAGACTAGGTCATGCTAGCATGCATGTGCTATCTAAGTTAGCTAGAAAGGATCTAGTCATATGTTTACCCAAGCTATCCTTTGATTATGAAGAAATATGTGAAGCTTGTGTTAAAGGAAAACACAAAAGGACAACATTTAAGCCTAAGAATATTATATCCACCACTAGGCCTCTTCAGTTGCTTCACTTAGATTTATTTGGACCAACTAGAACAACTAGCCTAGGTGGGAAACACTATGGATTTGTAATAGTTGATGATTACACTAGGTTCACTTGGGTGTTCTTTTTAGGAGTAAAAAATGAAGCCTTAGAAAAATTCATAGCCTATACAAAAATTACTCAAAATGAAAAAGGGTATACAATAACTAGCATTAGAAGTGATCATGCAAGGAATTCGAAAACATAGGATTTGATGAGTATTGCAATGATCAGGGAATTAGTCATAATTTTTCAGCTCCTAGGACACCTCAACAAAATGGAGTAGTTGAGAGAAGAAATAGAACCTTGGAAGAAATGGCTAGAACTATGTTGTGTGAGAATAATTTACCAAAGTATTTTTGGGCTGAAGCTATAAACACATCTTGCTATATAATTAATAGAGCTATGATTAGACCCATGCTAAAGAAAACTCCTTATGAGCTTTACAAGGGTAAGAAGCCTAATATTAGTTACTTTCATCCTTTTGGTTGCAAATGTTTTGTCTTAAATAATGGTAAAGATAATTTAGGAAAATTCGATGCCAAAAGTGATGAAGGAATCTTTCTAGGGTACTCATTGAATTCAAAGGCTTATAGAGTATATAACAAAAGAACATTAATGGTTGAAGAATCTATTCATGTTATATTTGATAAGTCAAATGATGTATCTAAAGATTCAACCAATGATGAGGATGTTGGAATATTTGATGAAAACTTGGAGGAAATTCCAAACTTAGAAGATGATTTATTAGAAAAACTTAACTTGAATAAAGAAGATGAAGAAGAAATAGAGATATTAGAGAGAGAGTCTAGAGCACCAAGAGAGTTAGGATATGTAAAAGATTGTGAAATAGTAGGAGATCCAACTCTTGGAGTTAGAACTAGATCATCTCTAAGAAATATGTGTCAATATATAGCCTTTGTATCTCAAATAGAACCTAGGAATGTCAATGAAGCTTTAGATGACAATAATTGGTTCTTAGCAATGCAAGAAGAATTAAATCAATTTGAGAGAAGCAAAGTATGGAAACTAATTCCTAGGCCTAGTGATCACTCTATAATTGGAACTAAATGGATATTCAAGAACAAAATGGATGAAAATAGTGTGATCATAAGGAATAAGGCTAGGTTAGTTGCACAAGGATATAGACAAGAAGAAGGTATAGATTATGATGAAACTTATGCACCGGTAGCTAGACTAGAGGCAATAAGAATGTTACTTGCTTTTGCATGTTATAAAAACTTCAAATTGTATCAAATGGATGTAAAGAGTGCATTCTTAAATGGTTTCATTAATGAAGAAGTCTATGTTGAGCAACCTCCCGGGTTTGAAAATCATGAATTCCCTGAACATGTTTTCAAATTATCTAAGGCACTCTATGGCTTGAAACAAGCTTCTAGAGCTTGGTATGAAAGGTTGTCAAAATTTTTAATAGAAAAGGGATTTTCAAGAGGAAAAGTGGATACCACTTTATTCATCAAAAATAAAAATAAGGATTTATTAGTTGTACAAGTGTATGTAGATGATATTATTTTTAGATCAACTAATGAGTCTTTATATCAAGAGTTTGCTAAGATCATGCAAGGTGAGTTTGAAATGAGCATGATGGGAGAACTCACTTTCTTCTTGGGACTTCAAGTGAAGCAAACAAAGGATGGAACCTTCATCAATCAAGTAAAGTATACTAAGGATTTGCTCAAGCGATTTGGAATGGACAATTGCAAACCTCAAGCAACTCCTATGGGCACCAACATCAAGCTTGATAAAGATGAAAGTGGTAAGTGTGTAGATACTAAACTCTATAGGTCTATGATTGGCTCATTGCTTTATTTAACTGCAAGTAGACCAGATATTTTGTTTAGTGTATGCCTTTGTGCTAGATTTCAATCCTCTCCTAGGGAATCACATCTATTAGCAACTAAAAGGATTTTTAGATACCTTAAGGACACTCCCTAACTAGGACTTTGGTACCCCAAGGACTCCACTTTTACCCTTCATGCATTTTCAGATGCAAATTTTGGAGGATGCAAAATAGATAGGAAAAGTACTTCAGGTACTTGTCAATTCTTAGGAAATAGACTAATTTCTTGGTTCTCTAAGAAACAAAACAGTGTGGCTCAGTCCACAACTGAAGCTGAATACATAGCAGCTGGTAGTTGTAGTGCTCAAGTGTCGTGGATTAAACAACAAATGAAAGATTATGGTATTGACATGAAACAAGTCTCTATTAAATGTGATAATACCAGTGCCATTAATCTATCTAAAAATCCTATTCAACACTCTAGAACCAAGCACATTGAGATTAGGCATCATTTCCTTAGAGACCATGTGCAAAAAGGGGATATAATTCTAGAGTATATTGACACTTTACATCAAATAGCTGATATATTCACCAAACCCCTTGATAGAGATAGGTTTTGCATTCTTAGAGGTGAATTAGGACTTATGAATGTTCCCTAAGATGTTTGTGCTTCAAAATCTTGATTTCAAATTGTCTTAAAAGTGATTTTCAATGATTTTTCTGGGCAACAAGTATGAGAGATCGATCTCCCATTCATATAGATCGATCTCCATACCTCAAATAAGCCTAAAGCATTAAGGTTAAGCTAGAAAGATCGATCTTCTATCCATAAGATCGATCTCCGTAAGCCTCTGTTAGATAACAGATCGATTTGTGCATACGACAGATCGATCTCCTCTAGCCTCTGTATCCTGAAGATCGATCTGTGCATACGACAGATCGATCTCCTCAAGTCTCTGTCCTCTAAAGATCGATCTATGCATTTGGCAGATCGATCTCCTTACGCCTCTGTTCGAAACAGATCGATCTGTGCATACGACAGATTGATCTTCTTGGGCTTCTGGAAATGACAGATCGATCTGTCGTCTCGACAGATCGATCTCCTGTGCCCTGCACTATAAAATCTGATGAAAAATCCCCAAATTTCAAAACTCCAATTCTCAAATCCCTAAAGCTTCTGTCGCACATTCTCTCTCAATTCTCCCTCCAGATTGATCCTCGGTAAGAATCTTGCCAAAGAATCTTGCTAAATCCTCTCATCAATCAGGGTCAAGTAACCTACATTGGTAAATTTTTCTTCAAAATTTGTCTAGTGTTTGTGTAATCTTAGTTAGGGCAATTTTTTTACTGTTCCATTGGATAGGTGTCTAGAGAACTAGCCTTAAGATTCAATCTAGTGTCTAGAACCATGCCTAGGCTTAAGAGAGTAGGCCAAAAACCTCTCCGATCTAATGTAGAACCCGGGTCATCCTCTCAATCCATTCCTCCCTCTTCCGTTGCTACCTTCAACAGGTGTTTTAAAACACCTGCCAAAAGGAAGCAATATGAAGAATACTTTTCAACCATGCCAATTAAACATTGGCGCACAATCGATTTCTCTTTCCTAAACCGCATTGATTTCCCGTATATGTCCAAATTTGAAGATTTTGGATGGATGTCTTTCCTATAAATCAATACTCCCGTACCTCCAAATATCGTTCGCGCATTCTTTTCCAATGCCGAACTCAACTATGATCCCAACGACACTTGTAACATTCTCGGATTTACTACGTATGTCATGGGTAAATCCATTGTCGTCGACACTGAAGTCCTTGCCAAAGCATTTGACATACGCAATGAAGGCTTGACAAACGAAGATGAGGAAGTTATTTTGGAGTTTGATATTCCCGGGGATAAGGCGAGTGACCTCCCAATGCACCCCCGGTTACTCCACCTCATCATTTCTTGGAATCTTCATCCTTTTGGTACCCGTCACTCCACTGTTAGACGGTTAGATAGGTTCTGGCTTCACCACATTCATTCCACCAGTTAAAAACCCAACCTCATCCACTTTATCTATCAAGACTGGTTGAAGATCGTACGAGGTCAAGCCATAACGATCGTGTTTCCGCAACCACTGGCGTACTTTCTCCACCGACTCGGAATAGATAGCAGTTGCGAAACCTACGAAATGCCCTCTTCGAAGAGCGTCCTCAACATTGGGACACTCCATCACATGGGCTACTACAAAGACTTCCGGGGCGACTGGAAGAAGAAACGGGAACAGCCTTCTGTAGCAGCTATGGAGGAAGATCCCTTCGATGAGCCTGTCGATCCACTGGCTGCACCGACTGCACGTCCACCATCTCCACCTGCTCAGCCCACTGCACCTGCACCCTTACCTGCTGGCATGGAGCTCATTATGACGATGATGAGTGACCTCAACAGAAAAATTGATGAAGGCTTTGCAAACCTTCATGCAACTCAGCAGCGGATGTTCGAAGAACTGAACCGCAAAGTGGATGACGGTCTTACAAATCTTCATGAGGCTCAGGAGGCGATGTTTGATGAGCTTCAAGACACTCGCACTCACGCTGAGGATCTCATGGATCGATTTCCTCCTCCACCATAGGACTTAGTTGCTAGATCTAGTTTAGTTATATGTTTTCATTACTCTTTGTTATTTGAACTCAATTTGCTTGAATGAACTGCCATTTGTCTTCTTGTTGATTGAGTTTTAATGAAAATGTATTTTGAAATGACATGAATATTATTTCTTTCTTGCCATTGATATGACAAAAAGGGGGAGAAGAAAAGAGAACATATGGTTAATTAAAAGATGTGTAAATGGCTTTAAGAAACATCTCTAAAGTTTTAAAAAAATGATTAAAATGAGAGGGAGTTAAGATAGTAACAAGGTCAAAAGCTAAAAGAAAGGGGGAGCTCACAAAAAGGGGGAGCTTCTGCAAATTAACTAAACATGTTGATTGAATAAGTTTTGTCATATCAAAAAGGGGGAAATTGTTGAGTTAATGTATTTTGAAATGACAAAACAAGTAAATTCAATAATATAAAGATGATACAAAAACATGTTTAGAGGTTATCAGTACCAGAACTTAAAGTTCTGTTGATGAGAGATCAATCTGGTTTATGAGAGATCGATCTCCTGGGTTTTCTATAGATAAGAGATCGATCTGGGTTATGAGAGATCGATCTCCTGGGTTTATCTTGGATGAGAGATCGATCTTAGGAAGACATGAGATCGATCTGCCAAACCTTGAACCTGTACAAAGGTATTAAGGAAGAGTAAGATCGATCTATAAGGGTTAAGAGATTGATCTGCCCAATACTGGAGTTGAGGGATCGATCTGATCTATGAAGAGATCGATCTCCCTTAATGCAAAGACAGTAGATCGATCTGTAAGATCGATCTACACTCAATCAGAGCTTATGAGATCGATCTGATAAGAAAGAGATCGATCTCCTCAAAGTCAGAGAGCTAAGGAGATCGATCTGGGTTATTGAGAGATCGATCTCCCCACTACGAGATTGCATGATAGATCGATCTGTAGATCGATCTTCCTTTAACAGAGAGATTGGAAGATCGATCTGCCTATTCGACAGATCGATCTCCCCTATCATTTTCAAATTAACAGATCGATCTGCTAACCTATGAGATCGATCTCCTTGTGTTATTGTGCTTTGATCTTGCAGGATTTATAACTATGAGATCGATCTGGCCAAGATGGAAGATCGATCTGGCACTCTACTGGAGGTACCCAACGGCTAGTTTCTGCAAAATCTCAACGAGAAAAATAGCATTTAATGCTCCAACTACCAATCCTTCAGTATTTAACCAAGCATTGAAGACAATGAGAATAGAGACACTATTGCTGCACATTTCTTACATTCTCAAGAGTTTAATACTTTCATTCCTTGTGTCTTCATTCCTCATTTATTGAGTTTGTTGTATAAGCTTAAGTGCAAAAGCTATAATTGTCCTACCCACATTAAAAGCTTGATTCTGTATTCATCCTTACCTTAAAAGAGAAGAGGATTGTTCCTCAGTGAGATAAAATTGTAAAAGGGTGAATACATCTTTGTATTGCAAAGGGTAGAGAGGTTATTCCTTAACCTGAAAAAGGAAGATTGTAACTTCTGTTGAAGGAGAGAAAGAAAGCACTTGACAAGAGGGTCAAGGAGAGAGGACGTAGGCAAGAGTTTGGCCGAACCTCTATAAGCGATTGTGTTTGTTTCTCTCTTCCCTATCTTGCATTAAATTGTTTAATTTTATTATATTGCTCACTATCATTTGCTAATTAAATTAGGATTAATTTAAAATTTGCCATTAACATTAGAATACCGATTCACCCCCTTCTCGGTAGAGCCAACACCTAAGCAACCAAACCCGAAAGCACCTAAAAATGAAAATGTTGAAGACATAAATAGTGACATTATCGGGACTAGCATGGTTTCCAATTAAGCCTAAGGCCACGTTTGGCTATTTCCTCTTTACAAGTTGATGTTCATTGCACTTATATTAGTTTAATTGCTCCTTTTATTAGTTGTCGATTTAGATTAGCTCTAGTGTTTTAGTTTGTTAATTTAATTTTTTGTTTTAATTTTTTAGTTTGTAGTTAATTTTATATTTTATGTTTTAGGATTTAATTTTTAGTTTAGTATTTTATGAGTTACCTTTAGAATTAATTTAGATTAAATTAGTTTCCACACATTAGTTAGATTCTATTGTTAAGTTAGTAATTAGATATAGTTAGGATTAGTTTAGAGTTAATATGTTAGACATGTAGTTTTATAGTTATTCTCATAATTTCCTAGGATTTTATTTTCATTAAGTTTTAGTTTAGTTTAATTTGAATTTTTCAATTAGTTTAATTACATGCATATTTTATGTTAGGTTAGTTTAATTGTAGTTTAATTTATTTTGTTTTGTTATTTTCATATTTGCACTTTATTTTAAATGCATTAATGAATTTTTAACTGTTCTAATTATTTTTGTAGGTTTTTGCTTTTAATTGCTCGGAGCACTGTAAGTAAATTTTGCTCGGTTTTATTTAGTTCTTATTATTTTATTGCTTTCGAGTAATTTTAATTTTAGACTTAGCAGATCACCCACCTTAATTTCATAATTTGCTAGAATATACTTAGGGTAAGATTAACCGGTAGTTAATTAGGCTAACCAACTTCTCTGAGGGACGATAACTCGGGACTCAAATCTCATTATTACTTGTATGACTCGTGCACTTGCGGATAATACCTTCAGGGCATGTCACTGTTGGATGATTTCGTTTTATATGGATGTATAAAAAGGGATAGTAAGGCTAATAATTGCATAAATCATGTGTTTTGAATGTTTTCACAAAACACAATGCTTTGATTTGAGTAAATAAAAGGATAGGTTGGCTAGTGTTTTATTGATGTTATGGAATAGCACATGTGAGGCGCTAAACATGTTTGTGATGTGTTTTGAATGCATATGAGCCGCCTATCGAGCTATGTGAATTAAATCGCGCTAGAGCCTCGCTCGCGCTGGATTTTGATGCTTTGATTGCATGAAAGTGCTCGAGCTTAGCTCGCACTTTGATTTGATTTGTGATGATATTTTATAAACCATACTAGAGCTTCTGCTCGTACGTGGATTTTAAGTGGTTTCCTTATAAATAGAACCGTAATGAAGCTATGCTCGTACGTGGTTTCTTTATGATATGATGCATGAGTCGTGCTAGAGCTTTGCTCGCACAAGTTTGCACATTGTGGTACGTATGAGACCGTAGAAGTTGGTAAGATCCTCAAACCCTACATCCTTAAGCTAACATCCTTAAGCCCGAGGAGGCGGGGAGGCTATGATAGGCAGGGAGGCTCTGTTCGGTGGGGAGGCACTCTTACAGTAAGATCTTTAAGCCATACATCCTTAAGCTAACATCCTTAAGCCCGAGAAGGGGGGGAGGCTCTCTTACGGAAGGATCCTTAAGCCAACATCCTTAAGCCCTGGAGGGGTGGGGAGGCTCTCCTATGTGAGTACGACAAGTTCTTGGTATAGGGTAGATAAGACCTACGACTGGCACCCCCAACCATGATATGAGTTCGCGGAGTATGATGTACTGTGTATATCACATGGAGTACGATGTACCGCGTGGTGATCTCGTGATGAGAAAGTCTGGTGAGGGATAATCCACCTTCGTACCAGCACGATACCCCATACACCTGGATGCGTGTGGTCTGGGATGAATTATGAAGTAGTTCGCCCACATAGTCACTCGTGATATAGTGACCTGGTTTCTTGATATATGTGTGATTATGATTGTCCAAGGTAGACCCGAGGGAGGGGTCGAGTTTGGTGGGATTTGATTTGTGAAATGATAATGAGATTTGTGATTGAGAATTGATTTCGATGGGATTTTATTTGTTTGAGAAAGATATGTGACTTAAAAAGTGGGTTTCTTAAATGAATTGCCCTTTTTATAAGTTTAATAAGAATGAGTATGAGATGTTTTCACATGTTGATATTTCATGATTTATATGCAATTTTACAAGATTTGATACATGATATAAATATGTATACTCATATGGCATAGTTTTAATTCCTCATGCTCCTATTATAAATGATTTATGCATAACACTATCAGTATGTAGATAGAGTAGTTACCTACCATGCTTGCATTATTATCTTACTGAGCATGTGGTTGCTCATCCTTCTCTATTTTCCCCCTCCTACAGAGCGTGCATAGTAGCTCAGCGAGGACTGAGGCATTTTATTTTGGACATTCGCTGCCATCCATCGCTAAGAGGTATACACATGAAGATTTTTTTTGTATCTAAACAATTGTAAAAGCATAGTAGTCTTTTGAGTTGTAATTATGGGGATGTAGATGTCAATAATCATATTTTGTATAAATGAATGATTGACATTCAAATGTATGACATCACTTTTATTAACTGAGAATGGATATTACAAGTGGATTATTATTGACTCATAGCCCAACAATGTAGTGGTAAGTTTGTTCATGACCGAGTGGGGAAAAGAATAAATGCATAAAATTTATAGTGATTTTCGGTTAAAAAGAATGAAATGGGTCGTGACAGAGATTGATATCAGAGCTGTGCTGGCCTGATGTGAGTCAGTAATAAAACGTAGGAAAAGTTACATCCCCATAGTACTGTGTTTTTGTTTAGATATAATTATGTATACCGTGATGGATTGAGCTTGATAAATGATTTAATACAGGAAGTTAGGCATTATGCCAATTACGTGCCAAGGTAGAGGGGCAAGAGCACGTGCTAGAGGTCGTAGAGGTAGGCCTGAGATTCGTGCTGAGCCACAGATTGAACAGGCTCCACATGACCCTACTAGGAGAGCAGGAGATACAGAGGCACGCTTCGCTAGGATAGAATGGAGTATCGAGAACCTGGTGGAGATAGTCACGCAGGCATTGGGTGTCGACGATAGACGAGGTCCCACAACACAGCCTATGACTGGACAGACAGCTGCAGAGGCAGAGAGACCTCAGGCTACTGAGATGGTGACACCCCTAGTCTAGGATACAGCTTCTCCAATCGCTCCACAGCATAGCGGTAGTGAATTGGGTTATGACTGCGAGTTGTGCAGATTATGAGAGTTCCAAGGGTTGAAACCCCAGTGTTCAAAAGGGTGAAGGACCCAGTGGTTACGGAAGATTGGGTGTACGAGATGGAGAAACTATTTAGGTTCTTCCGATGCACATCAGCGGAGAAGGTAGCATTTACCGTGTTTATGCTTAAGGGCGAGGCAGAGCACTAGTAGAGATCCACCAAGGTTATATTGAGGGCCAAACACTTCGAGATCTCATGGGAGATATTTTTGGAGTCCTTCAGGAGACAGTACATTCTAGCCACCGCACAGAGGAAACTGCGGATGGAATTCATGAATCTGGTTCAAGGGAACCGTACTGTGGACGAATATGAATCCAAGTTTATGTCTTTGAGGAGATATGACCCAGACACGATGGGTAGTGAGACCCGAAAGATTCAGAAGTTCGTTGTAGGTTGAGGTTGGCCATCCGAACTAAGCTAGCCCCATTTGACCTTTAGACTTATGAGGAGGCAATACACAAGGCTCAGTTATGCGAGCAAGACTTTGAGCGAAATGCCTCCGAGCTTAGGAGGATTAATGTCAGGAAGGACAGAGACTGGAAGAGATCCGGGTTTCACAGAGTGGCTAAGACAGGAGGCCAAAGGTTTCTCAAGAAGAGACCTAAGATGGAGAAGGTACAGGAGAAAGCTGTTAGACCTCCAGTATACTCGGCCTTGACTGCACCGAGGGTTATGGTTATTGGAGGACTACAGCCTACTATTGAGAGGTGCAGGAGATGTGATAGATTTCATGGGACTAGGCCTTGTCCAATGACCCCTATGGTGTGTTACAGATGAGAGAAACCAGGACATATAGCTAAGTATTATCCTGAGAAGATGGAGACTGCCCCATAGAAAGGCAAAGAGCTGAAGAGAGCTCCAGCTGAGACGGCTGCCCCGAGGAGGAGGGCCACAGCTGAGGAAAAAGGGAAGCAAGTAGCGGGTGTGAGCAAAGGAAGAGTACATGCATTGGATCAGGACACCATAGATGCTTCAACGGATGTGATTCAAGGTACCATCCAAATCTTTGATTTAGAAGCATCGATATTATTTGATCCTGGTGCCACGCATTCCTTCATATCACCTTCCTTTGCACGTAAATTGTTAAAGCATCTGAAACCTACATTGTTGGATAAAATGATGATGATTTTCACACCCATGAATGATAGTCAATTGACTGAGCATGTATGTAGAGATTGTAAGCTAAAGATAGAGGGAAAAGAAATAATAGCCAATTTAATTTTATACATGAATGATTTTGATGTAATATTGGGAATGGATTGGTTGGCTGCCAATCGTGTTGTTATGGATTGTCATGCTAAGACCCTAGTGTTTTCAGGATTAGACAATAGCATTGTAAACTCTGATGAAAAGAAATGAAATCACATGATTATTATAAATGAAAGAGTATAATTTTGAAATCCATAATAATCGAGAGATGGATTTATTGTTTACTCTGAATGTGGATGTGATGGTTTATGTTACTAATGGTGGAAAGAATGATGTGAAGGGTGTATTGCCTACGTGGTCAATATAGATGAGGCACACCAGGAATTGAGGGACATACCTGTAATTATGGATTACCCTGATGTCTTTTCGAATGAATTACCAGGACTACCACTTGCAAGGGAAATGGAATTTTGCATAGAGTTAGTACCTGGTACAGAGCCGATATCGAAACCACCATATAGGATGACTCCTATTAAGTTGGAAGAGCTAAAGAAGCAGTTGTAAGAGTTGCTAGAAAAAGGGGTTTATTAGACCGAGTGTCTCACCTTGGGGAGCACCGGTTTTGTTTGTGAGGAAGAAGGATGGAAGCCTCTGACTGTGTATAGATTACCGGTTGTTGAATAAAGCCACCATTAAGAATAAATACCCCATTCCACTCATAGATGATTTACTGGATCAGTTCCAGGGAGCCCAAGTATTTTCTAAAATATATCTGCGGTCAGGGTACCATCAGTTGAGGATCAGGAGTGGAGATGTACCCAAGACAGCATTTCGTACCCGTTATAGCCACTACGAGTTCTTGGTGATGCCATTCAGATTGACGAATGCCCCCGCAACATTTATGACACTGATGAATGATATGTTTAAGCCATACCTAGACAAGTTTATGATTGTGTTCATTGATGACATATTGGTTTATTCCAAGTCCGAGGAAGATCATGAGGAGCATTTGAAAGTAGTTCTGTAAACCCTCCGAGAGAAAGAGTTGTATGCCAAACTCAGCAAGTATAAACTTTGGTTAAAGCTTATCTCATTTCTGGGCCATGTTGTGTCGAAGGATGGGGTATCAGTGGATCCATCCAAGATAGAGGCAGTTGTACAGTGGTAACAGCCCTAGATAATTACTGAGATCAGAAGTTTTCTGGGATTGGCAAGGTATTATCGGAGATTTGTAAAGGGTTTCTCCAGACTAGCTGCTCCGTTGACACGCCTCACACAGAAGGATATTAAGTTTGTGTGGGATGAGGCATGTGAGAGGCGTTTTGAGGAGCTTAAGCGTCAATTGACCACTGCTCCAGTTCTCATTATTCCTACCAGCTCAGGAAGATTCTCGGTGTATACTGATACATCACACCAGGGATTGGGCTGTGTTCTTATGCAAGAGGGGAAGTAGTTGCCTATGGATCTAGACAGTTGAAAGATCATGAGAGGAACTACCCGACACATGATTTAGAGTTGGCGACCGTGGTGTTTGCTTTGCAAATATGACGCCACTATCTCTATGGTGAGAAATTTCAAGTGTTCACGGATCATAAGAGCCTTAAGTACCTATTCTCGCAGAAAGTGCTGAATATGAGATAGAGAAGATGGCTCGAACTCCTAGAGGACTATGATTGTGAAATCATGTACCACTCGGGTAAGGCAATTATAGTTACCGATGCTTTGAGTAGGAAGAACCTTGGGTTGGTATCTTATATGATGGTACGGGAGCATGAATTGTTAGAATACTTTGCGAACCTCAATTTGGATGTAACCCCACCTAGATCGAAGAAATTAGATATCATAGCTAGTATGAGGTTAGAGCCAGAGTTGATTAGCCGTATTTGACAGGCCCAACAGAGCGATCGATGATGCATCGATTGGCTGAGATAGATACAGACAGGTGTGGGTAGTGATTTTGAGCTAAGTACAGATGGCTTGTTGAGGTTCAAGGGCAGAGTATGTGTTCTCGAGGATCCTAAGATTAGGAGGTTGATTTTATCAGAGGTACACTCATCGAAGTATACGATACATCCGGGGAGTACCAAGATGTATCAAAACCTTCAGAAGGTTTATTGGTGTTTCAGAATGAAGAGAGACATTACAGAATATGTCACTAAGTGTCTTCTTTGTCAGCAAGTGAAGGTAGAGCATCAGAATCCTACAAGATGATTGCAGGCTCTACCGATACCGACATGGAAGTGGGAACATGCCACCATGGATTTTGTGATGGGATTGTCGAGGACCCGTAGAGGTCATGATGCTATATGGGTTATTGTGGACCGGTTGACTAAGTTCGCCCATTTCTTGGCTATGAGAGCTACCGATACACTGAGTCAGTTGGCAAACCTATATGTTCGAGAGATAGTACGACTACACGGTCTACCAATGAGCGTTGTTTCTGATAGGGAGGCCCGCTTCACTTCTCATTTCTGGGAACATTTTCAGGAAGCACTAGGGACCCGACTGAGTTTTAGCACCGCTTTTCATCCTCAGACAGATGGGCAGTCAGAGAGGACTATACAGACCCTGGAGGATATGTTGAGAGCGTGTGTGCTAGATTTTGGAGGCTCCTAGGATGATCACCTGCAGTTAGCCGAGTTCGCCTATAATAACAGTTTTCATGCGAGTATCGAAATGGCACCCTATGAGGCACTATATGGAAGCAAATGTCGATCCCCCATTGGATGGGAAGAGGTTGGTGACAAACTGATTTTTACTCCTGACTTAGTGCAGTAGGCATCTGAGGACGTTCAATTGATATGTGAGAGATTATGGACAACTCAGAGCTGGCAAAAGAGTTATACTGATAAGAGACGGAGACCACTGGAGTTTGATGTTGGTGAGTCGATATTTCTGAGGGTTTCACCTTCGAAGGGCATTGTGATGTTTGGTAAGAAGGGTAAGTTAAGCCCTACATATATCGGTCCCTTCGAGATTTTGGAGAGAGTGAGAGATAAGGCATATAGGTTGGCGCTGCCACCAGACCTGGCAAATGTTCATAACGTCTTCCACGTCTCTATGCTTTAGAAGTATCACCCGAACTCGGCACATGTGATAAGATATGAGCCGTTGGAGCTAAATGAGAGTATGACATATGTTGAGAAGTAGGTTCAGATATTGGACAGAAAAGAGAAGGTGCTGTGGAATAAGACAATCCATTGGTGAAAGTTCTTTGGCAACATCACACGATGGAAGAGGCACATGGGAATTGGAGAACTTGATACGGGAGAAGTACCCCCAACTTTTTAAATAGTAACTTGGTTCTAATTTGGAGGACCAAATTCCTTGAAGGAGAGGAGGAATGTAAGACCCGTATTTTTGGATGTAAATGTTATGAAATCATGAGTATGGTAATGTATTTGCAATGTAAGCATAAGTGGTGTATGTCCATGAATTCAATGTACGTACTTGTAATATGATTTTGTAATGTACATACAAGTTTCATTATGTATGAATATGAAGAAATGAGCTTTTATAAGTGATGAATTTGATTGGAACTCAAAATGAGTAGTATGGTAAATGGAAGGAAGTTGCATGAATCTAAATACTTCCATTTAGCTTGGTATGGTATACTTTTGGCTATGCAAAGAATACACACAAGTTTTAATGTGTATAAGGTATGGATGGATTCCATTTTCACGTCTTAAAGGTGGTTGGATGAGAAAATGACTATGGCAGCAAATTAAGGATGTTTGGGTTTGTGTTGCTACAGAAAAACTGGAAAATATGAAGGCCGAATCGATCTCATAGGATGAGAGATCGATCTGGAAGAGCCAAAATGCTCTTATTTGAGCAATGGATTAGAGCAGATCGATCTCCCATGGGGCCAGATCGATCTTCTAAACATTCTGTAATGAAAAGATCGATCCTCAAGCATACAGATCGATCTCCTTAGCTCTTTGTTTGGAGCATATCGATCTCAAGCTTCGACAGATCGATCTCATGCTTAAAAATGTCGTGAAAAAGAGGAATTTAAGGGGACCAGATCATCTCCTCTGAGTGCATATCAATCTCATCAAGTGATTTCTATAAAAAGGGCGCTGAAATAGGTAATTTTTGAAGATTTTTCTCTCTGAAATCCACCCATTCCAGTAAGATTTGAGGGGAGGCCATTAGACACAAAGTTGTTCATCTTGAGGAAGAGAACAACATAGTTGAAACCCAAAACCTCATTATTGGCATTGAAGGAGCAAGGAGCATTCCCCATTTGAAGCAAGAAGAGAAACTAGATTGGTAAGTTTCCAATACTTAAACCCAAGTACATTGGTTTGTTTATTGATCTTAGAGTTGATTTGCATGAGTATTGTTAGTTGAAAACCATCTAGGTAGTATTGGAATTAATGTGACCTGGAAAATGGAATAAGTCTACTGTGAGAAAGTAGAAATTGGATGAGTTGGTGATTTATGGGATTTGTTAAGTTGTTATTTGAGTAAGTGGGTGATTTGAAATGGTTATGTGGAGCTACAATGTGGATTGAGTGAATTTATGGAAATGAATATGTAATATGTTTGATAAATGCCATAGTGAAGAAATCAATGAAATACAAACACTATGGACTTAGTATCGATCTAATATCGATTTGGAATGAGTTAAGAGGCCTAAAAGGATCCATAGACTTGAGCTATTGGTAGAGTAATGAAACGAGGCCCATAAACATTAATAGAGACTATAGGTTGAATCGACTATAGTAAACGCGAGGGTTGTGTATAATGGACTATAATGATGCGAAATACAATTATGTGCAGTTCCGGAGAGTTCGTTGGAGACGAATCGAACTGGATGAGTAAACAGCCTTAAGGAAGTGGAATCACGCGTCGCGATTCCAAGTAAGGGAAATCCAGGTAAGGGAAGTAGCTGCTCGTATTTTATGGGATTATAGGGTGTTTATGAAATGCATGAATGTTTGAGAAATTGGTTGTTTGGTATGCGGAAATAGTTACGAATGTTAGATGATTTGGTTTTATATGGATGTAATAGTAAGGCTAATAATTGCATAAATCACGTGTTTTGAATGTTTTCACAAAACACAATGCTTTGATTTGAGCAAATAAAAGGATAGGCTGGTTACTGTTTTATTGATGTTATGGAATAGCACATGTGAGGTGGTAAACATGTTTGTGTTGTGTTTTGAATGCATATGAGCCACCTATTGAGCTATATGAATTAAATCACGCTAGAGCCTCGCTCGCGCTAGATTTTGATGCTTTGATTGCATGAAAGTGCTGGACCTTAACTCACACTTTGATTTGATTTGTGATGATATTTTATAAACCGTACTGGAGCTTCTGCTCGTATGTGGATTTTGAGTGGTTTTCTTACACATAGAACCGTACTAGAGCTATGCTCGTACGTGGTTTCTTTATGATATGATGCATGAGTCGTGCTAGAGCTTTGCTCACATAAGTTTGTACATTATGGTACGTGTGAGACCGTGGAAGTTGGTAAGATCCTCAAGCCCTACATCCTTAAGATAACATCCATAAGCCCGAGGAGGCGGGGAGGCTCTGTTAGGCAGGGAGGATCTGTTCGGTGGGGACGCCCTCTTACGGTAAGATCCTTAAGCCATACATCCTTAAGCCCGAGGATGCGGGGAGGCTCTGTTAGGCAGGGAGGCTCTGTACGGTGGGGAGGCTCTCTTACGGAAGGTTCCTTAAGCCAACCTCCTTAAGCCCTGGAGGGGTGGGGAGGCTTTGTTCAGCAGGGAGGCTCTCTTATGTGAGTACGACAAGTTCTTGGTATGGGGTAGATAAGACCTACGACTGGCACCCCCAACCACGATATGAGTCTGTGAAGTACGATGTACCGTGTATATCACATTAAGTACGATGTACCACATGGTGATCTTGTGATGAGAAACTCTGGCGAGAGATAATCCACCTTCGTGCTAGCACGATACCCCGTACACCTGGATGCGTATGGTCTGGGATGAATTATGAAGTAGTTGGCCCACATAGTCACTCGTGATATTGTGACTTGGTTTCTTTACATATGTGTGATTGTGATTGCCCAAGGTAGACCCGAGGGAGGGGTCGAGCCTGGTGGGATTTGATTTATGAAATGATAATGAGATTCCTGATTGAGAATTGATTTCGATGGGATTTTATGTGTTTGAAAAAGATATGTGACTTAAAAAGGAGGTTTCTTAAATGAATTGCCCTTTTTATAAGTTTAATGAGAATGAGCATGTGATGTTTTCACATGTTGATATTCCATAATTTATATGCCAATTTTACAGGATTTGATACATGATGTATATATATATATATGTATGTATGTATACTCATATGGTATAATTTTAATTCCTCATGCTCCTGTTATAAATTATTTATGCATAACACTATCAGTATGTAGATAGAGTAGTTATCTACCATGCTTGCATTATTGCCTTGCTGAGCGTGTGGTTGCTCATCCCTGTCTATTTTCCCCCTCTTACAGAGCGTGCATAGTAGCCCAACGAGGACTGGGGCATTTTATTTTGGACATCTGCTGCCATCCATCGCTAAGAGGTATACACATGAAGATTTTTTTTTGTATCTAAACAATTGTCAAAGCACAGTAGTCTTTTGAGTTGTAATTATAGGGGATGTAGATGTCAGTAATCATATTTTGAATAAATGAATGATAGACGTTCAAATGTATGACATCACTTTGATTAATTGAGAAAGGATATTGCGAGTGGATTATTATTGACTCACAGCCCAACAGTGTAGTGGTAAGTTTGTTCATGATCGAGTAGGGAAAAGAATAAATGCTAAAAATTTATAATGATTTTTGGTTAAAAAGAATGAAATGGGTCGTGACAACTGTAGACGGGCTCAGGGTCTCACAGTAGTAGGTAGCAATAATAACTCAATGCCACGAAGGCATCCCCGTGAAGGACTTGGCACCATAGGGCAATCACACAAAACCTCCTATCGGTTGCTAAAGATGGCTCTCACGGGACATGACTTCCACACAGGCATAAACCGAGTTGCCAACAAACTCAAAAATCCCACGATGGGTTCACAATAAAATCCAACAATTTATCCAAAGAAAATAATTTCCAAATTCATAATTTCCAACATTAGGGATAACAACCCATCGATAATAAATCATGTATCAACTATACAAAATCAGCATGTATATAAATCATGCAACTTCATGCTATTTAAAAAATACAGTTAAAAATGCCCACGCAACAGCTTCAAAATTAGCTGTCACGACCCTTTTCATTCTTTTTAATCGAAAATCTCAATAAATTTTTCGCATTTATTCCTTTCCCTACTCGGTCATGAACAAACTTACCACTACACTGTTGGGCTGTGAGTCAATAATAACCACCACTTACCATTCATTCACAATTTAATGAAACGATGTCATACATTCGAAGTTAACCATTTACTCATACAAAACTTGTTTTAATGACATCTACATCCCCCATAATTACATTTCAAATGACTACTGTGCTTTTACATTGTTTAGATACAAAAAGGAATCACTGTGTATATACCTCTAAGTGATGGAGATGCAGCGGATGTCCAAAATACCACGCCTCAGTCCTCACTGGGCTACTATCCACACTCTGCAGGAGGGGAAAAATAGAGAGGGATGAGCAACTACACGCTCAGTAAGGCAATAATGCAAGCATGGTAGATAACTACTCTATCTACATACTGGTAGTATTATGCATAAATCTTTTATAATAGGAGCATGAGGAATAAAACTATGCCATATGAGTATACATATATATCATGTATCAAAATCATGTAAAATTGGCATATAAAACATGGAATATCAACATGTGAAAACATCACATGCTCATTCTCATTAAACTCATAAAAAAGGCAATTCATTTAAGAAACCTCCTTTTTAAATTACATCTCTTTCTCAAATACGTAAATCCCATCAAATTAATTCACAATCACAACCTCATTTTCATTTCACAAATCAATTTCACAAGGCTCGACCCCTCATTCGAGTCTACCTTGAACAATTACAATCACACATATGTATAAAAATCAGGTCACTATATCACAAGTGACTATGTGGACCAACTACATCGTAAATCATCCCAGACCACACGCATCCAAGTGTGTGGGGTATCGTGTTGGCACGAAGGTGAATATTCCCTCACCAGACTTTCTTATCACGTAATCATCATGCAGTACATCGTACTACATGTGATATACATGGTACAGTATACTTCGCGAACCCATATCGTAGTTGGGGGTGCCAGTCCTAGGTCTTATCTACCCCATATCAAGAACTTGTCGTACTCATGTAGGAGAGCCTCCCCGCCCCTCCAGGGCTTAACGATGTTGGATTAAGGATCCTTTTGTACCCATGTAGGAGATCCAACCTGCCAAATAGAGCCTCTTTGCCTAACAGAGCCTCCCCACCTCTTCGGGCTTAAGGATGTTGGCTTAAGGATGTAGGGCTGCCAAACAGAGCCTCTTTGCCTAACAGAGCCTCCCCACCTCTTCGGGCTTAAGGATGTTGGCTTAAGGATGTAGGGCTTAAGGATCTTAAGGTAAGAGAGCCTCCCCACCGAACAGAGCCTCCCCGCCTCTTCAGGCTTAAGGATGTAAGGCTTGAGGATATTACCAACTTCCACGGCCTCATACTACCACATTGTGTAAACTTGTGCGAGCAAAACTCTAGCACGAGTCAGGCATATTATCATAAAGAAACCACGAACGAGCATAGCTCCAATACGGTTCTATGCATAAGAAAACCATTCAAAATCCATGCACGAGCAGAAACTCCAATACGGTTTATAAATTATCATCACAAATCAAATCAAAGTGCAAACTAAGCTCTAGCACTTTCAAGTAAGTCAAAGCATCAAAATCCAGTGCGAGCGAGGCTTTAGCGCGATTTAATTCACATAGCTCGATAGGCGTGTCACGACCCATTTTATCCTCTTAGTACCGAAAATCACTATAAATTTTACGTGTTTTATTGTTACCTTACCCGGTCGTGAACAAACTCACCACACATAGTTGGGCTGTGAGTCAATAATAATCCACTCGCAATATCTATTCTCAGTTAATAAAAGTGATGTCATACATTTGAACGCCAATCATTCATTTATACAAAATATGATTACTGACATCTACAACCCCCATAATTATATTTCAATTGGCTACTGTGATTTTGCATTGTTTAGATACAAAAAGGAATCACTGTGTATATACCTCTGAGTGATAGAGATACAGCGGATGTTTTAACCAAAATGCCTCAGTCATCACTGGGCCACTATGTACGCTCTGTAGAGGGGGAAAATAGAGAGGGATGAGCAAACCACACGCTCAGTAAGGCAATAATGCAAGCATGGTAGATAACTACTCTATCTACATGCTAATAGTGAATGCATAAATCGTTTATAGTTTGGTGCATGAGGAAAACAAAACTATGCCATATGCTTATACATATATCATGTATTTAAATCATGTAAATTGGCATAATAAAACATGGTAAATCATCATGTACAAGCCATCTCATGCTCAATTGTCAAATCACATAATAAAAAGGGAAATTCACTTGAAACATCCTTTTTAAATCACATCATAAAGATCTTTCTCAAACACATACAATCCCATCACAAACCATTTTCTCAGTCACAAACATCATTATCATTTCACAAATCAAATGCCACAATGCTTGACCCCTCCCTCGGGTCTACCTTGGACAATCACAATCACACATATGTAATAAAAACCAGGTCACTATATCAAAAGTGCCTATGTGGATTAACTACATCATAAATTATCTCAGACCACACGCATCCAGGTGTGCGGGGTATCGTGCTGGCACGAAGGTGGATTATCCCTCGCCAGACTTTCTCATCAGATAACCATCGCGTGGTACATCGTACTCCATGTGATATACCTGTTACAGCGTATTCCGCGGACTCACATCGTAATTGGGGGTGCCATTCCTAGGTCTTACCTACCTCATACCAAGAATTTTTCAGATCCATGTAGGAGAGCCTCCCTGCCAAACAGAGCCTCCCCGCCCTCCTAGGTTTAAGGATGTTGGCTTAAGGATCCTTCTGTACCCATGTAGGAGAGCCTCCCTGCCGAACAGAGCCTCCCCGCCTCTTTGGGCTTAAGGATCCTTTCGTAAGAGAGCCTCCCCACCGAATAGAGCCTTCCCGTCCCCTCGGGCTTAAGGATGTAGGGCTTGAGGATCTTACCATAAGAGAGCCTCCCCACCGAACAAAGCCTCCCTGCCTAACAGAGCCTCCCCGCCTCCTCGAGCTTAAGGATGTTGGCTTAAGGATGTAGGGCTTGAGGATCTTACTAACTTTCACGACCTCATACGTATCGTAATGTGTAAACTTGTGCGAGCAAAGCTCTAGCACGACTCATGCATCCTATCATAAAGAGACCACGTACGAGCATAGCTCTAGTACGGTTATACTCATAAGAAAAATAAGTCGAAAGCCACGTACGAGCAGAAGCTCCAATACGGTTTATAAACAGCATCATAGTTTCCAAATCAAGGTACGAGCTAAGCTCCACCACGTTTCATACAAATGAAAACATTGAAATCTAGTGCGAGCGAGGCTCTAGCGCGAATTAAATCACATACACACGATAGGCGGCTCACATACATTCAAAACATCTCAAAACATGTTTAGCGTCTCACATGGGCTATTTCACAACATCATTCAAGTACTAGCCAGCCTATCCTTTTATTTGCTCAAATCAAAGCATTGTGTTTTGTGAAAACATTCAAAACACGTGATTTATGCAATTATTAGCCTTACTATCCCTTTTTATACATCCATATAAACCAAATTATATACGTACTCATAATTGTTCACATACATCATCAACCACTTTTCCAAACCACAATGCGAATTTACAACACCCTATATACCCACAAAATACGAGCAACTACATCTATATACTCACAAAATTCCCTTACCTGGAATCGCGATGCGTGATCCACTTTCTTAGAGCTGCTTACTCGTACGGTTTGATTCGTCTCCAACGAACTCTCCGAAACTGTACATAAATGTATTCCTCAACGTTTTAGCCCATTATAATCCAACTCTTGCGTTTACTATAGTCGATTCGGTCTATAGTCTCTATTAACGCTTATGAGGCCTCGTTTCATTACTCTACCAATAACTCGAGTCTATGGATTCTTTTAGGCCTATTTACTCATTCCAAATCGATATTAAATCGATGTTAAGCTCATAATGTTCATTTTTCATAAATTGCCTCCACTATGGCATATTATCAAACACTACATGTGCTCATGCTCATCAATTCACAAAACCCACAATGTAGCTTCATTTAGCCATTTCTAATCATCCACATTACACAAATAACAACTTATCATAACCCATAAACCACCAATTCATCCAAATTACACTTTCTCACACTAGATTCATTCTATCTTCTAGGTCACATTAATTCCAATACTACCTAAATGGTTTCAATCATCCATTTACATGCCAATCAACTCCAAAATCAATAAAATAGGCAATGTACTTGGATTGGAGTCTTAGAAACTTACCAAATCAGATTTCTCTTCTTGCTCCAAATGACAATGTCCTTAGCTCTTTCAATACCAACAATGGGATTTTGGGTTTCAACTATGTTGTTCTCTTCCTCAAGATGAACAACTTGATACCTAATAGCCTCCACTTAATTTTTACTGGAAATGGTTGATTTTAGAGAGAAAAATCTAGGTTTTGGGTTGGAAATGGAAAGGGTGATGTTTTTCCCAAAATCTGTAGATTTTCAATGCTCTTTTTATAGAAATAGCTTAAGGAGATCGATCTGCACTATGAGGAGATCAATCTGGTCCCCTTAATTCCCTCTTTTTCACGGCATTTTAAGCATGAGATCGATCTGTCGAAGCTTGAGATCGATATGCTCCAAACAGAGAGCTAAGGAGATCGATTTGTAAGCTTCAGGATCGATCTTTTCATTACAGAATGCTTAGGAGATCGATCTGCCCCCATTAGAGATCAATCTGCTCTATTCCATTGCTCAAATAAGAGTATTCTGGCTCTTCCAGATCGATCTCTCATCCTATGAGATCGATCTGGCCTTTATACTTTTCATATTTTTTGCAGTTTTTCTATAGCAACTCACACCAAAACACCCTTAATCTGCTGTCATAGCCATTTTCTCATCCATCCACCTTTATGACTCGAGAATGACATCCATTCATACCATATGCACATTAAAACTTGTGTGCATTCATTGTATAACCAAAAGTATACTATATAAAACCAAATGGAAGCATTTTTATTCATACAACTTTCTTCCATTTACCACACTACTCATTTTAAGTTCCAATCACATTTTTTACATATAAACGTCCATTTCTTCATATTCGTATAAAATGGAACTTGTGTGTACATTAAAAAATCATACTACCATTATGTCCATTCACATTAATTGATCCAATTACACACATTACAACCATACATATACGGGGTCTCACAAGGCAGCTCATATGCATTCAAAACACATCACAAACATGTTTAGCACTTCACGTGTGCTATTCCATAACAACAATAAAACACTAACCCACCTATCCTTTTATTTGCTCAAATCAAAGCATTGTGTTTTGTGAAAACATTCACAACACTTGATTTATGCAATTATTAGCCTTACTATCCCTTTTTATACATCCATATAAAACCAAATCATACAACCTTCACAACTATTTTCGCATACCAAACAACCAATTTCTCAAACATTCATGCATTTCATAAACACCTTATAATCCCACAAAATACGAGCAGTCTAAATACTTACATAATTCTCTTACCTGGAATCGCGACGCGTGATTCCACTTCCTTAAAGCTGCTTACTTGTGCAGTTCGATTCGTCTCCAACAAACTCTCTGGAACTGCACATAATCGTATTTCACATTATTTTAATCCATTATGACGCAACCCTTATGTTTACTATAGTCAATTCACTCTATAGCCTTTATCAACTCTTATAAGGCCCCATTTCATTTCTCGATTCATATCTCGAGTCTATGGATTCCTTTAGGCCTATTTATTCATAATAAATCAATATTAAATCGATATTAAGCTCATAGTGTTCATATTTTATAAATTTCTTCACTATGGCATATCATCAAACACTACATGTGCTCATTTATCATAACTTCCCTCAACCCATAATGTAGCTTCATTTAACCCCTTCTAATCATCCACATTACTCAAATGACAACTTATCAACATCCATAAACCACCAACTCACCCAATCTACACTTTCTCACACTAGACTCATTCCATTTCTAGGTCACATACTAATTTTATCTCATCCTAGGTGTTTCCTATCATCCATACATATGCAAATCAACTCCAAAATCACTTAAATAAGCAATGTACTTGGATTGGAGTATTAGAAACTTACCAATCAAATTTCTCTTCTTGCTCTAAAGGGAAATGTTCCTTGCTCCTTCAATACCAACAATGAGGTTTTGGCTTTCAACTATGTTGTTCTCTTCCTCAAAATGAACAACTTTGTATCTAATAGCCTCCCCTCAATTCTTATTCGAAATGGACTGATTTTAGAGAGATAAACTTAGGTTTTGGGTGAAAAATGGAAGAGTGATGTTGTTTTCCCGAAAATTTCAGATTTCAGCGCTCCTTTTATAGAAATAGCTTGAGGAGATCGATCTGCACTAGGAGGAGATTGATCTGGTCCCCTTAATTCCCTCTTTTTCATGGCATTTTAAGTATGAGATCGATCTGTCGAAGCTTGAGATCGATCTACTCCAAACAGAGAGCTAAGGAGATCGATCTGTATGCTTGAGGATCGATCTTTTCATTACAGAATGTTGAGGAGATCGATCTAGCCCCATTGGAGATCGATCTGCTCTATTCCATTACTCAAATGAGAGCATTTTAGCTCTTCCAGATCAATCTCTCATCCTATGAGATCGATTTGGCCTTCATATTTTCCAGATTTTTTACAGCTTTCTGCTGCAACTTACACCAAAACATCCTTAATTTGCTGCCATAGTCATTTTCTCATCCAACCACCTTTATGACTTGAAGATGGCATCCATCCATACCTTATACACATTAAAACTTGCGTGCATTCATCGTTTAGCCAAATGTATCACATTCCAAACTAAATGGAAGCATGACTTCATTCCATTTTACCACACTACTTATTTTGAGTTCTAATCATATTCATCACTTATAAGAACTCATTTCTTCATATTCATACATAATGAAACTTGTATGTACATTACAAATCATAATACACGTATGTACATCGAATCCATGAACTTACATCAATTATACTTTACATTACAAGTCCATTCACATTCATTTGATCCAGTTACACCCATTACAACTATACATATACGGGGTCTCACATCAGCAATCTCAATGAAGTTATGAAAATAGTGAAATGCTCACACGCACATGCTACTATCATGTAAAAATCATAGCTTATAAATAGTAACTCCAAATTATGACAGAATTCAAATCAAGGCGATTTATAAAAACGATCGGTTTCCAAATCGATAAAAATATCAGTAAGGGAATTTTAATCCAATCTACCCTAGTAAATCGACTAACCTATAGTCTATCTTTAAAAACATGGAATCTAACCTATCCTAAGTATTTTACTAACGACAGTTATATAAAACCCCTTACCACACAAGCAACGCGCCCAATTTACCCTTTTTTCGCCTTAGAGGCGCATATATGCATCTAAGCTTCCTTGGCGCCTTCTGACGTGTTTACTGCGAAATATCATTTAAGGCATGCGTTATCTACCATTCGTACAATAACAAATTAAAATTTCGGCACACGCACACTCACAAAGACAATTCGAGACTAACTACCATTAACGCAGTTTATCGGTTTTAAGCCTTACGTTTATTCAGACTTGGAAATTTCCTTATGTTTGGTCTTTGTCAAAACATACCTTATTCATTTCCATTTGTTAGCACAAATTTTGATTCTTCCTACCATGAATTTATCTCATTTCCAATCATGCTCTCATGGCCATAATTTCTACAATTCTACTTGTTAATTATTTTCAATCTAAATCAAAGTGGCCAGATACCTTTTAGCATAATCTTAATTTCACACTAATTTCACTCAATACATATTTTTTATATAATGTTCTCCACTTATAATTTATTTAATTTCTGCAATTTCAATCATCCAATTTGCCAACACTTTTACTAATCGAAACTTCTCATAATCATCCTTATCCTTTAACTAATTTTCAATTTCCTCATAATGGAACTACATTGTTCCTACACAAATTGGCTAACTAATTTCTTATTTTGCAGTAAACAATATTGCTCCTAAAATTCTCATTTGGCCTAACCTAAGCTTTTATACTCACCTAATTATTTCAATATTTGTTTGACATTATTTTTATTAGCCAACAATTCCTTATAAATTTCAGCCAAAGAATTAAATTTTTGCATTTCTATTCATTTCCCTCCATGCATCCAATGTGTATTATTTTTATACTAAATGTGTAATCTAGCTCCCTTAACCGAATGCATGCATAGATTCCCTTAGTTTCCTACTTAGCCGAGCACTCATCATCATTCATTCCTTATAAATTTTCCAACAATCCACTTAGTTACACAATTGAGTTAATGCATTATTTTCCAAGCTTTTAAATCCACAGAATTTATTCAATATTTTCAGTCTTTAAATTTTGATTTTATTTTACTTGAATTGCATGAATTTAAGCCATCCTACATAATTTTTTTGCATTCTAAATAATCATGGCATTATGAAATTTCCAAATTTAGCTTACTCCTCATTTACATGCATTGTAAAAATTTTATTTTTTGTTCCTCTTATTGTAACCGAGCCTATATCCCTATCCATTTCAAATTCCTTATCTAATTTCAATCATATACATCTACAAGTGTATTATCTTATTTCAAATTAGTCAATTTAATTGAAGAATGCCTTGTTTTAACCTTCCAATATTCCTTGTTGAATTTTAATCCATAGGAATTAACATTGTATATTACCATTTCAGATTACATAATCTAATTTCCACATTGACAAATTTGACAATTTCCCTACATTCCTCTATGTAGCCGAATCCTACTAAATTTCCCTACTAGCCTTAGCTAAAATTTTATTCATGCAACTTGAATCAACATCATTCATATTATAAATTGCTAAATTAATTCTTAAATTCTAGCAACATGAATTTTCCTAATTTTGCTACATGTGGCCGAATATACCTACATGTACATACTGAATTTTTTTTAATGTTTATAATTTTGTTAATTTACTGCAGTAACTTCTCATATGCAATTTACTCTTCTTAATTCATCATACCAGTTCATACAATTTATAGATTTTAGAATTTTCAATTTCATCTAGCTAACAACTCTATTTCATATGCATGTAACATTTTTTGGAATTTAATCAAAATTAATTACACATATACATTAACATAACAATAACAACATTAGATTTGCAGTAATTAACAACATCCTTACCCCAATTGTACTAACCGAACCTCCTAGCCAATTTTCCCCAATTTGCACAAATTAATTTCTGGAATTTCGGTTGGTTACCTACTGTCCTACACGGTTTGGAGCTTAATTGAAGATGTTGTTAACTAGCTGAACACCTAAGCACTAAACTCAGCCATGCAACTCTCAGTTCCAGCTACTAGTGGGGGTTTCTTACCTGTTTGGTAAATTTCTGGTATGTGGGGAGGTGTAAAATGTATTTGTGAGGTTGGAACGTAAGTAATCTAAGTCTAAACTAATTTTAAATCTGTAAGATCCACATTTTGTAATATGTAACCTTTATGAGATTGTGATATATGAGTAGGTCACAAGTGATATAAATTACGAGGAATGGATGTTTTGAAGTGGTAAATGTGGATGGAATGAAAAATGGATGGTTAAGTAAATTAAAAGCCAATGTAACAGTAAAATGGAATGAGTTGCATGAGTTTTATACTTCCATTGGGTTTAGATTGTATACCTTTGGCTATACAATGAATGCACACATGTTTTAATGCATATAAAGTATAAATGGATGTCATTTTCAAGCCTTAAAGGTGGGTGGATGAGAAAATGACTATGATAGCAAAATATAAGAGATTTGGTGTAAGTTACTGCAGAAAACTGCAGCAAAATCTGGAAAATATGCTTGAGGGATCAATCTCATAGGATGAGAGATCGATCTGGAAGAGCCAAAAATGCTCGAACAAGAGCAATGAAACAAGGCAGATCGATCTCCTTAAGCTACTGACTTAAAACAGATCGATCTCATGCAAGAGCAAACTGATCTCCTTAAGGTTTTGTGATGTGCAGATCGATCTCATGCTACGAGTAGATCGATCTCATTAAGTTTGAAAGGTCAATTTCGAGAGGAAAAGGTACATGGCAGATCGATCTCATTGGAGAGCAGATCGATCTCATAGAGACAATTCTATAAATACTGGACTTCTGCACTTCAGTTTGCACGAGAGAAACTATTTTATTGAAGAGAAAAAGTGTAACCTAACATTTCTAAGCTCGGAAACTTCAGTTTGTATTCAGTTTTGAGTGAGGTATTGTAAGACCCGAAATTAAATCGTAAATTTTTATAAGGGATGAAAATGGTCACAAATTTAAACAAATGGAATTCAGACTGGAAATAAGGATTTAAAATGCGAAATGAGTGAGTGTTCGTGAAAAGAAGTCGAGTTAAATTAATCCCGAACACGTGCAAGGGTAAAACGGTCAAAAGATCGAAAGTCGATATAAATTCGACAGGAAAATTTAATTAAAAATAATAGTTTGAGAAATCTTGATCAATAATGAAGAAATAATTAAATTTTCGGTTAAATTGATCAAGAAATGAATTTATTGGAATTAATCGAAATTTTCACTCGGGACAATATCCCAGAAATACGGAAAAAATATACCGAAAAAGGGTTAAAATAAACTAAATAAATTAAATTAATTAATTTGAATAAAATAATAATTTTTTTGTAGATATTTTAGATTTTTAATATATTTTATTGATTAAAATATTAATAAAATAAATAAATAAATAATTAATTAATTAATTAAAAAACGAATCGCAGACTTGCGATTCTGAAAAGGAAAAAAAATGAAAACGAGGCAGATCGAGGTCGTCAGTCTCCATCAACGACGACCTCCGGTGATAGGAAGTTGGGCGAGAGGGGTAGCCGAGCTCGCTGGCACCGATAGCTAAGCGAAAAACGGCGAGCGGCGAGAGGAACGACGAGAAACGGAGAAACCGAGAAGGGGGAGAGACATTTTCGGCGAACGGCGCCAATCTAGCCCCACTCGACCACCACCGAACATCCCCGAGGCCAAGACGAGCATATTGGTGAAGGCCACAGCCGCCGAAACCAATGGATGGCGTCAAAAATGGCAGAAAAGGAAATGGGTATCGACAGCCGAGGGAGAACAGTTGGACTAACCACTTTCCGGCGGCCTTGGACGAAAACGAGGCCAGATGCGAGAATCGAACAACCCAACGGAGCTGCTGGCGACAAAAATCGATGGAGAACCGATCGGCAAGACACCAAACCTGCTGAACCGGACTGAACCGGCAGTCTGAACCAGGTTGAACCGGACCGAACCAGTTCAGCCAAGAAAGAGAGGGAAAAGGGAGAAAAATGAAGAAAAAGAGAAAAAAGGAAAAAGGGGAAGAATTTTTGGAGATGCACCGGACTTCGGGTAAGTCGGTAAGCGGTCAAAATTGATCGATTTGATTTTCGAGAAATTTCTTTAAATTATATTCGATTGGAAAAATAACCCGGAATTAAATATAAATTGTGCAGTTCGATGATAAATTCTGAACGTGAGCCGATTGAACTTTGATTTGCACATAATCGCATAATCTCGGGTAAGTAAAGCTCATTTACGACAATTTATATAATTATTCGTGTATTAGAAATGTATTTTACGCATTACGGATTTAATTCCGTATTTAGTGGATAATATTGGAAATTTTGAGTAAACTGTCATAAAAGATATACGGGCTATCAAAAGAGTTTGGAATGAAGCCCAATGGGTATTGCGAGCCCAACAGACCCGATGAAGGGATTAAATAAGTGAAAACGGGCTGAAAATGGGTCGAATCCCATAAAGATGCAATCGAGCCCAATAAAGTAAAACGGGCCTAGTGTTTTAGATTCGATCAGTATAAGTGAAATACTGATAAGTATAATTGAATTAACCCAAATATATGGTTATATGCAGCTCCGTAGACTTGGTTTGGAGCAAATTGGACTGAGAGACTTGGTACGGGCGAAACGGGATAAGCTCACGCGTGATTTCAGGTAAGGGAATTTTATGGACTGCTAGAGGTAACTTTACAAAATTTCAACTTCATTTTTAGTCTTTTAAATGGTCTAAAGGGTCTAGATTTCAGATAAAACTTTTAGTGCCCCGGATAGGCAAATTACAAAAATACCCTTATAAAGGGTAAAATTTACAAATTAGAAAAAATGTGGGAGGAGCAAGGACAAGAGGTTCCTGCTCGTTTCTTGAGGTGTTTAAACACAAGCATGAGTAGGCTGGCTAACTTTTAAATAAAAATGCACAGCATTGCATAATTTCAACAGATGTTGGTTTTCTCTGAAAATGATTTGAGAAATGTAGCCGCCTACGTGATTTTATGAAAATGCGACGTGTTAGAGCTCAGCTCGCACGAGTTTTGATTTGTGTGATGCATACCTTAGTGCTGGAGCGAGAGCTCGCACTAGAGTTTTACATGTATTGGTGCTGGAGTCTAACTTGCACCAGATTTTTATATGATTTTCGTGACATAGTACTGAAGTCTAACTCGCACTAGATTTTTATATAATTTTTGTAATACGGTGCTGGAGTCTAACTCGCACCAGATTTTCACATGAAATGTGTACAGAGTGCTAGAGTGTGAGATCTGAGAATTTCAGACATATTTTATTGATGTAATAATAATTTGAAGTGTAATCTATTGAGCTAAGTGAATTGTGGGAATGATAATTGGAGATTTATATGTTAAGTGTTAAAATAAATGTGAAACTATGAGGACAGATCGATCTGGGAGAAGGAGAGATCGATCTGGTGAGTTATAAACGACAAAGAAGGAGAAATTTAAGGAGCAGATCGATCTGGAAGAAGGAGAGATCGATCTGGTGAGTTAAAAATGACAAGGAAGGAGGAATTTAAGGAGCAGATCAATCTCCAATGGAAGAGGATCGATCTCCTTATGAATCTGTTTGAGAGAAGATTGATCTCATGAGGAAGAGATCGATCTCCAAATGATTCTGTTTGGGAGAAGATTGATCTCCTCAAGGAGCAGATCGATCTCATAAAGCCATAAAGAGATCGATCTCACCCCTCGACAGATCGATCTCCTAGGCATAAATTGCCCCAAATCGTCCCAAAAATTCAAACGCAGATCGATCTCCTCAAGAGCCAGATCGATCTCCTACCTCCAGTCTATATAAGGAACCCCTGTTTTTCTCCTGTAATTTCACTTTCTCTCTCTTCCAACCCCATTTCCACCGAAAACCTAACTTTCCCACTCATCCAAAACACCCATTTCCTGCCAAATCAAGAGTTGTGGCAAGAAGGAAAGTTGTTCCTCATCAAAGGGAGAACAACATACTTGGAAATCGAAGGACGAATCGGATCGAGGCGTGGGTTGTGCGTCTCACAAGCTTTGGGTAATTTCTAAACCTCGATCTTGATATTTAAGATGATTTTGATGATATTGGTGGTTGTCATTGCATTGAAATAGTTGGGAAATGATTAGGGATTGATGAAATTGCAATGTAGTTGGAGTAATGTTGATATTTGGAAATTTTGGCAATTTTGAGAATTTGTGCTATAAATGGAAATTTAGACAATGTGATGAATTAGCATGGATAATTGGCATGAGAAATGTAGGACGTTGAGATATTGTGAATGAGGTCGTAGTTTAGGGTAGAGTTACGAGAATCGAGAGATTTGAGGAGTTATGAGCAATTATGCTCGATTTTGAATATTGAGGTTTATGAGATAATTGAGTATTAATGTTTTAACATCGTTTGGATAGCTCGGGAGTTCCAGAGTGGAATGTGAGACTAGTCCGTGATACGGGGGAAATGATTGCACTATACGAGGTGCAAAGAGGTAAGGGAAATCTAAACCATTTGTGTATGTGAATTGTAAACTATTTTAGCATGATTTGTGGTTTATAAAACAAGCATGTTGAGTGTTGTGTTGAGTTATAATTGCACACGGTTTTTATAGCCGGTTGGAGCCCATTGTTTTATGCATTTATAAGCTGAGTGTGAAATGGCTTTATAAGACATCGAATTTGTGTGAGTAATGAATTGGGCTCTACGTTAAGGCACTATCGAGATTTGAGAAATGTGTGCGTGTTTTGCATGTTGGAACTCGGTTTTATTATGTTTTGTGTTGAGTACAAAACGATTTCAAATAAGTTTTATGAGAGAAAAACCATTATGAGTTCTACGTGAAGGCAAACTAGTCTTGTGTGATAAGACTTAGGTGTGTAATTTTGAGTACACACCGGGCATTGCTCTGGTAGCATGTAAGCTCGATTTCCTCTCCGTTCTGGTAACGTGAGAATAACCCTATTCTGTGGCTGTGCCACGTATACTTAGTGGCCGTTGCCACGTGAGAAACCCCATTTGGTGGCCGTTGCCACGTTATACCCCAATGGTGGCCGTTGCCACGTTATACCCCATTGGTGGCCGTTGCCACGTTATACCCCAACGGTGGCCGTTGCCACGTTATACCCCATTGGTGGCCGTTGCCACGTTATACCCCATTGGTGGCCGTTGCCATGTTATACCCCATTGGTGGCCGTTGCCACGTGAGAAACCCCATTGGTGGCTGTTGCCACATGAGAACCCCTAATTAGTGGCCGTTGCCACGTGAAACCCTATTATGTGGCTGTGCCACGTGTGAAATTAAATCAGTGGCTATGCCACGTGTGTGCATTATTGTTATTGTGATTTTATCACGTATTTGAGAAAGCGTTTATCGCATTATTTTAACATGCTTTCTTATTGCTCTAGAGTGAGCCTTTTTACTTCATGTTTTCACATGACTTGAGACATGAGAATGTCGTTTTGAGTACTTTTATGCTATGGTTTTCAAATGAGTTTCACATACAAATAAATATTTTGTGATGTGCATTTTGGTTTATGAAATGAGTTCCTTACCCCCCCTTACTGAGCGATTTAGAAGCTCACCCTGTTTTCTTTCCCCCAGAGTTCTTCAAGTGAAAAAGGATCTCCTTGCGACGTACGGAGTAGTGGCTAGTGGAGGATTCGAGCTCCAGGCCATATATATTGTATCTTGAGGTATATTTTATCTTTTCATGTACCCAGACTATTATTGTAATTGCAGACACTTGATGTATATCATTGTATGGGATGTATTAGGATTAATTAACTTGTAATCGAGTAATGGGTATAATACAATATTTATTATACCATGATGAGATCCTGAGGAATGATACTTATGATGATGTATGACACTGCACAGGAATGCACCTTTAACTGTGAATTAATGAGTAAAAAAGTTTTAAATTGCCCTATTTTCTGAAATTTTCGGGGCGTGACAGAGTTTTCTTGGTATCAGAGCTTAGGGCGTCTAGTACTGTCAGTGTCGGTTAAGTGAAATAGAATACATCCCAAGTGTCTGGAATAGTCTGGTCATGAACTGAAATTGAGTATTGAGATTTCAATCGATTGTGATATGTACGCGCAGGAGACGAGTTGAGATAGAGAATGAGTAAACGACGAGGTCGTTCGAGGAGGCAGGCAGAGTCCCCTCCGCCACCTGTCCCACAACCAGAGGTCCTAACTCTCGATTTAATCGGATTGAGACCGATGTGAGGCAAGGTTTTGAGCAGATGGCAGCGTTATTCGTGCAACACTTTGGAGTTAATGCCTCAGATACTACCCCCACACCACCACAAGGACCTCCCATACCCCCAGTGCCTCCCGTCACTCAGCCTGAGGATAGAAGTATGGTCCGACTAAAGGATTTTCTGAAGATGAATCCACCCGCATTTAAGGGAAAGAAGGATCCTACAGAGGCTAAGGAGTGGTTGACGGAATTGAGAATTATATTTGATTTCTTGGGGTGCACCGATGCTGAGACGGTCAGTATGAGTGCCTATATGCTGAAGGGAAGAGCTCGAGATTGGTGGGGTACTACCCAGGGTATTTTGATGTCCCACCATGATGCGATTGGTTGGGAAGAGTTCCAGACAGCCTTTAGGACCCAATATGTACCACGAGCCGCCCAGAGAAAGAAACAAGCTGAGTTTTTGAGTTTGGTACAGGGTGACATGTCTGTGGATAACTATGAGAGCCAATTCACAGCGCTATTGAGATATGACCCAGAGACCTTCAAGAGTGAAGAGCTCCGCACAGAGAAGTTTGTGTATGGGCTGAAGCCCGTCATCAGAGATAGATTGATAGGGCTATGTATTACTGAGTTTGGAGATGCTCTGAGACGAGCACAAGAGATTGAAAGAGGAATTGAGATGGTACAATCCCAGAATGAGCTCAGAGCGGTGAATAGAGATAAGGGCAAGAGGCTAGCATTTTTCCAAACAGAGGCTCGGAGAGGTTCCTTCAGAAGAGGAAGGATTGAGGTACAGAAGGACAGATTGGAGAGACCCAGAGCCTATCCTATTATCAAGGAGACCCCTCGATATGTCAGGCCGGAGATAAGGGTCTGTAGAGACTGTGGCCGATCGCATGAGGGAAGTTGTACTGGGTCGATCCGTGGATGTTTTAGATGTGGTGACATGGGTCACAGAGTGAAGGACTGTCCCCAACCTCAGATACCACATGCTCCGGAGCCCACTAGACAACAGCCTCAGAGAGTGGATCCCCGGAGACGGGCTACTGCGACAGAGAAAGGGAAGAAACCTGTGGCACAGGGACGTGTGTTTGCCCTGGATAAGGAGACCGCAGACACTTCGGCAGAAACTATAAGAGGTACACTCTCTGTCTGTAATTATGAGGCTCATGTGTTGATTGATTCAGGATCCACGCATTCGTTTATTTCTGAGCATTTTGCATGTAGATTAAACTTGAAGTTTGAACCTCTAGAATATATACTACATGTAAATACCCCTATGCGTGAATCCCAGAGAACTGAGTTAATCTGTAAAGGATGTGAAATAAAGGTGGGAGATAGAGTGATGTTAGCAGATCTAATCCTGTTGAATATACATGGGTTTGATGTAATTCTGGGGATGGATTGGTTGGCGACCAATCGAGTGAGTTTAGACTGCTACACTAAGATTGTAACTTTCTCCCTACCTGAACCTTACAGTGTACGGTTGAGATGCTGAGGAAATGTATATGTGGAATTCTAGTAAGTAATTTGAGAATTTTAATATTATTTTGGAGAATATTAAATATGATTGTTCATGTGAAGGTTATGAGACACTCATCTCAGACGATGAGCGGGAACATCCGAGGATTGAGGATATACCTGTGGTGTGTGAATTTTTGGATGTTTTCCCAGATGAATTGCCAGGTTTACCACCAGAGAGAGAGCTGGAGTTTACCATTGATTTGGTACCAGATACTCAGCCGATCTCTAAACCTCCTTACAGGATGGCATTAGTAGAACTTGAGGAATTGAAGAAACAACTACAGGAGTTATTGGATCAAGGGTTCATTAGGCCCAGTGTTTCACCGTGGGGAGCACCAGTACTATTTGTTAAGAAGAAGGATGGTAGTCTCAGATTATGTGTAGACTACCGGTTGTTGAATAAAGCCACGGTGAAGAACAAATACCCACTACCCAGGATTGATGATCTACTTGATCAGCTGAGAGGGGCATCAGTCTTTTCTAAGATTGATTTGAGATCAGGCTATCACCAATTGAGGATCAAGGAAGAAGATATTCCAAAGACGGCCTTCAGGACGAGGTATGGCCATTACGAATTTCTGGTGATGTCCTTTGGATTGACGAATGCCCCTGCAGCATTCATGAGATTGATGAACGAGGTGTTTAGAGACTATCTGGATAAGTTTGTGATAGTCTTTATTGATGATATCCTGGTGTACTCTCGGTCGTATGAGGAGCATGCACAGCATTTGTGGTTAGTACTTCAGATACTCCGAGATAAGCAATTGTACGGAAAGCTTAGTAAGTGTGAGTTTTGGCTGAACCGGATAGCTTTCCTTGGTCATATAGTCTCAGAGGAAGGAGTATCAGTGGACCCAAGCAAGGTGGAGGCTGTGCTTAATTGGGGGAGACCGAGGACAGTTACTGAGGTACGAAGCTTCCTTGGTTTGGCAGGGTATTACAAAAGATTTGTGGAAGGATTTTCCAGGATTGCTGCCCCTTTGACTAAGTTCACGGGCAAAGAGACTCCATTTATGTGGACTGATCAATGTGAGCTCAGTTTTCAAGAATTAAAGAGGAGGTTAACAGCGGCACTTGTGTTAACTATTCCTGAGGGATCAAGAGGATTTTCAGTGTATAGTGATGCATCTCATCAAGGATTGGGGTGTGTGCTTATGCAGCACGGAAGAGTGGTCGCATATGGATTGCGACAGCTGAAAGACCATGAGCGGAGTTACCCCACGCATGATTTGGAGTTAGCCGCTGTGGTATTTGCTTTGAAGATCTGGCGACATTACTTATATGGGGAAAGATTCCAGATCTTCACTGATCACAAGAGTTTGAGATATCTCTTTGATCAGAAAGAGTTAAACATGAGACAAAGGAGGTGGATGGAACTCCTTAAGGATTATGACTGCGAGATTCTATACCATCCGGGTAAGGCGAATGTAGCTGCTGATGCCCTGAGCAGGAAGAGTATGATATCTGCTATGATGATCAGGGAATGGGATTTGTTAGAGCAGTTCGCCGAACTTCGGATCAGAGTTAAAGAGGTAGAGACTAGATTTTTGGCTAGCTTGCGGATAGAGCCCAAGATCACGGATCAGATTAGAACTGGGCAGCGCAGTGATCAGAGATTGATAGATATGGTTAGCCAAACTGAGCAGAGTTCGCAGTCGGATCTCACCATCAGTGAGGATGGATTTTTGAGATTCAGAGGACGGATTTGTGTATCGGACGACGATACCCTGAAGAGACAGATATTAAGAGAATCCCACTGCTCGCGATACACCATGCACCCAGGGAGTACTAAGATATACCGAGACTTGAGAAAGGTGTATTGGTGGAGTGGTATGAAGCGAGACGTGGCAGAGTACGTGGCCAGGTGTTTAGTATGCCAGCAAGTGAAAGCTGAGCATCGGAAGCCCAGAGGACTACTACAGCCCTTACCTGTACCTACGTGGAAATGGGAGCATGTCACTATGGACTTTATTATGGGTTTATCGAGGACCCGAAGAGGTCATGACGCTATATGGGTTATAGTGGATAGATTGACCAAGAGTGCCCACTTCCTTTCCATCAAGAGCACAGATACGGTGGATGCCTTAGCTGAGCTATATGTCAGCGAGATAGCTAGATTACATGGGGCTCCAGTGAGTATTACTTCTGATAGAGATTCTCGGTTTACTTTCAGGTTTTGAACCCAGTTTCAGGAGTCCATGGGATCTCGATTGAGTTTTATTATCGCCTATCATTCTCAGACAGATGGTCAGTCAGAGAGGACTATTCAGACCCTGGAGGATATGTTGAGGGCATGTACGATGGATTTTAAGGGATCATGGGATGATCACCTGCCCCTAGCAGAGTTTGCATACAATAACAGCTATCATGCGAGTATTGAAATGGCACCCTTTGAGGCTCTATATGGTAGGAGGTGTAGATCCCCTGTAGCTTGGGAAGAAGTCGGTGACAGAAAGATAAATGCTCCCGAGCTTGTTGAGCAAGCCGTACAGAGTGTGAAACTCATATGTGAGAGGTTACGAGCTGCACAAAGTAGACAGAAAAGCTACACGGATGTGCGTAGACGGCCACTCGAGTTTGACGTTGGTGATGCAATATTTCTGAGAGTATCACCGAGCAAGGGTATCGTGCGATTTGGGAAGAAAGGAAAATTGAGTCCTCGATACATAGGACCATTCGAGATTCTTGAGAGAGTGGGAGAGGTAGCTTACAGATTAGTATTACCCCCACAGATGTCTGGAATACACAACGTTTTTCATGTGTCTATGTTGAGGAAGTACCACCCGGACCCTTCTCATGTTATAGAGCATGATGAGATGGACATACAGGAGGACATGAGCTACACTGAGGAACCCGTCCGGATTCTCGATAGAAAGGAGAAGGTACTGAGAACCAAGAGCATCCCATTAGTGAAAGTTTTGTGGAAACATCACTCAAGGGAAGAGGCAACGTGGGAACTAGAGAGTCTCATGAAGGAGAAATACCCCCATCTCTTTAACTAGTTGAGTTGAATTTGGAGGATCAAATTCTATTTAAGGTGGGTAGGATGTGAGATCTGAGAATTTCAGACATATTTTATTGATGTAATAATAATTTGAAGTGTAATCTATTAAGCTAAGTGAATTGTGGGAATGATAATTGAAGATTTATATGTTAAGTGTTAAAATAAATGTGAAACTATGAGGACAGATCGATCTGGGAGAAGGAGAGATCGATCTGGTGAGTTATAAACGACAAAGAAGGAGAAATTTAAGGAGCAGATCGATCTGGGAGAAGGAGAGATCGATCTGGTGAGTTAAAAATGACAAGGAAGGAGGAATTTAAGGAGCAGATCGATCTCCAATGGAAGAGGATCGATCTCCTTATGAATCTGTTTGAGAGAAGATCGATCTCATGAGGAAGAGATCGATCTCCAAATGATTCTGTTTGGGAGAAGATCGATCTCCTCAAGGAGCAGATCGATCTCATAAAGCCATAAAGAGATCGATCTCACCCCTCGACAGATCGATCTCCTAGGCATAAATTGCCCCAAATCGTCCCAAAAATTCAAACGCAGATCGATCTCCTCAAGAGCCAGATCGATCTCCTACCTCCAGTCTATATAAGGAACCCCTATTTTTCTCCTGCAATTTCACTTTCTCTCTCTTCCAACCCCATTTCCACCGAAAACCTAACTTTCCCACTCATCCAAAACACCCATTTTCGGCCAAATCAAGAGTTGTGGCAAGAAGGAAAGTTGTTCCTCATCAAAGGGAGAACAACATACTTGGAAATCGAAGGACGAATCGGATCGAGGCGTGGGTTGTGCGTCTCACAAGCTTTGGGTAATTTCTAAACCTCGATCTTGATATTTGAGATGATTTTGATGATATTGGTGGTTGTCATTGCGTTGAAATAGTTGGGAAATGATTAGGGATTGATGAAATTACAATGTAGTTGGAGTAATGTTGATATTTGGAAATTTTGGCAATTTTGAGAATTTGTGCTATAAATGGAAATTTAGACAATGTGGTGAATTAGCATGGATAATTAGCATGAGAAATGTAGGACGTTGAGATATTGTGAATGAGGTTGTAGTTTAGGGTAGAGTTACGAGAATCGAGAGATTTGAGGAGTTATGAGCAATTATGCTCGATTTTGAGAATTGAGGTTTATGAGATAATTGAGTATTGATGTTTTAACATCGTTTGGACAGCTCGGGAGTTCCATAGTGGAATGCGAGACTAGTCCGTGATACGGGGGAAACGATTACACTATACGAGGTGCAAAGAGGTAAGGGAAATCTAAACCATTTGTGTATGTGAATTGTAAACTATTTTAGCATGATTTGTGGTTTATAAAACAAGCATGTTGAGTGTTGTGTTGAGTTATAATTGCACACGGTTTTTATAGCCGGTTGGAGCCCATTGTTTTATGCGTTTATAAGCTGATGTGAAATGGCTTTATAAACCATCAAATTTGTGTGAGTAATGAATTGGGCTCTACGTTAAGGCACTATCAAGATTTGAGAAATGTGTGCGTGTTTTGCCGGTTAGAACTCGGTTTTATTATGTTTTGTGTTGAGTACAAAACGATTTCAAATGAGTTTTATGAGAGAAAAACCATTATGAGTTCTACGTGAAGGCAAACTAGTCTTGTGTGATAAGACTTAGGTGTGTAATTTTGAGTACACACCGGGCATTGCTCTGGTAGCATGTAAGCCCGATTTCCTCTCCGTTCTGGTAACGTGAGAATAACCCTATTCTGTGGCTGTGCCACGTATACTTAGTGGCCATTGCCACGTGAGAAACCCCATTTGGTGGCCGTTGCCACGTTATACCCCAATGGTGGCCGTTGCCACGTTATACCCCATTGGTGGCCGTTGCCACGTTATACCCCAATGGTGGCCGTTGCCACGTTATACCCCATTGGTGGCTGTTGCCACGTTATACCCCATTGGTGGCCGTTGCCACGTTATACCCTATTGGTGGCCGTTGCCACGTGAGAAACCCCATTGGTGGTCGTTGCCACGTGAGAACCCCTAATTAGTGGCCGTTGCCACGTGAAACCCTATTCTGTGGCTGTGCCACGTGTGAAATTAAATCAGTGGCTATGCCACGTGTGTGCATTATTGTTATTGTGATTTTATCACGTATTTGAGAAAGCGTTTATCGCATTATTTTAACATGCTTTGTTATTGCTCTAGAGTGAGCCTTTTTACTTCATGTTTTCACATGACTTGAGACATGAGAATGTCGTTTTGAGTACTTTCATGCTATGGTTTTCAAATGAGTTTCACATACAAATAAATATTTTGTGATGTGCATTTTGGTTTATGAAATGAGTTCCTTACCCCCCCTTACTGAGCGATTTAGAAGCTCACCCTGTTTTCTTTCCCCCCAGAGTTCTTCAAGTGAAAAAGGATCTCTCTGCGACGTACGGAGTAGTGGCTAGTGGAGGATTCGAGCTCCAGGCCATATATATTGTATCTTGAGGTATATTTTATCTTTTCATGTACCCAGACTATTATTGTAATTGCAGACACTTGATGTGTATCATTGTATGGGATGTATTAGGATTAATTAACTTGTAATCGAGTAATGGGTATAATACAATATTTATTATACCATGATGAGATCCTGAGGAATGATACTTATGATGATGTATGACACTGCACAGGAATGCACCTTTAACTGTGAATTAATGAGTAAAAAAGTTTTAAATTGCCCTATTTTTTGAAATTTTCGGGGCGTGACATAGAGCTCAGCTCGCACTAGTTTTACTTGATTTTATAAGAGCGCTGGAGCATCGCTCGCACTATTTTTCTGAAATCATGCAATGAGCCGTGCTTGGAGCATCGGGTAGACTGTGTGTCACACCGATTAAATAGGCTCGCACGTGCATTTTGAGACAGGGCATGAGTATGGAGATATGATATGGGTCCATGAAGTGCGTTGTACCATACAAGTAGCATGGAGTACGTTGTACCGTGTGGCATCTTCGGATGCGTGGTATCTTCGGATACGTGGTATCTTCGGATACGAGTAGCATCTTTGGATGCGTGGGATCGGATAAGACTGACGAGTTGGACTGACCCACCTCCCGGACGGTTCCCGATCGTGGTGAGACCCCGCACACTAGGATCCGTGTAGCAGAGGGGCTCACGAGGACACATGGCCATAGTCCTAGTTATTTCCCTGAGATATACCTATATTGCCTAGTCTCGCCTGTTGATATTTTGAGAAACTCATTTGTGGATTTTTATGTGAGTCTGGACCACCCGAGGGAGGGGTTGGATCTTGACTGAGACATGGTTTTGATGGAAATTAAACTGGGTCTTAAACAGAAACTTGCATGATGTTATTTTCCATGCTATTTAAACCCATGAATGATGTCAACTGGTTTTACATGACATTCAGTATATCGCATGGTACTGTTGCTTTAAAAAGCATTTGATTTCATGGTTTTATGTGAATCAGGAACACCCGAGGGAAGGGTTGAGTCCTGACTGTGTTGTAAAATTTTAACGATGATGAAATGTTTTAAATGGATATGCATGTCGAGTTTTCCATGCTTTTGAATCCATATATGAACTTGTTTTACATGACATCATGACATCACGAATTATATCATCTGTTTTGAAATGTGTGGAGAAAGCGTGGTTTATGCATGGCACCACGTTCATGTAGGTAGTATGGTTACCTACTTGTTCGTAGGATTGCCTTACTGAGCTTGATGTGCTCACCCCTTTCATTTTCTAACACAGATTCCCTCCAGTAGATATTAAGGTGACTGAGTACTGCATTCCTGATATCCGCTGCTACCCATCATGTTAAGGTATATACACTTGTACATATTGTATCTAAATAAGTATAGCGCAGTAATATGTTTGTAAGTAACTGTCAGGGATGTATAGATAATGTAAACACTTGTAAATAAATGGAAAAGAATAAATGAAAAACGAATGTGTTTACCTTTTTCTGTAATAAGAAATTAAGTTATATGATGATTAAATGGTGGGACTGGCATTGACGCATAGCCCAATTATTAGTGGAGCGTGGTCACGATTCGGAGGATAGATAAGTATGAAATAAAATGAAAAATTTACTCTGAGTTTTGGGTAGTTATGGGTCGTGACAAATGGTGGTATCAGAGTGAAATTGGTCTGATGTGTGTCAATGTCAATAATTAGGAAATTACATCCCTGTGTTACTGTGCTTGGTTAGATACAATAGTGTATATCGAGATGAGTTTTAACTAAGAAATGGTTAAGAATGCAGGAATATAGGCATTATGCCTAATATTAGTCGCGATAGAGGAAGTAGAGCACGAGGCAGAGGTCGTAGAGGTAGGTCTGAGCCTGCTAGTCTTGCTATGTTAACCTATGAGAACCAGGATACGATTGAAATGGAGGCTAATGTTGAGCATGCCCCACAGAGTCCGACAGAGAGATCAGACAGTATTGAGACACACTTCGCGAGGTTGGAGCGGAGTGTGAAAAATATTTGGGAGTAATTGCTCAGAGTATGCATGGGATTTGAGGGCAAGTCGGAGTATTGGTGGAAGTCCGCTCGACCCATCTTAAGTGTTGACATGAGAAATATTTTTGGATGTATTCCGGTGACAGAATATTCCAGACACTATTTAAAAGAAATTTCATGTAAAATTTCTTACACTACCCAGGGACACTGGTTGATTAACGAGTATGAATCTTAGTTTATAAACCTGCCCAGGTATGACTTCGACACTATGGGCAATGAAAGTCGGAAGGCCCAAAAGTTCAATGAAGGGCTCAGATTGTCGATTAGAGTTCGATTGGCCCTGTTGGATATCACTACCTATGTCGAGGTAGTGCGCAGACCACAGTTGTGTGAATAAGATCATGTGTTGTACACCTCTGAGATTGGGAAAGGTAGTAAAGGCCGAAATAGAGTCAAAAGAAAATATAGAATAATAGAGATATCAAAACGGGAGAAAATGTAGTTTGGTAAGAGATTAGAATTGATGAGTCACAGGGTAAGATATTGGTAAGGACTCAGTGTATCCAATTTCAGCACTTTTGAGGGGTATTGTGATTTGAGGACCCTAACCTGCTACGGAGCTGTGTAGCAGTGTAAGCAATGTAGCAGTGTAGTAGTGTAGCATGTAAACAGTGTAGGATATGTGGTAGATACCACAAAAGTAAGGCCTACACCTACACCTTATTGACTAAAATAGGCGTTAAGTGTGGCAAGACGGGCCACTTAATTAATGATTGCTCAAAGTTGGGTAAGACTGCCGTACAGAAGAGCAAAGAGACAGAGAAAACTTTTTTGATATCTTTGCACCAAAAAGGGAGGCCACAGCCGAAGAGAAATGGAAAATAAGATGTTGGACGAGGGCGAGTGTATGCCTTGGACCAAGATACTATCGATGTTTCATATGATGTGGTGAAAGATACCACACTAGTTATGAATAGTGAAGTAATTATTTTAATTGATCTTGGTGCCACGTATTTAGTCATACCACCTTCATTTGTATATAAGTTAGTAAAAGACATGAATGCCTACACCTTTGGGCACAATGCCGATAGTTAGTACCCCAATGAAGGAGGGTTAACTAACGAAATAATTATGAAGAGATTATAAGTCTAAAATGGGGGAAGAAGTATAAGTCAGCCAATTTTATTCAATGGACTATGAATAATTTGAAGTAATATTTAAGAAGAAAAATTGGTCGGCTACAAATTATGATTTTCAGAGTTCTATTCTAAGACAGTGCTGTTTTACCCCTGAAAAGTATACTGTAAGTTTTGACAAGTAATAAAAGGGGTGCAACGATTGAAATTAAAGGAGTAAATGATTGTACTCAAGGAATGAGTAATGACAGAATTTGTTATAAGTGATAACAAAAGGAGATAAGCTTTGAGATATGATAAATCCTGAATACGAGATAGACTGGAATAAGAGATGTATACAAGGTAAGAATATCTATGATACGTGAAGTAATTAGGATTAAAGCAATTAGTGGCGAATATGAATTGTAACCACATGGACTGATATGTAAAGTAATTGTGGTCAAGTCTGAGAGTTAATAAAAGTATTTCAAAATACCTCCCCGCCTGAAAACTTGACAGCGTCTAAAAATATACATAACCCATAAATTGAAAGGGTACCTTTACTGGTACGATACAGAAATATAGAATTCGATTAATCAGAAAGGCTTAAAAATTAAAATTTTATAAAAGTCGTTAATATAAGAAAAAGGAAATAACGCAGATTAGTAGCTTGAATGGAAGCAATTTTAAAGGACATTTTACGTTTATGTGTACCGAGGTCAAGGATATGGGTAATCGAAATATTTAGTAGAACTCAACTACGATGAGGTATTTAAACTTTACCTGGACCGATTTGTCATCATCCTTATTGATGATATTTTGGGAGTATTTAAAGTCCAGGAGAAATTATAAGCAACAATTGAAAATTGTTTGTACAAATGGTTTGTTGAGAGTTTATAGAAAACGGGATGCTCAGTTGACACATCTCATTCGGAAAAGATTACATACGAGTGGGATGATAAGTATGAAAGTAGCTTCGATGAGTTTCGGTGTATTGAAGTATGAATTGACCACCGTGATTATTTTCACCATACCCAATAGCTCAAGAGGTTACTCAATGTATATGGATACCTCAAAATAATGAATAGGCTGTGTATTGATGCAAAATGGGAAGATAGTCAATTATGGATCCAGACAACTCAAGGATCATGCAAGAAACTATCTGACCCATGATTTAATGTTGGCAGCGATTGTGATTGTACTGAGTATGTTGGACCACTATTTACACGATTAGAAATTTTGCGTATGCACTGATCATAAAATCCTGAGTATCTGTTTTCATAGAAAGAGTCGGATATGAAATAATAAAGAGGATTAGAGCTTCTGAAGGATTATGATTATGAAAATTGTACCACCTAAGAAAGGCTAATGAAATGGCTGATACTTTGAGCAGAAAGAGCCTTGGGATGGTATTACATATGATGGTCAAGGAGCGTGAGCTGCTAGAGCAGTTGTGAGCCTCAATCGTGATGTGATCCCTTCTGATGATGACAGTGATTGTGTGACAGCTAGCCTGAGATTAGAATCGGATTTGAGTGATCGGATTTGACAGGCTTAGCGTGATGATCGGCATGGTGCCGATAGTATGGGTCAGATTCAGAGGGGTATAGTGATAGAGTTCACAGAGAGTGATGATGGTACTGAGGTTCAGAGACAGTATAATAATATAAGTGCTCCCTAGGACCATAGTTGATGAGATAGTGATATTGTCAGAAGCTCACTCTTCGGGATATACAGTGCATCCGAGAGGTAACAAATATATCGAATTCTCCAAAAAGGGGTATTGGTGGTCAGATTTGAAAAGAGACATTTTGGAGATTATGAAGAAGTGTCTCGTATGTCAGCAGAGTATGGTAGAGCAATAGAAGTTTGCAATATTATTGCAATCTCTACCTATATCGACACAAAAATGGGAGCAAGTTACCATGAATTTCGTGATGGGTTACAGAGGACCTGGATAAATCACGAGGCTATCTGGGTGATAGTCGATAGATTGACTAAGTCTACCCACCTTCTGATTATGAAATCCCCAGATACTTTGAGTGCGTAGGTGAAGTTATATGTAAGGAAGATTGTGGAACATTATGTAGCGTTCCAGTGAGCATGGTATCATATAAGGATTCCTGCTTCACTTCTTACTTCTGGAAATATTTTTTAGGAAGCTATGGGAACCCGACTGAGTGTTAGCACAGCTTTCCATCCTCAGACAGATGGTCAGTCAGAGAGGACTGTACAAGTTCTGGAGGATATAATGAGAATGTGTGCATTGATTTTATAAGCTCCTGGGATGATCAGTTGCTACTAATTGAATTCGCCAATAATAACAGTTGTCACTTGAGTATCGGGATAACATTATATGAGGCATTGTATGGCCATAGGGGTTGTTCCCCGGTTTGGATAAGAAGGGGGTAACAGATATAGAGTTGCTCTCGAATTGGTAAGACAAACTTCTGAGGATGTTCAGTTGATTTGTAAGAGATTAAGAAACAACTCAGAGCAAACAGAAAAGCTATGCTGACAAGAGACAGAAACCATTGAAATTCACCGAGGGTGAATCAATATTGAGTTTCGTTAGATTGAATCTTTTGAGTGATTGGACAAGTGGGAGATAAGTCCTGTAGGTTGATGTTACCACCTGAATTAGCAGGCATCCACGATGTGTCCCATCTTTTGATGTTTCAAAATTATTATCCGGACCCAGCATATGCGACTAGATATGAGCTCTAACAGCTTAGCTCAATGAAAGTATAACCTATGTTAAAAACTTGATTCGGGTATGAAAACAGGTAGGAGAAAGTGTTGAGGTTTAAGACGATCTCCCTAGTCAAGTCCTTTGGTAGTAGTACACTCCGAGAAAGTCACATAAGAGTTAAAGAGTATGATATGTGTGGAATATCCGGAGTGATTTACAGACTAACTTGGTTCTAATTTGGAGGACCAAATTTCCTAAGTGGGGGAGATTATGTAAGACCCGAAATTAAATCGTAAATTTTTATGAGGGATGAAAATGGTCACAAATTTAAACGAATGGGATTTAGAGTGGAAATAAGGATTTAAAATGCGAAATGAGTGAGTGTTCGTGAAAGGAAGTCGAGTTAAATTAATCTCGAACACGTGTAAGGGCAAAACGATCAAAAGACCGAAAGCCGATATAAATTCGACAGAAAAATTTAATTAAAAATAATAGATTGAGAAATCTTGATCAATAACGAAGAAATAATTAAATTTCGGGTTAAATTGATCAAGAAATTAATTTATTGGAATTAATCAAAATTTTCACTCGGGACAATATCCCGAAAATACGAAGAAAATATACCAAAAAAGGGTTAAAATAAACTAAATAAATAAATTTGAATAAAATAATAAATTTTTTTTGTAGATATTTTAGATTTTTAATATATTTTATTGATTAAAATATTAATAAAATAAATAAATAAATAAATAAAATAATTAATTAAAAAACGAATTGCAGACTTGCGATTCTGAAAAGGAAAAAAAATGAAAACGAGGTAGACCGAGGCCGTCGGCCTCCATCACCGACGACATCCGGTGACAGGAAGTCAGGCGAGAGGGCAGCCGAGCTCGCCGGTACCGATAGCTAAGGGAAAAACGGTGACCAGCGAGAGGAACGGCGAGAAACGGAGAAACCGAGAAGGGGGAGAGAAATTTCTGGCGAACGGCGCCGATCTAGCCCCACCCGACCACCGCCAAACGTCCCCGAGGTTAAGACGAGCAGATTGGTGGTGGCGACAGCCACCGAAACCGATGGACGGCGCCGAAAACGGCAGAAAAGGAAATGGGTACCGACGGCCGAGGGAGAACAGCCGGACCAGCCACTTTTCGGCGACCTTTGACGAAAATGAGGCCAGATCCGAGAATCGGACAACCCAACGGAGCTGCTGGCAACAGAAACCGGTGGAGAATCGACCGGCAAGGCATCGAACCGGCCGAACCAGACTGAACTGGTGGTCTGAACCGGGTTGAATCGGACTGAATCGGTTCAGCCAAGAAAGAGAGGAAAAAGGGAGAAAATGGAAGAAAAAGAGAAAAAAAGAAAAAGGGGAAGAATTTTTGGAGATACATCAGACTTCGGGTAAGTTGGTAAGCAGTCAAAATTGATCGATTTGATTTTTGAGAAATTTATTTAAATTATATTCGATTGGAAAAATAACCCGAAATTAAATATAAATTGTGCAGTTCGACGATAAATTCTGAACGTGAGCCGATTGAACTTCGATTTACGCACCATCGCATAATCTCGGGTAAGTAAAGCTCATTTACGACAATTTATATAATTATTCGCGTATTAGAAATGTATTTTACGCATTATGGATTTAATTCCGCATTTAGTGATATTGAAAATTTTGAGTAAACTGTCGTAAATGATATACGGGCTATCCAAAGAGTTTGGAACGAAGCCCAATGGGTATTGAGAGCCTAATAGACCCGATGAAGGGATTAAATAAGTGAAAACGAGCTGAAAATGGGTCGAAACCCATTAAGATGCAATCGTGCCCAATAAAGTAAAACGGGCCCAGTGTTTTAGATTCGATCAGTATAAGTGAAATACTGATAAGTATAATTGAATTAACCTAAATATATAGTTATATGTAGCTCCGTAGACTTGGTTTGGAGCAAATTGGACTGAGAGACCTGGTACAGGCGAAACGGGATAAGCTCGCGCGTGATTCCAGGTAAGGGAATTTTAAGGAATGCTAGAGGTAACTTTACAAAATTTCAACTTCATTTGCAGTCTTTTAAATGGTCTGAAGGGTCTAGATTTCAAATAAAACTTTTAATGCCCCGGATGGGCAAATTACCAAAATACCCTTGTGAACAGTAAAATTTGCAAATTAGGAAAAATGTGGGAGAAACAGGGACAAGAGGTTCCTGCTCGTTTCTTGAGGTGTTTAAACACATGCATGAGTAAGCTAGCTAACTTTTAAATAAAAATACACATCATTGCATAATTTCAACAGATGTTGATTTTCTCTGAAAATGATTTGAGAAATGTAGCCGCCTACGTGATTTTATGAAAATGTGACGTGCTAGAGCTCAGCTCGCACGAGTTTTGATTTGTGTGATGCATACCTTAGTGTTGGAGCGAGAGCTCGCACTAGAGTTTTACATGTATTGGTGCTGGAGTCTAACTCGCACCAGATTTTTATATGATTTTCGTGACATGGTACTGGAATCTAACTCGCACCAGATTTTTATATAATTTTTGTAATACGGTGTTGGAGTCTAACTCGCACCAGATTTTCACATGAAATATGTACAGAGTGCTAGAGCTCAACTCACACTAGTTTTACTTGATTTTATGAGAGTGCAAGAGCATCGCTCGCACTTTTTTTCTAAAATCATGTGATGAGCCGTGCTTGGAGCATCGGCTAAACTATGTGTCACACTGATTAAATAGGCTTGCACGTGCGTTTTGAGACAGGGCATGAGTATGGAGATATGATATGGGTCCACAGAGTACATTGTACTGTGCAAGTAGCATGGAGTACGTTGTATCGTGTGGCATCTTTGGATGTGTGGTATCTTCTGATACGAGTGGCATCTTTGGATGCGTGGGATCAGATAAGACTGACGGGTTGGACTGACCCACCTCTTGGGCGGTTCCCGATCTTGGTGAGACCCCGCACACTAGGATCCGTATAGCAGAGGGGCTCATGAGGACACATGGCCATAGTCTTGGTTATTTCCCTGAGATATACAAATATTGCCTAGTCTCGCCTGTTGATGTTTTGAGAAACTCATTTGTGGATTTTTATGTGAGTCTGGACCACCCAAGGGAGGGGTTGGATCTTGACTGAGACATGGTTTTGATGGAAATTAAACTAGGTTTTAAAAAGAAACTTGCATGATGTTATTTTCCATGCTATTTAAACCCATGAATGATGTCAACTGGTTTTACATGACATTCAGTATATCGCATGGTACTGTTGCTTTAAAAAGCATTTGACTTCTTGGTTTTGTGTGAGTCAGGAACACCCGAGGGAAGGGTTGAGTCCTGACTGTGTTGTAAAATTTTAACGATGATGAAATGTTTTAAATGGATATGCATGTCGAGTTTTCCATGCTTTTGAATCCATATATAAACTTGTTTTACATGACATCTTGACATCACGAATTATATCATCTATTTTGAAATGTGTGGAGAAAGGGTGGTTTATGCATGGCACCACATTCATGTAGGTAGTATGGTTACCTACTTATTCATAGGATTGCCTTACTGAGCTTGATGTGCTCACCCCTTTCATTTTCCAACACAGATTCCCTCCAGTAGACATTAAGGCGACTGAGTACTGCATTCCTGATATCCGCTGCTACCCATCATGTTAAGGTATATACACTTGTACATATTGTATCTAAATAAGTATAGCGCAGTAACATGTTTGTATGTAACTCTCAGGGATGTATAGATAATGTAAACACTTGAAAATAAATGAAAAAGAATAAATGAAAAACAAATGTGTTTACCTTTTTCTGTAATAAGAAATTAAGTTATATGATGATTAAATGGTGAGACTGGCATTGACACACAACCTAATTATTAGTGGAGTGTGGTCACGATTCGGAGGATAGATAAGTATGAAATAAAATGAAAAATTTACTCTGATTTTTGGGTAGTTATGGGTTATGACAGGTATAAGTGAGCAAAGTTGTTCTTGGCAAAGAAGATAACAACATACTTGGAAACAAGAGATTGAGATCAAAGGTTTCATAAGCAATGAGGATTTTACCATTTTGGTGACAAAGGAAGGAAATCTCAGCTAGGTAAGATTTAATGCACCAAGTTGATATATGTTAAACTAGGTGTATTGATGAGTTAAATAGTATATGTATGAAATGTTGGAAATAAAATAAGCATGAAAAATCACCAAGACCTAGATATTGGTGAGACAATTAGGAAATGATGAGGAAATGGTGTTAACATTGATTTAATGATGGAATATGCATGTATGGAAGATTATAAGGTAATCTTATGAAATACATAAATTGAGAATAAGGAGAAATAAAAATAGCTATGTGAAAATGTGATTTCCTACCATATTTGGAGAAAGTGATGAAAACAATATATTGAATTGAGATTTGGCAAATGAAATGAGTATATAGAGATATACTAACTCCAATAATTATAACAGCTTCAAAAATCGAATTTGGAAGCTGATCAGACTGAGAAAGTGAGTTGCACCGAGGAAGAAAGGTCACTTGACGTGATACGAGGTAAGGGAATTTCGTGAGTAGCTAGAGATGGCTACACGTACTTTGAGCAGTATTTTGATACTATATCTTATATGAATTTCCTTAAAGAGACATATTATTGTGATAGAGATAAATGAGAATAAGGACATTTTATCCAAAAAAATAGGGTGAAAATACCTAAGAAGCATGTTATGACCCAAAATGCATGAGCTGCATGATAGAATGGCTAATGTTTTCCTAGTTATGCGAAAACAACACATTTAAGTGCCGATTTGATTTGAATTGAGTGAATTATGACTTGAATAAGCCATCTATCTGGTTTTGTGTGAAAACCATAAGTGCTAGAAAATACTTGCACTATATTTGAGATATGCATAATAAAGTAATTGAGTATATACTTGTACTTGATTTTAAATGCGATTCAGGCATGTAAGGGTACTAGGAGCATTGGTCGTACTCCGTTTTGTGATTGATGCATACAGAGTATTGGGAGCTATGCTCATATTCAGTTTTACATGATAGAGTACTGGGAGCGTCGCTCGTACTCGACTTTTCATGATTTATACGTGATATAGTACTGGAGCGATAACTCGTATGCATTACCTAGTGCTAGAGGTTACTCGCACTAGTGTTTGATATTTTGAGATGCATACACAGTGTTTAAGAGGCAGAGGGTTGATTATGAATCACACTTAAGACGCGTATTGTAGTTTTTACGTGATATATAAGATATGTTATGGAAAAACTGTGATGATTTCCTCCGTGTAGACTGAGTGTCACACTGTTGAGACGTTCGCACATGGATTTAGAGACGTGGCATTTATTTTCCATAGTATGAGGGCTAAGACTTATGGCAAGCACCCTGACTATTATGTATTTCCATGGTGTGAGGGCTAAGACCTATGACAGGCACCCCAACCATAAGGAGAGGGTCCATGGGTGTACATTGTACCGTGCAAGTGGCATGAGGTACACTGTACCGTGTGGTGGAGTTGTGGAGTTGAGGAGTTTATAGCTGGCAGTTGTGATGGACTGACCCCTCTCCCGTTGCAGCAGTGATAACCCGTACACCGAGATCTGTGTTGCCTGGGATTTCACCATTATAGGATATGGCCATAGTCCAGGAGCGTATTGTATTTAGCCACTGAGCCTCGTATGATATATAACTTGTTTTAATGATATGGTTAGACCTGAGGGATGGGTCGAAAATCGATTTTTTTGTTGTGTTGTGAACTGCCATATTTACTATGATTTATACGTAAATGGCATGATTTCTATAAAGACATTCATAAATTAAAAAGATGCATTGTTTTGCATGGATGCCTACATTTGATAACTCAGCATGATTTTAAGTACATGGGATTTATTCTGTACTAATATTATATCAGTTTTGATTCATGCTTTTGAGATGAGAGAAGGAAAGCCAAAGCATTATTTTCAGTAGATAGTGTGGACGTCTACTTGCGTGCCTGATTACCTTATTGAGCTGTGAGCTCACCCCCTTTATTTTCCCCTCTTTACAGATCATCCGCAGTAGAGTGAGTTAGGCTAAGGTATAGCATTCCTATTGTCTGTTGCCATTTCCCATAAAACTTAAGGTATACACATCGAGTACTATTTTGTATCTAAACAATGTATAAGCACAGTGATGTACACGTTTGTAATATTTGGGGATGTAATTATGTTAATGAAAATAAATCTACTTATGAGAAATATGTACGTACAGTCAATAGATACTTATGATGACATGTATGTATGATGTTGTAAGAATGATAAGATGGGTGAGAGGGAGACGACTACAGCCGAATCATAGCTCAATTGTTGGTGGAGAGAAGGGTAAGTAGAAAACGAAAAATTAGTAGTGGTTTTTAGTAAGTCACGGAATGAGGTCATGACATAAACAACATATACTAACATGCAATAAGGGATTTTCAAATTTGGTTGGTTGTTTGAAGAAATTTTTTGGAAATGGGACTGTTATGCGTAGATGACAATGGAAGGAGATGGATGTTGCATGAAAGCTTAGAAGGCTGTTTTAGGGTGGCTGGTGGCGTGGGAAATGGTGGCTGCTATTGATTTTCAGTTCAGGTGAGGTGATGGTGGCATGAGGAAGGTGAAATGGCTGAAGAGTTTCTGGTTTTGGTTTCTAAGGCAGAAAACATGTAAGGGAAAGGGAAAGAAACCAGAAAATGCAATTCTTATTTTCCCTATTTATATTTTCTGCATTAGTTTAGTTTTATTTAGTTTAGTTAATCTGAAATTTAGTTATAGATTTTGCAATTTAATTATACATGTATATAATTCAGCTTTTACTATGGTTTTAACAATTAGATACTAAGTGCAGATTTTTGCAATTTAATCTACATGAATTTTCTGGTTTTTCATACCTCTAATGTATATATATATATATATCAACTTTCTATATGGTTTAACATAATAAAATTAAATTGTAGATTTAATATTTAATCTACATATATTCAAGTCTTATATTTCTAATGTATATGTAACTGCATTTTTCAGATTTAATAATCATACAATTTTATGGAACCTGACTTGTATCTTTCATAATTATATAAATATGTTCCAAATAAATATTTACACAAGGGTTATATCTCTATGTTTCCGATTTTTACAATTAAACATAGGTACATTTCAGATTTTGTAATTTATACTTAAGTATATTTTTATCTTAATGTTAGTAGATTAATATTTCAAATTTTGTTACATTACTATATTAAATTAATTTGCTTTATAATTAATTTAATTAGCTTACTTAAATTTAAGATTTTCACCACATAATTATCATGAATTTTCCATGTGACCAAATTTATCATGGTTTCATATTAATTTCCGGTCACTACTTAAAATTATTTACATGAATTAAATTTATTCCTACATTCATGTTCATTTAATCTAATGTCCAATGGTAATTATCTTAATCTATCCTAATGTAGTCATATGAATATTTTTCAACTAAATAAATTGTGTTCATGACATAATTTTAAACATACATCATATATTATGAAATTAGATTATATTCACTCTCTATATAATTTATCATTGTTATATTTTTGTTTATATTGGACTAAAATTTTCGGTTTCAATATTTATGCTTACCTATTTCAACATTACTTAAACTAAAATTACACCAAAACTATTATTCTAAGTGGTATAAACCGAAATAATCCACAGTTTAATTCTATTTATCCTATCACTTAATTAGATTAAATCTTCCTATCCGTAAACTCGTCTCGACTTAACATATAAATAACGAAACATTGGTATAAGGAATTTACGGTCTTACATTTCTCCCCTCCTTAAAGAATTCGATCCTCCAAATTTCGAGCCAGGTCAAACAGGTACGAGTATCTCTCCTACATCAAGCTCTCAAAAATTCCCACGTCGCTTCTTCAACAGAGTGGTGTTGCCAGAGAACTTTGACGAGAGGAATGACTTTAGATCTCATAACTTTGTCCTTCCTGTCAAGAATTTGGACCGGTCTCTCCTCATAACTCAGATCTTTTCGTAACTCCAACAGCTCATAGGCTAGGATGTGAGATGGATCAGGCTGATACTTGCAAAGCATAGACACATGAAACACGTTGTGTACCTCGGCTAGTTGGGGAGGTAAAGCTAGTCGGTATGCTACTTCGCCAACATGTTCCAATACCTCAAATGGTCCTATGTATCGAGGACTCAACTTGCCCCTTTTTCCAAACCTCATAACACCTTTTGTCGGAGAAACCTTCAAGAACACATGGTTGCCCACTACAAACTCCAAGTCCCTTCTCTGATGGTCTGCATAACTTTTTTGTCTGTCCTCGGCTGTCTTAAGCCTTTTACAAATCATGCAGACCTCCTCTGAAGCTTGTTCAACCAAATCCGGAGATCATCCTGTCACCAACCTCTTCCCAACCGTTGGTGATCTGCATCTCTGTCCATAAAGGGCTTCGTACGGAGCCATTCTTATACTGGCATGGTGACTATTGTTGTAAGCAAATTCCGCCAATGGTAAATGCTCGTCCCATGAACCTCCAAAATCGATAACACAAGCACGCAACATGTCTTCCAAAGTGTATATCGTTTGTTCTGACTATCCATCAATTTGCAGATGATATGTCATGCTAAACTGTATCCAAGAACCCAGGGACTCTTGAATCTGCTTCCAAAATCGAGATGTGAACCTAGAGTCCCTATCCGAAGTGATACTTATAGGGATTCCATGGATTCTCACTATCTCTTTAACAAACAACTCAGCCAACGTGTTCAAAGGAGTAGTCGAACTAATGGCTAAGAAATGTGCTGACTTGGTGAGTCTATCCACGATTACCCAAATCGCTTCATGCTTCCTTTGAGTTCTAGGTAGACTCATAACAAGGTCCATAGTTACGTGTTCCCACTTCCAAGTTGGTATGGGTAGGGTTGGAGTAAACCTGCCGGTTTCTGGTGTTCCACCTTCACTTTTTGACATTATCAAGACCCTTCCTGACTTAACCAAAACCACTACAAATTTTTTGCATTTTAACTTACCTTTCCTCTCATCAATGGTTGGGCTCTGATTCGATGTTAGCTTCCTCGCATACCATGTCATCCATTATCATACATACATGTCAATATATTGTTGCTGACTGAAATTTCTTTTATAATACATGTGAGATTTGATACAAATACATTCCCCATAATATATATCGTATACATCACTGTGCTGTTTCTATGTTTAGATACATAACCGTACAAAATATGTATACCTGTCGATCGATAGGAAATAGCAGCGGACAACAGGAATCTATCCCTCAAGCACACTCGCTCTATTACTGATGCTCTGTAGAGAGATGTAAAAGAAAGGAAGCTGAGCATACAACGCGCTCAGTAAGGAAATCAGGCAAGCAAGTAGACATCTACACTATCTACTCAAAATAATGCTATGCCTCGAAAACATCATTTCCTTAACTCACTTTAAAAGCATGTCTTTATATATATATATATATATATATATATATATATATATATACTTGTACAGATTAAATCTCATGTATAGAAATCATGCTTGCTTTCTCAAATGTAGGCATGTAGTACAAAATAATGCATCTTTATAATATCATAATGCCTTTCGATAAATCATGCCATTTATATTTAAATCACAGTAAATATGGCATTTAAATCATTTACAACACAAAATTAGATTTCGACCCATCCCTCAGGTCTATCCGTATCATAAATAAATCAGTCAATCAGGTTATATATCATGTGAGACTCTGTGGTGAAATGCAATAATATCCTGGACTATGGTCATATCCTATAATGGTGATCCCAGGCTACACGGAATCCTAGTGTGCGAGGCATCACTACTGCAACAGGAGGGGGGTTAGTCCATCACAACCGCCAGCTATCAACTCCACAACACCACACGGTACAGTGTACTCCATGCCACTCGCACGGTACAACGTACTCCGTGGACCCTACATCACAGTCGGGGTGCCTGTCATAGGTCTTAGCCCTCAAACCATGGAATATTATACCACGTCTCTAAATCCACATGCGAACCTCTCATAGTGTGACACTCAGTCTACACAAGGAAATCAAGCATGGTTTTCAACATGTATTATATATCACATAAATTACAGTGCGCACCTTTGAGCACGACTAAAACACGCGTTTTTTTGTAACGACTGTGTGGCACTTTGCTCTCGCAGGATTCAAGAGGTGGCCCCCACAGTCTTACTCATACGTACTGTCCGCTTTGGAAGCCCCACATGCCCCTCACGGCTTTATCGAGGTAAATACCCCAATTCGCGTCCTCAGAGGTTCGAACCTATAGTCTTTGTTCTTACACAAATGATACCAATAGTTCTAGTTGGGCTTTCAATTGGGCCTCTCGATTTGGGCTTTCTTAATGGGCTTTCAGGCTGAACATTTTACTATACCTCGGGCCTTTTATTGTCTTAATATTTGGCCTATCAATCGGTCTAACAATTTTGTCTAAGGGACCTAAGAATTTCGATCTACGTTTAGTATACCTTAATGGGCTTTAAAATCTTTATTTCAGGCCCATTACATTTTTATCCATTAATTTTAATCCAGAATCCTTCCGAATAAATTTTCCTTACTTCTGGGGATGATTATCTTGTATTCTGACTAAAAATATTTTTCCCCAAATTTTTCGCCATACTTAGGTAAATTTTTAACCATGGTTAGTCAACTATGGTAAAAGTTCAATTTTCTCAACTATAGTTGTCTTTTTCTCAAAATTTTAAAAGTGTCATATCTTATGTATTACACTCTCGTCTTTACGTTTTAGCCATTTTCGGTAGATAAATATGCTCAAAATACCTTAAATACCTTAACTCGCTAAAAATGTCCATTTTACCCTTTTTAGCTTTTATTCTCGTTCTCTGTGTTCGGAACTAAATCAAACTGACTTTCCTTCATAAGCTCTCTATATTTTCTCATTTTAAGTTCTTCTCTTCAGTCAGAATGATTCAGATCCACTCGGTTTAGCCTGTGACTCTTATAGCTCACATTAAGCTTTTATGTAGCTTATGAGTGCTAAATCATTTCACATACACTTTAAATCTAGTAAATACTCTTCTTATGATTCAACTATAATAATAGAGTGTTCATACACATAGGAATCAGAAGGAACAAGCTACATAAAATATGGGTCTGACAGACACACCAAACACCTTGCTACAAACTCGACAACATCACGTTTCATTCCAGGCCACCAATACATCTTGCATACATTGTGGTACATTTTGGTGCTCCTGGATGTAATGTGTATCTACTAGAGTGAGTTTCGGCCAAAATCAATTTCTTGAGGTCCTCATCCCTCTGCACACATATCCGACCTCTGGATCTGAGCAATTCGTATGTCCGGACACTTCAAGCAACTTCTGATCTAGCTTTTGTGCCTGCCAAATCTGTTCAATCAATGTCGGCTCAATCTTGAGACTAGCAATTAAAAGACTTAATCTGATGATGCTACATTAATAGCCAAGCTTACAAATTGTCCCAACAATTCCCACTCCTTTACCATCATACTGGACACTATACTTATGTTCTTCCTACTCAATGAGTCCGCTACCACATTTGCTTTCCCCAGGTGATATAAAATTTCACAATCGTAGTCTTTAAACAATTCCATCCATCTTCGCTGCCTCATGTTCAGTTCTTTCTGGGAGAATAGGTATTTGAGGCTCTTGTGATCGGTATAGATTTGAAACTTTTCTCTGTAAAGGTAATGCCTCCATATTTTCAAAGCAAAGACTACTACGGCAAGCTCGAGATCATGCGTGGGGTAGTTCCTTTCATGCTCCTTCAATTGATGAGATCCGTATGCTACCACTTTGTCATTCTGCAGAAGCGCACACCCCAATCCATTCAATGAAGCATCGCTATACACCATGAATCCTCCGGGTCCATCTGGTATGGTGAGGATCGGTACAGAAGTCAATTGATGCTTGAGCTCTAGAAAGTTGTGCTCACAGGCATCGTTCTACTCAAACTTGACATCCTTACAGGTGAGTCGAGTCAGAGGAGCTACAATTTTTGAAAATCCCTTTACAAATCTTCTGTAGTACCTGGCTAATCCAAGAAAGCTTCGTATCTCCGTCACTATCTTTGGCCTCTCCCAGTTCACTATAACTTCCACTTTGGACGGGTCAATAGATACTCCATCCTCGTTGACTACATGGCCAAGAAAACCAATTTGCTTCATCCAAAACTCACATTTGTACAACTTAGCATACAATCTCCTTTCTCTAAGTGTCTGAAGGACTATGTACATGTGTCGTTCATGTTCCTCCGGAGAACGAGAATACACCAAGATGTTATCTATGAAAATAATAACGAACTCATCTAGATACTCCTTGAAGACTTCGTTCACCAAGTTCATGAATACGGCTGGGGCATTCGTCAAGCCAAATGGCATGACCAGGAATTCGTAATGACCATAGCAAGTTCGGAAGGCTGTCTTGAGGGTGTACTCACCTCTAACTTTCAGCTGGTGATATCCCGACCTTAGATCTATCTTCGAGAACACTTTGGCACCCTTCAACTGATCGAACAAGTCATCGATCCTCGACAATGGGTACCGATTCTTGATAGTAACCTTATTGAGCATCCGATAGTCAATGCACAACCTTAAGCTACCATCCTTATTCTTCACAAAGAGTATAGGTGCGCCTCAAGGTGACACACTCGGGCATATGAATCCCTTATCCAGTAGCTCTTGGAGTTGTTTCCTTAATTCTTCCAACTCTATAGGTGCCAACCTATACGGGGGTTTAGATAAAGGTTCGGTTCCAGGCACCAAGTCAATGGTAAACTCCAACTCTCTATCGGGAGGTAATCCTGACAACTCTTTGGGATTCCTTGACTATTGGGATATCCTGAAGGCTTGGCTTCGGCTTCTCATTACATTCCATGAAAGCTATAAAACCTTCATTATTGAAATCAACTATCAAAACCACATTTATCAAACAAAAATTTACTTATTTATTCATTTATCTCCAAAAGTTACTACACACTTTTCGGGTAAGTACAAAGTCATAACCTTCCTAAAACAGTCCAAAGTAACTCTATGAGTCGCTAGCCAATCCATTCCTAGTATCACTTCAAAGTCCAACATATCAAGCAGTATCAAGTTAGCTGGAACTACCTTGTCACCTATCTTTATGTCACAGTTCCTTTATACTACCTTAGTCATTTGCGATTCTTTCATAGGTGTCTTTACACGAAGTAAATAACCTAGAGGCTCAGGCTCTATGTCACGACCCGATTCTCAAAAATCAATACAAATTTTTTGTGAACTTTCCTTACTTCAAATGGTTGGGTTGTGAATCAATGTCAGCCACTCAGTATCATACATATTAAATATATCTCAAGCAATACTTTCATCCCAGGCACTAACATTGCAGAAACTCATAAACTTATCTTTCATAAACAAAAATCTGTTTATATTGCCTTACATATACATCCCCTATAAAAACATGTTTACATCACTGTACACTATCATTCAGATACAATTATCACATAAGTGTGTATACCTCTATACTGCTGGATCACTGTGTGTAAAAGAGTGCAGGGCAGATGCAGCTGACGTACTCTTTCTGAAATTACTCTGTAAAAGGGGAAAAATAAAGCGGTGTGCTACAACACGCTCAGTAAGAGATATATGAAAGTAGGTAGATAACCATACTATCTACGTGCTTATAATGCATACTTAAAATCATCTAAAAGCCAATACATTTACTTATCACTTTATAAACCAGACACATTTACTTTGCCAAATACTGGCATATAATGCCTTGTCATGTAATAAAACATGTTGATCTGTATCATTCAGGATTAGTTTAGAAATCAAGTATGGAGACAATCAAGGTCTCATAAAATAGATCAAAATTCAGATATGGAGACAAGCAGAGCATACAGTAACGTAATAGATAGACATATGATCATAGTCAACGGATTCCATGCAATCACTAGCTAGGTGTGCATGAATATCCCCATATGGCTGAAGGCAAAGGGGGTACTCCACTCGTCAGACACAGATCGGAGTTCGAAAACCTAATATCACGATACAATGTACTCAATGTTTCCATACGGTACTACGTACTCCACAAACCCCAATTTCAGATCGGAAGACTGGGAGTGTGTAAGACCCGATTTTTATTGTATTTCCTTATGATTCACACATTGTATGGATATTGTTATATGTTAATGGAATCATAAGACGGATGATTTTGATCATATAAATATGAATGAAGTAGTCGAATGTACGTAAAATTCGAAAATTGATAGTTAAGGAACTTCAAATTTAATTTATGAGATTTGAATTGTCCAGACAGAGATATCAATTTTAAATGAGAGATTATAGTGGGTCCAAGAAGGAAAGTCGGCCTAAATTGGTCCCGAACGTGTAGAAGGGTAAAACGATCAAAAGATCAAAACATTTCGTGTCAATTCGATAAGAAAATTTTAATTAAAAATAGGGATTTAGGACATCTTGATCAATGAAGGAGAAATTATTGAATTTTGAGTCTAATTGATCAAGATCCGTAATTATTAAGATTGACCGAAAATTCACTTGAGATAATATCTCGAAAATACGAAGAAAAATACACCGAAAAGGGTTAAAATAAAATAAATAAATTAAATAAATTGAATAAATTAATTATATAATAAAATATATATTTTATTAGATATTTTGGTAAAATATAGTATTTTAAAGAATATAACAATAATAAAATAAATTATAAATAATAATAATAATAATAATAATAAAATCTAAAATCTAAAGATTTCGAGACTTGTGAAACAAAAACAGAAAGAAAATGAAGTAGGCGAATAGCGAAGGAAGACGAAGCCAAACCGAGAGCACCGGACGACCACCGGCGCCAGACGAGGCCCTACGACCACCGAAAAATGTTGCTCGGCATCGCGTGACCCACCAGTAGCCGTGACACGCCGCACCGACGCAGGATTCCGGCTGATCGAGGGAGAGAAGGCCGAGAGGGAGAAGAGAAGAACGACGGCCACCAATGGGGTTTCAGTCCAACCCAAGGCTAGCCGAACTTTCCCCTGCTCCAGGTGCACCGATTGAAGCCAAAAACGGCTCGAGAATTGATCAGAAAAGATATGAACGGCGACGGGGAAGTCTGAACCGGTATGGATCGGTTCAGAAAGAAGAGAATCAAGCTGAACCGGACCGAACTGGTTCAACCAAGAAAGAGAGGAAAAAGGGAGAAAAAGAAAGAAAAAGAGAAAAAGGAAAAAATAGGAAGATTTTCGAGGACACACCAGACTTCGGGTAAGTCGGTAAGAGGTCAAAAGTAACTGATTTGATTTTTGAGATATTTATTTAAATTATATTTGATTAAAAATTTACCCGGAATTAAATATAAAATTGTGCAGTTCGACGATAAATTTTTGAACGTGAGCCGATCGAACTCCGATTTACGCACCATCGCAGAATTTTGGGTAAGTAAAGCTCATTTACGACAACAACATGATTATTGCGCAATTGGATTTAATTTGCGAATTTCAGATTAATTTCTGCATAAAATAAATTATAATTGGATTTTTGAATTAATTGTCGTAAATGATATACGAGATATCCAAAGAGTTTGGAACGAAGCCCAATGGGTATTGATAAGCCAAATGAACCAATAGACCTTGATGAAGGGATTTAATAAGTGGAAATGAGCTGAAAATGGGTCGAGGCCCATTAAGGTGCAATCGGGCCCAATAAAGTAAAACGGGCCTAATGCTTTAGATTCGATCAGTAGGAGTGAAATATTGATAAGTATATTAGAATTGACCCAAATACGTGGTTATATGCAGCTCCGTAGACTTGGTCTGAAGCGGACTGAGAGACCTGGCATGGTCGAGACGGGATAAGCTTGCGCGTGATTCCAGGTAAGGAAATTTTACGGACTGCTAGAGGTAACTTTACGCAATTTCGACATCATTTACATTACCTAAAATTGTTCGAAGGGTCAAGATTTAAAATAAGAATTTTGGGTGCTCGAATGGGTAAATGACCAAAATACCCCTGTGAAGGGTAAAATTTCAAAAATTAGAAAACGTTGGGAGGAGCAGGAACAAGAGGTTCCTGCTTGTTTTGAAGGTGTTTTGACATGTGCATGGGTAGGTTGGCTAACTTTTAAATAAAAATGCACAACATTGCATATTTTCAACAATGTGATTTCTTGTGGAAATTGTTTTGAGATAACAGAGCCGCCTACAAGATTTTATGAAAATGTGACGTGCTAGAGCTCAGCTCGCATGATTTTTGATTTGTGTGATGCATGCATTAGTGTTTGAGCAAAGACTTGCACTAGAGTTTTACATGCATAGGTGCTGGAGTCTAACTCGCACCAAATTTTCATATGATTTTCATGACAAGGTTCTAGAGTCTAACTCGCACCAGATTTTCACTTGTTTTTTTATGACATAGTGCTGAAGCCTAGCTCGCACTAGTTTTATATGATTTTGACAGAGTTTTGGAGCTTGGCTCGCACTAGGTCTTTATGAGATTTTATGAAAAACGTGCTGGAGCTTTGATCGCACGAGATTTTCCTTGATGTTATGAGAGTGTTTGAGCATCGTTCGCACTAGTTTTATGAGAACATGCTATGAGTCGTGCTTAGAGCGTTGGGTAGACTATGTGTCACGTCGATTAAATATGCTCGCACATGTGTTTTGAGATAGGCATGATTATTGATATGAGATATGGGTCCACGGAGTACGTTGTACCGTGCAAGTAGCATGGAGTACGTTGTACCATGGGATTGATTATGTGGCATCTTCGGATGCGAGTGGCATCTTCGGATGTGAGTGGCATCTTCGGATGCGAGTTATCGGGCAGGACCGACGGGATGGGCTGACCCACCTCCCGGGGCGGTTCCCGATAGTGGTGAGACCCCGCACACAGGATCCGTGTAGTAGAGGGATCATGAGGATATGGCCATAGTCTTGGTTATTTGCCTGAGATATATATATTGCCTAGTCTCGAATGTTATAAATTGATGTTTTGAGAAACATGTTTTGTGGACTTTTGTGTGAGTCTGGATCACCCGAGGGAGGGGTTAAATCCTGACTGAGATGTGATTTTGATAAGAATGAAACTGGGATTTAAACTCTCGCATGTTATTATTGCTTTGAAAAACATCTGATTTCGATTTTGTGTGAGTCAGGAACACCCGAGGGAGGGGTTGAGTCTTGGCTGTGTTGTGAAATTTTAACGAGAATGAAATGATTTAAATGGATTTACATGTTGAGTTTTCCATGCTCTTTGAAATCCAAATGTGAACTTGTTTTACATGACATCATGAATTGTAGCATTTGTTTTGAAATTATGTGGAGAAAGGGTGGTTTACGCATGGCACCACGTTCATGTAGGTTGTATGGTTACCTACTTATTCGTAGGATTGCCTTACTGAGCTTAATGTGCTCACCCCTTTCATTTTCTCACCCAGATCATTTCCAATAGACTTTGAGGCGACTGAGTACTGTATTCCTGATATTCGTTGCTGCCCATCATTTTGAGGTATATACACTTGTACATATTGTATCTAAATAAGAATAGCACAGTAACATGTTTGTAAGTAACTTTCGGGGATGTATAGACACTGTAAACACTTGTAAATGAATGGAAAAGAATTAGTGAAAAAGTCATATGTTTACCTTTCCTTTAATAAGGAATTAAGTTATATGGTGAATGAATAGTTGGAATGGCATTGATGCACAGCCCAATTGTTAGTGGAGTGTGGTCACAATCAGAGGACAAGTATGAAAGAAAAATAAAAAATTTACTCTGATTTTTGGGTCGTGACAAATGGTGGTATCAGAGCGACTTTGGTCTGATGTGTGTCAGTGTCAGTAATTAGGAAATTACATCCTCGTGTTACTGTGCTTGGTTAGATACAATCATGTTTATTGAGATGGGTTTTAACTAATAAATAGTTGAGAATGCATGAATTGGGCATTATGCCGAACACCAGTCGCAATAGAGGAGATAAAGCACGAAGCAGAGGCCGTAGAGGTAGGCCTGAGCCTGCTAGTCGTGCTGAGTCGACCCATGAGACTCATGAGGAGGTTGAGGTGGAGACTGATGTTGAGCATACTCCACAAGGTCCTATAAAGAGACCAGACAGTATTGAGACACGCTTCACAAGGATGGAGTGGAGTGTAGAAAATATTTTGGAATTGTTTACTCAGTCTATGCAGTTAGTTGAGGATAGGTAGGGTAAAGCTTGAACAGATGCCTCAGACTATAGAGATTCCCACATCCCTTCATTATTTAGCGAAGTAAAGAAACCAATAGTTACCGAGGACTGGGTGAATGAGATAGCGAAGTTGTATGGATTCTTTCGGTGTCTGTTGACCGAGAAAGTGACTTTTCAATAAGTTTATGTTGGAGGGCGAGGCGGAGCATTGGTAGAAATCTGCTCGACCCATTTGTGAGACATCCAGGACTGATATGGGAGATAATTCTGGATGCACAGAGACAGTATATTTCGGACATTGTTCAGAGGAATTTAAGGATAGAAATCCTTACTCTGATCCAGAGGAATAGATCAATCAATGAGTATGAATCTCAATTTATATCCTCGGGTAGGTATAATCCGACATTATGAACAGTGAGAATCGAAAGGTCCAAAAGTCATGGAAAGACTCAGACCATCTATCAGAGTCTGATTGGCCCCGTTAGATATCACTATTTACGATGAGGCAGTGCACAGATCACAGTACGTGAATAAGATTAAGAATCGCATGCCTTTGACTTTGAGAAAGGCAATAAGGGCCGAAATAGAGACAAAAAGGAAATAGTGGATAACAGAGATGTCAAAGCGGGAAAGAGGTGGTTTGGTAGGAAATTTAGAGTTGGTGTGTTATGGGGTAGGATGATTGGTAAGCCCCAGTGTATCCAGTTTCAGTGCTTACACGTATATTGAGATTGGAGGACCCCGACCTGCTAAAATGCAGTGTTGGATGTGTGGTAGTTACCACGAAAATAGGCGGTTAAAGGAGGGCAAGTGTATGCCTTGGACCAGGACACTATTGATGCTTCATTTGATATGGTGTAAGGTACCATCTTGATTGTTAATATTGAAGCAATTATTTTAATTGATTCTGGTACTACACATTTATTCATATCGTCGTCAATTGCTTATAAGTTAGTGAAATATGTGAAGCCTATATCATTAGGCGAAATGCTGATAGTTAGCACCCCAATGAAGGATAGTCTGCAAATTGAATATGTCGGTAGAGATTGTAAGTTGAAAGTGGGGGAAAGGAACATGGGGACCAATCTTATTCTATGAAATATGAGTGTTTTGATGTAATATGGGGAATATATTGATTGGCTGCAAACTATGTTGTTGAAATTTCTATTCTAAGATAGCGATGTTTCACCCTAGAAAAGTGTACAGTCTTAACAAGTAATGAAAGAGTTTTGTTATAGTTGATATACGAAATGAGATAAGCTTTGAGATGTGATAGATCCTGAATACAAGATATATTGGAATAAGAGGCGTATGCAAGGTAAGAATATCTCTGATATGTGAAGTAATTTGGATTAAACGATATGTAGTGAATATGGATTTCGACCAAGGATAAGGGGTGGATATATCCACAACCAGTCCATTTGGTCAAGTCTGAGGGTTAATAAAGGTATTTCAAAATACCTCCTCGCCTAAAGACTTGACAGTGTCTAGAAGTACACATAACCTATAAATTGAAATCGACAGTCGTAATATATACATTTAAAATTAGGGTACCTTTACCTATACGATAAAGAAATATAGAATTCGATTAATCATGAAGGTTTAAAAATTAAAATTTTATAAAAGCCGTTAATATAAGAAAAGGAAATGACGCGGGTTAGTATCTTGAACAAAAGCGATTTTGAAATGACATTATACGTTTATGCGTACATAGGTCAAGGATATGAGTGATTGAAATATTTAGCGGAACTCAACTACGATGAGATTCTTTTCTCATACTCACATTTGTTCTGTGGTAGTGAGCCTAAAAGTTGAAAACTAGACTTGATTTATCCAATCGAACAAGATCAGCGTAAGAGTAAGTATTTCGTTCTACTATTGATGATCCATTTGGTTAGCTGCAAAGAGCGTAAATTTTTTTGATTGATTGGAAGTCTGGGTTTTATCCGCTGAGAATTTGGAATGTGGATGTGCCCAAGACAATTCTTTGTGCTCATTAGGGCATTGATGAATGAGGTATTTAAACTTTACCTGGACCGATTTGTTATCATCCTTATTGATGATATTTTGGGTGTATTTAAAGTCCAGGGAAAATCATAAGCAACAATTGGAAATCATTTTTACAAATGATTTGTTGAGAGTTCTCGAAATCGACTACTTTGTTGACACATTTAACTTAGAAAAAGTTGTATTTGAATAGGACGATAGACGTGACAAGAGTTTTGGTGTATTGAAGTATGAACTGACCACCGCATTTATTCTCACCATACCCAAAAGATTAAGAGGTTTCTCAGGGTATATGGATGTCTTGAAACTAAGATTGGGCTGTGTGTTGAAGCAAAATGAGATGATAGTCACGTATGGATCTAGACAGTTCAAGGACCATGAAAGGACTATTCGGCCCATGATTTAAAGTTGGTAGTCATAGTAATGCACTGAGGGTATGGTGCCACTACTTTTACGTAGACCTGGCAAATATAGACACGACACGAGTGACACGACACGAACACGACACGAAAAAACCGTATAAGTGTTTGAAAAATTCGTGTTTCGTGTTTATCCGTGTCAACACGAATTTTGACACGGTAATTTTCGTGTTTAACCGTGTCAGACACGGCTAAACACGTGTAAGACACGGAAACACGTTTTTTTAAACCGTGTCACACGAATACACGAATACACGATATACGTGTAAGACACGAAAATAATATATGTTTGTGGGAGGAGTTGAACCTTGGCCAAAAATATTTTTTTTAAGTATTTACCAAATAAACTACTATATTATATTGAAATAATATGGAATGAAAATTAATTTATATCTTAAAATGAATTAATACTTTAATAAATATTGTAAAAAAATAAATTAATAAATTAAATATAAAATTAAATTAGTTAAATAATAAAAAAATTAAATTCTAAAAATAAAGTATTGAAATTAGAAAAAAATTTGTTGTAAGTTAATATACAATTAACAATTCTAACATATATGATATTATAATGCATATATATATATATATATATATATATATATATATATATATATATATATATACACATAATATTTTGTTATAATGTATAAAATATAAATATTGTATTGTAATAGAAGAGTTTTATAATTAATTATTTTGTATCACTGACACTAACGTTGTATCACATGATATGATGATACGAGTTTATACTTTATATAATTATAAATTTACAATATAGTAAGAAATTCTATATTTTATTCTATATCAATTATCATATTATAAAAAATCATAATAACATAATATTAACATACAAATTATTATGATAAGAATAAGATATTAATATATATATATATGATTTATTTTAAATCATAATATAAGTTTATAATTTATAAGAAATTATTTAAATTGTAATATAAATTTACTGAATCCTATTGAGTTATATTAACTTTTTGAATTGTTATTTCTTACATTGTATTGAGTTATCGTATTTGCGAACTTAATTTTTAAATGTTTGTTGACTATTATGTTTATTGACTTAATGTTAACTTTTTATAATTTGTTTCTATATTTTTTAATTTTAAATAAATATTATGGATGATATGAATTGAAGATTATTATTATGTTATATTTGTTAGTAATATTTGAATGCATGTAAATTAAATTATTGATGTAAATCAATAAATATTATGATTTTTTTCTTTTTGATTATGTTTTATTTTTAATCGTGTCATCCGTGTCGTGTCTATTCATGTCGTGTTTAATCGTGTCAGTTATATTTTTTTCGTGTTTATCGTGTCGTGTCGTGTCATGTCGTGTGACACGGATAATTATAACGTGTCAACCGTGTCGTGTCACGTGTCACACGTATAAAATACGTGTCGTGTTCGTGTTTACGTTTCAGACACGTTTTATAATTCGTGTCGTATTCGTGTTTCATAAATTCGTGTCGTGTCTTAATTCGTGTCGTGTCGTGTCATGACACGGATACACGAATTGCCAGGTCTACTTTTACGGTGAGAAATTTCAGGTATGCACTGATCATAAAAGTCCCAAGTATCTGTTTTCATAAAAAGAAATGAATATGAAATAACAAATAGGGTTTGAGCTTCTAAATGATTATGATTGTGAGATATTGTACCACCCAGGAAATGGCTAATATAGTGGTTGATGCTTTGAGCAGAAAGAGCCATGGGATGGTAATGGTCAGGAGCGTGAGCTGTAAAGCAGTTTGTGAGCCTCAGTAGTGATGTGATCCCTTCTGATGATGATAGTGATTATGTGACAGCTAGCCTGATGTTAGAACCAGATTTGGTTGACTGAATTTGACAGGCTTAGCGTGATGATGGCAGGGTGTCGATGGAGTTAGTCAGATTCAAATGGGTATTGTGATAGAGTTCAAAGTGAGTAATGATGACTTATTGAGGTTTGGAGATAGAATATGGCTCCCAAGGACCATAGTTGTTGAGATTGTTAATGACAGAAGCTCACTAGTTAGGATATACAGTGCATTCACTGAGCAATAAAATATATCAGAATTTTTGAAAAAGGGTATTGGTGGTCAGGCATGAAAGAGATATTAGAGAGTTATGGCGAAGTGTCTCGTATGTCAGTAGATTAAGGTAGAGCACTAGAAGTCTGCAGGATTATTGCAACCTCTACCAATTCTGACATGGAAGTGGGAGCAGGTTATCATGGATTTTATGACAGGTTACAAAGGACCATAGGAATCACGAGGCTATTTGAGTGATGGTCGATAGATTGATTTAGTGTACCCACTTTCTGGTTATGAAAGCCATAGATACTCTGAGTGCGTGAGCAGATTTATATAAGTAAGAAGATTATGGAACAATAGGTAGCATTCCAGGGAGTATTGTATCAGATAGGGATTCCCGCTTCACTTCCCATTTCTGGGAACGTGTTTCAGGAAGCCATGGGAACCCAATTGAGTGTGAGCACAGCATTCCGTCCTTAGACAGATGGTTAGTCGGAGAGGACTGTACGAGTTCTGGAGGATATGATGAGAACGTGTGCAATTGATGTTAGAAGCTCCTGGAATGATCATTTGTTATTAGCTAAATTTCCCACAATGATAGTTATCACTCGAGTATCGATATGGCATTGTGTGAAGCATTGTTTGGCCTTAAGGGTTGCTTTTTCGAATGGATAGAAAGAAGTGGGTGACAGATAAAAAATTGCTCCCGATCTTGTATAATAAGCCCATGAGAGTGTTCAGCGGATTGTGAGAGAATGAGAACACCTCAGAACAAATAGAAAAGCTATGCTGACAAGAGATGGGGATCGTGAGGATTCATCGAGTTTGAATCGGTGTGTTTGGAAGTTTCTCTTTCTAAAGGTATAATGAGATTCGACTATTAAACAGGAAGGAGAAGGTGTTGAGGTTTAAGATGATCTCCCTAAATAAAAGTCCTTCGGTAGTATTACATTTCGGAGAAATTTAAATAGGAGCTGGAGTGTAAAAGTATGATATGTGTGAAGTATCCGGAGTGATTTACAGACTAACTTGGTTCTAATTTGGAGGACCAAATTTCTTAAGTGGGGGAGATTATGTAAAACCCAATTTTTATCGTATTTCCTTATGATTCACACATTGTATGGATATTGTTATATCTTAATGGAATCATAAGATGGATGATTTTGATCATATAAATATGAATGAAGTAGTCGAATGTACGTAAAATTCGAGAATGGACAATTAAGGAATTTCAAATTTAATTTATGAGATTTGAATTGTTCGGATAGAGATACGAATTTTAAATGAGAGGTTATAGTGGGTCCAAGAAGGAAAGTCGGCCTAAATTGGTCCCGAACGTGTAGAAGGGTAAAACGGTCAAATGATCAAAAAATTCGATGTAAATTCAATAAGAAAATTTTAATTAAAAATAGGGATTTAGGACTTCTTGATCAATGAAGGAGAAATTATCGAATTTCGAGTTCAATTGATCAAGATCCGGAATTATTAAGATTTATCGAAAATTCACTTGAGACAATATCTCGAAAATACGAAGAAAAATACACCAAAAAGGGGTTAAAATAAAATAAAGAAAAAAAATAAATTGAATAAATTAATTATATAATAAAATATATAGTTTATTAGATATTTTGGTAAAATATAGTATTTTAATGAATATAATAATAATAAAATAAATTATAAATAATAATAATAATAATAATAATAATAATAATAATAGTAATAAAATCTGAAATCTAAAGAATTCGCAATTTGCGAAATTGAAGCAGAAAGAAACTGAGGCAGGTGAATAGCGAAGGAAGACGAAGCCAAACCGAGAGCACCGGACGACCACCAGCGCCAGACGAGGCCCTACGACCACCAAAACATGTTGCTCGGCACCGCGCGACCCACCAGCGGCCATGACACGCTGCACCGAGACCGGATTCTGACGGATCGAGGGAGAGAAGGCCGAGAGGGAGAAGAGAGGAACGGTGGCCACCGGCGGGGTTTCGATCCAACCTAAGGCTAGCCGAACGTTCCCCTGCTCCAGGTGCACCGATTGCTCCAGAAACGGCCCTGGAACCGACAGAAAAAGAGATGAACGGCGACGGGAAAGTTTGAACCGGTACGGACCAGTTCAGTAAAAAGAGAATCGGGCTGAACTGATCGGTCTGAATCGGGCTGAATCGGACTGAACCGGTTCAGCTAAGAAAGAGAGGGAAAAGGGAGAAAAAGAAAGAAAAAGAGAAAAAGGAAAAAAGGGGAAGATTTTCAGGGATACACCGGACTTCGGGTAAGTCGGTAAGAGGTCAAAAGTGATCGATTTGATTTTCAAAAAATTTATTTAAATTATATTTGATCGAAAATTTACCTGGAATTAAATATAAAATTGTGCAGCTCGACGATAAATTTTTGAACGTGAGCCGATCGAACTTCGATTTACGCACCATCGCATAATTTCGGGTAAGTAAAGCTCATTTACGACAACAATATGATTATTGCGCAATTGGAATTTAATTTGCGAATTTCGAATTAATTTCTGCATAAAATAAATTATAATTGGATTTTTGAATTAATTGTCGTAAATGATATACGGGCTATCCAAAGAGTTTGGAACGAAGCCCAATCGGTATTGATAAGCCAAATGAGCCAATTGACCTTGATGAAAGGATTTAATAAGTGGAAACAGGCTGAAAATGTGTCGAGGCCCATTAAGGTGCAATCGGGCCCAATAAAGTAAAACGGGCTTAGTGCTTTAGATTCGATCAGTAAGAGTGAAATACTGATAAATATATTAGAATTGACCCAAATACATGGTTATATGTAGCTCTGTAGACTTAGTCTGGAGTGAATTGGACTGAGAGACCTGGCATGGTCGAGACGAGATAAGCTTATGCGAGATTCCAAGTAAGGCAATTTTACAGACTGCTAGAGGTAACTTTATGCAATTTCGACATCATTTACATTCCCTAAAATTGTCGAAAGGGTCTAGATTTAAAATAAGAATTTTGGGTGCCCAGATGAGCAAATGACCAAAATACCCCAGTGAAGGGTAAAATTTCAAAAATTAGGAAAAGTTGGGAGGAGCAAGAACAAGAGATTCCTATTTGTTTTTTAGGTGTTTTGACATTTGCATGGGTAGGCTGGCTAACTTTTAAAATAAAAATGCACAACATTGCATATTTTCAACAATGTGATTTCTTGTGGAAATTGTTTTGAGATAACAGAGCCACCTACGTGATTTTATGAAAATGTGACGTGCTAGAGCTCAGCTCGCATGAGTTTTGATTTGTGTGATGCATGCATTAGTGCTGGAGCAAAGGCTCGCACTAGAGTTTTACATGCATAGGTGCTGGAGTCTAACTCGCACCAGATTTTCATATGATTTTCGTGACAGGGTGCTGGAGTCTAACTCACACCAGATTTTCACTTGTTTTTTTATGACACGGTGCTGGAGCCTAGCTCGCACTAGTTTTATATGATTTTGACAGAGTGCTGGAGCTTAGCTTGCACTAGATCTTATGAGATTTTATGGAACGCGTGCTAGAGCTTTGCTCATATGAGATTTTTCTTGATGTTATGAGAGTGCTGAGCATCGCTCGCACTAGTTTTATGAGAACATGCTATGAGCCATGCTTAGAGCGTCGGGTAGACTGTGTGTCACATCGATTAAATATTCTCGTACATGCATTTTGAGACAGACACGATTATTGATATGAGATATGGGTCCACGGAGTACGTTGTACCGTGCAAGTAGCATGGAGTACGTTGTGCCGTGCTGAGATTGATTATGCTGTATCTTCGGATGCGAGTGGCATCTTCGGATGCGAGTTATCGGGCAGGACCGACGGGATGGACTGACCCACCTCCCGGGGCGATTCTCTATAGTAGTGAGACCCCGTACACAGGATCCGTGTACCAGAGGGATCACGAGGATATAGCCATAGTCCTGGTTATTTGCCTGAGATATATATATTGCCTAGTCTTGAATGTTATAAATTGATGTTTTGAAAAGCATGTTTTGTGGACTTTTGTGTGAGTCTGGATCACCTGAGGGAGGGGTTGAATCCTGACTGAGATGTGATTTTGATAAGAATGAAACTGGGATTTAAACTCTCGCATGTTATTATTGCTTTGAAAAGCATCTGATTTCATGATTTTGTGTGAGTCAGGAACACCCGAGGGAGGGGTTGAGTCGTGGCTGTGTTGTGAAATTTTAACAAGAATGAAATGATTTAAATAGATTTACATGTTGAGTTTTCCATGCTCTTTGAAATCCATATGTGAACTTGTTTTACAGGACATCATGAATTGTAGCATCTATTTTGAAATTATGTGGAGAAAGTGTTGTTTATGCATGGCACCACGTTCATTAGGTTGTATGGTTACCTACTTATTCGTAGGATTGCCTTACTGAGCTTGATGTGCTCACCCCTTTCATTTTCTCACCCAGATCATTTCGAGTAGACTTTGAGGCGATTGAGTACTGCATTGCTGATATCCGCTACTGCCCATCATTTTGAGGTATATACACTTGTACATATTGTATCAAATAAGAATAACACAGTAACATGTTTTTAAGTAACTTTTGGGGATGTATAGACACTGTAAACACTTGTAAATGAATGGGAAAGAATTAGTGAAAAACTCATGTGTTTACTTTCCTTTAATAAGGAATTAAGTTATATGGTGAATGAATGGTGGGACTGGCAATTGACGCACAACCCGGAGTGTGGTCACTATCAGAGGAGAGGTAAGTATGAAAGAAAAACGAAATATTTACTCTGATTTTTGGGTCGTGACAGAGTGCCCAAAAGATTCGGGGCTTATAGTCCCATCTCCAGCTATGCTTGCGCTATGTCTCAAAATCACATGCCAACAGGTCAATGTGACATACAGTCAACACGAGGCTCCAACACGACTTATCAAATCACGTGCGAGGATTAGTGCAGTGTACATAGCCTACACGACGTCTCCAAACACGATTTTAATCAAAATCATAATAAGTTTAGGAATTCATCAGCAAACAGATCAGAGTAATATTGTAACAGACCAGTCCAATCGGCCATGGCTAGCCGGCCCCAGGTCCATTAACCTGAATAGGCCCACAACAACGACTACTGTGTCGTCGTTACTCAACCATACTATTCACTTTGGGCCCACTGACCCGCACGAATTGTCATGGAGTGCACCATCCTCAGTGGCCACCGCTCCAAGATTCGCGTCTCTAATGAATTTAAAACCTAGTGCGAGCTCTTTAGTGTCTCACTCAGTTTACACTTAGCTCCAGCACTGCTTTCATTCTCAAATTCAATTTAAAACTGAGTACGAGCAAATCGGGTAACCTATAGTACCACATTGGCTCTAGCATATTATCACACAGAAAATCGATAGATGGCTCACTTCTTATGAAAACGGTACTCAAAACTGAGTTTAGCATGAAAAACGATGTAAAATGGAGCGAGAGGGGTAACTTCCCGTTCGGTCACCCATCATGGAATTTCTCCCACTCAAGCACGCTTAACTTTGGAAAATGTGCAATTTAATGGAAATGGTAAAATCTTGAGCCAGTCTATCATTATACACTTACAAAACAACTTTTTACGAAAAAGACAACGAAACATGCATTTCATGCATTTATGCTTTTTCAGTAAATTTACAATATATTTTCATCTGTAAATTAGTCATTTTGGAAATTTCCTATAATTTGGTTTTCAAGTAGATATATCAATATCTATATACTCTAAAGTATTTATTTATATACATAAGGTAAGAAATATACGTATAACTATCTCTAATAGCTTGCATAAATCCCTTACCTGGAATCCAGTCGAATGTACTTTTCACCTTTTCCACTTTTCACATATCGGTCTATCCGGCTTCGTATATATCTCCAAGAGTTGCAGATAATCATCAATCACATCACTCAACTTTATTAACCCGTATTTGACTTTTGGTACGGTTAATTTAAAGTATTGGGCCCGAATACTCTTATTAGGTCTTATTACTCCTTAATTGGCTTAATTTTGTCTTAAGCCCATTCTCCCTTCACAATTCATTCTATCAAAATCCATTGGGCTCACCAGGCCCATTACCACTTATTAGACTTTATCCGAGGCTCATTAGTCTTATTGGGCCGATTGCACCATGTGCTTGGCCTATGAACCATTTCGGCCATGCTTGGTGTGCCGAGCACCATCACGCCTAGCCATGCCGTTTGGCCATCACCAAAGCTTGCCATGCTTGTCTAGCTCACTTAGGCATTTCGAAAAACACTTGGTGTGCTTACCTTAGGCTTTTCACTTGTTCATTAAGGCATTTAATCAACACTTTATATGCTTAAGTCATAAACAAATCCAATCTTACAAATTGATTTCACATAATCACACCATCATCATCTACACACCTTAATCAACACATACACGTCATTAAACATCATGCATGTTCATCATAAATCAAATACCCATTTTCGACCAATCTTGGTTTACCACTCTAGTTGATGCTTTGTCATGCAATTCATACACCAAATCAACTCCATATAATTCATAGATCAACATATATGAGATTGGTGGATTGAAAACATACCTAGCTTATTGTTCTTGCTTTGGTCAAAACTTATGGAGGAACTTGACTTCTCCAATTCCACTTATTAGGTGCTAGTTTTTGGGTATGTTACTCCTCTCATAATATGTAACAACTTTCATAAAGATCACTTGTTCCAAATATGTCTCTAACCTAGTGATTTCTAGTGAGAGAAAGCTTGAAACTATTTGGTTATGGTTTCTTCACTTTGCCGAAAATGAAAGGATGAAGATGATTATGTGTTGGCTGGTATTTATAAGCCAACGACTTAGCCATTAAGTCACCAATTTCAGCCACCTTAATTGACTTTTAAAAAGTTTAGGTGATGGTTACCAATTTGGATTTTCTACCTTTGTTTAGGTGATGGTTACCAACTGTGATTTTGCTACCTTTTATTAATGGGTTTTAACTTATACTAATGGGCTTTCAGTTTGGGCTTTTCTTTTGGCTTTTGGGTTAAACTTTTTGATACCTATTGGGCCTTCAATTATCTCAATATTGGGCCCACCAAATGGCCTAACAATTCGGCCCAATAGGCTTTCCAAATTCGGCCCACACTTATTATACCTTAATGGCCTTTAAATTTTACAATTTTGGCCCATTGCGTTTTTACCCATTTAATTTAATCCAAATTCATCCAAATAAATTTTTCTTACTTCAGGGGATGATTATCTAGTATTTTAACCAAAAATATTTCTTCCCCACTTTTAATCATACTTAGGTTAACTTTTAACCATGGTTAGTCAACTATGGTCAAAGTCCACTTTTCTTAACCATTGACCACGTTTGACTTTTTCTCAAAAATCCAAAAGTGTCTCTTTCCATGGTTCGTACTCTCATCTTTATGTTTTTTCTGTTTTTGGGAGGTGAATATATCAAATACACCTTAAACAGACCATTTCGGACTCGTTTAGCCCCTTTTTGGCATTTTCACTTCTTCGACCTTATCGAGACCAAACCAAATCAACTTTGCTCCTTGGACCCTCTATATTTTACTATTTTGAGTCCATATCTTCAGTTGGAATGGTCGAAATCCTTACGGTTTAGCCTGAGCTCACTTTAGCTCATAATTGGCTCTTTAATGCTTTTAAAGCATTTTCTACTTTTACTTGGACTTGGAATTGTAATACCCTCTTTCTTATGATTCCTATAACATATATAAATGTCCAAAATGTTGAATCATAAGTAGTACAATGCAAAATTACGGGCCTTACACTCTATCAGTAACTTCCTAGCAAACGTGGGTGATACAAAAGAATGTGTTGATCTAGAATCTATTAACACAAAAACTTTAACATTTGAGATGAGAAGATTACCCTTCACCACTAATGTCGAGGCATTCACAGCTTCCTTATCTAATGTGAACACTCGTCCCTGACTAGTAACTTTCTTGCCCTTGTCCACTGGAGTTGCTGGTGGTGGAGGAATCACTCTCACCGGTTAGGATGGTGGTGGAATCACTCTTACTAGCTGAGCTGGTGGAGTCCTCAGCTTAGGATAATCTCTCTTCATATGCCCCACTTCTCCACAGTGAAAACATGTACCATAGATTCGACGGCAAGGCTGGTTGGCATGGTGTCTCTTCCCACATCAGTTACACATGGGAATCTGATACGGTACTGGGGTGTTTTGAGCAGAAAAAAGCCTCAGCCTAGTCACCATGGCACGAGAGGCTCTGACCTTCTACTTCTTATTCTGCCATCTATTCGGGAAAGGTCTTTGGTCATCAAACCTCTTACCATGACTCCTCAGTCGTGACTAAAACTCAGCTTGGGATAGATTCATATCATGCTCGACAAACTGTGCCCTCTAGATAGCCTCAACATAGGTCTGAATGTTCAGAGGAGCTAACTTGCTTCTGATTGCTGACCTTAGTCCATGAATGAACCTGACTGTCTTCTTCAGCTCATTTTTGGCAATATTGGGCTCATACCGAAGCAGTGTAGTGAACCTTGACTCATACTGATCCACTATCATATTACCCTAAACCAAGCTCAAGAATTCTACCTCTTTCTTCCTCCGCGCACACTCCGGGATGTACTGATCATTAAAAACTTCGAGAAAAGTCTCCCAAGATATCTCAGTGTGCCTTGCTAATAACACTGTCTCGGCAGAAGTCCACCATCACTCTGCCTCTCCCTCTAGCATATAGGTAGCCAATGCCACCTTATCCAAGCTACTGTAGTTCATAATCCGGAATATCTTTTCTAACTTCTGAACCCACTCCTCAGCTGTATTGGGGTCCTTAACTCCCTTAAACACTAGCAGGTTCAACTTCTGAAACTGCCTGACCCACTCCATGTTCCTTTCCACTGAATCCTGAACTGGCGGTTACACTACCGGTGGCTATGGTGGAGGTACAGGTTCCTGGGGTATTGGTGGTTGTGGCTCTGGAGGTGGAGGAGCTTGCGGCGCATTCGCAACACTAGCGAAGTTCGCCATAAACTGAGTGAACGTGGCAGACATCTCTGCCATTGACCGCTCGAGTCTCTCCATCCTAGAGTTCAGACTCTCCGACTGTGGGGGAGGTACCGAGGCGGTTGGGCTCGCCTACCTCGACCCCTTGCTCGTCTCCCACTCATACTGACTGTATATCCTACACCAAAGACCCAAACAGAGTTAATAACAATCGAAAGTATATGCGACATATATATATACATTTCAGACATGCGCGGTTGTGAGATGTACTTCCAGACTAGCTAACCTACACCGACACGACCTACAACAAGCTCGCTCTGATACCAAAAATTACCTGTCACACCCCGTGACCTAACCTCAACCTAGTCGCGCGATGTTAAGCGGAATCATATTTTAATATAACATAAATATATCTATGCGAATCGTTTTACTTGTTGTTTATGTCCGATGTAAGTACCATTCTATTCTTTATAATATTTTTATGCGTGATCAATTTCTAATTTTAATTTATATTCTAATCTTAATTTATATTATCAAAGATTTCAGTTTATTTTTCTATTTAAGCAGCATGACTACAATTTATAATTTAGTCCTTTCTATTCAATTACGGCATAATTATCACAAGTTCTCAACATCAAATAATTAAATCCGGGTTATCCATCATACATCACAAAATTCACAAACCCGACATCAGAGTCACTACCATCTAGCATGTCGTTCATCCATTTTATACCAAAAAGAAGAAACCTAGGATAAATCATGTAACTGAATCTACCATATCAACACATACCAACATCATAACCACTCGGTTTAACATCATACAACATATTGCCAATTCCATAGTTTTAAACCAAAAAGAAGAAACCTAAGTACGATACTTAGTGATCATGCTTACACATCATCCAGCTAAATACATCTCACAAAATACAACCGTGCGTACATGTCTGAAAATGAAAATGCATATATATATATATACATATATACATGTACCGTCCATCGCATATACATCGGAATACCAAAAAGTAGCTAATTAGACCAAATGGAGTCAACTAGAACGTGACGCTCGCCCCGGAGTACTAATCTTAAAAATGTTGGCAAGAGAGGGGTGAGCAACCACACGCTCAGTAAGAAGTCTACATAACCGAAGCTAGCAAAATACTATGCAACACGTCATGCAATGGTAAATCGTGAAAATCATGTAAAACGTCATGCATAATTCGATAAAACAAATGTTGTTTATGCTTCGGTTAAGACAAGTTTGCATAATTGAAAATCAATGTATCGTTAGACAAAATCGAATTTCCAAAAGAATATTTATAAGTCCTCAAAACCGAGACCATTGTCAACGAACAATTCATTCAAATACATGCATGGACATACTTAAAGCATTCGATACAACAACATGAGAATGTGGCAATAACCCAAACCAGTCATGGATCCAATATCAAATAACCTCACCAATATCAATGCAAAATAAATACACCTATGGCCATAGTGATGATAATTCTATATTTTTAGAAATATTTGTGCTTAATTTCCTAATTAATTATTTAAATCCGCAATTTATTTTGATAATTATCTCCTTTATTTAATTGAAATTCTCATTTTGCAGATAAATTAAATGCGGATGAATTTTGAATATTTCGATAGAAAATGGATCGAAATTGGGCTAAAATCGAGATTGAGCCACGCGGACAACACGAGTCATGCCACCTAGCACATCCAATTGGACAAGAAAATCGATGACATGAAAATATCTTTTCAAGGAGCCAATGGTGTGAAGACAAGTGGCAAAAAAAATGCCAGCTCATCAAGGATGTGGAAATTACCATTTTACCCCTAGTGTGTTTATAAATAGGAAAGGATGGCAATTGAAAGAGTATGTAATTTTAGGAGTAGGAGTAGTGTAATGTAAGGGTAGCTTAGAGTAGTTTTAGTTTTAGAAATTACATTTTCAAGATTTACTTTCTTATTTTCTTTAGGCTTCTGTTAGCTTCCAACTTCACTAAAAAATTTTCATTCCACTTTTATGTTCTTCATTTTGCTAGACTTGGATAATTTCTATTTGATAGCAATCAACATCATCTTTATGCTTCTTGGTTTGGTTATAATGAGCTCTTTTATTCTTCAAGTTTGATTTTTTTTCATAGCATATTGTCCTAAGTGTAACTCTCAATTTTGCAAATGAATTGCTTGAGTTTTTAGTTGAAAAAACGTTTAATTCTCCTAGTGTAGCTCTCGGCTTGGTGAGGTAAAATACTTCTCACTAGAGCTGGGACCAGAAGTGTGGAATGCTCAAGCTTGGTGTAGCTAGAAGGCCACGCTTGCTGCTGTCTAGAGGAGCTGCTGTTTTGCTCTACTGTTGTTACTGTCGAGGAGAAGAATTAGCAGGGGACGGTGCAATGAAGTGAAGATCGCTACTGTATTTTTGAACATCGGTTCATGTTTGGAGTGCAGCTCAGTTCTATGCTCCCATCTGTTGCATTAAGGAGACCCGACACTGTCACAACCAATGCTCTGCTCTCCTCTGTTTCATAACTTCTTCTACTTTTTATTTTCCTTTTGTCTTTAGCTTTTGGTTTTAAATATTTTGCACTTTCTTTGTCTCTTCATTTATGGTTTATATATTAACAGCTTCTCCTTAAGATATATTTAATTCTTTGACTGCTTTGCTAAAGGTTTCCTAATGACAGTGTTGATGCCTGTCTCCGGTTCTTCTACAAGAGTTGTGTGGGAGACAGACGCACGTCAGGAGGCTGGTTTGCTGTTGCTTCCAACTGAACTCCAGTCTTAGGTGCACCCCGTTTGCCGTAAGATACGCATGGGATGCAAGTAGAATGTGGATGTTATATCGAGCTCTTGTTTTGGCATTACAGTCCACAAGCGTGGCTAGGGAGAACCTGCTGCTGGAGATACAATCAGGAGCAAAACATGGTGCTAGCATGCAGAGTAGAACCTGGAGCAAATAGCTGTAGACGTGAAGTAGGTGATGGTACTAGGGGCAGCAGCGGTATGGGCAGGACATTACTGTGGAGACGTGCAGGGAATGGTGCAGTGCATGGAAGCTGAGCAGAGTTGGTGAGAGTTGCTGAAGCAAGCTGGAACAAAGCCTGGAGTAGCAGACCCCGTGTAGCAGGAACCAGAACAGCAGCAGTTGCAGAACCGAGAAGCAGAATGAGTGCAGCTGGACAGAAGCTCACGAACATCACAATGCTGCAAAAGCAGAAACAGCAGGAAGCAGCGGACCAGAGGACAAACAGCAGCATGCCTGGACCAGAGGACAAGCCGAGCCATACCTGGAAATGGAAAAGAAAAATGACATGTGAATAGTGTTTGGAGGGAATGGTTTAAAAAATGCTTAAGGCTTGTTTGGCAATTACCTTATGCACAATAATCCATTTTTCTTAATTAGTTCATGAAATAGATTTAATTATGTCCTTAGCTCATTTTTATTTTTAACATGCATTAGTTAAGTTAGATTAAATTTGTTACATGCATTAGTTAACTTTTATTGTTAAATTAGTAAGTAGATATAGTTAGGATTAGTTTAGAGTTAATATTTTAGACATGTAGTTTTATAGTTATTTTCTTAATTTCCTAGGATTTTATTTTCATTAAGCTTTAGTTTTTGCATTTTAGTTAAGTAGTTTAATTGCAATTTTAGGATAGTTTAATTTATCTTGCTTTGTTATTTTCATAATTGCATTTTATTTTAATTGTGTTAATTAGTTTTAACTATTTTAATTTCTTTTGTAGGTTTTTGATTTTAATTGCGTTGAGCACTGTAAGTAATTTTGCTCGATTTTATTTTCTTTATTTTATAATTTTATTATTTTATTGCTTTCAGTATTTTTAATTTTAGCCAAGTAGATCACCCACCTTAATCTCATAATTTGATAGAATATACTTAGGGTAAGATTAACCGGTACTTAATTAGGCTAATCAACTTCTCTGTGGGACGATAATTTCGGGACTCAAATCCCATTATTACTTGTACGACCCGTGTACTTGCGGACATTACCTTCAGGGCGTGTCAAGTTTTTGGTGTCGTTACCGGGGAAGTCTTAATTAGCCATTAGTTAATATCGGTGAAATTATGCTTAGGTATAATTCTAGCTTGTAAATATTTAGAAGTTCAATCTAGATTAGTTAATTGAAAAATTAAAATCAAAAAAATTGAAAAAACTTAAAAAAAATTTCTAAGGACTTTTCGATGATTGCAAGCGTAGAGCCAGAAGTTTTGATTGCTTTCCTCTAGATCCTAAAATCGAACGCACTCTTAGAAAAATTCGAAAGGATTCTAGGAAATTTATAGCTCCGCTGCAAAGCATCATGACAGAAAATAGGAAAATTAAGACCGTTGGAGATTATGCAATGCCGACTATTGGAGGTTATTATACCGGCATTAGGCCACCAGCTGTCCCTGCTAACAACTTTGAAATTAAGCCCGCAATCCTTCAGATGATCCAAACTTACAGTTTAGTGGGCTTCCACACGATGACCCACATGCTCACCTTAGGCAATTCTTGGACTTGTGCAACACGTTTAAACACAATGGATTATCTGATGATGCCCTTAGGCTTAGATTATTCCCCTTCTCGCTTAGGGATAGGGCACGACACTGGTTAACCTCCCTGCCTCCAGGATCCATTTCTACATGGGACGAGTTAGCCCATCAATTTCTATCTAAGTTTTTCCCTCCCTCTAAAATGGCCCAACTCCATAGTAATATATCTTCTTTTACCCAGTACGACTCTGAATCTCTTTACGAAGCATGGGAACGATATAAGGAGCTTCTTAGAAAGTGCCCTCATCATGGTCTACCTTTGTGGCCGCAAGTCCAGACCTTCTACAATGGACTTATAAGCCAAAATAGGACCATTGTTGACGCTGCTACAGGTGGAGCCCTGATGTGCAAAACAGAGGAGGAATTTTACGAGCTTTTAGACAAGATGGCGGCTAGCAACTATCTATGGTCCTCGGAGAGGCAAATGCCAAAGAAGTCGGCGGGTATTTATGAGCTCGACACACTGTCTACCTTGACCTCTCAAATCACTAATCTTACGAAGAAGGTAGAGTCGCTCAGTACCCAACATAATCCTCTCACCAGTCCTAATCCGATTTATTCTATCCAAAGTCCTTTTCTTTCCTACGAGCTGTGTAGTGGTACCCACTTTGTAGATAGGTGTCCGCTTAACTTAGAATCGGTTCAGTATGTTGCCCCTTCTCAAACGCAACAGAACAACCATTTTTCAAACACCTACAACCCAGGGTGGAGGAACCATCATAACTTCTCCTAGAGCCAAAACCAAGGGCAACCTTCTAACTCTAGATCTGTAGAACCCCCTAGTTTTCAAGCTCCACCGATTCAGGTACCACCACAGCTGCAATTTCCATTTCATCCACCTCATCAACCATCCCCACCACAATTTCAGCATCATCCATCTCACTTCCATTAACCACCACCACCACTACTTACGCAGCCACAACTTTACCATGCACCAGCAGCTGAGAAGAAGCCCTCGCTTGAGGAAATGTTCACGACTATCCTGCAAAATCAAGCTGCTTCAATTAAGAACTTAGTGGTTCAGGTAGGACAAATAGCAAATGCTCTTAGCCAACGTCCTCAAGGAACCCTTCCCAGTAACACTGAAGCTAATCCTGTTAAGCAAAGGAAAGGTAAAGAATATGTCAAATCCATCATCCTTAGGATCGACAAAGAGCTAGGTGAGCTACCAGTTAAGTCCAATCCTGTTGAGCCCATAGTCAAAAAACCCATAAGTTCTAACGAAGCAGGTCAGAAAGAGCAGGAACATCAGGATCAGGCTGCAAAAGAATCCAAGCTAGGCACTTCTTCATCTATACCTTATTCTATTTTACAGCCTTCCTCACCCTCTGATGTTATACATGTTTCCAGTACATCCTCTCCGGTTAGACCACCAGTACCTTTTCCTCAGAGGTTCCAAAATAAAAAACCAGATCAATAATTTGCCAAATTTCTTGAGGTTTTTAAGAAACTCCACATCAACATTCCTTTCGCAGATGCTTTAGAGCAAATGCCAATTTATGTGAAGTTTTTGAACGATATCCTCTCTAGGAAAAGGAGATTGGAAGATTATGAGACGGTGGCCTTAACTAAGGAATGTAGTGCAATTATTCAGAGGAAATTACCCCCTAAGCTCAAAGATCCCGGGAGTTTTACCATACCATGCACTATTGGAAATTTATTCTTTGGTAGAGCCCTGTGTGATTTAGGAGCTAGTATAAATTTAATGCCATTGTCTATCTATCAGAAGTTAGGAATAGGGGATGCCAAGCCCACCACAGTGACCCTTCAGTTGGCTGATCGATCAATTAAATATCTGAAGGGGGTCATTAAGGATGTCTTAGTAAAGGTGGATAAGTTTATTTTCCCTATAGATTTTATTGTTTTGGACATGGAGGAAGACAGGGAAGTCCCCATTATACTAGGTAGACCTTTCCTAGCTACTGGTAGAATAGTAATTGATGTACAAAAGGAGGAGTTAACGATAAAAGTCCAAGATCAGGAAGTAAAGTTTAATGTTTTCAAACCTTTGAAGCTCCCTGATGACTCTCAAGAATGTTTTAAGATGGAGATTAAGGAGAATATAAGGCTTAAGCATAAAAAATCTGAAAAGAATGGGGGAAGTAGATAGGGCTCAAGAGGATTTAATTGTTAACATTTTGTCACCATTTTGGATGACCCTCCTACTCTTCGCCCTGCTGCTGAGTATTGTTTTCTTCAGTTGCATTTGAAGTGGGTGTGTTTTCCTTTTCACTTTGTATATAGTTCTTTTTCTTTGCTGTTGTTTCTTTCTTTGTTTATGTTGCAGGTTTCTTTTCTAGTATTATGCTTTCAATCAAGCTTCAGTTGTTCATCATCATTAGAAAGGGGAGTACTCTGTTCTCGAGCTTAAATTCTTATATTATCTACACACGAGGACACTGTGCACTTTAAGTTTGGGGGAGGGGATATCACTTGAGCTATTTTGTGAAAAATTGGAAAAGTTTTCAAAAATTTTTCGAAAATTTGAGAAAGAATTTTCAAAATATTTTCAATAATATGAACTTAAACTGTTTGATTTTGGGATGATTTAGTGCTTAGCATGTAGTTTTCCCATATTCTGATGATATGACCCCATGATTTAGTTTGACTTTGATTGACTAAGAAGCATGATTATAGGAAAAGCATGAAGTTGAATTCTTGAATTTGTCTTAATTCTTATTGTGATTGCCTCATCTTATGCACATGTCATGTCATGAATCGGTATATTTATTTAGAGAAAGCTTATGTGTACATAGGATTGCATTTGTTCAGTTGATTTGGTGCATCATATTTTAGAATTTGTTTGATCTGATCTCGAGGTGAAATATTAGATCACACTTAATTAGGGAGATGATTTAGGCCATCTTTGGATCGTTTGAGCCTTTCTAGCCTTCCTTGTACATATGCTACCCCTAGTCACCCATCTGGGCCAAATAAGCTTTTCTCTGTAAATACACCTGCTTATTTTTGTTTCCTTAGCTTAAATACTTTTTCCTATCCCTTACCCCGAAAGCATGAAAAGTCATTGGGATATATTATGAGCTATATGGGTATTAAGTGATAGTGAAAGAGTATGTATAAAAAAAATGATGGAAAAGAAAGAAAAAGAAAAAAGAAAAGAAGAAAGAAGAAAAATTCAAAAAAAAATGTTTAGCAAAAGAAATAAGTTTGGAGGAAATAATTAGAGCTCTTACATTAAGATCCTGAAGTAATGCAAGTTAAGGGGTAATTAAACCTAAATCGATTTTATCATACCTTAGCCCTAGCCTTACATTACAAGCCTAATGAAGTCCTAATGATCTTTAGTTAAGTGTGACTACATTAGTGGAGAGAGAAGTGAAAAGTAAACTTATGGGAATGATCACATGTCATTGACTTTGCATTCACTGTGTTGCATAATCTGATTTGGATAATGTATTGTGAAGTGACTTAGACATTTTTCACACACTCACGAGGAGTCCAATTTGGGTTAGGACCTATGATTGAATAATTCTAAGTGCTGGACTTGTAATTGTGAATCTTTGATTTCATAAGTTTGTACTTTTTCTTTGAGGATGATATTGGGAAAATTATTGTGCTTTGTACATGTCATCCCTACAATCATTTTGTTTTGCTTGAGGACAAGTAAAAACTCAAGTTTGTGGGTGTGATAATTCTATATTTTTAGAATAATTTGTACTTAATTTTTTAATTAATTATTTAAATCCCCAATTTATTTTGTTAATTATCCCCTTTATTTAATTAAAATTCTCATGTTTGCAGATAAATTAAATTCGGATAAATTTTGAATATTTTGATAGAAAATGGATCGAAATTGGGCTAAAATCGAGATTGAGCCACGCGGACAACACGAGTCATGCCACCTAGCACATCCAATTGGACAAGAAGACCGATGACATGGAAATATCTTTTCAAGGAGCCAATGGTGTGAAGACAAGTGGCCAAAAAAAATGCCAGCTCATCAAGGATGTGGAAATTACCATTTTACCCCTAGTGTGTTTATAAATAGGAAAGGATGGCAATTGAAAGAGTATGTAATTTTAGGAGTGGGAGTAGTGTAATATAAGCGTAGCTTAGAGTAGTTTTAGTTTTAGAAATTACATTTTCAAGATTTACTTTCTTATTTTCTTTAGGCTTCCGTTAGCTTCCAACTTCACTAAAAACTTTTCATTCCACTTTTATGTTCTTCATTTTGCTAGACTTGGATAATTTCTATTTGATAGCAATCAACATCATCTTTATGCTTATTGGTTTGGTTATAATGAGCTCTTTTATTCTTCAAGTTTCATTTTTTTTTCATAGCATATTGTCCTAAGTGTAACTCTCGGTTTTGCAAATGAATTGCTTGAGTTTTTAGTTGAAAAAACGTTTAATTCTCCTAATGTAGCTCTCGGCTTGGTGAGGTAAAATACTTCTCACTGGAGCTGGGACCAAAGTGTGGAATGCTCAAGCTTGGTGTAGTTGGAAGGCCACGCTTGCTGCTGTCCAGAGGAGCTGCTGTTTTGCTCTACTGTTGTTACTGTCGAGGAGAAGAATTAGCAGGGGACGGTGCAATGAAGTGAAGATCGCTACTGTATTTCTGAACAGCGGTTCATGCTCGAAGTGCAGCTCAGTTCTATGCTCCCATCTGTTGCATTAAGGAGACCTGACACTGTCACATCCAATGCTCTGCTCTCCTCTGTTTCACAACTTCTTCTACTATTTTTTTTCCTTTTGTCTTTAGCTTTTGGTTTTAAATATTCATCACTTTCTTTGTCTCTTCATTTACGGTTTATATATTAACAGCTTCTCCTTAAAATATATTTAATTCTTTGACTACTTTGCTAAAGGTTTCCTAATGACAATGTTGATGCTTGTCTCTGGTTCTCCTACAAGAGTTGTGTGGGAGACAGACGCACGGCAGGAGGCTGGTTTGCTGTTGCTTCCAGCTGAACGACAGTCTTAGGTGCACCCCGTTTGCCGCAAGATACGCATGGGATGCAAGTAGAATGTGGATGCTATATCGAGCTCTTGTTTTGGCATTACAGTCCACAAGCGTGGCTAGGGAGAACCTGCTCCTGGAGATACAATCAGGAGCAAAACATGGTGCTGGTATGCAGAGTAAAACCTAGAGCAGATAGCTGTAGACGTGAAGTAGGTGATGGTACTAGGGGCAGCAGCGGTATGGGCATGACATTGCTGTGGAGACGTGCAGGGAATGGTGCAGTGTATGGAAGCCGAGCAAAGTTGGTGAGAGCTGCTGAAGCAAGCTAGAACAAAGCCTGGAGTAGCAGACCCCGTGTAGCAGGAACCAGAACAGCAGCAGTTGCAGAACCGAGAAGCAGAATGAGTTCAGCTGGACAGAAGCTCACGGACATCACAATGCTACAAAAGTAGAAACAGCAGGAAGCAGCGGACCAGAGGACAAACAGCAGTATGCCTGGACCAGAGGACAAGCCGATCCATACCTGGAAATGGAAAAGAAAAATGACATGTGAATAGTGTTTGGAGGGAATGGTTTAAAAACGCTTAAGGCTTGTTTGGCAATTACCTTTTGCACAATAATCCATTTTTCTTAATTAGTTCATGAAATAGATTTAATTATGTCCTTAGCTCATTTTTATTTTTAACATGCATTAGTTAAGTTAGATTAAATTTGTTACATGCATTAGTTAAATTTTATTGTTAAATTAGTAAGTAGATATAGTTAGGATTAGTTTAGAGTTAATATTTTAGACATGTAATTTTATAGTTATTTTCTTAATTTCCTAAGATTTTATTTTCATTAAGCTTTAGTTTAGTTTAAATTGCATTTTAATTAAGTAGTTTAATTGCAATTTTAAGATAGTTTAATTGTAGTTTAATTTATCTTGCTTTGTTATTTTCATAATTGCATTTTATTTTAATTGCGTTAATTAGTTTTAACTGTTTTAATTTCTTTTGTAGGTTTTTTATTTTAATTGCGTTGAGCACTGTAAGTAATTTTGCTCGATTTTATTTTCTTTATTTTATAGTTTTATTATTTTATTGCTTTCAGTATTTTTAATTTTAGCCAAGTAGATCACCCACCTTAATCTCATAATTTGATAGAATATACTTAGGGTAAGATTAACCGGTACTTAATTAGGCTAGTCAACTTCTCTGTGGGACGATAATTTCGGGACTCAAATCCCATTATTACTTGTATGACCCGTGCACTTGCGGATATTACCTTCAGGGCGTGTCAAGTGACTACCGCCCTATCCTAACTGAGCAGGTTCCGGACTAGGGTACTGTAGACGGGCTCAGGGTCTCACAGTAGTAGGTAGCAATAATAACTCGATGCCAAGAAGGCATTCCCGTGAAGCACTTGGCACCGTAGGGCAATCACAAAGAACCTTCTACCGAGTGCTAGAGATGGCTCTCACGGGACATGACTGCCACACATGCATAAACCGGGTTGCCAACAAACTCAAAAATCCCACGATAGGTTCACAATAAAATCCAACAATTTATCCAAAGAAAATAATTTTCAAATTCATAATTTCCAACATTGGGGAAACACAACCCATCAATAATAAATCATGTATCAACTGTACAAAATTAGCATGTATATAAATCATGCAACTTCAGGCTATTTCAAAAATACAGTTAAAAATGCCCACGCAACAACTTCAAAAATCAACAATCTCAATGGAGTTACGAAAATAGTGAAATGCTCACACGCACATGCTACTATCATGTAAAAATCATAGCTTATAAATGGTAACTCCAAATTATGATAGAATTCAAATCAAGGTGATTTATAAAAACGATCGGTTTCCAATTCAGTAAAAATATCGGTAAGGGAATTTTAATCCAAACTACCCTAGTAAATCGGCTAACCTATAGTCTATCTTTAAAAATATGGAATCTAACCTATCCTAAATATTTTACCAACGACAGCTATATAAAACCCCTTACCACACAAGCTACACGCCCAATTTACCATTTTTCCGCCTTAGATGCGCATATATGCATCTAAGCTTCCTTGGCACATTCCGACGTGTTTGCTGCGAAATATCATTTAAGACATGCGCTATCTACCATTCGTACAATAACGAATTAAAATTTCAGCACACGCACACTCACAAGGACAATTCGAGACTAACTACCATTAACGCAGTTTATCGGTTTTAAGCCATATGTTTATTCGGACTTGGAAATTTCCTTATGTTTGGTCTTAGTCGAAACATACCTTATTCATTTCCATTTGTTAGTACAAATTTTGATTCTTCCTACCATGAATTTATCTCATTTCCAATCATGCTCTCATGGCCATAATTTCTACAATTCTGTTAATTATTTTCAATCTAAATCAAAGTGGCCAAATACCTTTGAGCATAATCTTAATTTCACACTAATTTCACACAATACCTATTTTTTATATAGAACTACATTGTTCCTACACAAATTGGCTAACTAATTTCTTATTTTCCAGCAAACAATATTGCTCCTAAAATTCTCATTTGGCCGAACCTAAGCTTTTATACTCATCCAATTATTCAATATTTGTTTGACATTATTTTTATTAGCCAACAATTCCTTATAAATTTCAGCCAAAGAATTAAATTTCTGCATTTCTATTCATTTCCCTCCATGCATCCAATGTGTATTATTTTTATACTAAATGTGTAATCTAGCTCCCTTAACCGAATGCATGCATAGATTCCCTTAGTTTCATACTTAGCCAAGCACTCATCATCATTCATTCCTTATAAATTTTCCAGCAATCCACTTAGTTACACAATTGAGTTAACGCATTATTTTCCAAGCTTTTAAATCCACAGAATTTATTCAATATTTCCAGCCTTTAAATTCTGATTTTATTTTACTTGAACTACATGAATTTAAGCCATCCTACATAAATTTTCTGTATTCTAATTAATCATGGCATTATGAAATTTCCAGATTTAGCTTACTCCTCATTTACATGCATTGTAAAAATTATGTTTTTTGTTCCTCTTATTGTAACCGAGCCTATATCCCTATCCATTTCAAATTCCTTATCTAATTTCAATCATATACATCTACAAGTGTATTATCTCATTTCAGATTAGTCAATTTAAATAAATTCCATTACATGCAGAAATTTCTTTCCTACATTTCCCATATAGCCGAACACCTTGTTCTAACCTTCCAATTTTCCTTGTTGAATTTTAATCCCTAGGAATTCACATTGTATATTACCATTTCAGATTACATAATCTAATTTCCACATTGGCAAATTTGATAATTTCCCTACATTCCTTTATGTAGCCAAATCCTACTAAATTTCGTTACTAGCCTTGGCTAAAATTTTATTCATGCAACTTGAATCAACATCATTCATATTACAAATTGCTACATTAATCCTTAAATTCCAGCAACATGAATTTTCCTAATTTTGCTACATGTGGCCGAATATACCTACATGTACATACTGAATTTTTTTTAATGTTTATAATTTTGTTAATTTACTACAGTAACTTCTCACATGCAATTTACTCTTCTTAATTCATCATACCAGTTCATACAATTTATAGATTTCAGAATTTTCAATTTCATCTAGCTAACAACTCTATTTCATATGCATGTAACATTTTCTGGAATTTAATCAAAATTAATTACACATATACATTAACATAACAATAACATTAGATTTCTAGAAATTAACAACATCCTTACCCCAATTGCACTAACCGAACCTCCTACCCAATTTTCCCCAATTTGCTCAAATCAATTTTTGGAATTTCGGTTGGTTACCTACTGTCCTACACGGTTTAGAGCTTAACTGAAGATGTTCTTCACTAGCTGAACACCTAAGCACTAAACTCAGCCATGCAACTCTCAATTCCAGCTAGTAGTGGGGGTTTCTTGGTCGTTTGGTAAATTTCTGGTATGTGGGGAGGTGTAAAACGTGTTTGTGAGGTTGGAAGTAAGTAATCTAAGTCTAAACTAATTTCTAAACAACATATACTAACATGCAACAAGGGATTTTCAGATTTGGTTGGCTGTTTGAAGAAAATTTCTGGAAATGGGACTGTATGCGTGGATGACAATGGAAAGGAGATGGATGTTGCATGCAAGCTTAGAAGGCTGTTTTAGGGTGGCTGGTGGTGTGGGAAATGGTGTTTCCTACTGGTTTTCAGTTTAGGTGAGGTGATGGTAGCGTGAGGAAGGTGAAATGGTTGAAGAGTTTCTGGTTTTGGTTTCTAAGGCAGAAAACGTGTAAGGGAAAGGGAAAGAAACCAGAAAATACAATTCTTATTTTCCCAATTTATATTTTCTGCATTAGTTTAGTTTTATTTAGTTTAGTTAATCTGAAATTTAGTTACAGATTTTGCACTTTAATTATACTTGTATATAATTCAGCTTTTACTATGGTTTTAACAATTGGATACTAAGTGCAGATTTTTGCGTTTTAATCTACATGAATTTTCCGGTTTTTCATACCTCTAATGTATATATATATCAACTTTCTATATGGTTTAACATAATAAAATTAAATTGTAGATTTAATATTTAATCACATATATTCAAGTCTTATATTTCTAATGTATATGTAACTACATTTTTCAGATTTAATAATCATACAATTTTATGGAACCTGACTTGTTTCTTTCATAATTATATAAATATGTTCCAAATAAATCTTTACACAAGGGTTATATCTCTATGTTTTCGATTTTTACAATTAAACATAGGTATATTTCAGATTTTATAATTTATACATAAGTATATTTTTATCTTAATGTTAGTAGATTAATATTTCAAATTTTGTTACATTACTATATTAAATTAATTTGCTTCATAATTAATTTAATTAGCTTACTTAAATTTAATATTTTCACCACCTAATTATCATGAATTTTCCATTTGACCAAATTTATCATGGTTTCATATTAATTTTCAGTCACTACTTAAAATTATTTACATAAATTAAATTTATTCCTACATTCATGTTCATTTAATCTAATGTCCAATGGTAATTATCTTAATCTATCCTAATGTAGTCATGTTAGACCCTAACTACTTGATCAGGCGCCCAGCTCGCAAGGGATCGACTCGGGGTGCTGTGACGAGTGCGGAGCATGGAAAAGCTTTGCACGGGCCGCAACGGGACGTGCACCGAAATAGGCAAGACAGACACTTGGCTTGGGTGGATTGCCAAGCATGAAAAGGAGACGCTAACGGACGATGATCGTAGTTTGCGGGTGGTGAGCTAACTTGCCGACACTCTAGAAACGTGAATCAAGTGGTTGACAATGGTCATAGCAAAGATCGTGCAGTCGTGGGAGACGAGTGTGAGAGCTAAGACGAATCTTTGAAAATCGGGATAAGGATGAATACGAGTCATAAGCCGAGATAAGCGGAGAAGTCTTGGCAGACCAAATCACTGGAGATTATCACAAATATAAACTCTGAAGAGCATTGAGGTGGCGATCATCCGGAGAGTCCTTAGTTTATTAGGAATTAATCCTATAGAGTTTCTGTTGTAATCAAACTCAGTTGCCTACGTGAGGGGGATGTCCTCACTTGCCTATATAAACTCCAGGGGAGGGGGTAGAATGTATTCATTCATCATTCAGTGAGAGAATCATTCAGGGAGAAAGAGAGTGATAACTAAGAGCGGTCTTCCTTGGCTAAGTTTGTAATCTTTTTATTGCATATTAATAGAAAGACTCTTTTCTCTAAAGCTTGAGTGTTCTTTGCTTTATTGGTATACTTTGTCGAGTCGTTTTCTTACTCAAGTGCTATATCGCTGCGTATTGACCCGGATTTGGGTTAGTGTGAAGATTGACTATACTAAGTTACCGGAAACTTTGGCCATCACTGGGAAAAGTTCTATAGGAGAGAACGACCCTGTGACAATTTGGTATCAGAGCTGAATTTTGGATCATGGCACACGAGTTGGCTGACAGAGTTGTTGTACTTGAAGTAATAGTGGGCGTACCACAAGAGGAGGCGGGTACAATGGCTGAGCAGATTCAGGCCATGGCAGGCAATGTCCAAGAGCTGACACAGCTGGCATTCGACATGCAGAATGAGCATGTTAATCGCTACACCAACATCATGCAGCATGTTCGCAATCTATCGGATAAATTTGAGGTTCAGTTGAATTCCCTGAAGGCTGAGGTGTTACTGATGAAACGCGCAATGACTGCTACGGACCATGGGGAGGCGTCTAGTATTAGCAGGGGGTGATAGTAGCGATCTTCATAAGAAGATCAAGGTGCCTAAACCTAAGGAGTTCGCAATGCGAAGGAGCTTGAGAATTTTCTGTGGGACATGGAGCAGTACTTCAAAGCTGCCCGAATACCATAGCAGGACCAGGTTACAATCACTAGCATGTACCTCTCGTGTGATGCTAAGCTATGGTGGCGAAGCAGACTGGCAGATGACGATAGTGTTGGTCATCCGAGGATTGAAACATGGGATGCATTGAAGAAGGAGTTAAGGGATCAATTCCTTCCCTTGAACGCGGCATGGGTCACGAGAGAGACACTCAAGAAATTGAAGCACACGGGTTCTGTGCGAGATTATGTCAAGGAGTTTAGCTCTTTGATGTTGGACGTCAAGAATATGTCAGAGGAGGATAAGTTGTTCAAATTTTTCTCAGGACTTCAGCCATGGGCTCAGGTTGAGTTACGTAGGCAAAACGTGAAGGATCTGCCACAGACAACTGCGACTGCAGACAGTTTGGCGAATTACAAACTGGGTTCTTCTTTGAACATTGGGGAAAGGAAGAAGAACCATCCTGATGGAAATAGGGGGAAAGGCAAGAAGGACTGGAAGAAGTACCAGAGAAACAAGGAGAAGGCTGAGTCTTCTAAGCCGAGGGGACTGGATCCACCCCAAAGCAATAGAGATTGGAGTTGTTTCTTGTGTAATGGGAATCATAAGGCCCGAGTTGCCCTAGACGGACCAAGTTGGTGGCCCTCATGAGTAAGGAGGATCCGGATGACGAATGTCCAAGAGTTACCCCGATGCAGTTGCACAATGCTATTCGGACTGAGCAACAAGCTCCTCATAAGAGACTAATGTATGTTAAAACTAAGGTGAATGGGAGATCGATTCGAGCGATGCTTGATACAAGAGTGACCAACAACTTCGTTTCATTGAACGCGGTTAAGCATCTTGGCCTGAAAGTCACGAGGAGTAACAATCAGGTGAAAGCAGTCAATTCTAAGGCTCAAGGTATCCAAGGAACGGCTACCGCATCGGTGAAGATAAGGACTTGGCAACAGGATTGTAAGTTCTTGGCTTTACCTATAGATGATTTTGATATGATCATGGGCATTGAATTTTTTGCGCAAGCAAAGGCATTTGCTATTTCACATTTGGGTGGATTGATGATATCTGACAAGACGTGTCCAAACTTTGTCCCTGCAGAGAGAGGACAAGGTGCTGGGAAGCCGTTGCTGCAGTCGGCTTCACAAGTAAACACTGGGTTGAAGAAGGGGGAGATAACCATACTTGCTGCCCTGGTTGAGGTAAAATCAGACACGGTTGTTGAGGTATCGGATGAAGTAGTGATGGTGCTGAATGATTACAAGGATGTAATGCCCCCAAAATTACCCAAGGCGCTACCACCTAAGTGCACCATTAATCGTAAGATCGAGTTGGAACTGGAAACTAGACCACCTGCACGAGCACCTTACAGGATGAGTCCTTTGGAGCTAGCCGAGTTAAGGAAACAACTTGGTGAGTTGTTGGATGTAGGATATATCCAACTATCAAAGGCACCATATGGAGCCCCAGTTTTGTTCCAGAGGAAGCAGGATGGCACACTGAGAATGTGTGTAGATTACCGAGCCCTGAACAAGGTAACGATCAAGAATAAATATCCAGTTCCAAATGTCGCTGATCTGTTCGACCGGTTGTCGAAGGCGGCATATTTTACCAAGTTAGACCTGAGATCAGGATATTAGCAAGTAAGGATTGCCGAAGGAGATGAAGCTAAGACAGCTTGTGTGACGAGGTATGGCTCTTTTGAATTTTCAGTTATGCCTTTTGGTTTAACTAATGCACCTGCGACATTTTGCAACTTGATGAATGATGTCCTTTATGAGTACCTGGATCACTTTGTAGTGGTATACCTAGATGATATTGTGGTGTATAACCAGACGCTTGCAGAACATGTGGAGCACCTCAGGGTGGTGTTTGAGACATTGAGAAAGCACTCTCTCTATGTGAAGAAGGAGAAGTGTGAGTTTTGCCAGCAGGAGATTATGTTCCTAGGTCACAAAGTTAGCAGTGGCCGAATATGGATGGATGAGAGGAAGATCCAAGCCATTGTTGAATGGCAAGCCCCTGCAAAGGTCTCGGAGTTACGGTCTTTCTTAGGACTGACCAACTATTACAGACGGTTCATCAAGAGATATAGCAAGATGGTGAGTCCTTTAACTGATCTTTTGAAAAATGACAAGAAATGGGTATGGTCTGATGAATGTGAGCGAGCTTTCCAAGAAATCAAGGAGGCAGTGACATCCGAGCCAGTGTTGAGACTGCCAGATTTCAAGCTGCCATTTGAAGTTCACACAGATGCCTCAGACCAAGCCATTGGAGGGGTGTTGGTCCAAGAAGGACACCCCATTGCTTATGAAAGCTGCAAGCTGAAGGATGTGAAAATGCGATATTCAGCTCATGAGAAGGAGATGACGGCGGTTGTGCATTGTTTGGAGGTGTGGAAGCACTATTTGTTGGGAACGAAATTTGTGGTGGTGACAGATAATGTGGCTAACACTTAATTCAAGACACAGAAGAAGCTGAGCCCAAAGCAGGCATGATGGCAAGAATTCCTTGCAGATTTCGATTTCACCTGGGTACATAGACCAGGAAGGGAGAACCAGGTGGCAGACGCGCTAAGTCGTAAGATAGTCCAGTCATATGTTGCTTCATTATCCGCTATTGAGACTAACCTGATTGACAGGATAAGGCAGCAGGCATCAGCAGATAAGACTTATGAACAGCTCAGTGAGAATGTAAAGTTGGGCAAAGTTCGTAGGTATTGGCTTGAGAGGGATTTGCTGTATGCCTGACAGGCCATAAGGGTGTTATCCGCAAGTGCACGGGTCGTACAAGTAATAATGGGATTTGGGTCTCGGAATTATCGTCCAACAGAGAAGTTGACTAGCCTAATTAAGTACCAGTTAGTTTTACCCTAAATATATCCTAGCAAATTATGAAGTTCTGATGGGTGGTCTACAAGGCTAAAATTAAAATACTGAAAATAATAACAACTATAAAATAAAGAAAATAAACCGAGCTAAATTACTTACAGTGCTATACGCAATTAAAATCAAAAGCCTACAAAAGAAAATAAAAACAATTAAAATTAATTAACGCAATTAAAATAAAATGCAAATATGAAATTAAAGCAATAAAACTAATTAAACTAAAATTAAACAAGCTTAAAATAAAAATGTGCATGTAATTAAACTAACTAAGAAAATGCAATTAAAACTAACTTAAAGTCTAATGAAAATAAATTTACCCCTGATTTAATTCTAAATGAACACTTAATTAACTATCAACCTAATTAAAACTAAGTTCTAAACTATTAAACAAGAATACTAATCATACAATTTAATCAACAACTCTAAACTAAGCCTAACAAATTAAATTGAAAATAAACTAAACTAACAATGCATGAAAATGGATTAATCATTAAAATGAACTAGCCAAACGTGGCCTTAGGAATTTAAATCCTTCCCTCCATTTACTATTCATTTATCATTTTTGCATTTCATTTCTCGGTAAGGCTCGGTGTCCTCTGGTCTGCTACCCCAGTTCTGCCACGGTTTGTCTGCTTCTGCTCCAGGTATGCTCCAGTCTGCTTTGTCCTGCACTCCTCTCCTGCCGTGCGGCTGCTCCCTGCTGCTGTCCTGCCCCATCATCAGGTGCGTTCTCCTTGTAGTGGACTGTACATCATGCTCCTGCTCTCGCCACCAGATTGCTACGCGTCTGCTTCCAGCACCTGCAGCCACCCGTACATCGCCAGCTCGTCTTTAATCACGGTACTAACCTTGCTTCAACACCGATCATCTACTTGCAGCAGATAACAGGGAATGTCCAGCAGCTGTCCTGGCATCAGTGCACGATCTGCTTCTGCTATGTTCAATATGCTACCTGCTGCTGCTCTCGGCTCGGCATGCCCAGCTCACGACTGGTTACCAAAACAAAGCAAACACAGCTGCGGCTACAGCAGGATCAAGTGTCAACAATATATAGGAATGCACATAACCAGAAAATAAACAATGAACAGTGGAGAGGAAACGTGAAACAGAGCTAAACATAGGACAATGTGACATTATCTTGCTGCCATGTCTCAAACGATGCTCCTATGATTTTCTGCCTTAATCTTTGTACCGGGCAATTAACACAATCTTTGCACAATCTAGCAATTACAAACTACAATGAAGATGAAGTAAAATGCAGTAAATGAACTATATGCAGGAGACCTAAACAAATGCAGAAAACAGGGAACTCAACACCCTCGGGTAGCTTCATTCTTCTCTCCAACCGGGATTCCACTTTGCTCATGATGTGTGTAAATGCTTTGCATCCTCCCACATCAAGGCAATAGAATAAAAAGGGCTGAAGATTGAATGAAAATGTTACCCGAATGCCAACTTGAAATCTAACCGAGAACTACAAACCGAAGGCTAAAGAAAGTTTAATGGTTTATCAAACAAATAAGGAAATGAAAATGAAAACCGAGAACTTCATGCTGAAGCCTTAAAATTTCTATTTTAAACATCACTAACTAAGAAATATCCAGCAAATGATCTTCGCAAACCGAACAAGAAGAAGAAAGAAATGTGGAACAACATTGCTAATGGAAACCGAGAAGATTGAGAAAATGGAACAAAAGCTTTCATTAAATGAATAGTGATGAACAGTAACATATTGCTAAAGAAAACTAAATTTTCGGGAATGCTTAAAAACAAAATAAATCTACAACTACCTTAGAAACTATTCTATCGTAGCCTACATCAAAAACTACTCCTAAATTACTCTACATTATTCCTAACCTAGCTACCTCCTACTCTTTCTCCCTACTTTAAACTACTTCCTCCTTTTACTCCATTTTTTAATTGCCATCATGTTCTATTTATACACAAATATAGGGGTACATTGGTAAATTTTCATCCTAGATGAGTTGGTATTGTTTGGCCACTTGTCTTCATTTGATTTACTGTAGAGTAGATATTTCCACGTCATCAGACTTTTTGTCCAATTAGCTGTGCGATGTGGCCCGATGTGTGTCTTCCAGAGGGTTGGCACGGTGTCATTCGATCTTATCGTTTCGAAGCAAATAAAATACGGACACCTGGCATCACGCGTGTCCAGACGACTGATGACTCGGTCTGTAAATTGGAAGTGGTCCAGTCTCCTTTAGCTCGTTTTCAACCCAATTTGGTCTAAAACGACTGAGTTTCATCCGGATTTAATTTATCTGCACATTAAAGAATTTTAATTAAATAAAGAGGATTATTAATAAAATAATATGGGGATTAAATAAATAATTAAAAATTTAAGCACAAATAATTCTAAAAAAAAAAAGAATTATCACACCACCAAACTTGAGCTTTTGCTTGTCCTCAAGCAAAACAAAATAATTGTAGGAATGATAAGTACAAAACATAATAATTTCTCCAACATTATCCTCAAAGATAAAGTACAGACTATGATCTAAAAGAATTACAATTACAAGTCAAACACTTAGAATCATTCATCATAAGTCCTAACCCAAATTGGACTCCTCGTGTGTGTGTGAAAAAATGTCAAAGCCACTTCAAAGTACATTATTCGGATCAGATTATGCAAGCACAGTGAATGCAAAGTCAATGACATGTGATCATTCTCATAAGTTTGCTTTTCACTAATCTCTCCACTAATGTAGTCACACTTAACTAAAGATCAATAGGACTTCATTAAGCTTGCAATGTAAGACTGTGGCTAAGGTATGATAAAGTTGATTTAAGTTTAATTACCCCTTAACATGCATTACTTTCTAGGATCTTTAATGTAAGATCTCATATTTATTTCCCCCAAACTTATTTATTTCACTAGACATTTTATTCTATTTTTGTATTTTCTTCTTTCTTCTTTTTTTTTCATCATTTTTTTGAACTTTCACTATCACCATATACCCATATGTACAAATCTCAAAATATATCCAATGACTTTCCATGCTTTCAGGGTAAGGGATACGAAAATAGGAATAACGCAAGTGTATTTACAGAGAAAAGCTTATTTGGCCCAGATGGGTGACTATGGGTAAAATATGTACAGGGATGGCTAGAAAGGCTCAAACGATCCAAAGATGGCCTAAATCATCTCCTTAATTAAGTGTGATCTAATATTTCGCCTCGAGATTAGATCAAACAAATTCTAGAATATGATACTCAAAATCAACTGAACAAATGCAATCCTAGGTCCACATAAGCTTTCTCTAAATAAATATACAGATTCATGACATGACATGTGCATAAAATGAGGAAATCGCAATCAGAATCAAGACAAATTCAAGAACTCAACTTCATGCTTTTCCTATAATCATGCTTCTCAGTCGATCAAAGTCAGACTAAATCATGGGGTCATATCATCGGAATATGGGAAAACTACATGCTAAGCACTAAATCATCCCAAAATCAAATAGTTTAAGCTCAGATTTTCAAAAAAATTTTGAATTTTTTTTCAATTTTTCTCAAATTTTTGAAAAATACTTAAGTGATATCCCCTCCCCCAAACTTAAAGTGCACAGTGTCCTCAGTGTGCAGATAATATAAGAATTGAAGTTTAGGAACAGAGTACTCCCCTATCTGATGATGATGAACAAATGAAACTTTGATTGAAAGCATAAAACTAGAAATTAAACCTGCAAAATAAACAAAGAAAGAAATAATAGAAAAGAAAAAGAAAAAGAACTATATACAATGTGAAAAGGAAAACACAACCACTTCAAATGCAGCTGAAGAAAACAACACTCAGCAGCAGGGCGAAGAGTAGGAGGATTAGCCATAGTGGTGACCGAATGTTGATAGTTAACTCCTCCTGAGCTCTCGCTACTTCCCTCCTTCTTTGAGAATTCTTGTGCTCAAGCCTTATATCCTCATTAATCTCCATCTTAAAACACTCTTGAGAGTCATCAGGGAGCTTCAAAGGTTTAAAAACATTAAACTTCACTTCCTGATCTTGCACTCTCATTGTCAACTTTGTAGAATCAGAGGGCGAGGAAGGCAATGAATAAGAAGAAGGTATAGATGAAGAAGCGCTTAGCTTTGTTTCATTGGCAGCCCGATCTTTAGGTTCCTGCTCTTTCTGAGCTGCTTCGTTAGAACTTAAGGATTCTTTAACTATGTGCTGTTCAGGTTGGGACTTGACTTGTGGCTCATCTAGCTCTCTGTCACTCCTAAGGGTGATAGATCTAACATATTCCTTACCCTCCCTTTGCTTAACAGGATTAACTTTAGTATTACTAGGAAGGGTCCTTTGAGGATGTTGGCTAAGAGCACTAGCTATTTGTCCAACCTGAACTTCTATGTTCTTAATTAAAGCAGCTTGATTTTGCAAGATAGTCGTGAACATCTCCTCTAATGTAGGCTTCTTCTCAGCTGCTGGTGCATGGTAGAGTTGGGGCTGCATAAGTGGTGGTGCTGATGGTGATGGATGATGTGCGTATGGATGATGAGAAGGCGGATGAAATGGAAATTGCGGCTGTGGTGGTACCTGAACCGGTGGAGTTTGAAAACTAAGGGGTCCTACAGATATGGAATTAGAAGTTTGCCCTTAGTTTTGGCTCTAAGAGAAGTTAGGATGGTTCCTCCACCCTGAATTATAGGTGTTTGAAAAATGGTTATTCTGTTGCGTAGGGTGAGCAACATACTGAACCGATTCTAAGTTGAGAGGACACCTATCTTCAGAGTGGGTACCACTACACAGCTCGCAGGAAAGAAAAGGACTTTGGACAGAATACACAGGGTTAGGACTAGTGGGAGGATTATGTTGGGTACTGAGCGACTCTACCTTCTTCGTAAGATTAGCGATTTGAGAGGTCAAGGTAGACAGTGTGTCGAGCTCATAAATACCCGTCGGCTTCTTTGGCAATTGCCTCTCCGAGGACCATAAATATTTGTTAGCCGCCATCTTATCTAAAAGCTTGTAAGCTTCCTCATCTGTTTTGCACATCAAGGCTCCACCAGCCACAGCGTCAACAATGGTCCTATTTGGGCTTATAAGACCGTTGTAGAAGGCCTGGACTTGCAACCACAAAGGTAGGCCATGGTGAGGGCACTTCCTATGAAGCTCCTTATATCGTTCCCATGCTTCGTAAAGAGATTCAGAGTCGTACTGGGCAAAGGAAGATATATTACTACGGAGTTGGGCCATTTTAGAGGGAAGGAAAAACTTAGATAAAAATTGATGGGCTAACTCGTCCCATGTAGAAATGGATCCTGGAGGCAGGGAGGTTAACCAGTGTCTCGCCCTATCCCGAAGTGAGAAGGGGAATAGTCTAAGCCTAAGCGCATCATCAGATAATCCATTATGTTTAAACGTGTTGCACAAGGCCAAGAATTGCCCAAGGTGAGCATGTGGGTCATCGTGTGGAAGCCCACTGAACTGTAGAGAAGTGGATCATCTGGAGGATTGCGGGCTTAATTTCGAAGTTATTTGTAGGGACAGCTGGTGGCCTAATGCAGGAATAATATCCTCCAAATGTCGGCATCCCATAATCTCCAACAGTTCTAATTTTCCTATTTGTTTTTCATGATCCTTTGCAGCGGAGCTATAAATTTCCTAGAATCCATTCAAATTTTTCTAAGAGTGCGTTCAATTTCAAGATCTAGAGGAAAGCAATCAAAACTTCTGGCTCTACGCATGCAATCATCAGAAAGTCCTTAAATATTTTTTTAAGTTTTTCAATTTTTCAAAATTTTTTTTCATTTTTTTTAACTAATCTAGATTAAATATTTACAACCTAAATATTTACAAGCTAGAATTACACCTAAGCATAATTTCACCGATATTAACTAATAACTAATTAAAACTTCCTCAGCAACTACGCCAAAAACTTGACAGGCCCTAAGGGTGTTATCCGCTAGTGCACGGGTCGTACAAGTAATACTGAAATTTGAGTCCCGGAATTATCGTCCCACAGAGAAGTTGACTAGCCTAATTAAGTACCGGTTAGTTTTACCCTAAGTATATCCTAGCAAATTCTGAAGTTCTGAAGGGTGGTCTACAAGGCTAAAATTAAAATACTGAAAATAATAACAACTATAAAATAAAGAACATAAACCGAGCTAAATTACATACAGTGCTCCACGTAATTAAAATCAAAAGCCTACAAAAGAAAATAAAAACAATTAAAATTAATTAATGCAATTAAAATAAAATGCAAATATGAAATTAAAGCAATAATACTAATTAAACCAAAATTAAACAAGCTTAAAATAAAATGTGCATGTAATTAAACTAACTAAGAAAATGCAATTTAAACTAACTTAAAGTCTAATGAAAATAAATTTACCCCTAATTTAATTCTAAATGAATACTTAATTAACTATCAACCTAATTAAAACTAACTTCTAAACTATTAAACAAGAATACTAATCATGCAATTTAATCAACAACTCTAAACTAAGCCTAACAAATTAAATTGAAAATAAACTAAACTAACAATGCATGAAAATGGATTAATCACTAAAATGAACTAGCCAAACGTGGCCTTAGGAATTTAAATCCTTCGCTCCATTTACTATTCATTTATCATTTTTTGCATTTCATTTCTGGGTAAGGCTCGGTGTCCTCTGGTCTGCTGCCCTGGTTCTGCCACGGTTTGTCTGCTTCTGCTCCAAGTATGCTCTAGTCTGCTTTGTCCTGCACCTCTCTCCTGCCGTGCGGCTGCTCCCTGCTGCTGTCCTGCTCCATCATCAGGTGCGTTCTCCTTGCAGCGGATTGTACATCATGCTCCTGCTCTCGCCACGAGATTGCTACGCTTCTGCTTCCAGCACCTGCAGCCACCCGTACATCGCCAGCTCTGCTTTAATCACGGTACCAGCCTTGCTTCAACACCGATCATCTACTTGCAGCAGATAACAGGGAATGTCCAGCAGCTGTCCTGGCATCAGTGCACGATCTGCTTCTGCTATGTTCAATATGCTACCTGCTGCTGCTCTCGGCTCAGCATGCCCAGCTCACGATTGGTTACCAAAACAAAGCAAACACAACTTCGGCTACAGCAGGATCAAGTGTCAACAATATATAGGAATGCACATAACCAGAAAATAAACAATGAACAGTGGAGAGGAAACGTGAAACAGAGCTAAACAGAGGACAATGTGACATTATCTTGCTGCCATGTCTCAAACGATGCTCCTATGATTTTCTGCCTTAATCTTTGTACCGGGCAATTAACACAATCTTTGCACAATCTAGCAATTACAAACTACAATGAAGATGAAGTAAAATGTAGTAAATGAACTATATGCAGGAGACCTAAACAAATGCAGAAAATAGGGAACTCAACACCCTCGGGTAGCTTCATTCTTCTCTCCAACCGGGATTCCACTTTGCTCATGATGTGTGTAAATGCTTTGCATCCTCCCACATCAAGGCAACAGAATAAAAAGGGCTGAAGATTGAATGAAAATGTTAGCCGAATGCCAACTTGAAATCTAACCGAGAACTACTAACCGAAGGCTAAAGAAAGTTTAATGGTTTATCAAAAAAATAAGGAAATGAAAATGAAAACCGAGAACTTCATGCTGAAGCCTTAAAATTTCTATTTTAAACATCACTAACTAAGAAACATCCAGCAAATGATCTTCGCAAACTGAACAAGAAGAAGAAAGAAATGTGGAACAACATTGCTAATGGAAACCGAGAAGATTGAGAAAATGGAACAAAAGCTTTCATTAAATGAATAGTGATGAACAGTAACATATTGCTAAAGAAAACTAAATTTTTGGGAATGCTTAAAAACAAAATAAATCTAAAACTACCTTAGAAACTATTCTACCCTAGCCTACATAAAAAACTACTCCTAGATTACTCTACACTACTCCTAACCTAGCTACCTCCTACTCTTTCTCCCTACTTTAAACTACTTTCTCCTTTTACTCCATTTTTCAATTACCATCATGTTCTATTTATACACAAACATAGGGATACAATGATAAATTTTCATCCTAGATGAGTTGATATTATCTGACCACTTGTCTTCATTTGATTTACTGCAGAGCAGATATTTCCACGTCATCAGTCTTTTTGTCCAATTAGTTGTGCGATGTGGCCCGGCGTGTGTTTTTCAGAGGGTTGGCACGATGTCCTTCGATCTTATCATTTCGAAGCAAATAAAATACGGACACCTGGCATCACGCGTGTCCAGACGACTGATGACTCGGTCTGCAAATTGGAAGTGGTCCAGTCTCCTTTAGCTCGTTTTCAGCCCAATTTGGTCTAAAACGATTGAGTTTCATCCAGATTTAATTTATCTGCACATTAAAGAATTTTAATTAAATAAAGGGGATTATTAATAAAATAATATGAGGATTAAATAAATAATTAGGAATTTAAGCACAAATGATTCTATAAAAAAATAGAATTATCACACCCCCAAACTTGAGTTTTTGCTTGTCCTCAAGCAAAATAAAATAATTGTAGGAATGATAAGTACAAAACATAATAATTTCCCCAACATTATCCTCAAAGATAAAGTACAGACTATGATCTAAAAGAATTACAATTACAAGTCAAACACTTAAAATCATTCATCATAAGTCCTAACCCAAATTGGACTTCTCGTGTGTGTGTGAAAAAATGTCAAAGCCATTTCAAAGTACATTATTCGGATCAGATTATGCAAGCACAGTGAATGCAAAGTCAATGACATGTGATCATTCTCATAAGTTTGCTTTTCACTAATCTCTCCACTAATGTAGTCACACTTAACTAAAGATCAATAGGATTTCATTAAGCTTGTAATGTAAGGCTGTGGCTAAGGTATGATTAATTCGATTTAGGTTTTATTACCCCTTAACATGTATTACTTTCTAGGATCTTTAATGTAAGAGCTCATATTTATTTCCCCCAAACTTATTTATTTCACTAGACTTTTTATTCTATTTTTGTATTTTCTTCTTTCTTCTTTTTTTTTTCATCATTTTTTTTGAACTTTCACTATCACCAGATACCCATATGTACAAAGCTCAAAATATATCCAATGACTTTCCATGCTTTCGGGGTAAGGGATAGGAAAATAGGTACGTTAGGCTAAGGAAAATAACGCAGGTGTATTTACAGAGACAAGCTTATTTGGCCCAGATGGGTGACTAGGGATAAAATATGTACAGGGATGGTTAGAAAGGCTCAAACGATCCAAAGATGGCCTAAATCATCTCCCAAATTAAGTGTGATCTAATATTTCACCTCGAGATTAGATCAAACAAATTCTAGAATATGATACACAAAATCAACTGAACAAATGCAATCCTAAGTCCACATAAGCTTTCTCTAAATAAATATACAGATTCATGACATGACATGTGTATAAAATGAGGAAATCGCAATCAGAATCAAGACAAATTCAAGAACTCAACTTCATGCTTTTCCTATAATCATGCTTCTCAGTCAATCAAAGTCAGACTAAATCATGGGGTCATATCATTAGAATATGGGAAAACTACATGCTAAGTACTAAATCATCCCAAAATCAAACAGTTTAAGCTCAGATTTTCGAAAAAATTTTGAAATTTTTTTCAATTTTGCTCAAATTTTTGAAAAATACTTAAGTGATATCCCCTCCCCCAAACTTGAAGTGCACAGTGTCATCGGTGTGCAGATAACATAAGAATTGAAGTTCAGGAACAGAGTACTCCCCTATCTGATGATGATGAACAACTGAAGCTTTGATTGAAAGCATAAAACTAGAAATTAAACCTGCAAAATAAACAAAGAAAGAAACAATAGAAAAGAAAAAGAAAAAGAACTATATACAATGTGAAAAGGAAAACACAACCACTTCAAATGCAGCTGAAGAAAACAACTCTCAGTAGCAGGGCGAAGAGTAGGAGGATTAGCCATAGTGGTGACCGAATGTTGATAGTTAACTCCTCTTGAGCTCTCGCTACTTCCCTCATTCTTTGAGAATTCTTGTGCTCAAGCCTTATATCCTCATTAATCTCCATCTTAAAACACTCTTGAGAGTCATCAGGGAGCTTCAAAGGTTTAAAAACATTAAACTTCACTTCCTGATCTTGCACTCTCATAGTCAACTTTGTAGAATCAGAGGACGAGGAAGGCAATGAATAAGAAGAAGGTATAGATGAAGAAGCGCTTAGCTTTGTTTCCTTGGTAGCCCGATCTTTAGGTTCCTGCTCTTTCTGAGCTGCTTCGTTAGAACTTAAGGATTCTTCAACTAAGTGCTGTTCAGGTTGGGACTTGACTTGTGGCTCATCTAGCTCTCTGCCACTCCTAAGGGTGATAGATCTAACATGTTCCTTACTCTCCCTTTGCTTAAAAGGATTAACTTCAGTATTACTAGGAAGGGTCCCTTGAGGATGTTGGCTAAGAGCACTAGTTATTTGTCTAACCTGAACTTCTAAGTTCTTAATTGAAGTAGCTTGATTTTGCAGGATAGTCGTGAACATCTCCTCTAATGTAGGCTTCTTCTCAGCTGCTGGTGCATGGTAGAGTTTGGGCTGCATAAGTGGTGGTGCTGATGGTGATGGTGATGGATGATGTGCGTATGGATGATGAGAAGGCGGATGAAATGGAAATTGCGGCTGTGGTGGTACCTGAACCGGTGGAGCTTGAAAACTAGGGGGTCCTACAGATATGGAATTAGAAGTTTGCCCTTGGTTTTGGCTCCAAGAGAAGTTAGGATGGTTCTTCCACCCTGAATTATAGGTGTTTGAAAAATGGTTATTCTGTTGCGTAGGGTGAGCAACATACTGAACCGATTCTAAGTTGAGAGGACACCTATCTTCAGAGTGGGTACCACTACACAGCTCGCAGGAAAGAAAAGGACTTTGGACAGAATACACAGGGTTAGGACTAGTGGGAGGATTATGTTGGGTACTGAGCGACTCTACCTTCTTCGTAAGATTAGCGATTTGAGAGGTCAAGGTAGACAGTGTGTCGAGCTCATAAATACCCACCGGCTTCTTTGGCAATTGCCTCTCCGAGGACCATAAATATTTGTTAGCCGCCATCTTATCTAAAAGCTTGTAAGCTTCCTCATCTGTTTTGCACATCAAGGCTCCACCCGCCACAGCGTCAACAATGGTCCTATTTGGGCTTATAAGACCGTTGTAGAAGGCCTGGACTTGCAACCACAAAGGTAGGCCATGGTGAGGGCACTTCCTATGAAGCTCCTTATATCGTTCCCATGCTTCGTAAAGAGATTCAGAGTCGTACTGGGCAAAGGAAGATATATTACTACGGAGTTGGGCCATTTTAGAGGGAAGGAAAAACTTAGATAGAAATTGATGGGCTAACTCGTCCCATGTAGAAATGGATCCTGGAGGCAGGGAGGTTAACCAGTGTCTCGCCCTATCCCGAAGTGAGAAGGGGAATAGTCTAAGCCTAAGCGCATCATCAGATAATCCATTATGTTTAAACGTGTTGCACAAGGCCAAGAATTGCCCAAGGTGAGCATATGGGTCATCGTGTGGAAGCCCACTGAACTGTAGAGAAGTTTGGATCATCTAGAGGATTGCGGGCTTAATTTCGAAGTTATTTGTAGGGACAGCTGGTGGCCTAATGCCGGAATAATATCCTCCAATTATCGGCATCCCATAATCTCCAACAGATCTAATTTTCCTATTTTCTGTCATGATTCTTTGTAGTGGAGCTATAAATTTCCTAGAATCCTTACAATTTTTCTAAGAGTGCGTTCAATTTCAGGATCTAAAGGAAAGCAATCAAAACTTCTGGCTCTACGCATGCAATCATCAGAAAGTCCTAAATTTTTTTTTTAGGTTTTTCAATTTTTTTTTTCATTTTTTAACTAATCTAGATTAAATATTTACAACCTAAATATTTACAAGCTAGAATCACTCCTAAACATAATTTCACCGATATTAACTAATGACTAATTAAAACTTCCCCGGCAACGGCGCCAAAAACTTGACAGGCCCTAAGGGTGTTATCTGTAAGTGCACGGGTCGTATAAGTAATAATAGGATTTGAGTTCCGGAATTATCGTCCCACAGAGAAGTTGACTAGCCTAATTAAGTACCGGTTAGTTTTACCCTAAGTATATCCTAACAAATTATGAAGTTCTGATGGGTGGTCTACAAGGCTAAAATTAAAATACTGAAAATAATAACAACTATAAAATAAAGAAAATAAACCGAGCTAAATTACTTACAGTGCTCCACGTAATTAAAATCAAAAGCCTACAAAAGATAAGAAAAACAATTAAAATTAATTAACGCAATTAAAATAAAATGCAAATATAAAATTACAGCAATAAAACTAATTAAACTAAAATTAAACAAGCTTAAAATAAAATGTGCATGTAATTAAACTAACTAAAAAAAATGCGACTTAAACTAACTTAAAGTCTAATGAAAATAAATTTACCCCTAATTTAATTCTAAATAAACACTTAATTAACTATCAACCTAATTAAAACTAAGTTCTAAACTATTAAACATGAATACTAATCATGCAATTTAATCAACAACTCTAAACTAAGCCTAACAAATTAAATTGAAAATAAACTAAACTAACAATGCATGAAAATAGATTAATCACTAAAATGAACTAGCCAAATGTGGCCTTAGGAATTTAAATCCTTTGCTCCATTTACTATTCATTTATCATTTTTGCATTTCATTTCCAGGTAAGGCTCGGTGTCCTCTGGTCTGCTGCCTCGGTTCTGCCACGGTTTGTCTGTTTCTGCTCCAGGTATGCTCCAGTCTGCTTTGTCCTGCTTTGTCCTGCACTCCTCTCCTGCCGTGCGGCTGCTCCCTGCTGCTGTCCTGCTCCATCATCAGGTGCGTTCTCCTTGCAGCGGATTGTACAACATGCTCCTGCTCTCGCCACCAGATTGTTACGCGTATGCTTCCAGCACCTGCAGCCACCCGTACATCGCCAGCTCTGCTTTAATCACGGTACCAGCCTTGCTTCAACACCGATCATCTACTTGCAGCAGATAACAGGGAATGTCCAGCAGCTGTCCTAGCATCAGTTCACGATCTGCTTCTTCTATGTTCAATATGCTACCTGCGGCTGCTCTCGGCTCGGCATGCCCAGCTCACGACTGGTTACCAAAACAAAGCAAACATAGCTGCGGCTACAGCAGGATCAAGTGTCAACACTATATAGGAATGCACATAACCAGAAAATAAACAATGAACAGTGGAGAGGAAACGTGAAACAGAGCTAAACAGAGGACAATGTGACATTATCTTGCTGCCATGTCTCAAACAATGCTCCTATGATTTTCTGCTTTAATCTTTGTACCGGGTAATTAACACAATCTTTGCACAATCTAGCAATTACAAACTACAATGAAGATGAAGTAAAATGCAGTAAATGAACTATATGCAGGAGACCTAAACAAATGCAGAAAATAGGGAACTCAACACCCTCGGGTAGCTTCATTCTTCTCTCCAACCGGGATTCCACTTTGCTCATGATGTGTGTAAATGCTTTGCATCCTCCCACATCAAGGCAACAGAATAAAAAGGGCTGAAGATTGAATGAAAATGTTACCCGAATGCCAACTTGAAATCTAACCGAGAACTACAAACCGAAGGCTAAAGAAAGTTTAATGGTTTATCAAACAAATAAGGAAATGAAAATGAAAATCGAGAACTTCATGCTGAAGCCTTAAAATTTCTATTTTAAGCATCACTAACTAAGAAACATCCAGCAAATGATCTTCGCAAACCGAACAAGAAGAAGAAAGAAATGTGGAACAACATTGCTAATGGAAACCGAGAAGATTGAGAAAATGGAACTAACGCTTTCATTAAATGAATAGTGATGAGCAGTAACATATTGCTAAAGAAAACTAAATTTTCGGGAATGATTAAAAACAAAATAAATCTAAAACTACCTTCGAAACTATTCTACCCTAACCTACATAAAAAACTACTCCTAAATTACTCTACACTACTCCTAACCTAGCTACCTCCTACTCTTTCTCCCTAGTTTAAACTACTTCCTCCTTTTACTCCATTTTTCAATTGCCATCATGTTCTATTTATACACAAACATAAGGGTACAATGGTAAATTTTCATCCTAAATGAGTTGGCATTGTTTGGCCACTTGTCTTCATTTGATTTACTGTAAAGTAGATATTTCCACGTCATCAGTCTTTTTGTCCAATTAGCTGTGCGATGTGGCCCGGCGTGTGTTTTCCAGAGGGTTGGCACGATGTCTTTCGATCTTATCGTTTCGAAGTAAATAAAATACGGACACCTGGCATCACGCGTGTCCAGACGACTGATGACTCGGTCTGCAAATTGAAAGTGGTCCAGTCTCCTTTAGCTCGTTTTCAGCCCAATTTGGTCTAAAACGACTGAGTTTCATCTGGATTTAATTTATCTGCACATTAAAAAATTTTAATTAAATAAAGGGGATTATTAATAAAATAATATGGGGATTAAATAAATAATTAGGAATTTAAGCACAAATAATTCTATAAAAAAATAGAATTATCAATGCCAAAGGCAATCGACTCTATGTTCCATCTGGCGGGGGACTAAGGAAAGAGTTGCTGAAAGAAACCCACGACCCTCAGTGGGCAGGACATCCTGGAGTGGAGAGGATGTTGGAATTGTTGTCAAGGACATATTGCTGGTCGAAGATGGAGGAAGACATCGAACTATATGTTCGTACTTGCCACATATGCCAGATTGATAAGACCGAGAGGAAGAAGCAAGCGGGTTTGCTTCAACCACTGCCTATCCCTGAGAGGATATGAGAATCAGTTTCTTTGGATTTCATTACAAGATTTTCGGAGATAAACAAGATGAAATCTATAATGGTGGTGGTAGATCGTTTTTCTAAGTATGCTGTGTTCATAGCAGCCCCACATGCATGTACCGTACATGAAGCTGCAGAGTTGTTTTTGAATCATGTGGTGAAGATCTTTGGATTGCCCAAGGATTTAGTGAGCGATCGGGATACTCGGTTTACTGGGAGATTCTGGACTTACTTGTTCAAGCTAATTGGTTCAAAATTAAAGTTTTCAACGGCTAATCATCCGCAGACAGATGGCCAGATGAAGCGGATTAATGCATTGTTGGAAAAGTATTTGAGGCACTATGTGATCGCAAGCCAAAAGAATTGGGCGAGTCTGCTCGATTATGCACAGTTTTACTATAATATACATAGATCATCTTCCACAGGTATGAGTCCAGCGAAGTTAGTATTTGGACATCAACCTACTACACCTTTAGAGATAGCAAAGACTAAGTCCCAAGGGGAATGCCCAGCGGCATACAGATTTGTGTGAGACCGTCAGGAGTTGATGGAACAGGCTACGAAGAGCTTGGAGAAGGCACAAAGGAGGATGGTGAAATATGCGGATCAGCATAGGCGGGCACTAGAATTTGAGGTGGGTGACAAGGTGTTGCTTAAACTGACGCCTCAGATATGGAGACAAGTCACAGACAAGCAGTATCACAAAGGTCAGTGCAAAGATACGATGGCCCTTTTGAAGTTATAAAGCAGGTAGGTGCGATGGCTTATCAGCTGAAACTGCCAGAGAGGATTAAGTTGCATCCTACTTTTCACGTGAGCTTTTTGAAACCTTACCACGAAAATGTTGATCCGGGGAGACAACAGGTAAGGAAAGCTCCACCTACTGTAAGAAGCCATTTCGAGAAGAAGGTGGCAAAGATACTTGACCGCAAGGTTGAGGGAACTAGTAGGAAGAATCGGATAACCTAGTATTTGGTGTAGTGGGAAGGTGAAGATGAGGCAGACGCTACTTGGGAGAAAGACACTTCTTTGTGGCAATTCGAGGATGAGATCAAAGCGTATTTGGAGCTCGTTCCGATGAGGGCATCGGTTTCCTCCGACGAGGGGAGGGTTTGTTAGACCCTAACTACTTGATCAGACGCCCAGCTCGCAAGGGATCGACTGAGGGCGCTGTGAAGAGTGCGGAGCGCTGGAAAGCTTTGCACGGGGCGCAACGGGACGCACTCCGAAACAGGCAAGATAGGCACTTGGCTTGGGCGAATTGCCAAGCATGAAGCAGAGATGCTAACGGGTGATGATCATAGTTTGTAGGTGGCGAGCTAACTTACCGAAACTCTAGAAAATTGAATTAAGTGGTTGAAAACGGCCATAGCAAAGATCGTGCAGTCGTGGGAGATGGGTGCGAGAGCTAAGGCGAATCCTTGAAAATCGGGATAAGGATGAATGCGGGTCATAAGCCGAGATAAGTGGAGAAGTCTTGGTAGACCGAATCACTAGAGATTATCACAGATATAAACTCTGAAGAGCATTGAGGTGGCGATCATCCGGAGAGTCCTTAGTTTAGTAGGAATTAATCCTATAGAGTTTCTGTTGTAATCAAACTCAGTTTCCTACGTAGGGGGGATGTCCTCACTTGCCTATATAAACCCCAGGGGAGGGGGTAGAATGTATTCATTCATCATTCAGTGAGAGAATCATTCAGGGAGAAAGAGAGTGATAGCTAAGAGCGGTCTTCTTGGCTAAGTTTGTAATCTTTTTATTGCGGATTAATAGAAAGGCTCTTTTCTCTAAAGCTTGAGTGTTCTTTGCTTTATTGGTATACTTTGTCGAGTCGTTTTCTTGCTCAAGTGCTATATCGCTGCGTATTGACCTGGATTTGGGTTAGTGTGAAGATTGGCTGTACTAAGTTGTGGGAAACTTAAGCCATCACTGGGAAAAGTTCTATAGGAGAGAACGACCCTGTGACAAGTCACATGCATATTTTTCAACTAAATAAATTGTGTTCATGACATAATCTTAAACATACATCATATATTATGAAATTAAATTATATTCACTCTCTATATAATTTATCATTATTATATTTTTGTTTATATTGGACTAAAATTTTTGGTTTCAATATTTATGCTTACCTATTTCTACATTACTTAAACTAAAATTACACCAAAACTATTATTCTAAATGGTATAAACCGCAATAATCCACATTCTAATTCTATTTATCCTATCACTTAATTAGATTAAATCTTCCTATTCGTAAACTCATCCTGACTTAACATATGAATAATGAAACATTGGCATAGGGAATTTGCAGTCTTACAATCTGTTTTACCCAGAACCTCTTTAAGATCGATCTGCATTGAATGAGAGATCGATCGGCTCCTCTCCAGAAGTAGTTCTGCTGCAATTTCTTCTCAAAATTCATTGTTTCATTCATTTCGATTTACTTAACTACCTATTTTTCATTTCATACACATTGGTAACTTAAATACATTCATTCCTCATGATTTATATCAAATGTGACTTGTCCATACATCACAAAATCATAAAGAATACATATTAAATTACGGGCTTTACACACACCCCGTGACCTAACCTCAAACATAAATGTGCAATGTTAAGCGGAATCATGCTATAAGATAACGTAAGTGTCTCTATGGATCGTTTTACTTGTTGTTTTGTGTCCAATGTAGGAATTCATGCCACTGCTTTTAAAATTTTCGTAAATGATCTATATCTAATCGTGACTTATGATATATGTGAGAACAAGTTTCTTTCGTAAATCCGATAGCATAACGGCATAATCGAACTAAGTCCTTCCTACATTTTACACCATATTCATCATATGTACTCAATTAAAGAAATAATTAATCCGTATTAACAAAATTCTTCAGTGAGCATCACATAACCACAAACCCGACTAGTTGGTTAATCACCATACAACATATTAGTCGTTCATTTACTTTAAACCGAAAAGAAGAAACCTAAGAGTATTCCATAGTGACAGTACTTTAAACAACTCCCAACTAAATACATCCCACAAAATACAACCGTGCGTACATGATCTGAAATAAAGCATGCATATATATTGTCACGACCCTTTTTCATTCCCTTTTTACTAAAAATCTCAATAAATTTTTCGCTTTTTACTGTTACCTTACCCGATCGTGAATAACTCACCAACAGTTGGGCTGTGAGTCAATAATAACCACCACTTACCATTCATTCACAATTTAATGAAACGATGTCATACACTTGAAGTTAATTGTTTACTTATACAAAATATGATTACTGACATCTACATCCCCCATAATTACATTTCAAATGACTATTATGCTTTGTTTAGATACACTATGTATATACCTCTGAGTGATAGAAATGCAGCGGATGTCCAAAATACCACGCCTCAGTCCTCACTGGGCTACTATGCACGCTCTGTAGGAGGGGGAAAATAGAGAGGGATGAGCAATCACACGCTTAGTAAGGCAATAATGCAAGCATGGTAGATAACTACTCTATCTACATGCGATAGTGTTATGCATAAATCATTTATAGTTCGGAGCATGAGGAAAACAAAACTATGCCATATATGTATACATATATCATGTATTTAAATAAGGTAAATTGGCATAATAAAACATGGTAAATCATTATGTACAAGCCATCTCATGCTCGATTGTCAAATCACATAATAAAAAGGGAAATTCACTTGAAACATTCTTTTTAAATCACATCATAAAGCTCTTTCTCAAACACATACAATCCCATCACAAACCATTTTGTCAATCACAAACATCATTACCATTTCACAAATCAAATCCCACGAGGCTCGACCCCTCCCTCGGGTCTACCTTAGACAATCATAATCACACATATGTAATAAAAAACAGGTCACTATATCAAAAGTGCCTATGTGGACAAACTATGTCATAAATCATCCCAGACCACACACATCCAGGTGTGCGGGGTATCGTGGTGGCACGAAGGTGGATTATCCCTCACCAGACTTTCTCATCACATAACCATCGCGCGGTACATCGTACTCCATGTGATATACATGGTATAGCGTACTCCGCGGACTTATATTGTGATTCGGGGTACAATTCCTAGGTCTTACGAACCTCATACCAAGAATTTTTCATATCCATGTAGGAGAGCCTTCCTGCCGAACAGAGTCTCCCCTCCCTTCCAGGGCTTAAGGATGTTAGCTTAAGGATCCTTCTGTACCCATGTAGGAGAGCCTCCTTACAGAACAGAGCCTCCCTGCCCCTCCAGGGCGTAAGGATGTTAGCTTAAGGATCCTTCCGTAAGAGAGCCTCTCCACCGAACAGAGCCTCCCCGCCTCCTCGAGCTTAATGATGTTATCTTAAGGATGTAGGGCTTAAGGATCTTACCGAATAGAGCCTCCCCACAGAACAGAGCCTCCTCGCCTAACAGAGCCTTCCCGCCTCCTTGGGCTTAAGGATGTTGGCTTAAGGATGTAGGCTTGAGGATCTTACCAACTTTCACGACCTCATACGTATTACGATGTGCAAACTTGTATGGGCAAAGCTCTAGCACGACCCATGCATCCTATCATAAAGAAACCACGTACGAGCATAGCTCTAGTTCGGTTATCCGCATAAGAAAAACCACTTGAAATCCACGTACGAGCAGAATCTCTGGTACGATTTATGAACGACATCATAGTTTCCAAATCAAGGTGAGAGCTAAGCTCCCGCACGTTTCATATGAATGAAAACATCGAAATCTAGCACAAGCGAGGCTCCAGCGCGAATTAAATCACATACACACGATAAGCGGCTCACATACATTCAAAGCATCTCAAAACATGTTTAGCGCCTCACATGGGCTATTTCACAACATCATTCAAGTACTAGCCAGCCTATCCTTTTATTTGCTCAAATCAAAGTATTGTGTTTTGTGAAAACATTCAAAACACGTGATTTATGCAATTATTAGCCTTACTATCCCTTTTTATACATCCATATAAACTAAATCATATACGTACTCATAATTGTTTACATACATCCTCAACCACTTTTCCTAACCATCATGCAAATTTACAACACCCTATATACCCATAAAATACGAGCAGCTACCTCTATATACTCACAAAATTCCCTTACCTAGAATCGCGACGTGTGATTCCACTTCCTTAAAGCTGCTTACGTGTGCGTAGTTCGATTGCGTCTCTAACGACTCTCCGAAACTGCACAAATTCATATTCCGCATTATTTCAATCTATTACACGCAACCTTTGGGTTTTACTATAGTCAATTCACTCTATAGCTTCTATCATCTCATATAAGGCCCCATTTCATTTATCTATTCATATCTCGAGTCTATGGATTCCTTTAGGCCTATTTATTCATAATGAATCGGTATTAAACCGATATTAAGCTCATAGTGTTCCTTTATGCCTATATATTTCCTCACTATGGCTTTTCCATCAACACTACATGTGCTCATTTTCCTAATTCGACTTAACCCACAATGTAGTTTCATTTACCCATTACAAATCATCCACATTACTTAATTGACAATTTAGAAATTCCCTCAAATCACCAACTCATCCAAATTCATAATGTGGCTTCATTTAACCCCTCCACATCATTCCTATTACTTCTATAATAGCTTATCATAATCCAAATCATCAACATACTCAATCACACTTTCTCACTCTAGACTCATTCCATTTTCTAGGTTACATGTGTTCCATTACTTTCTAGATGATTTCTATCATCCAAATACATGCCAATCAAACTCCAAAATCAATTAAATACACAATGTACTTAGGCTGGAGTATTAGAAGCTTACCAAATCTGATTTCTCTTCTCGCTCCAAATGACAATGCCCTTAGCTCCTTCAATACCAACAATGGGATTTTGGGTTCCAACTATGTTGTTCTCTTCCTCAAGATGAACAACTTAGTGTCTAATGGCCTTCCCTCAATTCTTACTGGAAATGATTGATTTTATACAGATAAACTTAGGTTTTGAGTGAAAAATGGAAGGGTGATGTTGTTTTCTCGAAATTTTCAGATTTTAGCGCTCCTTTTATAGAAATAGCTTGAGGAGATCGATCTGCACTAGGAGGAGATCGATATGGTCCACTTAAATCCCTCTTTTTCATGGTATTTTAAGCATGAGACCAATTTGTTGAAGCTTGAGATCGATCTGCTCCCAAACAGAGAGCTAAGGAGATCGATCTATATGCTTAAGGATCGATCTTTTCATTACAGAATGTTTAGGAGATCGATCTGGCCCCATTGGAGATCGATCTGCTCTATCCATTGCTCAAACGAGAACATTCTGGCTCTTCCAGATCGATCTCTCATCCTATGAGATCGATCTGGCCTTCATATTTTCTAGATTTTCTGCAGTTTTCCTACTGCAACTTACACTAAAACATCCTTAATCTGCTGCCATGACCATTTTCTCATCCATCCACCATTATGACTTGAAAATGGCATCCATTCATACCTTATTCACATTGAAACTTGTGTGCATTCCTTGTAAATCCAAAGGTATACTATATAAAACCAAATGGAAGCATTTATATTCATGCAACTTCCTTCCATTTACCACACTACTCATTTTGAGTTCCAATCACATTCATCACTTATAAGAACTCATTTCTTCAAATTCATACACAATTAAACTTGTATGTACATTACAAATCATATTACACAAATGTACATTGAATCCATGGACTTACATCAATTACACTTTACATTACAAGTCCATTAGCATTCATTGATCCAATTACACACGTTACAACTATACATATACGAGGTCTCACATTCTCCCCTCATTCAAGGAATTTGGTCCTCCAAATTAGAACCAAGTCACTCTTTAAAAAGTTGGGGGTACTTCTCCCGTATCAAGTTCTCCAATTCCCATGTGGCCTCTTCCGCCGTGTGATGTTGCCAAAGAACTTTCACCAAGGGAATTGTCTTATTCCGTAGCACCTTCTCTTTTTTGTCTAATATCTAAACCGACTTCTCAACATACATCATACTCTTATTGAGCTCCAACGGCTCATATCTTATCACGTGTGTCGGGTCCGGTGATACTTCCGAAGCATAGAGACATGGAAGACGTTGTGGACATTTACCAAGTCTGGTGGCAATGCCAACATATACGCCTTATCTCCCACTCTCTCTAAAATCTCGAATGGTCCGATATATCTAGGGCTCAGCTTGCCCTTCTTACCAAACCTCATAATACCCTTTGAAGGTGAAACTCTCAGAAATACCGACTCACCCACATCAAACTCTAGTGGTCTCCGTCTCTTGTCAGCATAATTCTTTTGCCGACTCTGAGCTATCCGTAATCTCTCACATATCAACTAGACGTCCTCAGATGCCTGCTGCACTAAGTCTGGAGCAAAAATCTATCTGTCACCAACCTTTTCCCATCTAATGGGGGATTGACATCTGCGTCCATACAATGCCTCATAGGGTGTCATCCCGATACTCGCATGATAGCTATTATTGTAGGTGAACTCGGCTAACTATAGGTGGTCATCCCAAGAGCCTCTAAAATCCAGCACACACGCTCTTAACATATCCTCGAGGGTCTGTATAGTCCTCTCTGACTACCCATCTGTCTGAGGATGAAAAGCGGTGCTAAAACTCAGTCGGGTCCCCAGCGCTTCTTGAAAATGTTCATAGAAATGGGAAGTGAAGTGGGCATCCCTATTAGAAACAACGTTCACTGGTACACCATGTAGCCGTACTATCTCTCTAATATATAGGTTCGCCAACTGACTCAGAGTATCGGTAGCTCTCATAGCTAAGAAATGGGTGAACTTAGTCAACTGGTCCACAATAACCCATATGGCATCATGACCTCTACGGGTCCTCGGCAATCCCATCACAAAATCCATGGTGACATGCTCCTACTTCCAAGTCAGGATCGGTAGAGACTGTAATAATCCTGCAGGCTTCTGATGATCTACCTTCACTTGCTGACATGCCCAAAAGGTATATGTCCGCAAGTGCACGGGTTGTACAAGTAATAATGGGATTTGAGTCCCGAGTTATAGTCCCACAAAGAAGTTAACTAGCCTAATTAACTACCGGTTAATCTTACCCTAAGTATATCCTAGCGAATTATGAATTTTAAGTTGATGATCTACTAAGGCTAATTAAAAGTACTGAAAACAATAACATTAAAAACTAAAGAAAATAAAACTGAACTAAGATTTGCTTACTGAGCTCCGAGTAATTAAAGAAAATACCTACAAAAGAAGATTAAAACAATTAATTAACGCAATTAAAATAAAATGAAAATATGAAAATAAAGAAATAAAATTAAACTAAACTAAAATTTAAACAAACTTAAAATAAAAATGCATGTAAGTAAACTAATTAAAATGCAATTTAAAGTAAACTAAAATTTAATGAAAATAAATACTAAATTAAAAATGGTTGAATCAAATTCTAAATGCAACTAAACTAAATTAAAATCCTAAAACATTTAATATAAAATTAACTACTAACTAAAATTAACACTACAATTTAACATGCAAAAATGATAAAACTAATCTACCATTATAATTGTCTAAACTAACTAACTAACAACTAACAAATGCATGAAAAAACTAATGATGCATTAAACTAAAATATGACTAAATTGAACTATGGCCAAACATGGCCTTAACAATTTAAACCAGCCCCATGTCCCTCCAAACACTGTTCACGCTTCAATTTGCATTTCTTTTCCAGGTGCTTCGGTTCCAGCTGCTTCGGTTCCAGGTGCTGCCGATTTGTCCTCTGCATCTGATCCTGCAATCTGCTACTGTTCCAGGCGTTGCTGTCCGTTCCCTGCATCCATTGCTGTGGCTACTCCTTAATGCCATTGTTCAGCTGCCAGTAGAACATGTGTAAAACCGATTGTTTGCTTCTGCTCCTGTATGCTTTTTTGCTGCATTGCACTGCTTCTGTTACCTGCACCCAGGTGCTGCTACTGCCTCTGCTGCACTGTCTTGCCACTAATCAGTCACCACATCGAGCTTCAGTAGGAACGACTTTCTTTGCATTTAGCCATCAACTGGCCATAGCCTGTTTCCCGGCAACTACAGCAGCTGGTTATGCGTCCTTCTCCTCTATTCAGTGCAACCCAAACCAATCACCAGCTACTGCCATCCTCGTCCACACCTTCAGCAACTATGCAGCAAATGAAGACTACCAAAAGACCAAAGCATTCAGCAGCAAATGGAATAGCACAATAATAAATGAAGAACTAAAATGAACAGTCAAGTGAGTTTCAAACAGAGCCGAACAGAGGGTAGAGTTATTGCTACTGTCATTGCCCGATCTAGACCAGTGTACTACCATCCAGCATACATTCTTCAATCACCCGAGCATCCCAGCACGAAGCAATGAACCAACAAACAACCAAATACAGAAAATCATAGGTGAACAGTAAGTAGAAAACGAAAACAGAGCACAATAGAGGCTGAATTTGTGGCTCTCGGTTATGGCTTCTTTGTTGCTCTCGGATTAGCCGTTGAACATCCTCTCTCGGTTCTGAATGTAAACATCTCCAAACAAGTAGAAACTAAGAAGAAGATGCTGAAATTTTCACTAAGACACAATATAACCGAGAGCTATAAAAAAAATACAAGTTTGTCAAAAATAAAAATAAAACATAAGCACATAGATCAAACCGAGAGCTACCACTAGGAATTAAGAAATATGAATAAGCAGTAGAAAATCAAGAAAGAAAACCAAAATAGGAAGCAAACCAAGAGAAATTGAAACAGAAATAAGGAGGATCAAAACAGTACCAAAACCATAACTAAACTATTGAATCATTAACTAAAGAAAAATACAGTAAAGTGGATGAAGAAGGACCCGCCTGTCACTCGGTATCTTCCCCTCTGCTCAAACCCGATCCACATTGAAGAATGTAAAAAAAATAAAAGAAACCGAAACTAGGAAGGAAACCGAGAGAAATAAAATAAAAATAATAACTTTAAATTAAAACTTAAATAGTAAAATAACAATGGAATAGAAACTGAACAAATCCTAGAAGAAATATGATGAATCATGGTTGTTGTCACCAGCCACAAAAATTCAAAAGAAAATTTTTGAAAAATAAAACCTAAAATAAATGTTTAACCTAAAAAAAATCTAAAGCTGCCCCCTACTCCTAAATTACTTCTATTCTAACCTAGACTACCCTTTTTTCAATTGACATCTTTTTCTATTTATACACACACTTAGGGATACAATTGTAATATTTCCATCCTAGATGAGTTGACATTGTTTGGCCACTTGTCTTCACACCATTGGCTCCTTGAAAAATAATATTTCCATGTCATCTATCTTTTTGTCCAATTAGATGTGCTAGGCTCGTGTTGTCCGCGTGGTCCAATCTCGATTTTAGCCCAATTTCGGTCCATTTTCTACCGAAATATTTAAAATTCATCCGGATTTAATTTATCTGCAAACATGATAATTTTAATTAAATAAATAGGATAATTAACAAAATAAATTGGGGATATAAATAATTAATTAGGAAATTAAGCACAAATAATTCTAAAAATATAGAATTATCACTTGCTGACAAATGAGACACTTAGCGACATATTCAGCAATGTCTCTTTTCATTCCAAACCACCAATAAACCTTTCGAAGGTTTTGATACATCTTGGTACTTCTCGAATGTATCGTATATTTCGATGAGTGAGCCTCTTATAAAATCAGCCTCCTAATCTCAGGATCCTCGGGAACACATACTCTGCCTCTGAACCTCAATGTCCCATCAGCACTCAGCTCAATATCAGTACCCATACCTGTCTGTATCTGCCTCAGCCAATCAATGCACCATCAATTTCTCTGCTGGGCTTGTTGAATACGGCCAATCAATTCTGGCTCCAGTCTCAAACTAGCCATGATCTCAAGTCTCTCAAATCCAGGTGGGGTTACATCTAAACTGAGGTCCGCAAATTGTTCCAACAATTCATGTTCCCATACCATCATATAAGACACCAACCCAAGGTTCTTCCTGCTCAAAGCATCGGCAACTATATTTGCCTTACTTGGGTGGTACATGATTTCACAATCATAGTCCTTTAAAAGTTCGAACCATCTCCTCTATCTCATATTCAGCTCTTTCTGCAAGAACAGGTACTTAAGGCTCTTATGATCTGTGAACACCTAAAATTTCTCACCATAGAGATAGTGGCGCCATATTTTCAAGGCAAATACCACGGCTGCCAACTCCAAATCATGGGTTTGGTAGTTCCTCTCGTGATCTTTCAACTGTTTAGATCCAAAGGCAACTACCTTCCCACCTGCATAAGTACACAGCCCAATCCCTGGTGTGATGCATTCGTATACACCGAGAATCCTCCTGAGCTAGTAGGAATGGTGAGAACTGGAGCAGTGGTTAATCGACGCTTAAGATCCTCAAAACTCCTCTCACATGCCTCATCCCATACAAACTTAACATCCTTACGCGTGAGGCATGTCAATGGAGCAGCTAGTCTGGAGAAACCCTCTACAAATCTCCGATAATACCTTGTTAATCCCAAAAAACTTCTGATCTCAGTAACTGTCTTGGGCTATTCCCACTGTACAACTGCCTCGATTTTGGATGGATCCACTGATACCCCATCCTTCGACATAATATGGCCCAAAAATGAGATCTATTCTAACCAAAAGTTAAATTTGCTAAGTTTGGCATACAACTCTTTCTCTCGGAGGGTCTGCAGAACTATCCTCAAGTGCTCCTCATGATCCTCCCTGAACTTGGAATAGACCAAAATGTCATCTATGAACACAATCACAAACTTGTCTAGGTATAGCTTAAACACATCATTTATCAACGCCATAAATGCTGTGAGAGCATTCGTTAATCCGAATGGCATCACCAAAAACTCGTAGTGGCCATAACAGGTACGAAATGCTGTCTTAGGTATATCTCCACTCTTGATCCTCAACTGATGATACCTTGACCATAGATTTATCTTAGAAAATACTTGGGCTCCCTAGAGCTGATCCAACAAATCATCTATGTGTGGAAGAGGGTACTTGTTCTTAATAGTGGCCTTATTCAACAACCGGTAGTCTATACACAGCCGGAGGCTTCCATCATTCTTCCTTACAAATAGAACCAGAGCTCTCCACGGTGAGACACTTGGTCTAATAAACCCCTTCTTTAGTAACTCTTGCAGCTGTTTCTTCAGCTCTTTTAACTCAATCGGTGCCATTCTATATGGTGGTTTCGATATCGACTCTGTACCAAGCACTAACTCGATGCAAAATTTCATTTCCCTTTCAGATGGTAGTCCTGGTAATTCATCCGGAAAGACTCAGGGTAATCTGCAATCACGGGGATGTCCCTCAATTTCGGGTGTGCCTTATCTATATCGACCACGTAGGCAATAAACCCTTCACATTATCCTTTCCACCGTTAGTAACACAAGTCATCACATCCACATTCAAAATAAACATATAAATTTATCTCTCAAGTAGATTAAATAAAATCATACTCTTTTCAATTAAAACAAACATACTCTTTTCATATCATTTCTTTTCATCAAAGTTTACAATAAGATTGTCTAATCCTGAAAACATCAAGGTTTTAGCATGACAATCCATAACAACCCGATTGGTAGCCAACCAATCCATTCCCAATGTTACATCAAAATCATTCATGTTCAATAAAATCAAATTGGCTATCATTTCCTTTCCCTCTATCTTTAACTCACAATCACTACATACATGCTCAGTCAATTGACTATCATTCATGGGTGTGGAAATCATCAACATTTTATCCATCAATGTAGGTTTCACATGCTTCAACAATTTATGTGCAAAGGAAGGTGATATGAAAGAATGCGTGGCACCAGGATCAAATAATACCAATGCTTCTAAATCAAAGATTCGGATGGTACCTTTAATCACATTCGTCGATGCATCCGCAGTGTCTTGGTCCAACGCGTGCACTCTTCCCCTACTCACACCTACTGCTTGTTTCCCCTTCTCTTCAGCTGTGGCCCTCCTCCTTGGGGTAGCTATCTCAATTAGAGCTTTCTCTGGCTCCTTTCCCTTCTGTGGGGTAGTCTCCATCTTCTCAGGACAATACTTAGCTATATGTCCAAGTTTCTCGCATCTAAAACACATCATAGGGGTCATCGGACAGGGTCTGGTCCCATGAAATCTCCCACATCTCCTACACTGATCAGTAGTAGGTCGTGGTCCTCCAATAGCCATACCCCTTGGTGCAGTCAAAGTAGGGTACACAGGAGGTCTAGCAGCTCTCTCTTGCACCTCCTCGATCTTAGGTCTCTTCTCAAACTACCTTGGGCCTCCCTTCTTGGCCACTCTATCCCTCTCGGATCTCTTCTGATCTCTATCCTTCTGGACACTAATTCTTTCAAGCTCGGAGGCATTCCGCTCAAAGTCTTGCTCGCATAATTGAGCCTTATGTACAGCCTCCTCATAGGTCAAAATGTCGAAGGGAGCTAGCTTAGTCCGGATGGCCAATCTCAATCCATCCATGAACTTCTGTATCTTTCGGGTCTCACTACCTATCGTGTCTAGGTCGTATCTCCCCAAGGACACGAACTTGGACTCATACTCGTCCACAGTACGGTTCCCTTGAACCAAATTCATGAATTCCATCAGAAGTTTCCTCTATGTGGTAGCTGGAATGTACTGTCTCCTGAAGGCCTTTAAAAATATCTCCCATGAGATCTCGAAGTGTCTGGCCCTCAAAATAGCCTCGGTGGACCTCCACCAATACTCGGCCTCGCCTTTCAACATAAACACGACAAAGGCTACCTTCTCAGCTGAAGTACATCGAAAAACCCTATGCAGTTTCTCCATCTCATACACCCAGTCCTCCGTGATAACTGGGTCCTTCACCCCTCTGAACACTGGGGGTTTCAATGCTTGGAACTCTCGCAGTCTGCTCAAGTCGCAATCATAACCCTAATCACTACCGCTCTGCTATGGAGCGATATGAGAATCCGTATCCTATACTGGAGGTGTCATCGTCTCAGTAGCCTGAGGTCACTCCGCCTCAACAATTGCTTATCCAGTAGCATCAGGCTGTGTTGCGGGACCTCGTCTGTCACAGGCACCCAAAGCCTGCGTGACTATCTCTACCAGGTTCTCAATACTCTACTCTATACTAGCGAAGAGAGCCTCAGTATCTTCTGCTCTCCCAGCAGGGTCCTGTAGAGCCTGATCAGTCTATGGCTTCGCATGGCTCTCAGGCCTACCTCTACGGCCTCTAGCATGTTCTCTCACCCCTCTACCTTGGCGTGTAATTGGCATAAGGCCTAGCTTCCTGTATTATAATAATTTATTAAGCTCAATCCATCACGATATACACAGTTATATCAAAACAAAAGCACAGTAATATGGGGATATACATTTCCTACATTTTATTACTGACTCACATCAGGTCAACACAGCTCTGATACAAATCTCTGTCACGACCCTTTTTCATTCCTTTTTTACTGAAACTCTTAATAAATTTTTTACGTTTTACTGTTACCTTGCCCGATCGTGACCAACTCACCACACATAGTTGGGTTGTGAGTCAATAATAACCACTACATACCACTCATTCACAATTTAATGAAACGATGTCATACATTCGAAGTTAATCGTTTACTTATAAAAAATATGATTACTGACATATACATCCCCCATAATTACATTTCAAATGACTACTGTGCTTATACGTTGTTTAGATACAAAAAGGAATCACTGTGTATATACCTCCGAGTGATGGAGATGCAACGGATGTCCAAAATACCATGCCTCAGTCCTCATTGGGCTACTATGCACGCTCGGTAGGAGGGGGAAAATAGAAAGGGATGAGTAACTACACGCTCAGTAAGGCAATAATGCAAGCATGATAGATAACTACTTTATCTACATGCTGATAGTGTTATGCATAAATCGTTTATAGTTCGAAGCATGAGGAAAACAAAACTATGCCATATGTGTATAAATATATCATGTATTTAAATAAGGTAAATTGGCATAATAAAACATGGTAAATCATCATGTACAAGCCATCTCATGCTCAATTGTCAAATCATATAATAAAAAAGGGAAATTCACTTGAAACATCCTTTTTAAATCACATCATAAAGCTCTTTCTCAAACATATACAATCCCATCACAAACCATTTTCTCAACCACAAACATCATTATCATTTCACAAATCAAATCCCACGAGGCTCGACCCCTCCTTCGGGTCTACTTTGGACAATCACAATCACACATATGTAATAGAAACCAGGTCACTATATCAAAAGTGCCTATGTGGACCAACTACGTCATAAATCATCCTAGACCACACGCATCCAGGTGTGCGGGGTATCGTGGTGGCACGAAGGTGCATTATCTCTGGCCAGACTTTCTCATCACATAACCATCGCGCGGTACATCGTACTCCATGTGATATACATGGTACAACGTACTCCGCGGACTCATATCGTGCTTGGGGGTGCCATTCCTAGGTCTTACCTACCCCAGACCAAGAATTTTCCATATCCATGTAAGTGAGCCTCCCTGCCGAACAGAGCCTCCCTGCCCCTCCAGGGCTTAAGGATATTGGCTTAAGGATCCTTTCGTAAGAGAGCCTCCCCACCGAACAGAGCCTCCCTGCCTAACAGAGCCTCCCCGTCTCCTCGGGCTTAAGGATGTTAGCTTAAGTATGTAGGGCTTAAGGATCTTACCATAAGAGAGCCTCCCCACCGAACAGAGCCTCCCCGCCTAATAGAGCCTCCTCGCCTCCTCGGGCTTAAGGATATTGGCTTAAGGATGTAGGGCTTGAGGATCTTACTAACTTTCACGACCTCATACGTATTACGATGTACAAACTTGTGCGACCAAAGCTCTTGCATGACTCATGCATCCTATCATAAAGAAACCACGTATGAGCATAGCTCTAGTACGATTATATGCATAAGAAAAACCACTCGAAATCCACGTACGAGCAGAAACTCCAGTACGATTTATAAACATCATCATAGTTTCCAAATCAATGTGCGAGCTAAGCTCCAGCACGTTTCATACAAATGAAAACATCGAAATCTAGCATGAATTAAATCACATACACACAATAGGCGGCTCACATACATTCAAAACATCTCAAAACATGTTTAGCGCCTCACTTGGGCTATTTCAAAACATCATTCAAGTACTAGCCAGCCTATCCTTTTATTTGCCCAAATCAAAGCATTGTGTTTTGTGAAAACATTCAAAACACGTGATTTATGCAATTATTAGCCTTACTATCCCTTTTCATATACCCATATAAACCAAATCATATACATACTCATAATTGTTCACATACATCCTCAACCACTTTTCCAAACCATCATGCAAATTTACAACACCCTATTTACCCAAAAAATACGAGTAGCTACCTCTATATACTCACAAAATTCCCTTACCTGGAATCACGACGTGTGATTCTACTTCCTTAAAGCTGCTTACGTGTGTGTAGTTTGATTGCATCTCCAACGACTCTCCGAAACTGCACAAATTCATATTTCGCATTATTTCAATCTATTACATGCAACCTTTGGGTTTTGCTAGGGTTTTGCTATAGTCAATTCACTCTATAGCTTCCATCATCTCATATAAGGCCCCATTTCAGTTCTCCTTTCATATCTCTAGTCTATGGATTCCTTTAGGCCTATTTATTCATAATGAATCGTTATTAAACCGATATTAAGCGCATAGTGTTCCTTTAGGCCTATATATTTCCTTACTATGGCTTTTCCATCAACACTACATGTGCTCATTTTCCTAATTCCACTCAACCCACAATGTAGTTTCATTTACCCATTACAAATCATCCACATTACTCAATTGATAACTTAGCAATTCCCTCAAATCACCAACTCATCCAAATTCACAATGTGGCTTCATTTAACCACTCCACATCATTCCTATTACTTCTATAACAGCTTATCATAATCCATAAATCATCAACATACTCAATCACACTTTCTCACTCTAGACTCATTCCATTCTCTAGGTTATATGTGTTCCATTACTTTCTAGATGATTTCTATCATCCATATACATGCCAATCAAGCTTCAAAATCAATTAAATACACAATGTACTTAGGCTGGAGTATTAAAAGCTTACTAAATCTGATTTCTCTTCTCTCTCCAAATGACAATGCCCTTAGCTCCTTCAATACAAACAATGAGATTTTGGGTTTCAACTATGTTGTTCTCTTCCTCAAGTTGAACAACTTTGTGTCTAATGGCCTCCCCTCAATTCTTACTGGAAATGGTTGATTTTATAGAGATAAACTTAGGTTTTGGGTGAAAAATGGAAGGGTGATGTTGTTTTCCCGAAATTTTTAGATTTCAGCGCTCCTTTTATAGAAATAGCTTGAGGAGATCGATCTGGTCCCCTTAAATCCCTCTTTTCCACAACATTTTAAGCATGAGATCGATCTGCTCCCAAACAGAGAGCTAAGGAGATCGATCTGTATGCTTAATGATTGATCTTTTCATTACAGAATGTTTAGGAGATCGATTTGGCCCCATTGGAGATCGATCTGCTCTATTCCATTGCTCAAACGAGAGCATTCTGGCTCTTCCAGATCGATCTCTCATCCAATGAGATCGATCTGGCCTTCATATTTTCCAGATTTTCTGCAGTTTTCCTACTGCAACTTTCACCAAAACATCCTCAATCTGCTGCCATGGCCATTTTCTCATCCATCCACCTTTATGACTTAAAAATGGCATCCATTCATACCTTATTCACATTGAAACTTGTGTGCATTCCTTGTATATCCAAAGGTATACTATATAAAACCAAATGGAAGCATTTATATTCATGCAACTTCCTTCCATTTACCACACTACTCATTTTGAGTTCCAATCACATTCATCACTTATAAGAACTCATTTCTTCATATTCATACACAATGAAACTTGTATGTACATTACAAATCATATTACACATATGTACATTGAATCCATGGACTTACATCAATTACACTTTACATTACAAGTCCATTAGCATTCATTGATCCAATTACACACGTTACAACTATACATTTACGGGGTGTCACATATATATTTATATATGTCGTCCGTCGCATATACCTCAGAAATTAAAAAAACTGCTCACTAGGCTGATGGAGTCAATAAGAACGCGAAGCTTGCCCCGCGAATCTAATCTGAAAAGTGTTTGGAAAAGAGGGGTGAGCAACCACATGCTCAGTAAGAAATTTACATAATTGAAGCTAGTAAAATACCATGCAACATACCATGCAGTGGTAAATTGTGATAATTATGTAAAGTCGTCATGCACATTTCATTAAAGAAAATATTTCTTATGCTTCAATTGAGACATGCTTGCATAACTAAAATTTATGCATCATTGAACAAATTCAAGTTCCAAGAGAAATACTTAGAAATTCCCAAAATCTGACACACTTGTCAAAATATGCAATTATGCAAAATAGGTGCATGGGCAAAGCTTAAATAATTCAATAAAACTAGATGAGAATGTGGCAATTTTTACAACCCGTCATGGAAATAAATACTCAAACAATATCACCAATATCAATGAAAACACCTATGGCCATAGTGACTACCACCATATCCTAACCGATCAAGTTTCAGACTAGGGTATTGAAGATGGGATCAGGGTCTAACAGTATTAGGTAGCAATAACATCTTAATGCCACAAAGGCATCCCTGTGAAGCACTTGGCACCGTAGGGCAATCACACAGAACATCCTACCAGGTGCTAGAGATGGCTCTCACAGGATATGACTGCCACACAGGCATAAACAGGGTCGCCAACAATCTCAAAAATATCATCACGATGGGTATACTCAAATAAATCATAAATCATCCCAGTTTCTCAATTTAACATTATGGGAAAATAACCTATCAATTTAAAAACAGCTTGAATGGTCATATCCACAATACATAAAATATCAGTTAAAGCTTTCTCAAAATGTGGTTAAAATAGCCCATGCAAACCAGTTTCAAATGTCAAACATGTTGAAAGGAGTTACAGAAATCATGGTGTAATGCTCACACGCACATGATATTAACATTTTAAAACATATTATATAAAACAATGAGCTGACATGTTGTGGCACAGTTTTAGACCATCGCGATTTCAAAACGAACATGTTGTAGAAATCAGTAGTATAAGGTAAGGAAATTTCTATTCTAGACTATCCTAGCAAATCGACCAATCTATAGCCTATCTTTCAAAAATGGATCTAACAAGTCCTAAGTTATTCCACTAACAATAGCCACATAAACCCCTTACCACACAAAAGCTGTCACAACCCTCTCTCCCAGTCCGTGACCTTTATCTTACCACTTATAGTTGGGCTGTGAGTCAACATCCACTTCATATCTCATCCATTTTAGTTAAATAAATTCATATAAATGAAGTAGAATAGAAACTAGAACTTTTATATATAAGTACAGAAGCGTTTACATCAGTTTCTATTATATAAATCCCTCAAAATACAAAATATAACTCTATCGTGCATTAATTTACAGGATAAAAAAAATTCTTTATCTCAAATGTATACCTCTCTATACTACTAGATGACCGATGCAACACGATAGCAGGGACGACTGCAGTGTACTCACTACTATGTAGTAGCTGTGGAGGAGGAAATAAAGGGGTGAGCTAACACGCTCAGTAAGGACAATATGAAAGTAGGTAGATAACTATACCTTCTAGATGCTAAAATACATATATATGTGTATATTCATTTTCCTTATGAAACAGATGCATTTTCCTTAAAACAACTTCCATTAATGCGAAATCGTTAATTCGTTAGATAGGTAAATGCATATTCACACAACATACTCCAGATCACACAGTTCATTCTTAGAAAATGCTTTACATTTAGTAAATCAACATATTTGAGACATAAATTATGGGTTATCATATCCCCAGACACACAGCAGGGGGAACATATGTCACCTCACACAGTAGTGACTATGTTATATCACATAGATATAAGAAGATTTATGAGCATAGTCGAATTCCAGGCAACACTGATCAGGTGTGAGGAAACCTTACGCTTTGGGAGGTGGATCAACCATTGATGGACCCTAATGGTATCTACCGCAAGTGCACGGGTCGTTCAAGTAATAATAGGATGTGAGTCCCGAGATATCGTCCCACAGAGAAGTTGTTAGACTAATTAACTACCGGTTACTTTTATCCTAAGTATATCCTAGCAAATTATGAAGAATTGATGGTGATTAACTAAGCTAGAATTGAAAATACCAAAAGCAATAAATTAATAAAACTATAAAATAAAGTAACTAAAACCGAGCTCAGAGTACTTACAAAGCTCCAAGCAATCGAAAATCTGCAAAAGAAATTAAAACAGTTAAAACTGATTAACTAAATTAAAATAAAATGCAATTAAACACTAAAACTAATTAAACTAAAATTAAATAAGCTTAAAATAAAATGTAACTAAATTAAATCTAAGTTAAACTATGTAAACAAAGCAACTAAACCTAACAAATTAAATTGAAAGCAAATTAAACTAACAATGCATGAAACATAATTAATCTAAATTGAAATTAAACTAACATAAATTCCTAATACATAAATATAAAAGTAACTATTAATTAAGATTAAAAATTAAATTAACAACTAAAACATTTTATCCTACAACTAACCATTAACAACTAACCTAATCTTAGCAACTACTAAAAGCAAATAAAATAGTAAAATAGCCATAAACAATTGAAAGCAAACATGGCCTTAATCATGTGAAATACACCAAGTGGTCCCGAATGGACCACTGTTGCGTTGTCTTCCTCCCCAGCTCCCGCGTCTCCTGCTTCTGCCTTGCCAGCTGCTGCCGTGGCTGTCTCCAGGTGCAGGTACATTCCAGCTGGTCTGCTTCTGCCATGCTCCAGGCAGTATCTCCAGACGCCATCCGTGTTGCATCCAGGATTGCTGTGCATCAGCTTCTGTCCAGGTGCTGCTGCCCCTGCTCCCGGCAGTGTCTCCATTCTAAGCTTGCTGCATTTCCAGGTGCTGCAGATGCGCACCAGCTGCTGTTCTGCTTCTGCACTACACTGCTTCATCTCCTTTAATGCCCAGCTTTGCCCTCCATTTCCTGGTGCTGCTGGTCATGCCTTGCTCCTGTTTCAGATAACGTCAGCTGCAGCATTCACAAAACAGGGTAGAACAGAGAGGGAAATAGGTCCCTGTCCACTGCAATCATTCATTCTAGCTTCTGTTCTGCATCAATTGGAAGCACCACTCAGCTACGCCAGTGTCCCGAGAGCTTGCTTTGGAAGCTAAATGAAGCTTGTGAACTAACGGATTAAAGAGGGCAAACACAATGAAAATGAAAGAAAACCGAGAGCTTGAATTGAAAGCTTGTAAAATTAATCGATTAATGAACAAAAACCAAACAAAAGGGAGAAACCGGGAAGATAGAATAGAAAATAAAGCAAAAGCATAAAAAGTGGATAGAAACCGAGAGCATAAAAATGGTTTTAAAGCCTATTGCAAAATAAACCGAAAACATAGAAAACCATTGAAACCGAGAGGAAGCAAACTAAAAAAATAAAATTGATGAATAGTAATAGTGAAAATCGAGAACTTGAAGATTGATTGAAATTTTATTGCAATAAATTTAACAACTAGTAAAGAAGAAGATGCAATGAACATTAACTAAATTGTAAAAGAAAAACAACTTAAAAAGAGTAGCTGGAAGAACAAAAGCAGTCTGCCGAATGGAAGCTAAGAAAAAAAAACTGAAGTGTACTGTGCCGCCGCTCTAAAAATAAAACAAGGAGAAAAAAAAACTATTCTAACCCTAAAAAATTACCTCCCTTTCAATGTCCATCTTTTTCTATTTATACTAACACTAGGGGTAAAATGGTAATTTTTACATCCTTGATGAGTTGACTTTTTTTGGCCACTTGTCTTCACACCATTGGCTCCTTGAAAAGATATGTCCATATCATCGGTCTTCTTGTCCAATTAGATGTGCTCGGTGTCATGACTCGTTTTGTCCGCGTGGCTCAATCTCGATTTTAGCCCAATTCCGGTCCATTTTCTACCGAAATCTTCAAAATTCATCCGGATTTGATTTATCTGCAAACATGAGAATTTTAATTAAATAAAGGGGATAATTAACAAAATAAATTGGGGATTTAAATAAATAATTAGAAAATTAAGCACAAATAATTCTAAAAATATAGAATTATCACACCCCCAAACTTGAGCTTTTGCTTGTCCTCAAGCAAAACAAAATGATTGTAGGAATGACAAGTACAAAAACATAATAATTTCCCCAATATCATCCTCAAAGAAAAAGTACAGACTATGAAATCAAAGACTCACAATTACAAGTGCAATATTTAGAATTATTCAATCATAAGTCCTAACCCAAATTGGACTCCACGTGAGTGTGTGAAAAATGTCTAAGTCAATTCACAGTACACTATCCGAATCAGATTATGCAACATAGTGAATGCAAAGTCAATGACATGTGATCATTCCCATAAGTTTGCTTTTCACTTCTCTCTCCACTAATGTAGTCACACTTAACTAAAGATCATTAGGACTTCATTAGGCTTGTAATGTAAGGCTGGGGTTAAGGTATGATAAAGTCGATTTAGGTTTAATTACCCCTTAACATGCATTACTTCTAGGATCTTAATGTAAGAGCTCTAATTATTTCCCCCAAACTTATTTATTTTGCTAAACATTTTTTTTTTCTTGAATTTTTCTATTTTTTTTTCATCTTTTTTTTTTTTTTTTACATACTCCTTCACTATCACTTAATACCCATATAGCTCACAATATATCCAATGACTTTTCATGCTTTCGAGGTAAGGGATAGGAAAAAAAATATTTAAGCTAAGGAAACAAAAATAAGCAGGTGTATTTACAGAGAAAAGCTTATTTGGCCCAGATGGGTGACTAGGGGTAGAATATATACAAGGAAGGCTAGAAAGGCTCAAACGATCCAAAGATGGCCTAAATCATCTCCCTAATCAAGTGTGATCTAATATTTCGCCTCGAGATTAGATCAAACAAATTCTAGAATATGATACACAAAATCAACTGAACAAATGCAATCCTATGTACACATAAGCTTTCTCTAAATAAATATACTGATTCATGACATGACATGTGCATAAGATGAGGCAATCGCAATCAGAATCAAGACAAATTCAAGAATTCAACTTCATGCTTTTCCTATAATCATGCTTCTAATTCAATCAAAGTCAGACTAAATCATGGGATCATATCATCGGAATATGGGAAAATTATATGCTAAGCACTAAATCATCCTAAAATCAAGCAATTTAAGCTCTTATTATCGAAAAAATTTTGAAAATTCCTTCTCAGATTTTCGAAAAAATTTTGAAAATTTTTCCAATTTTTCACAAAATTGCTCAAGTGATATCCCCTCCCCCAAACTTAAAGTGCACAGTGTCCTCAGTGTGCAGATAATAAGAATTTAAAGTTCAAGAATAGAGTACTCCCCTTTCTGATGTCGATGAACAATCGAAGCTTTGATTGAAAGCATAAAACGGGAAAAGAAACCTGCAACACAAACAAAGAAAGACACAATAGAAAAGAAAAAGAAAAAGAAAAACGAACTATATACAAAGTGAAAGTAAAAACACAGCCCCTTCAAATGCAGCTAAAGAAGACAACACTCAGCAGCAGGGCGAAGAGTAAGAGGATTAGCCAAAATGGTGACAGAATGTTAACAGTTAAATCCTCTTGAGCCCTATCTATTTCCCTCCTTCTTTCAGATTTTATATGGTCAAGCCTTATGTTCTCCTCAATCTCTATCTTAAAACATTCTTGAGAGTCATCAGGGAGCTTCAAAGGTTTGAAAACATTAAGCTTTACTTCCTGATCTTGGACTCTCATCGTCAACTTCGTAGCATCAGAGGGCGAGGAAGGCAATGAATACGAAGAAGGTATAGATGAAGAAGCGCTTAGCTTTGTTTCCTTGGCAGCCCGATCTTTAGGTTCCTGCTCTTTCTGAGCTACTTCGTTAGAACCTATGTGTTCTTCAACTATGTGCTGTTCAGGTTGGGACTTAACTTGTGGCTCCTCTAGCTCTCTGCCACTCCTAAGGGTGATAGATCTAACTTGTTCCTTACCCTCCCCTTGCTCATCAGGATTAACTTCAGTATTACTAGGAAGGGTCCCTTGAGGATGTTGGCTAAGAGCACTAGCTATTTGTCCAACCTGAACTTCTAAGTTCTTAAGTGAAGCAGCTTGATCTTGCAGGATAGTCGTGAACATCTCCTCTAATGTAGGCTTCTTCTCAGCTGCTAGTGCATGGTAGAATTGGGGCTGCATAAATGCTGGTAGTGGTGGTGGTGGTGGTGATGGGTGATATTGAAATTGAGGTGGGGATGGATGATGTGGATGGTGGTAAGGAAATTGCTGCTGTGGTGGTACCTGAACTGTGGAGCTTGAAAACTAGGGGGTTCTACAAATATGGAATTAGAAGTTTGCCCTTGGTTTTGGCTCCAGGAGAAGTTAGGATGATTCCTCCACCCTAAATTATAGGTGTTTGAAAAAGGGTTGTTCTGTTGCGTAGGGAGAGCAACATACTAAACCGACTCTAAGTTGAGCGGACACCTATCTACAGAGTGGGTACCACTACACAGCTCGCATGAAAGAAAAGGACTTTGGACAGAATATATAGGGTTAGGACTGTTGGGAGGATTATATTGGGTACTGAGCGACTCCACCTTCTTTGTAAGATTGGCAATCTGAGAGGTCAAGGTGGACAGTGTGTCAAGCTCGTACATACCCGCCGATTTCCTTAGCATCTGCCTTTCCGAGGACCATTGATAGTTGTTAGTCGCCATCCTTTCTAGCAACTCATAAGCCTCCTCCTCTGTTTTGTACATCAATGCTCCACCCGCAGCGGTGTCAACAATGGTCCTATTTGGGCTTGTAAGTCCGTGGTAGAAGGTCTGAACTTGCAACCACAACGGTAGGCCATGGTGAGGGCACTTCCTAAGAAGCTCCTTATATCGTTCCCATGCTTCATAAAGAGATTCAAAGTCGTACTGGGCAAAGGAAGATATATTGCTACGGAGTTGGGCTAATTTAGAGGGAGGAAAGAATTTGGCTAAAAATTGGTAGGCTAACTCATCCCATGTAGAAATGGATCCTGGAGGCAGAGAGGTCAACCAATGTCTCGCCCTATCCCTAAGTGAGAAAGGGAATAGTCTAAGCCTAAGTGCATCGTCTGATAATCCATTGTGCTTGAAGGTGTTGCATAAGTCCAAGAATTGCCCGAGATGAGCATGTGGGTCATCATGTGGAAGCCCACTGAACTGCAAAGATGTTTGGATTATCTGGATGATTACGGGCTTAATTTCAAAATTATTTGCATGGACAGCTGGTGGCCTAATGCCGGAATAATATTCTCCAATTGTCGGCATCGCATAATCTCCAGTAGTTCTAGTTTTCCTATTTTCTGCCATGGTGAATTGCAGCGGAGCTAATAATTTCCTCGAGTCCTATTAAATTTTTCTAAGAGTGTGTTCGATTTTAGGATCTAGAGGAAAACAATCAAAACTTCTGGCTCTACGCTTGCAATCATCTAAAAGTCCTTAAAAATTTTTTTTTAAAATTTTTTAAATTTTTGATTTTTTTTTTTTTGATTTTAATTAAGAGAAAATTTAACTAACCTAAGCTAAGGCTCTAAATATTTACAACCTAAATATTTACAAGCTAGAATTACACCTAATCATAATTTCACCGATATTAATTAATGACTAATTAAAACTTCCCCGGTAACGGCGCCAAAAACTTGATGGACCCTAATGGTATCTACCGCAAGTGCACGGGTCGTTCAAGTAATAATAGGATGTGAGTCCCGAGATATCGTCCCACAGAGAAGTTGTTAGACTAATTAACTACCGGTTACTTTTATCCTAAGTATATCCTAGCAAATTATGAAGAATTGATGGTGATTAACTAAGCTAGAATTGAAAATACCAAAAGCAATAAATTAATAAAACTATAAAATAAAGTAACTAAAACCGAGCTCAGAGTACTTACAAAGCTCCAAGCAATCGAAAATCTGCAAAAGAAATTAAAACAGTTAAAACTGATTAACTAAATTAAAATAAAATGCAATTAAACACTAAAACTAATTAAACTAAAATTAAATAAGCTTAAAATAAAATGTAACTAAATTAAATCTAAGTTAAACTATGTAAACAAAGCAACTAATCCTAACAAATTAAATTGAAAGCAAATTAAACTAACAATGCATGAAACATAATTAATCTAAATTGAAATTAAACTAACATAAATTCCTAATACATAAATATAAAAGTAACTATTAATTAAGATTAAAAATTAAATTAACAACTAAAACATTTTATCCTACAACTAACCATTAACAACTAACCTAATCTTAGCAACTACTAAAAGCAAATAAAATAGTAAAATAGCCATAAACAATTAAAGGTTGCTGGCCAAACATGGCCTTAATCATGTGAAATACACCAAGTGGTCCCGAATGGACCACTGTTGCGTTGTCTTCCTCCACAGCTCCCGCGTCTCCTGCTTCTGCCTTGCCAGCTGCTGCCGTGGCTGTCTCCAGGTGCAGGTACATTCCAGCTGGTCTGCTTCTGCCATGCTCCAGGCAGTATCTCCAGACGCCATCCGTGTTGCATCCAGGATTGCTGTGCATCAGCTTTTGTCCAGGTGCTGCTGCCCCTGCTCCCGGCAGTGTCTCCATTCTAAGCTTGCTGCATTTCCAGGTGCTGCAGATGCGCACCAGCTGCTGTTCTGCTTCTGCACTACACTGCTTCATCTCCTTTAATGCCCAGCTTTGCCCTCCATTTCCTGGTGCTGCTGGTCATGCCTTGCTCCTGTTTCAGATAACGTCAGCTGCAGCATTCACAAAACAGGGTAGAACAGAGAGGGAAATAGGTCCCTGTCCACTGCAATCATTCATTCTAGCTTCTGTTCTGCATCAATTGGAAGCACCACTCAGCTACGCCAGTGTCCCGAGAGCTTGCTTTGGAAGCTAAATGAAGCTTGTGAACTAACGGATTAAAGAGGGCAAACACAATGAAAATGAAAGAAAACCGAGAGCTTGAATTGAAAGCTTGTAAAATTAATGGATTAATGAACAAAAACCAAACAAAAGGGAGAAACCGGGAAGATAGAATAGAAAATAAAGCAAAAGCATAAAAAGTGGATAGAAACCGAGAGCATAAAAATGGTTTTAAAGCCTATTGCAAAATAAACCGAAAACATAGAAAACCATTGAAACCGAGAGGAAGCAAACTAAAAAAATAAAATTGATGAATAGTAATAATGAAAACCGAGAACTTGAAGATTGATTGAAATTTTATTGCAATAAATTTAACAACTAGTAAAGAAGAAGATGTAATGAACATTAACTAAATTGTAAAAGAAAAACAACTTAAAAAGAGTAGCTGGAAGAACAAAAGTAGTCTGCCGAATGGAAGCTAAGAAAAAAAAACTGAAGTGTACTGTGCCGCCGCTCTAAAAATAAAACAAGGAGAAAAAAAAAACTATTCTAACCCTAAAAAATTACCTCCCTTTCAATGTCCATCTTTTTCTATTTATACTAACACTAGGGGTAAAATGGTAATTTTTACATCCTTGATGAGTTGACATTTTTTTGGCCACTTGTCTTCACACCATTGGCTCCTTGAAAAGATATGTCCATATCATCGGTCTTCTTGTCCAATTAGATGTGCTCGGTGTCATGACTCGTTTTGTCCGCGTGGCTCAATCTCGATTTTAGCCCAATTCCGGTCCATTTTCTATCGAAATCTTCAAAATTCATCCGGATTTGATTTATCTGCAAACATGAGAATTTTAATTAAATAAAGGGGATAATTAACAAAATAAATTGGGGATTTAAATAAATAATTAGGAAATTAAGCACAAATAATTCTAAAAATATAGAATTATCAACCATCCCTTCAGCTCATACTCAAATCACGGCACATTGTATTCCATGGCCAACTCTCACGTGCATCGTGCTCTCGTGGATCCTTATCACCCATTTCCATTATCTCAAAATCGCGTGCGAGCAGGTCAGTACAAGACACACAGCAATACATGATGGCTCAAGCACAGTTTTATACTCATTACATCACATTCATAAACCACGTGTGAGCAGGTCAATGCAAGACACACAAAAATGCATGACGGCTCTAACACGATTTTGCTCAACACACAGCACAATCATGAAAACCTCATACGAGCAACTTAGCGTAAGACACACAGCATACCTGAGGCATCGAGCACGGTATTACTAGGAAACTACATGTGAGCATAGTCAGAGTAAGACATACAACAATACTCGAAGGCTCTAGCATGATTCCTAAAATCTAGTGCGAGCATCTCGAGTGGAACACATAACATCACCCGAGGCATTGAGCACTCTTTTGTTTTTCTAAAAAATCCTTGTGAAAATAACGTGTGAGCAGGGCTGGTTAATCTACCGTTGCCCCTCAAGCTCTAGTACGATTTCACACAGAAAAGAAATAGAAGAGGCTCCATGTATAGTCATGAGTGAGAGGGCAAATCTCCCTTCAATCACTCTTTAGAAACATTTCATGTAATTGGTTAAATCGGGAGCCCGTCTATTATCATTCTTTCTCAAAACGTTTGTAAAAACCTCTTTTCACAACAATCATAGAACTCATGCAGTTCATACTTCTAGACTTATTCTCATACATAGTTTTTCTACCTAGATATATCAATATCTATATATTTATCGCATACATCTGAACACAGCAGGTAAGAAAACATAGTATAGCTATCTCTAATAGCTCGCATAAGTCCCTTACCTCGAATCACGCTTGAATCGCTTTCTTTCGATTTCCACTTCTCGTGATCCATCCTATCGATTCCAATTATATCCTCTGGAGCTGAAATTGTGTATTAAACACATCAGTATATTGTCATATACTTCATTTCACTTGCTTGATAGTCAAATCAATGAAATGGGCCTTTTATATCTCATTTGGCCTCGTTACACCATTATCGGACTTTATCCTTTCATAAGTCCATTTTGAGTATATAACTTGTTTTCGAGAATCTCTCAAACTCCTCAAGTCTATTGATTCGTATTAAACCAGTATCAAGCTTATAATACCTCAAGTTTATTATTTGATTTCATTTTGGCATTTCATCGAATACCTCATATACTCACTTTCAGCCATTATTGTTTCTAGCTTATGAATTTCACCAAACTAATATTCAAGCATACATACATGCTCAACAACATCAATACATACTTAGTTCATCATTTAATCCTTGCCTACTAATCCTTTTCTCATTTTGACACATTAAACCATTTATAGGTCTTGGAAGATTAGTCATGAACTAAGATGTTTCAACCATAACTCTATATACCAATCAACTCATACAATTATATAGATCAACATATATGAGATTGATGCATTGAAATCTTACCAATCTCAGCTTTTCTCTTTTTTCACAACTTTGATGAAAAGCTCCTTTTCACATTTTATTCCACAATTCAACCTCTCGTTTCCAACTATGTTGTTCTTCTCCACTCTATGAACAACTTTATTGTAATAACCTTTTCTCTAATCTCAATGGAAAGTGTTGATAGTCTAGAGAGTAAGAACTAGTTACTTTGCTTCAAAATGGAAAGGTTTAATGTTTTCTCCCGTGAATTGCAGTTCAGCAGCCCTATTTTATAGAAATTACTTGATGAGATTGATCTCCATAAGTGAGGGATCGATCTGCTGCTGCTTTTAGCCTTTCAAAAATTAGTTTTCATGCTTAAGAGATTGATCTATCGAAGAGCATGAGATCGATCTCACCTAGGCAGAATGCTTCACAGATCGATTTGGCAGGGAAATGAGATCGATCTGCTTCAGGCCGAGGCTTAAGGAGATTGGTCTGCTTGAGGTTGAATCGATCTGTTTTTCATAGGGGATCGATCTGGCTTGGACTGAGGATCGATCTCCTCTTTACAGAATGCTCTGGTTAGGCACTTTTACATAATGAGATCGATCTGTTTGCTTCTAAGATTGATCTCCCTTTGCTCTGCAGCCATACTTAGCCAATTTCATCTTAAATTCTCAAGGCTAACTTCATATCAATTCACTCCACCACTCATTTTTTATAATTCATTCTTAAAGAAACTTGCGTGTACATCACGAATTCACATAACAAGTGTGTATATCAGATTTACAGACCTTACATCACTTATGATTCATATGACATAAATGAATGTATAATTAGGGTATCATAAAGGTTACATATGAAAATATGGGTCTGACATTCCTCTCATCTTTTAAGAAATTTGGTCCTCCAAATTAGAACCAAGTTACGCCTTAAAAAGTCGGGGGTACTTTTCCCGTATAGAGTTCTCCAATTCTCAAGTAGCTTCCTCTAAATTGTGGTGCTGCTAGAGAACTTTAATAAGCGAAATCGTCTTGCTTCGTAGCACATTTTCCTTCCTATCTAGTATCTGAATTGATTTCTCTACATATGACAAATCATTTTTGAACTCTAATGGCTCATATCGAATCACATGGGTTGGATCTGAAAGGTATTTTTGAAGCGTAGACACATGGAATACATTATGAATGCCTTCTAGCTCCGGTGGCAATGCTAGCCTGTATGCCTTATCTCCCACACACTCTAGTATCTTAAATGGTCTGATATACTGAGGGCTCAACTCACCCTTCTTATAAACCTCATAATCCTTTCGAGTGAGAAACTTTCAAGAATATCGAGTCACCCACGGTGAACTCTAGAGGCTTTTGTCTCATGCCAGCATAACTTTTCTGCCTGCTCTGAGCTATCCTCAATCTTTCACATATTAGCTGAACAACCTCAGAGGCTTACTGTACCAAATCAGAAGCAAAAATTTTCCTTTCACCCACTTCTTCCCAAGCAATAGGGGAACGACACCATCTACCATACAAGGCCTTATATGCTGCCATCCCGATACTCGAGTGGTAACTATTGTTATATGCAAATTTGGCTAATGGTCGGTGATCATCCCAGGAGCCTTTCAAATCCATAACACTTGCTCTCAACATGTCATCTAACGTCTGGATGGTTTTCTTTCTGACTGACCATCGGTCTGAGGATTAAAAGCAGTACTAAAATTTAATCGGGTTCCAATAGCTTCCTGAAATTATTCTCAAAAGTGAGAAGTGAAGTGGGAATCCCTATTTGATACGATACTCACTAGAACACCATGTAGCCTTACAATCTCTTGTACATGTCTCTGCTAAACTACTCAAAGTATCTGTAGATTTCATAGCTAGAAAGTGGGCAGATTTCGTCTATCTATCAACCACTACCCAGATAGCATCATGGTTCCTCTTAGTTCTAAAAAATCCCATGATGAAATCCATGGTGACATACTCTCATTTCCAAGTGGGTACTGGTAGAGGCTGCAATAACCCTGCAGGTGTAAGACCCGTATTTTTAGATGTAAACCTTATGGATTCATAAGTGTGGTAATGTACTTGTAATGTGAAGTACAATTAATGTAAAGTCTATAAATATAATGTACACATGTGTAATATGAGTTTGTAAGGTACATACAAGTTTCATTGTGTATGAATATAAAGAAATGAGCTTTTATAAGTGATGAATGTGATTGGAACTCAAAATGAGTAATGTGGTGAAATGGGATGAAGTTGAACTTCCATTTAGCTTGGTAAGGTATACCTTTGGCTATGTAAATAATACACACAAGTTTTAATGTGTATAAGGTATGGATGGATGCCATTTTCAAGTCTTAAATGTGGTTGGATGAGAAAATGACTATGACAACAAATTAAGGATGTTTGGATGTGCCTTGCTGCAGAAAAATTACAGAAAATCTAGAAAATATGAAGGCCAGATTGATCTCATAGGATAAGAGAACGATCTGGAAAAGCCAGAATGCTCTTATTTGAGCAATGGAATAGAGCAGATCGATCTCCAATGGGGCCAGATCGATCTCCTAAACATTCTGTAATGAAAAGATCGATCATTAAGCATACAGATCGATCTCCTTAGCTCTCTGTTGGGAGCAGATGGATCTCAAGCTTCGACAGATCGATCTCATGCTTAAAATGCCATGAAAAATAGGGAATTAAGGGGACGAGATCGATCTCCTCCTAGTGCAGATTGATCTCCTCAAGCTGTTTCTATAAAAAGAGTGTTGAAATCTAAATTTTTTGGGAAAACAATATCACCCTTCCATTTTCAGCCAAAACCAAGTTTATCTCTCTAAAATTAATCCATTTCCAGTAAGAATTGAGGGGAGGCTATTAGATACAAAGTTGTTCATCTTGAGGAAGAGAACATCATAGTTGAAACCTAAAACCTCATTGTTGGTATTGAAGGAGCAAGAAGCATTTCCCCTTGGAAGCAAGAAGAGAAACTAGATTGGTAAGTTTCCAATGCTCCAACTCAAGCACATTGGTTTGTTTATTGATCTTGGAGTTGATTTGCATGAGTATTGTTAGTTGAAACCATCTAGGTAGTATTAGAACTAATGTGACCTAGAAAATGGAATAAGTCTAGTGTGAGAAAGTGTAAATTTGATGAGTTGGTGATTTGTGGGAATTGCTAAGTTGTCATTTGAGTAATGTGAATGATTTGAAATGGGTAAATGAAACTACGTTGTGGGTTGAGTGGAATTAGGAAAATTAGCACATGTAGTGTTCATGGAAAAGCCATAGTGCGAAAATATATGAGATATGGACACTATGAGCTTAATATCGATTTGGAATGAGTTAATAGGCCTTATGAGTGTTAATAGAAACTATAGGTCGAATCGACTATAGTAAATGCAAGAGTTACAATGTAATTGACTGAAATGATGTGAAATACATTTATGTGCAGTTTCGAAGAGTTCGAAGGAGACAAATCGAACCGTACGAGTAAGCAGCTTAAAGGAAGTGAAAATATCGCGACGCGATTTCCAGGTAAGGGAATTCTGTAAGTATATAGAGGTAGCTGCTCGTATTTTGTGGGTGTATAGGGCTTTAGAAATGTGCACAAGTTTATGGAAATGTGTTTGACGATGTATGTAAGTAACTATGAGTATTTGTATGAGATTTGGTTGTTGAAATGGTATTATAAAGAAATGAGATAGTAAGGCTAATAGTTGAATAAATCAAATGTTTTGAATGTTTTCACAAAACATATTGCTTTGTTTTAAGCAAATTGATGGATAGGCTGGCTAGTGTTTGAAACTATAGGTCGAATCGACTATAGTAAATGCAAGAGTTACAATGTAATTGACTGAAATGATGTGAAATACATTTATGTGCAGTTTCGAAGAGTTCGAAGGAGACAAATCGAACCGTACGAGTAAGCAGCTTAAAGGAAGTGAAAATATCGCGACGCGATTTCCAGGTAAGGGAATTCTGTAAGTATATAGAGGTAGCTGCTCGTATTTTGTGGGTGTATAGGGCTTTAGAAATGTGCACAAGTTTATGGAAATGTGTTTGACGATGTATGTAAGTAACTATGAGTATTTGTATGAGATTTGGTTGTTGAAATGGTATTATAAAGAAATGAGATAGTAAGGCTAATAGTTGAATAAATCAAATGTTTTGAATGTTTTCACAAAACATATTGCTTTGTTTTAAGCAAATTGATGGATAGGCTGGCTAGTGTTTGAATGATGTGTGATAGCACATGTGAGGTGCTAAACGTTTTTTGAGATTGGTTTTTGAATGTTTATAAGCCGCCTATCATGTTTGTGTGAATTAAACTGTGCTAGAGCCTAGCTCGCATTGGATATTGATGTTTTTCCATGGTTGAAATGTGCTGGAGCTTAGCTCGCACTTTAATTTGAATTGTGGTAATATTTTATAAATCGTACTGGAGCTTTCGCTCGTACGTGGATTTCGAGTGGTTTTCCTTATGCGTATAACCGTACTGGAGCTATGCTCGTATGTGGTTTCTTTAATTATGAGCATGAGTCATGCTAGAACTTTGCTCGCACAAGTTTGCACATTGTGATACATATGAGGTCGTGAAAGTTGGTAAGATCCTCAAGCCATACATCCTTAAGCCCGAGGAAGCGGGGAGGCTCTGTTAGGTAGGGAGGCTCTGTTTGGTGGGGAGGCTCTCTTACGGAAGGATCCTTAACCCAACATCCTTAAGCTCTGGAGAGGCGGGGAGGCTCTGTTCGGCAGGGAGGCTCTCCTACGTGGGTATGGAAAGTTCTTGGTATGGGGTAGATAAGACCTATGACTGGCACCCCCAACCACAATATGAGTCCGCGAAGTACATTGTACCGTGTATATCACATGGAGTACGATGTACCATGTGATGGTTATGTGACGAGAAAATCTGCCGAGGGATAATCCACCTTCGTGCCAGCACGATACCCTGCATACCTGGATTCGTGTGGTCTGGGATGATTTATGATATAGTTAGCCCACATAGGCACTTATGATATAGTGACCTGGTTTTTATTACATATGTGTGATTGTGATTGTCCAAGGTAGACCTAAGGGAAGGGTTGAGCCTTGTGGGATGTGATTTGTGAAATGGTAATGATGTTTGTGATTGAGAAAATGGTTTGTGATGGGATTATATGTGTTTGAGAAAGAGCTTTGTGATGTGATTTAAAAATGAGGTTTCTTAAATGAATTGCCTTTTTTATGAGATTAAATGAGACTGAGCATGAGACAGTTTTACATGTTGATGTTTCCATGTTTTATATGCCAATTTGACATGATTTTGATACATGATACATGTATATTCATATGGAATAGTTTTAATTCCTCATGCTTCTGCTATAAATGATTCATGCATAACACTATCAGCATGTAGATAGAGTAGTTATCTAGCATGCTTGCATTATTGCCTTATTGAGCGTGTGGTTGCTCATCCCTCTCTATTTTCCCCCTCCTACAGAGCGTACATAGCAGCCCAGTGAGGACTGAGGCGTTGTATTTTGGATATCCGTTGCCATCCATTACTAAGAGGTATACACATGAAGATTCTTTTTGTATCTAAACAATTGTAAAAGCACAGTAGTCATTTGAATTGTAATTATGGGGGATGTAGATGTTAGTAAACATGTTTTGTATAAGTAAATGATTTAACTTTAAATGTATGACATCACTTTTATTAACTGGGAATGAATGTTAAGAGTGGATTATTATTGACTCACAGCCCAACTGTGTGGTGATGAGTTGTTCACGACTGGGTAAGGAAAGAAAATCGTGAAACATTTATAGTGATTTTAGATAATAAGAGGATAAAATGGGTCGTGATCGCAGGCTTCTGATACTCTACCTTCACTTGCTGACATATTAGACATCTTGCCACAAATTCTGCGATATCGCTTTTCATCCCCAACCACCAATACCCTTTTTGAAGGTTTTAGTACATTTTATTACCTCTCGGATGCAATGTATATCTCGATGAATGAGCTTCTGTCAAAATCAATCTCTTTAATTCTAGGTCATTGGGAACACAAATCCTGCCTCTAAACCTCAGTAGGCCATCATCACTCACTAAGAAATCGACCACATCTCCCCTCTGAATCTGACTCGTACGATCCTCACACAAAAGATCGTTATGCTGAGCCTAGCGTATCTTATCAATCAAATCTTGTTCCACTCGCAGGCTAGCTATCACACAGTCTCTGTCAACATCAAAAGGGTCTATATCCAACCTGAGGAGAGCAAACTGCTTGAGGAGCTCATATTCCCAGACCATCATGTGCCATACCATTCTGAGGCTCTTTCTACTCAAGGTATCAGCTACAACATTAGCTTTTCCTGGATGGTATAATATCTCACACTCATAATCTTTTAGAAGCTCTATCCATCGTCTTTGCCTCATATTTAATTCTTTTTGTGAAAAAAGATATCAGAGGCTCTTATGATCTATATACACCTGAAATTTCTCATCGTATAAGTAGTGGCGCCATATTTTTAATGCAAATACCACGGCTGCCAACTCTAAATCATGGGTCCGGTAGTTCATCTCATGTTCCTTAAGCTGTCTGGATCCAAGGCTACTACCTTCCCATTCTGCATCAACACACAGCTCAGTCATTATCCCGAGGCATCTGTATACACTGTAAACCTCCTGAACTGATGGGTATGGTGAGAATAGGTGCGGTGGTCAGTCTGTGCTTTAACTTGCAGAAACTTTTCTCACACTTATCATCCCACTCGAATGCCACATTCTTTCGGGTGAGACGTGTCAACGGAGTGGCTAACTTGGAGAATCCCTCGACAAATTCGTCGGTAATAACTTGCTAAATCCAGGAAACTACGAATCTCTGTAACCGTCTTGGGTCTTTCCCACTGTACCACAGCCTCTATCTTGGACGGATCCATTGATACACCGTCTCTCGAGACTATATGACCCAAAAATGATATCTCACTCAGCCAGAAATCACATTTGTTGAGTTTCGCATACAACTCCTGATCTTGAAGGGTCTGTAACACTGTTCTCAAATGCTGCTCATGCTCTTCCCTAGACTTCGAGTACACCAATATGTCATCTATAAAGATAATTACGAACCTGTCTAGGTATGGCTTAAATACATCATTCATTAAAGCCATAAATGCTTCAGGACATTCATCAACCCAAATGGCATAACCGAAAACTCATAATGGCCATAACGGGTCTGAATCTGTGGAAGGGGATACTTATGTTCAACAACCGATAGTTTATACACAGTCGGAGACTCATCTCTTTCTTCTTTACAAATAGAACCGATGCTCCCCAAGGTGATACACTCAGTTTGATGAACCCCTTGTCCAACAACTCTTGCAATTGTTTCTTTAGCTCCTCCAATTCAATTGGAGCCATTCTATATGGTGGCTTGGATATCGGTTCAGTTTTAGGCACCAAATCAATATAGAATTCCATTTCTCTGTCTGGTAGCAACCTTGGTAATTCTTCTGAAAAGACATTGAGAAATTCTCTAACCACTGAGATGTCAACCATATCCGGGTACACCTTATCCAAGTTAACCACATAGGCGATAAGACATTCAACACATTATCATTACATTCGTTAGCAACATCATTCATCCTTAAGATTAATTTACTACTTCTTTCGTTACTTTTTCAAATCTTACAACATACTTTTCAGGGACGGAAAACATTATTGTCTTAGCATAACAGTCTAAAACAACATGGTTTACAGCCAACTAATCCATTCCTAGTATTACATAGAAATCCTTCATAGCTAATAGGATGAGATCGATCGCATGTCCTTTTCCCCTACTTTTAACTTACAACTCTTACATACATACTCCGTCATTACATTATCTCTCACTGGAGTGCTTATAAGTAAGATTCTACCTAAGGGTACAGGTTTCACATGTTCACATAGTTTACATGCAAATGAAGGCGATATGAATGAATGCATGGCACCAGGATCAATCAATGCTAATACTTCAAAATAAAAAAAAGGACGGTACCTTTAATCACATCTGAGGAAGCCTTTGCAGATGCCTGGTCCAATGCAAACACTCACCTTCGACCAATAGCTTGCTTCCCTTTCTTTTCAGCTATGGCCTTCCTCTTAGGTGTAGGTGTCTCAACCGTAGCATTCTCTGGCTCTTTACCCTTTTGTGGGGCTGTATTGATCAACTCTGGGCAGTCTCGAGCTATGTGCCTGGGTTTACCACACCTATAGCAAGATCTCATCAATAATGGGCATGGTCTACCCCCATGATATCTACCACATAACCTGCACTACTCTGTGGTAGGTCGAGGTCCGCCAATAACTATGCCCCTCGATGCTGGATGAACTGGAGGCTTCGCAGGCCTCTCTCGTACCTCTTCAATATTAGGCCCCTTACCGAATAACCTTTGGCCCTTTTGAAACCCTCTGTCATCAACTGGCCTCTTCCGATCTCTATCTTTGCCTTTACCACTCCTGCTCAATTTCGAGGCATGCAACTCATAACCTTGCTCACATAATTGAGCTCGGCGTACTACCTCATCATAAGTAGTAATGTCCAGTGGAGCTAGTCGAGCTCTAATGGAAGGTCTCAGTCCCTCAAGAAATTTCTGAACCTTTCTATCCTCAAGGCTCATAGTGACTGTATCATATCTGCCCAGGGATGTGAACCCAGACTCATACTTATCCACTGTTTGGTTCCCCTGAGTTAATGTCATAAATTCCATCTGCATCTTTCTCTGAGCAGTGGCTGGAATATACCGTCACACCCCACTTCTGAGTGCCCTTTTATCCATACATACACTACTACGGTTGGGCTGTGAGTCAATGTATTTACTAAATTCCATGCATTTATAGCGAAAAATTTTAAAACTTTAATTCACACTCCCAAGTGTGTGAGTAGATATACAAAATCAATTGTATAATATAATATCTTTTCATAACATCCCCATACAACTGCTTACAACTTCAATTCATAACTGTGCGATACATTATAATAAATACAAAATGCTCGTGTGTATACAAATTTTTATACCTTTGCAACTGGTGGGAGCTGTCCAATACAAAAAGAGATCTCGAGACTACTGCACTGTCCTACTTCTAAGTATCTGGAGGGGGACAAATAGTGGGATGAGCAAACCACAGCTCAGTAAGGAAATGGATGCTAACAGGTAGATGTTGTACTATCTACATAGCTCATGCATGCATAAACAAAACCATGTTTCCATGTAAATGGAAATATTACTAGAAAATGCATTTAAACATGTATTTCTCATAGTCATTTTCATGAAAACTAATATTCAATACTTCCATTTAAAAAAATGTCATAAAACAAGGCTATCACAGCACAAGCATTCAAATCAAGAGATTTATCAAATCATAAAATCTCTTTACTTTTCTCAAATCATTTCTTTTCATCAAATCTCTTTCTTTTTTGAGTTTCTCAATTTCTCTTTTGTCTTAGACAGGCATGGAATTCTCAGCAAACTAATATCCACGACATATGGCCATAGTCAGTGATCCTAGGCCTCACTGATCAGGTGTGCACAGGGCATCACTTCGCCTGAAGGGGGATGGGTCAATCCTACCCTCCGGCTCATCTCAATCAACATCATCTCCCTCATCATATCACATATACTCACGGTACAAGGTACGCCACGTGTCATCTACGCAATACTCGTACTCACGTGTACCCAGCACGATACGTAGTATACCAACAGACAACTACACAGTTTAACGTATGATCGTAGACCCAGTCCATTTACCAACTCCAATGGACTCATCATCCTGAACCATGTCTCATATACCAGGTGAGCAAATCAATGTGACACACAGTCATCGCAAGCCTCCAGCGCGGTATCTCTCAGTGCGAGCAACAACTTCTAGCACTGTATCATCTCAACTCAATAAAAACTGGTACAAGCAATGCTCCAGCACTTTTCTCAAATCCATCGTGCGCGATGAAACTCCAGCACGGCAAATCAAAACATAGAAACATGTGCGAGCTAAAACTCCAGCACATTATCATTATAAAACCACGTACGAGTCATGCTGTAGCACGGTTTATCAAAACATGTAAACGTATGCGAGCGAAACTCCAGCATAGTTTAAGTCATTAAAACGGGTGTGAACTAGAGCTCCAACACCGATTCACATCTCAAATCTGATAGGTGGCTATTTTCTCTTTTAAGAACTCAAAACATGTTTATTTACGTAGCATGCCATCCTATGCTAAACATGTAAAACTAGCCAACCTAACCTTCATCATTTCTCAATCTCAAAACCAATATATGGTTGAGAAAACATAAAAAACATCGTATAGATGTAAAAACATTAAAAACATGCATGTCAGGCTGTTTTCCTTCCCACATCTCATTTTCATAATACATATATATATATATCATAGTACATTTCATGATTCATAGCTAAACGTACTCTAATTCTAGCGTCATATCTACTAAAATTGTAGTAAATTACGTACAAATATCTCTATCGCTAACATATAGTCCCTTACCTCGAATCGCGCTCGTATTTCCTTCGTCTCGTTTGCTCCGTTAGCGATTCGGGTTAACCGTGTTCCACGTATTTCAATCTACACGTGTAAATTATTAAGTTATTTTCCTTTCCCTCTACTAAACGTACACATTGTCTTCCATTAATCTATTCATACTTCTCAATCCTTAAAATCATATTTCACCTTTCCCATATGTATTCACTATATCTCATATAAAGTTTTCCCTCACTTTCCTATAGATTTCCCTTCATAAACTCCTATTTATAAATCTCTCTTAATATTACTCACCCATCACTACATTCATCATTCCTATCACTATTTCACATATTATTCAACCCATAAAGTGTCTAGAAATCCATATTTAAAGCTTGAAGGTTGAAGAGCTTACCCCTTTACTTAGCCAAACTTGTGGTAGCCATAACTCCTTCTCTTGGTCACACCAATGTGTGATTTTTTGGTATGTTGTTCTCCTTGCTTCAAGGAACAACTTTCCCTTCTTGAGCTTCTTTAGATTCTGGCTGGAATGTAGTGATTTTTTAGAGTGAGAAAGCTTGGGTCTTTGAGAGAAAATGGCAGGTGCGGTTTGGTGGGAGGGAAATCTGATTTTCAGTCCAAATCCTATGCCCTTTTTATAGACATAGAGACATGAGATCGATCTGGTCCTTGTGGAGATCGATCTCTGCATGGTTTAGTAGTCTTTTTTACCAAACGCAACTACTACCAGATCGATCTTCTTCCATGATGAGATCGATTTGTTTGCAAGCAAATCTCTCCTTAGAGATCGATCTCTTCTTGGCCGAGAGTTAAGAAAATCGATCTGTGCCTTGTGAGAGATCGATTCCTTCTAGGAAAAGACTTAAGGAGATCGATCTGCCTTCCCATGAGATCGATCTGTCCAGTTCCATTCAATAGATACTGGGCACTTTTAAGAGAGGAGATCGATCTCTCCTTCATGTGAGATTGATCTCTCATCCCCTGTACCCTTATTTATGCAGTTTTTTGTAGATTTTTACCTACACTCATCCACATTTACTACATACCTCAATTTGCATTCCGTGCACAATTAACACATAATGGCATCCATTCCACATAGTTCATAGTTAATGAAACTTGTGCACACAACTTAAAGTTCAAGGATGTTTCATAGAATTCATAATCCTTACATCCTTTTGTCACTTGTACACTTGTAACAAATGTGCATATATATTATACACTTGTAACAAATGAACATACACATTATATATGTGTACATTATACCTTGGGGAGCACCGATTCTGTTTGTAAGGAAGAATGATGGAAGCTTCTGACTGTGTATAGATTACCAGTTATTGAATAAGGCCACCATCAAGAATAAGTACCCCCTTCCACGCATCGATGACTTGTTGGATCAGCTTAGGGGAGCGTAGGTCTTTTCCAAGATAGATATGAGATCTGGGTTTCATCAGTTGAAGATACGAAGTGGAGATGTACCCAAGACAGCTTTTTGCACCTGGTATGGTCATTATGAGTTTATGGTTATGCCATTCAGGTTGACAAATGCTCCCACAGCTTTTATGTTGTTGATGAATGAGGTATTTCACCAGTACTTGGATCAGTTTGTTATTATGTTTATTGATGATATACTGGTCTACTTAAGATCTAGAGAGGAGCATGATCAACACCTAAGGATAGTGCTACAGACCCTCCGAGAGAAGAAGTTGTACGCTAAACTCAATAAGTACGACTTTTGGTTGGAACGGATCTCTTTTCTAGGTCATTTAGTATCGAAGGATGGTGTGTCAGTGGATCCATCAAAGATTAAGGCAGTGATATAGTGGCAAAGACTCCAGACAGTGACAGAGATCAGAAGTTTCCTAGGTCTAGCTGGGTATTACCGAAGGTTTGTAGAGGGATTCACGAGATTAGCTGCTCCTTTTACACGTCTCATGAGAAAGAATGTTGAATTCGTGTGGGACGATGAGTGTGACGAAAGTTTTCAGGAGTTGAAGCGTCGTTTGACTACAGCTCCGATACTCACCATTCCTATTAGCTCAGGAGGTTTCTAGGTGTATACAGATGCATCAAACTAAGGACTGGGTTGTGTATTTATGCAGGATGGGAAGGTAATAGCCTATGGATCTAGACAGTTGAATGATCATGAGAGGAACTACCCGACCCATGATCTAGAGTTGGCAGTCGTAGTGTTTACATTGAAAACATGGCACCACTATCTCTATGGTGAGAGATTTCAGGTTTACACTGATCATAAGAGCCTTAAGTACCTATTCTCGTAGAAAGAGCTGAATATGAGATAAAGGAGATAACTCAAGCTTTTAAAGGATTATGACTGTGAGATCCTGTACCACCCGGGTAAGGCAAATGTAGTTGCTGATGCATTGAGTAGGAATCATCTTGGGTTGGTGTCATATATGATGATCAAGGAACACGAGCTGTTGGAACAGTTCATGAACCTCAGTTTGGATATGACTTCGCCTGACAGTGATAGTGGCTTTATGATAGCTAGCCTGTAATTGGAACCGAATCTGGTAGATCGAATCTGACAGGCTCAGCGAATTGATCAACAGTGCAATGATATTGCAAGCAGATACAGAGGGGTACAGAGACTGATTTTAAATTGAGTTCAGATGGATTGTTGAGGTTTGGAGGTAGGATATGTGTTCTCGATGATCCAGAGGTCAGGAAATTGATCTTGATAGAGGCTCACTCATCGAGGTATATGATAGATCCAAGGAGTATTAAGATGTATCAAAACCTTCAAAAGGTTTATTGGTGGTCTGGGATGAAGAAACACATAGCTGAATATGCTGCTAAGTGTCTTGTCTGTCAGTAGGTGAAGGTAGAGAATCAGAAGCCAGCAGGGTTATTGCAGCCTCTACCGATATTGATTTGGAAGTGGGAGCACGTTACCATGGATTTTGTGATGGGAGTACTGAGGACCCGCAGAGGTCATGATGCCATATGGGTGATTGCGGATCGATTGACGAAATTAGCCCATTTTCTAGCTATGAGAGCTACCGATACTCTAAACTAGTTAGCAAACTTGTATGTGTGCGAGATAGTGAGGCTACATGGAATTTCGTTGAGGGTTGTTTCTGATAGGGATGCCCGCTTCACTTCCTATTTTTGGGAACTTTTTCAGGAAGCGATGGGGTCCCAGTTGAGTTTTAACACCGCTTTTCATCTTCAGACAGATGGTCAGTAAGAGAGGACTATACAGACCTTGGAGGATATGTTGAGAGCATGTGCATTGGATTTTAGAGGCTCTTGGGATGACCATTTGTCACTCACAGAGTTCGCCTATAATAACAGTTTCCATGCAAGTATCGGGATAGCACCATATGAGACATTGTATGGGCATAGATGTCGTTCCCCTATTGGATGGGAAGACGTTGGTGATAGACAGATTTTTGCTCTTGACTTGGTTAGACAAGTGTCTGAGGATGTCCAGTTGATTTGTGAGAGGTTGCAGACAGCTCAGAGCAGATAAAAGAGTTATGATGACAGGAGACGGAGACCACTAGAGTTTAATGTGGGTGAGTCAGTGTTTTTGAAGGTTTCTCCCTCGAAGGGGATTATGAGATTTGGGAAGAAGGGGAAGTTGAGCCCTCAGTATATTGGGCCATTTGAGGTACTTAATAAAGTGGGAGATAATGCATACAGGCTAGCATTGCCACCTGAGCTAGCGAGCGTACATAACATCTTTCACGTATCCATGTTACAGAAATACCACCTGAACTCGACGCATGTGATAAGGTATGAGCCTTTGGAGCTCAAAGAAAGCAGGACGTACGTTAAGAAGTCGATTCGGATATTAGATAGAAAAGAGAAAGTGTTGAGGACCAAGACAATTCGCTTGGTGAAAGTCCTTTGGCAACATCACACGGTGGAAGAGGCCACATGGGAATTGGAGAGTTTCATGCGGGAGAGGTATCCCTAGTTATTCACGGATTGATTTGATCTAATTTGGAGGACCAAATTTTCTAAGTGGGGGAGAATTTGAGACACCATAAATGTTTAACCTTATATATATGTAAATGGAATTATAATATGGATGATTTTGGATCAAGTAATTATGAATTCATAAGTATGGTGATGTACTTGTAATGTTAAACATAAGTGATGTGAAGTCTATAAATTCAATGTACACACTTGTAATGAGAGTTTGTGATGTTCGTACAAGTTTCATTATGTATGAATATGAAGAAATGGACTTTTGTATGTGATGAATATGAGTGGAATGAAAAATGAATGGTGTGGTAAAATGGAATGAAGTTGCATGAGTTACATAAATCTTTGGACTTCCATTTAGTTTTGTATTGTATACATTTGGCTATACAAAGAATACACACATGTTTTAATGTGTAAAAAGTATGGATGGATGCCATTTTCAAGTCTTAAAGGTGATTGGATAAGAAAATGACTATGACAGCAAATTAAGGATTGTTTAGTGTGAGTTACTACAGAAAACTATAACAAAATCTGGAAAATATGAATGCCAGATCGATCTCATAGAGCCAAAATGCTCTTATTCGAGCAACAGGAACAGGGCAGATCCATCTCTAATGGGGTCAGATCGATCTGCTAAACATTCTGTAAGGAGAAAATCAATTTTAAAGGCAAGCATATCGATTTTCTTAGCTCTCGGGTTGGAGCAGATCGATCTCCTCCCTAGCCAGATCGATCTCCTCCCTATCCAGATCGATCTCCTTAACTCTCTGCCCGAGACAGATCGATCTCAAGCCCTCGACAGATCGATCTCATGCCTTTAAAATGTTGGGAAAAATGAGGGATTTAAGAGGACCAGATCGATCTCCTTCCAATGCAGATCGATCTCATCAAGCAATTTCTATAAATAGGAGTAGTGAAATCTGTAAATCATGGGAACCACCATTTTCTTCCATCTTCCAATCCAAAAACCTAGCTTTCTCACACCTAAATCCACCCATTTTTATGAAGATTCGAGGGAAGGCTATTAGATACAAAGTTTTTCATATCAAAGAGGAGAACAACATAGCTCGGAGTCATTTCCCCATTTGTTAGATTTAAGGAACAAGGAACATTTCCATTTGGAGCAAGGAGGAAATCAATCTAGGTGAGTTTCTAATGCACCAGTCCAAGTACATTTGTTTAGTTATTGATTTTGGAGTTGATTGGTGTGCATATTAATGGTCGAAACTACTGGAATACAATGGAACAATTATAACCTAGAAATGGGTTAGTGTGAGAAAGTGAAATGTAGAGGTATTAATGATGAATGGGATATTTTAAGGTGATAATGGTGTTGTGGGTATGATTCTAAGATGGTATTATGGAAAGAATTGTGAGACTTACCCAAAAAGGGTAAAATGTGTATTTAAGGCATTAGGTAAAATGCATAAGTGAATGAGAGAGTAAGGCTAGAGTATTTCACATCATGTCCTAAATAATAAACTAAGTGAGTTACTAGATAAGTTTGGTTAGAGGGCTTGATAATGGCCAAATGTAAAAATTGGCCAAATTTAACGAAATATGCTCAATGAAATATATTGACTAGTTGAAGTCAAAATGTGAGTTAGCAACATTAACTCAAGTGATTGGTGAATGTTCTGCAACTTCTGAGGATACACCCGGAGCAAGTTGAACCAAAGCGCGGGAAGTTAAGAGGAAGAGAGTCGCACCCCAAGTAAATCGAGGTAAGGGAATTGTGTGGACTCTTAGAGATATATGTGCGTAATTTGGGAGTATAATGTTTTTCTAGTATGCATGTGGTAATAGGAAATGAAATGGGCGATTGAAGGGCAAGAGTTGGGTTTTTGAGAAATGTGCATGAAACAAAAGCATGATGCTTTGAAAATCCTAATTTATTGTTTTTTAGCAAGTGATGGGTAGGTTGGCTAACATTTAAAATGATTTGCAAAATAAATGATTTGATTTGGTTTATAACCATGCTTTGCAAAGAATTGAGCCACCTATATGGATTTCATGAGAATGAAAGCGTGCTAGAGTATAACTCGCACGAGATTTGATGTGTTTTTACACGCATGAGTGTTGGAGCTTAGCTTACACTAGTTTTCACATGGATTTCAATGATGTTGTGTTGAAGCTTAGCTCGCACATATTTTATACTGGTTTTGACATGGTGCTGGAGCATAGCTCGCATTAGATGTCCACCATACTTGTTGTCATGCTTGAGATTACTCGTACATGATTTTATGACATGATTGATAGCCGTGCTAGGAACTTCAGGTAGACTGGGTGTCGTACCGATTAAATAGGCTCGTATGTGCATTTTGAGATGTGGCGTGATATAATGTGTTGATATGGGTCCACAGAGTATGATGTACCGTGCAGGTGGCATGGAGTACGTTGTACCATGTTGAGATTGTGATATGCCGTCTTCGGACGATGTTTAGATCTACTATGGACCGACGGGTTGGACGTGACCCACCTCCTGTGTGGAAGCAGATAGAGGTGATACCCCGCACATCTGATCAGTGTAGCCTAGGATCACAGGATATGGCCATAATCCTAGAGGAGATTTCCCTATTTTATTGCCTATTTCACATGTCTTTTGTTTTATGAATAAATCCATATTTGAAATGTGTTGTGAGTCAGGACAGTCCGAGGGAGGGGCTAAGTCCTGACAAGTGTTGATTTTATTGAGATGAGAAAGCATGATAATGGCTTTAAAGTACACTGATGCATGATGATTTTCCATGCTTTATTTGTGAATTATGCATGATGGTTTTCCATGCTTGAATTTGATTTGTGCACTGAACTAATGCTTTACATGCCATTAACACAAGCATGAACTAATGCTTTTAAGGTGTGAATGAAAATGTGTATGGTTTTGAGCATGGCATCACGATTACGTAGATATTGCAGTATCTATTTGTTCGCATGATTGCCTTATTGAGCGTGTTGTTTGCTCACCCCTCTTATTTCCCCCTCTCTACAGAGCTTTGAATATAGATTGAGGGCGACTGGTGGTTTCCTTTTTGGTATCCGCTGCATCCCATCATGAAAGGTATACACACTTATATAATTTTGTATCTGAACTTACCATAGCATAGTAGCATTTTGAATGTAACCATTGGGGATGTAAAGCAACGTAAACACATGTAAAAAGCAACTCTGATTTATTTAGACAAGTGTTTACTTCTAAATTAAAATGCAAATTAAATTGTTATGGTTGGATGAGGTAGACATAGACATATCGCCCAACTCTTTGAGAGTGTAGCTGATCACGATCGAGGTAAGATAAGGACGAAAAATAAATAATCTATGAAAAGTGAAAATTTTGTAACGATTTTTGGTAAATTGAGGGTCGTGATAGGTCAATCTACCATTGTCCCTCAGGCTCTAGCACGATTTCACACAGAAAAGAAATAGAAGAGGCTCCATGTATAGTCATGAGTGAGAGGGAAAATGTCCCTTCAATCACTCTATAGAAACATTTCATGCAATTGGTTCAATCAGGAGCTCGTCTGTCACGTCCCGGAAGCGCGAAAAATAGGGCTAATTTAAAACTTTTTACTCATTGATTCACAATTAAGAGTGCATTCCTGTGCAGTGTCATACATCATCACCTATATTATACCTCAGGATCTCGTCATTAAATAGTATATCTTACATCATATACATTACTTGATCTTAAGCTAATTAATCCTAATACATCCCATACCATGTTATACATCAAGTGTCTGCAATTACAATAATTGTCTGGGTACATGAAAAGATAAAAGATACCTCAAAATACAATATATATGGCCTGGAGCTCAAGTCCTCCACTAGCCACTACTCCGTACGTCGCAGGAAAACCCTTTTCACTTGAAGAGATTTGGGGGGGGGGAAAGAAAACAGGGTGAGCTTCTAAATCGCTCAGTAAAGGGGGTAAGGGACTCATTTCATAAACCAAAATGCACATCACAAAATATTTATTGGTATGTGAAACTCATTAATCTCATTTGAAAACCATAGCATGAAAGTACTCAAAACGACATTCTCATATCTCAAATCATGTGAAAACATGAAGTAAAATGCTCGGTATAGAGCAATAACAAAGCATGTGAAAATAATGCGATAATCGCTTTCTCAATAAACGTGATAAAATCACTGTAATAGTAATGCACGTGGCGCAGCCACTAAACACACGTGGCATAGCCACTGATTTAAATTCACACGTGGCACAACCACTAGACACACGTGGCATAGCCACTGAGTTAAATTTACACGTGGCACAGCCACAGGATAGGGTTTCACGTGGCAACGGCCACCAATTAGGGTTCTCACGTGGCAACGGCCACCAAATAGGGTTCTCACATGGCAACGGCCACCAAATAGGGTTCTCACGTGGCAGCGGCCACCAAATGGGGTTCTCACGTGGCAACGGCCACCAAATGGGGTTCTCACGTGGCAACGGCCACCAAATAGGGTTCTCACGTGGCAACGGCCACCAATTATACGTGGCATAGCCACAGAATGGGGTTTCTCACGTTACCAGAACGGAGAAGAATCGGGTTTACATGCTACCAGAGCAATGCCCGGTGTGTACTCAGAATTACACACCTAAGTCTTAATCACATAAGACTAGTTTGCCATCACGTAGAACTCATAGTGGTTTTTCTCTCATAAAACTCATTTAAAACCGTTTTGTACTCAACACAAAACATATTGAAACCGAGTCCCAACCAGCAAAACACACACACATTTCTCAAATCTCGATATTGCCTTAACGTAGAGCCCAGTTATAAACTCATAAAAACATTGGGCCCCAACCGGCTATAAAAATCGTGTGCAATTGTATCACAACACAACACTCAACATGCTTGTTTTATAAATCACAAATCATGCTATAATAGTTCGCAAATCACATACACAAATGGTTTAGTTTCCCTTACCTCTTTGCACCTCGTATAGTGCAATCGTTTCCCCCGTATCACGGACTAGCCTCGCATTCCACTCTGGAACTCCCGAGCTGTCCAAACGATGTTAAAACATCAATACTCATTATCACATTAACCTCAATTCTCAAAATCGAGCATAATTGCTCATAACTCCTCAAATTTCTCAATTCTCATAACTCTACCCTAAACTACAATCTCATTCACAACATCTCAACGTCCTACATTTCTCATGTCAAATTATCTACGCTAATTCACCACATTGTCTAAATTTCCATTTATAGCTCAAAATTCCCAAAATTACCAAAATTGCTAAATATCAACATTACTCCAACTACATTGTAATTTCATCAATCCCTAATCATTTTCCAACTACTTCATCACAATGCCCACAACTATCATTGCCAAAATCATCTCAAATATAAGGATCGAAGTTTAGAAATTACCCGAAACTTGTGGAGAGCTTATCTCTTGCCTCGATTCAATTCGTCTTACGATTTCCAAGTATGTTGTTCTCCCTTTGATGAGGAACAACTTTCCTTCTTGCCACAGCCTCTGATTTGGACGGAAATGAGTGCTTTGGATGAGTAAGAAAGTTAGGTTTTGGTGAAAATGGGGGTTAGAAGAGAGAGAAAGTGAGATTGCAGGAGAAAAACAGGAGTTCCTTATATAGACTGAGGGTAGGAGATCGATCTGGCTCTTGATGAGATCGATCTGCATTTGAATTTTGGGGACGATTTGGACAATTTTATGCCTAGGAGATCGATCTGTCGAGGGGTGAGATCGATCTCTTTATGGCTTTATGAGATCGATCTGCTCCTTGAGGAGATCGATCTTCTCACAAACAGAATCATTTGGAGATCGATCCCTTCCTCATGAGATCGATCTTTTCTCAAACAGAATCATAAAGAGATCGATCCTCTTCCATTGGAGATCGATCTGCTCCTCAAATTTCTCCTTCCTTGTCATTTTTAACTCACCAGATCGATCTCTCCTTCTCCCAGATCGATCTGTCCTCATAACTTCATACTTATTTTAAACACTTAACATATAAATCTCCAATTATCATTCCCCAATTCACTTAGCTCAATAAATTACACTTCAAGTTCATAATACATAATTCAAATATATCTAAAATTCTCAGATCTCACATCGTCTATTATCATTCTTTCTCAAAACGTTTGTAAAAACCTCTTTTCACAACAATCATAGAAGTCATACAGTTCATACTTATATACTTATTCTCATACGTAGTTTTTCTACATAGATATATCAATATCTATGTATTTATCGCATACATCCGCACACAGCAGGTAAGAAAATATACGTATAGCTATCTCTAATAGCTCGCATAAGTCCCTTACCTCGAATCACGCTTGAATCGCTTTCCTTCGATTTCCACTTCTCGTGATCCGTCCTATCGATTCCAATTATATCCTCTGGAGCTGAAATTATGTATTACACACATCAGTATATTTTCATATACTTCATTTCATTTGCTTGATATTCAAATCAATGAAATGGGCCATTTATATCTCATTTGGCCTCGTTACACCATTATCAGACTTTATCCTTTCATAAGTCCATTTCAAGTATATAACTCGTTTTCGAGAATCTCTCAGACTCCTCAAGTCTATTGATTCGTATTAAACAGGTATCGAGCTTATAATACCTCAAGTTCATTATTTGATTTCATTTTGGCATTTCATCGAATACCTCATATACTCACTTTCAGCCATTATTGTTTCTAGCTCATGAATTTCACCAAACTAATATACAAGCATACATACATGCTCAATCACATCAATACATACTTAGTTCATCATTTAATCCTTGCCTACTAATCCTTTTCTCATTTTGATACATTAAACCATTTATAGGTCTTGGAAGATTAGGCATGAACTAGGATGTTTCAACCATAACTCTATATACCAATCAACTCATACAAGTATATAGATCAACATATATGACATTGATGATTTGAAATCTTACCAATCTCAGCTTTTCTCCTTTTTCACAACTTTGATGAAAAGCTCCTTTTCTCCTTTGATTCCACAATTCAACCTCTTGTTTCCAACTATGTTGTTCTTCTCCACTCTATGAACAACTTTGATGTAATAAACTTTTCTCTAATCTCAATGGAAAGTGTTGATAGTATAGAGAGTAAGAACTAGGTTACTTTGCTTCAAAATGGAAAGGTTTAATGTTTTCTCCCGTGAATTGCAGTTCAACAACCCTATTTTATAGAAATTACTTGATGAGATCGATCTCCATAAGTGAGGGATCGATCTGCTGCTGCTTTTAGCCTTTTAGAAATTAGTTTTCATGCTTAAGAGATCGATGTGTCGAAGAATATGAGATCGATCTCACCTAGGTAGAATGCTTCACAGATCGATCTGGCAGGGAAATGAGATCGATCTGCTTCAGGACGAGGCTTAAGGAGATCAGTCTGCTTGAGGTTGAATCAATCTGTTCTTCATAGGGGATCGATTTGGCTTGGACTGAGGATCGATCTCCTCTTTACAGAATGCTCTGGTTAGGCATTTTGAGCACAATGAGATCGATCTCCCCTTGCTTTGCAGCCATACTTAGCCAATTTCATCCTAAATTCTCAAAGCTAACTTCATATCAATTCACTCCACCACTCATTTTGTATTCAATACACATTTATCACTTCAAAAAGTCAATTTCTTATAATTCATACTTAATGAAACTTACGTGTACATCACGAATTCACATAACAAGTGTGTACATCGGATTTATGGACCTTACATCACTTATGATTCTTTTGACATAAACGAATGTATATTTAGGGTATCATAAAGGTTACATATGAAAATACAGGTCTGACAAAAGTGTCGCGCACAACTTTACCCTTATCGCCTCAGGTGCGCGTATATGCGCCTAAGCTTCCTTGGCGCCTGATGAGGTAGTCGTTGCGAATTAACATATAAGAACAAAGTGTCATTTAATGTTCATGCACGATCAAATATAATTTCAGCAACATCTAATGCTCATATTATCAAATTCAAATATTATAGCTTATCCTCCTCACTCATGACCATAGTTGCCCAATCGATTTTCACCTCTTGAAATCATCATTATCATCCTTTGAACATATCTCGTAACGTATTTTAAAGTTTAAATTCTGAAATTTCTAGCAAACAAACTATTTCCAATCATACTTAGTGGCCGAACACTCCCTCTCTATTTTCACACTTAAATTTCGATAAAGCTTATCAGCTTGGTAAATTGTAATTCTAATCTAATTACGCATTAATCTACCATTCAAAACAGAGTTAATCATTTTCCCTAAAAATTCCCAAATTTCAAAATCCCCATGTTATCTTCATCATGACCGAAACTTACACTTAACCATCCCTACTCAATAGCTTAATTTTGGTTATACAAATCATGAAATTATGTTATTCTTACTACAGTTTACTGACGTAATCCTTAAATTTCAGCAAACCAATTTGTTCCCAAACATTTCAAAATGACTGAACCTAATCTTCTATATTCACTTGACATTCCAACAATTGATTGACATTGCTATACCAACTAGTAAATTCTTATAATTTCAGCCAAGGTGAATCTAAATTCTGACTTTTATCCTTATTCACCACATGCAAACCGATGTATGTACTGATTTCATGATAGTTTTATAATCTAACTCTCAAAACCAAATGTAACATGAAATCGCCAAATTTTCTCCCTTGGTCGAGCACTCAATCTTCACCATTCATGAACAATTTCCAACACTCATTTATAATTACTCATTGAAACATTTAGTTCATCATCTAAGCATTATAAATTTACCCAAGTACATAAAAATCTTGGCTTAAATTCGAATTTCCCTCAATTTCATGAACTCTAGACTTTTCCACATTTAAATTATGTATTTTTTACTACAATTTCACATTATATATTTCCAAATTTATAATTGCATATGAATTTACATATAGGAAGAGTCAATTTACCTATTTCCTTGTTGTGGCTGAACCTATGAATCAACTCCCAAAATTCTGCCTAACCATTTACCAAACCTTCCACTCACTCACGCCTAGTCTCCAAATCAGTTTGTAAACTTTTGTTCTCCCCTTAAATTTCAGCAAATCCACACTCCTTCATTCCTTGGGTATTCACAGTTTCAACATGCAGGTTGGATTTCACAATTTTTTTTTTTTGGTTGTTTCAGGTTGCAGGCTGGTGAAGAGGGGTAAAACGTGAATCAAGCTTGCTGCTGGAAGGATTGATTTTCTATTGGAAGAAAGGACTGCATGCAGGACTGGAAATGAAGAGTTTCGGCTGCTGGAAATGTGTTTGACCAATTAAACAAAAAGTGAAACTGAATTTATGCATGCAGAAATGGAATGGTGAGTTCTGGTTGCTGGAATATGCTGGACAGATTCACGATTTCAACATGCATGTTTGGGTTTCATCCATTTTCTTGGTTGTTTCGGTAACAGGTTTGTAAAAGGAAGAATAATGTGAACTATGACAGATTATTGAAGGGTTCTGTTTTCTGTTTTCTTTGCTGTTTGGAACAGCTTTTGAAGGAAAAAAAAAAGGCTGGTAACGTGAGAGGAAGTGAAGGATTTGTAAGGAAATATTATGATTATTTGAAGTGTGAAAAAAAAAAAAAAAATCTAAGGCTGGATTCTCTGTTTTGCAGCAAGAGTGGCGTGAATTGAGAGCATAAGTGAGGGGAAAGGGATATTTTCTGGTTTTGGGAAACAGGACATGAAGAAAAGGAAGGCTGTTACGTGAGATGAAGAAAAGAGATGGAATTGTGAGAGTGGCTGGCAACGTCACTCTTTTTTTTTACCAATACATATATTTATATTTCCAGATTTTACTTTTTATAATATATATATATTTATATTCTGAAAATTATTAGATTATATGGTTTTCTTCATATACCTATATTTTCCAGTTACACTTAAGTTTTCAAATTGCCTATTTTAAGTCTCACTAATAAATTTTCCTACTTTTATTATGTTTGGTAGACTTGGTTTTCTAACTTGTTCATACACCCACCAATTCATTTATTGTGTTCAGACCATAGAATTTATCATTGCTGTATTTTATTTATGCTAGATTTTAATTTATAGATTTATTATTTATACTTACCTACTATGCCAATGTCTCACACATCTCTACATTTCCTAAACTAAAATGCACTAAAGTTATTTATACTAAGTGGCGTGAACCCAGAAAATAACTATCCTAACTTAATATATTTTATATCTCTTAAAATAACTAACCTAAATTTTAATCATCTTAATTAATTTATCCTTGATAAATTCTATTTAACCGAATTAGTTTTTTCTATTAAATTTCGGTACATTACCTAAGTTTACTTGCATGAATTTGATTTAATTCTACATTCATGTACGTTTAACTTAATAACTAATGGTAGATTACCTTAATCTATCCTAATCTGGTCACATGAATCTATTACTACTTAATAAATTGAGTTCATGAACACATTCATGCACATACATTATGCATTTAAAATATGTGCACACTATGTTAATTGAATTTAACTATTCACCTAAATTTTTATGTTCCTATGTTCTATTATTTTAAGTATCTTAGTTTATATTAGTTTGTTCTAATTATGTTAATTCAGACCTTATTAACACTACCATTCTAAAATTTGGCTAGCTTTGGGATAACGCCTAACGTTATTAATTCAGACTTCTGATTCCGACTTAACTATAAAAGTTGAAATCTAGTGTATTCTCACTCCATACATTCCTAAAACAAAGAACTCCAAATTTTTAATTTCCAATATACATACACAGATGAGACATTCGATATAAGAAATTTGTGGTCTTACATTTCTCCCCTCCTTATAGAATTCGGTCCTCCGAATTTCAAGCCAAGTAAAAAAGATACGGGTATCTCTCTCGCATCAAGCTCTCCAACTCCCACGTCGCTTCCTCAATAGAGTGGTGTTGCCAGAGAACTTTTACAAGAGGAATGGTTATGGATCTCAAAACTTTGTCCTTCCTGTCAAGAATTTGGACCAATTTCTCCTCGTAACTCAAATCCCTTCTTAACTCCAACGGCTCATAGGCTAAGATGTGAGATGGATCGGGCTGATACTTGCGAAGCATAGACACATGAAATACGTTATGTACCTCGACTAACTTTGGAGGTCTAGTCGGTATGATATGCGCGTACAAGAGGATGATTTAGGACAATAAAGAGAACGTGTGGGTTGGGAATTGAAGCAGCTAAAATGCAAGCTGTTCGAAAACAATGATGGAAGACTTTGAATGGAAAACAGAATAACAACCTAGACCCGAAGTCTAAAGAGACTCAAACCAAAGGTATTGGACCTCGATCCTACGAATATAAAATTAGAGAACCTAAGGTATAACAATAGTGGTTGGTGAAGAGGGAGGGGCCACAAGGAAGAAGACCTTGATAAGCCTAGTTGAGAGGAAACCCTAGAAAGAGGCACACTCAAATTTATCAAAATTCAATCTGATATGTTCTGTTTTATTCAAGAGCATTTACAAGGTATTTATAATAATATCTAGCACTTAAGCCCTTAAACAAGTTGGCTGGAATTAACACTAAATAGAAAATAAGACTAAAACCTAAATTCACGCCTAAGCCTAGTTACATAGGATAATTGGTCTAAAACGCAATAAGACTCAGATGTGGGCTATTTAAACACTTAACTCAATTATTACTAAACTAAGACTCATGTCGTTTGGGCTTTCAAACAAATATAGATGGTTGGGGGACCTCCTTGGATGACCCATGGATCCTTGGCATCATGAGCAAGTGGACCTCCATCATTCGCTTTGTCATCATGAACATCATGAGCAAGTGGACCTCCATCATTCCCCCTCTCCTCAAAAGGATTTGTCCTCAAATCGCTTGTACCTTCATCAAAAGAAAAGGGAGAAAGATCAGAAACATTAAAAGTAGCAATACACCATACTCACCAGGAAGATCCAATCGGTAGGCATTATCATTGATCTTCTCAATGACTTGGAATGGTCCATCTCCTCGGGGATGCAACTTAGTTCGTCGCTGAGTAGGGAACCTCTCCTTTCTCATATGTACCCAAACCCAATCACCAGGTTCAAAGACTACTTTCTTGTGGTGCTTATTGGCTTGGGTGGTATACTACTTAGTCTTCCTTTTAATAGCTTGATGCACTTTCTCATGGAGTTGCTTCACAAACTTAGCCTTCTGTTCTCCATCCAAGTTACTTTGCTCGGCACTAGGTAATGGCAACAATTCCAAAGGAGTAAGAGGATTGAAGCCATAAACAACTTCGAATGGAGAGCAACTCGTAGTGGAGTGGACATTGCGGTTATAGGCAAACTCAACATGTGGCAAGCATTCTTCCCAATTTTTCAAATTCTTCTATATGACTGACCTCAATAATGTAGATAGGGTTCGGTTGACCACCTCAGTCTGTCCATCAACTTGAGGGTGACAAGTGGTAGAGAATAACAATTTAGTTTCCAATTTTCCCCATAACTTCTTCCAAAAGTAAATGAGGAACTTGACATCACGATCGAATACAATAGTCTTCGACACACCATGTAGACATACTATCTCTTTGAAAAAAAGGCCAGCAATGTTTCTTGCGTAATCCATCTTGTGGCAAGTAATGAAATGAGCCATCTTGGAGAACCTGTCAACTACAACAAAAATAGAATCTCTACCACCTTTTGTTCTAGGCAAGCCCAAAACTAAATCCATAGAGATATCAGTCCACGGAGTAGTAGGAATGGGTAAAGGAGTATATAAGCCATGATTATGAACTCTAGATTTAGCTTGCCTACATGAAATGCATCTATCACATAACTTCTCTACATCTCTCCTCATGTTAGGCCAAAAGAAGTGCTCATGCAAAACATCTAGAGTTTTTCTAACTCCAAAGTGACCTATTAACCCTCCACTATGGGCTTCTCTAACTAACAGTTCACGCAAAGAACTCCTAGGCACACATAACTTGTTCTCTCTAAATAAGAACCCATCATGCCTATAGAACTTGCCAAAACCAGATGTAGCACATGCATCAAAAGCATTACCAAAATCAGCATCATCAGCATACTGGTCTTGATATACTTAAATCCTAAAAGCTTAGCATCAAGAGTTGTGATAAGAGTATACCTGCGAGACAACGCATTAGCTACGACATTCTCTTTACCTTCTTTGTACGTGATCATACGGGCCATCCACTTGGCATGACGCTTGTTCAGCTTACTCTGTCCTTTCAGATGCTTCAAGGACTCGTGATCGGTGTGGATGACGAATTCTTTAGGCCACAGGTAATAGTGCCATGTCTCCAATGCCCTCCCTCACTAACGTGTACATCTCCTTGTCATATGTGGGATAGTTAAGTGCTATCCTACTTAACTTCTCACTGAAAAAGGTAGTTGGGCGTTTTTCCTACATAAGCACAGCTCTAATTCCTACACCTGGGGCATCACACTCAATCTCAAAAGTTTTAGTAAAGTCAAGCAGAGTTAACAAAGGAGCAGAACAAAATTTATCCTTGAGCAAATTAAAAGCATGCTCTTGTGTAGGACCCCAATGAAATGCAACATTCGTTTAGACCACTTCGGTCAAAGGTGCGGCTATGGTGCTAAAGTCTCTAACAAATCGACGATAGAAACTAGATAAGCCATGGAAACTATGCACCTCAGAAACAAACTTAGGTACAGGCCAATCTCTAATTGCCTTTACTTTCTCATCATTAATAGAAATGTCATGTGAAGAAATTACATACCCTAAGAAAACAACCTTATTAGTGCAGAATGTACATTTCTTAGAATTGGCATAAAAACTTTCATTCCTCAAAACAATAAGAACATTCCTAAGATGCTCAACATGCTCATGTAGACTCTTACTATAAATCAGAATGTCATTGAAATAGACAACCACATACTTACCAATGAAAGCACGTAAAACATGGTTCATTAAATGCATGAAAGTACTGGGTGCGTTAGTCAAGCCAAAAGGCATGACTAACCACTCATAAAGACCATGTTTAGTCTTAAATGCAGTTTTCCATTCATCACATTCTTTTATACGAATTTGGTGGTATCCACTCTTTAAATAAATTTTAGAAAATATGCATGCACCATGCAACTCATCGAGATTGTCATCTAGTCTAAGAATAGGATAGCGATACTTTATAGTGATTTTGTTGATGGCTCGATAGTCAACGCACATCCTCCATGTCCCATCCTTTTTAGGAACAAGTAATACGAGCATGGCTCATGGACTCATGCTTTTTCTAACATAACCTTTCCTCGTGAGCTCCTCAACTTGCCTTTGAAGCTCCTTCGTCTCCTCTGGATTGCTTCTGTAGGCTGGGCGGTTAGGTATCGTAGCTCCGGGGATAAGATCAATCTGGTGCTCGATCCCACGAATCGATAGTAGTCCATTTGGGATCTCCTCAGGGAATACATCCTCGAACTCCTACAATAATAATACAACATCAGTAGGCAAAGTATCATGGAGTTCAGTATCAATAAACAAGAGTCTTTAAATAAGAGTAAAAGGATAGGAGACTTAGAAATAAATGCAGTCTTCACATCTTGGGGGTTGGCATGGTAGCTCATTGCTTTGCTTTCCTTGCTTCCCTTCTTTTCTTTAGCTAGCTTCCTTTGCTCGTCATGTTGCTCCTTCAGCCTTAATTGATCCTCGTAAATCTCCTTGGGGCTAAGGGGAGCAAGAGTGATCTTCTTGCCATCCATAAAAAAAGGAGTAACAGTTAGTGTAACCGTCATGGATGATTCTCTGATCATACTGCCATAGTCTACCCAGCAACAAGTGGCTAAGTTGCATGGGTACCACGTCAGACATCACTTTATCCTAATACCTCCCAATACGAAAAGGAACCAAGACTTGCTTCACCACGTTCACTTCACCACAGTCATTAACCCACTGCAACTTATATGGGCGGTGATGCTTGGTAGTGGGCAACTTTAGCATATTAACAATTAGCAACATTAGTACAGCTCCCACCATCAATGATCACAGAGCATACCTTATCACTAATATGACATCTCATATGGAAGATGTTCTCATAATGTACCTCATCCTCAAACTTCATATGGAAGGTGTTAGATTTCCAAACAGGAACTAAACTAGGAGTGAAACGGGATGTACCTTTCCTTTTGAGTTGCCTTTCCACTTTGATGGCCACATGCAATATCTCCTCTAAATCCATGTAATGCTAAAACTTTACAACATTGGCAATCTCACGGTTCAAGCCTTGGAGAAAACGGGCTATAGTAGCTTTTACCTCCCCTTGGATATTAGCTTGGATCATGATTATCTCCATCTCCTTGTAGTAATCATCAACACTTTTTGAACCCTGGGTGAAACCTTAAAGCTTATGGTATAGCTCTCTATAGTAATGGTTAGGCATAAATCATTTCCTCATGATGCGTTTTATCTCATCCCATGTAGACACTAGAGGATCACCACATCTTCTTCTACTGGAGACCAGCTGATCCCACCATATCATAGCATATTCTGTGAACTCTACTGCAGCAAGTTTAACCTTCTTTACCTCAGAGTAGTGGTGGCAGTCAAATACCATGTCAATATTCCTTTCCCATTCTAAATATGCCTTAGGATCATTCTTGCCTTGGAAAGGAGGAATCTTCAATTTTATGCTACCAAGGTTTCCATCCATCTTCTCTTTACCCCTATCATGGGCTCAATCAACTCGATCTCTATCTCTATACTCATGATGCCTTCTATGATATCTATCTACCTTAGACTCTTCTTCCAAATCATACCCAACATTATCATCATACTCTTCATTGGTAACAATCTTACTTTTCAGATGGGAAGAATCACCATGTTGGATCCTTGCAAACTGAGCTTTATGTCGGTCCAACTTATCATGAATGTCATTGAATTTCACGCCTATCCATTGGAACTGTTGTTGCAATGTCTGGAGCATGAACTCAATTTTTTTAAAGTCTGACTTATCACCTTCAGAAGACATCGTTAACCTGCAAGAAACGTTAGTGATAACAGAAAAAAAAAAAAAACCTCACGTGCTTACACTCAATTCACTCAAGATGGGGCACTCACCCTCGTGTTTCACTCAAGTAATTCGGCTTTTCTCTACTAATGTTTCTCACATGCTCATGCCTTTTTCCCTTACTCTATCTCAACTCTATAGGTTCACAATCGTACTAGAGACTCAGTCAAAGATTCAACCTCAAAGGATCAACCAATTCACCAAGTATTTTCTCTTCTCTTTTTTTTTCTTTCTTTCCTTTTTTTTTTCTTTTCTTTCTTTTTCTTCTTCTTCTTTTTTCTTTCTTTCTTTCTTTTTTTTTTATAACAAAGACTAATTTGATTTGCGGCTAGGGTGGTGAGGAAGAGTTTTAGTGTGGCTAAGAGACTGACTTGAAACAAAAATTCAGAAGACCAACTCAAACACAACAATTAAGTGTAGAGTCCAACTTAAACACAACAACTAAGTGTAGAGTCCAACACAAACACAACAACAAAGTGTAGAGTCCCACTCAAACACAATAACTAAGTGTAGGATTTTTTTTGTTTTTGTTTTTATTTTATTTTTACAATGACTTAGTGTTAGAGATGAAACTAAGTGTAAAGTCCAACTCAAACACAACAACTAAGTGTAGAGTCCAACTCAAACACAACAACTAAGTGTAGAGTCCCACTCAAACAAAACAACTAAGAGTAAAGTCTCACTCAAACACAACAACTAAGTGTAGGATTTTTTTTTTGACAATGACTTAGTGTTAGAAATGATGGGGAAGACGCACAACCAGAAAATCGAAACCTTGCTCTGATACCAAACTGATATGCACATACAAGAGGATGATTTAGGATGATCAAGGGAACGTGTGGGTTGGGAATTGAAGCAACTAAAATGCAAGTTGGACGAAAACAATGAAGGTAGACTTTGAATGGAAAACAGAATAACAACCTAGACCTGAAGTCTAAAGAGACTCGAACCAAAGGTATTGGACCTCGACCCTACGAATATAAAATTCAAGAACCGAAGGTATAACAATCGTGGTTGGTGAAGAGGGAGGCGCCACAAGGAAGAAGACCTTGATAAGCGTAGTTGAGAGGGAACCCTAGAAAACGGTACACTCAAATTTTTGAAAAATTCAATCTGATCTGTTCTGTTTTAATCAAAAGCGTTTACAAGGTATTTATAATAATATCTAGCACTTAAGCCCTTAAATAAGTGGGCTGGAATTAACACCAAATAGAAAATAAGACTAAAATCTAAATTCACGTCTAAGCTTAGTTACATAGGATAATTGGTCTAAAACGCAATAAGACTCAAATGTGGGCTATTTAAACACTTAACCTAACTTATTACTAAACCAAGACTCATATCGTTTAGGCTTCCAAACAAATATAGATATCTAGCTGGGGGACTTCCTTGGATGACCCATGGATCCGTAGCATCATGAGCAAGTGCACCTCCATCATTCGCCTTGTCATCATGAACATCACGAGCAAGTGTACCTCCATGTCACACCTTAATTCCTCAAAAATCACTACCAATTATTTTGCTAACTTTCCTTACTTCAAATGGTTGGGCTGTGAATCAATGTCTGCCACTCAATATCATACATATTAAATATATCTTAGGCAATACTTTCATCCCAGGCACTAACATTGCGGAAGCTCATAAAATTATCTTTCATAAATAGAAAGCTGGTTATATTGCCTCACATATACATACCCCATAAAAACATGTCTACATCACAGTACACTATTATTCAGATACAATTATCACATAGGTGTGTATACCTCTATGCTGCTGGATCACTGTGTGCAAAAGAGCGTAGGGCAGATGCTGCTGACATACTCTTATTGAAAGATTCTCTGTAAAAGGGGAAAAATAAATGGGTGAGCTACAACACGCTCAGTAAGAGATACATGAAAGCAGGTAGATAACCATACTATCTACGTTCTTATAATGCATGCTTAAAATCATCTCAAAGCCAATTCATTTACTTATCATTTTACAAACCAAACACATTTACTTTACCAAATATTGGCATATAATGCCTTGCCATGTATGGCAACATGCAGATCCATATCATTCAGGATCAATTTAGAAATTAGATATGAAGACAATCAAGGTCTCATAAAATAGATTAAATGTCAAATATAGAGACGATCAAGGTATCATAAAATATATCAAATTTCAGATATGGAGACAAGCAGAGCATACAATAATGTAACAGACAGACCTATCATCATAGTCAATGGATTCCATGCAATCACTAGCTAGATGTGGATGAATATCCCCAGATGGCTAAAGGCAGAGGGGTTACTCCACTCATCAGACGCAGATCAGAGTTCGAAGACCCAAAATCACGGTACAATGTACTCCATGTTTTTCACACGGTACTACGTACTCCGTGAACCCCAATTTCAGATCGGAAAACTGGGAGTGCCCAAAAGATTCGGGGCTTATAGTCCCATCTCCAGCTATGCTTGCGCTATGTCTCAAAATCAAGCAAATCAATGTAACACACAGTCAACACGAGGCTCTAGCACGGCTTATCAAATCACGTGTGAGGATCAATGCAGCTCACATGGCCTACATGACGTCTCCAAACACGGTTTTATTTAAAATCATAATAAGTTTATGAACTCATCAGCAAACAGATCAGAGTAATATTGAAACGGATCAGCCCAATCGGCCATAGCCACCCGGCCCCAGGTCCACTAACCCGCACAGGCCCACAACAACGACTACTATGACATCGTTACTTAACCATACTGTTTGCTTTGGGCCTATTGACCCCCACGATTTGTCATGGAGTGCACCACTCTCAGTGGCCACCGCTCCTTGAATCGCGTCTCCAATGAATTCAAAACTCAATGCAAGCTCTTTAGTGTCTCACTCAGCTTACACATAGCTCTAGCACTACTTTCATTCTGAAATTCAGTTTAAAACTGAGTGCGAGCAAATCGGGTAATCTATAGTACCACGTTGGCTCTAGCGCCTTATCACACAAAAAATCGATATATGGCTCACTTCTCATGAAAATGGTACTCAAAATCGAGTTTTACACGAAAAATGGTGCAAAATGGAGTGAAAGGGGTAATTTCTCGTATGGTCACCTGTCATGGAATTTCTCCCACTCAAGCACGCTTAACTTTGGAAAATGTGCAATTTAATGCAGATAGTAAAATCTTGAACTAGTCTATCATTATACTCTTACAAAAAAACTTTTCACAATAAAGACACTGAAACATGCATTTCATACATTTATGCTTTTCAGTAAATTTACAGTATATTTTCATCTGTAAATTGGTCATTTTGGGAATTTCCTATAATTTGGTTTTCATGTAGATATATCCATATCTATATACTCTACAGTATTTATTTGTATATAGAAGGTAAGAAATATACGTACAGCTATCTCTAATAGCTTGCATAATTCCTTTACCTGGAATAAGTCGAACGCACTTTTCACCTTTTCCACTTTCCACATATCGATCTTTCCAACTCCGTATTTATCTCCGGGAGCTACAGATAACCATCAATCGCATCACTCAACTTTATTAACCCCTATTCCACTTTCTTTACGGTTAATTTAGAGTATTGGGCCCAAATACACTTATTGGGCCTCATTACTCCTTAATAGGTCTAACTCTACCTTAAGCCCATTCTCACTTTACTATGCATTCTATCAAAATTCAATGGGCTCACCAGGCCCATTAACACTTATTGGGCTTTATCCGAGGCCCATTGGTCTTATTCGACCGATTGCACCATGTGCTTGGCCCATGAACCATTTCGGCCATGCATGGTGTGTCGAGCACCATCACGCTTAGCCATGCCAATCGACAATCACCATCGCTTGCCATGCTTGCCTAGCTCACTTAGGCATTTCAAAAAACACTTGATATGCTTGCCTTAAGCTTTTCACTTGTTCATTAAGGCATTTTATCAAACACCTTATATGCTTAAGTCATAAACATATCCAAATCTTACAAATTGATTTCACATACTCACACCATCATCATCTACACGCCATAACCAACATATACATGCCATTAAACATCATGCATGTTCATCATAAATCAAATACCCATTTTCAGCCAATCTTGGTTTACCACTCTATGTGTTGTTTTGTCATGCAATTCATACACCAATCAACTCCATATAATTCAGATATCAACATATATGAGATTGGTGGATTGAAAACATACCTAGCTTATTATTCTTGTTTTGGCCGAAACTTATGAAGGAACTTGACTTCTCCAATTCCACTTCTTAGGTGCTGGTTTTTGAGTATGTTACTCCTCTCATGATATGGAACAACTTTCATGTAGATCACTTGTTCCAAATATGTCTCTAGGTAGGTGATTTCTAGAGAGAGAAAGCTTGAAAACTATTTGGTAATGGTTTCTTCACTTTGTCGAAAATGAAAGGATAAAGATGATGAAGTGTTGGCTGGTATTTATAAGCCAAAGACTTAGCCATTAAGTCACCAATTTTAGCCACCTTAATTGATTTTTAAAAAGTTTAGTTGATGGTTACCAATTTGGATTTTGCTACCTTTTATTAATGGGTTTTAACTTATACTAATGGGCTTTCGGTTTGGGTTTTTCTTTTGGCTTTTGGGCTGAAATTTTTACTACTTATTGGGCTTTCAATTATCTTAGTATTGGGCCCACTAAATGGCCGAACAATTCTACCCAATGGGCTTTCCAAATTCGGCCCACACTTGTTATACCTTAATGGGCTTTAAAATTTTCAACTTTGGCCCATTACGTTTTTACCCATTTAATTTAATCCGGAATTCATCCAAATAAATTTTTCTTACTTCAAGGGATGATTATCTAGTATTTTAACTAAAAATTTTTCTTCCCCACTTTTAACCATACTTCGATTAAATTTTAATCATGGTTAGTCAACTATGGTCAAAGTCCACTTTTCTTAACCATTGCCACATTTAACTTTTTCTCAAAAATCCAAAAGTGTCTCTTTCCATGGTTCACACTCTCATTGATATGTGTGTACAAGAGGATTATTTAGGACGATCAAAGAACCGTGTGGATTGAGAATTGAAACAGCAAAAAGAAAAACGCAAGCTGGGCAAAAATAATGATGGTAGACTTTGAATGGAAAATAGAATACAACCTTGACCCGAAGTCTGAAGAGACTTGAATCAAAGGTATTGGATCTCGACCCTACGAATATAAAATTCGAGAACCTAAGGTATAACAATGGTGGTTGATAAGCTTAGTTGAGAGGGAACCCTAGAAAGAGGCACACTCAAATTTCTGAAAATTCAATCTGATCAGTTCTGTTTTATTCAAGAGCGTTTACAAAGTATTTATAATAATATCTAGCACTTAAGCCATTAAACAAGTGGGCTGGAATTAACACCAAACATAAAATACGACTAAAACCTAAATTCACGTGTAAGCCTAGTTACATAGGATAATTGGTCTAAAATGCTATAAGACTCAAATGTGGGCTATTTAAACACTTAACCCAACTTATTACTAAACCAATACTCATGTCGTTTGGGCTTCCAAACAAATATATAGGGCTCCGGTAATCGGACCTCCTTGGATGACCTATGGATCCTTGGCATCACGATCATCATGAACATTACGAGCAAGTGGACCTCCATCATTCCTCCTCTCCTCAAAAGGATTTATCCTCAAATCACATGTACCTTCATCAAAAGAAAAAGGAGAAAGATCAGAAACATTAAAAGTAGCAAATACACCATACTCACCAGGAAGATCCAATCGGTAGGCATTATCGTTGATCTTCTCAATGACTTGGAATGGTCCATCTCCTCGGGGATGCAACTTAGTTCGTCGCTGAGTAGGGAACCTCTCCTTTATCATATGTACCCAAACCCAATCACCAGGTTCAAAGACTACTTTCTTGCGATGCTTATTGGTTTGGGTGGTATACTGCTTAGTCTTCCTTTTAATAGCTTGATGCACTTTCTCATGGAGTTGCTTCACAAACGTAGCCTTCTGTTCTCCATCCAAGTTACTTTTCTCGGCACTAGGTAATGGCAACAAATCCAAAGGAGTAATGTTCATGATGATCGTGATGCCAAGGATCCATGGGTCATCCAAAGAGGTCTAATTACCTGAGCCCTCTATATTTGTTTGGAAGCCCAAACGACATGAGTCTTGGTTTAGTAATAAGTTGAGTTAAGTGTTTAAATAGCCCACATTTGAGTCTTATAGCGTTTTAGACCAATTATCTTATATAACTAGGTTTAGGCGTGAATTTAGGTTTTAGTCTTATTTTCTGTTCGGTGTTAATTCCAACCCACTTGTTTAAGGGCTTAAGTGCTAGATATTATTATAAATACTTTGTAAACGCTCTTGAATAAAATAGAACTGATCAGATTGAATTTTTAAAAATTTGAGTGTGCCTCTTTCTAGGGTTCCCTCTCAACTAGGCTTATCAAGGTCTTCTTCCCTGTGGCGCCTCCCTCTTCACCAACCACCATTATTATACCTTAGGTTCTCGAATTTTATATTCATAGGGTCGAGGTCCAATACCTTTGGTTCAAGTCTCTTTAGACTTCGGGTCGAGGCTATTATTCTATTTTCCATTCAGAGTCTACAATCATTATTTCCGCCCAGCTTTCATTTTTTTTAGCAAAGACTAATCTGATTTGCGGCTAGAGTGGTGAGGAAGAGTTTTAGTGTGGCTAAGAGACTGACTTGAAACAAAAATTTAGAAGTCCAACTTAAACACAACAATTAAGTGTAGAGTCTAACTCAAACACAACGACTAAGTGTAGAGTCCAACTTAAACACAACGACTAAGTGTAGAATCCAACTCAAACACTACAACTAAGTGTAGGATTTTTTTAATTTTTTTCGCTTTTTTTTGCTTTTTTTTTTTAAAAAGACTAATCTGATTTGCGGCTAGGGTGATGAGGAAGAGTTTTAGTATGGCTAAGAGATTAACTTGAAACAAAAATTCAAAAGTCTAACTCAAAGGAATGAAATGCCCAAAACTAGAAATAATCACTAGAAAAAAAGCCTAAAACTATAGGAAAACGATGGAATTTGGCCAAGAGAGGGTGAAGTGCTAATTGTGAGTCACACTCAAGACGCGTACTGTTGTTTTACGTGATATATAAACATGTTAAAGAGAGAAAAACCATGACGATTTCCTCCTTGTAGACTGAGTGTCACACAGTTGAGATATTCGCACATGGATTTAGAGATGTGGCATTATTCCATAGTATGAGGGCTAAGACTTATGGCAAGCACCCCGACTATGATGTATTTCCGTGGTATGAGGACTAAAACCTATGACAGGCATCCTGACCATGAGGAGAGGGTCCATGGGTGTACGTTGTACTGTGCAAGTGGCATGGAGTACATTGTACCGTGTGGTGGAGTTATGGAGTTGAGGAGTATATAGCTGGTGGTTATGATGGACTGACCCCCCTCCCGTTATAGCAGTGATACCCGTACACCAAGATCTGTGTTGCCTGGTATATCACATTAAGATATGGCTATAGTTCAAGAGAGTATTGCTTTTAGCCACTGAGTCTCGCATGTTATATCACTTATTTTCATGATACGATTATACCTGAGAGAGATAGGTCGAAAATCGATATTTGTGTTGTGTTGTGAACTGCCATATTTACTTAATTTAAATGTAAATGGCATGATTGAGATAAAGGCATTCCTAATTTTATAAATATGCATTGTTTTGCATGAATGCCTACATTTGATAAATAAGCATGATTTCAAGTACATGGAATTTAATCTGTACTATATTATATCATTTTAATACATACTTTGAGAAGTGAGAAGGAACGGCAAAGCCTTATTTCCAGTAGATAATGCGGTTATCTATTTGCTTGCTTGATTTCCTTACTGAGCGCATTGTATGCTCACCCCTTATTTTCTATCCTCTACAGATCATCCGCAGTAGAGTGAGTCTGACTGAGGTATAGCATTCATTGTATCTGCTGCCTATCCATCTTACAAGAGGTATATATAGTCAAACATTTTGTACTGAACAATGTATAAGCACAGTTATGTAACCAAGTGTATGGTCGGGATGTATATGTATAAATAATGTATAACAGTTCATATTATCAAAAAGAATATTAAATTCTATATGTATTGTGATTGAATGTGAGTGGATGACAAATATCGAATCACAATCCAACAGTTGAGGAAAGAAAGGTAAGTAAAGTAAAAAGCAAAAAAATTTGTAGTGGGTTTTAGTAAGTCACGAATTGAGGTCGTGACACTAAGTCACTCTTCAAAAATTTGGGGGCACTTCTCTGGTATCAAGTTCTCCAATTCCCATGTGGCCTCTTCCACCGTGTGATGTTGCCAAAGAACTTTCACCAAGGGAATTGTCTTTGTCCTCAACACCTTTTCTTTTCTATTCAATATTCAAACCAGCTTCTCAACATATGTCATACTCTTATTGAGCTCCAACGGCTCATATCTTATCACATGTTTCGGGTCCGAGTAATACTTCTGAAGCATAAAGATGTGGAAGACGTTATGAACATTTGCCAAGTCCGGTGGGGATGCCAACCTATACACCTTATCTCCCACTCTCTCCAAAATCTCAAAGGGTCTAATATATCTAGGGCTCAGCTTGCCCTTCTTACCAAATCTTATAATACCCTTCGAAGGTGATACTCTAAAAAATACCGACTCACCCACATCAAACTCTAGTGGTCTCTGTCTCTTGTCAGCATAACTCTTTTGCTGGATCTGAGCTATTCGTAATCTCTCACATATCAATCGGATGTCCTCAAATGCCTGCTGCACTAAGTCCGGAGCAAAAAACTATCTGTCACCAACCTCTTCCCATCCAATGAGGGATCGACATATGCGTTCATACAGTGCCTCATAGGGTGTCATCCCGATACTCGCATGATAGCTGTTATTATAGGCAAACTCGACTAATTGCAGGTGATCATCCCAGGAGCTTCCAAAATGTCACGACCCAAAAATCAGAGTAAATTTTTCATTTTTCTTTGATATTTCGTTTATTATTTAATTCTTACCTTTCTCTCATCGTGACCATCCTACCAACAGTTGGGTTATGATTCGGTATTAGTCCCCTACACTACTTGCCATTCCATTTCCATGTTACATTTACACATTAGGATTTTTCTATCCTTTAAATTTAACTAATACGTTCACAATTGCATTTACATAACCTTACATCCTCGACGTCATATACGTTTACAGTAGTGTGCATTTACATATTTAGATACAAAAACCATACAAGTGTATATACCTTTTCTCGATGATGGGAAGCAGCGGATACCAAGAATGTAAGTCATCAGCTACTCACTATCTACTGCGAGTGCTCTGAAAAGAGTGAAAAATAAGGGGGTGAGCAACCACACGCTCAGTAAGGCAATTATGCAAGTATGTAGATAGCTCCACTATCTACATGCTCATAATGCCATGCCCTTAAATCCATTTCTTTTCATTTAAAGCTCATGCACACATCAATGCCATAGTTTATAAAAGCTATTCGTGCTTATGGAAATCATGTAACTCATGCCTCAATGGCATCTCATGTAAAATCATAAAACGCATGACTTAACTCAAAATCATGCATTTGCGATTAAAGCATGAATAACCTCTTCATGCTAAAACATTTCATTGCATGAATTATAAATAATTATGAAAAATACATCATGCTGAGTTTCCACAAAACCTTCACGCATACCCATATGCCACACTATCAATGTCATGTAAAACCAGTTTACCTCATACATGGGTTTTAATAGCAAGGAAATAATGACGTGCAAGTTTTAGTTTAAATCCCAGTTTCATTCTCATTAAATCACATCTCAGTCACACTCATCAGGACTCAATCCCTCCCTCGAGTGATCCTGATCCACATAAAATCATTTATTTCTAAGCATTTTCGAAAACATTAAAAATTTCATTATTCATAACAAAACCAATATCATCAGTCAGGATCTAACCCCTCCCTTGGGTGGTCCAAACTCACACAAAATCCACGCATTCTCAGGCTTTCAAAACATCAGATAGTAACATACGAGACTAGGCAATGTATCATGGAAATAACTAGGACTATGGCCATATCCTCATGATCCCACTGCTACATGGATCCTGTGTGCGGGGTCTCACCACTATCGGGAATCGTCCCAGGAGGTGGGTCAGTCCAACCCGTCGGTCCTGCCCGATCACTCGCATCCGAAGATGCCACTCGCATCCAAAGATACCACATAAATATAATATAGCAGCATATAATGTACTCCATACGATATGCACGGTACAACGTACTCCATGGACCCACATCTCATATCAATAATCGTGTCTGTCTCAAAATGCACGTACGAGCATATTTAATCGACGTGACACACAGTCTACTTAACGCTCCAAGCACGGCTCATCGCATGTCTCATAAAATCAGTGCGAGCGATACTCCAGCACTCTCATAAAATCAAGAAAAATCTCGTGCGAGCCAAGCTTCAGCACGCGTTTCATAAAATCTCATAAGATCTAATGCGAGCTAAGCTCCAGCACTCTATTAAAATCATTGAAAACTAGTGCGAGCTAGGCTCCAGCACTCTGTCATAAAAATCAATGGAAAATCTGGTGCGAGTTAGACTCTAGCAGCCTATCACAAAAATCATGTGAAAATCTGGTGCGAGCTAGGCTCCAGCACCCTATCATGAAAATCATGTGAAAATCTGGTGCGAGCTAGGCTCCAGCACCCATGCATGTAAAACTCTAGTGCGAGCCCCTGCTCCAGCACTAATGCATGCGTCACACAGTTCAAAACTCGTGCGAGCTAAGCTCTAGCACCTCTCATGCATGTCAAAATCATTAAAACTAGTGTGAGCAATCGCTCCAGCACCTTTTTATGCATATCATGTCACACAAATCGGTGCGAGCAATCGCTCCAGCACCATTATGCACACTCACAAACTCAGATATAGTGCGAGCAAGGCTCCAGCAGCATCTGTTTTCATATAAACTTTATAGTTGGCCCTTTTTTCCAAAGAAATTTAATTTAAATCTAAATAACACTTACGTAGTGTTATCTTGTGAAATTTATGCAAATACTGGTCAATCTACCAATTTGCTTTGCTAAAAAGTCATGAAAATTCATCAAATCATGCATTTCATGCATATCATGCTTTCACCATCCTTAGGTGAATTTCCCTCAGTAGGGGTAAAATAGTCTTTTACCTATCCCGAGTCCTTAAAATTTTTAATCCATTTTTAGGACTTTTATACATTTTCAGTGTATACAAAAGCTATTAAAAAATACACGTAGCTACCTCTAGCTACTTGCAAAATTCCTTTACCTCATTTTTCTATACAGTCTAACCTTTTCAGTGATGTCTCATCACGCAGTCCGATTTGCTCCCAATCAAATCTTCGGAGCTGCGTATAATTATTTATTGGGTCAAAAATCATTCAGTTAATTGTATTTCATCATTTCTGAGCTTAATTCAAAGTATTGGGCCCGTTTACAATTTTGGGCTTGATTGCACCTTAATGGGCCTTAATCAGCCTTAAGCCCATTTTCCACTTACTATTCACATTATCGAGGCCTATTGGGCTCATCAGTATTTATTGGGCCTCGTTCTAAACTCTCGGATAGCTCAATTAATTATTTACAACAATTTATCTCCAATTCCAGAATATAATTCATTTTATGCGGAATTAAATGTGAGACCCCATATATGTATGGTTGTAACGTATGTAATTGGATCAATTAATGTGAATGGACTTGTAATGTAAAGCATAAGTGGTGTAAGTCCATAGATTCAATGTACATAATGGTAGTATGCTTTTGTAATGTACACACAAGTTCCATTTTATATGAATATGAAGAAATGGTCGTTTATAAGTAAGGAATGTGATTGGAACTCAAAATGAGTAGTGTGGTAAATGGAAGAAAGTTGTATGAATATGAATGCTTCCATTTGGTTTTATATAGTATACCTTTGGATATACAATGAATGCACACAAGTTTCAATGTGCATAAGGTATGAATGGATGCCATTTTTGAGTCATAAAGGTGGATGGATGAGAAAATGGCTATGGCAGCAGATTAAGGGTGTTTTGGTGTGAGTTGCTGCAGAAAAACTGTAGAAAATTTGGAAAGTATGAAGGCCAGGTCAATCTCATAGGATGCGATATCGATCTGGAAAAGCCAGAATGCTCTTGTTTGAGCGGTGGAATAGAGCAGATCGATCTCCAATGGGGCCAGATCGATCTCCTAAACATTTTGTAATGAAAAGATCGATCTCCTTAGCTCTATGTTTGGGAGCAGATCGATCTCAAGCTTCGACAAATCGATCTCATGCTTAAAATGTTGAGAAAAATAGAGATTTAAGGGTACCAGATCGATCTCCTCCCAGTGTAGATCGATCTCCTTAAGCTATTTCTATAAAATGAGCGTTAAAATATGAAAATTTTGGGAAAACAACATCACCCTTCCATTTTTCACCCAAAACCTAAGTTTATCTCTCTAAAATTAGCCATTTTCAGTAAGAATTGATGGAAGACCATTAGACACTAAGTTGTTCATCTTGAGGAAGAGAACAACATAGTTAGAACCCAAAATCCTATTGTTGGTAATGAAAGAGCTAAGGGCATTGTCATTTGGAGCAAGAAGAGAAATCATATTTGGTAAGCTTCAAATACTCCAGCCTAAGTACATTATGTATTTAATTGATTTTGGAGTTGATTGACATGTATATGGACAATAGAAATCATCTAGAAAGTAATGGAACACATATAACCTAGAAAATGGAATGAGTCTAGAGTGAGAAAGTGTGATTGAGTATGTTGATGATTTATGAATTATGATAAGCTGTTATAGAAGTAATATGAATGATGTGGAGTGGTTAAATGAAGCCACATTGTGAATTTGGATGAGTTGGTGATTTGTAGGAATTGTTAAGTTGTCAATTGAGTAATGTGGATGATTTGTAATGGGTAAATGAAACTACATTGTGGGTTGAGTGGAATTAGGAAAATGAGCACATGTAGTGTTGATGGAAAAGCCATAGTGAGGAAATATATAGGCCTAAAGGAACACTATGAGCTTAATATCGGTTTAATACCGATTCATTATGAATAAATAGGCCTAAAGGAATCCATAGACTCGAGATATGAATAGAGAAATGAAATGGGGCCTTATATGAGATGATAGAAGCTATAGAGTGAATTAACTATAACAAAACCCAAAGGTTGCGTGTAATAGATTGAAATAATGCGGAATATGAATTTGTATAGTTTCGAAGAGTCGTTGGAGACGTAATCGAACTATGCACATGTAAGCAGCTTTAAGGAAGTGGAATCACACGTCGCGGTTCTAGGTAAGGGAATTTTGTGAGTATATAGAGGTAACTGCTCGTATTTTGTGGGTATATAGGGTGTTGTAAATTTGCATGATGGTTTGGAAATGTGGTTGATGATGTATGTGAACAATTATGAGTACGTATATGATTTGGTTTATATGGATGTATAAAAAGGGATAGTAAGGCTAATAATTGCATAAATCACGTGGTTTGAATGTTTTCACAAAACACAATGCTTTGATTTGAGCAAATAAAAGGATAGGCTGGCTAGTACTTGAATGATGTTGTGAAATAGCCCATGAGGCGCTAAACATGTTTTGAGATGTGTTGAATGTATGTGAGCCGCCTATCGTGTGTATGTGATTTAATTCGCGCTGAAGCCTCGCTTGCACTAGATTTCGATGTTTTCATTTGTATGAAACGTGCTGGAGCTTAGCTTGCACCTTGATTTGGAAACTATGATGATGGTTATAAACCGTACTGAAGCTTCTGCTCGTACGTGGCTTTCGAGTGGTTTTTCTTATGAGTATAACCATACTACAGTTATGCTCGTACGTGGTCTCTTTATGATAGGATGCATGAGTCATGCTAGAGCTTTGCTCGGATAAGTTTGCACATTGTGATACGTATGAGGTCATGAAAGTTGGTAAGATCCTCAAGCTCTACATCCTTAAGCCAACATCCTTAAGCCCAAGGAGGCGGGGAGGCTCTGTTAGGCGAGGAGGCTCTGTTCGGTGGGGAGGCTCTCTTACGGTAAGATCCTTAAGCCCTACATCCTTAAGCTAACATCCTTAAGCCTGAGGAGGCGGGAAGGCTCTGTTCGATGGGGAGGCTCTCTTACGGAAGGATCCTTAAGCCAACATCCTTAAGCCCTGGAGGGGTGGGAAGGCTCTGTTCGGCAGGGAGGCCCCCTTACATGGGTACAGAAGGATCCTTAAGCCAATATCCTTAAGCCCTGGAGGGGCAGGGAGACTCTTTTGGCATGGAGGCTCTCCTACATGGATATGGAAAATTCTTGGTATGGGGTAGGTAAGACCTACGAATGGCACCCCCAATCATGATATGCGTCTGCTGAGTACACTGTACTGTGTATATCACATGGAGTATGATGTATCGCGTGATGGTTATGTGATGAGAAAGTCTAACGAGGGACTAATCCAATTCGTGCCAGCACGATACCCCGCACACCTGGATGTGTGTGGTCTGGGATGATTTATGATGTAGTTGGTCCACATAGGCACTTTTGATATAGTGACCTGATTTTTATTACATATGTGTGATTGTGATTGTCCAAGGTAGACCCGAGGGAGGGGTCGAGCCTTGTGGGATTTGATTTTTGAAATGGTAATGATGTTTGTGATTGAGAAAATGGTTTGTGATGGGATTGTATGTGTTTGAGAAAGAGCTTTGTGATGTAATTTAAAAATGAGGTTTCTTAAATGAATTACCTTTTTTATGAGTTTAATGAGAATGAGAATGAGATGTTTTCACATGTTGATATTCCATGTTTTATATGCCAATTTTACATGATTTTGGATACATGATATATATGTATACTCATGGCATAGTTTTATTCCTCTTGCTCCTATTATAAATTATTTATGCATAACACTATCAGCATGTAGATAGAGTAGTTATCTACCATGCTTGCATTATTGCCTTACTAAGCGTGTGGTTGCTCATCCCTCTCTATTTTCCCCTCCTACAGAGCGTGCATAGTAGCCCAGTGAGGACTGAGGCGTGGTATTTTTGACATCCGCTGCATCTCCATCACTCAGAGGTATATACGCAGTGATTCCTTTGTGTATCTAAACAATGTAAAAGCACAGTAGTCATTTGAAATGTAATTATGGGGGATGTAGATGTCAGTAATCATATTTTGTATAAGTAAACGATTAACTTCGAATGTATGACATCGTTTCATTAAATTGTGAATGAATGGTAAGTGGTGGTTATTATTGACTCACAGCCCAACTGTGTGTGGTAAGTTTGTTCACAACCGGGTAAGGTAACAGTAAAACGCAAAAAATTTATTAAGGGTCGTGACATTAAACCTGGAATTTATGCAGTAAATTTCTAACACGCATAACTATGCAAATTGTTGTAAATAATGGTTACTTACCCAAGAATCCATGATAGTACACAAATCGATGCTGACGCGACCTCTCGTTTGACGTCAATTGTCGAGCTACACAATTACATATTTTTCCAGTCAATTTTCAATCGAATATTAATCAACTTAAATATTCTGAAATTTAACTCGGTCAATTTCAACCGCTTACTGGTTTACCTGTAGCTCGATTGCATCACTGAAATTTTTCTCCCATTTTTCTTTCTTTTTTTTTCTTTTTCTTTCTTTTTCTTCTTTTCTGGCTGAACCGGTTTGGTCCGGTTCAACCCAGTTCAAGCTGGTTCGGTTCAGCCCGATTCAGTCCGGTCCAGTTTTCTTCTTCGTCGTTCGGAGCTTCGTCGACTGATTCTTCACCGACTTTCGTCTCCAGTAGATTCGCGGGGTCGTCTGATGCACGGATCTGGTGTCGGTTTCTCCAAGAGTGGCCGAAAAGTGGCCGGTCCGACCTCTTCTCCCTTCGACGTCGGTGCTGTTTTTCTTCTCCCACCGTTGACGGCACTGCCGGCCATTTCACTGGTCGATCCAGCCACCGATCGATCGGTCTTCTCCTGGGGGACGTTCGACTGGTGGTGGTCGGGGCTAATCGACGCCGGTGAGCGTCGAATCTCATTTTCCTCTCTCGATTTCTCTCTTTCTCTCTCCCGACAACCGATCGTCACTTGCTACGCCCTCTACCAGCACCGACGATGGCTCGGCTTGTAAGACCCGATATTTTCGAGTGCATTTAAAAATGCAAAAGGATTTAAATGGCATTCCCGAACATGTGCAAGGGCATAACGGTCAAAAGACCAAAATTCGGTATTAATCGGGACAAGAAAATTTAATTAAAAATATGAGATTGAGAAATCTTGATCAATAACGAAGAAATAATTAAATTTCGGGTTAAATTGATCAAGATATGAATTTATTGGAATAAACCGAGATTTTTGTATCGAAAAATAATCTCGAAAATAATTGAAAAATATACCGGAAAGGTAAAATCGGACTGAGAAATTCATTTAGTGATTAAATGAATAAAATATAAATTTTTAAATATATTTATGTATTTTAATATTATTTTAATGAATAAAATAATATTAAAAATAAATTATAAATAAATAAATAAAATCTGAAAAAAAAAGAAGAAAAAAAAAAGGAAACGAAAGTCTGAAACAGAGAGAAGCGAGGAAGCCGAAACCGAGGAGATTCATCACTGGCGAGCCACCGGCGAGGCCTAGGGGCCGACGAGGGTCGGCGAACGTAGCTCGACCTCGGGCGAACCCACAGGCGGCCGCGACTCGCGGCTAAGTGGCCGAAAAACGCCAAAAAATGGAGGAGATGCCGCGGAGAAGAAACGTCGATCGGCGGCCATCGGCGCCGATTCGACCCCAGCCGAGGCCCGATTTAGGAAGCCCAGGCCATGGCGCACCGAACGGCGCCGGAATGACCAAATGGTGACTGAACCGGCCGAACCGGACTGAACCGGCCGAATCAGACCGAGCTGAACCGGCGGTCCGAACCGGGTTGAACCGGACCGGACCGGTTCATCCAAAAAGAGAGGGAAAAAAGGAAGAAAAAGGGAAAAAGAAAAAGAGAAAAAATTGGGGAAAATTCCAGTGATGCAATCGAGCTTCGGGTAAGTCGGTAAGCGGTCGAATTGATCGATTTAATTTTCAAAATATTTAATTTGATAAATAATCGACTGAAAGTTTACCCGAAAATATATTTAATTGTGTAACTCGACAATTGGCATCAACCGAGAGCTCGAGACAGCCTCGATTTGTGTACGATCATGGAATAACGGGTAAGTGACCCTTATTTACGACAATTTTATATCGTTATGTGTGATTGATATTTAACGCATAAATTACGGATTTAATTTCCGCATAAATGAATTAAATTCTGAAAAATTGGATAAATTGTCGTAAATAATTCATAAGCTGTCTGAGAGTTTAGAACGAGGCTAAATAAATACTGATGGGCCCAATGAGCCCAATAGGCCTCGATAAAGTGTGGTAAACGGGCTTAAGGCCAATTAAGGCCCATTATGGTGCAATCGGGCCCAATATGGGTAAACATGCCCAATGATTTAAATTAAGCCCAGAAAGTATGTAATACAATTAAATTGTATTGTAATTGACCTGATGAATGTATATCTGCAGTTTCGGAGATTGGATTGGGAGCAAATCGGACTGCATGACGAGACATCGGTGGAAAGGTCAGACTGTACAGAAAATGAGGTAAGGGAATTGTGTGAGTAGCTAGAGGTAGCTATGCATATTTTAATAGTTTTCTGTACACTGAATATGTATGTATACCTTGATTATGTATAATGATCCTAAAAGTGGTTTAAAGGATTTTAAGGATCGAAATAGGTGAAAAGACTATTTTACCCCTATTGAGGGAAGTTCACCTAAGGATGGTGAAAGCATGACATGCATGAAATGCATGATTTAAGGAATTTTTCGATTTAAGGAATTTTCTTGGTTTTAATCAAAGTAAATCGATAGATTGGCCAATAATTGCATAAGTTTCCCAAATTAACACTACGTAGGTGTTATTAATATTTAAATGAAAATTTCATTGGAAAATGGCCAACTATCAAGTTTATATGGAAACAGATAGTGCCGACACGTAGTTCGCACTATATCTGCGTTTGTGAATGTGTATAAATGTGCTTGAGCAGTTGCTCGCACCGACTTGTGACATCATATGCATGACATGTGCTAGAGCGGTTGCTCGCACTGATTTTTATTCCTATGAAATGCATGAGAGCTCCTGGAGCCTAGCTCGCACTCCGTTTTGACATGTTTTGACATGGTATGCATAAAATGGTGCTGGAGCGATTGCTCGCACTAGTTTTACTGATTTAATATGCATGAGAGATGCTGGAGCTTAGCTCATATCCTGTTTTGATTTAATTATGCATGAAGCCGTGCTGGAGTGTAACTCGCACGAGATTTGATTTAATTATGCATAAAGCCGTGCTGGGGTGTAACTCGCACGAGATTTGATTTACTTGAGCATTCATTTGTGCTGGAGCGTTGCTCGCACAAAGTTTTATATGGTTTTCATAATTCATTTGAATGCCGTACTGGAGTTTTTCTCGTACGAGGTTTTCATTGAGTTTTTATACATATCCGTACTAGAGCATTGCTCGTACGTGGATTTTACTTGAAATTATAATCAGTTTAAGTGGTACTGGAGCGCTGCTCGTACGCAGATTTTACATATTTTCATGAAACCGTGCTAGAGCTTTGCTCGCACGAGGTTTTCAGATATCATGAATATGCATGGAGCCGTGCTTGAGCTTTGCTCGCACAGGGATTTATGTTACATGCATATAGCCGTGTTGGAGCCTCCTGTAGACTGTGTGTCACAGTGAGATGATATGCTCACACGTGCATACTGAGACAAAGATGATATGGGTGGATAAGACCTATTGTAGGCACCCCTGATTGAGCTTGGGTTCACGGAGTACTTTGTACCGTGTATGTCACGCGGAGTACGCTGTACTGTGGGGATTGTTGGAGTGGAGTGGCATTAGCCACGAGGCAGCAAGCCTTGCCCTCGCAATCCTGGTGTTATGCTGTTCTGGCGAGTAGGACGACCCACCTCCCGTTTCAGGTGTGATACCCCGCACACTAGGTACCGTGTTGCCAGGGATCACTAGGATATGGCCATAGTCCTTGATGTTACTGATGATTATCTGATTGTCTCACATGATATAACTTGTGGTCTGTTAGACCAGGGTAGACCCGAAGGAGGGGTCAGGCCCCCGATTTTATGATTTTATACTGTGATATGAGATTTCAAATGACTTTGTGATATGTGACCCTGAAAGAATGGTGGTCTTATAACTGGAGTTTTATAATAAACTTTACCGAATTGTTTTATGAGATGATTGACCCAGAAGGGTTAGTTTTTACTGCAGTTTTAATGTATTGATTTAAATGCAGTAGCATGTGAAGTTTTCCATGCTTTCATTTGAAATCCATGTTTTATCTTACATGACATGAAAGGCTGCATGATCTTGATTAAATTCATGCTTATTATGATTTAATGATGTCGCATAAAAAAATGTTATGAATGCATGAATTACATGATTTCTATATGCACAAATAGTTTTGATAAACTAAGTCATTAATGTTGCATGACTTTGTGCTTGATGATTTTAATGAAAAGAAATGGATTTTTAGGGGCATGGCATTATGAGCATGTAGATAGTGGAGCTATCTACTTACTTGCATAATTGCCTTACTGAGCGTGTGGTTTGCTCACCCCCCTTATTTTCCCATCTTTTCAAAGTACTTGCAATAGTTATTAAGTAGCTGAGGACCTGCATGCTTGGTATCCGCTGCTTCCCATCGAGAGACAGGTATACACATTTGTATAGTTTTGTATCTAAATATGTAATGTACAGTACTGTAAACGGATATGATGTCGGGGATGTAGAGTTATAAATACCATTGGGTATGTATTTATTTAAAGTCAAAGAATAGTAAACTCTGATATATGAATGTGAATATGAAAATGGAATGGTAAATAGTGTGAGGTGACTAACACCGAATCATAGCCCAACTGTGTTGTAGGATGGTCACGATGAGAGAAAGGTAAGAATTAAATAATAAATGAAAAAGTGAAAAATTTACTCTGATTTTTAGGAAATTTGGGTCGTGACACGGCTTCCTTTCCGTTCAGCCGCTCGCCTGGGTCTCCTCGCTGGTGGCACCGTTCAGTGGAGGCAGAAGAAGGCTGGGTCTCAGCTTGTCTTCCTTTTGTTTCTTTCATTTTTCACAGAATCACGATTTTGCGATTCTATGTTTTTTTTAATATTATATTATATTTTATTAAAATATAATATAATATATTATATACCCAAAATATTTAAATATATATATTTAAATCAATTAAATATATATTTATCTTATTTTTATTTTCTCGGGGTATTTTTCTAATATCTTCGGGATAATTTTTCGAGGTGAAAATTTTGGTTTATTCCAATAAATTCATATCTTGATCAATTTAACCTGAAATTTAATTATTTCTCCTTTATTGATCAAGATTTCCTGAATCCATATTTACAGTGTAAATTTCTTACCAAATTGACACCGAATTTCGAGTCTTTTGACCGTTTTACCCTTCACCGTGTTTGGGACCAAACCAATCCAACTTCCCTTCACGAACCCTTTCTCATTTCATGTTTTAAATCTTTATCTCCAATCCGAATGGTCCGAATCTCATTCATTTAATCTGTGGCCATTTCAATCCTTCATTTGATCTTTAAATGCATTCAAGAATTTTTATTCATTTCATTTGCATTTTTCATTCTCGTACAACTCTTCTTATGATTCAACTTACATCCAACCATGTTTACATCATATGACTCATAAGGAATTTCAATAAAAATCGGGTCTTGCAAAAAATCCAGTACACACTATAAGACCCGTATTTTTGGATGTAAACTTTATGAAATCACGAGTATGGTGATGTATTTACAATGTGAAACATAAGTGATGTAAAGTCCATAAATGGAATGTACACACTTGTAAAAAGAGTATGTGATGTATGTACAAGTTTCATTATGTATGAATATGAAGGATTGGACTTTTAGATGTGATGAATTTGAGTGAAATAGAAAAAGAGTAGTGTGGTATAAGGTACAAATGGATGCCATTTTCAAGTCATAAAGGTGGTTGGAAGAGAAAATGGCTATGGCAGGAAATTGAGGATGTTCTGTATAAAGTTACTGCAAAAAACTGCAGCAAAATCTGGAAAATATAAAGGCCAGATCGATCTCCTAAATATTCTATAAAATAAAGATCGATCCTCAAGCCTACAGATTGATCTCCTTAGCTCTCTTGTTAGAGCAGATCGATCTCAAGCTTCGACAGATCGATCTCATGCTTCAAGGGGACCAGATCGATCTCCTCCTAGTGCAGATCGATCTCATCAATTGATTTCTATAAAAAGGGCACTGAAATCTGTAACTTTCGAAAAAAACATCACCCTTTCCTTTTCCAGCCCAAAACCTAACTTTCTCACTCCTAAGTCAACCCATTTTCATTAAGATTTGAGAGGGAGTTATTAGACACAAAATTGTTCATTTCAAAGAGAAGAACAACATAGTTTGGAACCAATGTCTCATTGTTTGTATTGAAGGAGCAAGGAGCATTTCTCATTTGGAGCAAAAAGAGAAACTAGATTTGGTAAGTTTTTAATACTCCAGCCCAATTACATTGTTTATTTATCAACTTTGGAGTTTATTTGTATGGGTAGTAATGGTTGAAACTACCTAAGATGTATTTGAATAAGTTAAACCTAGAAAATGGAATAAGTCTACTGTGAGAAAGTATAAATTGGATGAGTTAGTGATTTATAGAATTTGTTAAGTTGTTATTTGAGTAATGTGGGTGATTTGAATTGGTCATGAGGAGTTATATTGTGAGTTTAGAGAATTTAGGAAGATGGGTACATGAGATGCTTGATAAAATGCCATAGTGAGGAAATTGACGAAATATGAACACTATGAGCCTAATATCGATTCATTATGAATAAATAGGCCTAAAGGAATCCATAGACTCGAGATTTGAATAAAGAAATGAAACTGGGCCTTATAAGAGATGATAGAGGCTATAGAGTGAATTGACTATAGCAAACCCAAAGGTTGCGTTATAATAGACTAAAATAATGTGAAATGAGATTATGTGCAATTCCAGAGAGTTCGTTGGAGACAAATCGAATCGCACACGTAAGCAGCTTTAAAGAATTGGAATCAAGCGACGCGATTCCAGGTAAGGTAATTCTATAAGTATATAGAGGTAGCTACTCATATTTTGTGGGTGTATAGGGCTTTCGAAATGTGCATGAGTTTATAGAAATGTGTTTGACGATGTATGGAAGTAATTATGAGTACTTGTATGAGATTTGGTTGTTGAAATGGTATTAGAAAGAAATGGGATAGTAAGGCTAATAATTGCATAAATCAAATGCTTTGAACGTTTTCACAAACGTATTACTTGGTTTTAAGTAAATTGATAGATAGGCTAGCTAGTGTTTGAATGATGTTATCTGATAGCACATGTGAGGAGCTAAATGTGTTTTGAGATTGGTTTTTGAATGCTTATGAGCCGCCTATCATGTTTATGTGAATTGAAACGTGTTGGAGCTTAGCTCGTACTTTCATTTGAATTGTGGTGATATTTTATAAATCATACTGGAGCTTCTGCTCATACGTGACTTTCGAGTGATTTTCTTATGCGTATAACCATACTGGAGTTGTACTTGTACATGGTTTCTTTATGATATGATGCATGAGTCGTGCTATAGCTTTGCTCGCACAAGTTTGCACATTGTGGCACGTATGATACCGTGGAGGTGGTAAGACCCTCAAGCCCTACATCCTTAAGCCAACATCCTTAAACTCGAGGAGGCGAGGAGGCTCTGTTAGGCAAGGAGGCTCTGTTTGGTGGGGAGGCTCTCTTACGGTAAGATCCTCAAGCCCTACATCCTTATACCCGAAGAGTCGGGGAGGCTCTGTTCGGTAGGGAGGCTCTCTTACAGAAGGATCCTTAAGGTAACATCCTTAAGCTCGAGGAGGCGGGGCGGCTTTGTTAGGTAGGGAGGCTCTGTTCGATGGGAAGGTTGTCTTACGGTAAGATCCTCAAGCCCTACATCCTTAAGCCCGAGGAGGCTGGGAGGCTTTGTTCGGTGGGGAGGCTCTTTTACGGAAGGATCCTTAAGCCCGAGGAGGCTGGGAGGCTTTGTTTGGTGGGGAGGCTCTTTTACGGAAGGATCCTTAAGCCCACATCCTTGAGCCCGAGGAGGCGAGGAGGCTCTGTTCGGTGGGGAGGCTCTCTTACGAAAGGATCCTTAAGCCTACATCCTTAAGCCCGAGGAGGCGGGGAGGCTCTCTTACGGAAGGATCCTTAAGCAAACATCCTTAAGCCTTGGAGGGTGGGGAGGCTCTGTTCGGCAGGGAGGCTCTCCTACATGAGTACGGCAAGTTCTTGGTATGGGGTAGATAAGACCTACGACTGGCACCCCCAACCACGATATTAGTCCACGGAGTACAATGTATCGTGTATATCACATGGAATACGATGTACCGCGTGGTGATTTTGTGACGAGAGAGTCTGGCGAGGGATAGTCCACCTTCGTGCCAGCAAGATACCCCTCACACCTGGATGCGTGTGGTCTATGATGATTTATGATGTAGTTGGTCCACATAGTCACTTGTGATATAGTGACCTGGGTTTTATACATATGTGTGACTGTGGTTGTTCAAGGTAAACTCGAAGGAGGGGTCAAGCCTTGTGAACTTGATTTGTGAAATGATAATGAGCTTTGTGATTGAGAATTGATTTCGATGGGATTTTACGTATTTGAGAAAGAGATGTAATTTAACAAGGAGTTTTCTTAAATGAATTGCCATTTTCATGAGTTTAATGAGAATGAGCATGAGATGTTTTCACATGTTGATATTCCATGTTTTATATGCCAATTTTACATGATTTTGATACATGATATATATGTACACTCATATGGCATAGTTTTATTCCTCATGCTCTTATTATAAATGATTTATGCATAACCCTATCAGCATGTAAATAGAGTAGTTATCTACCATGCTTGCATTATTACCTTACTGGGCATTTGGTTGCTCATCCCTCTTTATTTCCCCCTCCTACAGAGCGTACATAGCAGCCCAGTGAGGACTGAGGCGATGTATTTTGGATATTCGTTGCCATCCATCGCTAAGAGGTATACACATGAAGATTCTTTTTGTATCTAAACAATTGTAAAAGCACAGTAGTCTTTTTTAGTTGTAATTATGGGGGATGTAGATGTCAGAAATCATATTTTGTATAAATGAATGATTGACGTTCAAATGTATAACATCACTTATATTAACTGAGAATGGATATTGCAAGTGGATTATTATTGACTCACAGCCCAACAGTGTAGTGGTAAGTTTGTTCACGACTGAGTAGGGAAAGGAATAAATGCAAAAAATTTATTGAGATTTTCGGTTAAAAAGAATAAAATGGGTCCTGACACACACGCTCTCGACATATCCTCTAGGGTCTGTATAGTCCTCTCTGACTGCTCATCTGTCTGAGGATGAAAAGCGGTGCTAAAACTCAAGTGGGTCCCCATCGCTTCCTGAAAATGTTCCTAGAAATAGGAAGTGAAGCGGGCATCCTTATCAAAAACAATGCTCGCTGGTACACCATGTAGCCGTACTATCTCTCGAACATACAGGTTCACCAATTGACTCACAGTATCGGTAGCTCTCATAGCTAAGATATGGGCTGACTTAGTCAACCGATCCACAATAACCCATATGGCATCATGACCTCTGCGGGTCCTCGATAATCCCATCATAAAATCTATGGTGACATGCTCCCACGTCCATGTCGGTATCGGTAGAGGCTGCAATAACCCTGCAGGCTTCTGATGCTCTACCTTTACCTGCTGACAAATGAGACAATTAGCGACATATTCAGCAATGTCTCTTTTCATTCCAGACTACCAATAAAACTTTCGAAGGTTTTGATGCATCTTGGTACTCCCCGGATATATCGTGTACTTCGATGAGTGAGACTCTGATAAAATTAGTCTCCTGATCTCAGGATCCTCGGGAACAGATACTCTGCCTCGAACCTCAATAAGCTATCTACACTCAGCTCAAAATCAATACCCACACTTGCCTGTATCTGACTCAACCAATCGATACATTGTCAATCGGTGTGTTGAGCCTACCAAATACGACCCATCAACTCTGGCTTTAATCTCATACTAGCCATGTTATCCAATCTCTCTGATCCAGGTGGGGTTACATCCAAACTGAGGTTCACAAATTATTCTAATAACTCAAGTTCCCGTACCATAATATAAGACACCAACCCTAGGTTCTTCCTGCTCAAAGCATCGACAACTACATTTATCTTACCCGGGTGGTACATGATTTCACAATCACAATCCTTAAGGAGTTCAAGACATCTCCTCTGTCCCATATTTAACTCTTTCGGCGAGAACAGGTACTTAAGGCTCTTATGATCTGTAAAAACCTGAAATTTCTCTCCATAGAGATAATGGTGCCATATTTTTAAAACAAACACTATGGCTGCAAACTCCAAATCATGTGTCGGGTAGTTTCTCTCGTGATCTTTCAACTGTCTAAATCCATAGGCAACTACCTTCTAATCCTGCATAAGCACACAGCCCAGTCCCTGGTGTGATGCATCCGTATACACAGAGAAACCTCCTGAACTGGTAGGAATGGTGAGAACCAGAGCAGTAGTCAATCGACGCTTAAGCTCCTCAAAACTCCTCTCACATGCCTCATCCCATGCAAACTTAACGTCTTTTCGTGTGAGGCATGTCAATAGAGCAGCTAGTCTGGAGAAACCCTCTACAAATCTCCGATAATAACCTGCCAATCCCAGAAACTTCTGATCTCAGTAACTGTCTTGGGCTGTTCCCACTGTACAACTACCTCTATCTTGGATGGATCCACTAATACTCCATCCTTCGACACAACATGGCCCAAAAATGAGATCTGTTCTAACCAAAAGTTACACTTGCTGAGTTTGGCATATAATTCTTTCTCTCGGAGGGTTTGCAGAACTAACCTCAAATGCTCCTTATGATCTTCCCTGGACTTAGAATAGACCAATATATCATCAATAAACACAATCACAAACTTGTCCAAGTATGGCTTGAATACATCATTCATTAGTGCCATAAATGCTACGGGGGCATTTGTCAATCCGAATGGCATAACCAAAAACTCGTAGTGGCCATAACGGGTACGAAAAGCTGTCTTGGGTACATCTCCACTCCGTATCCTCAATTGATGATACCCTGACCGCAAGTCTATCGTAGAAAAGACCTGTGCTCCCCCAAGCTGATCCAACAAGTCATCTATGTGTGGAAGGGGTACTTGTTTTTAATGGTGGCCTTATTCAACAACCGATAATCTATACACAGTCGGAGGCTTCCATCTTTCTTCCTTACAAACAGAACCGGTGCTCCCCAAGGTGAGACACTCGATCTAATAAACCCCTTCTCTAGCAACTCTTGCAGGTGTTTCTTTAGCTCTTCCAACTCAATCGGAGCCATTCTATACGGTGGTTTAGATATCGGCCCGGTACCAGGCACTAACTCTATGCAAAATTCCATTTCCCTTTCAGGTGGTAGCCCTGGTAAATTGTCTGGAAAGACATCAGGAAATTCTACAATCACTGGTATGTCTCTCAATTCTGAGTGTGCCTTATCTATGTCAACCACGTATGCAATGAACCCTTCTCATCATTCTTTCCACCGTTAGTGTCACAAGTCATCACATTAATATTCAACATACACAATTAAATTCATCTCTCAAGTGGATTAAATAAAATCATACTCTTTTCATTTATCATGGTTATGTTCTTTCATTTCATTTTACAAAGTTTACAATAAGATTCTCTATCTCAGGAAACATTAATGTTTTAGCAGCTAACCAATATTACATCAAAATCATTCATATTCAATCAAATTCAATTGACTGTCATTTCTTTTCCATATATATTCAATTTACAATCCCTACATACATGCTCAATTAATTGACTATCATTCATGGGTGTGGAAATCATCAACATTTTATCCAACAATGTAGGTTTCACATGCTTCAACAATTTATGTGCAAAGGAATGCGATATGAAGGAATGCGTGGCACCAGGATCAAACAATACCAATGCTTCTAAATCAAAGATTAGGATGGTACCTTTTATCACATCCGTCGAAGCATCTGCGGTATCCTAAACCAGTGCATGTGCTCTTCCTCTGCTCACACCCACTGTTTGTTTCCTTTTTTCTTCAGCTGTGGCCCTCCTCCTCGGGGCAACTATCTCAAGTAGAGCTCTCTCTGGCTCCTTGCCCTTCTGTGAGGCAATCTCAATCGTCTCAAAATAGTACCTCGAAATAATACAAGCATGGTAGATAACTACTCTATCTACATGCTGATAATGTTATGCATAAATCGTTTATGGTAGGAGCATGAGGAAGTAAAACTATGCCATATGAGTATACATATATATCATGTATCAAAATCATGTATATTGGCATATAAAACATGGAAAAAACATCATGCATAAATCATCTCATGCTCAATCTCATTTAAATTCATAAAAAGGGCAATTCATTAAGAAACCTCATTTTTAAATCACATTTGTAACCTCTTTCCTCCAGTATCAAAACCCCATCGAATTTAATTCCCAGTCACAAATATCATCATCAATTCACAAATAAAGTCCTCAAGGCTTGACCCCTCCCTTGGGTCTACCCCGGGATAGTCACAATCACACTTATAAATTAAAAATCATGTAGTAGTAGGTAAATCAAGCAAGGAGACAGGTTACTATAACTCATACTCATAGACTATGTTAGCTAACTACGTCACATGTCATCTGAGACCACACGGATCCCGATGTACGGGGTATCATGCTGGAACGAAGGTGGGTTAGTTCTTCACCAGACTTTCTCAAAACAATAACCACCACACAGTACATCATACTCCATGTGATATACACGGTACATCGTACTCCGCGGACCCATAACAAGGTTGGGGGTGCCTGCCGTAGGTCTTATCTACCCCATACCAAGTGTAACCTCTAGTCTCAAGTGCGCGTGGGAGTACTCTTAATACCAGGTCCTAGCCCCTCATGGCCTTGCTCGCCCCTGTTGGGTTCCCTGATTTAGGTCCTAGCCCCTCACCCTCACCCCACTCAAGAGGTCTGTTAGGCCTGTTAGGTTCCCTGAATGGATTATGTCAGGTCCTAGCCCCTCACCCTCACCCCACTCAAGAGGTCTGTTAGGCCTGTTGGGTTTCCTGAACACTAATCCGTATCACTCTTACCACGGCCTCATACATACCACAGTGTGAAAACCAGCGTGAGTTACGCTCTAGCCCAAATTCATGCATCATAATAAATCACCTCGTACGAGCAACGCTCTAGTACGACATTTATGCATAAAAATATGAAGAAACCATGTACGAGCATCGCTCCAGTATGATTATATGCATAAGAAAACCGCTTAAAATCCACATACGAACAAAAGCTCTAGTACAGTTTATAAAGCATCGTCATAGTTTCAAACCAAAGTGCGAGCTAAGCTCCAGCACGTTTCAAACATATAAAAATATCGAAATCCAGCGCGAGCGAGGTTCTAGTGCGATTTATGTCATACAAATATGATAGGCGGCTCATACACAATTAAACAATCCCGGCAACCGAGTTTAGCACTTCACAAATGCTTTTTCCACAACATCAATAAAACACTAGTCGACCCATCTACAAGCTTACTTAAAACAAAGTAATTACGTTTTGTAAAACATCAAAACATTAGATTGATGCAATTACTAGCCTTACTATCCCATTTCATAGAATCCACTTCAAAACCAAAATCACGTATATATTTATCATCATTCATGAATACCATCAATCATTTACTTGAGCAACCATGCATTTCATAAAACACCTAATATTCACCCACAAGTTCAAAGTACGAGCAGCTATCTCTATATACTCACAAAATTCCCTTACTTGGAATTGCGATGCGTGATTCCACTTCCTTAAAGCTGCTTACTCGTACAGCTCGATTCGTTTCCAATGGACTCTTCGGGACTGCACATAAATGAAATTTTGAATCGTTTTAGCCCATTATAATCTAACTTTTGCGTTTACTATAATCGATTTGACCTATAGTCTCTATTAACGCTTGTAAGGCCTTGCTTTATTATTCTACTCATAACTCGAGTAGATGGATTCTCTTAGGCCTCTTAACTTATTCTAAATCGATATTAAATTGATATAAGGCTCATGGTTCACGAATTTCCCCAATATGGCCTTTCATCAAGCCTTACTTATACTCACCCTCATAAATTCACTAAACTCACTTTATAGCTTCATTTACCCATTTCATATCATTTACATCACTCCAATAGCTACTTTAACATACCCATAATTCATCAACTCATTTGACTTTCACTTTCTCACACTAGGTTCAATCCATTTTCTAGGTTACATTAGTTTCTAACACACCCTAGGTGTTTCCAACCATCCATACTCATGCCAAACAACTCCAAAATCAATTAAATAGACAATGTACTAGAGTTGGAGTGTTAAAATCTTACCAAATCCTATTTCTCTTCTTGCTCCAAATGTCAATGCCCTTTGCTCCTTCAGTACCCCAATGTGGTTTTTGATTCCCAACTATGTTGTTCTCTTCCTCAAGATGAACAACTTTTCTTCTAATGGTCTCTTTTCAAATCTTACTGGAATGGGTGGATTTTAGAGAGAGAAAGTTAGGTTTTCGGGTTAAAAATGGAAGGGTGATGTTTTTCCTAAAATTTTCAGATTTTTAGCACTCCTTTTATAGAAATAACTTGATGAGATCGATCTGGTCCCCTTAAATCCCTCTTTTTCATGGCATTTTAAGCATGAGATCGATTTGTCGAAGCTTGAGATCGATCTGCTCCCAAACAGAGAGCTAAGGAGATAGATCTGTATGCTTGAGGATCGATCTTTTCATTACAGAATGGTTAGGAGATCGATCTGGCCCCATTAGAGATCGATCTGCTCTATTCCATTGCCCAAATAAGAGCATTCTGGCTCTTCTAGATCGATCTCTCATCCTATGAGATCGATCTGGCCTTCATATTTTTTAGATTTTCTGCTGCAACTCACACCCAAATATCCTTAATTTGCTACCATAGTCATTTTCTCATCCATCCACCTTTATGGCTTGAAAATGGCATCCATTCATACCTTATTCACATTGAAACTTGTGTGCATTACTTGTATATCCAAAGGTATACTATATAAAACCAAATGGAAGCATTTATATTCATGCAACTTCTTTCCATTTACCACACTACTCATTTTGAGTTCCATTCACATTCATCACTTATAAGAACTCATTCCTTCATATTCATACACAATGAAACTTGTATGTACATTACAAATCATATTACACATATGTACATTGAATCCATGGACTTACATCAATTATACTTTACATTACAAGTCCATTAGTATTCATTGATCCAATTACACATGTTACAACCATACATATATAGGGTCTCACAAGGTCATGGTCCTCCAATAATCATACCCCTTGATGTAGTCAAAATCGGGTACATCGGAGGTCTAGCAGCTCTCTCCTACACCTCCTCAATCTTAGGTCTCTTCTCGAAAAAGGCCTCCTCTCCTGGGAACTCTATCCATCTCGGATCTCTTTCGGTCTCTATCTCTCCGAACACTAATCTTTCTAAGCTCGAAGGCATTCTTCTCAAAGTCTTACTCGCATAACTGAGCTTTATATGCCTCCTCATAAGTAAGTATGTCAAAGGGAGCTAGCTTAGTCCGAATGGCCAATCTGAATCCATCCACGAACTTCTGGACCTTCCGAGTCTCACTACCCATCATGTCTGGGTCATATCTCCCTAAAGACATTAATCTCGACTCATATTCATCCACAGTACAGTTCCTCTGAACCAAATTCATAAATTTCATCCGTAATTTCCTCTATGCGGTGGCTGGGATGTACTGCCTCCTGAAGGCCTCTAAAAATATCTCTTATGTAATCTCGGAGTATCTAGACCTCAAAATAGCCTCGGTGGATCTCCACCAGTGCTCTGCCTCACCTTTTAACATAAACACAGCAAAAGCCACTTTCTCTGCTGAGGTACATCGAAAAAATCTATACAGTTTCTCCATCTCATACACTCAATCCTCAGTAATAATCGGGTCCTTTACCCTTATAAACACTAGAGGTTTCAACTCCTAAAATTGTCTCAATCTACTCAAGTCGCAATCATACCTCAGGTCACTCTCGCTCGGTTGTGGTGTGATAGGTGAAGCCGTATCTTGTACTGGGGGTGTCACCATCTCAGTAGCCTGAGGTCTCTCCGCCTCTACAGCTTCCTGTCCAGTAGTAGGCTGTGCTGCGGGACCTCGTCTATCACCGTCACCCAATGCCTGAGTGACTATCTCAACTAGGCCCTCAATACTCTGCTCTATCCTAGCGAAGCGTGCCTCAATATCCCCGGGTGTCTCCACAGGGTTCTGAGGAGCTTGGTCAGTCTGTGGCTCAGTACGGTGCTCAGGCCCACCTCTACGACCTCTAGCACGTGCTCTCGCCCCTCTACCTCTAGTGTAATAAGCATAATGCCTAACTTCCTGTATTCACAATCACTTATTAGACTCAATCTATCACGGTATGTACAATTATATCTAAACAAAAGCACAGTAATATGTGGATGTAATTTTCTTACATTTTATTACTGACTTACATCAAGCCAACTCAGCTCTGATACCTATCTCTGTCATGACCCATTTTATCCTTTTTATCCAAAAATCGCTACAAATTTTTACATTTTTCCTTTCCTTACCTGGTCGTGAACAAACTCACCACTACACAGTTGGGCTGTGAGTCAATAATAATCATTACTCATCATTCATTTTCAAATCAATCAAAAGATGTGTCATTCATTTGGAAGTTAAGTTATACATGACACATTTCTAACTTTTACATCCCCCACATTACGATACAAAATAACTACTATGCCTTTACATGTTTAGATATAAAAAGAATCCCTGTGTGTATACTTTTTGGCGATGAAAGCATCGGATGTCCAAAACACAATGCCTCAGTCCTCACTAGGCTGCTATGTACGCTCTGTAGAGGGGGAAAGTAGAGTAGGATGAGCAACCACATGCTTAGTAAGGCAATAATGCAAGCATGGTAGATAGCTACCCTATCTACATGCTGATAATGTTATGCATAAATCATTTATAATAGGAGCATGAGGAAATAAAACTATGCCACATGTATATACATATATCATGTATCGAAAATCATGTAAATATGCATAAAACATGGAAGTATCAACATGTAAAAAGACATCTTATGCTCAGTCTCATTAAAACTCATCACAAAAAGGGAAATTCATTTAAGAAACATCCTTTTCAAATCACATCACATCTCATCACAAATCTCTTTATCATTTCTTTAAATCACAAATCCCACAAGGCTCAACCCCTCCCTCGGGTCTACCTTGGATAATCACCATTACACTTATGTATCAAAATCATGTGGTATTATGTAATATCAAGTGAGACAAGTCATTATATCTCAAAGACTATGCTGGCCAACTATGTCATAAATCATCCCAGACCACACGGATCTCGGTGTGCTGGGTAACATGCTGGAACGAAGGTAGGTTAGTTCTTCGCCAGACTTTCTCATCAATAACTCAACCACGCGGTACACTGTACTCCATGTGATGTACACGGTACAACGTACTCCGTAGACACATAACATGGTTGGGAGTGCCAGCCGTAGGTCTTATCTACCCCATACCATGGGTAATCTACTCAGTCTCAAGTGCACGTGGGAGTATTTTCTTTTGATGTCAGGTCCTAGCCCCTCATGGCTTTGCTCGCCCTTTTGGGTTCCCTGAATGGATTAATGTCAGGTCCTAGCCCCTCATGGCCTTGCTCACCCCTTTTGGGTTCCCTAAATTAATCCGTATTACCCTCACCACGATATCATACATACCACAGTGTGAAAAACCTATGCGAGCTAAGCTTTAGCATGATAGATGCATCATAGATAAATCTCCTCGTACGAGCAACACTCTAGTACGACACTTATGCATAAAAACATGAAGAAACCACGTACGAGCATAGCTCCAGTACGGTTATATGCATAAGAAAACCACTTGAAATCTACGTACGAGCAAAAGCTCCAGTACGATTTATAAAACATCATTACAATTTCAAATCAAAGTGTGAGCTAAGCTCCAGCACGTTTCATACAAGTGAAACTACCAAAATCTCATGCGAGCGAGGCTCCAGCATGATTTAATTCACACAAACATGATAGGCGACTCATACACAATCAAAACAATCTCAAAACATGTTTAACACCTCACATGGGCTATTATTAGCCTTACTATACCTTTTTCAAGAATCATTTTAGAAACCAAATCATATACATGCTCGTAGCAATCCACACATACTAACAATCTTTTTCGTAAACAATCATGCATTTTACAACACCCTATATTCACCCACGAGTTCAAAGTATGAGCAGCTATCTCTATATACTTACAGAATTTCCTTACTTGGAATCGCATCACATGATTTCACTTCCTTAGAGCTGCTTACTTGTGCGGTTCGATTCGTCTCCAACGAACTCTCCGAAACTGCACAAAGTCGTATATCGCATCAATTTAGTCCATATAACACAGCTCTTTGTGTTTGCTATAGTCGATTCAGCTTATAGCCTTTATTAATAATTATAAGATCTCGTTTTATTGCTCTACTCATATCTCGAGTCTACTGATTCTTTTAGGCCTATTGATTCATGCTATATCGATATTAAATCGATATTAAGCTCATAGTGTTCATATTTCATCAATTTCTTCACTATGACATTTTATCAACATCTTATATATTCATTTTCATAAATTGATTATCCTCACAATGTAACTTCATTTACCCATCTCAAATCATTCACATTATCTCATAAACACTTTAGCATAATCTATAAATCACCAACTCATTCAAAGTACATTTTCTCACACTAGATTCATTCCATTTCTAGTCACACTAGTTCCATCACATCCTAGGTAGTTTTATCCATCAATATACACACAAATCAACTCCAAAATCAATAAATAGACAAATGTACTTGGGCTGAAGCATTATAAACTTATCAATCTAGTTTCTCTTCTTGCTCTAACTGAAAATGTCCTTTACTCCTTCAATCCAATAAATGAGGCTTTGATTCCAAAGTATTTTGTTCTTCTCTTGGATATGAACAACTTTGTGTCTAATGGTCTCTCCTCAAATCTTACTGAAAATGGGTGGATTTAGGAATGAAAAAGCTAGGTTTTGATTGAAAATGGAGGAAATGAGGGTTGTTTCCATGATTTACAGATTTCACTACTCCAATTTATAGAAATTACTTGATGAGATCGATATGCATTGGAAGGAGATCGATCTGGTCCTCTTAAATCCCTCATTTTCACGCTAATTTGAATGCATGAGATCGATCTGTTAAGGCTTGAGATCGATCTGTTTTCAGACAGTAGCTTAAGAAGATCGATCTGGCTAAGGAGGAGATCGATCTACTCCAACTCGAGAACTAAGAAAATCAATCTGCTTGCATTAAGGATCGGTCCTTTCTTTACAGAATGTTTAGAATATCGATCTGGCCCCATTGGAGATCGATCTGGCCTGTTCCATTGCTCGAATAAAAGCATTTATGGCTCTTCCAGATCGATCTCTCATCCTATGAGATCGATCTGGTATTCTTTTTTTCCAGATTTTGCTGCAGTTTTCTGCAGCAACTTACACCAAACATCCTTAATTTGCTGCCATAGTCATTTTCTCATCCAACCACCTTTAAGACTTGAAAATGACATCCATTCATACTTTATACACATTAAAACTTATGTGTATTCATTGTATAACCAAAGGTATACAATATAAAACTAAATGGAAGTATAAAGATCTATGCAACTCATGCAACTTCCTTCCATATGCTGCACTACTCATTTTGCATTCCACTCACATTCATCACATACAAAAGTCCATTTCTTCATATTCATACATAATAAAACTTGTGTGTACATTCCCAACTCATATTACAAGGGGGTACATCAATCTTATGGTCTTTACATCACTTATGACTCACTTTACATGTACATCACCATACTTATTAATTCATAAGATTTACATCTGAAAATACGGGTCTTACATACGGTCATTGCAATAAGATTAAAAGGGATTACAGCTCTCTAAGAGATTTAAGAATTGAACTATCAAATTAGTAGATGAGGGTTGTTATTTCAATATAATAGTGAGAACAATCATTTCAAAGTTGAAACCTTATTTTTAATGATTGATATACGGACACTAAATATGTTATATATTGTTTATATGATTGGATATAAAATATTTTGATGATAAGCAATCTGTCTCTTAATAGTATATAAGATACTAATAATATTATAAACAAAATTTCACTGATTTCACAAAAGGAAACTTGTCCTAAAATAAAAGAAGAAGGACTATGTCCTTGATCAACCTATCATGGATAAGCTTAATCATGTTGCTAGGATAAAAGAGGCCTATAGGTGCATATTCATGACTTAATCTAAGAAACATAGTGATGTTGACTAGCAAGACTCCCTCGTTTAAAAACATCATGAAGCGACGAGTGTTCTTGACATCATCTTATACCTTAATGAACTGTTTATGTGAGACCCCATGAATGTAAAACCTTGTAATATATGTAAATGGAATTATAAGAGAATTGATTTTTGAAGCATATAAATGCGAATGGATTGCAAATGAGAATGAACTTTAAGCATCTGAAATGAAGATAAAGAATGAAAACACAGATGATAAGGCATGGATTGTGAATCCTAAGTATCCTTTATGAATTCAAGCAATGCACACAAGTTATATTGTATGTGGATCATATGGAATGAGTCTTTCCATGCTCTAAGTGGGATTAAAATGTAAAATTAGTATTGGAGCAATGAAATAGGAATGCACCCTTGAGAAAATCTAGAAAATTACAGCAAAAAGGCTGTAGATGAAGGCTAGATTGATCTCTCATTTAAGGCATATCGATCTCTTGTGCAAAACAGAGCCATTTCAAGTGAATCTGCAAAGGAAGATCAATTTCCCCACCAAACATATCGATTTCTCCAATGAGCAGATCGATCTGCATTAGCCTCTGCCAAACCCAGATCGATCTCCCTTTAAGTGCAGATCGATCTCCTTAAGCTTTTTCCAAGCCAAGATCGATCTCTCACTAATGAGCAGATCGATCCCTTCCATTTCAAACCTGAGAATTCGATGGCAAAAACTAAAGGAAGATCGATCTCCTTACCCTAGCAAATCGATTTTAACACTCCTAATCTATAAATACCCCATGCAAAACCCTCTTTCTTCAACAAACCAACTCACCTCTTCCATTTTTACCAAAAATACTAAGCTTTCTCTCTCTAAAATACATCATCTTCCAAAAAAATTGAGAAAAAACTATTAGAGCTAAAGTTGTTCATCTAGAGGAAAAGAACGACATAGCTTGGAGCCAACATCCAACTTATTGGATTGAAGGAGCTAAGGAGTCTTCCAAAACTTGGAAAAGGAGAAAGTCAAGCTAGGTGAGTTTCCAATACACCAACTCCAAGTATATATATGTATATATATATATCTAGTTGTTGTTATGAGTAGATTGGTGTATATATTGATGGTTGAAACCACCTAAGATGTAATGGAACAAGCATAACCTAGAATGGGTTAGTGTGAGAAAATAGAATGTGGTTGATTAGGTGATAAAAAGGATTATATCAAGTTGTTAGTGAGGCAATGTGCATGATTTTGAGATGATTCGATGAAGCCACATTTTGAGATTAGTCAAGTGGTAAAAATGTGCATAAATGGTATTGTAGAGAATGCATAAATGATGGAAGGTTATGGATAAACACTTATGCCAAGTATTTGATAAGTAACAAAGTAAGTTACTAGATAAATTGATTAGAAATGGCATAATGATGGCCAAAGGTGAAAATGGGTTAAACTTAATGAAATAGGCTCGATGAGATGTATCGATTAGTTGAAGTCTAAATATGAGTTATTGATATTGACTCATATGATTTATGAATGTGTACAGCTCCCAAGGATACATCCGGAGCAAGTTGAGCTAAATCGCGAAAAGTGAGAAAAGAAGGAAGAATTGCTTCCAAGTGAATCGAGGTAAGGGAATTGTGTTAGCCCTAGGATATTTGTATGCCTTTCGAGTGCATGGGTGATTTTAACGTATCTAAGAGTCTTAGGATGAAATGAATGTTGAAAGGGTAAAGAGTTGGGTTTTGAGAAATATGCATTAAAAGCAAGAGCATGAGGCTTTGAAATCATTTTAATTGCTTTTAGCATGTGATTGGTAGGTTAGCTAACATTTGAAATGATTTGCACAAAATGGCTTGATTTGGTTTTTATAAAACATGTTTTACAAAGAATGAGCCACCTACATGAGTTTTGTGGAAATGAAACGTGCTAGAGCGCTGCTCGCACGAGATTTGATGTGTTTTATACGTGCATTAGTGCTGGAGCGATGCCCGCACTAGAGTTTTACATGCATGAGTGCTGGAGCTTAGCTCGTACTAGTTTTCACATGGATTTTATGGCATTGTGTAGGAGCCTAGCTCGTACACGTTTTCATACGAGTTTTTACATGGTGCTTAAGCGTAGCTCGCACTAGATGTCCACCATACTTGTTGTCGTGCTTGAGACTACTCGCACGTGGTTTTATGACAAGTTGGGAGCCGTACTAGGAGCTTCGGGTAGGCTGTGTGCCATGCCAATTAAATAGGCTCGCACGTGCGTATCGAGATGTGGCAAGATATATTGTGATGATATGGGTCCACGAAGTACGTTGTACCGTGCAAGTAGCATGGAGTACCCTGTACCGTGTGTGATATTTATGTCATATTTGAATTATGAATTCTGCTATGGACTGATCGGTAGGACGTGATCCACCTCCCGTGTGGAAGCAGATAGTGGTGATACCCCGCACACTAGGATTTGTGTAGCCTGAAATCACAGAGGATATGGCCATAGTCCTAGTTATTTCCTTATTAATATTGTATGTCTATCTCACATGTCTATTGTTGAATGAGAAATCCATGTTTTGAAATGTGTTTTATTGGTCAGGATAGTCCATGGGAGGGGCTGAGTCCTGACGAGTAATGATTTATGTTGGCTTGTGTTGAGAATTGGAATTGCTTTGAAGTGCACTTTGCATGAGGATTTTGCCATGCTTTGATTTTGATAACACATGATGATTTTCATGTTATAATATAGGAACTGTGCACTGATTTATATAGCATGATTTGCTTTACATGGCATAAACACAAGCATGGACATACGTTTTGGAATATGACAATAAATATGTGATTTAAGCATGGCATCATGATCACGTAGATAGTACAGTTATCTATTGCTCGCATGATTGCCTTACTGAGCGCGTGGTTTGCTCACCCCCCTTATTTCCCCTCTCTACAGAGCACTTACAGTAGATAGTAGGCAACTGAGGATTGGATTTTTGAGTCCGCTGCATCCCATCACAGAGGTATACACATTTGTATGATTTTTTGTATCTAGACATGTCAAGCACAGTAATGCCTTTAAATGTAATTTTGAGGATGTAGATGATCATAAACACATGTAAGTAGTAACTCTGGTTTAGTAATACAAGTGTTTACATTTTAATGAATTGTAATTCGAAATGATATGATTGGATAAGGTTGACACTGATACACAGTCTAACTATTGGTGGTGTAGTTATTCACGATCAAGTAAAGGTAAATAACAACAATAAGAAATGGATTAAATCAACAAATAATAAACGAAAAATGAAAAATTTGTTGTGGATTGAGGGTCGTGACAATTTAAGGTAGACATATTAAAAGATTCGATATCTTTAAGGTATTATTCCAAAGAAAGATGGTAAAAGTAAGCTTTATGACGCCTTTTATATACAAGATGATAGACTTCATCTCGCCGCTTAGTCAACTTGGATAAGATATAAAAGAACAAGTTAAGTAAACTGAAAAGACCACGGACACCAATGAGATCTTTGTTCATATAATTTCTTATTATGATAAAGTTATGAAATAAAAAGGGGAACGGTTCTTCTAAGGGGAAGAAAGACAAAAGCTATAGAGATGATGGTTCTAAGATTAAAGATAAAGATAAAGACAATAACAAAAGAGTTTGTCATCATTGAGATAAGCACAACCATTGAAGGTGCAATTACAAAAAGCACACAGAGATAGGAAGGCTTAAAGAAGCTTTTTCACCTCAAGCTAGAGATAAGAAGGCAATTTATTCATAGAGATCAAGATTGCGAGTTTAAGCCTTATGTTTTACGAAATCATTGAAGTTTTGATTTAATTACTCATTGGATGTTTAAATTTTGGCAAAGCTTGGCTAAAAGGATATTTTACTGTGATTGACCACTTGGTCAAACACCTATATATGATTCAAAAATAGTATAGTTTTCTAACATAGGATGCTTACCTAAACTAAAATATCTTATTTAAATCAAAATCTTGGATAGAATGGTTCCATATTTAAGCCTTATGAAATCTTGATGGAAATTGCAATTAACATTTTTTAAAGTAGTAGATAATCACAAACAACTACTAATCAACTTAATCATAAACAAGAGTTAGTATAGAGATGCTAAAGGTACCCTTGATTGGAATTAATAGTAATATTATGACTTGGATGATTAATGCTTGGCATAAAAGGATTATGAAAGCATAAGTAGTTATGCATAATGATGCATACTTAGTTGCAAAGTTCTCTTACTTAGATATGAGATCTAAAGCATTGAATACTTAGAACAAAAGTGATTAATGATTATCGAAAAAAATAAATTCATATAAGATGATTTGTGTATTGTGATACAAATGAACAGTCACCACCATCAAATGAAATTAATCTAACATTAACCTTATATGGCATAGGATGTCGATTTCGCAAGGGATTTCTAAACTTGTTAGAGATTAGTGGGAACACTATGACTTTTGAAGGGTTAAAAGGTCAAATGCATAGTGATGCATAACAAAGCATTCGATGCATTGTGACGCATAAAATGCATGGTGATGCTTAGTGATGCTTAATGATGCATAGGATGCATGAATACTTAGTAGGATGCATAAGGATGCATTACTCACATGAGATTAGTCTCATTAGAAAAACAATGTTTGACATTGTGTTAAGATATCAATATTGATAAAAGGATTCAAAGAGTTGAATGTTATCAATAGAGTGAGATATCCTGATGAAGCCAAAGGGTTAGTAGGAGCAATTGTGATGCTCTAAATTTGGTCAAAACACTTCAAATATGTATGACAATTGAATGATAAATGCTTAAAAGCTTTAGCAATAGAACATCAATGCAATAGATGTAATGTGAAAAGAGTTTAACTACGGTGAAACGAATGGGGTAGATGGAATGTTAAAGGAGTTTAACAAAAATACCAAATGAGAGTGTCACGACCTCCCCTCCCATGACCTACCATATCACCTCAACACCAAACCGTTGGGCTGTGATTCGATATTAGTCACCTCAATAATATTCATTCATAACATGTATACAAGTCAATATTCTTTTCTATAATGTAAACTCTTATACATTAATACAAATACTGATACATATACATCCCCGATCGTACATTCGTTTACATAACTGTGCTTTTACATTGTTCAGTACAAAATGTTTCAACTTATGTATACCTTGTGTAAGATGGATATGCAACGGATCAAGTCTATTGGTCCTCAGTCGTGCTCAACTACTATGAATGCTCTATAGAGAGGGGAAATAAAAAGGGGGTGAGCTCACAACTCAATAAGGAAATCAGGCAAGCAAGTAGATAACCACATTATATATAAAATACAATGCTCATGCCTGGAAATCATTTTGTAAGACCCGTAACTTAACATGTAACCTGTATGATTTTGGAATGTATAGACAAGTCACAAATGATATAAATTATGAGGAATGAATGTTTTAAAGTTGTAAATGTGGATGGAAGGAAAAATGAATGGTTAAGTAAATCAAATACCAATGTAACAGTGTATTTGGATGGAAAAGTGCAGCAGAACTACTTCAGGAAGGGAGCAGATCGATCTTCTTGGCAATACAGATCGATTTCCTTAAGTCTCGGGTTGCAACAAATCGATCTCATTTCAAGGCCAGATCGATCTCCTTAAGGTTCTGAGTTGTGAAGATCAATCTCATGTTTAAGGGCAGATCGATCTCATTAGGCTTGAAAGGTCGGTTTTGAGAAGAAAAATGCAGGGTAGATCGATCTCATATGATTTGCAGATCGATCTCATAGAGAAAATTCTATAAATATTGGACTTTTGCAACCTCTGTTTCATGAGAAATCCTATTCCATTCAAGAACCAAAGCAAAACCTAACATTTCAACCCTAGAAAACTTCAGTTTGCAACCAGTTTTGAGTGAGATATAGTTGAGCAAAGTTGTTCTTGGTAAAGAGGAAAGCAACATACTTGGAAACAAGAGATTGGAATCAAAGGGTTGAAGAGCAAGAAGAATTTTTTCCAATTTTGGTGGAAAAAGAGGAAATCTCAACTAGTGTGAGATCTGAGAATTTTAGATATATTTTAATGATGTAATAAGAACTTGAAGTGTAATTTATTGAGCTAAGTGAATTGTGGAAATTATATTTGGAGATTTATGTGTAAGTGTTTAACATAAGTGTGAAACTAAGAGGTCAGATCGATCTTGGGGAAGGGATCGATCTGGTGAGTTAAAAATGACACGGAAGGAGGAATTTAAGGAGCAGATCGATCTCCAATGGAAGAGGATCGATCTCCTTATGATTCTGTTTGAGAGAAGATCGATCTCATGAGGAAGGGATCGATCCCCAAATGTTTCCATTTAGGAGAAGATCGATCTCCTTAAGGAACAGATCGATCTCATAAAGCCATAAAGAGATCGATCTCACCCCTCAATAGATCGATCTCCTAGGCATAAAATTACCCCAAATCATCCCCAAATTCAAATGCAGATCGATCTCATCAAGAGCCAGATCGATCTCCTACCCTCAGTCTATATAAGGAACCCCTGCTTTCTCCTGCAATTTCACTTTCTCTCTTTTCTAACCCCATTTTTGCCAAAGCCCTAGCTTTCTCACTCATCCAAAGCACCCATTTTCGTCCGAATCAGAGGTTGTGGCAAGAAGGAAAGTTGTTCCTCATTAAAGGGAGAACAACATACTTGGAAATCGTAAGACGAATTGAATCGAGGCAAGAGATAAGCTCTCCACAAGTTTTGGGTAATTTTTAAACCTCGATCTTGATATTTGAGATGATTTTGGTAATAATAGTTGTTGGCATTGTGTTGAAGTAGCTGGAAAATGATTAGGGATTGATGAAATTACAATGTAGTTGGAGTGATAATGATATTTAGCAATTTTGGGAATTTTGAGCTATAAATGGAAATTTAGACAATGTGATGAATTAGCATAGATAATTGGGCATGAGAAATGTAGGACGTTGAGATGTTGTGAATGAGATTGTAGTTTGGGGTAGAGTTACGAGAATTAAGAGATTTGAGGTGTTATGAGCAATTATGCTTGATTTTGAGAATTGAGGTTACTGTGATGATGAATATTGATGTTTTAACATCGTTTGGACAGCTCGGGAGTTCCTGAGTGGAGTGCGAGACTAGTTCGTGACAAGGGGGAAACAATTACGCTATACGAGGTGCAAAGAGGTAAGGGAAACTAAACCAATTGTGCATGTGATTTTGAACTATATAGCATGATTTGTGATTTATAAAACAAGCATGTTTGATGTGTTGTGTTTTGATGAGAATGCACATGATTTTTATAGCCGGTTGGAGCCCAATGTTTTTATGAGTTTATAATTGGGCTCTACGTTAAGGCAATATCGAGATTTGAGAAATGTGTGCGTGCTTTGCCAGTTGGAACTCGGTTTTAATATGTTTTGTGTGGAGTACAAAAAGGTTTTTAAATGAGTTTTATGAGAGAAAAACCACTATGAGTTCTACGTGAAGGTAAACCAGTCTTATGTGATAAGACTTAGGTGTGTAATTGTGAGTACACACCGGGCATTGCTCTGGTAGCATGTAAGCCCGATTCTTCTCCGTTCTGGTAACGTGAGAACCCTATTTGGTGGCCGTTGCCACGTGAGAACCCTATTTGGTGGCTGTTGCCACGTGAGAACCCTATTTGGTGGCCGTTGCCACGTGAGAACCCTAATTGGTGGCCGTTGCCACGTGAGATTCCCCATTCAGTGGCTATGCCACGTATATTTGGTGGTCGTTGCCACGTGAAACCCTATCCTGTGGCTGTGCCACGTGTGAATTTAAATCAGTGGCTATGCCACGTGTGTTTAGTGGCTGTGCCATGTGTGAATTTAAATCAGTGGCTATGCCACGTGTGTTTAGTGGCTGCGCCACGTGTATTATTATTACAGTGATTTTATCACGTTTATTGAGAAAGCGATTATCGCATTATTTTCACATGCTTTGTTATTGCTCTATACTGAGCATTTTACTTCATGTTTTCACATGATTTGAGATATGAGAATGTCGTTTTGAGTACTTTCATGCTATGGTTTTCAAATGAGTATAATGAGTTTCACATACAAATAAATATTTTGTTATGTGCATTTTGGTTTATATAATGAGTCTCTTACCCCCTTACTGAGCAATTTAGAAGCTCACCCTGTTTTCTTTCCCCCCAGATTTCTTCAAGTGAAAAAGGGTTTCCCTGCGACGTACAGTGGAGGACTTGAGCTCCAGGCCATATATTGTATTTGAGGTATCTTTTGTCTTTTCATGTACCAAGACAATTATTGTAATTGCAGACACTTGATGCATAACATTGTATGGGATGTATTAGGATTAATTAACTTAATATTGAGTAATGTATATGATACGATACATGTTATCTAGTGATGAGATCCTGAGGTATGATAAATATGATGATGCATGACACTGCACAGGAATACACCCTTAATTGTGAATTAATGAGTAAACAGTTTTTAAATTTGCCCTATTTTTCGCGTTTCCAGGGCGTGACAGCTAGGTAAGATTTAATGCACCAAGTTGATATATGTTAAACTAGGTGTATTGGTGAACTTATTGGTATATGTATGAATTTTTGAAAATGAAAGGATCATGAAAAATGAGCATGACCTAGCTATTGGTGTGAAAGTGAGAAAATGATGAGGAAATGGTGTTGGCATGGATTTAATGGTGGAATATGCATGTATGGAAGATTATAAAGTAGTTGTATGAAATGCATAAATTGGAAATAAGGAGGAATGAATATAGCTATATGGAAAATATGGTATAATACCATAATGAGAGAAAATCATGAAATTTATGTATCGAGTTGAGATTATGCAAGTAAAATGAGTATAATATGATATACTAACGTAAATACGTATAACAACTTCGAAAAATCACATTGGGAGCTGATCGGACTGCGAGAGTGAGCAGCACCGAGGAAGAGAGGTCACTTGACGTGATCTGAGGTAAGAGAATTTCGTGAGTAGCTAGAGGTAGCTACACGTATTTTGAATAACATTTTGATATTATATGATATATGAATTCCCTTAAATAGGCATGATATTTTGATAGAGACTAATAAAGATAAGTGTGTTTTATCCAAAAATAGGGTGAAAATACCTTAGAAGCATGTTGTGACTAAAATTCATGATTTGCATGGTAGAATGGCTAATGTTTTCATGTATATGCGAAAACAACACATTTTAGTGCGGATTTGATTTACTTGGGTGAATTGTGCTTTGAATAGTCATCTATCAGGGTTTTGTGTGAAAACCATAAGTGCTAGAGATTACTCGCACTATATTTTGAGGTATGCATCACATAGTACAGGAGAATATACTCGTACTACATTTTAATGCGGTTAGGCATGTTAAAGTACTGGGAGCATTGCTCGTACTCAGTTTTTGTGATTGATGCATTATAGAGTATTGGGAGTTATGCTCATACTCAGTTTTACATGATAGAGTACTGGGAGTTTCGCTCGTACTCAGTTTTCATTTGATTATATGTAATAGAGTATTGGGAGCTTTGCTCATACTCGTGTTTTACATGACATAGTACTAGGAGCATTGCTCGCACTAGAGTTATATCATTGTGATATGGTCGTGTTGGGAGTTTTACTCGCACGTACCAGTTTTGAAAAGAGCATGAAACAACCGTGTTGGGAGCCAGTACTGACTGTGTGTCACACCGATATATAAATATATATGCTCACACGTGCAATATTTTGAGATAAGGCTGAGGGCTATCGAAATAATCCATAGTATGACGACTAAGACTCATGGTGAGCATCCCGACTATAAGGTATATCCAAGGTAAGAGGACTAAGACTTATGGCGAGCATCCCACCTTGAGATATGGTCCATTAGTGTATCTTGTATGTCACATGGAGTACGTTGTACTGTGAGTACTTGATGTACTTGGATAGGACTGGTTAGCAGTGGGAGCAGGATCCAGTGGGATCTGCTGTGCTCCGGGATCAGGTCCTCAGATTGAGAGCTGGCGGTAGAGATTTAACCCACCTCCCGTTACAGCAATTGTGATACCCCGCACACCGAGTACTGTGTAGCCTGGGATCACGAAAAATGAGTTATGATCATACACTCCAAACATGTAGTCGCCTATCTCTGTTTTCTTTCATGCTATGTACATTGAGATTTCTTGAATAAATTATCACATGGATTTATGATATGAGCATGTGAATTTGTGAGTTGTGAAAAGGGTAACCCGAGGGATGGGTGAGGCCCAGATTTCCATGTTTTGAAACATGATGAATGCCATATGATTTTGATTTAAATGAATGGCAAGATAAATGTGATTTATGTGAAATTACATGAGAAATGCAATATTGTGCATAAAATGATGAGATTGTTAAACTAGCATATTTCCAGTTTTACAACTGATGTTTTGTATCTATATATACATATTGCATAAAGCTTTGAGAGAGATGCATGCTTTAGATACAAATGAATAAGGAAATGAATTCAAGGCATAAGCATTGTATTTTGTAGATAGTGTGGTTATCTACTTGCTTGCCTGATTTCCTTACTGAGCTGTGAGCTCACCCCCTTATTATTTCTCTCTTTTCAGAGCATCCACAGTAGGTAGACACGGCTGAGGACTGATATTCCCTGATCCGCATGCATCCATCTTACGAGAGGTATACACACTCGAACATTTTGTACTGAATAATGTATAAGCACAACTATGTAAAATATTGTATAGTCGGGGATGTATATGTATAAATAATTGTGTTAATGTATAAGAGTTTACATTTTAGAAAAGAAAATTAAATTCTATGTGTATTGTGAATGAATGTGAATGGGTGACTAATATCTGATGACAGAAGAAGAGGTAAGTGAAGTGCGAAAATTTTGTGGTGATTTTGGTAGGTCGCGTGTGGGAGAAGGGCATGACACATTTCCTTATCGACTCATATCTAAAGCATGCATATTGCTTGAAACATTTATACAATATAAACATATAGATATAAATTGTTATGCTGGTTTAACAACCTTAGCAGTTTATGCAAAACATTGTATTTCTCATGTAATTTTATAAATCACATTTCTCATGCCATTAAGTGAAATCAAAATAATATGGCATATCATCATGTTTAAAAACATGGAAAACTGGGCCTCACCCATCCCTCGGTTTACCCTTTTACAATTCACAAATTCACATGTTCAGATTATATAACCATGTGATAATTCATTCAAGAAATATCAATTTACATTGCATGAAAGGAGATTAGCGACTACATGTTCCGAGATTATGATCATAACTCATTTTCTGTGATCCCAGGCTAGTACTCGATGTGAGGGGTCTCACAATTAGAGTTGGAAAAAGTTGGCCCGAGCCTGAAAACCCACCCGAGACTAGACCAAATTGACCAAAAAGTCAAAGGCCTGAGCCCGAGAAAACCCTGACCCGAAAAAACCCGAACTCGATAAAGACTGAGCTCGAAAAACACCGAGCCTGAAAAAACCTATCACGACCACCTTCCGTGACTTACCAAACACTACTACTAATTTTTTTCACTTTTTACTTACCTTTCTCTGTACCAACAGTTGGGCTGTGATTTGGCATTAGTTGTCTCCCTATCTCTCATCTTATCATTCTTATTACATCATGCATACATGTCATCATAAGTATCTATTGACTGTACGTACATATTTCTGATAAGTAAATTTATTTACATTAACATAATTACATCCCCAAATATTACAATGTGTACATCACTGTGCTTATACATTGTTCAGATACAAAATAGTAAGCGATGTGTATACCTTTAATGAAATGGGAAATGGCAGCGAACAAAAGGAATGCTATGCCTCAGCCGAACTCACTTTACTGCGTATGATCTGTAGAGAGGGGAAAATAAAGGCGCTGAGCTCACAGCTCAGTAAGGAAATCAGGCAAGCAAGTAGACGTCTACACTATCTACTGAAAATAATGCTTTGCCTTTCCTTCTCTCATCTCAATAGCATGAATCAAAACTGATATAATAGTAGTACAGAATAAATCTCAGGTACTTAAAATCATGTTGATTTATCAAATATAGGCATTCATGCAAAACAGTGCATATTTATAATTTCTGAATGCCTTTATAGAAATCATTGCCATTTACACATAAATCACAGTAAATATGGCAGTTCACAACACAACACAAATCGGTTTCCGACCTATCTCTCTTAGGTCTAACCGTATCATGAAAACAAGTGATATATCATGCGAGACTCAGTGGCTAAATGCAATACTCTCCTAGACTATGGCCATATCTTATAATGGTGAAATCCCAGGCAACACAGATCTCGGTGTGCGGGTTATCACTGCTGTAACGGAGGGGGGTCAGTCCATCACAACCGCCTGCTATATACTCCTCAACTCCACAACTCCACACAACACACGGTACAGTGTACTCCATGCCACTCGCACGGTACAACGTACACCCGTGGACTCTCTCCTCATGGTCGGGATGTTTGCCATAGGTCTTAGTCCTCACACCATGGAAATACATCATAGTCGGGGTGCTTACCATAAGTCTTAGCCCCCATACTATGGAAAATAAATGCCACGTCTCTAAATCCACGTGTGAACATCTCAACAGTGTGACACTTAGTCTACACGGAGGAAATCGTCACGATTTTTCTATAACATGTCTTACATATCACGTAAAAACTACAGTGTGCATCTTGAGTGTGACTCACAATCAACACTCCGCCTCTTAAACACTGTGTATGCATCTCAAAATACCAAACACTAGTGCGAGTAACCTCTAGCACTAGGTTAATGCATAATTCTCATTTTAAATCAAGTACGAGCTATCGTTCTAGTACAATATCACGTATAAATCATGCAAAGTCAAGTACGAGCAATGCTTCCAATACTCTATGTCACGACCCATTTTATTCTTTTTAACTAAAAGTCACTATAAATTTTTCGCATTTATTCCTTTCCCCACTCGGTCGTGAACAAACTTACCACTACACCGTTGGGCTATCAGTCAGTAATAATCCACTCGCAATATCCATTCTCAGCTAATAAAAGTGAAGTCATACATTTAAATGTCAATCATTCATTTATACAAAATATGATTACTAACATCTGCATCCCCCATAATTACAACTCAAAAGACTACTGTGCTTTTACAATTGTTTAGATACGAAAAGAATCTTCATGTGTATACCTCTTAGCAATGGATGGCAGCAGATATTCAAAATACACGCCTCAGTCCTCTTTGGGCTACTATGCACGCTCTGTAGGAGGGGAAAAATAGAGAGGGATGAGCAACCACACACTCAATAAGGCAATAATGCAAGCATGGTAGATAACTACTCTATCTACATGCTGATAGTGCTATGCATAAATCTTTATAATAGGAGCATAAGGAATAAAACTATGCCATATGAGTATACATATATATCATGTATCAAAATCATGTAAAATTGGCATATAAAACATGGAATATCAACATGTGAAAACATCTCATGTTCATTCTCATTAAACTCATAAAAAGGGCAATTCATTTAAGCAACCTCATTTTTTAAATTACATCTCTTTCTCAAATACGTAAAATCTCATCGAAATCAATTCTCAATCACAACCTCATTTTCATTTCACAAATCAAGTTCATAAGGCTCGACCCCTCCTTCAAATCTACCTTGGACAATCACAATCACATATATGTTTAAAAACTAGGTCACTATATCACAAGTGACTATGTGGGCCAACTACATCATAAATCATCCCAGACCACAGGCATCAAAGTGTGCGGGGTATCATACTGGCACGAAGGTGGATTATCCCTCGCCAGACTTTCTTATCACATAACCACCATGTGGTACATCGTACTCCATGTGGTATACACGGTACAGCATACTTCACTGACTCATATCGTGGTTGGGGGTGAAAGTCATAGGTCTTATCTACCCCATACCAAGAACTTGTTGTACTCACATAGGAGAGCCTCCCTGCCGAACAGAGCCTCCCCACCCCTCCAAGGCTTAAGGATGTTGGCTTAAGGATCCTTTCGTAAGAGAGCTTCCCTACCGTACAGAGCCTCCCTGCCTCCTCGGGCTTAAAGATGTAGGGCTTGAGGATCTTACCGTAAGAGAGCCTCCCCACCGAATAGAGCCTCCCTACCTAACAGAGCCTCCCTGCCTCCTCGGGCTTAAAGATGTTGGCTTCAGGATGAAAGGCTTGAGGATCTTACCATAAGAGAGCCTCCCCACCGAACAGAGCCTCCCTGCCTCCTCGGGCTTAAGGATGTTGGCTTAAGGATGTAAGGCTTGAGGATCTTACCAACTTCCACGGCCTTATACTTACCACAATGTGCAAACTTGTGCAAGCAAAGCTCTAGCACGGCTCATGCATCATATCATAAAGAAACCACATACGAGCGTAGCTCCAGTACGGTTCTATGCGTAAGAAAACCATTCAAAATTCACGTACGAGCAGAAGCTCCAGTACAGTTTATAAAATATCATCACAAATCAAATCAAAGTGCGATCTAAGCTCCAACACTTTCATGTAAGTCAAAGCATCAAAATCCAATGCGAGCGAGGCTCGAGCGCGATTTAATTCACATAGCTCGATAGGCGACTCATATGCATTCAAAACGCATCACAAACACGTTTAGCACCCCACATGTGCTATTCTGTAACATCAGTAAAACACTAGCCAACTTATCCTTTCATTTGCTCAAATCAAAGCATTGTGTTTTGTAAAAACATTCAAAACGCGTGATTTATGCAATTATTAGCCTTACTATCCCTTTTTATACATCCATATAAAACCAAATCATCCAACATTTGCAACCATTTCTGCATACCAAACAACCAATTTCTCAAACATTCATGCATTTCATAAACACCTTATATTCCCACAAAACACGAGCAGCTACCTTTATATACTTACAGAATTCTCTTACCTGGAATCGCGACGCGTGATTCCACTTCCTTAAAGCTGCTTACTCGTGCGGTTCGATTCGTCTCCAACGAACTCTCTGAAACTACACATAATTCTATTTCGCATCATTATAGTCCATTATATCACAACTCTTGCGTTTACTATAATGGATTCGACCTATAGTTTCTATTAACGCTCATAAGGCCTATTAACTCATTCCAAATCGATATTAAATCGATATTAAGCTCATAGTGTTCATATCCCATATATTTCCTCACTATGGCTCTTCCCTTAACACTACATGTGCTCATTTTCCTAATTCCACCTAACCCACAATGTAGTTTCATTTATCCATTTCAAATCATCCACATTACTCAATTGACAACTTAGCAATTCCCTTAAATCACCAACTCATCCAAATTACACTTTCTCACACTAGACTTATTCCATTTTCTAGGTCACACACTAATTCCATCACCTCCTAGGTATATCCAACCATCAAAACACATGCAAATCTACTCCAAAATCAATTAAATAGACAATGTACTTGGATTGGAGTATTAGAAACTTACCAAATCTAGTTTCTCTTCTTGCTCCAAAGGGAAATGTTCTTTGCTCATTCAATAGCAACAATGGGGTTTTGGGTTTCAACTATGTTGTTCTCTTCCTCAAGATGAACAACTTTGTGTCTAATGGCCTCCCTTCAAATCTTACTAGAATGGGTGGATTTTAGAGAGAGAAATCTAGGTTTTAGGTTGAAATGGAATGGCTGAAGTGTGTTTTCCGTAAATGGCAGATTTCACTACGCCTATTTATAGAATTGCTTGATGAGATCGATCTGCACTAGGAGGAGATTGATCTAGTCCCCTTAAATCCCTCTTTTTCATGGTATTTTACAAGCATGAGATCGATCTGTCGGGGTTAGAGATCGATCTGTTTCCAGGCAGAGAGCTAAGGAGATCGATCTGGCTTAAGGGAAGATCGATCTGTTCTTTCCAGTAGCTAATAGAAGATCGATCTGTTTGCTTCAAGGATGGATCTCTTCATTACATAATGTTTAGAAGATCGATCTGGCCCCATTGGAGATAGATCTTCTCTATTCCTTTGCTCAATTAAGAGCATTTTAGCTCTTCCAGATCGATCTCTCATCTTATAAGATCAATCTGGCATTCATATTTCCAGATTTTGCTGCAGTTTTCTATAGTAACTTCACACAAAACATCCTTAATTTGCTACCATGGTATTTTCTCATCCAGTTACCTTTAAGACTTGAAAATGGCATACATTCATACCTTATACACATTAGAACTTGTGTGTATTCATTGTATAGCCAAAGGTATACAATATAAGACCAAATTGAAGTGTTTAGATTCATGCAACTTCCTTCCATTTACCACACTACTCATTTTAAGTTTCAATCACATTCATCACTTATAAAAGTCCATTTCTCCACATTCATATAAAATGAAACTTGTATGTACATTACAAACTCATATTACACGTATGTACATTACATTTATGGACTTTACATTAATTGTACTTCACATTACAAGTACATCACCATACTTATGAATCCATAAAGTTACACATGAAATACGGGTCTTACAATCCTCCTCTCCTTCAAGGAATTTAGTCCTCCATATTAGAACCAAGTCACTCTTCAAAAAGTTGGGGGTACTTTTCCCGTATCAAAGTCTCCAATTCTCATGTGGCCTCTTCAGCCGTGTGATGTTGCCAAAGAACCTTTACTAAGGGAATTGTCTTATTCCACAACACTTTCTCCTTTCTATCCAATATCTGAACCGGCTTCTCAACATATGTCATACTCTCATTGAGCTCCAACAGCTCATATCTTATCACATGTGCTGGGTCTGGGTGATACTTCTGAAGCATAGAGACGTGGAAGACATTATGAACATTTGCCAAGTCTGGTGGTAATGCCAACCTATACGCCTTGTCTCCCACTCTCACCAAAATCTCAAAGGGTCCAATATATCTAGGGCTCAGCTTGCCCTTCTTACCAAATCTCATAATACCCATCGAAGGTGAAACTCTCAGAAATACTGACTCACCCACATCAAACTCTAGTGGTCTTCGTCTCTTGTCAGCATAACTCTTTTGTCGGCTCTGAGCTATTTGTAATCTCTCACATATCAATTGGATGTCCTTAGATGCCTGCTGCACTAAGTCAGGAGTAAAAATCTGTCTGTCACCAACCTCTTCTCATCTAATGGGGGATCAACACCTACGTCCATATAGTGCCTCATAGGGTGCCATCCCGATACTCACATGATAGCTATTATTATAGGCGAACTCGACTAACTGCAGGTGATCATCCCAGAAGCCTCCAAAATCTAGCACACACGCTCTCAATATATCCTCTAGGGTTTGTATAGTCCTCTCTGACTGCCCATCTGTCTGAGGATGAAAAATGATGCTAAAACTCAGTCAGGTCCCCAGTACTTCCTGAAAACGTTCCCAGAAATTGGAAGTGAAGAGGGCATCCCTATCAGAAACAACACTTACTGGAACACCATGTAGCTGTACTATCTCTCGAATATACAGGTTCGCCAACTGACTCAGTGTATCGGTAGCTCTCGTAGCCAAGAAATGGGCAGACTTAGTCAATCGGTCCACAATAACCCATATGGCATCATGACCTCTGCGAGTCCTCGGCAATCCCATCACAAAATTCATGGTGACATGCTCCCACTTTCAAGTTGGTATTGGTAGAGGCTGCAATAATCCTACAGGTTTCTGATGCTCTACCTTCACCTGCTGACAAACGAGACACTTAGCAACATAGTCAGTAATGTCTCTTTTCATTCCAGACCACTAATAAACCTTCTAAAGGTTTTGATACATCTTGGTACTCCTCGGATGTATCGTGTACTTCGATGAGTGAGCCTCTATCACGCCCTTCTCCCACACATGACCTTACCAAAAACCACAATAAATTTTTCACTTTTTACTTACCTTTCTCTCCTCAACAGTTGGGCTGTGATTAGGCCTTAGTCTCCCCATCCATACATATCTTACCATTCTTTCACGTATCATGCATACATGACATTCATATCATAAGTAAATTCATATACTAAAATATAATTACATCATTACATCCCCCATATTAAAAACTGTACATCACTGTGTGAATACATTGTTCAGATACAAGAGAGTACGCATGTGTATACCTTTCGCTAGATGGGGAGTGGCAGCGGTCCGAAGGAATGCAATACCCTAGCCGACTCGATCTACTGACGAGAATCTGTAGAGAGGTGGGAAAATGAAAGGGATGAGCTATCTAGCTCAGTAAGGAAATCAAGCAAGCAAGTAGGCATCCATACTATCTACTGAAAATAGTGTTTTGCCTTTCCTTCTCTCAATTTTGAAGCATGTTTAAAATATATATATATATAATATAGTGCAGATTTAAAATCCCATGTACTAACACATGCTGGTTTATCAATCAGAGGCATTCATGCAAAACATTACATATTTAATCATTTAAGAATGCCTTTATATAAAAATAGGCCATTTACATTTAAAACACAGTAAATATGGCATTTCTCATCACAACACAAACAAATCGGGTTCTGACCCATCCCTCAGGTCTACCCTTATCATAAAATACATGTGATATATCATGCGAGACTCAGTGGCTAAATGCAATATCTCCGGACTATGGCCATATCCTAACATGGTGAAATCCCAGGCAACACAGTACTCGGCGTGCGGGTTATCACTGCTGTAACAGGAAGGGGGTCAGTCCATCACAATCGCCAGCTATCAATAGCTCTCCTCCACAACTCCACAACAAAAAATGATACAGTGTACTCTATGCCACATGCACGATACAACGTACACCCGTGGACCCTACATCATGGTCGGGGTGCTTACCATAGGTCTTAGCCTCTCATACCATGGAAATACATCATAGTTGGGGTGCCTGCCATAGGTCTTAGCCCTCATACTATGGAATAAATGCCACATCTCTAAATCCACATGCGAACATCTCAATAGTGAGACACTCAGTCTAAACGGAGGAAATCGTCACGATTTTTCTAACATGTCTATATATCACGTAAAATACAGTGCGCATCTTGAGTGTGACTCACAGTTAACGCTCCGCCTCAAAACACTGTATATGCATGTCAAAATATCAAACAGTAGTGCGAGTAAACCTCCAGCACTAGGTCATGCATAGTTCTCATGTCAAATCAAGTACAAGCAAATCACTCAAGTACGATGTCATGTACAAATCATGAAGAATCGAGTACGAGCAACGCTCCAGCACTCTGTCATGCATCTCATGTAAAACTCGAGTACGAGCTATAGCTCCAGCACTCTACTATGCATAAATCACATAAAACTGAGTACGAGCAATGCTCTAGTACTCTATCATGCATGTCAAGTAAATGTAGTGCGAGTAAACCTCCAGCACTAATATATGTGAAAAATCTGAAATCAAGTGCGAGCTATGTTCCAGCATGATTGTTTCCACATAATTCGATAAATGGCTCTTTAAAAAACAGGGATGTTTAAAATCACTAAAATTAGCACTATAAAGTGTGCTTAGTTTACATTGACCTCAAAACATTAGCCTATCCACCTACTCTTCTGCTACACAGAAGTAAAAACCACTCAAAACCTTATTTCCATACTTTTTGGAACTTTCCCCAAAATTTAACTTTTTACCTATTTAGGGGTAAAATCATAATTTACCCATATCGGGTCCCTATAATATTACTGGTTCTCTCTGACTCTCAAACAATTTCAGTGAATGTAAAACCCAACGAAAATATGCACAGATATCTCTAACTACTTGCACAAGTCCCTTACCTCGGATCACGTAGTGTGACCTCTCTTCCTCTGTGCGGTCCAAACCTCGCAGTTCGGTCACTCTTAATATGACTCTGGGGCTGCATTTAACCATTCACTGGATGAATTTCATGTTTCCTACTGTATTACATATTTAATACAGTTCATTTCACTTAATTGTGCCCGTTTACTCTAAATGGGCCTAAATACTTTAATTGGGCCTTAATCTGTATTAAGCCCATTTTCCACGTATTATTTCCCTTCATTAGGGTCTATCGACTCATTGGGCCTATCAATACCCATTAGGCTTTGTTCCAAACTCTTTGGATAGCCCTATATCATTTACGACAGTTTACCCAAAATTCCCAATATTATCCACTAAATGCAGAATTAAATCCGTAATGCATAAAATAAATCTCTAATACGCGATAATCACATAAATTGTCGTAAATGAGCTTTACTTACCCGAGATTATGCGATGGTATGTAAATCAAAGTTCGATCGGGCTTCCGTTTAAAATTTATCATCGAACCGAAGTCCGGTGAAATCCCAAAAATTTTTGTTTTTCCTTTTCTTTCCTTTTTCTTCTTTTTTCCCTTTTCTCCTTGGCTGAACCGGTCCGGTTCAGCGCAGAACCTTCTTCACTGAACCGCCGACCAGTTCAGTTTTCCTTTGGTCGTGCCGACGTCGTCCGGTCGATTCTCGATGTCTCACCATCGCCGTTCGGTGCGCCACAGCCTGGGGACCTCTCGGCTGGCCTCGATCGGAGCCAACTTGTCACGACCCAAACTACCCAAAAATCAGAGTTAATTTTTCGTGTTTTATTATTTTCTTAACTTAAATTCTTACCTGTCCTCGAATCGTGACCACACTCCACTAATAATTGGGCTGTGCGTCAATGCCAGTCCCACCATTCAATTACCATCTAACTTATTTCTTCTCCAGTCATTTATAATTGTTTACATTATTTATACATCCCCTAAAGTTGCTTACAAACATGTTACTGTGCTATGCTTATGTAGATACAATATGTACAAGTGTATATACCTTAAGTGATGGGCAGCAGCGGATATCCGGAATGCAGTACTGAGTCGCCTCAACTTCAACTGGAGATTATCTGTGGGAGAAAATGAAAGGGGTGAGCACATCAAGCTCAGTAAGGCAATCCTACGAACAAGTAGGTAACCATACTACCTACATGAATGTGGTTCCATGCATAAACCACCATGTCTCCACACATTTTAAAACAAATGACATGAGCTTATGATGTTATGTAAATCAAGTTTGCACGAAAAATTCAACATGCAATTATTTTAAATCATTTCTTTCTCTTTAAAAATTTCACAATAAAGTCAGGACTCGACCCCTCCTTCGGGTGATCCTGACTCACACAAAATCATGAAAATTGAGTTTCTCAAAAGCATCGATATCCGAAAACATATGTATATATATATACAAGATACGAGACTAGGCAATAACTGTATATCGGTAATAACCAGGACTGGCTAATATGTGTCCTCGTGAGTCCCTCTAGCTTCACGGATCCCAGTGTGCGAGGTCTCACCCTGATCGGGAACCGCCCGGGAGGTGGGTCAATCCAACCGGTCAGTCGTATCCGATCTCACGCATCCGAAGATGCCGTATCCGAAGATACCCCGTATCACAAAGATACCGTATCACAAAGATACCCCGTATCACAAATATACCGTATCCGAAGATACCCCACGGTACATCGTACTCCATGCTACTTGCACGGTACATCGTACTCCATGGACCCATATCACTCTAGGTACTCCAGCCCAAATGGCCTGCTTCCCACAGAGAGGTTTTGTTTCTCAATACTCATTGCCATGTCTCAAAATGCACGTGCGAGCCTATTAAATCGGTGACACACAGTCTACCCGACGCTCCAAGCACGGCTCATCGTATGTTCTCATAAAAATCAGTGCGAGCGATGCTCAGCACTCTCATCAAATCAAGTAAAATTGGCAGAGCCCGCTTTACATCTCCACAGGGCCGCCAACCTCATCCCTCACTCTCACCCTAGTTAAGAGGTCTTTTAAGCCTGTTGGGCCTTTTGGCTGACTCCAAGGGCAGACAGCGCTACTCCACAAATCCAGTAAAACTAGTGCGAGTTAGGCTCAGCACTCTGTATATAAATCATATGAAAATCTTATAAAATCTGGTGCGAGTTAAACTCCAGCACCCTATCCTGAAAATCATGTAAAAATATGGTGCGAGTTAGACTCTAGCACCGTGTCACGAAAAAGCATGTGAAATCTGGTGCAAGTTATACTCTAGCACCTATGCCTGTAAAACTCTAGTGCGAGCTCTCGCTCCAGCACTAATGCATGCATCACACAAATCAAGCATCGTGCGAGCTGAGCTCTAGCACGTCACATGTAAATAAAAACACGTAGGCGGCTCGATTATATCCAAATAGTTTTCACAGAAATTACATCGTGTAAGGTATGCAATGCTATGCATTTTTCTTTAAAAGTGAGCCAGCCTACTCATGCATGTGTTAAAATACCTCCAGAACGAGCAGGAACCTCTTGTCCTTGCTCCTCCCAATTTTTCCTAATTTGTAAGTTCTACCCTTAACAAGGGTATTTTAGTAATTTGCCCATTCGGGGCACTAAAATTATTATTCGACCTCTAGACCCTTCAGATAAATTTTAAAGACTGCAATTGAACTTAAAATTGCGTAAAGTTACCTCTAGCAGTCCGCAGAATTCCCTTACCTGATTTTCCTGTCGAGTCTGACCTTTTCTTTTCCAATGTTGTCCCGTCGCGCAGTCCGTTATGCTCCCAATCAAATGCCCGAAACTGCGTATCAATATTCCTCAGGTCAGATATTATACAATTTAATTGTATTTAATATTTTCTGGGCTTAATTTAAATCGTTGGGCCCATTTACCCTTATTGGGCCCGATTGCACCTTAATGGGCCTTAATCGGCCTTAAGCCCGTTTTTCACTTAATTTTCACTTTATCGAGGCCTATTGGGCTCATTGGGCCCACCAATAATTTATTGGACCTCGTTCTAATTCTCGAATAGCTAAATCGATTATTTACGACAATTTATCTAAATTTCCATAATTTAATTCAATTTATGCGGAAATTAAATTAATATCACGCATAACGAGGTAATTATCGTAATTAAGGGTCACTTACCCGAGATTCTATGCTAGTCCATAAATCGAGGCTATCTCGAGCCCTCGGTGGATGCCAATCGTCGAGCTACACAATTCCATAATTTTTCGGGTAAGTTTTTAGCCCAAAATTAATTAAATTAAATACTTCGAAATTTAAATCGGGTCAATTTTGACCACTACTGACTTACCCGAAGCTCGATTGCATCACAAGAATTTTTTCCAATTTTTTTCTCTTTTTCTTTTTACCTTTTTTTCTCCTTTTTTCCTCTCTTTTTGGCTGAACCAGTTCAGTCCGGTTCGGACCGGTTCAGACCGCCGGTTCTCTCCGGTTCGGCCGGTTCACCACCGGTTCACCACCTTGCCGGCCGGTTCTTCGCCGGCTTCCACCGCCAGTGGCTCCGTGAGGTTGTCCGCATCTCGAATCTGCCTTCGGTTTGGGTCGAGGTCGCCGGAACGCCACCGGTCCGGCTCTTCTCCCTCGGTCGTAGGACCCATTTTCCTTTTCCGCCGTTTCCGGCGCCGTCCGTCGGTTTCGGTGGCTGCCACCACCACCAATCTACTCACCGTCGCCTGGGGAAGCTTCGGCTGGGGTCGATCGGGCCTGAATCGCGCCGATCGCCAGCGATCCTTCTCTCCCCCTCTCGGTTTTGGTCTCGCCGTTCCTTCACCGTTTCACCGCCGTTCGTGCTTCCACGGTGCCGGGGGTGGGTCGGTCCTCGTCTGGCTTGCCTTCGCCTGGGCCACCGGCGCCGTCGTTCGGTCTTCGGCTTCGTTTTGGCAGAATCGCGATTTTCGCGATTCTGCGTTCCGTTTTTCGTTTTTTTTTTAATTCTTTATTTATTTTTATATATTAATTTATTTATTATTTATTTTTATTTTATTTATTTATATTATATTTTAATCATTAAAATATATTAAAATACCCAAAATATCTCTTAAAATTATTATTTTATTCTAATTTAATTAATTTAATTTTATTTAATTTATTTATTATATTTTAACCTCTTTTTCGGGTATAATTTCTCCGTATTTTCGGGATATTGTCCCGGGTGACTTTTCGGTATATTTTTCGATTATTTTCGGGATTATTCTTCCGAACTAAAAATCTCGATTAATCCCGATTAATTCCAATAAATTAATATCTTGATCAATTTAACCCAAAATAAATTTATTTCATCTTTATTGACCAAGATTTCTCAAATCCATATTTTTAATTAAATTTCCTTATCGAAATTATACCGACCTTTGGTCTTTTGACCATTTTACCCTTGTATATGTTCGGGATTAATTTAACCCGACTTCCTTTCACGAATACTCATTCATTTCGTATTTTAATTAAATTCGGGTCTTACAAATCTCCCCCACTTAAGGAATTTGGTCCTCCAAATTAGAACCAAGTCATATGAGTCCATATACAACTCCGGGTACATCAATCGTATCATACTTCTTAAATTCTTATGTGATCTTTTTCGGAGTGTATTACTACCAAAGGACTTTAATTAGGGAGATCGTCTTAAACCTCAATACTTTCTCTTTCCTGTTTAATGCCCGAATCAACTTATCAATATACTTATATTTTCACTAAACTGAACTTTTGGAGTTCATATTCGATCACCTATGCTGGATCTGGATAGTATTGCCGAAGCATCAAAAGCTGGGACACATTGTGGGTGCCTGTTAATTCAGGTGATAACACCAACCTACAGGTCTTATCTCCCACTTGTCCAATCACTCAAAATATTTCATCCAGCGTAACTCAATTTACCTTCTTCCAAAAGTTCGCTATGTCCTTATTCTCTTAGGACAAGAAACATTTCAACCATACTAATTCACCAAAGGTGAATTTCAATACTTGTCTGTCTGCTCTGAGGTGTTCTTAATCTCTCTTCCTTAACTAAACATCCTCAGAGACTTATTATCCAAAGTCGAAAATAATTCTATCTGTCACCCACTTTTTCTTATCCAATCTGGGGAACAACCCCTACAGCCATACACTCATATCTTGTTATCCCGATACTCAACTGCCAACTGTCGTTATTGGCAACTTCAATTAGAAATCAACTGATCATTCCAGGAGCTTATAAAATCAATGGCACACGCTTTCATCGGATCCTTCAGAACTTGTACAGTCCTCTCTGACTGACCATCTGTCTGAGGATGAAAAGCTGTGCTAATACTCAGTCGGGTTCCCATAGCTTCCTAAAAATATCCTCAGAGGTGGGAAGTGAAGCGGGAATCCTTATCTGATACCATGCTCACTGGAACGCTACATAATGTTCCACAATCTTCCTTACACATAAATCCTCATATATACTCTGAGTATTTGGGGATTTCATATCCAAAAGGTGGGTAGACTTAGTCACTCTATCGACTATCATCCGAATAGCCTCGTAATTCACCTGGGTTCTCTGTAACCCATCACGACATTCATGGAGACTTGCTCTCATTTTTCGTGCCGTGTCGATATAGGTAGAGACTGCAATAACTCTGCAGACTTTTAATACTCTACCTTATTCTGCTGACATACTAGGCACTTTTCCACAATCTCTACCATATCTCTTTTCATATCTGACCACCAATACCCTTTTCAGACATTTTATATATTTTTATTACCTTCCGTATGCACTGTATATCCCGAAGAGTGAGCTTCTGACAATATTATTATCTCATCAACTGTGGTCCTAGGGAGCACTTCTACTGTCTCTGAACCTCTCTGTAAATCATTATCATACACTGTGAACTCTATCACTGTACCCTTCTGAATCTAACCTAAACTATCGACATCCTGCCGATCATCACGCTAAGCCTGTCAAATCCGGGCACTCTCATCCGGTTCTAGTCTCAGGCTAGCTGTCACACAATCACTGTCTTCATCAGAAGGGATCACATCAATACTGAGGTTCACAATTGCTCTAGCAGCTCACGCTCCCTGACCATCATGTGTGGTACCATCCCGAGGCTCTTTCTACTCAAAGCATCAGCCTTTCCTGGGTGGTACAATTTTCACAATCAAAATTTCTCAGAAGCTTTAGCCCACTATGTAATCACATATTTGCCTCTTTCTGTGAAAACAGATACTCGGGCTTTATGATCAGTGCATATCCACAATTTCTCACCATGTACATAATAGTACCATATCCTCGGTACAAATACTGTTGCCAACTTTAAATCATGGTATCTTCCCATTATACATCAATACACAGCTCCTCCATAATTTTGAGGTATCCATACTCACTGAGAACCTCTTGAGCCGTTGGGTATGGTGAAATTAATCACGGTGGTCAGTTCATACTTCATTACACCGAAATTCACGTCACATCTATAATCTTATTTATCATCTCATTCCAGGATCACGTTTTCTTAATTAAACGTGTCAACCAAGTATATCCTTTTTGAACTCGCAGCAACCCATTTGTAAAAGCCATTTCTCAATTGTTGCTTATAAATCACCCTAGACTTTAACTACACCCAACATATCATCGATAATGACGATTACAAATCGGTTCAATCCTTGACTTATTTACGCATAAGCGTATAAGATACTTCAAAATCGCTTACGTTTTCAGGTACTAACCTGCGTCATTTCCTTTTCTTATCTTAACGACTCTTATTAAATTTTTACTATGATAACCTTTATGATTCGTCAAATTTTAATATTCTTATCGTCTTAGTAAAGGTATCCTAATATTTATTACGACGATCGATTTCACGTTATAGGTTATATATATACTTTTAGACGCTGTCAAGTCTTCAGGCGGGGAGGTATTTTGAAATACCTTTATTAACCTTCAGACTTAACCACAACTACGTTATATCTCAGTCTCTGTGGTCACAATTTATATTCGTTACTAATTGCTTTAATCCTAATTACTCCATATATTAAGGGTATTCCTTACCTAGCATATATCTCTTACTCCCATACATCTTGTATTCAGAATCTAGCATATCTTATCTTAAAGATTATCTCCTTCGTATATCAATTATGATAAAACTCTTGCCATTATTCATTCCGTGAGTACAATCCTTTACTCATTTAATTTCAACCGTCGCACCCCTTTTTATTACTTAAAATCTCTATATCCATATTCCGTTAATTAATCCTCCTCTATTGGGGTACTCATTTATCAGTATTATGCCCAATGATGTAGGCATTCATGCCTTTTACTCACTTATACGTGAATGAAGGCGGAATGAATAAATGTGTGGCACCAGGATCAATGAACATATGTACTTCATTATCCATAACAAGTGTGGTATCTTACACCACATCCATGAAACATCAATAGTGTCCTGGTCCAAGACATCCTCTCGCCTTCGCCCAACAACCTACTTTCCTTTTTCTTTTCGGCTATTGCCTCCCTTCTCGTTGCAGCTATACCAATGAAGTTTTTCTCTGTCTCTTTACTTTTCTGTGGGGCAATCTCGCCCAACTCTGCGCAATCAAAATCAATGGTCCTCTTATCACACTTAACGGCCATTTTATCAATACAGTGTAGGTATAGACCCTCCTTCTGTGGTATCCACCACACATCTACAATGATCACACTGCTACTCTACTTCGTAGCAGGTCGGGGTCCTCAAATCACAATGCCCCCCAAGAGTGTCAAAATTGGACGCATTGGGGCCTTACCAATTATCTTACTCCATGACTCGTCAAATTAAATCTTTTACCAAATGCCATTTTCCCATTTTTAACATTTCTGTCATTTCTCGATTCTCTTTTCTGTCTCTATTTCAGCCCTCACTACCTTTCCCAATCTCAGAGGCGTGCAATTCATGTTCTTATTTACCCAACTGTAAATCTGCGCACTGCCTCGGTATAGGTAATATCTCACGGGCCAATCGGACTCTAATTGAAAAGTTGAGCCATTTCATGAACTTTTAGACATCTCGACTGTCACTGTTCATATGTCGAGGTAATATTTACCAAAGAATATAACTGAGTTTCATACTCATAATCAATTTAGTATTCCTGGGCAGTGTAAGAAATTTTTCCTTTAAATCATGTCCGGGATATCCTGTCACTGGAATACATCCAATAAGATTTCTCATCTTAGCTATGGATGTTTAACACTTAAGATGGGTCGAGCGGGTTTCCACCAATGTTCCGCTGCGCCCTCTGATCTCATTCATAATTTGAGCAATTAGCTCCTCAAAATAATTCCCATGCTCCGCTTCAATCTCGTGAAGCGTGTCTCAATACTGTCCGATCACTCTGTCGGACTCTGTGGGGCATGCTCAACATTAGCCTCCATTTCAATTTCATCCTGATTCTCACAGGTCAACTCAGCATGACTTAGCAGACTCAGGTCTATCTCTACGACCTCTGCCTCGTGCACTATCTCATCTAACGCGCTCATATTAGGCATTCCTGCATTCTCAACCATTTCTTAGTCAAAACCCATATCGATATACACTATTGTATCTAACCAAGCACAGTAACACGGGGATGTAATTTCCTAATTACTGACACTGACACACATCAGACCAATTGTGCTCTGATACCATAAAATCTGTCACGACCCAAACTACCCAAAAATCAGAGTTAATTTTTCGCGTTTTATTATTTTCTTAACTTAAATTCTTACCTGTCCTCGAATCGTGACCACACTCCACTAATAATTGGGTTGTGCGTCAATGCCAGTCCCACCATTCAATTACCATCTAACTTATTTCTTCTCCAGTCATTTATAATTGTTTACATTATTTATACATCCTCCAAAGTTGCTTACAAACATGTTACTGTGCTATGCTTATGTAGATACAATATGTACAAGTGTATATACCTTAAGTGATGGGCAGCAGCGGATATCCGGAATGCAGTATTGAGTCACCTCAACTTCAACTGGAGATTATCTGTGGGAGAAAATGAAAGGGGTGAGCACATCAAGCTCAGTAAGGCAATCCTACGAACAAGTAGGTAACCATACTACCTACATGAACGTGGTGCCATGCATAAACCACCCTTTCTCCACACATTTTAAAACAAATGACATGAGCTTATGATGTTATGTAAATCAAGTTTGCACGGAAAATTCAACATGCAATTATTTTAAATCATTTCTTTCTCTTTAAAAATTTCACAATAAAGTCAGGACTCGACCCCTCCTTCGGGTGATCCTGACTCACACAAAATCATGAAAATTGAGTTTCTCGAAAGCATCGATATCCGAAAACATATGTATATATATATATACAAGATACGAGACTAGGCAATAACTGTATATCGGTAATAACCAGGACTGGCCAATATGTGTCCTCGTGAGTCCCTCTAGCTTCACGGATCCTAGTGTGCGAGGTCTCACCCTGATCGGGAACCGCCCGGGAGGTGGGTCAATCCAACCCATCAGTCTTATCCGATCTCACGCATCCGAAGATGCCGTATCCGAAGATACCCCGTATCACAAAGATACCATATCACAAAGATACCCCGTATCACAAAGATACCGTATCCGAAGATACCCCACGGTACATCGTACTCCATGCTACTTGCATGGTACATCGTACTCCATGGACCCATATCACTCTAGGTACTCCAGCCCAAATGGCCTGCTTCCCACACAGAGGTTTTGTTTCTCAATACTCATTGCCATGTCTCAAAACGCACGTGCGAGCCTATTAAATCGGTGACACACAGTCTACCCGACGCTCCAAGCACGGCTCATCGTATGTTCTCATAAAAATCAGTGCGAGCGATGCTCAGTACTCTCATCAAATCAAGTAAAATTGGCAGAGCCCGCTTTACATCTCCACAGGGCCGCCAACCTCATCCCTCACTCTCACCCTACTTAAGAGGTCTTTTGAGCCTGTTGGACCTTTTGGCTGACTCCAAGGGCAGACAGCGCTACTCCACAAATCCAGTAAAACTAGTGCGAGTTAGGCTCAGCACTCTGTAAATAAATCATATGAAAATCTTATAAAATCTGGTGCGAGTTAAACTCCAGCACCCTGTCTTGAAAATCATGTAAAAATATGGTGCGAGTTAGACTCTAGCACCGTGTCACGAAAAAGCATGTGAAATCTGGTGCAAGTTATACTCTAGCACCTATGCATGTAAAACTCTAGTGCGAGCTCTCGCTCCAGCACTAATGCATGCATCACACAAATCAAACATCGTGCGAGCTGAGCTCTAGCACGTCACATGTAAATAAAAACACGTAGGCGGCTCGGTTATCTCCAAATAGTTTTCACAGAAATTACATCGTGTAAGGTATGCAATGCTATGCATTTTTCTTTAAAAGTGAGCCAGCCTACTCATGCATGTGTTAAAATACCTCCAGAACGAGCAGGAACCTCTTGTCCTTGCTCCTCCCAATTTTTCCTAATTTGTAAGTTCTACCCTTAACAAGGGTATTTTAGTAATTTGTCCATTCGGGGCACTAAAATTATTATTCGACCTCTAGACCCTTCAGATAAATTTTAAAGACTGCAATTGAACTTAAAATTGCGTAAAGTTACCTCTAGCAGTCCGCAGAATTCCCTTACCTGATTTTCCTGTCGAGTCTAACCTTTTCTTTTCCAATGTTGTCCCGTCGTGCAGTCCGTTATGCTCCCAATCAAATGCCCGGAACTGCGTATCAATATTCCTTAGGTCAGATATTATACAATTTAATTGTATTTAATATTTTCTGGGCTTAATTTAAATCGTTGGGCCCATTTACCCTTATTGGGCCCGATTGCACCTTAATGGGCCTTAATCGGCCTTAAGCCCATTTTTCACTTAATTTTCACTTTATCGAGGCCTATTGGGCTCATTGGGCCCACCAATAATTTATTGGACCTCGTTCTAATTCTCGAATAGCTAAATCGATTATTTACGACAATTTATCTAAATTTCCATAATTTAATTCAATTTATGCGGAAATTAAATCAATATCACGCATAACGAGGTAATTATCGTAATTAAGGGTCACTTACCCGAGATTCCATGCTAGTCCATAAATCGAGGCTATCTCGAGCCCTCGGTGGATGCCAATCTTTGAGCTACACAATTCCATAATTTTTTAGGTAAGTTTTTAGCCCAAAATTAATTAAATTAAATACTCCGAAATTTAAATCGGGTCAATTTTGACCACTACTGACTTACCCGAAGCTCGATTGCATCACAGGAATTTTTTCCAATTTTTTTCTCTTTTTCTTTTTCCCTTTTTTTCTCCTTTTTTCCTCTCTTTTTGGCTGAACCGGTTCAGTCCGGTTCGAACCGGTTCAGACCGTCGGTTCTCTCCGGTTTGGCCGGTTCACCACCTTTCCGGTCGGTTCTTCGCCGGCTTCCACCGCCAGTGGCTCCGTGAGGTTGTCCGCATCTCGAATCTGCCTTCGGTTTGGGTCGAGGTCGCCGGAACGCCGCCGGTCCGGCTCTTCTCCCTCGGCCGTCAGACCCATTTTCCTTTTCCGCCGTTTTCGGCGCCGTCCGTCGGTTTCGGTGGCTGCCACCACCACCAATCTACTCACCGTGGCCTGGGGAAGCTTCGGCTGGGGTCGATCGGGCCTGAATCGCGCCGATCGCCGGCGATCCTTTTCTCCCCCTCTCGGTTTCGGTCTCGCCGTTCCTTCGCCGTTTCACCGCCGTTCGTGCTTCTACGGTGCCGAGGGTGGGTCGGTCCTCGTCTGGCTTGCCTTCGCCTGGGCCGCCGCGCCGTCGTTCGGTCGTCTGCTTCGTTTTGGCAGAATCGCAATTTTCGCGATTCTGCGTTCCGTTTTTCGTTTTTTTTTTAATTCTTTATTTATTTTTATATATTAATTTATTTATTATTTATTTTTATTTTATTTATTTATATTATATTTTAATCATTAAAATATATTAAAATACCCAAAATATCTCTTAAAATTATTATTTTATTCTAATTTAATTAATTTAATTTTATTTAATTTATTTATTATATTTTAACCTCTTTTTCGGGTATAATTTCTCCGTATTTTCGGGATATTGTCTCGGGTGACTTTTCGGTATATTTTTCGATTATTTTCGGGATTATTCTTTCGAACTAAAAATCCCGATTAATCCCGATTAATTCCAATAAATTAATATCTTGATCAATTTAACCCAAAATAAATTTATTTCATCTTTATTGACCAAGATTTCTCAAATCCATATTTTTAATTAAATTTTCTTATCGAAATTATACCGACCTTTGGTCTTTTGACCATTTTACCCTTGCATGTGTTCGGGATTAATTTAACCCGACTTCCTTTCACGAATACTCATTCATTTCGTATTTTAATTAAATTCGGGTCTTACACAACTCCTCGCCGGTGGCCGCCGTTTCACTTCTCCTCTTTTCGATAATTCCTTCACTGATCTGCTCCTGTCGGCGCCGGTGGAGCGCGTCCTTGCCATTGGTGGTTCGCTTCAACTTTCTCTCCCTTTTCCAACTGCTGGCTTGGCCGTTGGTCATCGGATGGTGGCCGTCCGGTCTCTCTTCTTCCCCGTCGGTCTTCGCAGTTTTAGTTTCCTCTTTTTCAATTTCTTTATTTTCTCTCTCCTTGAAATTCTCTTCAGATTTCATTTTTTTATAAATGATTTTAATATTATTTTAATCCTTAAAATAATATTAAAAATTTTCAAAATATCTAAAAAAATCATATTAAATTCATTTAATTCGTAAATGAATTTATCAGTTCGATTTTACCTTTTCGGTATATTTTTTCACTATTTTTGTGCTCTATTTTCGAGACAAAAATTTTATAAATTCTAATAAATTTATATCTTGATCAATTGGACTTGAAATTAAATATTTTTCTCGATTTTGATCAAGATTCCTTAATTTCATATTTTTAATGAAATTGTCTTATCGATATTAAATCGATTTCAGTCATTTGATCATTTTACCCCTGTACTTGTTCGAGAATCACTTTAACCCTTATCTCGCTGTTATGTAGCTTACATGCATTTTTTATTTCTTAAATAGTCGATTGCATGATAGTAAATACTCTTCTTATGATTCAACTATGAAATAAAGTGTTCGTACACATAGGAATCATAAGGTATAAGCTACATATAAAATCAAAAACTCGGGTCTGACAATCCTCCCCAACTAAAAGAATTTGGTCCTCCAAATTAGAACCAAATCACTCGTCAAACAACTCGGGGTACTTCTCTAGCATCAAGCTCTCTAACTCCCAAGTAGCCTCCTCGGAAGTGTGATGCTACCATAAAACTTTCACTAACCCGATAGTCTTTGACCTCAAAACCTTTTCCTTCCTATCCAGTATCCGAATCGGCCTCTCAACATATGACATGTCCTAACTGAGCTTCAATGGCTCATAACTAATCACATGCGTCGGATCCGCGTGATACTTTCGAAGCATCAAAATGTGGAAGACGTTATGCACGCCTAAAAAATCTAGTGGCAATGCCAACCTGTAGGCCTTATCTCCCACTTGATTTAGTATCTCAAAGGGTCCAATGTAGCGAGGACTTAGCTTACCCCTCTGCCCAAACCTCGCTATACCCTTGGAAGGAGAAACCTTCAGAAACACTGACTCACCAACTGCGAACTCAAGTGGCCTGCGTCTCTTGTCAACATAACTCTTCTGTCGACTCTGAGCTGTCCTCAATCTCTCAACTATCAACCGGACATCCTCAGAAGCCTGTGTAACCAAATCAGGAGCAAAAAGCTTTCGATCACTCACTTCTTCCTACCCAATAGGAGAACGACATCTACGGTCATACGAGGCCTCAGGTCTATCCATATCATAAATAAATCAGTCAATCAGGTAATATATCATGTGAGACTCTTTGGTGAAAAGCAATAATATCTTAGACTATTGCCATATCCTATAATGGTGATCCCAGGCAACATAGTACTCGATTTTATGTGATTTATGCATGAGAGAGTGCTGGAGCGATTAGGTCGTACTCGAGTTTTACATGAGATACATGACAGAGTGCTTGAGCGTTGCTCGTATTCAATTCTTCATGATTTGTACATGACATCGTACTGGAGCTATTGCTCGTACTTGATTTAATGAGTTTTGTGCATAGCATGGTACTGGAGCTATTGCTCGTACTTGATTTGAAACATGAACTATGCATTGACCTAGTTGCTAGAGATTTACTCACACTAGAGTTTGAGTTTGTGATGTGAAATAGTGTTTGAGCGGAGTGTCGACTGTGAGTCGCGCCCACAGGTGCGCACTGTATTTTATGTGATATATAAGACATGTTGAAAAACCATGCTTGATTTCCTTGTGTAGACTAAGTGTCACACTATGAGAGGTTCGCATGTGGATTTAGAGACGTGATATGATATTCCATGGTTTGAGGGCTAAGACCTATGGCAGGCACCCCGACTGTGATGTAGGATCCACTGAGTACGTTGTACCGTGCGAGTAGCATGGGGTACATTGTACCGTGTGGTGTTGTGGAGTTGAGGAGGTTATAGCTGGCAGTTGTGATGGACTGACCCCCCTCCCGTTGCAGCAGTGATTGCCCCGTACACCGAGTACTGTGTTGCCTGGGATCACCATTATAGGATATGGCCATAGTCCAAGATATTATTGCATTTCACCACAGAGTCTCACATGATATATCACCTGATTGACTGATTTATTTATGATACGGATAGACCTGAGGGATGGGTCGAAATTCGATTTTGTGTTGTGAATGATTTAAATGCCATATTTACTGTGATTTAAATATAAATGGCATGATTTATCTAAAGGCATTGTGATATTATAAAGATGCATTATTTTGCACTACATGCCTACATTTGAGAAAGAAAGCATGATTTCTATACATGGGATTTAATCTATACAAGTATATATATATATATATATATTTAAAGACATGCTTTTAAAAAAAGTTAAGGAAATGATGTTTTCAAGGCATAGCATTATTTTGAGTAGATAGTGTAGATGTCTACTTGCTTGCCTGATTTCCTTACTGAGCGCATTATATGCTCACCCCCTTTCTTTACATCTCTCTACAAAGCATCAGTAGTAGAGTGAGTGTGCTTGAGGGATAGTATTCCTGTTGTTCGTGCTATTTCCTATCGATCGACAGGTATACATATTTTGTACGGTTACGTATCTAAACATAGAAACAGCATAGTGATGTATACGATATATATTATGGTGATTGTATTTGTATCAGATTTTATATGACCTCACATGTATTATAAAAGAAATTACAGTCAATAGATAATGTATTGACTTGTATGTATGAAAATGGATGATGGATATGGTAAGCGAGGATTCTAACATCGAATCATAGCCTAGCCATTTATGATGAGAAAGGTAAGTTAAAATGCGAAAAATTTATAGTGGTTTTGGTTAAGTCAAGAAGGGTCTTGACAGCCTCTGATAAAATCAGCCTCCTGATCTCAGGATCCTCGGCACCACATACTCTGCCCCTGAACCTCAATAACCCATCAGCACTCAGCTCAAAATCAATACCCACACATGTCTGTATCTGCCTCAGCCAATCGATGCACCGTCGATCGCTCTACTGGGCCTGTCGAATACAACCAATCAACTCTGGCTCTAATCTTATACTAGCCATGATATCCAATTTCTCTGATTCAGGTGGGGTTACATCCAAACTGAGGTTCGCAAAGTGTTCCAACAATTCAAGCTCCCGTACCATCATATAAGACACCAATCCAAGGTTCTTCCTGCTCAAAGCATCGACAACTACATTTGCCTTATCCGGGTGGTACATGATTTCCCAATCATAGTCCTTCAGGAGTTCGAGCCATCTTCTCTATCTTATATTCAGTTCTTTCTATGAGAACAGGTACTTAAGGCTCTTATGATCCGTGAACACCTGAAATTTCTCACCATAGAGATAGTGGCGACATATTTTCAAAGCAAACACCACGGCCGCCAACTCTAAATCATGTGTCGAGTAGTTCCTCTCATGATCTTTCAACTGTCTAGATCCATAGGCAACTACCTTCCCATCCTGCATAAGCACACAGCCCAGTCCCTATTGTGACGCATCCGTGTACATCGAGAATCCTCCTGAGCTGGTAGAAATGGTGAGAACTAGAGCAGTGGTCAATCGATGCTTAAGCTCCTCAAAACTCCTCTCACATGCCTCATCCCACACAAAAATTAACATCCTTCCATGTGAGGCGTGTCAACGAAGCAACTAGTTTGGAGAAACCCTCTACAAATCTCCGATAATACCCTGTCAATCCCAAAAAACTTCTGATCTCAGTAACTGTCTTGGGCTGTTCCCACTGTACAACTGCCTCTATCTTGGATGGATCTACTGATATCCCATCCTTCGACACAACATGGCCCAGAAATGAGATCTACTATAACCAAAAGTTACACTTGCTGAATTTGGCATACAATTCTTTCTTTTGGATGGTCTGCAGAACTACTCTTAAATGCTCCTCATGATCTTCCCTGGACTTGGTATAGACCAATATGTCATCAATAAATACTATCACAAACTTGTCTAGGTATGGCTTAAACATATCATTCATCGGTGCCATAAATGTTGCGGAGGCATTCGTTAATCTGAATCGCATCACCAAAAACTCGTAGTGGCCATAACAGGTACGAAATGCTGTCTCGGGTACTTCTCTACTCCTGATCCTCAACTGATGGTACCCTGACTACAGATCTATCTTTGAAAACACTTGGGCTCCTTGGAGTTGATCCAACAAATCATCGATTCTTAGAAGGGGGTATTTTTTCTTAATGGTGGCCTTATTCAATAATCGGTAATCTATACACAGTCGGAGGCTTCCATCCTTCTTCCTTACAAACAAAACTGGTGCTCCCCAAGGTGAGACACTCGGTCTAATAAACCCCTTCTCCAGTAACTCTTGCAACTACTTCTTTAGCTCTTCTAACTCAATATGAGTCATCCTATATAATGGTTTCGATATCAGCTCGATACCAAGCACTAACTCTATCAAAATTCCATTTCCCTTTCAGGTGGTAGTCCTGGTAATTCATTCAAAAAGACATCAGGATAATCCGTAATCACGGGTATGTCCCTTAATTTCGGGTGTGCCTCATCTATATCGATCACGTAGGCAATGAGCCCTTTACATCATTCTTTCCACCGTTAGTGTCACAAGTCGTCACATTAATATTCAACACAAGCATATAAAAATCATCTCTCAAACAGATTAAATAAAATCATACTCTTTTTATTTAAAACAAACATAATCTTTTCATATCATTTCTTTTCATCAAAGTTTACAATAAGATTGTCTAATCCTAAAAACATCAATGTCTTGGCATGACAATCCATAACAACACGATTGGCAGCCAACCAATTCATTCCCAAAATTACATCAAAATCATTCATGTTTAATAAAATTAAATCGGCTGCCATTTCCCTTCCCTCTATCTTTAGCTTACAATCCCTACATACATGGTCAGTCAACTAACTATCATTCATGGGTGTGGAAATCATTAACATTTTACCTAACAATGTAGGTTTCACATGCTTCAACAATTTATATGCAAAGGAAGGTGATAAGAAGGAGTGTGTGACACCAGGATCAAATAATACCAACGTTTCTAAACTAAAGATTAGGCTGGTACCTTTAATCACATCCGTCGAAGCATCTGCAGTGTCCTGATCCAGTGCATGTACTCTTCTCTACTCACACCAACTGCTTGCTTCCCTTTTTCCTCAGCTGTGGCCCTCCTCCTAGAGGCAACCGTCTCAACTGGAGCTCTCTCCGGCTCGTTGCCCTTCTGTGGGGTAGTCTCCATCTTCTCGGGACAATACTTAGCTATATGTCCTAGTTTCTCGTATCTGTAACACACCATAGGGGTCATCAGAGAGGACCTAGTCCCATGAAATCTATCACATCTCCTGCGCCTCTCAGTGGTAGGCCGTGATCCCCCAATAACCATACCCCTCGGTGCAGTCAAAGCAGGGTACACGGGAGGCCTAGTAGCTCTCTCCTGTACCTCCTCGATCTTAAGTCTCTTCTCAAAAAACCTTTGGCCTCCTCTCTTGGCCACTCTATCAAACCTGGATTTTTTCTGGTCTCTGTCCTTCCTGACACTAATCCTCTTGCTCACATAACTGAGCCTTATATACCGCCTCCTCATAAGTCTAAATGTAAAACGGGACTAGTTTAGTTCAGATGGCTAACCTCAACCCATCAATGAACTTCTGAATCTTTCGGGTCTCACTACCCATCGTGTCTGGGTCATATCTCCCCAACAACATAAACTTGGACTCATACTCGTCCACAATCGGTTCCCATGAACCAAATTCATGAATTCCATATGTAATTTCCTCTATGCGGAGGTTGGGATGTATTGCCTCCTGAAGGACTCAAAAAATATCTCCCATGTGACCTCGGAGTGTCAGGCCCTCAATATAGCTTCGGTGGATCTCCACTAGTGCTCTGCCTCACCTTTCAACATAAACACACCAAAGGCTACCTTCTCAGCTGAAGTGCACTTGAAGAATCTGTACAGCTTCTCCATCTCATACACCCAATCCTCCGTAATTACTGGGTCTTTTACCTCTCTGAACACTGGAGGTTTCAACCCTTAGAACTCTTGCAATCTACTCAACTCGCAGTCATAACCCAACTCACTACCGCTATGCTATGGAGCGATAGGAGAAGCTGTATCCTGGACTGGAGGTGGTGTAACTATAGCAGTCTTTGCAGTCTGAGGTCTCTCCACCTCTGCAACTGCCTGTCTAGTCGTAGGCTGTGCTGTGGGATCTCGTCTATCACCGGCACCCAGTGCCTGCATGACTATCTCCATCATGTTCTCAATACTCCGTTCTATCCTAGTGAAGTGAGCCTCAGTATCCCCTGATCTCTCAGCAGGGTTCTGTGGAGCCGGATCAGTTTGTTGCTCCGTAAGGCCTCAGGCCTACCTCTATGGCCTCTAACACGTGCTCTCGCCCTTCTACCTTGATGCGTAATTGGCATAATGCCTAACTTCCTGTATTAAAATCATTTATCAAACTCAATCCATCACGGTAGACACAGTTATATCTAAACAAAAGCATAGTACTATAGGGATGTAACTTTCCTTACGTTTTATTACTGACTCACATCAGGCCAACACAGCTCTGATACCAATCTCTATCACGACCCATTTTATTCTTTTTAATCGAAAATCACTATAAAATTTTTGCATTTATTCCTTTCCCCACTCGGTCGTGAACAAACTTACCACTACACCGTTGGGCTGTGAGTCAATAATAATCCACTCACAATATCCATTCTCAGCTAACAAAAGTGAAGTCATACATTTGAACATCAATCATTCATTTATACAAAATATGATTACTGACATCTACATCCCCTATAATTACAACTCAAAAGACTACTGTGCTTTTACAATTGTTTAGATACAAAAAGAATCTTCATGTGTATACCTCTTAGCGATGGATGGCAGCGGATATCCAAAATACACGCCTCAGTCCTCACTGGGCTACTATGCACGCTTTGTAGGAGGGGAAATAGAGAGGGATGAGCAACCACATGCTCAGTAAGGTAATAATGCAAGCATGGTAGATACCTACCCTATCTACATGTTGATAGTGTTATGCATAAATCATTTATAATAAGAGCATGAGGAATAAAACTATACCATATGAGTATACATATATATCATGTATCAAAATCATGTAAAATTGGCATATAAAACATAGAATATCAACATGTGAAAACATCTCATGCTCATTCTCATTAAACTCATAAAAAGGGCAATTCATTTAAGAAACCTCCTTTTTAAATTACATCTCTTTCTCAAATACGTAAAATCCCATCGAAATCAATTCTCAATCACAACCTCATTTTCATTTCACAAATCAAGTTCACAAGGCTCGACCCCTCTTTCGGGTCTACCTTGGACAATCACAATCACATATATAAATAAAAACCAGGTCACTATATCATAAGTGACTATGTGGGCCAACTACATTATAAATCATCCCAGACCACACGCATCCAGGTGTGCGGGGTATCATGCTAGCACGAAGGTGGATTATCCCTTGCCAGACTTTCTTATCACATAACCACCACGCGGTACATCGTATTCCATGTGGTATACACGGTACAGCGTACTCCGCGGACTCATATCCTGGTTAGGGGTGCCAGTCGTAGGTCTTATCTACCCCATACCAAGAACTTGTCATACTTACATAGGAGAGCCTCCCTGCCGAATAGAGCCTCCCCACCCCTCCAGGGCTTAAGGATGTTGGCTTAAGGATCCTTCCATAAGAGAGTCTCCCCACCGTACAGAGCCCCCCTGCCTCCTCGGGCTTAAGGATGTAGGGCTTGATGATCTTACCGTAAAAGAGCCTCCCCACCGAACAGAGCCTCCCTGCCTAACAGAGCCTCCCCGCCTCCTCAAGCTTAAGGATGTTGGCTTAATGATGTAAGGCTTGAGGATCATACCGTAAGAGAGCCTCCCCACCGAACAGAGCCTCCTCGCCTAACAGAGCCTCCCCGCCTCCTCGAGCTTAAGGATGTTGGCTTAAGGATGTAAGGCTTGAGGATCTTATAAAACTTCCACGGCCTTATACTTACCACAATGTGCAAACTTGTGCGAGCAAAGCTCTAGCACGACTCATGCATCATATCATAAAGAAACCATATACGAGCGTAGCTCCAGTACGATTTATGCGTAAGAAAACTATTCAAAATCCACATACGAGCAGAAGATCCAGTACGGTTTATAAAATATCATCACAAATCAAAGTGCGAGCTAAGCTCCAGTACTTTCATGTAAGTCAAAGAATCAAAATCCAGCGCGTGCAAGGCTTTAGCGCGATTTAATTCACATAGCTCGATAAGCGGCTCATATGCATTCAAAACACATCACAAACATGTTTAGCACCCCATATGTGCTATTCCGTAACCTCAATAAAACACTAGCCAGCCTATCCTTTTATTTGCTCAAATCAAAGCATTGTGTTTTGTAAAAACATTCAAAACACGTGATTTATGCAATTGTTAGCCTTACTATCCCTTTTTATACATCCATATAAAACCAAATCATCCAACATTCGCAACCATTTTCGCATACTAAACAACCAATTTCTCAAACATTCATGCATTTCATGAACACCCTATATTCCCATAAAATACGAGCAGCTACCTCTATATACTTACAGAATTCCCTTACCTGGAATCACGACGTGTGATTCCACTTCCTTAAAGCTGCTTACTTGTGCGGTTCGATTTGTCTCCAACGAACTCTCCAGAACTGCACATAATTGTATTTCGCATCATTATAGTCCATTATATCACAACTCTCACATTTACTATAGTCGATTCGACCTATAGTTTCTATTAACACTCATAAGGCCTATTAACTCATTCCAAATCGATATTAAATCGATATTAAGCTCATAGTGTTCATATCCCATATATTTCCTCGCTATGGCTCTTCCCTCAACACTACATGTGCTCATTTTCCTAATTCCACGCATCCCACAATGTAGTTTCATTTACCCATTTTAAATCATCACATTACACAATTGACAACTTAGCGATTCCCTTAAATCACCAACTCATCCAAATTACACTTTCTCACACTAGAGTTATTCCATTTTCTAGGTCACACACTAATTCCATCACCTCCTAGGTATCTCCAACCATCAATACACATGCAAATCTACTCCAAAATTAATTAAATAGACAATGTACTTGGATTGGAGTATTAGAAACTTACCAAATCTAGTTTCTCTTCTTGCTCCAAAGGAAAATGTTCTTTGCTCATTCAATAGCAACAATGGGGTTTTGGGTTTCAACTATGTTGTTCTCTTCCTCAAGATGAACAACTTTGTGTCTAATGGCCTCCCTTCAAATCTTACTGGAATGGGTGGATTTTAGAGAGAGAAATCTAGGTTTTAGGTTGAAATGGAATGGCTGAAGTGTGTTTTTCGTAAATGGCAGATTTCACTGCGCCTATTTATAGAATTGCTTGATGAGATCGATCTGCACTAGGAGGAGATCGATCTAGTCCCCTTAAATCCCTCTTTTTCATGGTATTTTACAAGCATGAGATCGATCTGTCGGGGTTAGAGATCGATCTGTTTCCAGGCAGAGAGCTAAGGAGATCGATCTGGCTTAAGGGAAGATCGATCTGTTCTTTCCAGTAGCTAATAGAAGATCGATCTGTTTGCTTCAAGGATGGATCTCTTCATTACATAATGTTTAGAAGATCGATCTGGCCCCATTGGAGATAGATCTTCTCTATTCCTTTGCTCAATTAAGAGCATTTTAGCTCTTCCAGATCGATCTCTCATCTTATAAGATCGATCTGGCATTCATATTTCCAGATTTTGCTGCAGTTTTCTGTAGTAACTTTACACAAAACATCCTTAATTTGCTGCCATGGTCATTTTCTCATCCAGTTACCTTTAAGACTTGAAAATGATATCCATTCATACCTTACACACATTAGAACTTGTGTGTATTCATTGTATAGCCAAAGGTATATAATATAAGACTAAATAGAAGTATTTAGATTCATGCAACTTCCTTCCATTTACCACACTACTCATTTTGAGTTCTAATCACATTCATCACTTATAAAAGTCCATTTCTCCACATTCATATAAAATGAAACTTGTGTGTACATTACAAACTCATATTACACGTATATACATTACATTTATGGACTTTACATCAATTGTACTTCACATTACAAGTACATTATCATACTTATGAATCCATAAAGTTACACATGAAATACAGGTCTTACACTCTATCATGTAAAACTGAGTATGAGCATAGCTCCCAATACTCCATAATGCATCAATCACAAACTGAGTGTAAACCCCACAAATTTCCTACATTTAATTAGATTATATAAAAATGGAAATAATATATTTTAATGGAAGTGTGAATATTTGTTGTAGGGCTCAAGGACTATAGGAACCGAGAAGCCCGTGAATGACGGGGAACCCGAAAATACAGGGAGTGACAAAGCAATGCAAGTACGGAGGGATTGAAAAATTTTAATTTATTAGTTGAAAATTATTGGTGTAAGAAAACTTATATCGGAATTTATGTGGAATGATGAAATCCCGATAATATTTCATTTTCGGAATAATGAAAATTCTATGGAAGACATGGATATGATGTTATTGGATAATTTTACAAGAAAATGTGTATATACGGATATATACATAGGTGTCTATGTATATACAAATATACTAGACATTTAAATAGATGGATAATAATATATATATATATAACAAATATATATATATATATATATATATACTATGAAATGTATAGTATTTAATATATAAGTGTTAATAAATAAATAAAGCATGGGACAAATAAAAAATAATAATAATAATAATAAAATGGAACAAAAACAAACTAAACAAACAAAAATAATAATAACACACTAAAACAATAAACAAATAATATATATTTTTATATATTAATATAACACATGTATATATTATTATAATATACATATATATTTTAATATAATATATTTATATATCACGGTACGAAATTGGCTTTCAAAGAAAGCCAATTCCGCACCTTAGCCTTTCGAAAAGCAGAGAAGGTCTCTGCTTGGGTGGGAAACAGAAGAGGAGAAAGGAAGGAGAGGGTTGGTCGGCTGGAGAAGAAGGAGAAGGAAAAGAAAGGAAGGGAAAGAAGAAAAGAAGAGAAGGAAGGCTATCGGCCAGGAGAGAAAAGAGAAAGGAAAAGAAGAGGAAAAGAGGAAGAAGAAGAGGAGAGGAGGAAGATTTCTCGACCGGAGAAGAAGGAAAGGAAAAGAGGAAGAAGAAGGAAAGGGAGGAAGAAGGAAAAGAGAGAAAAGAATAAGGCCGAAGGAGTTGCTGCAGGACCGAACCAGGAGGATTGGAGTTAGAAAATCGAGAACCAAAGAGGAGAGGGCTGGGAATCAGCAAGAAACTGAGAAGCAGAGCAACTGAAGAAGAAGCGAAAGCAAAAAAAAAAATCTGGAACCGAGGCTTCAATGGAAACGGATTGAGATTGAAGTAGCTGGAAATTGAAGCAGGGATGGGGACCGAATGAAGATGAGAATGATGGGAGACTGAAACCAAAAAAAAGGGAAGTTGAAGAAGAAAACAGGGGCTGAAGAGATAGCAGGACCGAGGGAGAAGGAGACCAAACAGCAGCTGGAACCGAGAGCTGAAGAAAGGGCTGGAACCGAGAGGCAGGTGAGAGTGAGGGATAAGCTGACCGAGAGGGAAGACAGGAAAAGGAGAAAGGAAAAGAAAAAAAAAAGGAAAGAAGAGAGAAAGAAAAGAAAAGGTAAAATATTTATGTATATATGTATTTTTAATATACATGTATATATATGTTGTAGATACAAGCATGTTAGTGTAGATTTTAAATTAGATGTGAAATAAAAATAAAAATGGGAGAGATGAATAATAGACAAAAAAATGTAGATATAAATATATATATATATATATATATTTATGTGATGATGGATAACGGAAATAAGTAATAATATATATATATATATATATGTATTTATGTGAATATATATATATATATATATATATATATATATTTGGTTATATACATATAGGTGTATATAATGAACGGATATGTTAGTATATGTACAAACAAAGATATATATATGTGATAAGGAAAATGGAAAACAATAATAATATATATAGGAGTGTATATATATATATATATAGGTGCATATACATATGGGTGTATATAAGATGAATTTGTGCTAGTATATGTACATGCAAAGAATGTATATATATGAGATAGGGGAAAATGAAAACAAATAAAAGTATATATATACATATAGGAGTGTGTGTGTATATATATATATATATATATATATATTTATGTGTATATACATGTAGATGTATATAATAAAGGTATATGTTAATATTTGTAGGTACAAAATATATAAACAGTAAAGAGAATATATAAACGTGCGTGTTGGCTGAGGTATGTACAATAATACGTACACACGCAGTAGTAACGAATAGGTTGCGATTTTGACGCAATTCGGATAATTCGCATGAATAAGATGCTAAGTAAACGATTTCGGTGTAGGTAAAACGTAGAAGGAATTAAAGGAGGTACTAGGAGGCGTCATTACATGAATTCGAGATTTTCGATAAATCGAGGTAAGGGGTACTATTTAACTTAGTTCTGATAATAAATTCTTGTTTCACCGATAAATGATTTTATGAAAGAGCATATGATTTGAAGTGATTTATCAATGCTTTCATACTTGTGAAACTGTTTACGATGCATGTTTTAATTTATCAAAATATTCCCCGAGTACCTTCCATGTTGTGAAATGAATTTTTCCTAAGGTATGAAACGTATGGACATTTTACATTTATTTATGTTTTTATATCCATATTGTTAAAGAAACTTTTGACAATTTCAAAAGTATTTAAGAAAAGAAATTTGTTTTCGAAAGGGGATTGTGGGGGCCACCTCTTGAGTCCTACGGGAACAAAGTGCCACACAGTCTTTCTGTTTTATGAAAGAGTTTTCAGATTTCAAGGAACTCGATTTTATTGCTCGATATGAGTTTATGGGTCATAAAACCCAAGAAAATTTTGAAAACTCTGTTTTGAGACTATAGGCTTCATGCATGGTTACTTCTTGTGGTGTTCTGACTACACCACTTGGGTGTCGGTACATATGGCCCCTTTAGCACTTGACTCAACCTGTGTGGAAGATGTCGTGCTACTGGTGGTTTATTATGATGTTTTGGTAGTATCTCGTGCCTGCGCAGCACGCATGAATGATTCCCGCACGGTGAGTGCCACAGGTGCCCGTGCCCTAGCTATGTGCTAGTATATGATAAGAAATAAGAAGATACTACCCATGTTTATAATTATGATTGCTGTACGAACCTGATCCAATCTATAGCCCCCCTTACCATGGACATAGGTATGATGACTCTCTACGGAGAATGACACGTATCGCATGACTTAGTTATAGCCTAGTCTCCTCGATTTGATTATGAAAATCGACTATGATGAATGAATATGTGTTTTCATGATATATACGATTATTGGTTACGACCGATATGCTTCATGAAATGATTATGAAATATTCATGAAATGTTTACGAAATGATTATGAAATATTCATGAAATGTTTACGAAATGTTCATGAAAGGTTTATGAAAAGTTGTAAAATGGTTAAGCATGTTATTTGTTTTAAAGATACGCATGCTTTATGACTTTTTATGATGATTAGGTTTATGAAAGGTTTATGAAATGTTTGCGAAAAGTTTATGAACCCGATGGTCTTAAGAACTCATTCATGAAACAATGAAAAGTTGTAAAATGGTTAAGCATGTCTTTTGTTTAAAGACACGCATGCTTTATGATTTTTATGATGATTATGCATGAAATGACAAATTATGTGTTTCATTAAAGTTTGGTTCTATGAACTATTTCACATGCTTTTATATATCAGAACTGTTTTAAAAGTATTATCTTATTGGGCTTTTCCCCAAAAGCTCACCCCTCTACCTTCAGATCATTTGCAGTGAATCTATAGACGCTATCTGCCGCGCACACAATGTAGGCTGGTGGAAAGAGCTACCCTAGGCTACTTTTTGTACATGCAGAAAGGTATACATTTACATTCCTGTACCAGACATATCTATACGCACAGAAACGTATATTGGGAATATTTTTGTTGGGATGTAATTTGTAAGGAAAACGATGTAAACAATATTATTTTGGGATTATATTTTGAGATGACTAGTATTAAATCGAAATAGATGTATTGAGTGGTAAAGGTGGATTTGAAAAGTATGCTTGGTAGTTGTGGATATCTAGGATTGTCGAAAACAACTGATTTGCAGGTGGGTAGGCTCATATATAAGCCGTTATGCTGCCGAAATTTCTATCGGTCATATAAGTTAAAGTATGGAAATTAATTATAATTATGAGTAAAGAATTAGGAAAAGTGTTTTGACACTGCACAGGAATACAACCTAAGTGAATAAGGGAATAAATGGGTAAATTAAATTAAAAAAAAAATTTCCCCAATTTTCAAGGGTCAAGGGTCATTACAATGAGTACGAGCTAAGCTCCCAGTAGTCTAACATGCATAAATCGCATTTAAAATCAAGTGCGAGTATATACTCCAGTACTTTATAATGCATATCTCAAAATATAGTGCGAGTATCCTCTAACACTCATGGTTTTCACACCAAACCAGATAGATGGCTTATTCAAATCACATTTCACACAAGGAAATCAAATAAGCACTCAAATGTGTTGTTTTCGTATATACATGAAAACATTAGTCATTCTATCATGCAGCTCATGCATTTTGGGTCATAACTTGCTTCTAAGGCTTTTTACACCCTATTTTTGGATAAAGTACACTTATTCTCATTTATCTTTATCACAACATGTCTCTTTAAGGGAATTCATATAAGATATAGTATCAAAATACTACTCAAAATACGTGTAGCCATCTCTAGCTACTCACGAAATTCTCTTACCTCAGATCACGTCAAGTGACCTCTCTTCCTCGTTTCTACTAACTCTTGCAGTCCAAGCAGCTTCCACGATGATTTTCGAAGCTGTTATAATCATTGGCGTTAGTATCTCTCTATATGCTCATTTAAATTGCCAAATCTCACTTAAGCACATCATCTCACTATTTTCTCCCCATATGGTATAAAATTACGTTTTCACATAACTATCTTTATTTCTCCTTATTTCCAAGTCATGCATTTCATAAGATTAACTTATAATCTTCCATACATGCATATTCCATCATTAAATCAATGTTAACACCATTTACTCATCATTTTCTCAAATTCTCACCAATACTAGGTCATGGTGATTTTTCTTGCTCCTTTCATTTCCAACATTTCATATATATACCAATCAACTCATCTATACACCTAGTTTAACATATATCAACTTGGTGCATTAAATCTTACCTAGCTGAGATTTCCTTCCTTTTTCACTAAAATGGTACAATCCTCCTTGCTCCTTGAACTCTTGATTTCAATCCTTTGTTTCCAAGTATGTTGTCCTCCTCTTTACTAAGAACAACTTTGCTCACTTATACCTCACTCAAAACTGAGCACAAACTGAAGTTTCCTAGCTTAGAAATGTTAGGTTACACTTTTGCTCTTGAATGAATAGTTTCTCTTATGCAAACTAAAGTGCACAAGTCCAGTATTTATAGAATTGTCTCTATAAGATCGATATGCTATCCACTAAGATCGATCTAGCTTGCACTTTTTCCTCTCGAAACCGACCTTTCAGGCTTAATGAGATCGATCTGTTCCTAGCATGAGATCGATCTGCTTAACACAGAACCTTAAGGAGATCAATTTGCTCTTGCATGAGATCGATCTGTTGCAAGTCAGTAGCTTAAGGAAATCGATCTGACCCTTTAGGGATCGATTCCTTCTTCACAGAATGCTTAGCAAATCGATCTGGCCCTCTTGGAGATCGATCTACCCCTGTTCCATTGCTCGAACAAAAGCATTTTTTGCTCTTCCAGATCGATCTCTCTTCCCATGAGATCGATCCCTCATGCATATTTTCCAAATTTTACTACAGCTTTCTGCAGTAACTTACTCCAAAATTTCATTAATTCTATTGTCATAGTCATTTTCTCATCCAATTACCTTTGAGGCTTGAAAATAACATCCATTCCTACTTTATATACATTAGGACTTGTGTGCATTCATTGTATAACCAAAGGTATACAATTTACAACCAAATGGAGTATAACCATTTATGCAACTTATACATACTTCATTCCATTTTACCGCACCACTCATTTTCCATTCCATTCACATTCATCATCTACAAAAAGTCTATTTCTTATTATTTATACATAACGAAACTTGTACGTACATCACAGGCTCATATTACAAGTGTGTACATTGCATTATGGACCTTACATCATTTATGCTTCACATAGCATGTGCATGTATATACCTATGAATTTGAGGGTCTTACAAAACCCAAACCCGAAAAAACCCGAACCTGACATAACCCAAGCCCAATACGACCCGAATCCGAAATCGACCCGATCCGAAACCCGAGAAAACCCGAATTTATAACCCGAAAAACCCGAATTATAATTATATGATTATTATATTAAAAAATAAATAAATAAATAAATAATAATACACTTTTTCTAATTAAAATTTATAAAATTTTAAAACAATCATTATTTATTTATTACATAATTATATCAATAATTTATTATCAACAAAATAAATATTGAATATTTAAATTCAATTATTAAATAAAATTATTTTAAAACACAATATAATATTCAATATCAAATAATTTTCAATATTATGCTTATTATATTTGTAATAATAAATAATAAATATATTATTAAATATAACATTTGATTTTATTATAAAAACAATTATTATACTATTTTATTATATTTATTTCATATTAAAATTTTAATTTTAATACAATAATAAATCAAATATATATAAATCATTATATAATTGTAACATTTATTTAAATTTGATATTTCATATAAAACATTGAATACATTATTAACAAAATTAGAATTTAAATTCTGACTCCTATAACTCGTAAACAGAAAAATAGTGATTTGTTTTTTAAATTGTGATTATGCTAAATATAACAATTGAAAGTTGAAAGAGGATCATACTCTTTAAAAGGCTATAATAACTTTTTTCACTGCAAAAAAAGATTCAGACTCAACTATGACATGTTTGCATCCAAGTTCCCATCTCATTAACAAGTCAATGATTGTTGTGTTCTAAATTAGTCCAATACAGTAAGAAACAAACCAGCAAAGAAAACATCAAACACCTAAAGCTATGACATGTAACATTGAAATAAAAAACACCAAGCAAAATATCAAACAAGACAGGAAAATATATACATGGGCATGTGCATGTCCTTCACATTCTATGATTCTACCAACACCGAACGATTCTAACCGCTTAAAATGCACACTTCATGCAACAAAAAACCAACTAAAGTTGGCAATTTAATTATGTAAATATATTATCAGAGAATACTCTGTTTTCCTCATTGTTAAACCTAAATGCTACTAGGTGAAATCATCAATGCTACTTTTCAGAAATAGAATCATTTACCTAAATTAATTGAGTGAGGGGTAGCGACGCTTGAGTGAGGAGCGACGACGCTTGAGTGAGAGACTGAGTGAGAAGTGGCAATGAGCGGCTAAGTGAGAGAGCAATGCAGACAGACTGAGTGATGAGCGGCTGAGTGAGGCAGCAGAGCAGAGAGATTGAGTGAGAAGCGGCGACTATGAAACTTTTATTAATCTAATTTTAGTGACTTCTGTTTAAAATTTAAAAACTTATTATTTTAATCATAATTATCTAATTTAATTTCATAATTATTTATATTATGCTTTATTTTTTTTAAGCTCACAAAGTTTTATTGTATAATTATATTTTTTTAGTGTATTATAGCAACTACAAAATATCGCTCATATGGTAGAGTATAATTTTATATGATATAATTATATCAAATGTTAAAAATATATAATTTTTTTAATTCAATATTCTAAATTTTTAATGAGACATTTGATTAATTAATGTAAACGATTATATTTAATGCAATAATGTTAATTATGATTTATGTGCAAATAAAAAACAAATTATAAAATAAAATAGAGCTAATTAATTGACCATTTATTCATATTAAGCATTTTTTTGGTAAATGATAATATTAATTGGTACTTTTCTTCCTATAATATCTATATGTAATATTTTCTTTTGCATTGAATATAATTATATCTACTATTTTATAGTAAATATTGTAGGAAATTAAAAAAGAGTAAATGATTTTTGTCAAATAACAAATATTAAAATATAGAAATTTGTTTTTATATAAATATTTATTAAAATATAAAATCATTTAAAAATTAAATTAATTATCACATTCAAATTTTTTTAAAAAAATCATAACTAATAAAATTTCAAAATATTTCAAGCCGGCCCGCTAAACCCGTCTGACTAGAACTGGGACCGAACCCGAAGAAGCCCGAACCTGAAGAAGCCCGAAACCGAAAAAGCCCAAAACTGAAAAAACCCAAACCCGAAAAAGTCTGAACCCAAAAATAATTGAACCCGAAAATAATCGAACCCAAAAAAGCTCGAACCCAAAAAAGCCTGAACTCGAAAAAACCCGAACCCGAACCGAACTCGCCCGAACCCACCCGTTTGCCACCTCTGCTCTCAATTGCTGTAATGAGAGGTGAGTCAAATCCTTACCGTCAGCTCACAACTCACTCATATCATGTACCCATGGTATAACGTACTTCATGTGACATACACGGTACACAATACTCCATGGACCCAATCTCAAGGTCGGGATGCTCGCCATGAGTCTTAGTCCTCATACCTTAGATATACCTCATAGTTAGGATGCTTGCCATAAGTCTTAGTCCTCATACTATGAGTTCTATTTTCGATAGCCCTCGGCCATATTTCAAAATGTTGGACGTGCGAGCATATAATCAGTGCGACACATAGTCAGCACAGGCTCCCAACATGGTTGTTTCATGCTTTCTTTCAAAATTCGGTACGTGAGAGTAAACTCCGAGCACGACCATAACACAAATGATATAAATCTAGTGTGAGCAATACTCCCAGCACTATGTCATGTAAAGATCAAGTATGAGCAATGCTCTCAATACTCTATAATGCATCAATAATGAAAACTAAGTACGAGCTAAGCTCTTAGTACTCTATTGTAAGACCCTCAAATTCATAAGTACATACATGTACATGCTATGTGAAGCATGAATGATGTAAAGTCCATAGAATTGAATGTACATACTTGTAATATGAGTTGGTGATGTACGTACAAGTTTCGTTATGTATGAATAATAAGAAATGGACTTTAGTATGTGATGAATGGGAATATATGGAAAATTGAGTAGTGTGGTAAAATGGATTTAAGTATGCATAAGTTTTATACTCCAATTGGTTGTAAATGGTATACCTTTGGTTATACAAAGGATACACACAAGTTTTAATGGGTATAAGGTATGAATGGATGTCATTTTCAAGCCTTAAGTGTGGATGAATGAGGAAATGACCATGGTAGCAAAATGTATGAAGTTTGGCATGTGTTACTGCAGAAAACTACAGTAAAATTTGGTAAATATGGATGAGAGATCGATCTCATGGGATGAGAGATCGATCTGGAAGAGCCAAAAATGTCACGACCCTTTTTAATTCCCTTTAACCGAAAATCTCAATAAATTTTTCGCGTTTTACTGTTACCTTTCCCGATCGTGAACAAACTCACCACACACAGTTGGGCTGTGAGTCAATAATAATCATCACTTACCATTCATTCACAATTTAATGAAACAATGTCATACATTCATAGATAATCATGTACTTATACAAAAACATGTTTTACTGATATCTACATCCCCTATAATTACAACTCAAAAGACTATTATGCTTTTACATTGTTTAGATACAAAAAGAATCTGGTGTATATACCTTTCGGCGATGGAAGCAGCGGATGTCCAAAACACAATGCCTTAGTCCTCACTGGGCTACTATGTACGCTCTGTAGGATGGGAAAATAGAGAGGGATGAGCAACCACACGCTCAGTAAGGCAATAATGCAAGCATGGTAGATAACTACTCTATCTACATGCTGATAGTGTATGCATAAATCATTTATAGATCGGAGCATGAGGAAAACAAAACTATGTCATATACGTATACATATATCATGTATTTAAATCATGTAAATTGGCATAATAAAACATGGTAAAATCATCATGTACAAACCATCTCATGCTCATCATTGTCAAATCACAAAATAAAAAGGGAAATTCACTTGAAACATCCGTTTTTAAAACTCATCTCTTTCTCAAATACATCAAAATCCCATAAAACCAATTCTCAATCACAAACATCATTCTCATTTCACAATTCAAGTCCACAAGGCTCGACCCCTCCCTCGGGTCTACCCTGGACAGTCACAATCACACTTATAGATTAAAATCATGTGGTAGTAAGTAAATCAAGCAAGGGAGACAGGTCACTATAAGCTCATAGACTATGTTGGCCAACTATGTCACATATCATCCCAGACCACACGTATCCCGATGTGTGGGGTATCATGTTGGAACGAAGGTGGGTTAGTTCTCCGCCAGACTTTTCTCATCAATAACTCAACCACGCGGTACATCGTACTCCATGTGATATACACGGTACATCGTACTCCGTGGACCCATAACATGGTTGGGTGTGCTTGTTATAGGTCTTATCTACCTCATACCGAGTGAAACCTCTAGTCTCAAGTGCACGTGGGAGTACTCTTAATACCATGTCCTAGCCCCTCATGGCCTTGCTCGCACTTGTTGGGTTCCCTGATTCAAGTCCTAGCCCCTCACTCTCACCCCACTCAAGAGGTCTGTTAGGCCTGTTGGGTTCCCTGAATGGATTAATGTCAGGTCCTAGCCCCTCACCCTCACCCCACTCAATAGGTCTGTTAAGCCTGTTAGGTTCCCTGAATGGATTAATGTCAGGTCCTAATGCCTCACCCTCACCCCACTTAAGAGGTCTGTTAGGCCTGTTGGATTCCCTGAACATCAATCTCTATCACTCTCACCACGGCCTCATACATACCACAGTGTGAAAACTAGCGCGAGCTATGCTCTAGCGTGAATTCATGCATCATATAAATCACTTCGTACGAGCAACGCTCTAGTACGGTATTTATGCATAAAAATATGAAGAAACCACATACGAGTATAGCTCCAGTACGGTTATATGCATAAGAAATCCTCTTGAAAACCAAGTACAAGCAAAAGCTCTAATACGGTTTATAAAACATCGTCATAGTTTCAAAACAAAGTACGAGCTAAGCTCCAGCACATTTCAAACATATGAAAACATCAACACCCAGTGCAAGCTAGGCTCCAGCATGGTTTAATTCCCATAAACATGATAGGCGGCTCATGAGCTTTCAAAACCAATCTCAAAATATATTTAGCACTTCACATGTGCTATCACACAACATCAAACAATAATAGCTAGCCTATCTATCAACTCGCTCAATACAAAACACATGTTTGGTGGAATCATTCAAAACATTCAATTTATACAATTATTAGCCTTACTATCCCATTTCTTTATAATACCACTTCAACAACCAAATCTCATGCAAATACTCGTAATAGTTTCCATACAATGTCAACCACATTTTCACAAACTCATGCACATTTCCAAAGCCCTATAAACCCACGAGTTTAAAATACGAGCAGCTACCTCTATATACTTACAAAATTCCCTTACTTGGAATCGCGACACGTGATTCCACTTTCTTAAAGCTGCTTACGTGTGCGTAGTTCGATTGCGTCTCTAACGACTCTCCGAAACTGCATAAAATCGTATTCTGCATTATATTCGATCAATATAATAGGACATCGTACGTTCACTATAGTTAATTCGACCTATAGTTTCTAGTGATGCTCTTAATGCCTCGTTTCATTACTCTACTCATATTTCAAGTCTATGGATTCTTTTAGGCCTATTAACTCATTCCAAATCGATATTAGATCGATACTAAGTCCATAGTGTTCATATTTCATTGACTTCTTCACTAAGGCATTTACCAAGCATTTTACATACTCATTTCCATAAATTCCCTATACTCACAATGTGGCTTCATTTACCTATCTCAAATCATACATACTACTTCAACAACAACTTATCATAACCCATAAGTCATCAACATACCCAATTCACACTTTCTCACACTAGACTAAATCCATTTTCTAGCTTATATGTGTTCCATTACTTTCTAGATGATTTCTATTATCCATATACATGCCAATCAACTCCAAAATCAATTAAATACATAATGTACTTAGCTGGAGTATTAGAAGCTTACCAAATCTGATTTCTCTTCTTGCTCCAAATGACAATGCCCTTAGCTCCTTCAATACCAACAATGGGATTTTGGGTTTCAACTATGTTGTTCTCTTCCTCAAGATGAACAACTTAGTGTCTAATGGCCTCCCCTTAATTATTACTGGAAATGGCTGATTTTAGAGAGAAAAATTTAGGTTTTGGGTTAGAAATGGAAAGGGTGATGTTTTTCTCGAAATTTTTAGATTTTCAGCACTCTTTTTTTTAGAAATAGCTTGAGGAGATCGATCTGCAATAGGAGGAGATCGATCTGGTCCCCTTAAATCCCTCTTTTTCATGGTGTTTTAAGCATGAGATCGATCTGTCGAAGCTTGAGATCGATGTGCTCCCAAACAGAGAGCTAAGGAGATCGATCTGTATGCTTGAGGATCGATCTTTTCATTACAAAATGGTTAGGAGATCGATCTGGCCCCATTGGAGATCGATCTACTCTATTCCATTGCCCAAATAAGAGCATTTTGGCTCTTCCAGATTGATCTCTCATCCTATGAGATCGATCTGGCCTTCATATTTTTCAGATTTTCTGCAGTTTTCCTGCTGCAACTCACACCCAAATGTCCTTAATTTGCTACCATAGCAATTTTCTCATCCATCCACCTTTATGACTTGAAAATGACATCCATTCATACCTTATTCACATTGAAACTTGTGTGCATTACTTGTATATCCAAAGGTATACTATATAAAACCAAATGGAAGCATTTATATTCATGCGACTTCCTTCCATTTACCACACTACTCATTTTGAGTTCCATTCACATTCATCACTTATAAGAACTTATTCCTTCATATTCATACACAATGAAACTTGTATGTACATTACAAATCATATTACACATATGTACATTGAATCCATGGACTTACATCAATTATACTTTACATTACAAGTCCATTAGTATTCATTGATCCAATTACACACGTTACAACCATACATATACGGGGTCTCACAAAAAATGCTCTTATTTGAGAAATAGAACAGGTCAGATAGATCTCATTGGAGAGCAGATCGATCTGCTGAGCATTCTGTGTTGAAGGAATTAATCTCAGAAAGGCCAGATCAATTTCTTTAAGCTACTGACTTGCAACATATCGATCTCATGCAAGAGCAGATCGATCTCCTTAAGGTTCTGTGTTGTAACAGATCGATCTCATGTAAGAGCAGATCGATCTCATGTAGTCTAGAAAGTCAGTTTCAAGAGGAAAAATGCAAAGCAGATTGATCTCCTAAGGTACCAGTCGATCTCATTAGGACAGTTCTATAAATACTGCACTTCTACACTTCATTTTCTCGTGAGTTACTATTTCATTCAAGAACTAAACCTAAACCTAGCCAAGAAACACTAGAAAACTTCAGTTTGTGATCAGTTTTGAGTAAGATATAAGTGAGCAAAGTTGTTCTTAGTAAAGAGGAGGACAACATACTTGGAAACAAAGGATTGAAATCAAGAGTTCAAGGAGCAAGGAGGATTTTACCATTTTAGTGAAAAAGGAAGGAAAGTTCAACTAGGTAAGATTCAATACACCACTTTGATATATGTTAAACTAGGTGTATTGATGAGTTGATTGATATATATATATATATATATGAAATGTTGGATATGAAAGGATGATGAAAAATCACCATAACCTAGTTTTGGCATGAAAATGAGAAAGTGATAAGGAAATGGTGTTAACATTGATTTAATGATGGAATATGCATGTATGGAAGATTATGAGGTAATCTTATGAAATGCATAAATTGAAAATAAGAAGAAACAAAGATAGTTATGTGAAATGTGGATTTATACCATATTGGGAGAAGTTATGAAATTTATGTAGAATGTAGAGATTTGGCAAATGAAACGAGTATAGAGTGATGTACTAACGCCAATATTTATAACAGCTTCGAAAATCACATTAGAAGTTCGTTGGACTACAAGAGTGAGTAGAACCGAGGAAGTGAGGTCACTTGACGTGATCCGAGGTAAGGGAATTTCGTGAGTAGCTAGAGATGGCTACACGTATTTTAAATAGCATTTCGATATTATATGCTATATGAATTCCCATGAATAGGCCTAATGTATGTGATAGAGATTAATGAGATAAAGTGTGATTTTATCCAAAAATAGGATAAAAAGCCTGAAAAGCATGTTATGACCCAAAATGCATGAGTTGCATGATAGAATGGCTAATGTTTTCATGTATATACGAAAATAGCACATTTAAGTGCTAAATTGATTTGAAATGAGAGAGTTGTGATTTGAATAAGCCATCTATCTGGTTTTGTGTGAAAACCATAAGTGCTAGAGAATACTCGCACTATATTTTGAGATATGTATCACATAGTACTGGAGGATATACTCGAACTATATTTTAATGTTATTTTATACATGTTAGAGTACTCGGAGCTTTGCTTGTACTCAGTTTGTGATTGATGCATATAGAGTATTGGGAGCTATGCTCATACTCAGTTTTACATGATAGAGTACTGGGAGCATTACTCGTACTCGACTTTTCATGACTTATACATGATATCGTACTAGAACGATAGCTCGTACTTGATTTGAAAAGAGAATTATGCATTATCCCAGTGCTAGAGGTTACTCGCACTAGTGTTTGATATTTTGAAATGCATACACAGTGTTTAAGAGGCAGAGTGTTGATTGTGAGTGACACTCAAGACGCGCACTATAGTTTTACATGATATATAAACCATGTTGCAAAACCATGATGATTTCCTCTGTGTAGACTGAGTGTCACACTGTTGAGATGTTCGCACGTGGATTTAGAGACGTGGCATTAATTCCATAGTATGAGGGCTAAGACTTATGGCAAGCACCCCGACTATGATGTATTTCTATGGTATGAGGACTAAGACCTATGGCAGGCATCCCGATCATGAGGAGAGGGTCCAAGGGTGTACGTTGTACCGTGCAAGTGGCATGGAATACACTGTATCGTGTGGTGGAGTTGTGGAGTTGAGGAGTTTATAGCTGGCGATTGTGATGGACTGACCCCCCTCCCGTTACAGCAATGATACCCGTACACCGAGATCTGTGTTGCCTGGGATTTCACATTATAGGATATGGCCATAGTCCAGGAGAGTATTGCATTTAGCCACTGAGTCTCGCATATTATATCACGTGTTTTCATGATACGGTTAGACCTGAGAGAGATAGGTCAGAAACCGATAATTGTGTTGTTTTGTGAACTGCCATATTTACTTGATTTAAATATAAATGGCATGATTGAGATAAAGGTATTCCTAATTTTATAAATATGCACTGTTTTGCATGAATGCCTACATTTGATAAATAAGCATGATTTCAAGTACATGAAATTTAATCTGTACTATATTATATCATTTTAATACATCTTTTGAGATGAGAGAAGGAAAGGCAAAGCCTTATTTTCAGTAGATAGTGCGGTTATCTACTTGCTTGCCTGATTTCCTTACTGAGCGCGTTGTATGCTCACCCCCTTATTTTCCATCCTCTACAGATCATCCGCAGTAGAATGAGTCCGGCTGAGGTATAGCATTCATTGTATCCGCTGCGTATCCATCTTACAAGAGGTATACGCAGTCGAACATTTTGTACTGAACAATGTATAAGCACAGTTATGTAAACTATTATACGGTTGGGATGTATATGTATAAATACTGTATAACAGTTTATGTTATCGAAAAGAATACTAAATTCTATGTATATTGTGAATAAATGTGAGTGGGTGACTAATATCGAATCATAGCCCAACTATTGAGGTGAGAAAGGTAAGTTGTCACGACCCATTTTCATTCCCTTTAACCGAAAATCACTATAAATTTTTTGCGTTTTACTGTTACCTTACCCGGTCATGAACAAACTCACCACATACAGTTGGGCTGTGAGTCAATAATAATCACCACTTACCATTCATCCAAATAAAAACGATGTCATAAATTCGAAATTAAATCATTTACTCATACAGAACATGTTTACTGACATCTACATCCCCCATAATTACAACTCAATCATTACTGTGCCATTACATTGTTTAGATACAAAAAGAATCCTGTGTATATACCTTTCCGCGATGGAAGCAGTGGATGTCCAAAAACACAATGCCTCAGTCCTCACTGGGCTACTACGCACACTCTATAGGAGGGGGAACATGTAGAGGGATGAGCAACCACACATTCAGTAAGGCAATAATGCAAGCATGGTAGATAACTACTCTATCTACATGCTGATAGTGTATGCATAAATCATTTATAGTTCAGAGCATAAGGAAAACAAAACTATGCCATAAGCATATACATATATCATATATTAAAATCATGTAAATTGGCATAATAAAACATGTGAATCATCATGTACAAACCATCTCATGCTCAATTGTCAGATCACATAATAAAAAGGGAAATTCACTTGAAACATCCTTTTTAAAACTCATCTCTTTCTCAAATACATCAAAATCCCATAAAAATCGATTCTCAATCACAAACATCATCATCGTTTTCACAAATCAAGTCCATAAGGCTCGACCCCTCCATCGGGTCTACCCTGGACAGTCACAATCACACTTATAGATTAAAATCATGTGGTAGTAAGTAAATTAAGCAAGGAGACATGTCACTATATCTCAACTGACTATGTTGGCCAGCTATGTCACATATCATCCCAGACTACACGGATCTCGGTGTGTGGGGTATCATGCTGGTACGAAGGTGGGTTAGTTTTTTGCCAGACTTTCTCAAATCAAGTAACCACCACGCAGTACATCGTACTCCATGTGATATACACGGTACATCGTACTCCGCGGACCCATAACATGGTTGGGGGTGCCTGCATTAGGTCTTATCTACCCTATACCGAGTTAAACCTCTAGTCTCGAGTGCACGTGAGAGTACTTTTAATACCAGGTCCTAGCCCCTCATGGCCTTGCTCGCCCTTGTTAGGTTCCCTGATTCAGGTTCTAGCCCCTCACCCACACCCCACTCAAGAGGTCTATTAGGCTTGTTGGGTTCCCTAAATGGATTTATGTTAGGTTCTAGCCCCTCACCCTCACCCCACTCAAGAGGTCTGTTAGGCCTGTTGGGTTCCCTAAACACCAATCTGTATCACCCTCTCCACGGCCTCATACATACCACAGTGTGAAAACCAGCGCGAGGTACGCTCTAGTGCGAATTCATGCAGCATAATAAATCATGTGACACCCCGAAAACGCGGAAAATATGACAAAATTAAAACTTTTTACTCATCAATTTACAATTAAGGGTGCATTCCTGTGCAGTGTCATACATCATCATGCATATCATACCTCAAGATCTCATCATTAGATAGTATATATCATATCATATACATTACTCAATATTAAGTTAATTAATCCTAATACATCCCGAAGAGGTTATACATCAAGTGTCTGTAATTACAATAATTGTCTGGGTACATGAAAAGATAAATGATACCTTAAAACACAATATATATTGCCTGGAGCTTAAGTCCTCCACTAGCCACTACTCCGTACGTCGCAGGGAAACCCTTTTCACTTGAAGAAATCTGGGGGGAAAGAAAATAAGGTGAGCTTCTAAATCGCTCAGTAAGGGGGTAAGGGACTCATTGTATAAACCATAATACACATCACAAAATATTTGTTTGCATGTGAAACTTTGTACACCCATTTGAAATCATAGCATGAAAGTTCTCAAAACAACATTCTCATATCTCAAAACCATGTGGAAATATGAAATAAAAGGCTCAGTATAGAGTAGTAACAAGCATGTGAAAATAATGGGATAATGGCTTTCTCGATAAACGTGATAAAATCACCGTAATAATAATGCACGTGACGCAGCCACTAAACAAACATGGCATAGCCACTGATTTAGATTCACACGTGGCGCAGCCACAGAATAGGGTTTCACGTGGCAACAACCACCAAATATACGTGGCACAGCCACAGAATGGGGGATCTCACGTGGCAACAGCCACCAAATATATGTGGCACAGCCACAGAATGGGGGATCTCACGTGGCAACAGCCACCAAATATACGTGGCACAGCCACAGAATGGGGGATCTCACGTTACCAGAACGGAGAAGAATCGGACTTACATGCTACCAGAGCAATGCCCGGTGTGTACTCAAAATTACACACCTAAGTCTTTATCAATAGCCATTATCATATAAAACTGGTTTGCCTTCACGTAGAACTCATAGTGGTTTCTTTCTCATAAAACTCATTTAAAACTGTTTTGTACTCAACACAAAACATATTAAAACCGAGTCCCAACCGACAAAACACGCACACATTTCTCAAATCTCAATATTGCCTTAACGTAGAGCCCAATTCATTTCTCACACAAACTCAACGGTTTATAAAGCGGTTTCATGCGTAGCTTATGAACTCATAAAAACATTGGGCTCCAACCTGCTATAAAAATCATGTGCATTCTCATCAAAACACAACACATCAAACATGCTTGTTTTATAAATCGCAAATCATGCTATAATGGTTCACAAATCACATACAAAAATGGTTTAGTTTCCCTTACCTCTTTGCACTTCGTATAGTGCAATCGTTTCCCCCTTGTCATGGACTAGTCTCGCATTCCACTCTGGAACTCCCGAGCTACCCAAACGATGTTAAAACATCAATACTCATCATCACAGTAACCTCAATTCTCAAAATTGAGCATAATTGCTCATAACACCTCAAATCTCTTAATTCTCATAACTCTATCTCAATCCACAATCTCTTTCACAACATCTCAACATCCTACACTTCCCATGCCACAATATCTACGCTAGTTCACCACATTGTCTAAATTTCCATTTATAACTCAAAATTCCCAAAATTACTAAAGTTGCTAAATATCATCATCACTCCAACTACATTGTAATTTCATCAATCCCTAATCATTTTCCAGCTATTTCAACACAATGCCAACAGCCATTATCACCAAAATCATCTTAAATATCAAGATCGAGGTTTAGAAATTACCCAAAACTTGTGGAGAGCTTATCTCTTGCCTCGATTCAATCCGTCTTTCGATTTCCAAGTATGTTGTTCTCCCTTTGACGAGGAACAACTTTCCTTCTTGCCACAGCCTCTGATTTGGATGAAAATGGGTGCTTTGGATGAGTGAGAAAGCTAGGGCTCGGGTGAAAATGGGGTTTTGAAGAGAGAGAAAATGAAATTGCAGGAGAAAGCAGGGGTTCCTTATATAGACAGAGGGTAGGAGATCGATCTGGTCCTTGATGAAATCGATCTGCATTTGAATTTGGGGACGATTTGGGGCAATTTTATGCCTAAGAGATCGATCTGTCGAGGGGTGAGATCGATCTCTTAATGGCTACATGAGATCGATCTGCTCCTTGAGGAGATCGATCTTCTCCCAAACAGAAACATTTGGAGATCGATCCCTTCATCATGAGATCGATCTTCTCTCAAACAAAATCATAAGGAGATCAATCCTTTTCCATTGGAGATCGATCTGCTCACTTGCTTTCCTCCTTCCTTGTCATTTTTAGCTTACCAGATCGATCTCTCCTTCTCCAAGATCGATCTGACCTCATAGTTTCACACTTAGGTTAAACACTTAACATGTAAATCTCCAAATATAATTTCCACAGTCTACTACTTGGATTATTTCTCATTTATCACATATACATTTCACTTAGCTCACTAAATTACACTTCAAGTTCATATTACATAATTAAAATACGTCTAAAATTCTTAGATCTCACAAATCACCTCGTACGAGCAACGCTCTAGTACGGTATTTATGCATAAAAATATGAAGAAACCACGTACGAGCATCGCTCCAGTACGGTTATATGCATAAGAAAACCACTCAAAATCCACGTACGCGCAAAAGCTCCAATACGGTTTATAAAGCATCGTCATAGTTTCAAACCAAAGTGTGAGCTAAGCTCCAGCATGTTTCAAACATATGAAAACATCAATACCCAGTGCGAGCTAGGCTCCAGCACGGTTTAATTCACATAAACATGATAGGCGGCTCATAAGCTTTCAAAACCAATCTCAAAACATATTTGGCACTTCACATGTGCTATCACACAACATCAAACCACAATAGCCAGCCTATCTATCAATTCGTTCAAAATAAAACACATGTTTTGTGAAAGCATCCAAAACAGTTGATTTATGCAATTATTAGCCTTACTATCCCATTTCTTCACAATATCATTTCAAACAACCAAATCTCATACAAATACTCGTAGTAATTTTCATACATTGTCAAACACATTTCTATAAACGCATGCACATTTCTATAAACGCATGCACATTTCCAAAGCCCTATATACCCACAAAATACGAGCAGCTACCTCTATATACTTACAGAATTCCCTTACCTGGAATCGCGACGCGTGATTCCACTTCCTTAAAGCTGCTTACTCGTGTGGCCCAATTCGTCTCCAACGAACTCTTCGGAGCTGCACACAAACGTATTTCACACCATTATAGTCCATTATAATCCAACTCTTGCATTTACTATAGTCGATTCGACCTATAGTCTCTATTAACACTTATGAGGCCTCGTTTCATTACTTTACCCATAACTAGAGTCTATGGATTCTTTTAGGCCTATTAACTCATTCCAAATCGATATTAAACAGATGTTAAGCTCATAATGTTCATTTTTCATAAATTTCCTTCACTATGGCATATTATCAAATACTACATGTGCTCATTCTCATCAATTCACAAAACCCACAATGTAGCTTCATTTACCCATTTCTAATTATCCACATTACACAAATAACAACTTATCATAACCCATAAACCACCAACTCCCCAAATCACACTTTCTCACACTAGAGGCATTCCATTTTCTAGGTTATATGTGTTCCATTGCTTTCTAGATGATTTCTATCATCCATATACATGCCAATCAACTCCAAAATCAATTTAATAGACAATGTACTTAGGCTAGAGTTTTAGAAACTTACCAAATCAGGTTTCACTTCTTGCTCCAAATGACAATGTCCTTAGCTCCTTCAATACCAACAATGGGATTTTGGGTTTCAACTATGTTGTTCTCTTCCTCAAGATGAACAACTTGGTATCTAATAGCCTCCCCTCAATTCTTACTGGAAATGGCTGATTTTAGAGAGATAAACTTCGGTTTTGGGTGAAAAATAGAAGGGTAATGTTGTTTTCCTGAAATTGTCAGATTTCAACGCTCCTTTTATAGAAATAGCTTGAGGAGATCGATCTGCACTAGTAGGAGATTGATCTGGTCCCCTCAATTCTCCCCTTTTCATGGCATTTTAAGCATGAGATCAATCTGTCGAAACTTGAGATCGATCTGCTCCAAACAGAGAGCTAAGGAGATCGATCTATATGCTTAAGGATCGATCTTTTTATTCAGAATGTTTAGGAGATCGATCTGGCCCCATTGGAGATCCATCTGCTCTATTCCATTGCCCAAATAAGAGCATTCTGGCTCTTCCAGATCGATCTCTCATCCTATGAGATCGATCTGGCCTTTATATTTTCCAGATTTGCTGCAGTTTTCTACAGTAATTCACATTAAAACAATCCTTAATTTGCTGCCATAGTCATTTTCTCATCCAACCACCTTTAAGACTTGAAAATGGCACCCATCCATACCTTATACACATTGAAACTTGTGTGCATTCCTTGTATATCCAAAGGTATACTATATAAAACCAAATAGAAGCATTTATATTCATGCAACTTCCTTCCATTTACCACACCACTGATTTCTCATTCCACTCACATTCATCACTTATAAAAGCTCGTTTCCTCATATTCATACACAATGAAACTTGTATGTACATTACAAATTCATATTACACGTATGTACATTACATTTATAGACTTTACATCAATTGTACTTCACATTACAAGTACATTATCACACTTATGAATCCATAAGGTTTACATCCAAAAATACGGGTCTTACATAAGTAAAGTAAAAAGCGAAAAATTTGTAGTGGTTTTGGGTAAGTCATGGATTGAGGTCGTGACATCTATCATGTAAAACTGAGTATGAGCGAAGCTCTCAATACTCCACAATGCATCAATCAATGAAAACTGAGTACGAGCAATGTTCTCAGTACTCTACCATATATAAAATTGCATTTAAATTTTAGTACGAAATACACTCAAGTACTATGTGATGCATATCTCATAAAATATAGTACGAGTACTCTCTAGCACTAAGGGTTTACACACAACCCTGATAGATGGCTGATTCAAATCATAATTCACCCAAGTAAATCAAATAGGCACTCAAATGTGCTGTTTTCATATATACATGAAAACATTAACCATTCTATCATGCAACTATGAAGATTAGTCACAAACATGCTTTTAAGGCTTTTTATCCTATTTTTGGATAAAATCACAATTTATTTCCTCAGGCCCTATCACAACATGTCTATTCATGGGAATTCATATAGAATTTAGTATCGAAATTTTATTCGAAATACGTGTAGCTATCTCTAGCTAGTCATGAAATTCCCTTACCTCGGATCACGTCACATGACCTTACTTCCTCGGTGGTGCTAAACCTCGCAGTCCGATTCAGCTTCCATTATCAACTTCAAAGCTGTTAACAATTTTTCACATCAGTGTACCTTAATATACTTGTTTTCACTTGCATAACTCTAAATCAATGCTTTTAACTCCTCTCAAAGCCTCAATCCCATCACTTTCTCTCATTATGGTATTTTACCATATATTCCATATACCTATACTCATTTCTCATCTATTCCAATTTATGTGTCTCATAAAACTACCGTACAATCTTCCATATATGCTTATTTCATCATTTAACCCATGTTTACTCAATTTCCTCATCATTTTCTCAATCTCACATCAATAGCTAGGTCATGGATTTTTTCATGATCCATTCATTTTCAACAATTTAAACTTCCACCAATTCACTCACCAATACACCTAGATTAACATATATCAAAGTGGTGTATTGAATCTTACCTAGCTTGAACTTCCCTCATTTTCACTAAAATTGGGAAAATTCACCTTGTTTCTTCAATCTTTGATTTCAACTTCTTGTTTCCAAGTATGTTGTTCTCCTCTTTGTTAAGAATAACTTTGCTGAACTGAATCTTACTCAAAACTACTTGAAAGATGAAGTCTTTTAGTGTTGAAAGGTTAGGTTTAACTTTACTTTTGGAAAGGTTTGATATTTCTCAAGAAAACAGAGGTTGCAGAGCCTTATATTTATATAATTGCTCTTAGAGATCGATCTACCAACGGTGGGGGATCAATCTGTCCTACCTTTTTCCCTTCAGGAATCGACCTTTCAAGCTTAGGAGATCAATCTGCCCATAAACATCAGATCGATCTGCTTTACACAGAATCTTAAGGAGATCGATCTGGCCCTTACATGAGATCGATCTGCTCCTCTTCAGAAGCAGTTTTGCTGCAAGTTCTTCCCAAAATTCACTGTTACATTCATTTTCGATTTACTTAACTACCTATTTTGCATTTCATACTCAATTGCAACTTAAAAACATTCATTCCTTATGATTTATATCAAATGTGACTTGTCCATACATCACAAAATCATAAAGAGTACATATCTAATTACGGGCTTTACAGAGAGACATGTTAAAGATTGCAAAAGGTAGATAGAAATCATTAAAATAGTGGGAGCAATTATTTGGAAAGAGTTCCAAATGAGAGAGAATTGCATACCTATATCCATAAGATTAAATACAAATCCTATTGTATTTGGGGTAAAAAAAAGATATAATTTAGATCTTTAGTTTATGAAACAAATGAAGGATACTTTATGTTCTTAGAATAAGAGTTGAGCCAAATGAAGAACATTGTAATCTAAGTCTATGTTATGATCAATGATAATGGTGATTATCAAACAAAGCATACTCCTCTAGTGAGGCCTAGTGTAGTCCAAGTAAAAGACACAATCATTGAGTGAAAAAAGTTCAATTGAATACATTAGTCATTAGCACCAGTGCAACTAGAAGATTATTAATGTACAAGTAATGTAGGAACTGAAGTCCTAGAATATTGTCCCACAAGGATTTGGTAGCTCAATTGATTACTAGGTAATTACATCCTAAAGTATATTCTAACCAATTATGAAGGCGAGTGGTCTACAAGTCTACTAAAGCATGGTAAAACAAAAAAAAATATAAAAATAAACAAATGAAATAATAAACTAAAAATAATAATGAAAATAATAAGATAAAAGAGAAAAAAAGATACTTACAAAGCCCAAAAAAGAAATAAAACGCAGCTGCAAAAGAAAAAAATAAAATTAAAATCAAAAATGAAAATAGACCAAAAATGCAAATATTAAAAATAATTCTAAAAAATACTAAAATAAACTAACAATGCAATATCTACAAAACAATGAAATAGAAACTAAAAATGTAAAAAGAAAAATAAATTAATGCATGTAATCGCTAAAATGTACCTAAATAGATATCTAACCCTAAATTTGTAAGATCCACATTTTTGTAATATGTAACCTTTATGAGATTGTGATATATGAGCAGGTCACAAATTATATAAATTATGAGAAATTGATGTTTTGAAGTGGTAAATGTGGATGGAATGAAAAATGGATGGTTAAGTAAATTGAAAACCAATGTAACAGTAAAATGGAATGAGTTGCATGAGTTTTATACTTCCATTTGGGTTTATATTGTATACCTATGGCTATACAATGAATGTACACAAGTTTCAATGTGTATAAAGTATAAATGAATGTCCTTTTCGAGCCTTAAAGGTGGTTGGATGAGAAAAATGACCATGGTAGCAAAATCTAAAAGGTTTGGTGTAAGTTACTACAGTAAATTTTGGAAAATATGCTTGAGGGATCGATCTCATGGGATGAGAGATCGATCTGGAAGAGCCAAAAATGCTCGAACAAGAGCAATGGAACAGGGCAGATCGATCTCCAATGGGGCCAGATCGATCTCCTTAAGCTACTGACTTGCAATAGATCGATCTCATGCAAGAGCAGATCGATCTCTTTAAGGTTCTGTGTTGAGCAGATCGATCTCATTAAGCCTAAAAGGTCGGTTTCGAGAGGAAAAAGTGCATGGAAGATCGATCTCATAGAGACAATTCTATAAATACTGGACTTCTACACTTCATTTTCCCGAGATTCACTATTTCATTCAAGAACCAAAGTATAACCTAACATTTCTAAGCTAGGAAACTTCAGTTTGTGCTCAGTTTTGAGTGAGGTATAAGTGAGCAAAGTTATTCTTAGCAAAGAAGAGAGCAACAAACTTGGAAACAAGAGATTGAGATCAAAGGTTTCAAGAGCAAGGAGGATTTTACCATTTTGGTGACAAATGAAGGAAATCTCAGCTAGGTAAGATTTAATGCACCAAGTTGATATATGTTAAACTAGCTGTATTGGAGAGTTGATAAGTGCATGTTTGATTGGTTGGAAACACCTTGAAAATGAAAAATCACCATGACCTAGTATTGATGAGAATTTGAGAAAATGATGAGGAAATGGTGTTAACATAAGTTTGATGATGAAATATGCATGTATGGAAGATTATAAGTTAATCTTATGAAATGCATAAATTGGAAATAAGGAGAAAAAAGATAGTTATGTGAAAATGGGATTTTATACCATATTGAGAGAAAATAGTGAGATGATGTGCTTGATTGAGATTTGGCAATTTAAATGAGTATATAGAGAGATACTAATGCCAATGATTATAACAGCTTCGAAAATCACCTTTGGAAACTGATCAGACTGCAAGAGTGAGCAGAAAACGAGGAAGAGAGGTCACTTGACGTGATCCAAGGTAGCTAAAGATGGCTACACGTATTTCGAATATAATTTCGATATTATATTTTATATGAATTCTCTTAAAGAGACATGTTGTTGTGAAAGAGATAAATGAGAATAAGTGTATTTTATCCAAAAATAAGGTGAAAATACCTAAGAAGCATGTTATGACCCAAAATGCATGAGCTGCATGATAAAATGGCTAATGTTTTCATGTATATGTGAAAACAGCACATTTGAGTGCTTATTTGATTTACTTGTGTGAAATGTGATTTGAATAGCCATCTACTTGGTTTTGTGTGAAAACCATAAGTGCTAGAGGATACTCGCACTATATTTTGAGATATGCATCATAAAGTATTGGAGTATATACTCGTATTAGATTTAAATACGATTTTATGCATGTTAGAGTACTGAGAGTATAGCTCGTACTCAGTTTGTGATTGATGCATTATGGAGTATTGGAAGCTTTGCTCATACTCAGTTTTACATGATAGAGTACTGGAGCATTGCTCCTACTCAGTTTTCATTGATTTATATGTGACATAGTACTTGAGCGATAGCTCATACTTGATTTGAAAAGAGAATTATGCATTAACCTAGTGCTAGAGGTTACTCGCACTTGTGTTTGATATTTTTGAGATGCATACACAGTGTTTAAGAGACGGAGTGTTAATTGTGAGTCACACTCAAGACACACACTGTAGTTTTACATGATATATAAGACATGTTAGAAAAACCATGACGATTTCCTCCATGTAGACGGAGTGTCACACTGTTGAGATATTAGCACGTGGATTTAGAGACATGGCATTTATTTTCCATAGTATGAGGGCTAAGACTTATGGCAAGCACCCCGACTATGATGTATTTCCATGGTGTGAGGACTAAGACCTATGGCAGGCATCCCGACCATGAGGAGAGGGTCCACGGGTGTACGTTGTACCGTGCGAGTGGCATGGAGTATACTGTACTATGTTGTGGAGTTGTGGAGTTGTGGAGTTGAGGAGTTTATAGCTAGCGGTTGTGATGGACTGACCCCCTCTTGTTACAGTAGTGATAACCCGCACACCGAGATCTGTGTTGCCCGAGATTTCACCATTATAGGATATGGCCATAGTCTAGGAGAGTATTGCATTTAGCCATTGAGTCTCGCATGATATATCACTTGTTTTCATGATACGGTTAGACTTGAGAGAGATGGGTCGAAAATCGATTTTTACGTTGTGTTGTGAACTGTCATATTTACTGTGATTTATACATAAATGGCATGATTTATATAAAGGCATTCATAAATTATAAAGATACATTGTTTTGTATGAATGCCTACATTTGATAACTCAGCATGATTTTAAGTACATGAGATTTATTTTGTACTACTATTATATCAGTTTCGATTCATGCTTTTGAGATGAGAGAAGGAAAGGCAAAGCATTATTTTCAGTAGATAGTGTGTACGTCTACTTGCTTGCCTGATTTCCTTACTAAGCGCGTTATTTGCTCATCCTTCTTTATTTTTCCCTCTTTACAGATCATCCACAGTAGAGTGAGTTCGGCTGAGGTATAGCATTCCTTTTGTCCGCTACCATTTCCCATAGAACTAAAGGTATACACATCGCGTACCATTTTGTATCTAAACAATGTATAAGCACAGTGATGTACACGTTTGCAATATTTGGGGATGTAATTATGTTAATGTAAATAAATCTATTTATGCGAAATATGTACGTACAGTCAATAGATACTTATGATGACATGTATGTATGATGTAATAAGAATGATAAGATAAGTGAAAGGGAGATGACTAATATTGAATCGCAGCCCAACAGTTGGTGAAGAGAAAGGTAAGTAAAAAGCAAAAAAAATTGTAGTGGTTTTTGATAAGTCACGGAAATGAGGTCGTGACAAAATTGCCTAAAATGCAACCCCTAAATTAAACTTCACTTAAATGACTTCTAAACTAGTGAAATGCATAATTAACTAATAATGACTAATCTAAATAATGCGTGAAAATTAAAATATTTTTTGTATTTTTTGGAAATTGGAATGAAAAATAAACAAAAATGCATGAAATGGACTCTATCCTTAAACTAACCCTAAATGCATATCTCAAACCCTAAACTTATGTCAACTTAACACTAAGACATTACTTAAAAGCTTACTAAAACATCAAATAGAAATTTTTTAATGCAAATGCAACTAAATCTAAACTAATGCATGAAACTGATGGGAAAATGGAATGTAACCCTATTTTGAGCTAACTCTAAACCTAACCTTATAATAAAAAAACCTAAAGACACTAACGTAACCCTAAAACATTCCACTAATTATCCCCAAGTAGCAACAAATCTAATTCTGGATAGCAAACATTTTACTTGAAATAAAAATTCTAAAAAATATGCAAATGATATCTTAAATTCACTAAACTTTTCCTAACCCTAAATAACTATGTATATGACCTATTAGAACTTTTAAAAGCCTAAAAAACACCTACAACATACCCAAACAGCCCACAAAACATTGTTGGCCTGAACTACGTGCTATCTAGACTATGTCAACTAAGAAAAATCAAAATAAATCCCAAATGCTTCCTAAAATTTTTTAAAATTCATCCTAAATTAATTTAACTATATGAATGATAATTAAAAATTCTAAAATACTGTAGATGACCTAATAACTAACCAGAACAGACCACTTAAAACTGATTATGGGATGCCTAAAGCAATAGTGAAGAAGAAAATGAAATGCAAAATAAATATTGGCCTAAAGCATGGGAACTTATCTTAGAATTTTTTCTAATAATTATATGAGTTAAATACTATCTATTATGACCTAAATATAATCTAAAATAATGCAAACAAGTAGCCAAATTAATGCAAATAGCCCTTTAAAATAGTTTAGGACAATTGACACTTTAATGCAACCAAATTTTAAAAACTAACCGAAATGATTTCTTAACAATTCCTAAAAATTATATGGCTTACCTAAAGTACTAATAAACCTAAATGAAGCTAGAAATGCAACAAAAATAATCCTAAAAAAAATACTATAATTAACACCTAACTTGTGCTGAAATAGAAAATGCAATGTATGATACTTACATGCATAAGAATTATAAAACCTATGTTAATACTATCCTACAAATCACTCAAATAAAATATGACCTAGATATACATAAGAACTACCAAATAACTATTAAACATAGCCTAAAATAGCACCTTAAAAAGAACCAAAACTAACACCTAATGCATGAAGCAATAGAAATGGAATGAAGCGGTGATGCCATGTGCCCTAGTTTCTAACTTATAAATTTTTTCTAATAAAAGTCCTACGTAAAAGATGACTTCATACTATTTAAGATCTCATGAAAAAATGCCTGAAAATAGCAAATTGATCCCATTAAAGACGTACAAATTCATGAAAGCCTTAAAGCAATTAACACTTAATGTTTAGTCCCCTAGTTTAATCTATTTTTTTTTTTAATTTCTTTTGTACCAAAACTTCAAAAACAAAAATATATCATGAAAATAGACTTATGAAACAGTAAATGAAAAATTATAAAAACTAAAAATAAAGTGGAAAAACAATAAAAAAAATTTCAAAGAAAAGCAAGTGTAGATTAAGCTTAAGAACAAGAGCTATAGAGGTAATTTTTTAACCTCTCAAGCTCCTATCCTCATAGAACTCAATCAAGAACAACAATGAAAAATAGAAATGGAGTAGAAGAAGAGAAAATCAAAGAACATAATTGAAAGTGCAAGATTAAAGTTAAGCTTGAACATGAAATGTAAAGAAAGCAAGTAAATTAACAAAGGAAAAATAAAATGTAAGACCCGTAATTTTTCATTGTACTACTTACGATTCATCATTGTAAACATTGATAGATGTTATTAGAATCATAAGAAAGGTTGAATTACAATTGGAAGTCCAAGTAAAAGTAGAAAATGCCTTAAAAGCATTAAAATGCCAATTGTGAGCTATAGCGAGCTCAGGCTAAACCAAAGGGATGTCAACCATTCTGACTAAAGATAAGAACTTGAGACATCCAAATAAGGATAGTCCAAGAAGGAAAGTTGATCTGGTTTGGTCCCGGGAATGTTGGAATAGCGAAAATGCTAAAAAATAGCCAAACAAGCTCAAAATCAATCGTTTGAGCAGTTTTTAGCATTTTCACCTCTCGGAAGTGAATAAAATGTGGAGATGAGAGTCTTCACCATTGGAAACCGCATATTTGGGATTTTCAACATTGATAAACGTGGTCAAAGCAAAAAGTCAACAAAAAGTCAATTTGAAATGTTGACTTTGACAAAATGACTAAACCATGGTTAAATGTAACCAAACCATGGTTAATGTACGGAGAAAATTATTTTAGGCAAATATATTTAATTTCCAGCAAAAAATACTTAGGAAATTAAATAAATTGGGCTAGAATAAATGTGGGCTGAATTGAAGAAATAATAGTGAGCCAAGAATAGAAATTCTTAAAGCTCATTAAGCATGAAAACTAATGGGCCAAGTGTGCTAGCCAATTGGGCTGAACCTTGGGCCCAATTTACGGGCTGAAATTATGGATAATTGAAGGCCCAAATACCAATGAAAATCCTGCCCAAAATCTAGTTGGGAAAGGCCCAAACCAAAAAGCCCAATAGGAAAAGGCTAAAGCCCAAAAATAGAATAGTTAAAGCCCAAAATCAATTAAACCCACTTATGGGCTGATTTTTAAGGGAGAATAAAGGAATTGACAGGTCAAAAAAATCAGAAAATTGAAGTCCCCCACGTTGTCATCTTCCTTAGCCAATTTAACCACCATGGAAACATAAAGCTTTAAACTTTCTCTCTCTAGATTTCACCCATTTGTAAACACAATTGGAAAAAGTTATCTTCATGAAAGTTGTTACCCATAGTGAGGAGATTAACATACTCTAAATCAACACCTAAGAAGCTGAATTGGATGACCCCAAGTCTCCCACAAGTTTTGGCCAAGATGGGTTCTTCATGCTAGGTGAGTTTTCAATACACCAATCTTATATATATTAATCTAGGATATTTATGTAGTTGATTGGTGTAAGAATTATGGATCAAAACAACCTAAAACGCCATGAACATGAGATGGCCAAAATTGGGTATTTTGCTTGGTAAGGATATGTCGGTTATTGGTTAGTATATATGTGATAATTAGCATGTATACATGATTATGGAAAGGTTTTGTGAAATCAATTTGTTGAATTGGATGAGTTTTACATGCATGCATCAAAGGTGTATGATGAAATGTCTAAGTGAACAAGGTTAAAGGCTTAAAGCATGCATGAAAAGTGTTTGATAAATTACCTAAGAGAAAACTAAGCAAGATGGCGTGGTGAAGGTGGCCATTCAGCCATGGGTGGCGTGATAGTGCTCAGCCACCATGCCATGGCCGAGAGGTACCATGGGCTAAGCCCATGTATATTCGACCAAATAAGGCCAATGGGTCCCACAGATGGCCCATTAGATGTAAATGGGCCTAAAGAGCCCAATGAGCCTTGATAGAATGAATAGTGAAATGAAAATGGGCTTAAGTTGATGATGGGCCCAATAAAGAGTAATAAGGCCCAATAAAGGTAATCAGGCCCAATATGTCAATTAGATTGTAAGGAATGTAGGAAATGCATTATCAAACTTTGTGACAGCCCGGAAGCATGAAAAATAGGGCTAATTTTAAAATTTTCTTATATTAAACCTCTTACTCGGGTTGCGTTCATGTACAGTGTTATTTAACACTTGTATTTATAATAAATCATTAACCCCAAGATCACACAATTTCTAATTCATAAAATCAAATACATAATATCCCAAAGGGGTCAATCCACAAAACACGATTCATTTCCTTCATGTCATCCTAGTTGCATCCCAAAAATACTTAACATAAATGTTTGTATTACATCGTTGTCTGGATACAAAATGAACTGAATTATACCTTCTGCGTGTACAAGTGATAGCCTGGGGAGATCTTGTCCACCAGCCTATATCACGTACACGGCAGTCACTGTCTCACTCAGTGCAGGAAATCTGGAGGGGAGGAAGAAGGGGTGAGCTCTCAAAACGCTCAGTAAAGAGGATAAGGGAAAGTTTATAAAATCATCATCAGCACAATATGATGGAGATATACGAGAATGTAAAATGTTATAGAAATAACAGTGGAAACAATAGCATTAGCATAATTCACATGATAGAGATCACAAATCATCATAACTTCAAATCTCATTACGTGATAGAAATCATAGTTGTAAAACACATCATTCATCAAAGAAATCGAGACTAGATATTTAATAAAACTCAGATAAAATCATCGTCATAGGCACATCACATCAAATCAAATCACATCGTCCCCTAGGCAGGCATCCTCAAAAGAGGGAAACGTCGACATCAATACATGGCCATGATTCGCTGTAGACTTGATCAGAGTCGTACAGATATGGTCTTACATACTATTCAAAGCAAGGCTCGGTCTTACATGCTATTAAAGCAAGGCCACCCATCGCTACCAGAGCGGGGTCATCTCTCATTACCAAAACAGAGGTATCGGTCTTACATGCTACTAGAGCAAGGCCACTCAACGCTGTCAAGTGGAGTATCTATGTGTATCGCATGACAAGCCTTAGTCTCAGTGAAATATGCCATTGTTGTATTAAAACTCTTTTACCTTAACGTAGAGCCCATAGTGGTTGTTTCTAAACTCATTTTAAGTTATAACACGTTATATTTACAGTTACACAAAACTCATCAAAACCGAGCTCCAACCGACAAAACACTCACTCATTCATCAAACCCTTTTCACACTAGAAAGGTATTTTCATCATATTTAGAAACTCACATACGAAAACATTTTATTTCCCTTACCTCTTGCACCTTGAATGGTACAATGTCCTCCGGTCCTCGGACTAGCCTCGTTTCTCATGTTGAATTCTTGAGCTGTCCAAACATCATCAAATTGTAAATATTCATCGTTCTCATTTCTCTTTTCACCTCATTTGCTCCTATACCTATACTATATCTAAGTTACCATTCTTAACACATACATTATCTCAAAACTTCTCCTACATCTTAATCATCACTTTAGCTAACTCATAATCAATGCAAGATATCCACATTTCATTTTCCAACTATACTCATTGGGTGTTTCCCTCATGACTTAGACATTTCCAACCAAATATATATCTATATATATATATATATATATATCCATTCACCAATATATATAAAATGATAATGCTTAAAAAGAACAAGGATCTTGTGAGCTCACCTAGCTTGTCTCCTCTCAACCAAACTTGTAGAATGCTTGCCCTTTTTCTTTGTTAAATCCAATCCTTGATTTTTTTTTTTTTTAGTATGTTGTTTTCTTCACCAAGAGGAACAACTTTGTCTCTTACCCCTTTGTCTAATTCTGTCTAGAATATAGTGAATCTGAGAGAAAGAAAGCTTGGTTGGGTGAAAATGGTGAGTGTTAGGGTTTGTAGGTGAGAGAGGCTTGGTTTCTAGGCAAACTCCCATGATTCTTATATAGGCAGGGCATACGAGATCGATCTGACATTAATGGAGATCGATCTCTGCTTGATTCAACTGCTTTAATTGCTCCTTTAACAACTACGGGATCGATCTGGCCAAGGGTAGGGATCGATCTCTTCCTGGCCGAGACGTAAGGAGATCGATTTGCTCTTGTGACAAGATCGATCTTGCTAGGCAGAAGTAATACGAGATCGATCTGCCTATCTACTTTTACACATTTCTTGCATTCTGGAGTCATGAGATCGATCTCTCTGCCCTTAGAGATCGATCTGGCCTTTACAGATCCTACTACTACTGCACAAATTGCAGGAAACTCAATGTAAAACTTACCATAATCTACTTCATAGTCCATATTTCAATCCATGTACATTTAAGACATAAGAACTTCATCTCCATAATTATATTTAAAACTTGTATGTACATCGATATAACATAATTACATTCGCCAATTACAATCTTCACATTGTAAATCTCATGACTAAGGTACATAAAATTCTCAAGTCTCACATCCTCCCCACCTTGGAGAATTTGGTCCTCCAAATTTAACTCGAGCTATTAAATATTTGGGGGTACTTCTCCTTCATAAGACTCTCTAGTTCCCAAGTTGCTTCCTCCATTGAGTGGTGCTTTCAGAGGACTTTAACCAATGGAATCCTTTTTGTCCAAAGTACCTTTTCCTTTCTGTCGAGTATTCGGATGGGTTCTTCCACATAACTCATATCCCCTTAAATATCCAATGCTTCATACTCGATGATATGGGAGGGATCCGGATTATATTTCCTCAACATGGATATGTGAAAGACATTGTGTATCCCGGAGAACTGCGGAGGTAAGGCCAACTGATAGGCAACGTCTCCCACTCTCTCCAAAACCTCAAACGGTCCTATATACCGAGGGCTCAATTTCCCCATCTTCCCGAAACACATGATACCCTTACTCGAAGATATCTTAAGGAATACAGAATCTCCAACGTGAAACTCGAGTGGCCGTCTGTGCACATCTGAGTAACTTTTCTGTCGACTATGAGCAGCTCGTAATCTATCACAAATGATCTTCACATTTTGAACTGCATGTTCAACTAGTTCGGGAACAATTACTTTTCTGTCACCCACTTCTTCTGAAGCTATGGGGGATCTACACCTCCTATCATATAGAGCCTCATACGATGCCATACCAATGCTCGCATGATAGCTATTATTATATGCAAATTCAGAAAGGGGCAGGTGATCATCTCATAATCCCTTAAAGTCCATTATACACGCCCTCAGCATATCCTCAAAGATTTGTATAGTCCACTCGGACTGACCATTAGTCTGAGGATGATAGGCGATACTGAAATTCAACCAAGATCCCATGGCCTCTAGAAAATGAGTTCAAAATCTAGAGGTGAACCGGGAATCTCTATCAGATGTAATACTCACTGGAGCCCCCTGCAGTCTAGCTATCTCTCTAACATACAGGTCGGCTAAGGTAGTCAAGGTATCCGTACTCTTGATGGCAAGGAAGTGGGGCACTCTTCCTTAATCTATCTACTATCACCTATATTGCATCATGACCTCTTAGGGTCCTCGACAATCCCATGATAAAGTCTATGGTGATATGCTCTCATTTCCATGTAGGCACAAGCATTGGCTTAAGCAACCCTCCGGGTTTTTGATGCTCAGCTTTCACTTGTTGAAATACCAAACATTTGGCCACATATTCTGCTATGTCCCGCTTCATACCACTCCACCAATACACCCTTCTCAAATCTTGGTACATCTTGGTACTTCCAGGGTACATGGTGTATCGCGAGCAGTGAGACTCCCTTAGTATTTGTTGCTTAAAGGTATCATCGTTTGGAACACAGATTCGATCCTTAAACCTCAATAATCCATCGTCACTGACTACGAAATTCGACTGCAGGGTCACCTCAGCTTGGCTAACCAATTCCAGTAGCCTCTGATCATTTCACTGCCCGCTTCTAATTTGATCCATAATACTGGGTTCTATCCGTAGGCTAGCCATAAATCCAACCTCTGCTTCCTCAATTCGAACCCTGAGTCCGGTGAACTGTTCTAACAAGTCTCATTCCCTGATCATCATAGCAGATACCATACTCTTTCTGCTCAGGGCATCAGCAACTACGTTCGCCTTCTCGGGATGGTAAAGTATCTTGCAATCATAGTCTTTAAGGAGTTCCATCCATCTCCTTTGCCTCATGTTTAACTCCTTTTAGTCGAACATATATCTCAGGCTCTTATGGTCAGTAAATATCTTGAACCTTTCCCATATAAGTAATGCCGCTAGATTTTTAATGCAAACACCACTGCGGCTAACTCCAAATCGTGTGTGGGGTAATTCCACTCATGATCCTTTAGTTGTCGTAACCATAAACGACTACTCTCCCATGCTGCATGAGCATACACCCCAATCCCTGTTGAAAGGCATCATTGTATACTGCAAAGCCTCCGAGTCCATTTGGAATAGTCAACATAGGTTTCGTCGTTAATCTCCTCTTGAATTCTTGGAAACTCTGCTCACACTACTCAGACCATACAAAAGGGGTCTCCTTACGGGTGAGCTTGGTCAAAGGAGCGGCAATCCTTGAAAAGCATTCAACAAATCTTCTATAATACCTTACAAGTCCTAGAAAACTTTGAATCTCTGTAACTATCTTCAGTCTCTCCCAATTAAGTACAGCTTCTATCTTAGACGGATCCACTAACACTCCGTCTTTAGATACAATGTGACCAAGAAAAGCTATTTGATCTAGCCAAAACTCACTCTTACTAATCTTTCCATAAAGCTGTCTGTCTCTGAGTATCTGCAGCACAGTCCTCAAATATTGTGTATATTCTTCGTGAGACTAAGAATACACAAGGATATCATTAATGAAGACTATCACAAACTGATCTAGATAGTCTTTAAATACCTCATTCATCAAACTCATAAAAGCATTAGGGGCATTCTTCAAACCAAAGGGCATCACTAAGAACTCATAGTGGCCATACCTAGTTCTGAAGGCCGTTTTCAAAATATCCTCTTTCCTGATTCTTAAATGCTGATAGCCCGATCTTAAATCAGTCTTAGAAAAGACAGAAGCCACTCTCAGCTGGTCAAACAAATCGTCTATTCTTGGCAGGGGATATTTATTCTTCACTATAGCCTTGTTCAGCAATCTGTAATCTATGTATAATCTCAGGCTACCATCCTTCTTCTTTACGAATAACATCGGAGCACCCCGTGGCGACACACTATGCCTAATAAAACCCTGGTCCAGCAGTTCTTGCAACTGTATCTTTAACTCATCCAATTCAACCAACGTCATCCTATAGGGAGGTTTAGAGATCGGCTGGGTAGCTGGCACTAAATCGATAGTGAACTCCAGCTCTCTCTCTGGTGGTAAGCCAGGCAATTCATCAGGAAATACATTCGAAAACTCACATACTACTGGTATGTCTTCTATCCTCGGATGTTCCCGACTTGTTTCGGAGACGAGTGCGATGTAACCTTCACATCAATAACTTAATCAGTGTTTTTTAGTGATATAACCATATTTTAAAATTTCTCACGATAAACTTCATACATTTTCATTCCTTAACACTCAAACGTACACTAAACTTTTCAGGTAAGGAGAAATTTCAGGTATGGAGAAAGTTACAATCTTAATGTAGCAGTCTAGACTCACACGGTTGGCTGCTAACCAATCCATCCCTAAAATTACATCGAAACCACACATGTTTAACAACACTAGATCTGCTAACATCACTCTATCTCCCATCTTGATTTCACACTTTCTACACAGCATATCAGTCCTTTAGGACTCACGCATAGGGGTATTTACATGTAAAATATAATCTAAGGATTCATGCTTTAAACTCAGTTTGCATGCAAAATGTACATCAATAAAAGAATGTGTGGATCCCGAGTCAAATAACACATGAGCATCATAATTACAGACAAGAAGTATACCTCGTATGGTCTCAGATGAAGTGTCTGCAGTCTCTTTATCCAAGGCAAACACATGTCCTTCTGTGACTGGCTTTTTACCCTTATCAGCAACCGTAGCCCATCCCTGGGGAATCGTTCTCTGAGGCTGCTATCTAAGAGGCTCTCGAGAGTGTGGCTTTCGTGGTTGTGGGTAGTTCCTCACTCGATGGCCCATGTCCCCACATCTAAAACATCTTTGTATGGTTTTGGAACAACTTCCCTCATGTGGTCGGCCACAATCTCTACAAACTCTAACTTCTAACCTGGCACTTCAAGGGGTCTCCATAACAATGGGAGGAACCCTAGGTCTGTCAACTTTTCCTCTTGGCCCCTTAAATTGTCTCCTTTTAAAAGAACCTCTTCGGAAGTCTGTGTGGGAGGTCACGAGTCGCTTACTCTTATCCCTAGTAAAAATCTGAGACTCAGTCTGGGACTGTACCAACTTTAATCCTCTCTCTACTTCTTATGCTCGTCTCAGAGCATCCTTAAACTCAGTGATACAGAGCCCTATCAACCGGTCTCTAATGACGAGTCTCAGTCCATACACGAATCGCTCTGTACGGAGCTCCTCATCCCTAAGAGTCTCTGGGTCATACTTCAATAGGATGGTGAATCAGCTCTCATACCCATCAACCGTCATATTACCCTGAGTCAAGTTTGGAATTCAGCTTGCATTCTCCTTTAAGCAGCTATTGGCATATACTGAGTTCTAAATACCGACTGAAACGCCTCCCAACTAATCACCCCATGGTTAGTTGCCATTATACTCTGAGTGGTGCTCCACCAATCTTGAGCTTGTCCCTTTAACATGTAAGCACCCATATTGACCCTCTCGACATCGGTGCATCCCAAAAAGTCAAAAATAACTCGTAACTTTGTCAGCCTCTGCGGGATCTTTCACCCCTCTAAAAGTCGGTGGGTTCATCTTCAGAAAGTCCCTCAATCGACCTTTATTTCTGTCATCAAGTTGGGCCTGTACCAAAGGCTGTGTGGCAAGGGGCATCGGGTCAATCTATAATGGGGGTGCGGGAGGTCCTTGTGGTGGTAGAGGAGTCAAAACAGGTGTAGTACCCGAGGCATTAGCCCCAAAATGCTACGCGAATAGCGCTGCCATCTGCTCGAATCCTTGCCGCACATCATGCTCTAGTCGATTCATTCGAAAGTTAGGACTATCCGACTGTAGGACAGGTGGTGGAGGTGGTTGTGCCTGCCTCCCAATGTGAGACCCCATATATGTATAACCTTGTATATGTGTATATTGGAATACAAAATGAATACACGCAAGTGTTAAAGTGTATAGCGAGTGTAAGAAGGATATTTCCATGAACGGAATGTAAATATATTGAATTTTGAGTGGTATGGTAAAATGGAATGAAGATGTCATAAGTTGTGCACTTCCATTTAGTTTATATTTATATACCTTAGGATTATACAAAGGTTTCAAACAAGTTTTAATGTGTATGAAGTATGAATGGATGTCATTTTCAAGCCTTAAAGGTGGTCGAATGAGGAAATGACTATGGCAGCAAATTAAGGATATTTTGGTGTAAGTTTCTACAGAAAGCTGCAGCAGAATCTGGAAATATGAAGGCCAGATCGATCTCATAGGATGAGAGATCAATTAGGAAGAGCCAAAATGCTCTTATTCGAGCAATAGGAACAGTGCAAATCGATCTCCAAATAGGCCAGATCGATCTGCTAAACATTCTGTATGGAGAAGATCAATTTTAAGGCAAGCATATCGATTTCCTTAGCTCTTGGGTTGGAGCAGATCGATCTCCTTAAGCTACTGCCTAAGACAGATCGATCTCAAGCCTGAGACAGATCGATCTCTTGCCTTCAAATGTCGTGAAAAAGAAGGATTTCAAGAGGACCAGATCGATCTCCATCCAAGGCAGATCGATCTCATCTAGCTAAATCTATAAATAGGAGCAGTTGGATCTGCAGATTTTGGGAAACACTCTCACTTTACTGTTTTTAACCCAAAAACTTAGTTTTCTCTCTCTAAATCCACCCATTTTTAAGAAGAATTGAGGGAAGGCTATTAGACGCAAAGTTGTTCACATCAAGGAGAAGAACAACATAGCTTGGAGGTATTCCCTCATTTGTTGGAGTTAGGAGACAAGGAGCATTGTCATTTGGAGTGAAAAGGAAATCCAAAGTGGTGAGTTTCTAAAGCACTAACTCAAGTATATTTGTTTAAGTTATTGATGTTGAAGTTAATTTGGTGTGTTTATTAATGGTAGAAATTATCTAGAATGCAATGGAATGATTATAACCTAGAAATGGGTTAGTGTGAGAAAGTGAAATGTATTGGATTTAAGGATGAATGGGATATCTTGAGGTGCTCATAGTGTTGTGGGTATGATTTTAAGATGGTGTTATGGAATAAATTGTGAGACTTACTTATATACAAATGAAGGTGATACAAATGAATGCGTGGCACTAAGATCAATTAAAACATGTGCTTCAAAATCATATATCAGGATGTTACCTTTAATCACATTCGACGAAGCATCAACTGTCCCCTAGTCCAAGGAATGTACTCGTCCTCGTCCAGTGACCTGCTTCCCTTTCTCTTCTACTGTCGCTCTCTTCCTCGGAGTAGACATATCAGCTAGAGCTCTCTTAGGCTCCTTGCCCCTCTGTGGAACAGTATCTATAACCTCTTAGCAAACTCTGGCCATGTGTCCTGGCTTCCCACATCTGAAGCACAAACCGCTAGAAACAGGACAAGGTTTACCTCCATGGAATCTATCACATTTACTACACTGCTCAGTGGTAGGCCTCGGTCCTCCAATCACTACTCCTCTAGCTGGAGCTATAGTCGGGTATGTAGAAGATCTAACAGTCTTCTCCTGTACTTCCTCGATCTTTGGTCTCTTACCAAAGAGTCTCCTCCCTCCTCGATATCTAAAACCTCGGGCACTGTCACTCACCGGCCTCTTTCTATCTCTGTCTCTACCATTTTCGACTGTTCTGAACTCTGAGACATTCCTCTCATAATCTTGCTCACAGAGTTGCACCCTACACACTGTCTCATCATAGGTAGAGATGTCAAATGGAACCAGTTTAGACCGTAATACTGGTCTCAGTCCATCAATGAATCTGCAGACCTTCCTAGTCTCGCTACTCATGGTATCGGAGTCATACCTTCTCAGGGATAGAAATCTGGTCTCATACTCATCTACTGAATGACTCCTCTGGCTTAACCCCAAAAATTTGACCTGTAACCTTCGTTGGGCCGTATCTGGAACAAACTTCCTCTTAAAGGCATCCAGAAATATCTCCCAACTAATCTTTGTATGTCGACCTCTCAATATGGGTCGGGTGGACTTCCACCAATGCTCTGTCGTCCCCTTCAGTAGGAACGCAACAAATACAACCATCTCTGAAGTCGTACACTCAAAGAATCTGTACAACTTCTCCATCTCTCCTATTCACTCCTCCGCCAAAATTGAGTTCTTAATCCCACGAAAAGTTAGAGGTCCAAGCTTCTGAAATTGTTGAAGTCTGTTGAGATCACAACCATACCCCAAAAACATTACCGCCTTGTCGTGGAGTAACATGAGACGGCGTATCCTGAACTGGTGGGGGTGTAGGTGTATCTGTAGGTTGTGGTACGTAAGCTGGCAGTGCAGGCTTATCGGGTGCAACTGCCTCTCCAGGTGCAGTCCCTGCATCCTGTCCCTGTCCTCCTGGCATAGTCTGTGCCAGTAACTCCACTATGGTCTCCAGGCGATGCTCTAATCTCACGAAACGTGCCTCGATACTCTTGGGTACATCATTGGGACTTGTAGTCTCGTCTCGGGTCTTTGGCCTACCTCTACGGCCTCGAGCCCTACCTCTAACCCCTCTACCACGGCGGGTATTAGCCATTATAGCTAAATTCCTACATTTATAATCATTAATTAGTCTAATTTCCATCTCGTATACACAATTGTAACTGAACAAAGCACAGTACTATAGGGATGTACACTTTCCTAATTACTAATATCGACTCACATCAGACCAACTCCACTCTAATACCATTCTGTCACGACCTCCCCTACCGTGACCTACCGAAATCACCATAAATTTTTCACATTTAATTTGCCTCTCCTTCTTTCATCACTCCACACCAATTAGTTGGGCTGTGATTCGATATTAGTCACTCATTCACATTCATTCATAACATGCATACAATTTAATATTCTTTTCTATAAGGCAAGCTTTTATACATTAATACAAATACTTGTACATATACATCCCGACCGTACAATCATTTACATAACTGTGCGTTTACATTGTTCAGTAAAAAATATTTCAAATGTGTATACCTCTCATAAGATGGATATGCAGCGGATCAAAGTCTACCAGTCCTCAGCCGTGTCCACCTACTATGAACGCTCTGAAAAAGAGGGGAAATAAAAAAAGGGGGGAAATCAGACAAGCAAGTAGATAACCACACTATCTACAAAATACTATGCTCATACCTTGAAATCATTTCATTATCTATTCATATCTAAAACATGCATCTTACTTAAAGATTTTATACAATATATATATATACATACAAATCATTAGTTATAAAACTGAAAATATACTGGTTTAACAACCTCAGCAGTTTATGCAAAATATTGCATTTCTCATGGAGTTTCATAAATATCACATTTATCATGCCATTCAATTAAATCAAAATAATATGGCATATCATCATGTTTAAAAACATGGAAATTTGGGCCTCACCCATCCCTTAGGTTACCCTTTATCACACACAAATTCACATGTTCAAATTATAAACTATGTGATAAGTCATTCAAGAAATCTCAATTTACATTGCATGAAAAGAAAACGAGATAGGCGACTATATGTTCCGAGATTATGATCATAACTCATTTTTCGTGATCTCAGGCTACATAGTACTCGGTGTGCGGGGTCTCACAATTGCTGTAACGTAAGGTGGGTCAAATCCTTACCGTCAGTTCATAACTCATTCTCATCATGTACTCACTATACAACGTACTCCATGTGACATACACGGTACACGATACACAGTACTCCATGAACCCTATCTCAAGGTGGGATGCTCGTTATGAGTCTTAATCCTCATACCTTGGATATACCTCATAGTCGGGATACTTGCCATAAGTCTTAGTCCTCATACTATGGGTTCTATTTTCGATAGCCCTCGGCCATATCTCAAAATATTGCACGAGTGAGCATATAATATTTGTGCGACACACAGTCATCACAGGCTCCCAACACGGTTGTTTCATGGTTTCTTTCAAAACTAGTACGTGCGAGTAAACTCCCAACCGACCATCTCACAATGATATAACTTTAGTGCGAGCAATGCTCTCAACACTATGTCATGTAAAAACTGAGTATGAGCAAAGCTCTCAATACTCTATAATGCATAAACCAATAAAATTGAGTACGAGCTAAGCTCCCAGTACTCTATCATGTAAAACTGAGTATGAGCAAAGCTCCCAATACTCTATAATCCATAAATCGCATTTAAAATTTAGTACGAGACTACACTCAAGTACTATGTGATGCATATCTCAAAAGTCAAGTGCGAGTATTCTCTAACACTTATGGTTTTCACACAAACCCGATAGATGGCTTATTCAATTCATAATTCACCCAACTCAAATCAAATAGGTACTCAAATGTACTATTTTCGTATTTACATGAAAACATTAGCCATTCTTGTAAGACCCAATCTTATCGTAAGAGCAAAAAATGGAATGAATAGAAATTTTTGAGTGCATTTAAAAATGCAAAAGGATTGAAATGGTATTCCCAAACACGTGAAGGGTAAAACGATCAAAAGACCAAAATCCGTTATTAATCGGAACAAGAAAATTTAATTAAAAATATGGGATTGAGAAATCTTAATCAATAATGAATAAATAATTAAATTTCGGATTAAATTGATCAAGATATGAATTTATTAAAATTTATCAAAATTTTTAACTCGAAAAACGATCCCGAAAATAGTGGAAAAATATACCGTAAAGGTAAAATCGGACTGAAAAATTCATTTACGGATTAAATGAATTTAATCTAAATTTTTGGATATTTTTAGGATTTTATTATTATTTTAATGAATAAAATAATAATAAAAATCTATTATAAAAAAAAACTGAAACTGAATTTTTTTCGCGAAACAGAAGAGTGAAAATGAAACATGGCGAAACGAAGATCGACGAAACCGAGGGAGTCAGTTTCTCCTCACCGGCGAGGCTTAGCGACCGACGAGGGCCGATGAAGACAGCCTGACCCCGGGCGACATCACAGCTGCGACGACGCGCCGTCGAGACCGCCGAAGAACGACGAATCTAGGGGAGAGTCCCACGGAAGAGAAGCCCCGATTGGCGGCTATCGACGCCGTTTTGACTCCAGTCGAGGCCCAATAATGAACGCTCAGGCCGTAGCGCGCCGATGGGTACTGGAATCACGCCAGGAACTGGCTGGACGGCATCGGAAGGACCAAATGTTGCCTGAACCGGTCGAACCGGACTGAACCGACCAAACCGAATCGGACTGAACCGACGGCCTGAACCGGGTTGAACCGGACCGAACCGGTTTAGCTAAAAAGAAAAGGAAAAAGGAAGAAAAAGGGAAAAAGAAAAAGAGAAAAAGAGAAAAATTGAAAAAAATTTCAGTGATGCAATCGAGCTACAGGTAAGTCTGTAAGCGGTCGAATTGACCGATTTAAATTTTGAAATATTTAATTTGATTAATATCCGACTGAAAATTTACCCAAAAAAAATATTAAATTATGTAGCTCGACAATTGACGTAGAATGAGGTCTCGAGTTAGCCTCGATTTACGTACTATCATGGAATCACGGGTAAGTAACCCTTATTTACGACAATTTGCATCGTTATGCGTGTTGATGAATTACGAATTTAATTTTCGCATAAATGAATTAAATTTTGGAAATTTGAATAAAATTGTCGTAAATACTAAATTGAGAAATTCGAGAATTTAGAACGAGGCTAAATAAATACTGATGGGCCCAATGAGCCCAATAGGCCTCGATAAAGTATGGTAAATGGGCTTAAGGTCGATTAAGGCCTATTATGGTACAATCGGGCCCAATATGGGTAAACGGACCTAATGATTTAAATTAAGCCCAGAAAACATGAAATACAATAAATTGTATTGTATTTGACCTGATGAATATGTATCCGCAGTGCCGGAGATTGGATTAAGAGCAAATCGGACTGCGTGACGAGACATCAGTGGAAAGGTCAGACTGTACAGAAAATGAGGTAAGGGAATTGTGTGAGTAGCTAGGGGTAGCTACGTGTACTTTAAATAGCTTTTGTATACACTGAATATGTATGTATACATTGATATTGTATAAAGGTCTTGAAAATGGTTTTAAAATTTTAAGGACTCAAAATAGGTAAAGACTATTTTACCCCTATTGAGGGAAGTTCACCTAAGGATGGTGAAAGCATGACATGCATGAAATGCATGATTTAAGGAAATTTCTGGTTTAAACAATTTTATTGGTTTTAAGCAAAGCAAATCGGTAGATTGGCCAATAATTGCAAAGTTTCCCAAATAACACTACGTAAGTGTTATTGGTATTTAAATGAAATTCTTTGGAAAATGGGCCAACTATCAATTTTATATGGAAACAGATAGTGCTGGCGCATAACTCGCACTATATTTGCATTTGTGAATATGCATAAATGTGCTAGAGCGGTTGCTCGCACTGATTTTATGATTTGATATGCATGAGAGCTGCTGGAGCCTAGCTCGCACTCTGTTTTAACTGTTTTGACGGTTTTTACTGTTTTGAATGATATGCATAAAAAGGTGCTGGAGTGATTGCTCGCACTAGTTTTATTGATTTGATATGCATGAGAGGTGCTGGAGCTTAGCTCGCATCATGTTTTGATATGAAATTGCATAAAGTCATACTGGAGTGTAACTCGTACGAGATTTGATTTAATTATGCATAAGGCCGTGCTTGAGTGTAACTCGCACGAGATTTGATTTACTTGAGCATTTATTCGTGCTGGAGCTTGCTCGCACGAAGTTTTATATGGTCTTATAACTCATTTTAAAGTCGTACTGGAGTTTTTCTCGTACGAGGTTTTCACTGAGTTTTTATACTTATCCGTACTAGAGCATTGCTCGTACGTGGATTTTACTTGAATTTATAATCAGTTTAAGTCGTACTGGAGAGCTGCTTGTACGCAGATTTTACTGAATTTTATGAAACCGTGCTAGAGCTTCGCCGGCACGAGATTTTCTGATATCATGAATATGCATGGAACTGTGCTAGAGCTTCGCTCGCACAAGGATTTATATTACATGCATATAGTCGTGTTAGAGACTCCTGTAGACTGTGTGTCACAATGAGATGATATGCTCACACGTACATACTGAGACAGAGATGATATGGGTGGATATGACCAATTGCAGGCACCCCTGACCGAGCTTGGGTTCACGAAGTACGTTGTACCGTGTATGTCACGCGGAGTATGCTGTACCGTGGGGATTGTTGGAGTGGAGTGGCATTAGCCACGAGGCAGCAAGCCTTGCCCTCGCAATCCTGGTGTTATGCTGTTCTGACGAGTAGGACGACCCACCTCCCGTTTCAGGTGTGACACCCCGCACACTAGGTACCGTGTTACCAGGGATCACTAGGATATGGCCATAGTCCTCGATGTTACTGATATAATCACTTGCTTGTCTCACATGATATAATTATTGGTCGATAGACCAGGGTAGACCCGAGGGAGGGGTCAGGCCCTCGATTTTATGATTTTATGATATGTGACCCTGAAAGAATGGTGGTTTTATAACCGAAGCTTTATAATGAATTTTAATGACTTGTTTTATGAATTTGAGATTTACTTATGAGATAATTGACCCGGATGAGGTTATTTTATACTGCCGTTTTTATAAAATGATTTAAATGCAGTAGCATGATGATGTTTTTCATGCTTTCATTTCAAATTCATGATTTGTCTTACATGACATGAAAGAATGCTTGATTTTGATTAAATTCATGCTGAGTATGATTTATTAATGTCACATAAAATGCTATTGATGCATGACTTCTGTTGTGCTCAAATGGAACACTACTGCAAGTACAGAGGTTAGTTTTCGAGTACAGAGTAAATATAAGTATCGTCCGACAGAGAATTATGTCTACCGCAAATCACTGTAATCAACAACCTTGAACTTTATTTAGAAAAAGTAATTTATATTGGTTAAGATCCTATTTACTATTCTAACTATTAATTACGGAACAAATTAATTAAAACAAATCACAATTATTACGAATGAAAATATCAATGGCAAAATATTCCTAGAACTCGATTTCACCTAACTAGGGTTCATACAATTCCTTTGATCAATTGTTCTTTTGATTTCAAATTGTTTATAGCCAAAACTATTTCCTGTTTATCTCTCCCGAGTTTTAAACAGTCATACCCAAATTACCTAATCCTAACCTCTCGATTCAGAATTAAATAATAGAGTTCATTAAGCGATGGTAATCCGTTTCTTTATGGCTCATAAGAATTGTCAACCTCCCGATTCAACAATGTCCTATGTTAATCTACCCTTGTGCATATAAATAATCCCCTCTCCTGAGTGCCGAATTCCTATACTAATTCATCGAATTGGTGGCCAATCAACTAGAGCATTAAGAATAAGTAGATTAAATAAACACAATTGAAATCATCCAAACAATCATCACAAAGTAATTGCAATCAGCCCAAAGTTGGTTACATCGATTCTAGGAAAAAGGAGTTTGGTTCCTAGAAATCATAATAAACATCCAATAATTCCAAATTATCATTCCAAGAATAAACATTGGTAGAAAAAGATGTAAAAGATGGTGTTTCTATGGAGCTAAATCAATCTTGGAGCCTTCTGCAGCAGCCTCCCTCGAAATTCTGATAAAAAGACTATTTATAAGGTTTCCAAGCACTAAAACGCGGAAGGCCACGTGGAAAAACAGTGTTGCCCTAATCAGACTGCTATGCTACGACAATGGTATTAATCCCTCAGATCTGCTCTGCACTGTCCAGTTTCTTCTATTGCTACAGCATAAGTCACGATTAGCATCCTGTAACTTCAATTCTTCACGGAATCATCAGAACCAGCTCCAAAAGCTTTAACTTCTCCAAATTGTTCTTTTTCCTGCACAAATGCACAAAACACATAAAACATACCTAATATTGTAAAGAACAAATCAAATAACTAAGTAAAAAGGGTCCTAAACATGTATAGATTTCAGTGCTAACAAATACCCCCAAACTTAGAAATTTGCTTGTCCTCAAGCAAAGACATACTAGACACAGAACAATCTCAACCATACTCAGCTCACATACTTGTCATACTAAATTGGGATTTTCCTCAAGAATTTACAAGGTTCTCAACTTAAGACAAATTTCAGATTTATATTGTTCAAGTCGATCAAAGCAAACCAATCCCCCTTCACTCTTCACTTTCCACTTGTGTGTGTGTGTATAATCATTTATTCAAATTCATGCACTCAAGTGTTAATGCGAAACCTAAATAAGAATTTAAACCCAAGACTTCATATGCTTGAATTAACTACTACTCTCCACTAATAAAGACTCATGCATAACCAAGAATCAAAAGGACTTTTCAAAGGTTGTAACATAAGGCTCGGGTTTTAGGTGGGATAAAGGATATAATATGAAATTTAATCCACCTAAAGCACTGTAATCACCTTTGAATTTAATTTATCTTGAGCTTAAGAATTACTACCCAACTTTATTCATTCTCGAGTTTGATTTCTCTCTCTTTTTTTTTTTTTTGCACAGTGTCATACTCCAGAATTTAAGATTTATTTTTCACTACTTGTAACTGCATATAACACTAATTTTTTTCATCAAGACCAGAGAACAAACCCTTGTTTGTAACATTCAAGTTCTCAAACCAACAATTTACAAACCACCCATGTTTTCTTTTGAGCTCATCCCTTAATCCAAAAATTTTAATTGATAGTACTTTAAGTAAGGGACCAAAAGAATAGGATAATCAAACAATTAGGGCATGGCTTGTAATATGGTTAGATAACAACAAAATGGAAAAATTAGGCTTAAAGGGTTTTCCAAAGGATTAATATAATTGGGTAGGCTTGAAAGGCTCAATCTCAAAACAAAAATGGCCTAAATCATTTTCCTAATCATGCATGGTCTATCAATTTCGCCTCAAGTAATAACTAATCAAGTTCTAGAGTCCTTTTGGTTTCACATATCAACACAGTAAGTACATAAACTGAATGTGATTGGTGCATAGTTTAAGTGAAAAGATTCAAGTGAAGCTTTCAATCCACATACCAATACTCAAACAATAAAAATCATCCATTTAAACAAAATTTGATCAGTTCCTTGCAAAATCCATCTTCGGCCACAATCTAAAAAATTAATCTGTAAAACTGAGTATAATTGCACACAAACATATAAATCTGAAATAAATAAAAATTGCTAAAAATAAGGAAACAGGCACCTAAAAAAAATTTGAAACAGCAGGCACATAAAACATAACAAAGCATGGCACAGAGCACAGCCAATAACTCCCCCAAACTTAAGATTTTCATTGTCCTCAATGAATAGGAAAAAGTATTAAAGAGGACTTTCCTGGGGTAGCCTAGCTGTCTGAATCCTCCTCTGAGCCATCTTCAGCATCAGCTTCCTCCAGGGTAGCTTCTTCCATGTCATCATCATCATCATCATCTGCCTCTCCCTGCTGTGGCGTACACCATTGTGGTGGTAAGGGAAATACCACTTCTCCCTCACGACCCCTCATATTTAGGTAGTCTACTAATGAATTATTGTAGTGGGCAACATACGCACAGAAAGTCCAATAGTCTCGGTTATTGTTGCGCATCTCCATCCGCAACTCCTTAATCTCGTTAAGCACAGTGTCAATGGAGCCGGAAGTGGTGGAAGATGCAGCGGATGGACCAGCAGAAGTACCAACAGAATGTGGTGGTAGAGCAGCAAGAGGAGCAGTTTTTCTCTGAGTCAGAGGTACCCGAGGATTTTTGAAAGTGATTGCAGATTTCTTAGCCAGTCGTGGTTCAAGCTCAATCCAATATACGCCATATTTCTTGCAAAGTCCACAAACCAATGAAGGGTGAGGTAAACCCCTTCTATTTTCTCTGCGTATAAACTTTTGCATGGACCGAAAGATAATGGCTCCAAAATCAACAATCTTGCCAGTCAGAATACAGTAAAGGAGAGCAGCTCTATCTACATCAACGCTACTTTTATGAGTCGTAGGTATGATTTGTGAACAAATAAAATCATACCATTCGTGTAGACCATATTGGAGTCGATTGGAAGGGAATGCCATAGATTCAGCCTCTGGCCTCTTCTGCTAATGGGTGTGTGGGACTGTTAGTTCGTTAATGACCCGGTCCAGCTCATCAGAATCAGTGTGAAGAGCTGCGACATAACTGGTATATTCATCCTACACCCCTTGCAGAAGGTCCAAGTATAGATTAATGGCATTGGCGTTGTAAGGAACAAGAATACCCCTGACTTCAGAAGTCGAATGGGTGCTCTCCATTGCATTGGCATAAAATTCTCAGACTACATCAAGAATGGCATCTTCAGGTTGTCCTGCTAATTTCAGCAACCTGAAATCCCTCAAAAACTCAGAATACATATCCCAGCCACCAATATCAGGCCAGACACTCCTTTCGATAATCATGTTTTTGCCCATAATTTTCTTGAAATTTTTTGCGGCTTAGCTGCTTACAAATCTAGAGGGATCATAATCAGTGGTGACTGGCTCTTCCCTCTATGGAGATGGGGTTGAGCTATCAGTTGCTTAACTCGAACTGTCGAGGTTGCGCTTGGCTTGGGCTTTGGGTACCATTACCAATGGAAGCTCAAATTGACAAGAATAGTGTTCAGCTGACCTGAGTCGGACAAGCACACAAACTAAACCCAAAAAATTGTGTCACAACCAAAATTTCTCCAACAACAATTTATCAAACCGAGAAGAGCTTCAAAAAAAATTTTAAGTGGTAGAAACCAAAAGGAAATCCGATGGAAGATCGAAAACGATTGAAGAACAGCAGTAAAATACCCGGAACGAAAATCACGTAATATTAAGTTGGACCACTCTTCATCTTTATCATAATCCGACAAGAAAACACTTTCTGCTTTCCCCTAAGGGTTTCGAGACCACCAAGATCACGAACCCACAAAAATTTGTTGGCCAAACTACCAAATCAGCAGAAAACAACAGTATTAGAAGAAAGAAAAATAATGGGTGTGGGGTAATCAGTGTAGTTCCAAGAGAACAAGGAAAGATGTATTACTAGAAAAAGAGAGTCGGGAAGATGTAAAAGGTTCTGCAACGACTTTCAAAGTAGTTTGGTAGGGTTATTTGGCTTAACCGAATAGTGAGTGGGGTTGACAAAAATAAGGGATTCCATCTTCCAATCAAACATTGACATGTGTATTCCACTCACCCATCTTTGAAAATTTCAGACATTTGTTCCCTTCTTTGACAGATTTTCTTCTCACCCTCTTTCTGACTTTCTTTTTCTCACCTATGCAACCATTATTCGGCCCTCACCTTTCTTGAAAAACCATTTTCGTTTCTTTTCTATTTTTGATTGTCGATTCTGAAACTACTAAGCTCTTGCAAAATTTTTCTTTTTCTTCCACCTGATCACGCACTCATGCATTCTTTCTTGAAAGATCATGACAATTATTCCTCCAAATTGTGCTCTTCTAATACATACGCCTAAAAAATAAAACTCAAACTTATCAAATAAAATAAAAATAAAAACAAACTACTAAAATCAAAGAAAATAAAACAAGATGAAAAACTAAGAATCTTAAAAAGATCAATTGGGTTGCCTCCCAAAGCGCTGAATTTCAAGTCTTCAGCCAGACTACTTTCAGTCTCCTTAATTTGGTTCACTAAGGGGAATGCTGTCTAATTTATGCACTCCCTCTCCATAATAATGCTTTATACGCTGCCCATTGACCTTGAACAAACTCCCATCTGATTTCTTCAACTCAATTGCTCCATATGGGAAAACTTGGTTTATCTCAAACGGTCCTGACCACCTTGACTTCAATTTGTCAAGAAATAATTTAAGTCTTGAATTATACAATAGAACTTGCTGTCCGAGACTGAATTCTCTTCTCATTATCATCTTGTCATGCCATCTTTTGGTTATGTCCTTGTAAATTCTTGCATTGTTATAGGACTCATTTCTCAGCTCATCAAGCTCATTCAATTGGAGTGACCGATTTGCTCCAGCCTTGTTATAGTCAAAATTTAGCTTCTTAATAGCCCAGTAAGCTCGATGCTCAAGCTCTACAAGTAGATGACATGCCTTACCAAATACCAACCTATAGGGAGACATTCCATGTCACGCCCCGAAAATGCGGAAAATAGGGCAAATTTAAAACTTTTTACTCATTAATTCACAATTAAGGGTGCATTCCTGTGCAGTGTCATACATCATCATAAGTATCATTCCTCAGGATCTCATCATGATATAATAAATATCGTAATATACCCATTTCTCGATTACAAGTTAATTATCCTAATACATCCCATACAATCATATACATCAAGTGTCTGTAATTACAATAATAGTCTGGGTACATGAAAAGATAAAATATACCTCAAGATACAATATATATGGCCTGGAGCTCGAATCCTCCACTAGCCACTACTCCGTACATCGCAGGGAAGTCCTTATTCACTTGAAGAACTCTGGGGGGAGGAGAAAACAGGGTGAGCTTCCAAATCGCTCAGTAAGGGGGGTGAGGAAACTCAGTTGTATAAACCATTTCACACATCACAAATATGTATTTGTTTATAAAGCTCATTTGAAATCGTAGCATGAAAGTTCTCAAAACATCATCATCTCATAACTCATTAAATCATGTGAAAACATGAAGATAAAAGGCTCAATATCGAGCACTCACAAGCATGTGTAAATATATATATGCAATAATGGCTGTCCTCAAAATACGTGATAAAAATCACCTCAATAAATAGCGCGTGACAAGGTCACAAAACACAACTTATGTGTAAAACGAGACTAGGCAATAAAACTCAATTAAAACTCGTCATGGAACATCAAATATGTAATCTGCTCTGGGTGCGCATCCCAGGCATCCTCGTATAGAGGGAACGTTGACAATATGGTCGTATGCATGGTATATTGGACTTATATGTTACCAGAACAAGGCCCGGCCTTACATGCTACCAGAGCAATGCCTCGCCTCATGCACACTATCACGTGGTCCCTGGGTCGATTCCCAGGCGGCCCACTCTCTCGGTCTTACATGCTACCAAAGCAAGGCCACCCAGCGTTACCAGAACGGGGGTCATCTCACGTTACCAAAACGGAGGCATCTCTCGTTACCAGAACGGAGGAATATCGGACTTACATGCTACCAGAGCAAGGCCTCCCAACGCTACCAGAGCGAAGGAATAATCGGACTTACATGTTACCAGAACAAGGCCTGTGGTCCCTGGGTCGGTTCCCAGGCGTCCCACTATATCGGTCTTACATGCTACCAGAGCAAGGCCAGATGTGTATTCAACATGACACGCCTAAGTCTCAATCATTAGCCATTATCTTATAAAACGTTATGCCTTCACGTAGAACTCATAATGGTTTTCTCTCATAAAACTCATTTAAAATATTTGTGTACTCAACACAAAACATATTAAAACCGAGTTCCAACCGGCAAAACACGCACACATTTTCTCAAATCTCAATATCGCCTTAACGTAGAGCCCAATTTACTTTTCACGCAACTCAAAGGTTTATAAAGCAATTTCACACTCAGCTTATAAACTCATAAAATAATGGGCTCCAACCGGCTATAAAAACCGTGTGCAATTATATCACTACACAACACCAAACATGCTTGTATTCTCAAATCATGGTTCATGCTAACAATTCATCCAAATACATACACAAATGGTTTAGTTTTCCCTTACCACTTTGCACCTCGTATAGTGCAATCATTTCCCCCGTATCACGGACTAGCCTCGCATTCCACTCTGGAACTCCCGAGCTGTCCAAACGATGTTAAAACATCAATACTCAACTATTACATAAACCTCAATTCTCAAAATCGAGCATAATTGCTCATAACACCTCAAATCTCTCGATTCTCGTAACTCTACCCTAAACTACAACCTCATTCACAATATCTCAACGTCCTACATTTCTCATGCCAATTATCTATGCTAATTCACCACATTGTCTAAATTTCCATTTATAGCACAAATTCTCAAAATTACCAAAATTACCAAATATCAACATTACTCCAACTACATTGCAATTTCATCAATCCCTAATCATTTCTCAGCTATTTCAACGCAATGACAACCACCAATATCATCAAAATCATCTCAAATATCAAGATCGAGGTTTAGAAATTACCCAAAGCTTGTGAGACGCACAACCCACGCCTCGATCCGATTCGTCCTTCGATTGCCAAGTATGTTGTTCTCCCTTTGATGAGGAACAACTTTCCTTCTTGCCACAACTCTTGATTTTGCCTGAAATGGGTGTTTTGGATGAGTGAGAAAGTTAGGTTTTCGGTGGAAATGGGGTTGGAAGAGAGAGAAAGTGAAATTGCAGGAGAAAACAGGGGTTCCTTATATAGACTGGGGGTAGGAGATCGATCTGCCTCTTGATGAGATCGATCTGCGTTTGAATTTTGGGGAATATTTGGGGCAATTTATGCCTAGGAGATCGATCTGTCGAGGGGTGAGATCGATCTCTTTATGGCTTTATGAGATCGATCTGCTCCTTGAGGAGATCGATCTGCTCCCAAACAGAATCATTTGGAGATCGATCTCTTCCTCATGAGATCGATCTTCTCTCAAACAGATTCATAAGGAGATCGATCCTCTTCCATTGGAGATCGATCTGCTCCTTAAATTCCTCATTCCTTGTCATTTTTAGCTCATCAGATCGATCTCTCCTTCTCCCAGATCGATCTGCTCCTTAAATTTCTCTTTCTTTGTCGTTTATAACTCACCAGATCGATCTCTCCTTCTCCCAGATCGATCTGTCCTCATAGTTTCACATTTATTTTAACACTTAACATATAAATCTCCAATTATCATTCCCACAATTCACTTAGCTCAATAAATTACACTTCAAATTATTATTACATCAATAAAATATGTCTGAAATTCTCAGATCTCACATCCTCCCCACCTTAAATAGAATTTGGTCCTTCAAATTCAACTCAACTAGTCGAATAGATGGGGTATTTCTCTTTCATGAGACTCTCTAGTTCCCACGTTGCCTCTTCCCTTGAGTGATGTTTCCACAAAACTTTCACTAATGGGATGCTCTTGGTTCTCAGTACCTTCTCCTTTCTATCGAGAATCCGGACGGGTTCTTCAGTATAGCTCATGTCCTCATGTATGTCCATCTCATCATACTCTATAACATGAGAAGGGTCCGGGTGGTACTTCCTCAACATAGACACATGAAAAACGTTGTGTATTCCAGACATCTGTAGGGGTAATGCTAATCTGTAAGCTACCTCTCCCACTCTCTCAAGAATCTCGTATGGTCCCACGTATCGAGGACTCAATTTCCTTTTCTTCCCAAATCGCATGATACCCTTGCTCGGTGATACTCTCAGAAATACTGCATCACCAACATCAAACTCGAGTGGCCGTCTACGCACATCCGCGTAGCTTTTCTGTCTACTTTGTGCAGCCTGTAACCTCTCACATATGAGTTTCACACTCTGTACGGCTTGCTCAACAAGCTCGAGAGCATTTATCTTTCTGTCACCGATTTCTTCCCAAGCTACAGGGGATCTACACCTCCTACCATATAGAGCCTCAAAAGTGCCATTCCAATACTTGCATGATAGCTGTTATTGTATGCAAACTCTGTTAGGGGCAGGTGATCATCCCATGATCCCTTAAAATCCATCGTACACGCCCTCAACATATCCTCCAGGGTCTGAATAGTCCTCTCTGACTGACCATCTGTCTGAGGATGATAGGCGGTACTAAAACTCAATCGAGATCCCATGGACTCCTGAAACTGGGTCCAAAATCTAGAAGTAAACCGGGAATCTCTATCAGAAGTAATACTCACTGGAGCCCCATGTAATCTAGCTATCTCGCTGACATATAGCTCAGCTAAGGCATCCACAGTATCTGTGCTCTTGATGGCAAGGAAGTGGGCACTCTTGGTCAATCTATCCACTATAACCCATATAGCGTCATGACCTCTTCGGGTCCTCGGTAAACCCATAATGAAGTCCATAGTGACATGCTCCCATTTCCATGTAGGTACAGGTAAGGGCTGTAGTAGTCCTCCGGGCTTCCGATGCTTAGCTTTCACTTGCTAGTATACTAAACACTTGGCCACATACTCTGCCACATCTCGCTTCATACCACTCCACCAATACACCTTTCTCAAGTCTCGGTACATCTTAGTACTCCCTGGGTACATGGTGTATCGCGAGCAGTGGGATTCTCTTAGTATCTGTCCCTTCAAGGTATCATCATCTGGTACACAAATCCGTCCTCTGAATCTCAACAATCCATCCTCACTGATGGTGAGATCCGACTGCGAACTCTGCTCATCTTGGCTAACCATATCTATCAATCTCGGATCACTGCGCTGCCCAGTTCTAATCTGATCCATGATCCTGGGCTCTATCCGCAGGCTAGCCAAAAATTCAGTCTCTACCTCTTTAACTCTGATCCGAAGTTCGGCGAACTGCTCTAACAAATCCCATTCCCTGATCATCATAGCAGATATCATACTCTTCCTGCTCAGGGCATCAGCAACTACATTCGCCTTACCCGGATGATAAAGAATCTCACAGTCATAATCCTTAAGGAGTTCCATCCATCTCCTTTGTCTCATGTTTAACTCTTTCTGATCAAAGAGATATCTCAAACTCTTGTGATCAGTGAAGATCTGGAATCTTTCCCCATATAAGTAATGTCGCCAGATCTTCAAAGAAAATACCACAGCGGCTAACTCCAAATCATGCGTGGGGTAATTCCACTCATGGTCTTTCAGCTGTCGCGATCCATATGCGACCACTCTTCCGTGCTGCATAAGCACACACCCCAATCCTTGATGAGATGCATCACTATACACCGAAAATCCTCCTGATCCCTCAGGAATAGTTAACACAGGTGTCGCTGTTAATCTCCTTTTTAATTCCTGAAAACTGAGCTCACATTGATCAGTCCATATAAATGGAGTCTCTTTGCGCGTGAGCTTAGTCAAAGGAGCGGCAATCCTTGAAAATCCTTCCACAAATCTTCTGTAATACCCTGCCAAACCAAGGAAGCTTCGTACCTCAGTAACTGTCCTCGGTCTCTCCCAATTAAGCACAGCCTCCACCTTGCTTGGGTCCACTGATACTCCTTCCTTTGAGACTATATGACCAAGGAAAGCTATCCGGTTCAGCCAAAACTCACACTTACTAAGCTTTCCGTACAATTGCTTATCTCGGAGTATCTGAAGTACTAACCACAAATGCTGTGCATGCTCCTCATACGACCGAGAGTACACTAGGATATCATCAATAAAGACTATCACAAATTTATCCAGATAGTCTCTGAACACCTCGTTCATTAATCTCATAAATGCTGCAGGGGCATTCGTCAAACCAAAGGACATCACCAGAAATTCATAATGGCCATACCTTGTCCTGAAGGCCGTCTTTGGAATATCTTCTTCCTTGATCCTCAATTGGTGATAGCCCGATCTCAAATCAATCTTAGAAAAGACTGAGGCCCCTCTTAGCTGATCAAGTAGATCATCAATCCTGGGCAGTGGGTATTTATTCTTCACCGTGGCTTTATTCAACAACCAGTAGTCTACACATAATCTGAGACTACCATCCTTCTTCTTAACAAATAGCACTGGCGCTCCCCACGGTGAAACATTGGGCCTAATGAACCCTTGATCCAATAACTCCTGTAGTTGTCTCTTCAATTCCTCAAGTTCCACTAATGCCATCCTGTAAGGAGGTTTAGAGATCGGCTGAGTATCTGGTACCAAATCAATGGTAAACTCCAGCTCTCTCTCTGGTGGCAAACCTGGCAATTCATCTGGGAAAACATCCAGAAATTCACAAACCATAAGTATATCCTCAATCCTCGGATGTTCCCGCTCATCGTCTGAGATGAGTGTCTCATAACCTTCACATGAATAATCATAGTTAATATTCTCCAAAATAATATTAAAATTCTCAATTCACTTACTAGAAATCCACATAATCATTTCCTCACTATCTCAACCGTACACTGTAAGGTTCAGGTAGGGAGAAAGTTACAATCTTAGTGTAGCAGTCTAAACTCACTCGATTGGTCGCCAACCAATCCATCCCCAGAATTACATCAAACCCATGTATATTCAATATGATTAGATCTGCTAACATCACTCTATCTCCCACCTTTATCTCACATCCTCTACAGATTAACTCAGTTCTCTGGGATTCACGCATAGGGGTATTTACATGTAGTATATATTCTAGAGGTTCAAACTTCAAGTTTAATCTACATGCAAAATGCTCAGAAATAAACGAATGCGTGGATCCTGAATCAATCAACACATGAGCCTCATAATTACAGACAGAGAGTGTACCTCTTATAGTTTCTGCCGATGTATCTGCGGTCTCTTTATCTAGGGCAAACACACGTCCCTGTGCCACAGGTTTCTTCCCTTTCTCTGCCGCAGTGGCCCGTCTCCGGGGATCCACTCTCTGAGGCTATTGTCTAGTGGGCTCCGGAGCATGTGGTATCTGAGGTTGGGGACAGTCCTTCACTCTGTGACCCATGTCACCACATCTAAAACATCCACGGATCGACCCAGTACAACTTCCCTCATGCGATCGGCCACAGTCTCTACAAACCCTTATCTCCGGCCTGACATATCGAGGGGTCTCCTTGATAATAGGATAGGCTCTGGGTCTCTCCAATCTGTCCTTCTGTACCTCAATCCTTCCTCTTCTGAAGGAACCTCTCTGAGCCTCTGTTTGGAAAAGTGCTGGCCTCTTGCCCTTATCTCTATTCACTGCTCTGAGCTCATTCTGGGATTGTACCATCTCAATTCCTCTTTCAATCTCTTGTACTCGTCTCAGAGCATCTCCAAACTCGGTAATACATAGCCCTATCAATCTATCTCTGATGACGGGCTTCAACCCATACACAACCTTCTCTGTGCGGAGCTCTTCGCTCTTGAAGGTCTCTGGGTCATATCTCAGCAGAGCAGTAAATCGGCTCTCGTAATCATCTACAGACATGTCACCCTGTACCAAACTCAAAAACTCAGCTTGTTTCTTTCTCTGGGCGGCTCGTGGTACATATTGGGTCCTAAAGGCTGTCTGAAACTCTTTCCAACCAATCACATCATGGTGGGACATCAAAATACCCAGGGTAGTACCCCACCAATCTCGAGCTCTCCCCTTAGTCGGACCATACTTCTATCCTCAGGCTGAGTGACGGGAGGCATTGGGGGTATGGGAGGTCCTTGTGGTGGTGTAGGGGTAGTATCTGAGGCATTAACTCCAAAGTGTTGCGCGAATAACGCTGTCATCTACTTAAAACCTTGCCTCACATCGGTCTCAATCCGATTAAATCGAGAGTTAGGACTCTCTGGTTGTGGGACAGGTGGCGGAGGGGACTCTGCCTGCCTCCTCGAATGACCTCGTCGTTTACTCATTCTCTATCTCAACTCGTCTCCTGCGCGTACATATCACAATCGATTGAAATCTCAATCCTCAATTTCAGTTCATGACCAGACTATTACAGACACTTGGGATGTATTCTATTTCACTTAATCGACACTGATAGTACTAGACAACCTGGCTCTGATACCAAGAAAACTCTGTCACGCCCCGAAAATGCGAAAAATAGGGCAAATTTAAAACTTTTTACTCATTAATTCACAATTAAGGGTGCATTCCTGTGCAGTGTCATACATCATCATAAGTATCATTCCTCAGGATCTCATCATGATATAATAAATATCGTAATATACCCATTTCTCGATTACAAGTTAATTAATCCTAATACATCCCATACAATCATATACATCAAGTGTCTGTAATTACAATAATAGTCTGGGTACATGAAAAGATAAAATATACCTCAAGATACAATATATATGGCCTGGAGCTCGAATCCTCCACTAGCCACTACTCTGTACGTCGCAGGGAAGTCCTTATTCACTTGAAGAACTCTGGGGGGAGGAGAAAACAGGGTGAGCTTCCAAATCGCTCAGTAAGGGGGGTGAGGAAACTCAGTTGTATAAACCATTTCACACATTACAAATATGTATTTGTTTATAAAGCTCATTTGAAATCGTAGCATGAAAGTTCTCAAAACATCATCTCATAACTCATTAAATCATGTGAAAACATGAAGATAAAAGGCTCAATATCGAGCACTCACAAGCATGTGTAAATATATATATGCAATAATGGTTGTCCTCAAAATACGTGATAAAAATCACCTCAATAAATAGCGCATGACAAGGTCACAAAACACAACTCATGTGTAAAACGAGACTAGGCAATAAAACTCAATTAAAACTCGCCATGGCACATCAAATATGTAATCTCCTCTGGGTGCGCATCCCAGGCATCCTCGTATAGAGGGAACGTCGACAATATGGTCGTATGCATGGTATATTGGACTTATATGTTACCAGAATAAGGCCCGACCTTACATGCTACCAGAGCAATGCCTCGCCTCATGCACACTATCACGTGGTCCCTGGGTCGATTCCCAGGCGGCCCACTCTCTCGGTCTTACATGCTACCAAAGCAAGGCCACCCAGCGTTACCAGAACGGGGGTCATCTCACGTTACCAAAACGGAGGCATCTCTCGTTACCAGAACGGAGGAATATCGGACTTACATGCTACCAGAGCAAGGCCTCCCAACGCTACCAGAGCGGAGGAATAATCGGACTTACATGTTACCAGAACAAGGCCTGTGGTCCCTGGGTCGGTTCCCAGGCGTCCCACTATATCGGTCTTACATGCTACCAGAGCAAGGCCAGATGTGTATTCAACATGACACGCCTAAGTCTCAATCATTAGCCATTATCTTATAAAACGTTATGCCTTCACGTAGAACTCATAATGGTTTTCTCTCATAAAACTCATTTAAAACATTTGTGTACTCAACACAAAACATATTAAAATCGAGTTCCAACCGGCAAAACACGCACACATTTTCTCAAATCTCAATATCGCCTTAACGTAGAGCCCAATTTACTTTTCACGCAACTCAAAGGTTTATAAAAGCAATTTCACACTCAGCTTATAAACTCATAAAATAATGGGCTCCAACCGACTATAAAAATCGTGTGCAATTATATCACTACACAACACCAAACATGCTTGTATTCTCAAATCATGGTTCATGCTAACAATTCATCCAAATACATACACAAATGGTTTAGTTTTCCCTTACCACTTTGCACCTCGTATAGTGCAATCGTTTCCCCCGTATCACGGACTAGCCTCGCATTCCACTCTGGAACTCCCGAGCTGTCCAAACGATGTTAAAACATCAATACTCAACTATTACATAAACCTCAATTCTCAAAATCGAGCATAATTGCTCATAACACCTCAAATCTCTCGATTCTCGTAACTCTACCCTAAACTACAACCTCATTCACAATATCTCAACGTCCTACATTTCTCATGCCAATTATCTATGCTAATTCACCACATTGTCTAAATTTCCATTTATAGCACAAATTCTCAAAATTACCAAAATTACCAAATATCAACATTACTCCAACTACATTGCAATTTCATCAATCCCTAATCATTTCTCAGCTATTTCAACGCAATGACAACCACCAATATCATCAAAATCATCTCAAATATCAAGATCGAGGTTTAGAAATTACCCAAAGCTTGTGAGACGCACAACCCACGCCTCGATCCGATTCGTCCTTCGATTGCCAAGTATGTTGTTCTCCCTTTGATGAGGAACAACTTTCCTTCTTGCCACAACTCTTGATTTTGCCTGAAATGGGTGTTTTGGATGAGTGAGAAAGTTAGGTTTTCGGTGGAAATGGGGTTGGAAGAGAGAGAAAGTGAAATTGCAGGAGAAAAACAGGGGTTCCTTATATAGACTGGGGGTAGGAGATCGATCTGCCTCTTGATGAGATCGATCTGCGTTTGAATTTTGGGGACGATTTGGGGCAATTTATGCCTAGGAGATTGATCTGTCGAGGGGTGAGATCGATCTCTTTATGGCTTTATGAGATCGATCTGCTCCTTGAGGAGATCGATCTGCTCCCAAACAGAATCATTTGGAGATCGATCTCTTCCTCATGAGATCGATCTTCTCTCAAACAGATTCATAAGGAGATCGATCCTCTTCCATTGGAGATCGATCTGCTCCTTAAATTCCTCATTCCTTGTCATTTTTAGCTCATCAGATCGATCTCTCCTTCTCCAAGATCGATCTGCTCCTTAAATTTCTCTTTCTTTGTCGTTTATAACTCACCAGATCGATCTCTCCTTCTCCCAGATCGATCTGTCCTCATAGTTTCACATTTATTTTAACACTTAACATATAAATCTCCAATTATCATTCCCACAATTCACTTAGCTCAATAAATTACACTTCAAATTATTATTACATCAATAAAATATGTCTGAAATTCTCAGATCTCACATTCCAATTAGAGTCTTATATGTTGTTCTGTATGCCCACAGCGCATCATCTAATTTGTTAGCCCAATCTTTTCTGTTCAGATTTACAGTCTTCTCCAATATCAACTTCACTTTCTCGGTTTGAAATTTTAGATTAACCATTTGTCTGCAGATGATAACCGAGAGCTACTTTATGTCGAATTTCATATTTTAACATCAAACCATTAAAGATTTGGTTACAGAAATGAGTGCCTTCATCACTCAAGATGGCTCTTGGAGTACCGAATCTTGTCAATATATTCTTGTACAGGAACCGAATCACCACTTTTGCATCATTTATTGGTGTTGCTATTGCCTCCACCCACTTAGAGACATAATCAACAGCAAGGAGAATGTACAGCTTCCCAAAAGATGGAGGAAACGGTCCCATAAAATCGATACCCCATACATCAAAGACTTCCACTTCTAGAATATTTGTCAAAGGTAATTCATACCTTCTTAAAATGTTTCCAACCCTGTGACATCTGTCACATGTTTTTACAAATATGTAGCTATCTTTAAACAGACTAGGCCAATAAAAACCTGATTGCAGCACCTTTGCTGTTGTACGTTCTACACCAAAATGGCCTTCATATGCTGCAGCATGACAGTGATGCAGAATTTCCTAAACTTCATCTTTCGGTACACATCGTCTTATAATCTGGTCTGGACATTTCTTAAACAGCAGAGGATCATCCCAAAAATACGAGTTAACATCATGGAAGAATTTCTTCCTCTGTTGATAAGTCAATCCACTTGGCATTAATCCTCATGCTAAGTAATTCACTATGTCTGCGAACCAGTGCAGATTTGCATCAATCTTCATTATTGTCTCATTTAGAAATTCCTCTTGAATAGGCTGTTCTTGCTAAACTTCAGATTGCTCCAGCCTAGATAAATGATCAGCTATAACATTATCAGATCCCTTTTTGTCCCTGATCTCAAAATCAAATTCTTGTAGAAGCAAGATCCATCTAATAAGTCTGGGTTTGGCGTCCTTCTTTGCAAATAGGTATCGAATAGCTGCATGGTCTGTATAGACAATGACCTGGCTCCCAATTAAGTATGGTCTGAACTTGTCAAATGCATGTACAACTACAAGCATCTCCTTCTCCGTTGTTGTGTAATTTTTCTGAGCATCATCTAAGGTCCTGCTTGAGTAATAGATAGCCCGAAAAAGTTTATCTTTTTTCTGTCGAAGGATAGCTCCAATTGCAAAGTCACTAGCATCGCACATCAGTTCAAACGGTTCTGTCCAATCAGGTGCGATCATAATAGGTGCAGAAATAAGCTCTTTCTTGATTTTTTTCGAACGCCTGCAAGCAAAAATCATCAAAGACAAAATCAGCATCTTTTTCTAATAAATTACATAAAGGTTTTGAGATTTTTGAAAAGTCCTTGATAAATCTACGATAGAAGCCTGCATGTCCCAAAAAGCTCCTCACGGCTTTAACTGATTTTGGAGGAGGAAGCTTTTCAATAGCAGGGACCTTAGCTCTATCCATCTCAATGCTGTGAGCTGAAATTGTATGTCCAAGGACGATTCCTTCTTGCACAATAAAATGACACTTCTCCCAATTTAAGATGAGATTCGTCTCTTCACATCTCTGAAAAATAAGTGCCAAATTAGATAAGCATTGGTCAAAAGTCTTACCAAATATCGAGAAGTCATCCATGAAGACTTCCATTATTTCTTCAACCATGTCAGCGAAGATTGACATCATGCATCTCTGGAAGGTTGCTGGGGCGTTACACAAACCAAAAGGCATCCTTCTATATGTGAAAGTTACATATGGGCAAGTGAATGTTGTTTTCTCTTGATCTTCTTGGGCTATCGCAATCTGGTTATAGCTCGAGTAGCCATCTAAAAAGCAATAATAACTGTGTTCGGCTAGTCTGTCTAACATTTGGTCAATGAACGGAAGCGAAAAGTGATCTTTCCTAGTAGATTTGTTCAACTTCCTATAATCGATGCAAACTCTCCATCCTGTTACAGTTCTGGTGGATATGATTTCATCATTGGTGTCACAAACTACTGTCATTCCACCCTTTTTTTGCACAACCTGTACAGGACTCACCCAAGAACTATCAGATATAGCATATATAATATCAGTATTTAATAATTTTAAAATCTCAGCTCTAACAACTTCTTTCATTGCTGGATTTAGTCTTCTTTGTGGTTCAATAGAGGATTTATGATTCTCCTCTAACCAAATTTTGTGCATCACAATAGAAGGACTAATTCCTTTGATGTCAGCAATGGACCATCCAATTGCCGGTTTGTGCTCTCTTAAAATTCTAAGCAACTTATCTTCCTCTGCAGCAGATAAAAATGATGAAATAATTATAGGAAAAGTACTATCATCACCTAAGAAAGCATACCTCAAATAGCTTGGTAATTCTTTCAATTCAGTTTTTCCTTCTTTTTTCTCATTTACCTATGACTTGTCAATCTTTTCCTTAGTTGTTGTAGTCGTACTTTCTAATGGGTTGGCTTCCAAAGTAACAACACAACTTCTAATTTCACCAGTTAATAATTCATCATCTAAATTAGAAACTGAATTTACCAAAAATTGAGCCATAGGATCGGTTGGTGCCTCCTTTGTTTCAACTTCTCTTACACAACTCTACACTACTTCAATCAACTTACAGGTTTCTAGCTCATCAGCAGATTTCATCACCTGATACATGTTGAACATAACTGATTCATCATTCATCCTCAAGGTTAATTGCCCTCTCTGAACATCTATTAGTGCTCTCCCAGTGGCAAGGAATGGTCTCCAAGTATAAGTGGAATTTCTCTGTCCTCTTCATAATCTAAGACTACAAAATCGACAGGAAAGATTAGCTTATCTATTTTAATTAGAACATCTTCTATTATACCTCTGGGATAAGTAATCGATCTATCCGCTAGTTGCAATGTTATGGTAGTCGGCTTTACCTCTCCAAGACCTAGGCTCCTGAAAATAGGTAAAGGCATTAAATTTATGCTAACACCTAAATTACACAATGCCTTACCCACTTTTGATCCTCCAATCTCGCATGGAATAGTAAAGCTTCCAGGGTCTTTCAATTTTTACGGTAACTTCTGCTGTAAAATTGCACTGCATTCCTCTGTCAAATTGACAGTTTCATAATCTTCAAGTCTCCGTTTCTTTGACAACACTTCTTTCATGAACTTTGCATAATGTGGCATCTGCTGCAGAGTATCAACAAACGGAATGTTAATATGTAATTTCTTAAATATATTTAGAAATTTCTTAAACTCAGATTCAATCTTCCTTTTATACAAAGCTTGAGGATAAGGAATAGATGGTTTCAACAAATGAGGATTATTAGGAAAAAGTTTACTAAAAGGTTTAGAATTAACTCATTGTTTTACTGTTTCTGATTCTGCATCTCTTGTCATAACAGGTTCAGTCTGCTTCTTCTGCACCTCAGTTATTGGTGAAGTTTCTTCTTTCTCTGCTACCTTCGGTGGCTCATAGGTGTTCCCACTTCTTAGAGATATAGCATTGCAGTGTTCTTTCGGATTTAGCACTGTATCACTAGGGAACTTACCTCTTTCATTCAAAGAATTGACAGCTGCAGCTAGCTATCCCAAAGTGGTCTCTATAGACTTCATTTGCGCACCAAGACTGGTAGTCATCTTTGACATTTTAGCTTCCATGTTGTCTAACCGTGCATCAGTTTTGCTAAATCGTGTTCTAGTTTCAACCATAAACTCCTCAAATTCGTTCCATCTAACTCCACCATAACCTTGGGAGTTTCCTTGGTTATTGAAACCTGTATTGCTGTTACTTGCTGCTGGTGGGTTTAGAGCATTCTTAGAATTACCATAAGATAGATTCTCATGGTTTCTGAATCTTGGCTGGTAATAGTTAGGAACCCGATTTCCCTGAAAACCAAAGTTGCAATTATTAATATAATTTACCTACTCCAAATCCATCCCCATCAAGTTAGGATTTGTGTTGTCAGGATGAATCATAGCTTGCGACCCTTGTATATCCATTGAAGAAATTTGTGTCGAAATCTGCTCAAGTCTTGCTAGAATGGCTGTCTGCATATCTAACTCATGCATACCTGCTACTCTTTTGACATTAGCTCTTTCACCTGGCCATTGGATGTTGTTTATAGCCATCTCCTAAATTAACTGCATAGCTTGATCAGGTGTCTTAGACCACAGTGAACCTCCTGCTGAAGCATCCACAGTAGCTCGTGTCTGCGGAGTCAATCCCCTGTAGAAAACCTGTATCTGGTTTCCTTCATCATATCCATGCTGAGGGCATCGACGTAATAACTCTTTAAATCGCTCCCATGCCTAATGTAATGGTTCTTGGTCTAACTGTGTGAACTGGGCAATCTCTAATCTCATCTACATTGTCTTTCCTGGTGGGAAGTACTTTGCTAAGAATTTTTGTGCCATCACTGCCCATGTCGAAATGCTTCCTACCGGTAGATTTTGATACCAACTCAAGGCTTCATTTTGAAGAGAAAATGGAAACAATCTCAGCCGAATAGGTTCATCAGGGGCTCCATTAATCTTAATGGTGTTGCAAATATGCAGAAAACTTGTCAAATGTGTGCTAGGATCCTCCAAGGCTGAACCTCCAAATTGATTTTGCATAACCATGTTGATTAATGCTGGCTTCAATTCAAAGTTATTATAGTTTACAGGAATCTCTCTTATAGCAGCAAAATTTTGATTCACAACTGGGGTAAAGTAATCGTGTATAGCTCGTTGCTGCTGATTTTCATTTGTCATGATTAAATTTCGATCTTTCTCTTCAAATTTATTCTGTTGAATTTGTCTGATGGTTCTCTCAATCTCTGGATCTAACTCTTCTTTTATGTCTGTATTTCCACTTCTCCGAGTTTTTACCATTCACCTAAAAAAAATTTGTAGATAGTAAATTAAAACAAAAATAAAAATCTAAATTAAAGTAAAGGCTATTGAGGAACAGTGTTAACGAAAAACAAAACAACCATTCCCCGGCAATGGCGCCAGAAAACTTGTTATGCTCAAATGGAACACTACTACAAGTGCACAGGTTAGTTTTCGAGTATAGAGTAAATATAAGTATCGTCCCACAGGGAATTGTGTCTACTGCAAATCACTGTAATCAACAACCTTGAACTTTATTTAGAAAAAGTAATTTATATTGGTTAAGATCCTATTTACTATTCTAACTATTAATTACGGAACAAATTAATTAAAACAAATCACAATTATTACGAATGAAAATATCAATGGCAAAATATTCCTAGAACTCGATTTCACCTAACTATGGTTCACACAATTCCTTTGATCAATTGTTCTTTTGATTTCAAATCGTTTATAGCCGAAACTATTTCCTGTTTATCTCTCCCGAGTTTTAAATAGTCATACCCAAATTACCTAATCCTAACCTCCCGATTCAGAATTAAATAATAGAGTTCATTAAGCGATGGTAATCCGTTTCTCTATGGCTCATAAGAATTGTCAACCTCTCGATTCAATAATGTCCTATGTTAATCTACCCTTGTGCATATAAATAATGCCCTCTCCCGAGTGTCGGATTCCTATACTAATTCATCGAATTGGTGGCCAATCAACTAGAGTATTAAGAACAAGTAGATTAAATAAACACAATTGAAATCATCCAAACAATCATCATAAAGTAATTGCAATCAGCCCAAAGTTGGTTACATCGATTCTAGGAAAAAGGAGTTTGGTTCCTAGAAATCATAATAAACATCCAATAATTCCAAATTATCATCCTAAGAATAAACATTGGTAGAAAAAGATGTAAAAGATGGAGTTTCTATGGAGCTAAATCAATCTTGGAGCCTTCTGCCGTAGCCTCCCTCGAAATTCTAATAAAAAGACTATTTATAAGGTTTCCAAGAACTAAAACACGGAAGGCCACATGGAAAAATAGTGTTGCCCTAATCAGACTGCTATGCTGCGACAATGGTATTAATCCCTCAGATCTGCTCTGCACTGTCCAGTTTCTTCTATAGCTGCAGCATAAGTCACGATCAGCATTTTGTAACTTCAACTCTTCACGGAATCATCAGAACCAGCTCCAAAAGCTTTAACTTCTCCAAATTATTCTTTTTCCTGCACAAATGCACAAAACACATAAAACATACCTAATATTGCAAATAACAAATCAAATAACTAAGTAAAAAGGGTCCTAAACATGTATAGATTTCAGTGCTAACAACTTTCATGCTTTCTAAATGCACAAATAGTTTTGATAAACTATGTCATGGATATATGCATGGTTTTGTGCTTGAGATTTTAATGAAAAGAAATGTATTTTAAGGGCATGGCATTATGAGCATGTATATAGTGGAGTTATCTACTTACTTGCATAATTGCCTTATTGAGCGTGTGGTTTGCTCACCTCCTTATTTTTCCATCTTTTCAGAGCACTCGCAATAGTTATTGAACGGTTGAGGACTTGCATTTTTTGGTATCCGCTGCTGCCTATCGAGAAACAAGTATACACATTTGTATAGTTTTGTATCTAAAAATGTAATGCACAGTACTGTAACCGATTATGATGTTGGGGATGTAGAGTTATAAATACCATTGTGTATGTATTCAGTTAAAGTCAAAAAATAGTAAACTTTGATATATGAATGTGATTATGGAAATGGAATGGTAAATAGGTGAGAGGTGACTAACACCGAATCATAGGTAAGAATTAAATAATAAATGAAAAAGCAAAAAAAAAAATTACTCTGATTTTTAGGTAATTTGGGTCATGACAATTTTGGTATCAAAGCTAAGTTAGCCTGATATGAGTCGATGTTAGTGGTTAAGGAAGTTTATATCCCCATGTACTGTGCATTGTTTAGATACAATTGTGTATATCGAGATGGAAGTGCAGCTAAGAATTTGTTTTGAATGTAAGAAAAGACTCATTAACTGATAGCCGCTATGATAGAGAGGCGAGCACACAAACTCAAGGTCGTAGAGGTAGGCTTGAGAGTCGTATTGAGTCGCCACATGAGACTCGAGATGAGATTGAAGTGCAGGCTGATATTGAGCATGCCCCACAGAGTCCGATAGAGCGATCGGACAGAGTCCGACAAAGAGATCGGACAGTATTGAGACATGCTTCGCGAGGTTGGAGCGGAGTGTGGAGAATATTTTGAGAGTTAATTGCTCAGAGTATGTAAGGATTTGAGGGCGAGACGGAGCATTGGTGGAAGTCCGCTCGACCCATCTTATGAGTTAGACATCCAGATTGGACATGGGAAATATTTCTAGATGTATTCCGGTGATAGAATATCCCGAACACTGCTTAAAGGAATAACAAATGAAATTCTTTACTCTGACCCAGAGGAACTGAATTGATTGATGAGTCTAAAACTCAATTTATATTCCTGGGCAGATATGACTCCGACACTATGAACAGTGAGAGTCGAAAAGTCTGAAAGTTCATGGAAGGGCTCAGATTGTCAATTAGAGTCCGATTGGGCAGTTAGATATCACTACCTATGTTGAGGCAGTGCGCAGACTACAGTTGTATGAATAAGATCATGAGTTACACGTCTCTGAGATTGGAAAAGGTAGTAAGGGCTGAAATAGAGACAAAAAGAGAATAGAGAATGACAGAGATGTCAGAACGGAAAAAAGGTAGTTTGGTAAGAGATTAGAGTTGATGAGTCACGAGGTAAGATGATTGGTAAAGCCTCAATGTATCCAATTTCAGCACTTACGAGGGGTATTGTGATTGGAGGACCCCGACCTGCTATGGAGTAGTGTAGCAGTGAGAGCAGTGTAATCGAGTAGCAGTGAGAGCAGTGTAACACTGTGAGCAGTGTAAGCAGTGTAACAGTGTAACAGTGTAATCAGAGTAGCAAGTGTAAACAGTGTAGGATGTGTGGTAGTTACCACGAAAATAAGATGTTGGATGAGGGCGAGTGTATGCCTTGGACTAGGACACTACTGATGTTTTATCTGATGTGGTGGAAGATACCACATTAGTTGTGAATAATAAAGTGATTATTTTAATTGATCTTGGTGCCACGCATTTATTATTACCGTCTTCAGTCGCTTATAAGCGAGTGAAAGATGTAAAGCCTGTACCCTTAAGCAAGATAATGATAGTTAGCTGAATTTCACTAACTGAATATGGGTATAGAGATTGTAAGTTGAAAATAGGGGTGAAAACATCACTGAAAAGTATATTGTAAGTTTGACACGTAATGAAAGAGTTGTTATAAGTGATATATGAAAGGAGATAAGTTTTGAGATGTGATAGATCCTGAATACGAGATATATTGGAATAAGAGGCGTATGCAAGGTAAGGATATCCTTGATATGTAGTGAATATGAATTGCGACTAAGGATAAGGGGTGGATATATCTACACCCAGTCCATATGGTCAAGTCTGAGGGTTAATAAAGGTATTTTAAAATACTTCCTCGCTTAAAGATTTGACAGCGTCTAGAAGCGCACACACTATAAATTGAAATCGACAGTCGTAAAATTTGGGTACCTTTGCTGGTACGATAAAGAAATATAGAATTTGATTAATCATGAAGGCTTAGAAAATTAAAATTTTATAAAAGCTGTTAATATAAGAAAAAGGAAATGACGTGAGTTAGTATCTTGAAAGGAAGTGATTTCGAAATGATATTATACGTTTATGCGTACATAGGTCAAGGATATAGGTGATTGAAATATTTAGTGGAACTCAACTACGATGAGGTATTTAAACCTTACCTAGATCGATTGGTTGTCATCTTTAGCGATGATATTTTGATGTATTCGAAGTCCAGGGAAGAGCATGATTAGCAATTAGAAAATTGTTTTACAGACGAGGTGTTGTGAGTTTCTCAATGGGCTGCTCAGTAGACACGTCTCGTTTGGAAAAAGATTGTATACGAGTGAAATGATAAGGATGAAAGTAGTTTCGGTGAGTTTTGGTATATTGAAGTAATGAACTGACCACCATAAGTATTCTCACCATGACTAACAGCTCAAAAGGTTTCAGTGTGTATGGATACCTCAAAATAAGGATTGAGCTGTGTATTGATGTAAAATGGGAAGATAGTCGTTTATGGATCTAGATAGTTCAAGGATCGTGAGAGAAACTATTCGACTCATGATTTAGAGTTGGCAGCCGTAGCGTTTACACTAAAAGTATGGCGCCACCAAATGGTAAGAAATTTTGGGTATGCACTGATTATAAAAAGCCCCGAGTATCTGTTTCACAGAGAGAGTAGAATATGAGATAACCAAGAGGGTTAGAGCTTCTAAGGATTATGATTGTGAACATTGTACCACCCAGGAAAGGCTAACGTAATGGTTGATGCCTTGAGCAGAAAGAGCATCGGGATGGTATCACATATGATGGTCAGGGAGCGTGAGCTGCTAGAGCAGTTGTAAGCCTCAGTAGTGTTGTGATCCTTTCTGATGATGATCGTGATTGTGTGACAGCTAGCCTGATGTTAGAACCAGATTTAAGTGACCGAATTCGCCAGGCTTAGCGTGATGATTGGCATGGTGTCGATGGTGTGGGTCAGATTCAGAAGGGTATAGTGACAGAGTTCACAGAGAGTGATAATGACTTATAGAGGTTCAAAGACAGTATAAGTGCTCCCTAGGACCACAGTTGATGAGATAATGTTATTGTTAGAAGCTCATTTTTTGGGATATACAGTGCATCCGAAAAATAATAAATATATCAGAATCTCTGAAAAGAGTATTGGTAGTCAGATATGAAAAGAAACATTGTAGAGTTGTTGAGAAGTGTCGTATGTCAGCAGATTAAGGTAGAGCAAAAGAAGTTGCAGGGCTATTGCAGCCTCTACCTATATTGATACGAAAATGGGAACAAGTTACCATGAATTTCGTGATGGGTTATAGAGGACCCGGATGAATCACGAGGTTATCTACGTGATAGTCGATAGATTGATTTAGTTTACCCACCTTCTGGCTAAGAAAATCCCCAGATACTCTGAGTGTGTAGGCGGATTTATGTGTACAGAAAATTGTGAAACATTGAGTAGTGTTCCAGTGAGCATGATATCAGATAGGGATTCCCGCTTCACTTCCCACTTCTGGGAATATTGTTGGAAGCTATTGGGAGCCCGATTGAGTGTTAGCACAGCTTTTCGTCTTCGGACATATGTTCAGTTAGAGAGGACTGTACAGTTCTGGAGGATGTGATGAGAGCGTGTGCCATTAATTTGATAAGCTCATGGGATGATCATTTGTTACTAATCGAATTCGTCAATAATGACAGTTGTCACTTGAGTATCGGGATAACATTTTATGAGGCATTATATGGTCGTAGGGAGTTGTTCCCTGATTTGGATAAGAAGAAGTGGGTGACAGATAGAGAATTGTTCCCGAATTGGTAAAATAAACCTCTGAGGATGTTTAGTTGCTTTGTGAGAGATTAAGAACACCTCAGAGCAGACAGAAAAGCTATGCTGACAAGAGACAGAAAACCATTGGAATTCACTGAGGGTGAATCAGTATTGAGTTTCGTTTGATTGAATCCTTTGAGAGATTGGACAAAGTGGGAGGTAAGACCTGTAGGTTGGCATTACCACTTGAATAAACAGGCATCCACAATGTGTCCCATCTTTTGATGCTTCCAAAATACTATCCGGATCCAGCATGTGATTGGATATGAGCTCCAACAGCTTAGCTCAATGAAAGTGTAACGTATGTTGGAAAATTGATTCGGGTATTAGACGGAAGGAGAAAGTGTTGAGGTTTAAGACGATCTCCCTAGTCAAAGTCCTTTGGTAGTATTACACTCAGGAAAAAGTCACATTAGAATTAAAAAGTATGATGCGATAGATGTAACCAGAGTTGTTTATTGACCCATTTGACTTGGTTCTAATTTGGAGGACCAAATTTCTTAAGTGGGGGAGATTGTAAGACCCGATTTTATCGTAAGAGCAAAAAAGGGAATGAATAGAAATTTTTGAGTGCATTTAAAAATGCAAAAGGATTGAAATGGTATTCCCCAACACGTGAAGGGTAAAATGGTCAAAAGACCAAAATTCAGTATTAATCGGGACAAGAAAATTTAAATAAAAATATGGGATTGAGAAATCTTGATCAATAATGAAGAAATAATTAAATTTCAGATTAAATTGATCAAGATATGAATTTATTAGAATTTATCAAAAATTTTGCCTCGGAAAAAGATCCTGAAAATAGTGAAAAAATATACCGAAAAGGTAAAATCGGACTGAGAAATTCATTTACGAATTAAATGAATTTAATCTGAATTTTTGGATATTTTTAGGATTTTATTATTATTTTAATGAATAAAATAATAAGAAAAATCTATTATAAATAAGTAAATAAAAAAACTGAAACTGAATTTTTTTCGCGAAACAGAAGAGTGAAAATGAGACATGGCGAAACGAAGATCGACGGAACCGAGGGAGTCGGTTTCTCCTCACCGGCGAGGGCCGGCGAAGACAGCCCGACCCCGGGAGACATCACAATGGTGGCGACGCGCCGTGGAGACCGTCGGAGAACAGTGAATCTAGGGGAAAGTCCCGCAGAAGAGAAGGCCCGATTGGCGACCATCGGCGCCGTTTTGACTCCAGCCGAGGCCCAATAATGAATGCCCAGGCTGTGGCGCGCCGATAGGTGCTGAAATCACGTTGAGAACCGTCCGGACGGCGTCGGAATGACCAAATGTTGCCTAAACAGATCGAACCGGACTGAACCGGCCGAATCGAATCGGACTGAACCGACGATCTAAACCGGCTTGAACCGGACTGAACCAGTTCAGCCAAAAAGAAAAGGAAAAAGGAAGAAAAAGGGAAAAAGAAAAAGAGAAAAAATTGGGAAAATTTTCAGTGATGCAATCGAGCTACGGGTAAGTCGGTAAGCGGTCGAATTGACCGATTTAAATTTCGAAATATTTAATTTGATTAATATCTGACTGAAAATTTACTCAAAAAAATATTAAATTATGTAGCTCGACAATTGACGTAGAACGAGGACTCGAGTCAGCATCGATTTGTGTACTATCATGGAATCACGGGTAAGTAACCCTTATTTACGATAATTTGCATCATTATTCGTGTTGATGAATTACGGATTTAATTTTCGTATAAATGAATTCAATTTTGGAATTTTGAATAAAATTGTCGTAAATACTAAATTGAGATACCGAGAATTTAGAACGAGGGTAAATAAATACTGATGGGTCCAATGAGCCCAATAGGCCTCGATAAAGTGTGGTAAACGGGCTTAAGGCCGATTAAAGCCTATTATGATACAATTGGGCCCAATATGGGTAAATGGGCCCAATGATTTAAATTAAGCCCAGAAAACATGAAATACAATAAATTGTATTGTATTTGACCTGATGAATATGTATCCGTAGTGCCGGAGATTGGATTAGGAGCAAATCGGACTGCGTGACGAGACATCAGTGGAAAGGTTAGACTGTACAGAAAATGAGGTAAGGGAATTGTGTGAGTAGATAAAGGTAGCTACGCGTACTTTAACTTGCTTTTGTATACACTGAATATGTATGTATACATTGATATTGTATAAAGGTCCTGAAAATGGTTTAAAAATTTTAAGGACTCAAAATAGGTAAAGACTATTTTACCCCTATTGAGGGAAGTTCACCTAAGGATGGTGAAAGCATGACATGCATGAAATGCATGATATAAGGAAATTTCTGGTTTAAAGAATTTTATTGGTTTTAAGCAAAGCAAATCGGTAGATTGGTCAATAATTGCATAAGTTTCTCAAATAACACTACGTAAGTGTTATTGGTATTTAAATGAAATTCTTTGAAAAACGGGCCAACTATCAATTTTATATGGAAATAGATAGTGCTGGCGCATAACTCGCACTATATTTACATTTGTGAGTGTGCATAAATGTGCTTGAGCAGTTGCTCGCACCGACTTGTGTGACATCATATGCATGAAATGTGTTAGAGCGGTTGCTCGCACTGATTTTATGATTTGATATGCATGAGAGCTGTTGGAGCCTAGCTCGCACTCTGTTTTGACTGTTTTGACGGTTTTTACTGTTTTGACTGATATGCATAAAAAGGTGCTGGAGCGATTGCTCGCACTAGTTTTACTGATTTGATATGCATGAGAGGTGCTGGAGCTTAGCTCGCATCCTGTTTTGATATGAAATTGCATAAATGGAGTGTAACTCGCACGAGATTTGATTTAATTATGCATAAAACCGTGCATGAGTGTAACTCGCACGAGATTTGATTTACTTGAGCATTTATTCGTGCTGGAGCTTGCTCGCACGAAGTTTTATATGGTTTTATAACTCATTTTAAAGCTGTACTGGAGTTTTTCTCGTACGAGGTTTTTACTGAGTTTTTATACTTATCCGTACTAGAGCATTGCTCGTACGTAGATTTTACTTGAATTTATAATCAGTTTAAGTCGTACTGGAGCACTGCTCGTACGCAGATTTTACTGATTTTTATGAAACCGTGCTAGAGCTTCGCTCGCACGAGGTTTTCTGATATCATGAATATGCATGGAGCCATGCTAGAGCTTCGCTCACACAGGGATTTATATTACATGCATATAGCCGTGTTGGAGCCTCCTGTAGACTGTGTGTCATAGTGAGATGATATGCTCACACGTGCATACTGAGACAGAGAAGATATGGGTGGATAATTTACAAGCACCCTTGACTGAGCTTGGGTTCACGGAGTACGTTGTATCGTGTATGTCACGCGGAGTACGCTATACCGTGGGGATTGTTGGAGTGGAGTGGCATTAGCCACGAGGCAGCAAGCTTTGCCCTCGCAATCCTGGTGTTATGCTGTTCTGGCGGGTAGGACGACCCACTCCCGTTTCAGGTGTGATACCCCGTACACTAGGTACCGTGTTGCCAGGGATCACTAGGATATGGCCATAGTCCTCGATGTTACTGATATAATCACCTGCTTGTCTCACATGATATAATTATTGGTCGATAGACCAGGGTAGACCCGAGGGAGGGATCAGGCCCCCGATTTTATGATTTTATGATATGTGACCCTGAAAGAAGGGTGGTTTTATAACCGAAGCTTTATAATGAATTTTAATGACTTGTTTTATGAATTTGAGATTTAAATCTGAGATAATTGACCCAGATGGGGTTATTTTATACTGCAGTTTTTATAAAATGATTTGAATGCAGTAGCATGATAATGTTTTCCATGCTTTCATTTCAAATTCATGATTTGTCTTACATGACATGAAAGAATGCATGATTTTGATTAAATTCATGCTGAGTATGATTTATTGATGTCACATAAAATGCTATTGATGCATGAATTTCATGCTTTCTAAATGCACAAATAGTTTTAATAAACTATGTCATGGATATATGCATGATTTTGTGCTTGAGATTTTAATGAAAAGAAATGGATTTTAAGGGCATGGCATTATGAGCATGTAGATAGTGGAGTTATCTACTTACTTGCATAATTGCCTTATTGAGCGTGTGGTTTGCTCACCCCACTTATTTTCCCATCTTTTCAGAGCACTCACAATAGTTATTGAGCGACTGAGGACTTGCATTTTTTGGTATCTGCTGCTTCCTATCGAGAAACAGGTATACACATTTGTATAGTTTTATATCTAAAAATGTAATGCACACTACTGTAAACGATTATGATGTCGGGGATGTAGAGTTATAAATACCATTGTGTATGTATTCAGTTAAAGTCAAAAGATAGTAAACTTTGATATGTGAATGTGATTATGGAAATGGAATGGTAAATAGGTGAGAGGTGACTAACACCGAATCATAGCCCAACTGTTTGGTAAGATGGTCATGATGAGAGAAAAGTAAGAATTAAATAATAAATGAAAAAGCAAAAAAAAAATTACTTTGATTTTTAGGTAATTTGGGTCGTGACAATTCTATCATGCAACTATGAATTTTTGTCACGACCATGCTTCTAAGACTTTTCATCCTATTTTCGGATAAAATAACACTTTATCTCATCAGTCCCTATTACACATGTCCATTCACAGGAATTCATATAGAATATAATATCGAAATTCTATTCAAAATACGTGTAGCTATCTCTAGCTACTCACGAAATTCCCTTACCTCGGATCATGTTACGTGACCTCACTTCCTCAATGCTGCTCACTCTCGCAGTTCGATAAACTTCCACTGTGATTTTCAATTCTGTTATAATTATCTACGTTAATATACCGTAATATACTTGTTTCATGTGCAAAATCTCAATTCAATACATCAATCTCATCACTTTCTTCCATTATGGTATTATACCATATTTTTCATATATCTATCTTCATTCTCCTCATTTCCAATTTATGCATTTCATAAAACCACCTTACAATCTTCCATACATGCATATTCAATCACTTAATTCATGCCAACACAACTTTCTCATCATTTTCTCACTTTCATGTTAATAGCTAGGTTATGTACATTTTCCATGATCTATTTGTCTTCAACAATTTATACATATATACACCTAGATTAACATATATGAACTTGGTGCATTGAATCTTACCTAGTTGAAATTTCTCTTTTTCTCCAAAATTGGTAAAATCCTCATTGCTCTTTCAATCTTTGATTCCAACTTTGTGACACCCCGAAAACGCGAAAAATAGGGCTAATTTAAAACTTTTTACTCATTAATTCACAATTAAGGGTGCATTCCTGTGCAGTGTCATACATCATCATACTTATCATAAGATAGTATATATCGTATCATATACATTACTCAATTCCAAGTTAATTAATCCTAATACATCCCGTACATCATTGTACAATAAGTGTCTGTAAATATAACTCTAGTCTGGATACATGAATATTAAATATATACCTCAATACACAAAATACGGCATGGAGCTCAAGTCCTCCACTAGCCTCTAACTCGTATGTCGCAGGGAACTCACTTCACTTGAAGCAATCTGGGGGAAGAGAAAACAGGGTGAGCTTCCAAATCGCTCAGTAAGGGGGTAAGGGAATTCAGTTATATAAACCATATCACACATCACAAATATGTATTTGTTTATGAAACTCATTTGAAATCGTAGCATGAAAGTTCTCGAAACATCATCATCTCATAGCTCACAAATCATGTGAAAACATGAAGTTAAAAAGGCTCAATATAAAGCATTCACAAGCATGTGTAAATATATGCGATAATGGCTTTTCTCAAAATATATGATAAAAATCACCTCAGTAAATAGCACGTGACAAGGTCACAAAACACAACTCATGTGTAAAACGAGACTAGGCAATAAAACTCATATAAAACTCGTCATGGCACATCAAATATATAATCTCCTCTGGGTGCGCATCCCAGGCATCCTCGTATAGAGGGAACGTCGACAATATGGTCATATGCATGGTATATTGGACTTATCTGTTACCAGAACAAGGCCCGACCTTACATGCTACCAGAGCAATGCCTTGCCTCATGCACACTATCACGTGGTTCCTGGGTCGGTTCCCAGGTGGCCCACTATATCGGTCTTACATGCTACCAAAGCAAGGCCACCCAGCGTTACCAGAACGGGGGTTATCTCACGTTACCAAAACGGAGGCATCTCTCGTTACCAAAACGGAGGAATATCAGACTTACATGCTATCAGAGAAAGGCCTCCCAGCGCTACCAAAGCGGAGAAATAATCGGACTTACATGTTACCAGAACAAGGCCTGTGGTCCCTGGGTCGGTTCCCAGGAGTCCCACTATATCGGTCTTACATGCTACCAAAGCAAGGCCCAATGTGTATTCAACATGACACGCCTAAGTCTCAATCATTAGCCATTATCTTATAAAACGTTATGCCTTCACGTAGAACTCATTATGGTTTTCTCTCATAAAACTCATTTAACACATTTGCGTACTCAACACAAAACATATTAAAACCAAGTTCCAACCGGCAAAACACGCACACATTTTCTCAAATCTCAATATTGCCTTAACTTAGAGCCCAATTTACTTTTCACGCAAACTCAACGGTTTATAAAGCAATTTCACACTTATCTTATAAACTCATAAAATAATGCGCTCCAACCGGCTATAAAAACCATGTGCAATTATATCACAACACAACACTAAACATGCTTGTATTCTCAAATCATGGTTCATGCTACAAACAATTCATCAAAACACATACACAAATGGTTTAGTTTTCCCTTACCTCTTTGCATCTCGTATAGTGCAATTGTTTCTCCCGTATCACGGACTAGCCTCGCATTCCACTTTGGAACTCCCGAGCTGTCCAAACGATGTTAAAACACCAATACTCATCATCACAGTAACCTCAATTCTCAAAACCGAGCATAATTACTCATAACACCTCAAATTTTCTCAATTCTCATAACTCTATCACAAACAACAATCTCGCTCACAACACCTCAACATTCTACATTTCTCATGCCACAATATCTATGCTAATTCACCATATTATCTAAATTTCCATTTATAACTCAAAATTCTTAAAATTACCAAAATTGCTAAATATCATCATCACTCCAACTACATTGTAATTTCATCAATCCTCATTTTCCAACTATTTCAACTCAATACCAACAACCATTATCACCAAAATCATCTCAAATATCAAGATCGAGGTTTAGAAATTACCCAAAACTTGTGGAGAGCTTATCTCTTGCTTCGATTCAATCCGTCTTTCGATTTCCAAGTATGTTGTTCTCCATTTGATGAGGAACAACTTTCCTTCTTTCCACAACCTCTAATTTGGACGGAAATGGGTGCTTTGGATGAGTGAGAAAGCTAGGGCTCGGGTGAAAATGGAGTTTTAAAGAGAGAGAAAATGAAATTACAGGAGAAAGCAGGGGTTCCTTATATAGACGGAGGGTAGGAGATCGATCTGGCTCTTGATGAGATCGATCTGCATTTGAATTTGGGGGCGATTTTGGGCAATTTTATGCCTAGGAGATCGATCTGTCGAGGGGTGAGATCGATCTCTTAATGGCTACATGAGATCGATTTGCTCATTGAGGAGATCGATTGTAAGACCCGAATTTAATTAAAATATGAAATGAAGGAGCATTCGTGAAGAGAAGTCGGGTTAAATTAATCCCGAACATGTGTAAGGGCAAAACGGTCAAAAGACCGAAAGTCGGTGTAAATTCGAAAAGAAAATTTTAATTAAAAATAACGGATTGAGAAATCTTGGTCAATAAAGGTGAAATAAATTTATATTGGGATAAATTGATCAAGATATTAATTTATGGGAATTAATCAGAATTAATCGGGATTTTTAGTTCGGAAAAATAATCTCGAAAAATAATCGAAAAATATACCGAAAAGTCATTCGGGACAATATCCCGAAAATACGAAGGAATTATACCCGAAAAAGGGTTAAAATATAATAAATAAATTAAATAAAATAAAATTAATTAATTTAGAATTAAATAATAATTTTAAGGATATTTTAAGGGATATTTTGGATTTTTATAGAGTATTTTAAGGAATAGTGTAATAATTAAAATAAATAATAATAATAAAAATAATTAATAAAATAAATGAAAAAAAAGAGAGAGAAACGGGTCGGGGAGAGAGAAATGAAACGAAAAGGGAAACGAAAGCCGAGAAAACCGAGGAAGACCGGACCCCCGTCCGGCGACCAACGGCTCCGACGAGGCCACGAGGAGGTAGAGGAGAGATCGGCGAGCACGTGGGCACCGAGATCGCACCGTGCAGTGGCCGGAGGAAGCCGATCGGAGGAGAGAAAAGGCGAAGGGATTGAGGGGCTCGGTCCCGGAGAACGGCGGCGTCTTGGCTCCGGTCCGACCCCGCAAAATGATCCCCAGGCCTAGACGATGCGATTGGTGGTGGTGGCAGCCACCGAAACCGACGGACGACGCCGAAAACGGCGGAGGAAAGAAAATGGGTCCGACGGCCGAGGGAGAAGAGCCGGACCGGCGGCGTTCCGGCGAGCTTGACCGAAACTGAGGGCGGATCTGTGATGCGGACGGCCTTGCGGAGCTACTGGCGGTGGAAGCCGACGAAGAACCGACCGGCAAGGTGGTGAACCGACGGTGAACCGGCCGAACCGGAGAGAACCGACGGTCTGAACCGGTCCGAACTGGACTGAACCGGTTCAACCAAAAAGAGAGGAAAAAAGGAAGAAAAAGGGAAAAAGAAAAAGAGAAAAAATTGGAGAAAATTCCTGTGATGCAATCGAGCTTCGGGTAAGTCAGTAGTGGTCGAAATTGACCTGATTTAAATTTCGGAGTATTTAATTTAATTAATTTTGGGCTGAAAACTTACCCGAAAAATTATGGAATTGTGTAGCTCGACGATTGGCATCCACCGAGAGCTCGAGATAGCCTCAAATTTCGTACTAGCATGGAATCTCGGGTAAGTAACCCTTATTTACGACAATTACCTCGTTATGCGTGATATTGATTTGATTTTCGCATAAATTGAATTAAATTATGGAAATTTAGATAAATTGTCGTAAATAATCGATTTAGTTATTCAAGAATTAGAACGAGGCCCAATAAATTATTGGTGGGCCCAATGAGCCCAATAGGCCTCGATAAAGCGAAAATTAAGTGGAAAACGGATTTAAGGCCGATTAAGGCCCATTAAGGTGCAATCGGGCCCAATAGGGGTAAATGGGCCCAATGATTTAAATTAAGCCCAGAAAATAGGAAATACAATTAAATTGTATGTTATCTGACCTGAGGAATAATTATACGCAGTTCCGGACATTTGATTGGGAGCATATCGGACTGCGCGACGAGACAACAGTGGAAAAGAAAAGGTCAGACTCGACAGAAAAATAAGGTAAGGGAATTCTACGGACTGCTAGAGGTAAACTTTACGCAATTTTAAATTCATATGCAGTCCTTAAAAATGTTCTGGAGGGTCTAGAGGTCGAAGAATAATTTTAATGCCCCGTATGGGCAAAATTATCGAAATACCCTTGTTAAGGGTAAATGTTTCCAACTTTAGAAAAAATTGGGAGGAGCAAGGACAAGAGGTTCCTGCTCATTGTGGAGGTATTTAACACATGCATGAGTAGGCTGGCTCACTTTTAAAGAAAAATGCATAGCATTGCATACCTTAAACGATGTAATTTCTGTGAAAACTATTTGGAGATAACAGAGCCGCCTACGTGTTTTTATTTACATGTGACGTGCTAGAGCTCAGCTCGCACGATATTTGATTTGTGTGATGCATGCATTAGTGCTGGAGCGAGAGCTCGCACTAGAGTTTTACATGCATGGGTGCTAGAGTCTAACTCGCACCAGATTTTACATGATTTTCGTGACAGGGTGCTAGAGTCTAACTCGCACCATATTTTTACATGATTTTTGTGACACGGTGATAGAGTCTAACTCGCACCAGATTTTATAAGATTTTCATGTGATTTATATACAAAGTGTTGAGCTTAGCTCGCACTAGATTTACTGGATTTGTGGAGTAGCGCTGTCTGCCCTTGGAGTCAGCCAAAAGGCCCAACAGGCTCAAAAGACCTCTTAAGTAGGGTGAGAGTGAGGGATGAGGTTGGCGGCCTTGTGGGGATGTAAAGCGGGCTCTGCTGATTTTACTTGATTTGAGGAGAGTGCTGAGCATCGCTCGCACTGATTTTATGAGAACATGCGATGAGCCGTGCTTGGAGCATCGGGTAGACTGTGTGTCACCGATTAAATAGGCCCGCACGTGCGTTTTGAGACATGGCATGAGTATAGAGATATTATATGGGTTCACGGAGTACGATGTACCGTGCAAGTAGCATGGAGTACGATGTACCGTGTGGTATCTTCGGATACGGCATCTCCGGATGCAGCATCTTCGGATGCCTGGGATCGGATAAGACTGACGGGATGGATTGACCCACCTCCTGGGCGGTTCCCGATCATGGTGAGAACCCGCACACTAGGATCCGTGTAGCTGAGGAACTCCCGAGAACACATATGGCCATAGTCCTGGTTATTGCCGATATACAGACGTTGCCTAGTCTCGCATGTTGATGATCTTGACGATGTTTGAAACTGGGTTTTAAACTAAATTTGCATGATGGTATTCCCATGCTTTTCAAACCCATGTGTGAATGTAAACCGATTTTCATGGTTTTGTGTGAGTCAGGATCACCCGAAGGAGGGGTCGAGTCTTGACTTTATTGTGAAATTTTTAAATGAGAAAGATATGATTTTGAATATAAGTGCATGTTGAATTTTTCGTGCAAATGTGTTTTACATAACATCATAACTCATATCATCTGTTTTAAAAGGTGTGGAGAAAGGGTGGTTTATGCATGGCACTACGTTCATGTAGGTAGTATGGTTACCTACTTGTTCGTATGATTGCCTTACTGAACTTGATGTGCTCACCCCTTTCATTTTCTCCCACAGATAATCTCCAGTTGAAGTTGCGACGACTCAGTACTGCATTCCGGATATCCGCTGCTGCCCATCGACATAAGGTATATACACTTGTACATATTGTATCTACATAAGCATAGCACAGTAACATGTTTGTAAGTAACTTTAGGGGATGTATAAATAATGTAAACAATTATAAATGACTGGAGAAGAAATAAGTTAGATGGTAATTGAATGGTGGGACTGGCATTGACGCACAGCCCAATTATTAGTGGAGTGTGGTCACGATTCGAGGACTGGTAAGAATTTAAGTAAGAAAATAACAAAACGCGAAAAAAATTAACTCTGATTTTTGGGTAATTTGGGTCGTGACATCGATCTTCTCCCAAACAGAAACATTTGGAGATCGATTCCCTCCTCATGAGATCGATCTTCTCTCAAACAGAATCATAAGGAGATCGATCCTCTTCCATTGGAGATCAATCTGCTCACTTGCTTTTCTCCTTCCTTGTCATTTTTAGCTTACCAGATGATCTTTCTTCCCTAAGATCGATCTGACCTCATAGCTTCCCACTTGGTTAAGCACTTAACATATAAATCTCCAAATATAATTTCCACAATTCACTTAGCTCAATAAATTACACTTCAAGTTCTTATTACATAATTAAAATATGTCTAAAATTCTCAGATCTCACAAACTTCTTGTTTCCAAGTATGTTGTTCTCCTCTTTACTAAGAATAACTTTGCTTAACTGAATCTCACTCAAAACTACTTACAAGATGAAGTTTTCTGATGTATATAAGTTAGGTTATACTTTAGTTGTTGAATGGAATAGGCTTTCTCGGGAAAACTGAAGTGCAGAGCTGTATATTTATAGAATTGGCTCATAGAGATCGATCTGCTAATTACATGAGATCGATCTTCCTTGCACTTTTCTCCTTAGAACCGACCTTTCAGGCCTAGTGAGATCGATCTACTCCTAAGCATGAGATCGATCTGCATTACTCAGAACCTTAAGGAGATTGATCTGGCCTTGTAATGAGATTTCCATCCCAAAATCACTGTTACAGTGATTTTCGATTTACTTAACCATCCATTTTACATTTCATACACATTTACAACTTCAAAACATTCATTCCTCATGATTTATATCAATTATGGCCTGTCTATACATCACAAAATCACAAAGAGTACATATTAAATTACGGGTCTTACATGGCCGAATGCCCTATTCCTCATACTCTTCAAACTTTTCTCCCAATTGTTAGAATTTATCAATTTGTTCATTAAATTTTCACATGCAGGTTTACATTTTAATTAGTCATACAAGTCCTTAATTCCCAATTTCAGAATTCCCTAATTTGCCTAACGAAGAACCCTACTTCATGCATGCAATCAAATTCTGAAATTGAACTCAAATTTCCCTTAATCTATACTAATATAATAGTAAATAAGCAACAATTACCAGAATTGAACACTACTTACCTTAATGTCAATAACCAAGACTACCCTAGTCAAAATCTCTAATTTGTTTTCTGAAATTTTTTGAAATCTTTGTGTAATCCTAAGTCTCTACACGTTTTCAGCTCAATTTGGTGTAGTCTCTCTCCATCCGAACCATCTAGACTCTCCATTCTCCTTGGGACTTCTCGGTTTCAACATGCAGAAATGGAAATGGTGTGTTTTAGTTTCTGGAATATGCTGTACAAATTTTCAAGGATAATCACGAATTTGTGGGTGTAAAAATTAGGAAATTTAATTCTCAGACTAACTTAGATTCACTTAACTCTAACATGCAACTTGATTTTGTAGGTTTTTGTTGGTTGTTTGGGGAAATCTGGTAGTGGGGAGGGGCTGGTTTCGTGAGAGGCAAAGAAAAGCTAGAGGGGAACCTTGCATGCAGGTTTGGAGAGGCTATTCTGGTTGTTGGAGGCATGAATAAAAGGGGAGGCTTGCTGAATTTTTCAATTTCTAGTGTAAGGGTGGCGTGAGGGATGAAATGAAGAGGAAATTTTATGGTTTTAGGGTGGAAACGTGAGAGGGGGAGAAGAAGAGTAAAAAAAATAATGTTAAGGTAATTTTTTCTATTTTATATTTTACTCACTTTTGTTTCATAATGTTTAAATATTTGTAAATAAATTTCAGATTTTTTTAATTATAATAAGTATGTATTCAGATTTTATATCTCTAGTATATGTACATGTTCCTAAAACTATTAAACATAAGGTTTTATATACCTAAATTTCCCAATTTGCAAAATATACATAAGCATAGTCTTATCAAATATTGTTACTAACTATGCTAACTTAGTATATTTTACCTCTTAATTAATTTGGTTAGATTACAAAATTTTAAATTATCACTACTTAATTATCCATATAAATTTTATTTAACTGAATTTAACTTATGCTCCTATTAATTTCGGTACACTACCTAAGTTTACTTGCATGAATTTGATTTAATTCTACATTCATATGCATTTAACCTAATGACTAATGGTAGATTACATTAATCTATCCTAATATGGTCACATGAATATATTACTACTCAATAAATTGAGTTTATGAACACATTCATGCACATACATTATGCATTTAAAATATGTTCACACAATACAATTTATCATTGCTGTATTTTATTTATACTGTATTTTAAATTTCCAGATTTATTATTTATACTTACCTACTATACCAATGTCTCACACATCTTTACATTTCCTAAACTAAAATACACCAAGGTTATTTATACTAAGTGGCGTAAACCCAAAATAACTATCCTAACTTAATATATTTTATCTCCTAATTAAATTCGATTCTCCTATCCGCAAATTAAATTCCGATGTAACATAAGCAAATAAGACATTCGGTATAAGAAAATTGCGGTCTTACATAGAGAAAGAAAGGGATGCTTTATAAAAATTGAAACAAGGATTCATTTAAAAACGGTTACTACATATATAAAAACTAAGATCTTCATAGTCTTTTTTTCTTAGAAAAACTCTTATTGCTTGAATTCATAAACCAACAGACTTTCCATCCCTCTTTCTCCATCAACACAGCAATAACCTAGAAGTTTTACTAGGTTGGGATGACTAAGGACATTGAGAAGCTAAAACTTCTCAAGCCATTCCTTATGACCCTAAATGAAGTTAGCAAACAAACACTAGTTCTATATGCAAAGATTTTAGCTAGCAAAAATAAGAATTTATAATTAGAAATAGTGAGTGACATTAATATGAGAGTTGAGGATAATCATCAAACTTAAAAGGTGTGCACTTACTTTAAAGGCAAAACCAGCTAAATCAACGCCATTATGTAGATGAAAACATATAGAATTCTCCTTATTTATATGAAATTTAGGGTTTACTTGGTAGGGTGAAAAAGTGAAAGAATGGAAAGAAGAGTGTGGGAAAGTGGAAAGAAAATTATTTTTGTTAATACTTGGTAGGAAGGCAAAGTGTAAGAAAAAAAAATAGGAAAGATTGTTATTTTCTTTCCTTATTAATAAAACCAAACCATTCTAAATTGGAAAGATTAGTGAAGACAAAATAAGAGAGATATGAGTTATGCATGTATATTTTCAAAATTATCCTTTGTTTTTTTAATCTTATTTTATTATCTTAACTTAGTAATAATATAATGGTAAATTAATATAGTTTCAATTTCTTTTCTTTTTTTTTCCATTTTTCAACTTTACCAAGTAATTGATGGAAAGAAAATTATTTTTTCTTTCACTTTTCCATCTTTTTTACCAAGCACACCTAAGAAAAAAATTATTATTTCCATCTTTTTATTTTCTCTCCATCTAATTTTCCATCGTTCTATTTTCTTTCCACCCTAGCAAGCAAAGTCTTAAAGAAAATGCAATTGCATTGCATATGAAATAGTTACGCATGGCGAGAGATATAAACTAGATAGTTTAGAGGTAAAAAAAAAAAACTCAATTTTAGAGATAATTATATCACTACAAAGTTATATCACTACAATGACAATTTTAAAAGGATCAATTCATCTTATTGTTACTAAGTTTTTATTTTTCATTTTTTAAGTAACTAGTTAGCTTTCCACTAAGGATAGCTGGAAATTTCTATAACTATGCATCAAAAACATGCAACTTATAGCAACCTTAAATAACCTTTTTCTATGTTTTAGAGACAAGCTATTCTAGTAAGAGTTACCAATGTAGCCATAATTGGAGCCAATCTTCAATCATCCGGGACGTTTTCTCCATGCGATGATAAGCTAAATGAAAGAATCTACCATACTTCATTAGAAATGTAAGTGATATGGAGAGCCATTAGACAACAAAATCCACCTCATTATCCAAAGCAACGATGACAATATCTTAGATCAAAACCTTCTATAACCTTACAAGATTTTCTAATTTATAGTTTAAGCTATAAGGTGGTATTTATCTATTATTTACAAGCTATAGTTTTAATTAATTTTTTAAGAAAACTTATTTTAAAAATAAAATACATTGCTATAGTTTTAATTAATTAAAGTTGTAATTTAATTTAAATTTTTTCATAGTCTTTGTCTTGAAAATGTAAATATCAAATACATTTTCATAATTTTCATTTTAAAAAACAAGTTTTCATTTTCGTGTATCAAACATGTTTTCCAAATTTCAAAAAACAAAAAATAAAAATTGTTTTAAAAAATTGTCAGGACCCGTGACTTCTACTTCTATCACTAAGCGCCTAAATTAATGCGGAAATGTTATTAAAGCATTAGTATTAACTAAGTTATTATTAGTTAGTGTTTATTATTATGAGAATTATTAGTATTCCTTTAGGATCTTTTCTTGTAGTTCCGTATCCGATATAGGTTTAAATATTTTATATTAATATGTGAAGAATTTTATTGAGGTCCTAATTTTTTTAGAAATTTCAGCATCATAACAGCTGCAATTTGACTCTACCCAACCTGCAAACAAAACAATATAGCAACCCATATCCTCAATACCATTCATGCAAATCAAATCATCTCAAACAACCCTAGCTATCCACAACTAACAATCATGCTTCCCATTCATATTGTTGCATTAACTTCCAAATTCATCCTAATTCATAGTAACCCGATTAAATAGGTGCATTATCTGGGAAATGTATTATTGACTTGCTTAATATTCATACTTATAATGAAACAGCTAATACATCCCAAAACGACTATTACTTAAACTCGTGCATACATACAATTCTGAAATAAAACTTTGCACTTGTTGTGTATACCTTAACACAAAAGTCGCGCACTAAGCACGAGGAATCTACAGTCTCTGAGCGGATCATCCACAAACTAATCTGAAATGTTTAAAGAAAGGGGTGAGTAACCACACGCTTAGTAAGGAAATCATATAACAAGCTAATAACATACCAAGTAAGCGGATGTATAAATATTTTTTGCATTTAGTAAATCATGCCCTTTGTAAAACAATGTACAATCTTTATTTTGGTCTGTAAACATGATAATATGTTAAACACAGATGAGTTATATCAACATACTTTTCAAAACTGAAGATTTCACTAAGCTTACACTAAATAGTTCATAAATCAATAGTATAGATTTCAAAACCCGAAAACCTTGAGATCTAGTAGCATAATATTCATGCTGGAAACGAGTTCAGTAAATCTAAACATATACATGGGCTTCTATTAAAATATTCAACACAAATACGAGATGTGGCACAATCTTAAACTTGTCATGGAATTCAATTTCACAATGTAAACACACCTATGGCCATAGTGACTACCGCCCTATCCTAGACTGATCAGGTCTGGACTAGGGTACTGAAGACGGGATCAAGGTCTACAATAGTAGGTAGCTAGCACCGTAGGGAAATCATGCAGAACCTCCTACCGGTGCTACTAGAAAATCTCAATGCAACAAAGGCATTTTCGTGAAGCACTTGGCACCGTAGGACAATCACATAGAACCTCCTACCGATGCTAGAGATGGCTCTCACGTCTTATAAACTCGATGCCACTCAGGCACCCCTGTGAAGCATTTAGCACTGTAGGACAATCACACAGAACCTCCTACCGGTGCTAGAGATGGCTCTCACAGGACATGACTGCCACACAACATTTTTGGGGATCGCCACCATTCTAAAAAACCAACCACCACGATGGGTGTACAATATAAGTATGAAATCACTTCAATTCAAAACCAAAATTTCGGGAAAGTAAACCATTGACTGTTAAAACGTGAAATATCATTTCAAAACCTGCCACCATCAATTCGTTTAAAACATTGCACTTTTCCAAATCACATTCAAAACAGCTCAGGCAACAACTTTGTAAACATCATGTATAAATGCGCAAAACAATAAATTAAGGTAGTGAGACGTTTGTATTAATTTGGGTTTAACTATTTTTGCTAGACATTAAAAATCAATAAAACTTATATTTCTAACATCTTTTTGACTAAAGCTAGTAACTACGAACAAAGTCTCTAAGAATTAGGTAAGGTAGGTAATAAGTGTAAAATAATCCCTAACTAAACTAACAACCTATGGTTCCTAGTAAGATTTTAGCTTAACCTGAGGTAACCTACTAGCTGTGAGCTATATAAATCCCTTACCACAACCGATGCGCAACAACTACCTTTATCGCCTTAGGTACGCATATATGTGCCTACGCTTCCTTGGCACTCGACAGAGCGGTTGCTGCAAATTTACACGCAAGAGCATCCAATTATCAGTCTCCATGCTTATTTCATCATATTTCACTAATTTTAAGCCAAGAAAACTCAATTAGATCAAAATCCTTATCCTTCATGTAACCGAGATACCAAGACTAATTTTCCTTTAGTCTAAACAATCACAACTCATTAAGGCATATACAATTTAGCTAACTCCAAATAAAATTCTAATAGTCGAATTTCATGAGCAAATATCCAAGCCGAAATTCTTATCAATTAATTCATTAGATTATCTAAAACAACAGAATAACCAATTATTCTGTAAATTTCTTCAAGTATTCTTAAATTCGAAATCGACAATTTATTTATACTTAGAATTATTTTCAATGTGCAATTATACCATGTTTAAGCTAAGTTTAACTAAGTTCCCTTTTTAGTTGATGGAGGTTATTCTCCAATACCAAATTTCCAACCTTTCATTCACAATATTGTACGAGCATTCTAATTTACGTACTGATTACATGTATTTTATTTATTTATCTTACCATTTAATTATTTAAACTTAAATTCCTAAATTTAATAACCTTCTTTTTCATACTTTCCTAAATAGCCACAGCTAATCCTTCATGCCCATTTCATATTCTCTTTCAATAATAAATTAAATCTAACTTGGCAACCAATAAATTCACCCTACATATAATCATATACTTATCCAAAATATGAGTGTTTACTTTAATTATCAAAATCTCGAATATTAACAAATTACATACCCTAATTTTCTAATTTCTCCAGAATAAATATTTAAATTAATTTCTACAACCATCATGCTTTTATAACACATTTTGTAACAAAATTTAATTGTATAAAATTTTGGTTTTTACCTAGAATTTATTGGTATAAAAATGGAGAAGTAGAAAAATTTGGTTTTGCTGGTTTGGCTACTGTTGGTGTCGGAGAGGAAAGGAAAACGTGTCAGAGGGGAAATGGGGTCGCTGGGGTTCCGTTTGGAGGTGTCGGCGTCTTCTTCGGTCGCCGGTGACTCGCAGAACAGAGGGAGAGGCTTCGGGTTCTTGGGTTTTCTAGGCTGTTCGGGAGAGGGGAAGGAGGAAAGGGGAAGGCTGCCGCTCTATTTTTCGGTGGGGTTGGGTCACCGGCGGTGAAGGGGAAAGTCGGCAGGTGCAGTGAAGGGAAGGGGGTGTCGAGCTCGATGAAGCAAAAGAGAAGACAAAACTGGGGGAGGAGGGGTCTGCTGCGTTTCGTTTGGGGGGGGGGGGGAGATGCTCGGTCGCCCGCGGCAGCTGAGGATGGTCGGCGGGGGAGAGAAAAGGGAGAGAGTGGTTCGGGCGAGCAGAAGAAAGAAATGGAGAGAGGGGGGGAATCGGGTCGCATTTTTTTTTTCGCTTTTCCGTTGTTTTCTTTTTTTTTTTTACTTTTATTATTAATATATATTTTATTATTTTATTATTTTTTATTATAATTATTATTTTAAATTATTATATCCCATCACATGCATAATATTTTACTATTTAATTATAAATTTTCATATACTTTATTTTTTGTATAAATTTTATTACCAACTACAAAAATTTTTCTCATTAATTTATGTTTCATCTTTTAATTATATTTTTATTTTATAATCACTATGAATAATTTATTTTAGCTTTTTAGTTTATCTATTTTATTTAAATTCCTATACTATATCTATTAACTTCCCTAAGCTTAATTTAATTCCATGAATCTATTTATTAACTAGTATTTAGCTAAAATTTCGGATATACTAGGTAGTGGTCCTACAAAATGAAAATAAAAAAAAAAATTCATATTATAGTCTCTAAAAGAAAAGGATGAATCCTCGAAAAAGACAAAAAAAAAGTTTAATAATCATTTTCATCTCCTTATTATTAATATTTTGAAGTCTCATTTTTTTAGTAATTATATTTCACAATAATATAAAAAAATTATATTCCTATTTTACTCCACCATTAGTCTCACATTAGTCATATTTTTCCCTCTATATCTTTTTCTAACTAAATGATATTTTCAGGATGCGAAAGAGGTCTTCATTTAAAAGTAAAGAAGAGATCTTTAAATTTTAAAATTTTATATTCGAGTTTCATCAAATGTAAAATTTATTTAATTTGTTATTAATATATAAATAACTTATTATTATTATTTATATTTATCAATTTATAAAGTTATCGATTTTTTAAATTTTTGTTTTTTCCAAAGGTATTTTCTTGATAAACAATTTTAATTCAAGAAAAACCTTGTTTATTTCAATTATCTTTCTATCATTTTTTTTTATTTTTTAAAGTTAATTTAAATAGATATTAAAATTGATTTCAATTAAATTAAAAAAATTAAAATAATTATTAAAAATATATATTTTTTTTAGTAAAATCTTTTGTCTTTTTCTCAGGAGACCGCGGAGTCTCTCTCTGCATCCTTCACCTGAGGTCCTGAACCTTCGTCTCCCCTGCAGTTTCTTCTCCGCTACATTTGACGAATTTCCAAATTTACCCTTCAAATGCTCTCAAAATCCCCATCCTCTCCTTCCATTTTTGTCTTCTCAGATTCCATCACCAGTCAAAGATTCTCTTCACGTTGTGATAAAAAAAATTCCCCTCATGCGATGCTATCGCGTAAATAGAAAGAAAGAACTAGAAGAAGTAGATTTCATTGTTAATGGATTTGACAGAAGGCGTCGGAGAGAGCTCATCGCCTCCAAGAAGCTTTGGCAGCTTCAACAGCTACGATGTCAGGAAAGACGTTTTCAATCGCTTAGTTGAAACCGGCCACGAAGAAGCTATTTCTGACCCTGACTTTCGCAACCATTTAGATTCTCACTTCAATCGCTTGCCTGCTAGGTGAAATTTAATTCTTATATGAATAATTTATACGTATTTTTTTGAAGAATTTAGGCATTTTTGAGTAGGATAGGTTAAAGCTAATGAAGTTGTTTGGTTCTTGGATCCAGTTATGGACTTGATGTTAATATGGATAGAGTCGAAGATATTTTGTTACATCAGAAACTACTTGCTTCGGCAAAGGACCCGGAGAAGCGGCCGGTTTATCATATCCGCTTCTTGGAGGTACTACTACTATGTTTTTTTTTTTTTTTTTTGTTTTAATAGCAAATGTTTAGGGTTTAAAAAGAACACATTGGTTTCTTACCTTCTTGTTGATCAAGATATGGTTATCAGAACTGGGAAAGAATTTGAAGGGGCTGTTTTTATTTCAACTACTACTTCACATGTAGCGCTGTTGGTGGTCAAGTATGTGAAGAGGCTGAATGATAGGGTTCCCATTTCAAGTAAAGAGGAGGATTAGTGAATTTTTTTTTCCTGAAAAGGTAGATGTTACAGGAAATATATAAATTTTTGTTAATATCTAACTGATCCGTAATCATGAAAGAAAAAGTGCTAGGCAGCAAAGTGTTGGAGACATGGGCATAGATGAAGGATTTGTGGTACAGATAATTGGAAGATATGAATGTTGTTCAAAGGGAACAATGGCTTATATTGTTTAACTTATGCCCATGAGGAATTAACAATTACTTATTAGTATATTATTTATTAGTAAATTCATATTTTCAAACTATTAGATTTATTTGTGCAAGAATTATTAATTTCGCTAAGTAGAAAGCTAATGTCCAAGATGAACGAAGACATTAGTACTTTTTTCAATCAATTTTTGTAAAACATGTTTACCTATTAGCGAGAAAATAGTTCTTAAAAAAATTTGGTTTGAAGAATTTTTACTTGGCAAAGAAGTTCTCTTACTGTGCCCTTATTTTGAGATAGCATGACAAAGCCTTTGCATATTTTCTTTAAAAATCTTATATTGATTGTTTATGGTTTTGTTCTTTTTGTCTTAACTTTTATTTGTACATATGTGGTCTTTGGTGCTACATTTATAATATATGTGTAAAATACCTTTTTACTATGTTGTTATATAATGTCCTTGCATGGATTCAGTATGGTGTAAATTAATGTTGATAATGTCATCATATTAATAGAGGTGAATCTTGGTGCAACGGTAAAGGTTACTTCTTTGTGACTTGAAGGTCACGGGTTCAAGCTGAAACAACCTCTCTATTAATCTAGAGTGGAGGTCGAGTACATATGACCCTCCCTAGATCCCACAATGTGGGAGTCTTGTGCACTGAGTTGCCTTTTAATAATGTCATTATATTAATGAGCCATAGAATGAATGTTGCGTCATGAAAAAATAAGGGGCCTACTGTGTTCATATCAATAAGCTGTGCATTGGGAATGAGGCAGTCATACATTGTTTGCTGAAGAAAATGGGAAATTTAGAGGCAAATTCTCATTCTAAAGTTGGATTGAACCTTTACGACTTGTGTCATATGGATTTGTTTTTGAAGGATTTTCAAGAACACACTGTGATTGAAATCCTATTACATATTCTATATGTTCTGATGATACCATGAGTAATCATATGCACTATAATATAATAGAAGTTTTACTGTTTCTTCATATCCATAATAGCTGAAGTGAATGAAGATAAGCATAGCTTTTGTTTAATTAAGTAGGGAAAGTTGATGGTGCTCATTCCTTTTCCATGGCTTACTAGGAAGGTTATATTTCTGCTCATATGCATAGTCATGCATCTTGGTGTGTGTACATGTGTATTTTGCTTATACTTGTTTTTCGGACTTGCTTTGAATCAGCAATATTCTAAAAAACAGAATATGATTTCTTATGGTTAAACAATATGTCAGGCCTCCATGATATTTGTGGTGTTTTATTGAAACAATTTTGTGAAATTATTCAATTGATTAATTTATTATTTCATTTTTAAGTGTCTTTCTCTATGCTACTACAAATGTAATCATAGTATATCTTATCCTTATTCTATTTGCAGAGTGAGTTTTTTTTTTTTTTTTTTCTCCACACAGAGAGTCGGAGCCTAACAGTAAATAAGGAAGAAGCTGATTGTATATGTGGCTTTGTAGAATTTGGAAAGTAAAGATAAATGAATCAACTAGACTGCAATAGTATAGTCAAATCACTGTTTCAAATAATAAAAACAAACCTTCAAGAATTGTATGCCCGTAAAAATATTATACTTTTGCACACATTATAGTATTACTTCTAGTTTTTTTATTATTAATATTATTATTATTTTTCGTGATGCTTGATTTTTTTGCCTTGTTTCCTGATTCTGCTTGTTTTCTCCCTTTTACATGTTGCCATGTAGAACTTTTGCACCAAAGCAGATGCTAATGATAATCAACAATATATAAATTCTTTTTCTTTCCAAAGGCATTTCCATGGTGGAGATAGTGAAAAGTTTGTACCATCAAATAAAAGGTAGTATATGTATACCTTCTTAGTTCTGCATTCCTTTCCCTTTTGCAGTGTTTGATCCTAAATGACGTTTTCCTTGTCATTTTTTTTTCATTATTAACATTTTAATGTGTTTGAGTTTTTTGTTTTCTTAATAAATTTATTGATTATTATTGCTCCACCACAGCAGGGATCATCGAGTTGACTTTGAGCCTTGCTCTAAGCTCGAGGACCTAAATTTGGACGTCAGAAAGAATTCCAAGTGTGTAGAGGATAGATATGTCACAGAGAACATTTCCAAAAGGTACCTTGTTAAAGATTTGTTTGACCTCTTTTCCCTTTCTTTGAAACTTCAGCAATATATATATATATATATATATATATATATATATATATATATATTCTATTTGTTAACTTGCCTATGTATGAGGCTGGCTCTTCCTCTTCGAGAACTACTTCAAATTGAAATGAAATGGTTAAATTGGAACATTGCTAACATAAAATACATTACCGTGATTGAATTTGTTCTCTTTCTTTCCCTTTGGGTAATGCATTCATTAACACCAGATCTTTATGACTTCGGCTTTCTATTCTCGTTCATATTTATATTCAATGGATTTCCTCACGTGGTATCAGAAAAAAAATACTTGTCTCTTCATTCGTATTTCTGGCCTTTTTAGGCTATTGATTTGATCCATGAAAGGTTAGATTGTTGTCATTATTATTACAAAACTTGGCTGCAGGTCTTTACCGAGAAGCTTTTGTCTAAAAGGTTTTAGTATCCATAAGTATTTATCTTTATGAAAGACTTTCTAACTATATAGATGATCATAATGTTGCCTAACTATGCATAATACTTTGCATGAGGTTCATTTGGAAGCATTTTTTTTTTTTGGAGATGCTCATCTCTCTTTTTTTTTTCTCTCCTCCCCTGCATTGACAATTGAAGCAGCAAATATGTATAACAATGTCCACACTGTTAGTACCATTACACATATGCCCATGGAGAATGCATGCATATTAGAATGAGGCTGATAAATGCAGTTTTGATATATCTGTCATGGATTTGTCATATGTGTGTATGGAACTGAGTTGGCTTTTGGTAAGTGTTATGCAGGCAAGAGATTGTATATATTCCAATTCATGAAGTGATATTTTCTACCACTGACAGGCCAAAATTGCTTAGCCAGGTATGTTTGACAATAACATGTGTTCTCTTATTGTCGAGTCGAGTATTTCTTTTATTTTGGAGTAAATTTACAATTTATGCTTGTGCTGGTTTACAATTTTTTGAGCTAACACCTTGTGGTTATTCTCTGAACCCCGTGGTTTCTTTCATAACAGGGTTACAGCGTTGTTTTGTTTGACAAAAGATAAATATCCTCATTATTAAAAGTTTTTTTTTTCCTTGTTAATGCTTATCACGATAACCCGCTATGATAACATTATGAATCCACTGGGTTTTATGTGTTAAGCAAGAAGCTGTAAGGTTTTACGTGAAAAAGAAGCAGAAGGGTGCAAATCTAATGTAACCTTTATGTTTGTCAAAGTTCTGGTTGTAATTTCTACTGCTATCATTGTTGGGTAACTGATTTTTCTACCGATATCCCATGTCATGTGCATTAAAGTTTGCACATGGTTCAATCTCTATTTGTGTATTCAAATTGTCTTCCATATCTGTTGATGTAAGGCAGCATAATTGTTTAGTACTTTGTTATTTTGGAATTAAATTCATTAATGGAAATTTTGCAGTTGGTTATCCTATTCTTATGTTATTATGCTGTTGAAAATTCCTAAAAATGATAGGCTCTCAATTCATATCGAGGCTGGTAGTAGCTATGTATTGCTTAAGCTGCTTTCTTGGTATTGGCTGATGCAGTTTATTCTTGTCATTAAGTTATGATGTTTATTGAGATTTGTTTATGGTGTTTAAGCTCTCTTTCAAACAGTAGACAGTCCTCTTTTGTGAGCAATGTCAAAACATGTGCTGAATGTAATATTGGAATAATTTCCTATAAGTAATAAACAAAAAACTAATTTTGTGTTATATTTTAAGCAGCTTGTGGGGCTTTCAACATCATCATTTATCTTTTCAATCTAGTCTAATCTGAAATACTGACCACCTGTGATTTTTTTTCCTAGCTTTCTGCATTGCTTTCAGATATAGGACTTAACATTCGTGAAGCACACGTGTTTTCAACAACTGATGGCTACTCTTTGGATGTGTTTGTGGTAGATGGATGGCCTGTTGAGGTAGCTATTACTTCGTAATTTTTTGCTGTTATTACGTCCTTGTATCTTTATATTGTTTGTTGAGACATTAGATGTATAGCTAATAAAGAATCTTGCTTTACAGAAGATAATGTATCTTCTGCTATTCTCATGGGTGCAGTTCAGTTTCTTTAGTGATAGTTTTGTTCTTTTGTTCATGAATTATTTTAAGCGATAAAATCTTGCTTTGATGTTGGAGCATTTGATTTTTTTTGTTATGTCATGTTTTCCTATAAGATCTAATTCATGGAAATGTAACTCGGTATGCCCCACTATGCTGAGAAAGTAAATGAATGGCTAATATTTCAGATATTATACTGGGGTTCTCTGATGTCCTTTTTGTTCCTGCCTTGGACAGTTTTCTTTTTGTTTCTAATTCTATATTATGACTTTGACATTTGATACAATTTCAAAAAATTATCATTTAGGTGTTACTTTTATTTTAAAATTTATCATTCGGTTAAATTAAGCAACATACAGTTTATCCCCGGCGAGTAGTCTTGTAATGTATTAAGGAGCATTGTGATTATATTTCTTTTATGACAGGGATCTCTGCTGAGTCCAAATGTTGCTGACTTTGCAATGTTGTGGCCAGGATACAGATGGTTTATATAAAGCTATGGAAAAAGCAGTCGCTAGAAGCAAGGTAAACTTTGTTAATGTGAATTCTATTTGTGGCTTTTTACTTTGTTTCATGGTTTAATTGTGGCTTCTGAAATTTATATCAAACCCCAATGAAAAATGGTTAATTGTACTGGAATTTGTTCTTTACGATGTGCTGGGACATCATAAAGCTAGTGATTATTACTTTACATAATTTTCTTTTTTGAAAGATTTAGCATTGTCTGCTTCTATAGTTCAAGTTGTTCGTAAAAGAACAAGTGAAGAGTTTTTTACCTTTCAGTTGTATGAAGCTCTTGATGTAGCCACTAGGCTTGGCAATTCTATACATTCAGTGGCTTGACTTGAGTAAAAGACTTGAAAGTGAAACGGGATAAAATTTGATAAAAGTTGTATATGAATATGATACAAGCTAAAAGGGAAAAAAAGATTTTGTATTTGACGTGTTAATACGAAATTTGGCACGAAATTTTCATGTTTTAATGACGTGAACATGATTTTACATAACATAAAAACAAATTATATACTCGAGTTGACTGTTTCTGTATGTAAATAAATACTTCAGATTAATTGAGCCGATTGTAACCCTGGTTTTTTACCCCTATAATTTGTGTTTGATGAGTTTATTTTCTTCAGTGCTTTACTGTTATCTTCTGTTGGATTCTGATGGAGCTATCGTATATTATGTTACTGACACTTTTTTATTTGAATGGATTCCTCCAAGTAAATTATGAATGCCAAATAGATAATTTAACTTTTGATTCACTGGAAATTTAGGGGTCAATGTCTGGATCTTTGCATTCTGATTCCGCTATAGATGATGCATCAGCAACACAAGAAAAATATGAAGATTGGGAAATCGATAGAAGACTTCTAAAGATTGGAGAAAAAATTGCATCTGGATCTTGTGGAGATCTGTAAGTTTTGCTGTTGTGAACTTGAGATCTACTCTATTCTTTATTCTCCTTTTTGTAGCTTAAGCTTCTTCTTATCTTCATCTGAAGATATCATGGTACCTACCTTGGGCAAGATGTTGCTGTCAAAATTCTTAGATCTGAGCATTTGAATGATGCTCTAGAAGGCGAGTTTGCTCAAGAGGTGGCAATTCTACGGTGAGAAGCTTTTACTATTACTTCAGAGTTCAGTTGTGGTTCACATTGTCTTTGCAATCATCTTTAATTGTCCTGCTGTTGACTCCTAATGTATTCTATTTAGTAATCCCTCTTCCCTTTGCCTTCTACACTGACCCTCCTAGGTTGACACGTCAAAGTTTGCAAAACAAAGGTCTTTTCATAAACATAATTTCATACAGAATCTCATAAATATATATGTATGTATATATTAAGTATAAATTTATATTAAATATAAATATTATAAAATAAATATTAAATTGTATATAAATATATAGAAATAATGTATAGAAATATATATAGATATAAAATAAAAATTTATTCTGTATATAATAGAATTAGAATAAATGAATAGAATTTCGGATTTGAAATTTTTTTATTTCTTATGCATATTATATATTAGTTATATGTTAGAATTCTTTTTATTTAGCAAAATCCGAAATCTAGTGAAAATGAAAAAGTTTTACTTGTTTTGGACTTGTAACCAAAGAAAAATGGTAATGAAAGGAAAGAACAGTTGAACTTGTAAAAATTGTTTCCATGTTGAAAGGTGTCTCAGTGTAGGTTCATTCTCCTACGGAATTTTACCTGACATGTCTTAATCCCCTTTAATCTTAATATGCTTTAGGAGTGAAAACAAGTGGTTGAAACTCTTTTATCTAGTCATAGAAGTGCTTTGTCTTCTCTAGATTCTACCTTGGAGTAATTATGTACTTGCTCGTTAGGTTATAAATTTTTGTAGTTTCCTCTAAAGAAAAATATTCTCAGCAAGCATTGCTTTCCTAAATGATGAAAGTATAACAATTTCCCCTTTGGGAACTATTTCAGCAAAAAGCATTCCTCTCTCTCTCTCTCATGCGTGCTAAAGAATAGGCAACTTTCTCTTTCAGTCAAATTTGGTTTTAATTTTATTGAGGATAAATATGTTCTACTAACAAATAAAATAAAAATTTCATATAAGTTTCTTCCTTGCTTTTTCTTCTTAGACCAATAATCGACTGGTTAATTTCTGATATAGGATATCATCAATGTGTTACAGTGCATTTGCATTTAAGTAGAACTACTATCATATTGACTAATTTCTGAAATAGGATATAGTTGGTGTTTTTCTTTACATTTGTGTTTAGGTAGGACCACTATCACATGGATATTATTTTCATTTTTTTCTGGGTTCTCGAGTGCAGAGAGGTGCAGCATAAAAATGTTGTTCGTTTTATTGGTGCATGTACAAAGTCTCCACATTTGTGCATAGTAACAGGTAAGGAACTTCTGAAAATTTAAAAAAATTCTCTTGGAATTAAAGTAAGCTTCTTTTGCAGTTCTATACTCCCCTATTAATCTGTCATCTTAGTCATCAGTTTAAAAAAGTTTTACTTTATCATAATATTTTGATCAGTAAATCTTATGAGCTGGCCTTTCTTCTTTCATTTTCCTTTGGGGTTCTCTAAGCATCTTTTGGAATGTGGCCTTAAATTGGGACCACAACTAAAAGAATTCCTGTGGTTGACACAATTGGTGGCCTCCAATTCCCTCCCTGGAGCACCAACCACTGATTCCTATCTCAACTTTGAATCTTTTTACTTTCAGCTATATTGATAAAATTTCTCATTTTGCAGCTCACATTATTGTTTGCAGAATATATGCCCAGTGGAAGCCTGTATGACTATTTGCACAAGAATCATGATGTTTTGGAGCTCTCTCAGCTGCTGAAGTTTGCTATTGATGTATGCAATGGGATGGAGTATTTGCATCAAAACCAAATAATTCACCGGGACCTGAAGACAGCTAATTTGCTGATGGATACAGACAATGTAAGAAATTTTACTGTCATTGATGTAAGTGTGCTCAAGGAATTACTTTAACTGATTCTCTAATTATTAAATTGTTCTAGGTGTTGGGCAATGTGACCGAAGATTAAGTTGTAAACCAGAACCTTGACATCTGGAAGAGTTGCGTTTTCCTTTTAAAAGTTCTTAAACAAGGGTAAAACGTCCTTGAAGGATGGTAAACTAATTATAGCATAGGTTGGTGAATAGAAACTAATTATATGAATTTGCATAGTATAGGTTAGTGAATAGAATGCTACTGAAATCCATGTTTATCTGGATAGATAGAAGATTTAGGATTATGTCAGCCTGTCTCAAGAAAACCTCTTGCTTTTGGAGGTGTAATGTTTTTGTGAAAAATAGGAGTCACATTTGATCTAGAATGTGGAATTTTGAATAGTTCAAGATAAATTTCTAGACCTAAAATGGAGGTTGTCATGATTCAAGCAAGTATTGTTGATTTTTCATTCATCTTTTGTTTTGGTGGTTAATATTTTAAGTATTTTAATGGTGATAGAGAGTTTGGAAGATTAACTGAAGTAATCGCAATTAAAATTTTAGGATATTCAGATGTTACTCTGATTAAGGTATCTTTTAAGTGAAACTCGCCTTTGTAGGAGCGGGAAAGCAACCTAAACCATGAGGCAGACTTCAGTCACAAAGAAGAGAAAAGTTAAAAAGGAAAAAAAAAGAAAAGAAACAACAAATTGTGTTTGCACTCTGTATCTGGATTGGTTACTACATGTGATCCTGGCCCATTTAGAAATCCCATGGCCAGTGATAGATTTTCTTGTAACTATTTTTATTACTGAAATAGAATAAGTGCTTTCATGCTTCTAGTGACATGATCCATCTGTTATGCTACTCCTAGCAATGAAGTTTTGCATATTAATAGGGTCGACAGCTAAGATAGATGGCTGTAATCAGTAATACAGTATTGGTATCTATAGAATTGTTTTTATCACTACATTTCATATTTTCTAAAATTGAGAACTTTATGTTTTCTCTTAAGGTTGTTAAGGTAGCAGATTTTGGTGTTGCTCGGTTCCAGAGCCAAGGAGGAGTAATGACAGCTGAGACTGGGACATATAGATGGATGGCACCTGAGGTGTAAATCTCTTATGTTTATTTTCTGTTTTTTTCCCGTCCAATAGACTGAGGGGCTGTGGTTCTTTTATTATTATTATTATTATTTCAAAATTTGGTATACATTTGACAATTCTTTTGAGAAACTTCCTTAGTTATTTGTGGAAATTACCTATATCTGCTATTCTTTTATAAACGTTCTAATATTTGGGTTCTTAATTCCTTCCATGTGTTTTCTGCTAAAAACTAAAGGAGCTGCAAGTTTAGTTATTCAGTTCATGTGTTATAATCGAGGTCATGTTTCATAGTTTTGGCTTACTTGCTGTTTGCATTGACCATCACTGTTTTCTCTTCTTGTTTTGGTATTTTATCATCTTTCTTACTTTATTTTACTCCCACAAGGTCATAAACCATCAGCCATATGATCAGAAAGCAGATGTATTCAGTTTTGCTATAGTACTGTGGGAGCTAGTGACAGCCAAGGTATTTCCCGAAATTGAAGAAATTTGATGAGCAATTGAGTTTTAAAAATGTGGGGGTTACTTCTGAAAATTATTTTATCTTGGTGCCGCAGGTACCGTATGAAACCATGACTCCACTGCAGGCTGCCTTGGGAGTGAGACAGGTATGCATTTCTATTCGTGGAGTTAAATAAGAGCCTCAACTAATATCATAGTTTCGTGCCAAACTTAAGAGTTTCTTGGTATATGGGATCTATTATTGAATTTAGATTCTTTTTTTTAGAGCTGACAAAAGCTGATCCGAGCTCGAAAACCGGTTGCAGACCAAACTGGGGACCTGCCTGAATTAACCAAAAAAATCAAAGGCCTGAACTCGAAAAAGCCCAGCCCAAAAAACTAAAACTCGAAAAGGACCGAACCTGAAAAAAACCTATATCTAATATGACTCAAACACGACATAACCTGAATCCGATACGATCCTAACCCAAGACCTATCAAAGACCTATAAAAACCCGAATTTTATAGCTCGGAAAAAACACGGATTATAATTATATAATTATTTTATTAAAAATAAAATAAACAATAATGATACATTTTTTTCTTATTAAAATTTATAAAATTTTAAAAATAATTATTTATTAGACAATAATGTATCAATAATGTATTATCATTTATCAATAAAATAAATATTGAATATTTAAATTCAATTATTAAATAAAATTATTTTAAAACATGATATATATATAATATCAAATAATTTTTAATATCATACTTATTGTATTTATAATAAGAAATAATAGATATATTATCAAATATAACATTTCATTTTATTATACAAACAATTATTATATTATTTCTTATATTTATTTCATATTAAAATTTTAGTTTTAATACAATAATAAATCAAATATATAAAAATTATTATATAATTGTAACATTTGTTTGAATTTGATATTTTGTGCAAAAAATTAAGTACAATATTAACAAAATTAAATTTAAATTATATTTTCCTAGAGTTTCAAATGTATAAGTACAAGTCTCTTATTTCTATTATATATTATCAATGCACTTGTCATCATATAATTTAAGATCAAGTATATAAAATAAATCATTAATAAGTATATTAATAATTAATACCTTAAGTTGTCTATTTTATGTTTATTTAAAATAATTTATGTCTACTTAAAATAATTTCTTATAACTTATAAATTTATATATGATTTAAAAAAACATATATTTTAATCTAAATAAATTTTATAAATTCGTATTGTTATTATACATGTCATTAAAAAATTGTTTTATTATAAATTTCAAAACTACAATCTTAACTCCAAGTCCTAAGTTTCCTAATCTTATTGTTATATCATCAATTTATTTGTCAATGTCATCATATGATTTAAAATTAAGTGTATAAAATAAATCTTTATTAAGAATATTAATAATTAATACCTTAAATAAAATGACCCATAATATATTTATTTAAATTAATTTATGTTTACTTAAAATAATTTCTTATAATTTATAAACTTATAATATAATATGATTTAAAAGAAATCATATATACTTTTTAATTTATATTAATTTTATAATTTGGTATTATACAAGTCATATAGAAAAAATGTTTTATTATAAATTTTAAGATTTTAATCTTAACTCCAAGATCAAGTTCAAGTTTCCTATTATTAATTCATTTGTCATCATTTGATTTGAAATCAAGTATATAAAATAAATTATTAATAAGTATATCTTATTCTTATCATAATAAGTTGTATGTTAATGCTATATTATTTTAATTTCTTATAACATGATAATTGATATAAAATAAATTATAAAGTCTTTTAGTGTAGTGTAAAGTATAAAGTATAAACTCTTATCAATGATACAATGCTAGTGATATAAGATAATTAATTAATTAATTAATTATACAGTTTCTTACAGTACAAACAAGATTTATATTTTATATATTATAATGAAATATCATATATATTTAGAAATTATTATTATAGTAGCATATATGTAAAGAATTGTCAATTGTATCTTAGGTTACAATAGTTTTTTTCTTAATTTAAATACTTTATCTTTACAATTTAAAAATATTACCATCTTAACCATAATTAACTAATTTAATTTCATATTTAATAATATTAAATATTTTTCTTGCAATTATTAAAGCATTTTATTTGTTTTAAAATATAAATTAATTTTCATAACATATTATATTAGCACAAAGTAGTAGTTCACTTGGTAAGACACATTTATTTACCTTTTTGACCAAGGTTCAATTCTCCATAAAAGTATACATGGTTACCGTGTAGATATTATGATTTATGTACAAATAAAAAATAAACTAGAAATAAAACTGAACTAATTAGTGGACCAAATATTCATATTAAGTTTTTTTTTTTGGGTTAAATGATAATTGATACTTTTTTTTCATAATATCTATATATAATATATTTTGCAAAATGATGAGTATAATTATATCTATTATTTTATAGCAAATATTGTAAGAAATTAAAAAAAAAAAGTAAATATTTTTTTATCAAATAATACATATTAAAATGTAGAAATTTGTTTTTGTTAAACATTTATTAATTTTTAAAATTATATAAAAATTAAATTAATTGTTATATTTAAAATTTTTAAAAAAAATTCATAACTTATAAAATTTCAAAATAAGTTAAATCCGCCCAACTCAAACCAAGACCGAACCTGAAAAAGTCCGAACCCGAAAAAACCTAAATCTTAAACAGCCCACATCTGAAAAAGCCTGAACCCGAAAATAACTAAACCCGAAATAGCCCAAATCTAAATACAACCCGGACTGAATCCGTCCGTTTGCCACCTCTACTTTTTCTACCATTTTTTATTACTGCATCATGCATTACATTGGATGGAAGTGATTGTTCTAATGTTTATGGATTTTGTTCATTCAATTTTGAGCATGATATCAAGTGGCGTCCCTTTCAATTTGGTAGTGAATAGATGCAGTTGGAATGCTTGTCAGATGCTTGACAGCTTTTGCAATTAAATCTCGAGTTTTTTGCTCATAGTGGGATATTTTAGAAGCTTTATTCTTTAATAGGTGTAGTTTTAAATTTATTTCTCTAAACAAGGTATTTTAAACCACATCATCTTTTTGACTTTTTCTTTCAAGTTTCTTGTTATTTTCTTTTTCAACAATTATTGTATCTTTTTTCAAAATCCTTTTTTTTAAAAAAAAATCAATCAAAATCTATTTAAAATTTTGTAGACAAGAAGACAAATTAAACTCTTTTACCTATTATAAAATGAGTACACATTGAAATTCTTTTTTAAATTTGTTCAAATATATGTTTTCTTATAATTATTTGAAAAATTATATTTCCAAATCATTGTACTTAATTTGCTGGTTGTATCAAACCAATACCTTTCGAATTTAAAATACAGTCTTTTGATTTTTTTTTTTTTGGGAAAGGAGAAACAGTAAACCATTTGCAAACTAGTATGGTGTTTTCTCATAACCAGACAAACATAAAAGCCCATCCAAATGGCATTTTTATACCCAAGTCATAGAGAGGCAAACTAATAAAGGTCTTACAAAGATTTTTGTAGAAGTCTTAGAGGGGCGGGCTTTGTTGACATTGGGGGTTTCAAATTTATTTATTTTTTGTCTATTTGGCCCGGGTAGAGCTTTTTATAAAAAGTGTTGTTAAGATAAGTTAAATTAGCGTTTGACAAACTTAATATTAAAGTGTTGTATAATGTTGAAAACTATTTAATAGAAATTCTTTTATATTTCTAATATATGAAAAAAAAATAAGATAATAAACTTTATTAAATTAAATTATAAGTTCTTAAGTAAAGCAAATAAATAAAAAAATATTTTTGTTAATTAAAATAAAAAACAAATTAATTTATTATAAAAATTAAACAAAATTAATTAATTAATATGAAATAATTGAATCCTTTTTATAGTTTTTTGTGAATTATTGAAGAGTAAAGTGAAAATGTGAAAAAAGAAAAAAAAACTAAGTATATGTTAATAAAATTAGCACTTTTTGAAAAAAGTTTTAATTTATAACTTCATCAAAAAACTCAAATTTGCTTACCGTATATGCTAAAAATTTTAAACTTTTGAAAGTCAAACACTTGACTTCTATTTTTTCTGTGGATAAGCTCTTCCATAAGCTGGGTCAAATATGCATTTTTTATGTGTTTTTCCTTGTTTTGCTAAGGCCTTTTGCATATGTTACTAACTCTTCTTCCGTTGCTTAAATTAACCATCAACATCGATCGAAAACTGTATGTCAAAACTGAATTAAACTCTTAGGAAAGAACCATCCTTGCTAGGTAATGACAAAACATGAAGCCTTAAAATCTAATAGTTCAGATAGCAGAATGTAGCAGCCTGATACCTCCATCAGGCAATATATGAGCTAAGAAAATCAAGGATTCTTTCTCTTTTTTTTAAAAAATTTACATAAAGAATTGGATTATGTTGCGTCGATTGAAAAATTACTGTATGTCTTATCATTTTGATTGTAAGGAAAAAAATTATGGAAAAAAGATTTAGAGGAAGGTGATGATGATGTGGTTTAGAGTAAACTACTGTTGAAGAAAAAAGGTTTTAAAATATCCCACTATAGGAAAAAACTCAAGAGTTGCATGTGGGAATATCTACTCAAAGTTAACTGTTTTAATTAATTGTCTGTAAACATTTGTATTCATAAAATTAAGGTTAGAGAATCACTTAATCACATATTCTATTAATTATAATAATATCTAGGATTATGAGTGATACTTTTCTATTTGGTTAGAGTTTTTTGTATATAAGTAGGACACCCGTGTACACTTTTGTTTAAGTCTTTCAAAACAATATTTTGATTCTCTACAGAGTTCCATTTTTGCTGCATCCTATCTGGTCTGAAATGCATTATACCTTTTGAGGCTCAATCTGCTGTGACTTGAAAACAAAATACTACCAACTGGTCCAAAATGTAACTGCTTCATCTGTTGAGGCATGCAAAATTAGAAATGGAACAGTGGATAAAAGTGGTAAACTGTATATGTAAGAAACTACAAAATTTTAATCTTTTAAGCAAAATGTGCTGGGAATGATAGCATCAATATGATATCTGCTGGAAATGATAGCATCAAATTCCCAGACATTATTTAAAGCTGAAGCGACTGTGCTATTAGAACACAAAAGACTTTGGAATTCCGTTGAAAAGAAAAATGCACACATATCATAGCAGCGAAAAGGGCATGAATTGGGATTTTGTTTCCACTAAAAGGTTGTCCTTTTCCATGGAAGTCTACAAAGCCACTGTACTATAGGGTTGTTAACCTGGGTTGTGTTTTTTGTATTCAGGGCCTGCGTCCGGATCTCCCTAAGAATGCACATCCCAAACTGTTGGACTTGATGCAGAGATGTTGGGAAGAGTCTCCTGACAAGCGACCTTCCTTCTCTGAGATAACAGCTGAGCTTGGGACAATTTTGGAAGAAGTTAAGGTAGAATTTTCACAATTAATTAAATCTTCATGTTGAAGAGTTACTTTTTTGCATGTAATTAGGTGTACGTTGCAGGAAGCAAGAGAAGCAGCGAATGACAACTGAAGATTTTGGTCATGTGAGTAGCCTGATTGACACATATGATCTTTTCATCTGATAGTTGTAGAGGTCGTATGTTGTATAATCGAGTGAGAGGGAGTTTCACTAGAGGCTTTTGCTTATACTACGGTAAAGGGACAAAGAAGATGCCGATTTTGTAGGGTTTTTTTTTTCTTTTTTGGGTAAACAGTGTAAATGGAAAATGCTTGAAGCAAAAATATGATACCAAATCTCAAGGTAGGCCGTAGGCAGTCAGAGTTGTATTAAAGTAATTGTATACTGTTGTGAGTGTAAGTAAAGGATGGGGTTGTTTGTTGGAAGGCAAAATACTAGAAGTGTTATTGTTGGATAATTTTACGGATAAAATTACCAATATAACTCCTATTAAAGTAACCTTTATTAACTCAAAACGTAATCGAATGTTAACCGTGAAAAGAGAAATGCATAACAGGGTAACACTTTAAACAATGGCTAATTATCTTGTATATTTTTCTCTGGAGAATTTTGTTTTGATTTTATAAGTGGGATTAAAATAATAACATATTTTTTAAATATATTAAAATAATAAAAAAATAAATTAAGACATGTTTATTATTTTAATTTTTTTTACGAAATTAAAAATATTTCATTGATGGTATATAAGATATAAATCTTTAAATAATATGTATGCAAAAATAATTTATTCATTTCAAAAGATTTTTTTTTTAAAGCGAGGAATAATAGTCAAAATGGATATACAACCAAAATATATGTATGTCTTACTCCGGTAACTTAATACATAAATTTTTATTGTATTATAAATAAATTTTTAATTTTTTAATTTAAATTCAAATATATAAATAATATTGTGGTTTAGGCATTTTTCGTGATCGCTCTTGTAAACAATTTTGTGCATTGTTACGTATATAATATAAATAAAAATTAATATTATTATTTTAAATTAATGCATTTTGACTTTTTTATTTATTTTAAAAATTTTTAAATTGCTCGTTCAAACGCACTCTTAAGATGCATATAATAACTTGTTTGTACTATTTGGAGCCTTTGGTTTTGTAAGAATTTCAGACCAACTGGACTTACTTCGATGTGATCTTTAGGCCATAATTTGCACACATATTGTCCATATTTCAAGATGCAACTTAAGAAAGCTTAGAAAATTCAAGTTCTGCCATTCAACAAATAAATAGTACGAAAATTGAAGTCCATATAAGTCAAACTCTGCCATTTACAATTATAAATGCACTTAATTACATTCATAATTTTTTGTAGTATGTAGTTTTGATTGTGTGGAATGCCGTTTTCATTCGATAAATTAGATCTGTTCTTGCATTCCGTGTTTCTCGTTCAATAAATTAAATAAAATTTAATAAAACAAAATAACAAAAACATCTTACAAATATAAGATCTTTCTGTTTATCTTTTAAAAATTCCTTTAGAAGTAGTAAATTTTGAAATTATATCCTAATTTAAAATAAATCAAAACTGATCCATGCTTTCCGTAAAATAAAATTCTTGTAAAAAATCTTTTAAAAGTCATAAAGCTTGAAATTATAACCTAATTTAAAATAAAATTCTTTAGATTATGCCAGATCTAGGGTAGGCACAATTAGTGGGTGTTTTCTTGTTTTCTTTTTTTTTTTTTTGGTTTTTTTGGGAGCAAATTTATAAACAAGTCTTGATTTGTAGGTCCCACCAACATGCAATGGCTTAAAAGGAGCTTGTCATTAGAAGGCATGATAATCAAATCTACTCTAAACTTATGGATATAAATTATCGATATTTAATTTCATTGTAAGAATTTATAAATTTTTATTTTAACATTAACAAGTTGTCAACCTTCCAAAATAACAAAATGAGAGATTAAAAATTGATAAGCCCTCAACTTTTTAATTTATTGTAAAAATTTATAATTAATTTAGATTTAATTGCATTAATTTGAAAGGTTAAGTGTTTATATAGTAAAATTAAAGATTAAAAGTTAATTCGTATTTTTTATAAAATATTGAAAATATATTTGACTATTAAATCTTATTAAAATTTTGATTTTGTTCAATATTACGAAATGGAAAAAAGTTAAAATGAAAAATTAGCTAATTCAATCATTAAGTTTTATAATATTTTTTATTGTGTAACTTAATGATTGGATTAACATTTTTTTTTGTTCATTTTTACCAAATAAAGCCTTTAGTATTTGTTAGATGGCATTGCTTTTACATATTAATAAGTCAGCTGTTGACTCTCGCCTTCCACGATGCGATAAGGTGAAAATGATAGATATGTGAGGCTTACCTAACAGATAATGAAAAGGAAAATTCGAAACGTGACAACTATCCTAACAAATAGTCAACACGTACCTAAAAATGATAATAATAAAAATATCTAAGAATCACCAAAAATTTACAATATTATTATAAGAGTTTTGATTCCATCGTATAATTCTCGGACTGCATATTAATTATCAATTAATTAAAGAAGGTAAATCTTAATTAGAGATTTTAGAGTTACCTCATTTGTTTGTGATGTTGCCTACCTGACAGCAACAAGAATATACTTTTCACGTTGTCTGATTGCACTAACGACAAAAGGGTGACGTCGATGCGATTTGTTACACGGTTCTTCGTATATCCTGCAAAAACAACAGGAATCAGAGGGGGCAGGGATTTGTCCCTGCACGCGCACTCCGATGATTAAGTAAGTAATCGGAGTTGTGAATGTATGAAGAAGAGAATGTATTGCTTAAATCAGAGAGTTTAAGGCTTTTCCCTTCTTTTTGGTTCTTTTGTTTCGGATCCCCTTTTCAGAGAGCTCACCTGTGTATTTATAGGTTTCTTCAAGTCGGTTCGAGCTGAGGCCCAGGCGCGTGTCTGGGCCGCGACAGAGTCATATAGCACTCTGTCGCGCTTCAAGTAAAGCAGCTTGCGGGAGACCTCTACCGCGGGCAGTGCAGAAGAACTATGCCGCAGGCTGTGCGGGAGACCTCTACCGCAGGCTGTGCGGGAGACCTCTACCGCAGGCTGTGCGGGAGACCTCTACCGCAGGCTGTGCGGGAGACCTCTATTGCGGGCTGTGCGGGAGACCTAGGCCGCAGGCTGTGCGGGAGACCAATGTCGCGATATGGCGATGGAGGTCTGCCGCGCCTGCTGTGCGGCACATCGCAAGGCGACAGACTCCTATCGCATCGAACACTCTGTCGCACTGCTAGGAACTGTGCCACGTGGCCACCCTGTCGCCAAATCTGCCACGTGGCTCGTTCTTGGTTTGACACGTGGCAGGCGGATAGTTGCACACGTGGATTCTGGTGACACGACCACCATCAATTGCTCCCCACTCTTTGGTAGGAATCTTTCCTGCGAAAGAGTATCTGGGTCTGGACTTTTCTCGGGTCGGGTCGGGTCTCCACGCGTGTGTCGACGCAGGCGAGCCGCTATATATACTGGGCCCCTGCTGTCCTTGTCACTATTGAGTTCTCCCGCAAAAAGACACTCAGCCACGATTTTCTCTGGATACTCTCTCGCAACTCTGCCGCAACTCCACCGTACTCTGCCGCAACTCTGTCGCGTACACATCACTGTGTCGCAACACTGCCGCAGCTTCTTCATACTCTGTCGCCAGTTCCTCCTTTTCTTCATTTTAGGTAATTTCATAGTCCGTAGTCTCACTCTTTTGATTTACGGACTCCTAAAATGGCTGGCCATGGTGTAGGAAAACAAATTGATCTAGGCGTTAAGTCGACTTTAAAGGAAGCCGACGTCTAAGACCTAGAATCCCGATTTCCTTTACCCGAGGGATACTCTTATAGGCTCCCAACCCCTCAGGAGAGCGACATACATCGTGTGTCCGACGGGGCTATCGTTTTTAGGGCAGCTTTGGAGTTAGGACTCCGCTTCCCATTGTCCGACTTCGGGGCTTCCTTCCTTAGGACGTACAGGGTATCCCCGGGACAACTGCATCCTCATGCATGGATGCAATTGGTAGCATTCACCGGGCACTGCCATTTAAGGGGCGTCCCTCCGTCCCTTCCTCTTTTAGAAGTATTCTTTAGGCTTCGAGGGAGCCCCGGCTTAGTGCCTTACTCGCTTCAGCGGGTGTACCAGCCCGGTTTTGAGAACCGATTATTCGAGAAACCGGCTAACAAGCTTCATGGTTTCGAGACGGAATGGCTGGTCGTGGAAGTGCCCGAGGGCCTGGATTTCCCCACTCGTTGGAAGAATAGGCGTGAAATCCCCAAGGGTCCCCGGGTTGCCACACTTAGGGAGCAGTTGTCTTCTGACGTCAACAAACTGCTAGTCCCTCATCCCCTTAGCCTCGACACCTTTATATCAAATGAAAATTTGATATTAGCTGGCTGGGGTGTGGGTCCGGTCCCTGTTGCCGGACCCTCTGTTCCTTCGTCAGATCCTCTGCCTTCGGTTTTGCCCGAGTTAAATCCTGAAGCACCTAGGCCATAAGAGGATATAGGGAGCACCAACGTAGATTCAAGTTCTGGCAGCGAACCCTTAGCCGATCTGACTGGTTGGGAAGGGTTCGGCTCCACTTTCATGGTGCTCCCGGATGACGACGCGATAAATATCGAGTCCCTTCAGGAGCATTTAGACTCTCCTGAAGGTAACCTTTCATTGTTTCCCGTTGCTTATCGTTTCTGATCAATTTTTGACCATTGATGTATTTTCTTTCTTTTTTGCAGATATGAGTCATTTTCGACGATCGTTGGGTCGCCAGGTTTCTGAGGCTGGTCCTTCCAGCGCTCCTACCAGGAAGAGGCGTCGTTTGGCCGACGATGTCCCAAGTGAGGCACCGGTCCCCTCTCAGCCACCACGTGCTCGGACCCCTCCTGTTTGTAGGCAGGCGATGCCTCCCCCTCCTTCGGAGCAGAGGGATCTCTCTCGGGATAGGGGGAGAGTTGCCTCATCTTCACGGGGGGCTTTCGGGTCATCCGGGCGATCACGCTCCGAGGAGCGTGCGGAATGCAATATCATTCCATCGCAGTGGAAGAATCGAAGGCGCTTGTACATCGAAGGTTCATGGGAAGCAGGCCAATACTGCCGAGGATAGGCCCTGCTGACGAGAGGTATTACCCCGTGGACGGGGGGTTTATTATGAGAGGGGTCGAATTTCGAGTTTACCCCGGGGTCCGCGACAACGATACTTTATACATTCTCGGGGTGGCTTCCCGAATTAGTTGGTCTTCCATCCTTCCCCGGGACGAGGCGAGGATATTCTGGAATTACCCGGAGGGGGAGGACTTAGCCGACATGGAGGCATTGAGGGTAAGTTTCATACTCCTCTTCGTTTGACTCCTTTTTGCCACATTCTTTGAATCTAACTTTTTGCATTTCTTTGCAGCTGGCTCAACGAACTGTGGCCAACAATGCCCAGCACCGGGCTTATCGGGAGCATGCCGATAGGGAAATCCGGGAGTTAAAGGACCAAGTTATGGAGTTACAGAACATCGTCAACAACTTGTCCAAACTTTCGGATTTAGTTCAAAGCTTGGAGGAGCAGCTCGCAAAGGTTCATCAAGACCTTAATCACGCCCAGGGGGATCTCACTGTAGAGACGGCCCGGTCCGACAAATTCCACGAGGATCTTCAGGAGGCCCATGCCGAGCTGGATCGTATGCAGTCCAGCTACGGGTCCTTACTCACTCGGAATCAGGAGCTTGAGCAACGCGTTGCCGATTTAGAAGGTCAGGCTGCTCCTATTCTGACCCAGGTAGAGATCGACAGCATACGGGCCGAGGCCGTGAAGGAGTACCGTCTCTCCAAGGATTGCTTGAGACGGAAGGAGGATTTCTCGAATCCCTATGTAAAGTACGGGTTCTATCTTGCCCGATCATGGTTAGAAGCACATAGGGAAGGAGAGGAATTCCCCGAGCTCCAGTACACCAACGAGGCGATGCTATTTGAGGCCCCCGACTGGACTAAATATGAGACTGAAGCCGAACCTGCAGACGAGTTATTCAAGAGGACTGCCCAAGATGACCTCGCCAACCTCACTGGTCCTTGGGAGCCCATGGATTTGGACGGTGCTCCCGAGCCTATCGAGGCTCTTATTGATCTAGACGGCGAGGAGGGTCAGCAGTCCTTGGGAAGTGATGGTCCGTCTGCAGCTGATCCCCAGCTTCCTCCCGAAGAGTAGATAGCTATTTTTGTTTTTTGTATTTCTTTTCAAGTACTTTGTTGTTTTTTATTTTAACTTTGTACTTTTGTTGAATGTAATCGTAAAGATCTGTTAAAGATCTGTTTGTAATGACTTTTGAATGAAATGAAATTGAGATTTTTGTTCATGCTTTGTATTGCACTACTTCTCTATTTATCATTTATCATTCTTTGTCTGTTTGTTTATTTTGCTTGAATGTATTCATTTGAATGTATTCGCGTTTGCTTGAATGTATTCGTTTGAATGTATTCGTGCATGCTCCCCAATTCTTGATAGAAAGGTATACTTTCAGAAAGAATTTTTTGTGTGAACGTATAATTGTTTAAGGCTTGATTACTGTGACGTGTATGCGTCTTTAGTTTTTATAGCCTTGATATTTTTATCGCCTGGCCACAGTGACGCATAGCGCCTCAGGCTCTTATGGCTTGGTTAATTGTACACGCCTGGCCACAGTGACGCATAGCGCCTCAGGCTCTTACGGCTTGGTTGATTGTATACGTTTGGCCACAGTGACGCATAGCGCCTCAGGCTCTTACGGCTCGTCTGAACTACGCCTGGCCACAGTGACGCATAAAGCCTTAGGCTCTTACGGCTCGGTTGAACTACGCCTGGCCACAGTGACGCATAGCGCCTCAGGCTCTTACGGCTCGGTTGAACTACGCCTGGCCACAGTGACGCATAGCGCCTCAGGCTCTTACGGCTAGTCTGAACTACGCCTGGCCACAGTGACGCATAGCTCCTCAGGCTCTTATGGCTCAGTTGAACTACGCCTGGCCACAGTGACGCATAGCGCCTCAGGCTCTTACGGCTCGTCTGAACTACGCCTGGCCACAGTGACGCATAGCGCCTCAGGCTCTTACGGCTCGGTTGAACTACGCCTGGCCACAGTGACGCATAGCGCCTCAGGCTCTTACGGCTAGTCTGAACTACGCCTGGCCACAGTGACGCATAGCGCCTCAGGCTCTTACGGCTCGGTTGAACTACGCCTGGCCACAGTGACGCATAGCGCCTCAGGCTCTTACGGCTCGTCTGAACTACGCCTGGCCACAGTGACGCATAGCGCCTCAGGCTCTTACGGCTCGGTTGAACTACGCCTGGCCACAGTGACGCATAGCGCCTCGGGCTCTTACGGCTCGTCTGAACTACGCCTGGCCACAGTGACGCATAGCGCCTCAGGCTCTTACGGCTCGGCTGAACTACGCCTGGCCACAGTGACGCATAGCGCCTCAGGCTCTTACGGCTCGGTTGAATATACGCCTGGCCACAGTGACGCATAGCGCCTCAGGCTCTTACGGCTCGTTTGAACTACGCCTGGCCACAGTGACGCATAGCGCCTCAGGCTCTTACGGCTCGTCTGAATACGTGTCACAAGATTTAGATGCATAGAAGTTGCAGATGTATAATAAAATGACATTCTGCGTGATGATTTGATGACAATATCTTGTGATGGTATAAACAAATGATAATACTGTTTGGGAAAGAAAATATAGCGATTAATTCAAATACAGCTTTAGGTGATTTGAATTTCATGTTTTCCCTATCTTCTTCCCTTGTAGAGTTTCCAGAACACAGGTGTTAGGTCCAATCTTGTATCTGATTCTGTATGGACCTTCCCAATTGGCTCTGAATTTCCCATCCTCCTTTAGGGCATTCGTGATCTGCGACTTTCTGAGCACTAGATCTCCCTCAAACATTGGCCTATCTCTCACCCGGCTATTGTAGTAGTTGGCCACCCTCTAATGATAGGATGCCAATCGAATAGCCACGGCTTCTCTATGTTCATCGAGTAGGTCCAAGCCTTCCCTTAGAGCTTGTGAGTTTTCTTCCTCTACTAAGGGTACCACTCTTGGTGATAACGCTCCAATTTCCACGGGGATCAGTGCTTCTGCGCCGTATACCAGGCTGAATGGCGTTTCTCTGGTTGACACACGACTGGTGGTACGATATGCCCATAGAACACTAGGCAATTCGTCCACCCATGCCCCTTTTGCTTTGTCTAGCCTGGTCTTCAGCCCATGAAGGATAGTTCGATTACTGACTTTGGCCTGTCCATTAGCTTGAGGATATGACACTGAGGAGATCCTTAGCTGAATGTTGAGGCTCTTACAAAATTCACGGAAGGTGTTGCAATCAAATTGCTTTCCATGGTCGGCATTTAAGATGCGGGGAATTTCGAATCGACAGATAATGTCTTTCCACACCATTGCCTCCACTTTCTTTTTCGTGATTGTGGCTAAAGGCTCTGCTTCAATCCACTTTGTAAAGTAATCGGTAGCCACTAATAGGAACTTTCTTTGACCCGTGGCCAATGGGAAAGGTCCAAGAATGTCCAATCCCCATTGTGCAAAAGGAATTGGCTGTACTGTGCCTTGAGAGGGAGTCACTGGGGCTGTTGTGATAGGCGCAAACCTCTGGCATTTGTCACACCTGTGGGTTTGGTCCATTGCATCTTTCTTCAACGTTGGCCAGTAGAATCCCGATCGCAGTACTTTAGCTGCAAGAGCTCTCGCTCCTAAGTGTTCGCCGCAAATTCCTTCATGCACTTCGGCTAAAGCGTAGCTTGCTTGTTCCGGTCCCAGACATTTCAATAAGGGTGACGAATATCCCCTTTTGTACAGTTCTCCATTGATGAGTGTGAACTTCGCCCCTTGTATTTTTAAGCGACGAGCCTCGTCCTTATCTTGGGGGAGTGTTCCTTCGATGAGATACTGTTTGTATGGGGATCTCCAGTCCTCTCCCACTTGAATGTCACACACTTCGACCTCTTCAATACTAGGTCGTTCGAGCCTCTCCACCTTCACTGTCCTTCCTCGTGTTTCGGTGGAAGAGGCTAACTTAGACAATGCATCAGCATGTGTGTTTTCGGACCGGTTGATTTGTATCAGCTGAAAGCTTTTGAAAGTCTGGGCCAGAAGTTGGACTTTCTTCAAGTAAGGGACCAGCATCGGTTCCCGTACCTCGTACTCTCCGCTGAATTGGTTCACCACCAATTGAGAATCACTGTGTGCTATCAAGTGGTGAACCTGTAGCTTCTTCGCTAACATCATCCCTGCTATCAGAGCTTCATACTCCGCTATGTTGTTCGAACTGGGGAATCCAAATCGTAGGGAGTATTCAAGGGATTTTTCTTCGGGTGATACCAGGACTATACCCGCTCCGCTTCCGTTGGCACTTGATGCCCCGTCGACATGCAGCAACCATGGGTGAGCCTCCCCTTCACTGCTGTCGCTTGGGATAGTGCATTCTACAATGAAGTCGGCCAGAGCTTGACCTTTGATAGCCTGCCGTGGTTGGAATGTGATTTTGTATCCCCCAAGCTCCACTGCCCATTTCACTAACCTTTCTGAGTGTTCAGGTTTCTTAAGGATCTGTCTTAACGGTTGATCTGTCAAGACGGTGATAGGGTGTGCTTGGAAATACGGGTGCAACTTTCGCGAGGCCATCAAAAGGGCTAATGCTAGCTTTTCGACCAGCGGATAGCGGGTCTCTGGATCTAATAACACTTTACTCACGTAGTAGATGGGACGGTGCACCATTTCATCTTTCTTCAGTAGCACCGCACTGACGGCAAAATCACCGACTCCCAAATACATATAGAGTTGCTCTCCTTCTAGGGGCCTTGTTAATAAAGGCAACTGTTTCAAGTATTCTTTGAGGTCCTCGAAGGCCTTTTGACAGTCTTCCGTCCACTCGAAGTTCTTTCCCCTCCGTAGAGTTTTGAAGAACGGCAGGCTCCTTTCTGCTGATTTTGACAAGAAGCGATTCAGAGCTGCTATTCTGCCTGTCAATCTCTGGACCTCTCTTACGGTAGTTGGGGGTTTCATGTCAATGACTGCCTGCACCTTTTCAGGATTTACCTCAATGCCCCTGTTAGTGATCATGAAGCCTAAGAACTTCCCTGATCTTACCCCGAATGAGCACTTTTTAGGGTTTAGCTTCATGTTGAATCTCCTCAATACTTCAAATACCCTGGACATTTGATCAGTATGAGACTCTCCTACGCAGCTCTTGATTATCATATCGTCCACGTAGGCTTCCATGGTATTTCCCAGAAGATCTTTGAACACTTTGCTCACCATTCGTTGATAGGTGGCTCCCGCGTTCTTTAGACCGAACGACATTACCCGATAGCAATAGGTTTCGTCGTTGGTTATAAAGGAAGTCTTTTCTTCGTCTTCTGGGTGAAGCATGATTTGGTGATACCCAGAGAATGCATCCAAGAAACTGAGGAATTCGTAGCCGGATGTTTCGTCTACTAGTCTGTCTATCCGAGGTAGGGGGTATGAATCTTTAGGGCAGGCTTTGTTCAGGTCGGTGAAATCCACACACTTCGCCACTTCTCGCTAGATTTCTTTACCATCACTACGTTGGCTAACCACTCAGGGTAGTAGACCTCTCGGATGAATCCGGCACCCAGGAGTTTATTCACTTCTTCAGTGATTGCTTTTTGTCGTTTCGGGGCGAAACTCCTCTTCTTCTGTTTGACGGGTCTATGCCCGGGTATGTAATTAAGCTCATGGCAGATCACTTCGGGACTGATTCCGGGCATGTCCGCCGGACTCTAGGCGAAGACATCCGAGTTTCTTCTCAGACACTCGACTATCTCATTCTTTAGTCGTTCGCCCAGTTGAGTCCCTATGAATGCCTTTTTCCCTTCATCCCCTTCTGTCAGCTCAACGGCCTCTGTTTCCTCTACAGGCTGAGGTTTGGACGGATCGTCGATACATCAGGTTTCTTTCCTCTGTGCTACCTTGTTGGCAGTGGAAGCGAGATAACAAGTACGGGCACTCCTTTGGTTTCCTCGTACTTGCCCGACTCCGTTGGGAGTGGGAAACTTCATCAATAGATAGCAAGAGGATATCACCGCCCTCATGTCATTCAGCACAGGTCTGCCCAAAATCATGTTGTAGGCAGCGGAGGTTGACCTGACCACCATGAACAACACTTGCCGGGTCACGTTCTTCGGGTGCTCTCCGAGAGTCACAGGCAACTCTATGGACCCGGCAACCTTCACTCGTTCGCCCGTGAATCCGTATAGTGGCGTCATAACGGGCTTTAGCCTATCTTCGGATATGCTCATTTTTTCGAAGCAGTTCCAATAGATTAGGTTTACTGAGCTCCCGTTATCGACCAGAACCCTGCTCACCGGGTGTTTGGCCACTACAGTGGATATCACCATGGGGTCGTCATGGGGCATGACAATATCACCTTTGTCAGCCGGAGTGAACATGATGGGTTCTTCATCCGCCTGTTCTTCCATCACAACGTTAACCTGATACGCTTGCCTAGCGTAACTTTTGCGAGAAGTAGAGGAGCTTCCCGTTATTGATTCCCCGCCTGTAATAACATTTATTGCGGGGGCTGTAGGTTCGTTGTTTGGCGGATTGACTCGGGGGATGGGCCTGATTACTTCATTTCTGGGCCTATTCCTTCTGTTACCATCGTTTGGCCCAATCCACGGGCGATCATTCCTTTGGTCACGCGGAGGAGAACGGGGTCTCTCGCTTCTCCACAGGAAGCGGTTGATCTTCCCCTCTCTGGCCAGTCTTTCCAACTGATCCATTAAATCTCTGCACCTCTCTATTGGGTAACCGTGAGCACAATGGAATTCACAGTAGGCTTCGGGGTTTCGTCCTACATCTTCAATTTTCTTCTTGGGGAATTTCAATAATCCTGCCCCTTCGATAGTTGCCAGTATCGCAGTACGAGGCTCGTTCAACCTGGTATAGCCTTCATACCTGAGCCTAGGGGCTTTGTCTACTCTCACGGGTCTTGGGGAGCTTCTCTCGGGTGCATCTCTCTCTCTCTTCTTTCCTTCCTTTGCCTCCCTGGGCTGTATCATTTTCATCACTTCTTCTTGAGCTACATACTTGTTAGCCCTGGCAAAGAGGTCAAAAATTGTCATCGGTTGATCGAGAGACAGGGATTCTTGTAGCTTTTCGGAGCTCGTCCCTTGCAGCATTGCAGCCAAGGCTACGCCTACCGGTAGATCTTCCACTTCCAAGGTTGCATCTCGGAAGCGGTCTACAAAGCTTTTCAAGGGTTCTTTATTCCCTTGTTTAAGCGTAAGTAGGTAGGTAGCATCTTTCTTCCTCTGGCTGTGGATCATGAAGACTTTGAGGAATTCATTTCTCAACTCGTCAAAAGAGGAGATTGAACGTTCGCTCAACCCGTTGAACCACTTTAGAGCGTGCCCGGACAATGTGAGGGAAAAAGCCCTGCACATAATTTCGTCCTCCCACCCATGCAGCAGCATGAGGGACTCGTAACTCTGTATGTGGTCATAGGGGTCTGCTTTGCCGGTGTAAGTGGCCATGGAAGGCATTTTGAACTTCTTTGGCAAAGGTTTGTTCATGATCTCCAGGCTGAATGGGATCCTCCTCCTTTGGTCGTCATCTGGAGACACCGGTTTTTTCTTCTCGAGGATCCTTTGGACGACCTTCTCCACGTCCTTCGACCCTCGAGCTGAGCATGGCCTTGTCCCTTCGGGTCTAGAAGAGTCTGACTGATAAGCACCCCTTTCAGCACCGCCCACTTCGGGACTTGACATTTCGAGGCCTTCTCGTGGCTCAAAACCTCCCTGTCTCCGTTGCTCCCCAGCCCTATAGGCTCCTAGATCATGTTCCGACTCTACGGGAGATGAGCTACGACAGGTGGGGGAACTCTGCCGCCTATGGGCTGCGGGGGAACTCTGCCGCATAGCGGCCAGAGGAGAAGTCTGCCGCACATCGGGCAGAGGTGAACTCTGCCGTCTATTAGCGGTGGGAGAGCACCGTCGCGTACGTGATGCGGGATACCTCTGCCGCATGTAGTCCCTGGGAGAGTTCTGCCGCACGGGTTCCGCAAGAGAACACTGTCGCCTGAAGTCTGCGGGTGAGCTCTGCCGCCAATGAGCCGTGGGCGAGCTCTGTCGCACATTTGGTGGGCTCTGTCGCCTATCGGCCAGTGGTGAACACTGCCGCCGTTGAGCTGCGGGCGAGCTCCGTGGTCTATCTGCTGGGGGAGACCTCTGCCGCACGAGGTCTGTGGGTGAGCCCTGCCGCATAGGTGCTGTGGGAGAACTCTGTCGCCTAAGGTCCGCGGTTGAGCTCTGCCGCCTATCTGCTGGGGGAGACCTCTGCCTTGCTGGATCTGCAGTGGCATTATTTCGTGTTCCTGCCTCTTGTCCAGCGTTTACCAGGGTGGAGGGCTGACCTCTCTCGTAGGTCTGCCTAGGCGTGCTCTCCTCCGCTAACTGCTGCACTTCATGGGGCAAGCTGAATTGGGGGAGAGCGTCTCTGAAGAAGCTCACCATAGCTTTCAACGCTATCGTGGTCTCTTCATTTTTGCGCTTCAGGGTCTGAAATTCTTCTAGAGAAACCAAGGCTTCTCTGTCACCCCTTTCACTACGTCTTCGTCTCTGCTCTGGTCCGACGGAGGGATTCACAGAATTCTGCCCTCCTGTCAACTCTGTTGTAGAGCGTGTTCTCACCATTTTGATAGAGAACCTGACTTTTTGTCAGAGTTCCCACAGACGGCGCCAATTGATGTTGCCTACCTGACAGCAACAAGAATATGCCTTTCACGTTGTCTGATTGCACTAACGACAAAAGGGTGACGTCGATGCGATTTGTTCCACGGTTCTTCGTATATCCTGCAAAAACAACAGGAATCAGAGGGGGCAGGGATTTGTCCCTGCACGCGCACTCCGATGATTAAGTAAGTAATCGGAGTTGTGAATGTATGAAGAAGAGAATGTATTACTTAAATCAGAGAGTTTAAGGCTTTTCCCTTCTTTTTGGTTCTTTTGTTTCGGATCCCCTTTTCAGAGAGCTCACCTGTGTATTTATAGGTTTCTTCAAGTCGGTTCGAGCTGAGGCCCAGGCGCGTGTCTGGGCCGCGACAGAGTCATATAGCACTCTGTCGCGCTTCAAGTAAAGCAGCTTGCGGGAGACCTCTATGGCGAGCAGTGCAGGAGAACTATGCCGCAGGCTGTGCGGGAGACCTCTACCGCAGGCTGTGCGGGAGACCTCTACCGCAGCCTGTGCAATAGACTATGCCGCAGGCTATGCGGGAGACCTCTATCGCGGGCTGTGCGGGAGACCTAGGCCGCAGGCTGTCCGGGAGACCAATGTCGCGATATGGCGATGGAGGTATGCCGCGCCTGCTGTGCGGCACATCGCAAGGCGACAGACTCCTATCGCATCGAACACTCTGTCGCACTGCTAGGAACTGTGCCACGTGGCCACCCTGTCGCCAAATCTGCCACATGGCTCATTCTTGGTTTGACACGTGGCAGGTGGATAGTTGCACACGTGGATTCTGGTGACACGACCACCATCAGTTTGGTAAAGAATAAGGTACTATAATTTTATGCAATTGCCAAAAGAGATGATAATTTGTTTTGATGTGTTAATAAAATGATATTATATATCTCATATTTGTTAAATATTAAATTTTTTAAAATTCTTATAGGCATTCGAAATATCTATTGGATGAATATAAATGTGATTGATTTGTGTTGGAAAAGTAAGTGTAATTAAGCAGGGGGATTTCTTTGCTAGTGAAGCTAGCTACCTGCTGCTGACTGCTGCTTTTCAATTTAAGAAAGAAGCGTAATGAATAACGTGATTTCACCGTTACCCTATAATACAGTAGTACTACATCCATTAGTTGTTTATTTTCATTTTTTATTTCTTTATGAATTCAATTTTTAATTCTAAAATCCTATAGTTAGTAGTATAGTTTACACCTGAATAGTAACAATAAATTAACATAGCAACGATGATAACATTAATCATTATTTCCCTTCTATAAGTTATTTTTTATTGAAAAGCAATTAAATTAAAAAGAAAACTTATTGTAACCAAAATGAGAACTTAAATTTTTTTTTTTGGTTGGCATGTCAAACAGTCACACTTTTTAGGATTTTTCTATTTTTTAATTTTATAATAACAACAATTATATTTAGATTTATAATTATTCAAGTTGTAATTATTCAAGTTGTATTTTGTAAGAAGACCGTAGACAATAAGCAAAACTTTTGTCTGCCAACAATCTCTTAACTGAGTAATTAAGAAAAAATTGTGATATATAGTAAAGTTTGAATTTAAATCAACCTTACTCTTATTTCTAATTATCAAATATTTCTATTGTAACAAAAAATTATCTCAAATTATATTTAGCATTTGGCTCTTTTTTAATTTTTTTGGGTGAATTATTATTAATTATATATGATTTAGGGTTTTTCAAATGTTTTTCCAAAATTTTTAGTCTCAAAACTTAATGTTCGTAGGAGTGTTTTCCAAAATTTTTAAACTCAGTCTTTGTTAAGAGGAGTGTTTTTCATTTTTTTTTAATCTTAAAACATTTGTTGAGAGAAGCATTTTCCAAAAGTTTTAGGTCTTAAAGCTTCAGTTTAGAGGAGTGTTTTCTGTTTTAAATTTTCAAAACCTTCGTTGAGAGAAACATTTTTTCGAGAATTTTTTTAAAACCTCAAAGTTTTTGTTATTAGGAATGTTTTCCATTTTAAAACTCAAAGTTTTGGTTGAGAGGAGCAATTTTCAAAACTTTTAAAGTCTCAGAGCTTTTGTTGAGAGAAGTGTTTTCAAAATTTTAAAGTTTTAAAGCCTCTTATATGAGAAGCTTTTGTTGAGAGAAGTGTTTTCAAAATTTTAAAGTTTTAAAGCCTCTGATACGAGGGGTATTTAAAAAAATTTTGAAGTCTCAAAGCCTCATTGAGAGGAGAGTTTTTTTAAAATTTTAAAGTGTCAAAACCTTTAGTGAGATAAACATTATCGAATTTTAATTCCAAAGTTGTGGAGCCTTTGGTAAGAGGAGTTCATATTATTTTTCAAAAGTTTTAGAGACTCCGGTGAAAGGAGTTGATTGTATCTTTCAAAAGTTGTAAAGCCTTTGATAAGAGGAGTTTCATGTTAAATTTTCAAAATCATATAACCTCTATATAATATTTTATGAAATTGTGTTAAAATACAAAAAAAAAATAAAAATCAAATGGGTAGGTCAAGAATGAGATAAAATTGTTGTCTTTTATCTTTTCTCTATTCCCGTTTTGTAGTAATGTGTCAACATGGACAATTGTAGAAGCCTAATTTTGTCCGCGATTTTTGCTTGAATTTAATTTTGTCTCGAGTCTAATAAAATTGGTCGAGTGTAGCCCAATTTAGTATTAGATCCTATGGACCTTTAAACCAAAAATCGAAAGTCCATTTCCAACTTTAAATCCATTAGTTTTTTAATAGTATTGTTATCAATAAATTTATTTCTTTATTATTATTATTATTATTATTATTATTATTATTATTATTGAAATTATACAATTATTGTGATAATTAGGTTTAAAAAGAAAAGTAAAAAAAGTGTCGCGACCAATTTTTCTTTTATAAAAAATCACTACAAATTTTTCACTTTTTCTTACCTTTACATCTGTAATAATTTAACCACCAATAGTTGGGTTATGATTCGACATTAATCACCTCTTCCACATTATCTTATCATTTATTCATTATCATACATACATGTCAATATAAATTGTCTATTTACTGTAATTACTTTTGTACCATGAGTGAACTCATTATATTATTATACAAATACATTCCCCATTATTACATTAGTTTATATCACTGTGCTGTCATATGTTCAGATACAAAATCGTACGTGATGTGAATACCTTTCGCTCAATGGGAATGCAGCAGACAAAAAGAATGCAAGTCCTCAACTGTACTCTATTTACTGTGGATGCTCTGTAGAGAGGTGAAAAATGAAAGGGGTGAGCTCACTAGCTCAGTAAGGAAATCAGACAAGTAAGTAGATAACTACACTATCTACTGAAAATAATGTCAAGCATTGAAATACTCTTTCCTTAATTTCACATTTAAAGCATGAATTGTAAAGCTTATGCAGTGTGCATATATTACTCAAATTTACTGAAATCATGCTTTGTTTCATAATTACAGGCATTTCATGCAAAACATTGCATTTTATGCAAACTCGTAATGCCTTTAAAGTATATCATGCAATTTTGATTCAAACATATAAATATGGCATTTCAGCAAATAAAACATATCAATTAGGTTCTGACCTATCCCTCAGGTTTACCCGAAATCATAAAATCATGTGATATAATCATGTGAAACCGGGTGGCTGTATGCAATAATATCCTGGACTATGACTATATCCTATACTGTGATCCCAAGCTACACAGATCCCGGTGTGCAAGGCATTATTGCTACAACGGAAGGTGGGTCAAATCCTTAACTGCCAGCTATTAACTCCTCAACTCCATATATCACTCCCAAACAACACACAGTACAACGTACTCCATGACACATACACGGTACAATGTACACCCGTGGACCCTATCTCAATAGATAATCAATGCCACGTCTCTAAATCTACGTGCGAACATCTCATTTATGTGACACTCAGTCTACACGCGACAATCAACACAGTTTTAAACATGTCTTGTATATCACATCAAGGTTACAGTGCGTGTCACGACCCATTTTTCCTAAAAACTCCTACAAATTTTTCGCTTTTTCATTTCCTTAACTGTCGTGAACAGTTTCACTACTAACAGTTGGGCTATGAGTCGATGTTAGTCCCTCCTGTCATGTTACTTACCTTAACATCTATTTTCCATATTTCATTTACATATCAATTTATTTTAACTAAATACATCCCCAATATTACATCCGTGTACAATACTGTGCCTCTATATGTTCAGATACAAAAATTATACGAATGTGCATACCTAGTCTTGATAGGAAGCAGCAGATAACCGAAATGTAAGACTATTGTCGCTCTCTTCTACTGAATGTACCCTGTAGGGTGAAAAATGAAAGGGTGAGCGCAACTTGCTCAGTAAGGCAATAATGCAAGCAGGTAGATAACTACATTATCTACATGCTGGTAAAGGTATGATATGTAAAACATTTATATCTCGAGCATGAGCAAATTAAAACCATGCCATGTATGAGTATATCATATATTGTAAAACATGAATCGGCATGTAAAACATGAAAAACATCTCATGTAAAACCTCTCATGCTCGGTACAGTAAAACTCTTCAAGACAATCCCAGAGGGATTCAACATATCTTTAAAATCATTAATATCCTCATAAAAACCCATCAATTTTTCATTTAATACCACATTTCATGAAAATCGTCACAAATCGGGGCTCGACCCCTCCCTCGGGTCTACCATGGTCTAACAAGACCAATCAAATATATATCATGTGAGACATGCAGGTTACTTGTGAGACCCCGTATATGTATAATTGTATATTAGCACATAGACATGTAATGAAATCATAAGTATGATGATACATTTGTAAAGTGAAGTATATGTAATGTAAGTCCATCAGTTTAAGGTACACACATGTAATAAGAGTTGTGATTATACGTACAAGTTACATTATGATGGAGTATGAAGAAATGGACATAAACATGTGAAAAATGTGAATGAGATAGAATAGGAGTAGTATGGTAAGTGGAATGAAGGTTTGCATGATTAGGCACTTCCATTTAGTTTATATTAAGAACCTTTGGTCATACAAAGATTCCACACAAGTTTCAATAAGTATAAGGTATGAATGAATGTCATTTTCAAGTCTCAAAGATGATTGGATGAGAAAATGACCATGACAGCAAATTAAGGATGTTTTGGTATAAGTTTTTGTAGGAAACTGTAGCAAAATCTAAAAATTATGCAGGGCAGATCGATCTCATAGGATGAGAGATCGATCTAGAAGAGCCAGAATGGTCTAATTCGAGCAATGGAATAGGGCAGATCGATCTCTAATGGGGTAAGATCGATCTCCTAAACATTTTGTAATGAAAAGATCGATCCTCAAGCATACAAATCGATCTCCTTAGCTCATTGTTTGGAGCAGATCGATCTCAAGCTTCGATAGATCGATTTCATGCTTAAAATGCAGTGAAAAAGAGGGATTTAAGGGGACCAGATCGATCTCCTCCTAGTGCAGATCGATCTCCTCAAGCTATTTCTGTAAAAGGAGTGTTAAAAATCTGAAAATTTCGAAAAAACATCACCCTTCCATTTTCAACCTAAAAACCTAACTTTCTCTCTCTAAAATCAGCCATTTCCAGTAAGATTTGAAGAGAGACCATTAGAAGCAAAGTTGTTCATCTTGAGGAAGAGAACAACATAGTTTGGGGGCATTTACCCATTTGTTAGATTGAAGGAACAAGGGGCATTTCTAATTGGAGCAAAGAGGAAATCCAAAGAGGTAAGTTTCTAGTGCACAAATCCAAGTACATTTGTCTAGTTGATGATTATGAAGTTGATTTAGGTGTGCACATTGTGGGTAGAAACTATCTAAAATGCATGGGAATGATTATAACCTAGAAATGGTCTAGTGTGAGAAAGTGGAATATATGGAGATTAATGATGAATGAGATATGTAGAAGTTAATAATAGTGTTGTGGTATGATTTTAAGATGTTGTTAGTGGATAAGTTGTGAGATTTACCTAAAAGGGGTAAAATGTGGATTAAGGCATTGGTAAATGCAAAGATGAGTTATATTGACTAATGAGGTCAAATCTGAGTTAACAACTTTAACTCAAGTGGTTTGGATGATTGAATTGCAGCTTCGGAGGATATGTCGGAGCGAGTTGAGCCAAGAGCGTTAGAAGCAAAGAGGAAAAGAGTCACACCAAGTAAATCGAGGTAAGGGAATTGTGTGGACTCTTAGAGATATCTGTGCGCAATTTGGGCGCATAAATGCTTTGCTAGAATGCATGAGATGTTAGGAAATGAAATTGGGTGATTGAAGGGCAAAAGTTGGGTGTTTGAGAAATGTGCATGAAAACAAAAGCATATTGCTTTGAAAGTCATGCTTTATTGCTTTTTAGCAAATGATTGGTAGGTTGGCTGACATTGAAATAATTTGCAAAAGAAATGAGTGTGTTTTGGTTTTGTTAACCATACTTTGCAAAGATTTGAGCCACCTACATGGTTTTCGTGAGAATGAAAGCGCGCTAGAGTATGACTCGCACGAGATTTGACGTGTTTTATACACAAGGGTGCTGGAGCTTAGCTCGCACTAGTTTTCACATGGATTTCATACTGGTATTGGCATGGTGCTTGGAGCTTAGCTCGCACTAGATGCCCACCTCACTTGTTGTCGTGCTTGGAGCTTCGGGTAGACTGGGTGTCACACCGATTAAATAGGCTTGCACGTGTATTGTTTTGACATGATTGATTAGCCATGTTAGGAGCTTCAGGTAGACAAGAGGTCGTACCGATTAAATAGGCTCACACGTGCATTTTGAGATGTGGCATGATATGATGTGTTGATTAGGTCCATGGAGTACGTTGTACTGTGCATGTAGCATGGAGTACGTTGTACCGTGTTGAGATGTGATGTGCCGTCTTCGGACGAGATCTGCTATGGACCGACGGGCTGGATTTGACCCACCTCCCATATGGAAGCAGATAGTGGTGATATCCCGTACACCTGATCTGTGTAGCCGGTATCATAGGTTATGGCCATAGACCTTGAGGTTATTACCTATTATTGAATTGCCTATCTCACATGTCTATTGCTTTGAGAATAAATCCATGTTTGAAATGATTTGTGGGTCAGAAAAGTCCGAGGGATGGGTTAAGACCTGACAAGTGTTGGATTGATTTGTTAATGGTTTTAAAAGTGCACCGAAGCATGATGTTTAATGCCATGCTTATTTGAGAAAATGCATGATGGTTAATGCCATGCTTATTTGAGAAAATGCATGATGTTTAATGCCATGCTTATTTGAGAAATTGCATGATGGTTAATGCCATGCTTATTTGAGAAAACGCATGATGGGTAATGCCATGCTTTATTGTGAATTATGAATGATGATTTATACCATGCTTTGAATTAAACCGTGCACTGGATTTTAATAGCATGAATGCTTTACATACCATTAACATAATCATACACTCATGTTTTGAGATAAGATGATGAACTAAATGCTTTTGAGCATGGCATCGCAATCACGTAGATAGTGCAGATCTATCTGTTTGCATGATTACCTTACTGAGAGTGTAGTTTGCTCACCCCCCTTATTTTCCCCCTCTCTACAGAGGGGTGAGCATAGATTGAGCTTGACTGGAGGCGTTTCCCTTTTGGTAATTCGCTGCATCCCATCGCGTAAGGTATACACACTGTTGTAATTTTGTATCTAAACTTACGATAGCACAATAGCATTTTGTATGTAACTATTGGGGATGTAAAACAATGTAAACACATGTAACAACTCTGATATATACATTTATACAAGTGTTTACTCATAAATAATATACAAATTGAATTGGTATGGTGGAGTGAGTTAGACGTCGACACACAGCTCAACTATTGATGAGAGTTGCTGTTCATGATTAAGGTAAGGACGAATAATAAATGATGTATGAAAATGCAAAATATTTGTACGTATTTTGGTAAGTTGAGGGTCGTGACATTACTGTATGGAAACAATCGAGGACTATGTCCTTGTGATCCCAGGCTACACGGATCCCAGTGTGTGGGGTACCACAACTGCAACGGGAGGTGGGTCAAATCCTACCCGCCAGAATTCAAGTAATGTGAATACAATAGTCATGACTACATGGTACAGCGTACTCCGTTTGACATACACGGTTATATGCATGTCATACAATTCCTGTGCGAGCGAAGCTCCAACACGGCTCCATGCATATTCATGATATCAGAAAAACTCTTTGCGAGCGAAGCTTTAGCACGGTTTCATAAAAATCAATGAAATCTGGGTACGGGCAGTGCTCCAGTACGACTTAAAATAATTATAAATCAAATTTAAATTCACGTACGAGAAATGCTCTAGTACGGATGCATAAAACCAAGTAAAATCCACGTACGAGCACAGCTCCAGTACGGTAGTCATGTAAAGCAAGTTTGTAAGACTCAGTGCGATTAGTGCTCCAGCACTCTGTATATGAGTTAAAATATAAAATCCAGTGTGAGCAGTGCTCCAGCACGATTTAAAACTCATAAAAACATGATAGGCTGCTCAATTTTACTAAAACAAATCAAAAATCATAACTGGCACCTAATTTGTGCCCTTTCATGTAAAAACATGAAATAAACAGCCAGCCTATCCATAATTTGCTTAAATTAAAGCAATATAATCATAGGAATATCAAAAACATGAAAATCATGCAATTTCATAGCCTTACTACCCCTTTTGAAATTTTTCTAACTAGGGGTAAAATCGTAATTTTTACATATACCGCGATTTTCGTAAAAAATATTATTCTATTTCTAGATACCTTATGAAATTCTATGTAATGTAAATAACCCCAAAAATATGCGCAGATATCTCTAAGCGTTTACAAAATTCCATTACCTCATTTCTCTGTACAGTCTGATCTTTTCCAACTCTACCGATCACCTGATCCGTTTAGCTCCTAATATGTACTCCGGAGTTGCAGATTATCATTTATCGGGTTAAATCCAAGCATAATTATTCATATTTCACTTTTACTGGGCTTAATTTAAATCATTGGGCCCGTTTTACTTTATTGGGCCCGATTTCATCTTAATGGGCCTCGACCCATTTCCAGCCCGTTTTCACTTATTAAATCCTTTCTTCGGGTCTATTGGGCTCTCAATACCTATTGGGCTTTGTTTCCAGACTCTTTGGATAGCCCGTATATCATTTACGACAATTAATTCAAAAATCCCAATATAATTCACAAATTACGGAATTAAATCCGAAATTCGTAAAATAAATCTTTAATAAGCGAATAATTACATAAATTGTTGTAAATGAGCTTTACTTACCCGAGATTATGCGATGGTGCATAAATCGAAATTCGATCGGGCTCACGTACACGATTTATCATCGAACTGTATAATTTTATGTTTAATTTCGAGTTAATTTTCGATTAAATATAATTTAAATAAATTTCTCGAAAATCAAATCGGTCACTTTTGACCTCTTATCGACTTACTCGAAATTTGGTGTATCCCCAAAAATCTTCCCCTTTTTTTCTTTTTCTCTTTTTCTCCCTTTTTCTCATTTTTCTTGGTTGAACCGGTTCGGTCCGGTTCAACTCGGTTTAGATTGGTTGGTTCAGCCCTGTTCACTTCTTGCTGAACCGGGCTGTACCGGTTCAAGCTTTCCCGTCGCCATTCATGGCTTTTCCGATCGGTTCCTGGTTCGATTTCGGTGCTGTTCAGCTTGTCTTTGGCCGGGCAACCTTCAGCTACCCTCGATCGGGGCCAAATCACGCCGGTGGCCGTCAGATTCACCCTCTCTCCCTCGCGGCTTCAACTCGTCGATCTGGCATTCTCCGGCGACGGTGGGGTGTGTCGCTGGTGGCAGGAGGTCGCGCGGACGTCCTCTCCCTTTTCTGGTGACCGTCGGCCCTCGCCGGGCGTCGGTGCTCCTCGGTTGTAGATGTTGATCCTCGGGTCGCATCTTTGCTTAATTTCTCTTCGTTTTAGCATTTCTGAACTTTTGTTTCCTTTTTTTTTTGTTTAGTTATTTATTTTATATTATTATTTTAATTGATTTTATTATTATTTTATTCAATTAAATATTGTAAAAATTCCAAAAATATCCTTAAAAATTTATATTTTATTCAAATTAATTTATTTAATTAATTTATTATATTTTAACCTTTTTTCGATGTATTTTCTCTGTATTTTCGGGATATTGTCCCAAGTGAAAATTTTGATTAATTTCAGTAAATTCATATCTTGATCAATTTAATCCGAAATTTAATTATTTCTTCGTTATTGATCAAGATTTCTCATTTCCATATTTCTAATTAAATTTTCTTCTCGAATTTATACCGGCTTTCGATCTTTTGACCATTTTACCCTTGCATGTGTTCAGAAATACCATTTAAATCCTTCATTTCATGAACACACTCATTTCGTGTTTTAACTAAAATCGGGTCTTACATAATCTCCCCCACTTAAGAAATTTGGTCCTCCCAATTAGAACTAAGTCAAATGGGTCCGGTCCATAAACAACTCCGAGTATGTCTATCGTATCTTACTCTTTAATTCTCATGTGACTTTTTTCGGAGTGTAATACTACCAACGGACTTGACTAGGGAGATCATCTTAAACCTTAACACTTTCTTCTTTCATCTAATACTCGAATGATTTTTCAACATACGTTTTACTGTCATTGAGCTAAGCTGTTGAAGCTCATATCCGATTACATATGCTGGGTCCGGATAGTATTTTCGAAGCATAAAAAGATGGAACACATTGTTGATGCCTGTTAATTTAAGTGATAACGCCAACCTACAGGCCTTATCTCCCACTTTGTCAAATCTTAAAGGATTCAATCTAACGAAACTCAATTTGCCTTTTTTTTTTGAATCTCATTACATCCTTATGCTATGTCCTAAGGGCATGTAACTTCCAACAGTATTAATTCACCATCGGTGAATTTCAATGATTTCTGTCTCTTGTCAGCATAGTTTTTCTGTCTGCTCTGAGGTGTTCTTAATCTCTCACAATCAACTAAACATCCTCAGAGGTTTGTTTACCAATTCGGAAAAACTTTTCTATCTGTCACCCACTTATTCTTATCCAAGTAGGGAAACAACCCCTACGACCATACTATGCCTCATATGTAAAGTCATCCCGATACTCAAGTGATAATTGTCATTATTGGCGAATTTGATTAGTAACAATTGATCATCCCAGGAGCTTGTAAAATCAATGCACATACTCGCATCATATCCTCCAGAACCTGTATAGTCCTCTCTGACTGACCATCTGTTTGAGGACGAAAAGCTGTGCTAACACTCAATTGGGTTCCCATAGCTTCCTGAAAAATATTCCCAGAAATGGGAAGTGAAGCGGGAATCCCTATCTGATACCATGTTCACTGGAATGCTACATAACGTTTCAAGATTTTTCGTACACATAAATTCACCTACGCACTTAGAGTATCTAGGGATTTCCATAGCCAGAAGGTGGGTAGACTTAGTCAATCTATCGACTATCACCCAGATAGCCTTATGATTCATCCGAGTCCTCTGTAACCCATCACGAAATTCATGGTAACTTGTTCCCATTTTCGTGTCAATATAGGTAGAAACTGCAATAACCCTGCAACTTCTTTTGCTATACCTTAATCTGCTGACATACGAGACACTTTTCCACAATCTCTATAATGTCTCTTTTCATATCTGACCACCAATACCCTTTTCTAAGATTTTGATATATTTATTACTTCTCGGATGCACTGTATATCCCGAAGGGTGAGCTTCTGACAATAACACTATCTCATCATTGTGGTCCTAGGGAGCACTTATACTATCTCTGAACCTCAGTAAGCCATTATCACTCTCTGTGAACACTGTCAGTGTACCCATCTGAATCTGACCCACACTATCGACACTATGCCGATCATCACACTAAGCCTGTCAAATTCGGTCACTCAAATTCGATTCTAATCTCAGGCTAGCTGTCACACAATCACTGTCATAATCAGAGGGAATCACATCACTATTGAGGCTTACAACTGCTCTAGCAGCTCACGCTCCCTGACCATCATATGTAATACCATCCCGAGGCTCTTTCTACTCAAGGTATTAGCCATCACATTAGTCTTTCCTGGGTGGCACAATTTCCACAATCATAATCGCTCAGAAGCTCTAACCCTCTTTGTTCTCATATCCGACTCTTTTTGTGAAAACAGATACTCGAGGCTTTTATAATCAGTGCATACCTGAAATTTCTCACTGTGTAGTAGTGTCATATACTCAGTACAACCACTATCGCTGTCAACTTTAAATCATGGGTCAGATAGTTTCTTTCATGATCCTTGAGTTGTCTGGATCCATAATCGACTATCTTCTCATTTTGCTTTAATACATAGCCCAATCCTTATTTTGAGGTATCCATACACACTGAAACCTCTTGAGCTGTTGATTGCGGTGAGACTAAATGCGGTGGTCAGTTCATACTTCAGTACACCAAAACTCTTGTCACGTCTATCATCTCATTCAAATACAACTTTTTCTAAGTTAAACGTGTCAACAAAGTAGTCCATTTCGAGAACTCTCAACAAATAATCTGTAAAAACAATTTTCGATTGTTGCTTATGATTTTCCCTAGACTTTAAATACACCCAAAATATCATTAATAAGGATGATAACAAATCGGTCCAGGTAAAGTTTAAATACCTCATCATAGTTGAGTTCCACTAAATATTTCAACCACCCATATCCTTGACCTATGTACATATAAACGTATAATGTCATTTTGAAATCGCTTCCGTTCAAGATACTAATCCGCGTCATTTCCTTTTTCTTATATTAACGGCTTTTATAAAATTTTAATTTTTTAAACCTTCATGATTAATCGAATTCTATATGTCTTTATCGTACCAGTAAAGGTACCCTAATTTTAAACGTATATATTACGACTGTCGATTTCAATTTATAGGTTATGTGTGCGCTTCTAGACGCTGTCAAGTCTTCAGGTGGGGAGATATTTTGAAATACCTTTATTAACCCTAAGACTTGACCACATGGACTGGTTATGGATATATCCACCCCTTATCCTTGGTCGCAATCCATATTCCATTGAATAAAATCGGCTGACGTATCCTTTTCCCCCATTTTTAACATGTTTTGTGTTGAGTACAAAACGGTTTGAAATGAGTTTTATGAGAGAAAACTATTATGAGCTTTATGTGAAGGCAAAACGATTTTTATGATAATGGCTATTGATTGAGACTTAGGTGTGTCATTTTGAATACACACAGGGCATTGCTCTAGTAGCATGTAAGTCCGATATTCCTCCGTTCTGGTAACGTGAGATGACCCCTACTCTGGTAGCATTGATTACCTACCACGTGTGAATCCTAATCAGTGGCTGTGCCACGTGTATTTGGTGGCTGTGCCACGTGTGAATCCTAATCAGTGGCTGTACCACATGTATTTGGTGGCTGTGCCATATGCGAATCTAAATCAGTGGCTGTGCCACGTGTATTTGGTGGCTGTGCCACATGTGAATCTAAATCAGTGGCTGTGCCACATGTATTTGGTGGCTGTGCCACGTGCGAATCTAAATCAGTGGCTGTGCCACGTGTGTTTGGTGGCTGTGCCACGTGTAGATTTTATTTAGTGGTCGTGCCATGTGCATAACTATTGCAGTGATTTTTATCACGTTTTAAAGAAAAAAACCATTATCGCATCTTGATTTCTACATGCTTGTAACCTTGAATTGAGCCATTTATTATCATGTTTTTACATGAGCTTTGAGATGATGTTTTAACTATTCATGCTACATTTTTCACTGAGTTTATTGAGTTTATCATGTAAAACAAAATGATTGTACTGTGCAAATCATTTTCTTATTAATGAATCCCTTATCCTCTTACTGAACGATTTAGAAGCTCACCCTGTTTTATCTTTCCCCCAGATTTCTTTAAGTGAAGAGAATTTTCCTGCGACGTACGGATTAGTGGCCAGTGGAGGACTCAAGCTCCTGGCCACATATTGTACTTGAGGTACATTTTATTATTTCATGTAACCAGATTATAATTGTATTTGCAGACACATGATGTACTATGATGTATGAGATGTATTAGGATAATTCAATCTGAGTTGAGGAATGTATCTGATTTGATGTGTTTAATTATGTGAGGATTAGATCCTGAGGTGTGTTTTTATGATATATATACAAACATTGATGCATGACACTGTATAGGAATGCACCTAGATATGTGTAATGATATAAATAAAAGTTTAAATTTGCCTTGTTTTGCGCGCTTTCGGGGCGTCACAGAAATACTCTTTCCTTAATTTCACATTTAAAGCATGAATTGTAAAGCTTATGAAGTGTGCATATATTTACTCAAATTTGCTGAAATCATGCTTTGTTTCATAATTACAGGCATTTCAATCAAAACATTGCAATTTAAGCAAACTCGTAAAGCCTTTAAAGTATATCATGCAATTTAAATTCAAACATATAAATATGGCATTTCAACAAATAAAGCATATCAATCAGGTTTTGACCCATCCCTCAGGTCTACTCGAAATCATAAAATCCTGTGATATAATCATGTGAGATCGGGTGGCTATATGCAATAATATCCTGGACTATAGCCATATCTTATCCTGTGATCCTAGGCTACACGAATACCGGTGTGCGGGCATCACTGCTGTAACTGAAGGTGGGTCAAATCCTTAATCGCCGCTATCAAGTCCTCAACTCCACATATCACTCCCAAACAACACACGGTACAACGTACTCAATGACACATACACGGTACAATGTACACCCGTGGACCCTATATTAATAGATAATCAATGCCACGTCTCTAAATCCACGTGCGAACATCTCATCTGTGTGACACTCAGTCTACATGAGGAAATCAACACGATTTTAAACATGTCTTGTATATCACATTAAGGTTACATTGCGAGCCTCGAGTGCGATTCACAGTTGACACCTCGCTCAAATCACTGTTTCACACATATCACAAAATCGAACTCTAGTGCGAGTAGTACTCCAGCATTAGATCATGCATAGTTCCCATTTCAAATCAAGTACGAGCAACACTCCAGTACTATACCATGCACAAAACTCATGAAAATCATGTATGAGCAATGCTCCAGTACTATGCCATGCACAAAAATCATTAAAATCAAGTACGAGCAACACTCTAGTACTATGCCATGGATATCATGGGAAATCAAATGCGAGTAACCACTCCAACACTTAGTCATGCGAAAAATATGGCAAATTTAAAACTTTTTACTCATTAATTCACAATTAAGGGTGCATTCCTGTGCAGTGTCATACATCATCATAATTATCATGCCTCAGGATCTCATCATAATATAGTGTATATTGTATCATATACATTAATCCATCTTAAGTTAATTAATCCTAATACATCCCATACAATGTTATACATCAAGTGTCTGCAATTACAGTAATTGTCTGGGTACATGAAAAGATAAAAGATACCTCAAAATACAATATATGGCCTGGAGCTCAAGTCCTCCACTAGCCACTACTCCGTACGTCGCAGGAAAACCCCTTTCACTTGAAGAAATTTGGGGGGGAAAGAAAACAGGGTGAGCTTCTAAATCGCTCAGTAAAGGGGGTAAGGGACTCATTTCATAAATCAAAATGCACATCACAAAATATTTATTTGTATGTGAAACTCATTAATCTCATTTGAAAACCATAGCATGAAAGTACTCAAAACGACATTCTCATGTCTCAAATCATGTGAAAACATGAAGTAAAAAGGCTCAGTCTAGAGCAATAACAAAGCATGTGAAAATAATGCGATAAACGCTTTCTCAATTAACGTGATAAAATCACTGTAATAATAATGCATGTGGCACAGCCACTAAACACACGTGGCATAGCCACTGATTTAAATTCACATGTGGCATAGCCACTAAACACACGTGGCATGGCCACTAATTTAATTTCACAGGTGGCATAGCCACTAAACACACGTGGCATGGCCACTGATTTAAATTCTCACGTGGCACAACCACTAAACACACGTGGCATAGCCACTGAGTTAAATTTTCAAGTGGCACAGCCACAGGATAGGGTTTCACGTGGTAACGGCCACTAATTAGGGGTTCTCACGTGGCAACGGCCACCAATAGGGTTTCTCACGTGGCAACGGCCACCAAATGGGGTATCACGTGGCAACGGCCACCAATGGGGTTTCTCACGTGGCAACGGCCACCAAATGGGGTATCACGTGGCAACGGCCACCAATGGGGTTTCTCACGTGGCAACGGCCACCAAATGGGGTTTCTCACGTGGCAACGGCCACCAAGTATACGTGGCATAGCCACAGAATGGGTTATTCTCACGTTACCAGAACGGAGAAGAAATCGGGCTTACATGCTACCAGAGCAATGCCCGGTGTGTACTCAAAATTACACACCTAAGTCTTATCACACAAGACTGGTTTGCCTTCACGTAGAACTCATAGTGGTTTTTCTCTCATAAAACTCATTTGAAAACCGTTTTGTACTCAACACAAAACATAATAAAATCGAGTTCCAACCGGTAAAGCACGCACACATTTCTCAAATCTCAATATTGCCTTAACGTAGAGCCCAATTCATTACTCACACAAATTCGACGATTTATAAAGCAATTTCACACTCAGCTTATAAACGCATAAAACAATGGGCTCCAACCGGCTATAAAAACCGTGTGCAATTATAACTCAACACAACACTCAACATGCTTGTTTTATAAACCACAAATCATGCTATAATAGTTTACAAATCACATACACAAATGGTTTAGATTTCCCTTACCTCTTTGCACCTCGTATAGTGCAATCGTTTCCCCCGTATCACGGACTAGCCTCGCATTCCCCTCTGGAACTTCCGAGCTGTCCAAACGATGTTAAAACATCAATACTCAATTCTAAAAAAATCGAGCATAATTGCTCATAACACCTCAAATCTCTTGATTCTCGTAGCTCTACCCCAAACTACACTCTCATTCACAACATCTCGACGTTCTACGTTTCTCGTGCCAATCGTCTATGCTAACTCACCACATTATCTAAATTTCTATTTATAGCTCAAATTCTCAAAATTGCTAAATATCATTATCACTCCAACCATATTGTAATTTCATCAATCCCTAGTCATTTTCCAGCTATTTCAACACAATGCCAATAACTATCATTACCCAAATCATCTCAAATATCAAGATCGAGGTTTAAAAATTACCCAAAACTTGTGGAGAGCTTATCTCTTGCCTCGATTCGATCCGTCTTTCGATTTCCAAGTATGTTGTTCTCCTTTTGATGAGGAACAACTTCCCTTCTTGCCACAACCTCTGATTTGGTCAGAAATGGGTGCTTTGGATGAGTGAGAAAGCTAGGTTTCGGTGAAAATGGGGGTTAGAAGAGAGAGAAAGTGAGATTGCAGGAGAAAAACAGGGGTTCCTTATATAGACTGGGGGTAGGAGATCGGTCTCAGTGGTCTCCTTATCTAGGGCAAACACACGTCCCTGTGTAACAGGTCTCTTTCCTTTCTCTGCAGCAGTGGCCCGTCTCGGGGGATTCACTCTCTGAGGCTGTTGTCTAGTGGGCTCCAAGACATGTGGTTTCTGAGGTTGAGGGCAATCCTTTACCATGTGACCCATGTCTCCACATCTAAAACATCCATGGATCGACCCAGTACAACTTCCCTCATGCATTCGGCCACAATTTCTGTAAAACCTTATCTCAGGCCTGACATCTCGAGGGGTCTCTCTAATGTTAGGGTACCCTCTGGGTCTCTCTAATCTGCCCTTCTGTACCTCAATCCTTCCTCTTCTGAAGGAACCTTTTCGAGCCTCTGTTTGGAAAATCACTGGCCTCTTGCCCTTATCTCTATTCACCACTCTGAGCTTATTCTGGGATTGTACCATTTCAATTCCTCTTTCAATCTCTTGTGCTCGTCTCAGAGCATCTCCAAACTCAGTAATACATAGCCCTATCAATCTATCTCTGATGATGGGCTTCAATCCATACACAAATTTCTCTGTGCGGAGCTCTTCATTCTTAAAGGTCTTTGGGTCATATCTCAATAGCGCGGTGAATTGGCTCTCATAGTCATCCACAGACATATCACCCTGTACCAAACTCAAAAACTCAGCTTGTTTCTTTCTCTGGGCGGCTCGTGGTACATATTGGGTCCTAAAGGCTATCTGAAACTCTTCCCAACCAATCACATCATGGTGGGACATCAAAATACCCTGGGTAGTACCCCACCAATCTCGAGCTCTCCCCTTCAGCATATAGGCACTCATACTGATCCTCTCAGCATCGGTGCACCCTAGAAAATCAAATATAATTCTCAATTCCGTCAACCACTCCTCAGCCTATGTAGGATCCTTCTTTCCCCTAAACACGGGTGGATTCATCTTCAAAAAATCCTTCAGTCGGACCATACTTCTATCCTCAGGCTGAGTGACGGGAGGCACTGGGGGTATGGGAGGTCCTTGTGGTGGTGTAGGGGTAGTATCCGAGGCATTAACTCTAAAGTGTTGCGCGAATAACGCTGCCATCTGCTCAAAACCTTGCCTCACATCGGTCTCAATCCGATTAAATCGAGAGTTAGGACTCTCTGGTTGTGGGACAGGTGGTGGAGGGGACTCTGCTTACCTCCTCGAACGACCTCGTCGTTTACTCATTCTCTATCTCAACTCGTCTCCTGTGCGTACATATTAGAATTGATTGAAATCTCAATCCTCAATTTCAGTTCATGACCAGACTATTACAGACACTTGGGATGTATTCTATTTCACTTAACCGACACTGACAGTACTAGACACCTAAGCTCTAATACCAAGAAAACTCTGTCACGCCCCGAAAATACGGAAAATAAGGCAAATTTAAAACTTTTTACTCATTAATTCACAATTAAGGGTGCATTCCTGTGCAGTGTCATACATCATCATAATTATCATGCCTTAGGATCTCATCATAATATAGTGTATATTGTATCATATACATTAATCCATCTTAAGTTCATTAATCCTAATACATCCCATACAATGTTATACATCAAGTGTCTGCAATTACAGTAATTGTCTGGGTACATGAAAAGATAAAAGACACCTCAAAATACAATATATGGCCTGGAGCTCAAGTCCTCCACTAGCCACTACTCCATACGTCGCAGGAAAACCCCTTTCACTTGAAGAAATCTGGGGGGGAAAGAAAACAGGGTGAGCTTCTAAATCACTCAGTAAATGGGGTAAGGGACTCATTTCATAAACCAAAATGCACATCACAAAATATTTATTTGTATGTGAAACTCATTAATCTCATTTGAAAACCATAGCATGAAAGTACTCAAAATGACATTCTCATGTCTCAAATCATGTGAAAACATGAAGTAAAAAGGCTCAGTCTAGAGCAATAACAAAGCATGTGAAAATAATGCGATAAACGCTTTCTCAATTAACGTGATAAAATCACTGTAATAATAATGCACGTGGCACAGCCACTAAACACACGTGGCATAGCCACTGATTTAAATTCACACGTGGCATAGCCACTAAACACACGTGGCATGGCCACTGATTTAATTTCACACGTGGCATAGCCACTAAACACACGTGGCATGGTCACTGATTTAAATTCTCACGTGGCACAGCCACTAAACACATGTGGCATAGCCACTGAGTTAAATTTTCACGTGGCACAGCCACAGGATAGGGTTTCACGTGGCAACGGCCACTAATTAGGGGTTCTCACGTCGCAATGGCCACCAATAGGGTTTCTCACGTGGCAACAGCCACCAAATGGGGTATCACGTGGCAACGGCCACCAATGGGGTTTCTCACGTGGCAACGACCACCAAATGGGGTATCACGTGGCAACGGCCACCAATAGGGTTTCTCATGTGGCAACGGCCACCAAATGGGGTTTCTCACGTGGCAACGGCTACCAAGTATACGTGGCATAGCCACAGAATGGGTTATTCTCACGTTACCAGAATAGAGAAGAAATCGGGCTTACATGCTACCAGAGCAATGCCTGGTGTGTACTCAAAATTACACACCTAAGTCTTATCACACAAGATTGGTTTGCCTTCACGTAGAACTCATAGTGGTTTTTCTCTCATAAAACTCATTTGAAAATCGTTTTGTACTCAACACAAAACATAATAAAACCGAGTTCCAACCGGCAAAGCACGCACAAATTTCTCAAATCTCAATATTGCCTTAACGTAGAGCCCAATTCATTACTCACACAAATTCGACGGTTTATAAAGCAATTTCACACTCAACTTATAAACGCATAAAATAATGGGCTCCAACTGGCTATAAAAACCTTGTGCAATTATAACTCAACACAACACTCAACATGCTTGTTTTATAAACCACAAATCATGCTATAATAGTTTACAAATCACATACACAAATGGTTTAGATTTCCCTTACCTCTTTGCACCTCGTATAGTGCAATCGTTTCCCCCGTATCACGGACTAGCCTCGCATTCCACTCTGGAACTCCCGAGCTGTCCAAACGATGTTAGAACATCAATACTCAATTCTCAAAAAATCAAGCATAATTGCTCATAACACCTCAAATCTCTTGATTCTCGTAGCTCTACCCCAAACTACACTCTCATTCACAACATCTCGACGTTCTACGTTTCTCATGCCAATCATCTACGCTAACTCACCACATTGTCTAAATTTCTATTTATAGCTCAAATTCTCAAAATTGCTAAATATCATTATCACTCCAACCACATTGTAATTTCATCAATCCCTAGTCATTTTCCAGCTATTTCAACACAATGCCAACAACTATCATTACCCAAATCATCTCAAATATCAAGATCGAGGTTTAGAAATTACCCAAAACTTGTGGAGAGCTTATCTCTTGCCTCGATTCGATCCGTCTTTCAATTTCCAAGTATGTTGTTCTCCTTTTGATGAGGAACAACTTCCCTTCTTGCCACAACCTCTGATTCGACCAGAAATGGGTGCTTTGGATGAGTGAGAAAGCTAGGTTTCGGTGAAAATGAGGGTTGGAAGAGAGAGAAAGTGAGATTACAGGAGAAAAATAGGGGTTCCTTATATAGACTGGGGGTAGGAGATCGATCTGGCTCTTGATGAGATCGATCTGCATTTGAATTTTTGAGACGATTTGGGGCAATTTATGCCTAGGAGATCGATCTGTCGAGGGGTGAGATCGATCTCTTTATGGCTTTATGAGATCGATCTGCTCCTTGAGGAGATCGATCTTCTCCCAAACAGAATCATTTGGAGATCGATCTCTTCCTCATGAGATCGATCTTCTCTCAAACAGAATCATAAGGAGATCTATCCTCTTCCATTGGAGATCGATCTGCTTCTTAAATTCCTCCTTCCTCGTCATTTATAACCCACCAGATCGATCTCTCCTTCTCCCAGATTGATCTGTCCTCATTGTTACACACTTATTTTAAACACTTAACATATAAATCTCCAATTATCATTCCCCAATTCACTTAACTCAATAAATTACACTTCAAGTTCATATTACATAATTAAAATATGTCTGAAATTCTCAAATCTCACACCTATATTTCATGTTAGCATTTTATCAAGAACCTTACATGCCAACATCATACAACCATCCATATAAACAAATTGATTAAAACTAAGCGTGCCATGATTATGTATACATGCTTACCAACCTATTCATCCTTTAAAATCACATGGGTACTCATCAAACACAATTACCCATTTTCGGCCATCACTTGTGTGAGATTTATAATTTGGTGAATGTAGTTATGATATTTTGATGTACACGCAAGTTTTAAATCTAATGAAGTATAAGAAGATGAAGTTTTTAAGTCTTAAATGTGTATGGATTGAAATAGGGTCTATGGAGTAGATTGTGGTAAGTTTTGCTTTGAGTTTCCTATAAATTTATGCAGCAGTAGTGAAATCTATGAAGGCTGGGTCGATCTTTAAGGATGAGAGATCGATCTAGTAAGCCCAGAAATATAAAGTAAAGGGTTTTTTTGGGGTTAAATCGACATCAAGTGAAGAAAGATCGATATATAGGGATGGAAGATCGATCCCATGAGTCCAGAATATAATGAGTATACAATAGCAGACAGGCAGATCGATCTCATAAGGGAACCGATCGATCTCCTACTACCTCTGCCTAACAAGAATCGATCTTCAGTTGTCTCGGCCTGGAAGAGATCGATCCCTCCTTAGAAAATAGATCGATCTCCATTTGGTTCTATAAAGAACAAATCGATCCCTACCCTCTACCAGATCGATCCTGTAGTTGGTAATTGAGTTGTTGGAGTGGTTGGAACCAAGCAGAGATCATTCTCCATTTAATGCCAGATCGATCTCACACACTTTGTCTATATAAAGATCATGAGATTTTTGTCTGAAGCCGAGTCTCTCTCACATGTAAACACTAACACTCACCATTTTCACCCAAACCAAGCTTTCTCTCTCTAAGATTCACCACTATCTGGAAAGAGTTAGAAAAAGAGGTAAGAGACAAAGTTGTTCCTCTTGGTAAAGAGAACAACATACTAGAAAATCAAGGGTTGGTTTGAAGAAAAAGGGAAGAGGCAAGCATTCTACAAGTTTGGTTAAGAGAGGACAAGCTGGGTGAGCTTACAAGACCTTTGTTTTTAAGCATTATCATTATATATATATATATTGGTGAATATATATATATATATTTAGTTGGAGATGTTTAAGTCATGAAGGAACCAACAAATGGGTTTAGTTAGAAGAGGGAATGTGGATGTCCTGTGATGGTCATGAGTTAGCTTGGATGTAGTTTAGGGTGTATAGGTGTAAATAGGATAAAAAGGAAAAGGTTGAGTGAGAATGAGTATGAGAAAGAAATCGACAATGAGAGTGATGTATATTGACGATTTGATGATGTTTGTATAGCTCAAAAATTTAACACGAGAAACGAGGCTGGTTCTAGATCCGGGGGACATTGCACCACTCAGGGTGCAAGAGGTAAAGGAAATGAAATGTTTGTGCCTGCGAGTTTCTAAATGATGAAAATACCTTGATAGCATGAAAAGGGTTTGATGAAAGAGCATGTTTATGAGAAATGAGTTGATTTGATGCTTTGATGAATGTGTGAGTGTTTTGTCGGTTTGAGCTCGATTTTGATGAATTTTGTGTAATTGTGAACACAATGTTTCACAACAAAAATGAGTTTTTCGAGATAACCACTATGAGCTCTACGTGAAGGCAAAACAATTTTAATACAATAATGGCATACTTTCCTGAGACTAAGGCTTGTCATGAAATGCACATCGATATTCCGCTCTGATAGCGTTGAGTGGCCTTGCTCTGGTAGCATGTAAGATCGAGCCTTGCTCTAGTAGCATGTAAGACTGATACCTCCGTTCTGGTAGCGATGGGTGGCCTTGCTTTGGTAGCATGTAAGACCGAGGCTGTAGGACTCTGATCAAGTCTACAGCGATATCATGGCCATGGATAGATGTCGACGTTTTCCCTCTTTTGAGGATATCCTCATTGAGGATGATTTGATGTGACGTGGTGTGCTTATGACATTGTTTTTATCTGAGTTTTATTAAATGCCTAGTCTCGACTATTTTGATGAATGACGTATTTTATGACTGTGATTTCTATCACATATTGAGATTTGATGTTATGACGATTTGTGATTTTTTTCACGTAAATTATGCTGATACAAACTGATGCCATTATTGTTATCACTATTATCATAACGTTTTACATGCTCGAATATTTCTATCATGTTTTTATACGCCTAGATGATGAGTTATGATGTTATGATGATTTTATAAAATCTCCCTTATCCTCCTTACTGAGTGATTTGAAAGCTCACCATTTTTCCTCCCCCCTCCAGATTACTTGAAGTGAGCGAGATAGTGCCTGCCACGTTCGTGAAATAGGCTGGTGGACAAGATCACCCCAGGCTATCGCTTGTACACGCACAAGGTATAAATTCAATTCATTTTGTATCCAGACAATGATGTAATATAGACATTTGTGTTAAGTATTATTGGGATGTAATTAGAACGCTATGAAAAGAATGAATTGAGTTTTGTGGGTTGATCCTCTTTGGATATTATGTATTTGATTTTATGAAGTAGAAAATTGTGTAATCTTGGGGATAACGATTTGTTATAAACACAAATGATTAAATGACACTATATAAGAATGCACCTTGAGTAAGAAGTTTAATACAAGAAAAAAGTTTAAATTTACCCTATTTTTCGCGCTTTCGGGCTGTCGCAGATTTGTTTGTTATCAGAGCAAAGGTTGCCTAGTACTGTTGGTACGAGACTAGTGCCCACTCTAAGTGATCTAGACATTTATCCGCAAGTGCACGGGTCGTACATGTAATAATGGGATTTTAGTTCCGGATTATCGTCCCACAGAGAAGTTGATTAGCCTAATTAACTACCGGTTAATGTTACCCTAAGTATATCATAACAAATTATGAAGTTTTAGGGAGTGATCTACAAGGCTAAAAGTAAAAGTACTGAAAACAATAACAATTATAAAGAAAATAAAATTGAGCTAAAATTATTGATAAAGCTCCGAGTAATTAAAAACAACAACCTTCAAAAGAAAATTAAAACAGTTAATTAACGCAATTAAAAATGCAAATATGAAAATAAGAAACAAAATTAATTAAAATAAAATTAAACAAACTTAAAATAAAATATGCATGTAATTAAACTACTTTATAAAAATGCAAATTAAGCTAACCTAAAGTCTAATGAAATAAAATCCTATTAACTTAAGGAAATTCTTAAATCTAACTAAGAAATTAACTACCTATAAAATAATCCTAAATTAAATCTAACTCTAACTAATTACTAACACTAAAACAAATTTTAAATAATGCATGAGAACTAATATTTGGATTAAATTTTAAAATGAAGACTAAATTAAAAATGCATGAAACAAATTTAATCTAAATTAATTCTAAATGCAACTCATAAAATACTATACTAAGATTAAGTCCTAAAACCTATGATATAAAATTAACTATTAACTACAAATTAAAACTAAAAATTAAATTAACAAACTAAAACACTAGATTTATCCTACAATTATCATTTAACAACTAACCTAAATTGATTACTAATAAAAGCAATCAAAATAATATAAATGCAATAAGTATTAAATTATAAAAAGGGAATGTGGCCAAACATAGTCGTGCTTAGTTTCCCACCTGCCTCGGTCCCGACTACAGTTTGCCTCATTTCCAGGTGCTGTCCTCTGCAACTTCCACCGACTCTACTCTCGGTTCCGTATATAGCTCCCTTCCCTGCAACACAGCACAACACGTCTCCAACCGCTTGTTCTACTCCAGATTTCTGCCCATGCCGTTGGCAGCACTAACTGCTCCTGCTCCTACTTTAGGTCACGATTTCTACTCCTGCTCCCTGTACTGTCCATCATCACACCATGCTCCAACACGCTAGCCCCACGTTTATCTTCCTACATGTGTTGCCAGCTCCTGCTCTCGGTTCCTGCTCTACTATTGCTCTCGATCCTGCCCGACTATCCTACTCCCGGTTCTGTCTGACTGCTGCTGATCATGTTCATTGGCTAGACTGCCCAGCTGTGCCCACGGTACCAGCTTGCTTCATCACCGAACATCAGTAGACACAGAGGATGTCCAGCATCCTTCCTGCCTAATTGAAGATAATGATCAGTGCACAAGCAACACCACAGAACATCACAAGCATGACTAATGGATGGGTGAAGAGACAGTAAAATTAAACTGAATAAACATAAAAAAAATAAAAGGAATGACACTGTTAGAAATGAAAGAAGTAATTATGAAATAAGCATGCAAACTAGAATGAAAATCAAAAGCTAAAACCACAGTTTAATGCTGTAGTCTCCATGTTTCTGCAAGTTTCAATCCTGCTGGCTACAAGTCGGTAGCTTCGGTTTCAACTCTCCAGCTTCTTGCTCACTTGTTACGCTGCTCAGCTCAAGCTTTCTTCCTGCTACAGATAACTGAGGATGCCCAGCAGCTGGAGCAATAGGAACCGAGCAACCATGAAGTAATGTTGAGCAAACTGAAAAATGAAAATGAACAGTACACTGGTCATAGAATAGAGCAAAGTAGAGAAGGATGATGATCCTTGTCTACTGCAGCAATGCAACCCGGCCAGCTTCTGTTCTGCTCAGTAACTCATGCTTCATGTTAAGTCTTGCAATCAAAATGCTAGAAATAGAAACACGAAGCAACACAGCTAAATATTTAAACCGAGAAACAGAGAAATAAGCAGAACATAAAGGAAAATAAATTGATACAGAAAAGGTAATAGTAATATAGACCAGAACTTAAGTTTTAAATCGAAACTTGAAGAAACTTGAGTATAAAAATATCAAACGACAGTAAGATAGTAAGCTAATGCAAAACCAAAATTTTTAATGAATTAATATAGTGAAATAGTTGAAGAAGATAACCACTGTCACCGGCGTCTTCTCCCCCCTTTTACTGTTCATCAATCAAACTATAAAGCATAATAAAAAAAATAAACATTATGGAGTGTTGCTCCTATCAGCCTCCCCTCCCCTCCATTCAACAATTCTCAATAGTGAAGACCAATGAAAAATCAAACCGAGGATGAATACCATTAAACAGAAAACAAGAATGTTCATAAAAGGAGCTTCGGTGAATAAAATTGCAAATGAGAACTTGTAAAAACTTATAACAACGGTGGCTAAGAAAATAACTAACGGGAAAGCTTAAAAACAAGGAAAAAAATCTCAAACTATTCTACCTATGCCACCTTAACTGGTTCTACACTAAAACTACTTTTTTTTTCAATTGCCATTATGTTTTATTTATACACACACTTAGGCGTACAATGGTAATTTTCCATCCTAGATGAGTTGGCATTGTTTGGCCACTTGTCTTCCTCTAATTTGCTGCAGAGTAGATATTTCCATGTCATCCATCTTCTAGTACATTTGGCTGTGCGATGTGGCCCGACGTGTGTCTTCCAAAAGGTTAGCACGGTGTCCGTCGATCTCATCGTTTCAGAGCGAATAAAATACAAACACCCAACATTCCATGTGTCCAGACGACTAGTGACTCAGTCTGTAAATTAGAAGTGGTCTAGTCTCCTTTAGCTCGTTGTCAACCCGTTTTTGATTGAAACGACTAAGTTTCATCTGGATTTAATTTACCTACATATTATAGAATTTTAATTAATAAAGAGGATAATTGATAAAATAAATTGGGGATTTAAATAATTAATTCAGAATTTAAGCACAAATAATTCTATTAAAAATATAATTATCAATTGTTAGTGTCGAGTAATTGGAAATAGATTACATCCCAAGTGTCTGTATTGTTCGGTAATGAATTGAATTTAACAGGTAAAATTATGATCGATCTTTAATGAATACGCGTAGGCACGTAAGAGATAAGATATGAGGGGGAGACAGGTCATTTCAGGAGGCAGGCACAGCTACCCCCACCACCTGACCCACAGCCAGAGAGTCCTAACTCTCTAATTAATCGGCTTGAGCAAGATATAAGACAGGGGTTTGAACAGATGGCTGCACTATTTGTGCAACATTTCGGGGCTAATACCTTAGGTACCACACCTACCCTGGTTCATACACCACCACATGATCCGCCCCCACCTCCTATACAGACTGACCTAGTACCACCCATTGCTCAACCTCCGACATAAATCGGGCCCGATGATGGAGGTAAGGGTCGATTAAAGGAATTTCTTAAGATGAATCCACCGACATTTAAAGGGGTGAAGGGTCCAGTAGAGACAGAGGAGTAGTTGACCAAGATAGGGATAATCTTCGATTTTTTAGGGTGCATTGATGCAGAGAGGGTTAGTATGGGTACCTACATGCTTAAGGAACAAGCTCGATGTTGGTGGAATACCACCCAGAGTATATTGGCTGCTATTCATCCAGTGATTAGCTGGGAGACTTTTCAGTCGGCCTTCAGGACTCAGTATATTCCTCGAGCTGCCTAGAGGAAGTTGCAAGCAGATTTTTTGAATATAGTACAAGGCAGCATGATAGTCGATGAGTATGAGAATTGGTTCACTGCTTTGTTGAGATATGATCTAAAGACTGTCAAGGATGAGGCGCACTGAATAGAACGATTTGTTTATGGGTTAAGACCATCAATTCTAGATAGATTGATGGGGCTCTGCATTACTGAGTTTAATGATGCTTGGAGATGGGCACAAGAAGTTGAGAGAGGACTAGAGTTGATACAGTCCCAATCTGAGTCCCGAGTGATAACTAGGGATAGGGGTAAGAGACCTGCAGCTTCCCACACCGACTTCAGAAGGGGTTCATTTAAGAGATATATGGACGAAGGACCTAAAGTGAGAGTTGATAGTCTAGGGTTCCTCCTAGTACTATGGAGAACCCTCGAGGTGCCAGGCCAAAGGTTAAAGTTTACAGAGATTGTGGCCGACCACATGAGGGAAGTTATTCCTGAACTATATAAGGATGTTTTAGATGCGAGGACATGGGTCATAGAGTGAGAAATTACCCGCAGCCACAAAAGCCACATTCTCAAGAGCCTCTTAGACAACAGCCTCAGACGATGATTCCCCAAAGACGGGCTATGGATGCTGATAAGGGTAAGAAGACGGTTACAAAAGGACGTGTGTTTGCTTTGGATGAGGAGATCGTGACACCTCGTTTGAGACCATACGAGGTACGTTTCTTGTCTGTAATCGTGAGGCTCATTTGTTATTTGACTCGGGATCCATGCATTCTTTTATTGATGTACACTTTGCATGTAAATTGAGTTTAAAACATGAATCCCTAGATTATATTTTACATGTAAATACCCCTATGTGTGAGTCGTAGAGGACTGGTATGGTATGTAGAAGCTGTGAGATCAAGTGGGAGATAGGGTAATGTTAGTAGATCTAGTTTTGTTAAGTATGCGTGATTTGGATGTGATTTTAGGGATGGATTGGTTAGCGGCCAATCGTGCTAGTCTAGACTGCTACGCTAAGACTGTAACCTTCTCCTTACCTGAAAAATTTAGTGTATGTTTGAATGTTAAGGAATGAAAATGTGTGAAGTTTATTATGAGAAATTTTAGAATATAATGATGTTACCATGAAAACACTGATTAAATTATTGATGTGAAGGTTACATCGTACTCATCTCTGACATGAGTCAGGAATATCCAAGGATAGAGGACATATCGATAGTATATGAGTTTTCGGATGTATTCCCAGATCAATTGTTTGGCTTACCATCGGAAAGAGAGCTAGAGTTTACTATCGATCTAGTGCCAGATACCCTGGCAATCTCTAAACCTCCATATAGGATGACATTGGTTGAATTAGAAGAGTTAAAGAAACAGTTGCAAGAACTGCTTAACCAGGGTTTTATTAGACCCAGTGTGTCACCATGGGGAGCTCCGATTTTGTTTGTGAGGAAAAAGGATGGTAGCCTCAGATTGTGCATAGATTACAGATCGCTGAATAAGGCCACGGTAAAGAACAAATAACCTTTGCCAAGAATAGACGATTTGTTTAATCAGTTGAGAGAGGCTTTTGTCTTTTCTAAGATCGACTTAAGATGGGGCTATCACCAGTTAAGGATCAGGGAAGAGGATATTTCAAAGATGACATTCAGAACTAGATATGGCCACTACGAGTTTTTAGTGATGCTCTTTGGTTTGACGAATGCCCTTGCTGCTTTCATGAGTTTGATGAATAAAGTATTTAGAGACTATCTAGATCAGTTTGTGATAGTCTTCATTGATGATATCCTTGTGTATTCTCGATCTTATGAGGAACATGCACAACATTTGAGGATTGTGCTGTAGATACTCAGAGATAGGCAGCTTTATGGAAAGATTAGTAAGAGCGAGTTTTGGCTGGATCAAATAGTTTTCCATGGTCCTATTGTATCTAAGGACAAGGTGTTAATTGATCCGTCTAAGATAGAGACTGAGGATAGTTATAGAGATTCAGAGTTTTTTGGGGCTTGCAAGGTATTATAAAAGGTTTGTTGAAGGATTTTCTGAGATTGCCACTCCTTTGACCAAGCTCACAAGTAAAGAGATTCCTTTTGTATGGTCGACCAGTGTGAGGAGAGTTTCCAAGAATTAAAAAGGAGATTAACAATGACACCTGTGTTGACTATTCCAAATGGACCTGGAGGCTTCGCAGTGTACAGTGATGCCTCTCAACAAGGGTTGGGGTGTGTGCTCATGCAGCATGGGAGAGTAGTCGCTTATGGCTCGCGAAAGCTGAAGGATCATGAGTGGAACTACCCCACACATGATTTGGAGTTGGCCACAGTGGTGTTTGCATTAAAGATCTGGTGGCATTACTTATATAGGGAAAAGTTCTAGATATTTACTAACCACAAAAGCCTGAGGTATATATTCGACCAAAAGGAGTTAAACATGAGACAAAGGCGATGGGTGAAACTCCTTAAAGACTATGATTACGAGATACTCTATAATCTGGGGAAGGCGAACGTAGTTGCTGATACCCTAAGTACAAAGAGTATGGTATTTGCTTTGATGATCAGGGAATGAGACTTGTTAGAACAGTTCGCCGAAATCAAGATCAGAGTTGAGGAAACAGAGGTCGAGTTTATGGCTAGCCTACGGATAAAGCCCAGTATTATGGATCAGATTAGAATCGGACAGCGAAATGATCAGAGGCTATTGGATATGGTTAGCCAAGATGAACATACCTCACACTCAGATTTCATGGTCAGTGACGATAGGTTATTGAGGTTTAAAGGTCAAATTTGTGTTCCAAACGATGATACCCTGAAGCAACAAATATTGAGAGAGTCTCATTGATCGCGATACACCATGCACCCGAGAAGTACCAAGATGTACCAAGATTTACGAATGGTGTATTGGTGGAGTGGTATAAAGCGAGATGTGGCAGAACATGTGTCCAAATATTTGGTATGCCAACAAGTGAAAGCTGAGCACCAGAAGCTTGGAGGATTTCTTAAACCTTTGCCTGTGCCTACATGAAAATAGGAGCATATCACCATGGACTTTATCATGGGATTACCGAGGACCCGAAGAGGTCATGATGCAATATGGGTGATAGTGGATAGATTAACGAAGAGTGCCCACTTCCTTACCATCAAGAGCATGGATACATTGAGTACCTTAGCCGAGTTATATGTTAGAGAGATAGCCAAACTGCATGGGGCTCCAGTGAGTATTACATTCGATAGAGATTCCCAATTCACCTCCAGGTTTTGGACTCATTTTTAGGAGGGCATGGGATCTTGGATGAGTTTTAGTATCGCCTATCATCTTCAGACTGATGGTCAGTTCGAGCGGACTATACAGACCTTGGAGGACATGTTGAAGGCATGTACGATGGATTTTAAGGGATCATGGGATGATCACCTGCCCTTTGCAGAGTTTGCGTATAATAATAGCTATCATGCAAGTATTGGTATGACACCTTATGAGGCTCTGTATGGTAGGAGGTGTAGATCTCCTATAGCTTAGGAAGAAGTGGGCGACAAGACAGTAGTAGCTCCCGAACTCGTTTATCAGGCAGTTCAGAATGTGAAGATCGTTTGTGAAAGATTATGGGCTGCTCAGAGTCAACAAAAAAGTTACACAAATGTGCGTAGATGACTACTCGAGTTTCGAGTTGGAGATTTTGTATTCCTTTAGATATCTATGGGTAAGGGTATCATGCGTTTCGGGAAGAAAGGGAAATTAAGTCCTCGATATATAAGACCGTTTGAGATTTTAGAGAGAGTGGGAGACATTGCTTACTGGTTGGCTTTACCTCCACAGTTTTCTAGGATACATAATGTCTTTCACGTCTCCATGTTGAGGAAATATAATCTGGATCCCTCCCATGTCATGAGTATGAAGCATTGGATATTCAGGGAGATATGAGTTATGTGGAAGAACCCATCCGGATACTTGACAGGAAGGAAAAAGGTACTTTGGATGAAAAGGATTTCATTGGTTAAAGTTCTCTAGAAGCACCACTCAATGGAGGAAGCAACTTAGGAACTAAAGGGCCTTATGAAGGAGAAGTACCCTCAACTATGTAATGGATCGAGTTGAATTTGGAGGACCAAATTCTCCAAAGGTGGGGAGGATGTGAGACCTGTGAATTCTATGTACTTTAGCTATGAGGTTACAATGTGAGATTTATAATTTGGTGAATGTAGTTATGATATTTCGATGTACACGCAAGTTTTAAATCTAATGAAGTATAAGAGGATGAAGTTTTTAAGTCTTAAATGTGTATGGATTGAAATAGGGTCTATGGAGTAGATTTTGGTAAGTTTTGCCTTGAGTTTCCTACAAATTTATGCAGCAGCTGTGAAATCTATGAAGGCCAGATCGATCTCCAAAGATGAGAGATCGATCCAGTAAGCCTAGAAATATAAAATAAAGGGTTTTTTTGGGGTTGGATCGATATCAAGTGAAGAAGGATCGATCTCATAGGGATGAAAGATCGATCCCATGACTCCAGAATACAATGAGTATACAATAGCACACAGGCAGATCAATCTCATAAGGGAACAAATCGATCTCCTACTGCCTCTACCTATCAAGAATTGATCTTGTCACAAGGGCAGATCGATCTTCAGTCGTCTCGGCTTGAAAGAGATCGATCCCTCATTAGAAAACAGATCGATCTCTATTTGGTTCTGTAAAGAACATATCGATCCCTACCCTCTACCAGATCGATCCTGTAGTTGGTAATTGAGTTGTTGGAGTGGTTGGAACTAAGCAAAGATCGATCTCCACTTAATGCCAGATCAATCTCACACACTCTGTCGATATAAAGATCATGAGATTTTTGTCTGAAGCCGAGTCTCTCTCACCTGCAAACACTAACACTCACCATTTTCACCCAAACAAAATTTTCTCTCTCTAAGATTCACCACGTTCTGGACAGAGTTAGGAAAAGAGGTAAGAGGCAAAGTTGTTCCTCTTGGTAAAGAGAACAACATACTAGAAAATCAAGGGTTGGTTTGAAGAAAAAGGGAAGAGGCAAGCATTCTACAAGTTTGGTCAAAAGAGGACAAGCTAGGTGAGCTTACAAGACCCATGTTTTTAAGCATTATCATTTTTTACATATATATATATATATATATATATATTGGTGAATATATATATATATATATATATTTAGTTGGAGATGTTTAAGTCATGAAGGAACCAATAAATGGGTTTAGTTAGAAGAGGGAATGTGGATGTCCTGGGATGGTCATGAGTTAGCTTGGATGTAGTTTAGGGTGTATAGGTGTAAATAGGATAAAAAGGAAAAGTTTGAGTTAGAATGAGTAAGAGAAAGAAATCAACAATGAGAGTGATGTATATTAACGATTTGATGATGTTTGCACAGCTCAAAAATCCAACACGGGAAACGAGGCTACTTCGAGACCAGGGGGACATTGCACCACTCATGGTGCAAGAGGTAAGGGAAATGAAATGTTTTTGCCTGTGAGTTTCTAAATGATGAAAACACCTTGATAGCATGAAAAGGGTTTGATGAAAGAGCATGTTTATGAGAAATGAGTTGATTTGATGCTTTGATGAATGTGTGATTGTTTTACAGGTTTGAGCTCAGTTTTGATGAATTTTGTGTAATTATGAACACAATGTTTTACAACAAAAATGTGTTTTTCGAGATAACCACTATAAGCTCTACATGAAGGTAAAACAGTTTTAATACAATAATGGCATACTTTCCTGAGACTAAGGCTTGTCATGAGATGCACATCGATACTCTGCTCTGATAGCGTTGAGTGGCCTTGCTCTGGTAGCATGTAAGACCGGGCCTTGCTCTAGTAGCATGTAAGACCGATACCTCCGTTCTGGTAACGTGAGATGACCCCGCTCTGGTGGCAATGGATGGCCTTGCTTTGGTAGCATGTAAGACTGAGGCTGTAGGACTCTGATCAAGTCTACAGCGATATCATGGCCATCGATAGATGTCGACGTTTTCCCTCTTTTGAGGATGTCCTCCTTGAGGATGATTTGATGTGACGTGATGTGCTTATGACTTTGTTTTTATCTGAGTTTTATTAAATGCCTAGTCTCGACTATTTTGATGAATGACGTATTTTATGACTGTGATTTCTATCATGTATTAAGATTTGATGTTATGACGATTTGTGATTTTTATCACGTAAATTATGCTGATACAAACTGATGCCATTATTGTTATCATTATTACCATAACGTTTTACATGCTTGAATATTTCTATCATGTTTTTACACGCCTGGATGATGAGTCATGATGTTATGATGATTTTATAAAATCTCCCTTATCCTCCTTACTGAGCGATTTGAAAGCTCACCTTTTTTCCTCCCCCCTCCAGATTACTTGAAGTGAGGGAGATAGTACCTGCCGCATATGTGAGATAGGCTGGTGGGCAAGATCTCCCCAGGCTATCGCTTGTACAGGCACATGGTATAAATTCAATTCATTTTGTATCCAGACAATGATGTAATATAGACATTCATGTTAAGTATTATTGGGATGTAATTAGGACGCTATGAAAAGAATGAATTGAGTTTTGTGGGTTGATCCTCTTATGATATTATCTATTTGATTTTATGAAGTAGAAAATTTTGTAATCTTGAGGATAACAATTTGTTATAAACACAAATGATTAAATGACACTGTACAGGAATGCACCTTAAGTAAGAAGTTTAATACAAGAAAAAGTTTAAATTTGCCCTATTTTTCGTGCTTTCGAGCTATCACAACTTTTTCATGGTGATTTTGTGTGTTTTGATCCATAAAACATTCACTAATCAACTCCATATAATCCCTAGATAAACATATGTGAAGTTGGAAAATTGAAAACTTACCTAGCTTATAGTTCTCATTTTGGCCGAAAGTGTCACGACCCAATTCCATTCTCTTTAACCGAAAATCACTGAAAATTTTTCGCGTTTTACTGTTACCTTACCCGATCGTGAACTAAACTCACCACACACTGTTGGGCTGTGAGTCAATAATAAACACCAAATCTCATTCGTTCTCAATTAATTAAAACGATGTCATACATTTGCATTTAATCGTGTACTTATACGAATACATGTTTTACTGACATCTACATCCCCCATAATTACAACTCAAAAGAATACTGTGCTTTTACATTGTTTAGATACAAAAAGAATCACTGTGTATATACCTCTTAGCAATGGAGATGCAGCGGAGTCCAAAATACCACGCCTCAGTCCTTACTGGGCTACTATGCACGCTCTGTAGGGGGAAAATAGAGTGGGATGAGCAACCACACGCTCAGTAAGGCAATAATGCAAGCATGGTAGATAACTACTCTATCTACATGCTGATAGTGTTATGCATAAATCATTTATGGTAGGAGCATGAGGAATAAAACTATGCCATGTGAATATACATATATATCATGTATCAAAATCATGTGCATTGGCATATAAAACATGGTAGAAACATCATGTATAAATCATCTCATGCTCAATCTCATTTAAATTCATAAAAAGGGAAATTCATTAAGAAACCTCCTTTTTAAACCCACGTCATAAAACTCTTTCTCAAACACATACAATCTCATCACATTAATTCACAATCACAACCACATTCTCATTTCACAATTCACGCATGTGTATAAAAACTAGGTCACTATATCAAAAGTGCCTATGTGGACCATTACATCATAAATCATCCCAGACCACACGCATCCAGGTGTGCGGGGTATCACGCTGGCACGAAGATGGATTATCCCTCGCCAGACTTTCTCACCACATAACCATCATGCGGTACATCGTACTCCATGTGATATACACGGTACAGCGTACTCCGCAGACTCATATCGTGATTGGGGGTGCCATTCCTAGGTCTTACCTACCCCATACCAAGAGTTTTCCATATCCGTGAAGGAGAGCCTCCCTGCCGAACAGAGCCTCCCTGCCTAACAGAGCCTCCCTGCCTCCTCGGGCTTAAGGATGTTAGCTTAAGGATGTAGAGCTTAAGGATCCTTCCGTAAGAGAGCCTCCCCACCGAACAGAGCCTCCCCGCCTAACAGAGCCTCCCTGCCTCTTTGGGCTTAAGGATGTAGGGCTTAAGGATCTTACCGTACCCATGTAGGAGAGCCTCCCTGCCTAACAGAGCCTCCCCGCCCCTCCAGGGCTTAAGGATGTTGGCTTAAGGATCCCACCGTAAGAGAGCCTCCCCACCGAACAGAGCCTCCCCGCCTCTTTGGGCTTAAGGATGTTGGCTTAAGGATCCCACCGTAAGAGAGCCTCCCTACCGAACAGAGCCTCCCCGCCTAACAGAGCCTCCCCGCCTCTTTGGGCTTAAGGATGTTGGCTTAAGGATGTAAGGCTTAAGGATCTTACCAACTTTCACAGCCTTATACGTGTCACAATGTGCAAAATTGTGCAAGCAAAGCTCTAGCACGACTCAGGCATCCTCTCATAAAGAGACGCGTACGAGCATAGCTCTAGTACGATTATACTCATAAGACAACTACTCAAAATCCACGTACGAGCAGAAGCTCCAGTACGGTTTATAAACATCATCATAGTTTCCAAATCAAGGTGCGAGCTAAGCTCCACCACGTTTCATACAAATGAAAACATAGAAATCCAGCGCGAGCGAGGCTCTAGCGCGATTTATGTCATACAAATACGATAGGCGGCTCATACACAATCAAACAACCCCGACAATCGGGTTTAGCACTCACAAATGCTTTTCCACAACAACCATACGATACTAGCCGACCCATCTACAAGCTTGCTTAAAACCAAGCAATTCGTTTTGGAAAAACATCAAAACATTAGATTTATGCAATTATTAGCCTTACTATCCCATTTCATAAAATCTACTTCAAATCCAAAACCACGCATATACTCCTCATCATTCACGAATACCATCAATCATTTATTTAAGCATCCATGCATTTCATAAAACATCCAATATTCACCCACAAGTTCAAAGTACGAGCAGCTACCTCTATATACTCACAAAATTCCCTTACCTGGAATCGCGATGCGTGATTCCACTTCCTTAAGCTGCTTACTCGTATGGTTCGATTCGTCTTCAACGAACTCTTCGGGACTGCACAAAATCGTATCCCGCATTATATTCGATCCATATAATATGACATCGTGCGTTCACTATAGTCAATTCGACCTATAGTTTTCTATTAATGCTTGTGAGGCCTCGTTTCATTACTTTATCCATAACTCGAGTCTATGGATCTTCTTAGGCCTATTAACTTATTCAAAATCGATATTAAATCGACATTAAGCCCATAGTGTCATATTCCATGAATTCCCTCACTATGGCATTTACCAAGCATATACATACCCATTTTCACAATTCCTCCAAACTCACAATGTAATCTCATTTAACCATCTAAAATCATAAACATTACCTCAACAACAACTTTAGCAATGCCCATAAATCATAAACTCATTCAACCCATATATTCTCACATCATACCCATTCTAGGTTTTCTAGGTTACACCAATTCCACCACATCCCTAGATAATTTATCCATCAATAGTCATGCCAAACAACTCCAAAATCAATTAAATAGACAATGTATTTGGATTGGAGTGTTAGAATCTTACCAAATATGATTTTTTTCTTCTTGCTCCAAATGGCAATGCGCTTAACTCCTTCAATACCAACAATGGAAAAATGCCTTCACACTATGTTGTTCTTCTCTTTGATAGGAACAACTTTGTCTCTAATGGTCTCTCTTTAATTCTTGCTGGAAATGGCTGATTTTAGAGAGGGAAAGTTAGGTTTTTTGGGTTAGAATTGGAAGATAAGTGTTTTTCCCGAGATTTCTTGATTTCCAGCACTCCTTATATAGAAATAGCTTGAAGAGATCGATCTGATCCAAGAGGAGATCGATCTGGTCCCTTAAAATCCCTCTTTTTCACGGCATTTTTAAGCATGAGATCGATCTGTCCACCACCCTTATAACTTGAAAATGGCATCCATTCATACCTTATGCACATTGAAACTTGTGTGCATTCATTGTATGTCCAAAGGTATGATACATGAAACCAAATGGAAGCATAACTCCATTCCATTTTACCACACTACTCATCTTGAGTTTCAATCACATCCATCTCTTGCCAGAACTCATTTCTTCATATTCATACTCAATGAAACTTGTATGTACGTTACAATTCATATTACACATACATACATTGAATCCATGGACTTACATCAATCATACTTTACATTACAAGTCCATTCATATTATTTGATCCAATTATACACATTACCATTATACATATACGGGGTCTTACAGAAAGTTTGAAGAATTTTGGGTCGCCCAATATGGCTCCTTGATAACTAATTCCAAGATATGTTATTCCTCTCTCAATATGGAACAACTTTCATGAAGATCACTTGTTCCAAATATGTCTCTAGGTAGGTGATTTCTAGAGCGAGAAAGCTTAAATGCTTATGTTTCCATGGTAGTTTCACTCTTACTTAATGAAGAAGAAAATTTTTAATTAGCCAATTTTGATTTTGCTTCCTAAATATCGGCCATAATTTCTTTAAAAACCAGCCCATGGGTTGGGTTTGAAAATGGTATTGGGCTTGGTAACTTTGGGCTTAAGTTTTGGGCTTAAGCATTTAACTAATGAGCTTAACTTTTGGGCTTTTCAATTGGGCTTTCGATTTGGGCTTTTGGACTAGAAAGTTTTCCACCAATTGGGCCAATATTGGGCCCATCAAATGGCCCAAAAATTCACCCCAGTGGGCCTAAGAAATTTGGCCCATACTTGTTACACCTTAATGGGCTTTAAAAATTTCACCGTTGACCCATTGCGTTTTATCCGTTTAATTTAATTTGGATTTCGATTAAATCAATTTTCATATTTAAGGGGATGAATATCGAGTGTTCAATCAAAAAAATTTCTTCCCCACTTTTTTAACCTTACTTAGGTTAAATTTTAAACATGGTTAGTCAACTATGGTCAAAGTCAACATTTCTTAACTAGCCTTGACTTTTCTTGACCATTGACTATGTTTGACTTTTTCTAAAAAATTTAAAAGTGTCATTTTCCATGGTTTACACTCTCATTTTTATGTTTTGGTCGTTTACGGGAGGCGAATATGTCAAAAACACCTCAAACGGACCATTTCGAACTCGTTTAGCCCCTTTTTGGCCTTTCCTCTACTTCGATGTGTTCGGGACCAAATCAAACCGACTTTCCTTAATGAACCCTTTATATTTTCACATTTTATCTTCTTATCTTCAGTCAGAATGATTTAAATCCATTCGGTTTAGTCTGTGGCTCTTATAGCCCTTATTTACCCTTTACTTGACTTATATGCATTTTTCATTTTAGTAAATACTTTTCTTATGATTCAACTAACATGTCAAATGTTTACACATAGGAATCATAAGTACATAGCAAAAAATATGAGTCTTACAAAAAGTTAAGGAGCTAGTGCATGCATAGCACCAACTAACTGATAAGGGCCAACAACCGTAGCTCCTATCAGTCACCTAGCTATTTTACTTTGTCAATCACCCATATAGCCTTAGTCTCAAGATGCTCATTGGAAACCCAACCTTCAAATACCCCATGCATGGTGTAAGAATCTTAATTTCGTACTCATATTATGGATATAACGTTATTAGAAATGTGATAAGGCTATGTGAACAGTGAAAATGGGTTAAGCTTTTATTTTTCATTTTTCGATACTGCGCGTACTTTGACCAAACAGACAAATTCATAGGGTCCGTGAGAGTGCGCACTCACCCAGAATCATCCAAAATATCATGTACTAATGATATACGACTTTAGGTAAGCTTCTTTGTTGCATATAAAGTTAATTTCGAGCATATCTCGTAAAACATGCAACAAATTGAAAAATACCGATTTTGCCCATGTCCAAATTTTTTACACTCACTAAATGGATACTACGAATGAATTTAATGGTATAAAATAAGTTATGCCAAACTTTAAATTGTTATGTCAGGCCCTATGTGGAAAATTAATACGATTAAACCAAAAAGGTCCAAAATAGGTCAAACTCGATGAATTTCCTACTGTATAAGTACATAGCTGGACACTTTTGGTAATTTTTACTTACAATACATTTTTTTTTCATGGAACATGCATGTGAAAAACAAATTTGTCACCTAACATGAAAAATGGACCAATGAGAATGAAGGAAAATGGAAATTTATGGAAAAATGACAAAATTAAGAGATATTTTACAAAGCTTATGGCATAAGCTACATTAAAGCTTTAATTAGGCTCAAGATAAGCCAAGGACACTAACAAGAGCCTAACCAAAGTCGGTACCTTCATTAAATCACCATTTTCATGCATAAAAATACTTTGAAAAAAATTGTGTAAGAAAAACATTAAGACACCTAAAGAACTCATGCAAGCCGTGACTTCTCCCATCCATTCTAGCTATTTTTAGCTTTTTCTTTTTTCTATGAAATTGTTCCCCTAAGTCTCCTCTAAAACATACTTGAATTTGGTGACTTAATTCCTTAAGAATATGCAAGGATCTATAAGTATACCTATGGTATACCTATTCGGCCAAGCATTAGATTCTTAGGTTCTTGTTGCTTTCTTTCCTTCATCTTATCATATGATGAATAAGGCTTGATATGAAGTGTTTTGGTGCCTTTAGATTGGAAGAAAACACTCCCTAAGGTGAAGGATCGTATTGTAGTGACCCATTTTCCTTACATTCATATCATTAATTATCACAAATCACGACTTCACACACGTAATATTTGGTTAGGCTGAGTCGATGTCAGTCGATTAATTCCCATATCCTTCAGTTCATTCACATCTTAAGCATCCATAATAAGAAATTGTGCTTATATAAATTTACAATAATTCACATTGTTTACATTGGTTTACATCCCAGTTCTAACATATATACATCACTGTGCACTATCATGTTTAGATACAAAAGACTACTAAAGTGTATACCTTGCGCAAGTGATAACAGCTGTAGGCGGAAGGAAATACAATATCTACCACAGAGCTCTCAAACTACTGAAACTAATCTATGGAGAGAGGAGAGAAAAGGGTGAGCTAACACGCTTAGTAAGGAATGTATATAAGCAGTAGACAACCATACTATCTACATGCTTATAATGTTGTGCATTATGTCGAAAAACAATCTCATTCTCAAAAGAGTCATAGTAAAACACATAGCAATTCTTTGCCATAAATCCGAATATAAGAACTCATTCGAGGTAAAATAGTTCACAGTTCTGCGCGAAAACTTCACATCCAAATCACATTCAAATCACAATTGGTTTCATCACAGAAATCTACAAACAAATGAGACTAGGTAGGGATCTACACACAATCTAGGTGACATTTGGCCAAAGTCAGAGCCCCTAAGCTATCACTAGTTAGGTGTGCAAGGTTGTCTATAAGCCCGAGGAGGGGATCAGTCAACCCATCGGCGATCTAGTCTGAGGACTATCATAAATTAGAGCAAGACACAGCATGCCTGAGTCTGGAGACTATCACATCACAGGACAGAAGACTGGTGGCACGGTACAGGGTATTCCATGTGTCACGACCCAAATTACCTAAAAAAAAATCACTACAATTTTTTTTTCATTTGCTATTTAATTCTTACCTTCCTCTCATCGTGACCATCCTACAAATAGTTGGGTTATGATTCGGTGTTAGTCCCCTCACATACTTACCATTCCATTTCCATGTTACATTTACATATTAGGATTTTTTTTTCTATCATTTAACTTTAACTAATACATTCATAATTGCATTTACATAACCTTACATCCCCGACATCATATACGTTTACAATACTACGCATTTACATATTTAGATACAAAGGCATACAAGTGTATACACCTTTTCTCGATGGGAAACAACAGATAACAGGAATGCATGATCACATCCGCTTTCTATCTACTGAAAGTATTCTGTATAGGGGGAAAATAAGGGGGTGAGCAACCACACGCTCATTAAGGCAATTATGCATGTAAGTAGATAGCTCCACTATCTACATGCTCATAATGCCATGCCCTTAAATCCATTTCTTTTCGTTTAAAGCGCACGCACGAAATCATGCACACATCAATGCCATAGTTTATAAAAGCTGTTCGTGCTTATGGAAATCATGCAACTCATGCCTCAATGGCATCTCATGTAAAATCATAAAACACATGAATTAAATCAAAATCATGCATTTGCAATTAAAGCATGGATAACCTCCTCATGCTAAAACATTTTATTGCATGAATTATTAACAATTATGAAAAATACATTATGCTGAGTTTCCACAAAACCTTAGAAAACACTTAATTCATTTCAAAAATCCACATCCATCACACTCATCAGGACTCAGCCCCTCCCTCGGGTGACCCTGATCCACATAAAATCATTTATTTACAAGCATTTTTGAAAACATTGAAAATTTCATTTATTCACAACAAAACCAATATCATCAGTCAGGATCCAACCCCTCCCTCGGGTGGTCCAAACTCACACAAAATCCACGCATTCTCAAGCTTTCAAAACATCAGATAGTAACATGCGAGACTAGGCACTGTATCATGGAAATAACTAGGACTATGGCCATATCCTTGTGATCCCAGGTTACACGGATCAGGTGTGCGGGGTATCACCACTATCGGGAACTGCCACGGGAGGTGGGTAAAATCCAACCTGTCGGTCCAACCCGATCACTCGCATCCGAAGATGCCGCATAAATATAATATATCATAACACGATGCAGCATACTCTATGCGATTTGCATGGTACAACATACTCCGTAGACCCATATCTCATATCAATACTAGTGCCATGCCTCAACACGTACGTGCGAGCATATTTAATCGGCATGACACACAGTCTACCTGAAGCTCCAAGCACGGCTCATCGCATGTCTCAAATCAAAATGCACATGCGAAACTATTTAATCGGTGTAACACTCAGAATACCTGAAGCTGCAAGCATGACTATAATTTTTACCATAAAACCAATGCGAGCTATGCTCCAACGCTCTATCATAAAATCAAGTAAAACTAGTGCGAGCTAAGCTCCAGCACTCTATCACAAAAATCATGTGAAAATCTGGTGCGAGTTAGGTTCCAGTACCCTATCACGAAAATCATGTGAAAATCTGGTGCGAGCTAGGCTCCAGCACCCATGCATGTAAAACTCTAGTGTGAGCCCCTGCTCTAGCACTAATGCATGCATCACACGGTTCAAAACTCGTGCGAGCTAAGCTCTAGCACCTCTCATGCATGTCAAATCATTTAAAACTAGTACGAGCAATCGCTCCCGCACCTTTTTATGTGTTTCAAATTAAAACAGGGTGCGAGCTAGGCTCCAACACCTCTCATGCATGTCAAATCATTAAAACTAGTGCGAGCAATCGCTCCAGTACCTTTTTATGCATATCATGTCACAGAAATCGGTGCGAGCAACCTCTCTAGCACCATTATGCACACTGACAAACTCAGATATAGTGTGAGCAAGGCTCTAGCACTATCTGTTTCCATGTAAACTTGATTGTTGGCCCATTATCCAAAGAATTTCATTTAAATCTAAATAACACTTACGTAGTGTTATCTTGTGAAATTTATACAAACACTGGCCAATCTACCAATTTGCTTTGCTTAAAAACCACGAAAATTTTCCAAATCATGCATTTCATGCATGTCATGCTTTCACCATCCTTAGGTGACTTTTCCCTCAGTAGGGGTAAAATAGTCTTTTACCCATCCCGGGTTCTTAAAATTTTTAATCCATTTTTAGGACCTTTATACATTTTCAATGTATGTAAAAGCTGTTAAAAATACGCGTAGCTACCTTTAGCTACTCGCAAAATTCCCTTACCTCATTTTTCTGTACAGTCTGACCTTTCCACTAATGTCTCGTTACGCAGTCCGATTTGCTCCCAATCCAATCTCTGGAACTGCGTATAAATATTCATCATGTCAAATACAATATAATTAATTGTATTTCGTATTTTTTGGGCTTAATTTAAATCATTGAGCCCGTTTATCCATATTGGGCCTGATTGTACCATAATGAGCCTTAACCGGCCTTAAACCCATTTTCCACTTATTATTCATATCATCGAGGCCTATTGGGCTCATTAGGCCCATCAGTATTTGTTGGGTCTCGTTCTAAACTCTTGGATAGTTCAATTAATTATTTATAACAGTTTATCTTAAATTCCAGAATTTAATTCATTTTATACGAAATTAATCCGTAATTTATGCGGTAAATTTCTAACACGCATAACAAAGCAAATTGTCATAAATAAGGGTTACTTACCCGAGATTCCATGATAGTACGTAAATCGAGGCTGACTCGAGCTCTCGTTTGATGCCAATTGTAGAGCTACACAATTACATATTTTTTTTAGGTAAATTTTCAGTCGAATATCAATCAAATTAAATATTTCGAGATTTAAATCAGTCAATTTCGGCCGCTTACCGGCTTACTCGTAGCTCGATTGCATCACTAGAATTTTTCTCCAATTTTTTCTCTTTTTCCTTTTTCTTTTCTTTTCTTTCTTTTCTTTTCGGCTGAACAGGTTCGGTCTGATTTAGCATACCCTCACTGCACCTAACCGGTCCATATCGGTTCAGGCTCATCTTCACCATTTCGACGCCATCCGACTGTTTGTCAGACAGTTTTCAGCACCAATTGGCATGTCATCACGAGGGGGACCTTCGACTGGCCTTGGGGTGGGTCGAATCGGCGCCATCGCCGGCGAATCTCCCATTCTCTCCCATGATACTCTCCTCTTCCGATCTCCTTCGTCAGGCGTCACCAGTGTGCGTGGGGTCAGTTGGACGCTCACCCGGTGTCGGGCTACTCTCGTTGGTTGTCGCTTGTTGTCTCTCTCGCCGGTGGCTCGTCGGAGCGAGGATCATCTCCTCGGCTTGTTTGTCTTAAGGCTTATTTCCTTTTTTGCGATTTTCACGATTTCTGATCCTTTTCCTTTTTTTTTTCCAATTCTCTTACTTTCTCTTTTTTTTCAATTGCGTTTTTCTTTTTTTAATTATTATTATTTATTATTTATTATTATTTAATTAGAATAAAATATAATATTTTTGCCAAAATATCCCAAAAATATTATATTTTACTCATTTAATCAATAAATGTATTTATTTGTCTGATTTTATCTTTTCGGTGTATTTTTCAATATTTTCGGGATAATTTACTGAGGTAAAAATTTTGGTTAATTCTGATAAATTCATATCTTGATCAATTTAACCTAAAATTTAATTTTTGCTCCTATATTGATCAAGATTCCCTGAATCCTTGTTTACAATGTCAATTACTTACCGAATTGACATCGAATTTTGGGTCTTTTGATCGTTTTACCCTTCAACGTGTTCATAACCAAATCAACACAACTTCCCTTCACGAACCCTTTCTTATTTCATGTTTGAAATCCTTATCTCCAACGCGAATGATCTGAATCCCAATCATTTAATCTGTGGCCATTTTAATCCTTCATTTGATCTGTAAATGCATTCGAGAATTTTTATTCATTCCATTTGCATTTCTCATTGACGTAAAACTCTTCTTATGATTCAATTTACATATAACCATGTTTACATCATGTGAATCATAAGGAAATTTTGATAAAAAAATCGGGTCTTACATAATCTCCCCCACTTAAGAAATTTGGTCCTCTAAATTAGAACCAAGTCAAATGGGTCTACAAACAACTCCGGGTACGTCTATCGCATCATACAATTGAATTCTCATGTGCCTATTTTCGGAGTGTAATACTACCAAAGGACTTTGACTAGGGATATCATCTTAAACCTCGAACTTTCTCATCCCTATTTAATGCCTAAATCGATTTTTCAACATACAACCTACTCTCTTTGAGCTTCAACGGTCTCCGTCTTTTGTCAGCATAGCTTTTCTGTCTACTCTGAGGTATTCTCCATCACTCACAATTAACTGAACACCTTCAGAGACTTATTATACCAATTCGGGAGCAATTCTCAATCTTTTACCCACTTCTTCCTATACAATGCCTCATATAATGTTATCTCGATACTCAAGTGATAACTGTCACTATTGGCGAATTCAATTAGTAGCAACTGATCATCCCAGGAGCTTATAAAATCAAGGGCACAGGCTATCATCATATCCTCCAAAACTTGTACAGTCCTCTTTGACTGACCATTTGTCTGAGGACAGAAAGCTGTGCTAACATTCAATCGGGTTCCCATAGCTTCCTGAATAACGTTCCCAAAAGTGGGAAGTGAAGCGAAAATCCTTATTTGATATCATGCTCCCTGGGACGCTACATAATGTTTCACAATTTTTTGTACACATAAATCCGCGTACACACTCAGAGTATCTAGGGATTTCATTACCAGAAGGTGGGTAGACTTAGTTAATCTATCGATTATCACCCAGATAGCCTCATGATTCCTACGGTTCTCTATAACCCATCACGATATCTATGGTAACTTGCTCGCATTTTCGTGTCGATATAGGTAGAGGCTGCAATAACCTTGCAAACTTCTATTGCTTTACCTTAATCTGTTGACATACGGGACACTTCTCCACAATCTCTACAATGTCTCTTTTCATATCTGACCACAAATACCCTTTTCAGAGATTCCAATATATTTATTACTTCCCGGATGCATTGTATATCCCAAAGAGTGAGCTTCTGATAATGACACTATCTCATCAACTGTGGTCCTGGAGAGCACTTATACTGTCTCTGAACCATAGTAAGACATCTTTATTCACTGTGAACTTTGTCACTGTACCCATCTGAATCTGACCCACACTGTCGACACCCTGCCGATCATCACGCTAAGCCTATCAAATCTGGCCACTCAAATTCGGTTCTAATCTCAGGCTAGCTGTCACACAATCACTGTCATCATCAGAAGGGATCACATCACTACTGAGGCTCACAATTGCTCTAGCAGCTCATGCTCCCTGACCATCATCTGTGAAACCATCCCGAGACTCTTTCTGCTCAATGCATCAACCATTACATTAGCCTTTCCTGGGGGGTACAATTTCCACAATCATAATCCTTCAGAAGCTCTAACCCTTTATGTTATCTCATATTATACTATTTTTGTGAACACAGATACTTGGGGCTTTTATGATCAATGCATACCTAAAATTTCTCACCATGTACATAGTAGTGCCATATACTCAGCACAAACACTACTGCTGCCAACTTTAAATCATGGGTCGGATAATTTCTTTCATGATCCTTGAGTTGTCTATCTTCTCATTTTGCATTAATACACAGCCCACTTATTATTTTGAGGTATCCGTATACACTGAGAAACCTATTAAGCTATTGGGTATGGTCAAAATAATTACGGTGGTCAGTTCATACTTCAATACACCAAAACTCACCGAAGCTACTTTCATACTTATCATCCTACTCATATGCAATCTTTTTTTGAACGAGATGTGTCAACTGTGAAGCCCATTTTGAGAAACTCTCAACAATTTATCTGTAAAATAGTTTTCAGTTGCTGCTCATGCTCTTCCCTGGACTTCGAATACATCAAAATATCATCGCTAAGGATGACCACAAATCAGTCCAAGTAAAGTTTAAACACCTTGTTCATCAATTCCCTAACGATTACGAAAATCATTTTGGGCACATTGACATTCCGAATTCTTAACGGATGTTACCCAGACTTCAAATCGATCTCTAAAAAGATCTGTGCTTTTCACAGATGATCCAATAAATCATCAACAATGGAAGAAAACACTTATTCTTGATGGTAGCCTCATTCGACAAAAAAAATGCTTAGTCGGAGGCTTTCATCTTTCTTTTCACAAACAGAATCGATGTTCCTCAAGGTGAAACATATCTAATGAACTTTTATCCAATCACTCCTATAATTGCTTCTTTAGTCCTTCCAGTTCCACTAATACCATTTTATACCGTGGTTAGAATATCGGCTTCGTACCAGGTACCAAATCAATACAAAACTCCATTCCTTTAACGGGTGGCAACCTGGTAGATTATCCGAGAAGATATTAGGAAACTCCCTCACCATAAGGATATCTGTTAACTCCGGATGTGCCTTATCCATGCCAACCACACAAGTGAGAAAACATTCCCATCATTACTCATTCTGTGAGTACAATCATTTACTGCTTTAATTTCAATCGCTACACCCCTTTCATTACTTGTCAGAACTTACGGTATACTTTTCAGGGGTAACCATATCACTATCTTAGGATAGAAATCTGAACAACATTGTTTGCAGCCGACCAATTTATTCTCAAATATTACTTCAAAATTATTCATACTCCTTTGAATAAAATCGATTGACTTATACTTCTTCCCCCGTTTTCGACTTATAATCTCTTCATAATTATTCCGTTAGTTAACCCTCCTTCATTAGAGTGCTAACTATCAGCATTGTGCCCAAGGGTGTAGGCATTCACGTCTTTCACTAACTTATATGCAAATGAGGGCAGTATGAATAAATGCATGGCACCAGGATCAATTAAGATAGTTGCTTCATTATTCACAATCAAGGTGGTACCCTCCACCACATCAGATGAAACATCAGTAGTGTCCTAGTCCAAGGCTTACACTCGCCGTCGTCCAACATCTTATTTTCGTGGTAACTGCCACATATCCAACCTTGCTCAGTAGCAGGTCAGGGTCCTCCAATAATAATACCCCTCGTAAGTGTTGAAACTGAATACACTAGGGGTTACCAATCATCTTACCCCATGATTCGACAGCTCTAAATCTCTTACCAAATGGTCTCTTTCCCGCTCTGACATCTCTATCATCCACTATTCTCTTTCTGTCTCTATTTCGACCCTTACTACCTTTCCCATTCTTAGAGGCATGCAACTCATACTCTTATTCACACAACTGTAGTCTGCGGATTACCTCAGCCTAGGTAGTGATATCTAACGAGACCAATCGGACTCTAATTAAAGGTCTGAGCCCTTCCATGAACTTTTCAAACATTTTGACTCTCCTTGGTCATAGTGTCGGGGTCATACCTACCCCGGGATATAAACTGAGATTCATACTGGTTAGTCAACCAGTTTCTTCTAGGTCAGAGTAAAGAACTTTATCTGAAATTTCCTTTACGCAGTGTCCAGGATATGCTATCTCCGGAATACATCTAGAATTATCTCTCATGTCAGCTTTGGATGTCTAACTCTTAAGATGGGTCGAGCGAATTTCAAGTAATGCTCTGACTCGCCCTCAAATCTCAAGCATACTTTGAGCAAATAGGTCCCAAAATATTCTCCACACTTCATTCCAACCTCGCGAAGCGTGTCTCAATATTGTCTGATCTCTCTGTGGGGCATACTCAATACCAGCCTCCACTTTAATCACATCTTGAATCTCGAGCACGTGTACTCTCACCCCTCTACCATAGCGGCTATCAGTTATAATAATTAGAATCTTGCATTCAAAACCAAATTCTTAGCTGTAATTCCTTCTCGATATACACAATTGTATCTAAGCAAAGCACAGTACATGGGGATATAAACCTCCTTAACCTCTAACATCGACTCATATCAGGCCAACTTAGCTCTGATACCACCTTTTTTGTCACGACCCAAATTACCTAAAAAAATAAATCACTACAATTTTTTTTTTCATTTTTCGTTTGTTATTTAATTCTTACATTCCTCTCATCATGACCATCCTACCAACAATTGGGCTATGATTCGATGTTAGTCCCCTTACACTACTCACTATTCCATTTCCATGTTACATTTACACATTAGGATTTTTTTCTATCCTTTGACTTTAACTAATACGTTCATAATTGCATTTACATAACCTTACATCCCCGACGTCATATACGTTTACAGTACTTTGTATTTACATATTTATATACAAAACCATACAAGTGTATATGCCTTTTCTCAATGGGAAACGGCGGATAACAGGAATGCACGACCACTGCCGCTTTCTATCCACTCAAAGTACTTTGTATAGGGGAAAATAAGGGGGTGTGCAACCACACGCTCAATAAGGCAATTATGAAAGTAAGTAGATAGCTCCACTATCTATATACTCAAAACGCCATGCCCTTAAATCCATTTCTTTTCGTTTAAAGCTCACGCACACATCAATGCCATAGTTTATAAAACCTGTTTGTGCTTATGGAAATCATGCAACTCACGCCTCAATGGCATCTCATGTAAAATCATAAAACGCATGATTTAAATCAAAAGCATGCATTTACAATTAAAGCATGGATAACCTCATCATCTTAAAACATTTCATTGCATGAATTATAAACAATTATGAAAAATACAGCATGCTGAGTTTCCACAAAACCTTAGAATACACTTAATTCATTTAAAAAATCCCCATCCATCACACTCATCAGGACTCAATCCCTCCCTTGGGTGGTCCTGATCTACATAAAATCATTTATTTCCAAGCATTTTTGAAAACATTGAAAATTTCATTTATTCACAACAATGTATCATGGAAATAACTAGAACTATGGCCATATCCTCGTGATCCCAGGCTACACGGATCAGGTGTGTAGGGTATCACCACTATCGGGAACCGCCACAGGAGGTGGGTAAAATCCAACCCGTCAGTCTAACTCGATCACTCACATCCGAAGATGCCACATAAATATAATATATCATAACCCAATACAGCGTACTCCGTGCAATTTGCATGGTACAACATACTACGTAGACCCATATCTCATATAAATACTCTTGCCATGTCTCAACACGCTCGTGTGAGCATATTTAATCGGCATGACACACAGTCTACCCGAAGCTGCAAGCTCGGCTCATCATATGTCTCAAATCAAAAAGCATGTGCAAGCCTATTTAATCGGTGTAACACTCAGTATACCCGAAGCTCTAAGCACGACTGTAATTTCCTCATAAAACCAGTGCGAGCTATGCTCTAATACTCTATCATAAGATCAAGTAAAACTAGTACGAGCTAAGCTCCACCTCTCTATCACAAAAATCATGTAAAAATCTGGTGCGAGCTAGGCTCCAGCAACCTTTCACGAAAATCATGTGAAAATTTGGTGCGAGTTAGGCTCCAGCACCCATGCATGTAAAACTCTAGTGCGAGCCCTTGCTCCAGCAGTAATGCATGCGTCACACAATTCAAAACTCGTGCGAGCTAAGCTCTAGCACCTCTCATGCATGTCAAATCATTTAAAACTAGTACTAGCAATCGCTCCCGCACCTTTTTATGCGTATCAAGTCAAAACAGGGTGCGAGCTAGGCTCAGCACCTCTCATGCATGTCAAATCATTAAAACTATTGCAAGCAATCGCTCCAGCACCTTTTTATGCATATCATGTCACACAAATCGATGCGAGCAACCGCTCCAGCACCATTATGCACACTCACAAACTCAAATATAGTGCGAGTAAGGCTCCAACACCATCAGTTTCCATATAAACTTAATTGTTGGCCCATTTTCCAAAGAATTTCATTTAAATCTAAATAACACTTACGTAGTGTTATCTTAGTAAATTTATACAAACATTGGCCAATCTACCAATTCGCTTTGCTTAAAAACCACAAAAATTTCTCAAATCATGCATTTCATGCATGTCATGCTTTCACCATCCTTAAGTGAATTTTCCCTCAATAGGGGTAAAATAGTCTTTTATCGATCCCGAGTCCTTAAAATTTTTAATCCATTTTTAGGACCTTTATACATTTTCAATGTATGTAAAAGCTGTTAAAAATATGCGTAGCTGCTCGCAAAATTCCCTTACCTCATTTTTCTGCACAGTCTGACCTTTCCACTGATGTCTTGTCACACAGTACGATTTGCTCCCAATCTAATCTTCAAAACTGCGTATAAATATTTATCAGGTCAAATACAATATAATTAATTGTATTTCGTATTTTTTGGGCTTAATTTAAATCATTGAGCCCGTTTACCTATATTGGGCTCGATTGTACCATAATGAGCCTTAACCGGCGTTAAACCCATTTTCCACTTATTATTCATATCATCGAGGCCTATTGGGCTCATTGGGCCCATCAGTATTTATTTGGCCTTGTTCTAAACTCTCGGATAGCTCAACTAATTATTTACGACAATTTATCTTAAATATCAAAATTTAATTCATTTTATACGGAATTAATCCGTAATTTATGCGGTAAATTTTTAACACGCATAACTATGCAAATTGTCGTAAATAAGGGTTACTTACCCAAGATTCCATGATGGTACGTAAATCGAGGTTGACTCAAGCTCTCGTTTGATACCAATTATCGAGCTACATAATTACATATTTTTTTGGGTAAATTTTTAGTCAAATATTAATCAAATAAAATATTTCAAAATTTAAATCGGTCAATTTCGACCGCTTACCGGCTTACTCGTAGCTCGATTGCATCACCAAATTTTTTTTCTAATTTTTCCTCTTTTTTCTTTTTCCCTTTTTCTTTTTATTTTTCTTTTCTTTTCTTTTCTTTTTGGTTGAATCGGTCCGGTCCGGTTTAGCATACCCTCACAGCACCGAAACGATTCGTACCGGTTCAGGCTCATCTTCGCCATTTCGGCACCGTCCGACCGGTTCTCAGACAGTTTTTGGCACTAATCGGCACTCCATCGCGACGGGGACCTTCGACTGGCCTTGGGGTGGGTCGAATCAGCGCCATTGCCGGTGAATCTCCCCTTCTCTCCTTTGGCACTCTCCTATTATGATATCCTCTGACAGGCGTCACCGGTGCGCGTGGGGTCAGCTGGACGCTCTCCTCATGTCGGGCACCTCTCGCCAGTCGTCGCTTGTCGTCTCTCTCGTCAGTGGCTCGTCGGAGCGAGGATCATCTCCTCGGCTTGTTCGTCTTAAGGCTTCTTTCCTCTTTCGCGATTTTTGCGATTTCTGATCCTTTTCCTTTTTTTTTTTTTTACCAATTCTCTTACTTTCTCTTTTTTTTTTTGTTTTTGCAATTGCCTTTTTCTTTTTTTAATTATTATTATTTATTATTATTTAATTAGAATAAAATATAATATTTTTTGCCAAAATATCCCAAAAATATTACATTTTATTCATTTAATCAATTAATGTATTTATTTGTCTGATTTTATCTTTCCGCTGTATTTTTCTAATATTTTCGGGATAATTTCCCGTGGTGAAAATTTCGGTTAATTTCGATAAATTCATTTTTTGATCAATTTAACATGAAATTTAATTATTACTCCTTTATTGCCCTAAACCCTTGTTTACAGTGTCAATTTCTTACCGAGTTGACACCGAATTCTGGGTCTTTTGACCGTTTTACTCTTCAACGTGTTCGTAACCAAATCAACACAACTTCCCTTCACGAACCCTTTCTTATTTCATGTTTGAAATCCTTATCTCCAACTCGAATGATCCGAATCCCATTCATTTATTCTGTGGCCATTTCAATCCTTCATTTGATTTGTAAATCCATTCAAGAATTTTTATTCATTCCATTTGCATTTTTCATTGACATAAAACTCTTCTTATGATTCAATTTACATATAACCATGTTTACATCACGTGAATCATAAGGGAATTTCGATAAAAAAATCGGGTCTTACATAATCTCCCCCACTTAAGAAATTAGGTCCTCCAAATTAAAACCAAGTCAAATGGGTCTATAAACAACTCTGGGTACGTCTATCACATCACACACTTTAATTCTCGTGTGCCTATTTTCGGAGTGTAATACTACCAAAGGACTTTGACTAGGGATGTCATCTTAAACCTCGAACTTTCTCCTCCCTATTTAATGCCCAAATCAATTTTTCAACATACGACCAACTCTCTTTGAGCTTCAATGGTCTCTATCTCTTGTCAGTATAGCTTTTCTGTCTTCTCTGAGGTATCTCCATCACTCACAATCAACTGAACACCTTCAGAGACTTATTATTCCAATTCGGGAGCAATTCTCTATCTGTTACCCACTTCTTCCTTTCCAAGTCGGGGAACAACTCCTACGACCATACAATGTCTCATATAATGTTATCCCGATACTCAAGTGATAACTGTCGCTATTGGCGAATTCAATTAGTAGCAACTGATCATCCCAGGAGCTTATAAAATCAAGGGCATTGGCTCTCATCATATCCTCCAGAACCTGTACAGTCCTCTTTGACTGACCATCTGTCTGAGGACGAAAAGCTACGCTAACACTCAATCAGGTTCCCATAGCTTCCTGAAAAACGTTCCCAGAAGTGGGAAGTGAAGCGAAAATCCTTATTTGATATCATGCTCCCTGGGACGCTACATAATGTTTTATAATTTTCCGTACACATAAATCTGCCTACACACTCAGAGTATCTGGGGATTTCATAACCAGAAGGTGGATAGACTTAGTCAATCTATCGATTATCACCCAGATAGCCTCGTGATTCCTACGGTCCTCTATAACCCATCACGATATCCATGGTAATTTGCTCCCATTTTCATGTCGACATAGGTAGAGGCTGCAATAAGCTTGCAAACGTCTATTGCTCTACCTTAATCTGCTGACGTACGAGACACTTCTCCATAATCTCTAGAATGTCTCTTTTCATATTTGACCACCAATACACTTTTCAGAGATTTCGATATATTTATTACTTCCCGAATGCACTGTATATCCCGAAGAGTGAGCTTCTGATAATGACACTATCTCATCAACTGTGGTCTTGTGGAGCACTTATACTGTCTCTGAACCACGATAAGCCATCATTATTCACTATGAACTCTGTCATTGTACCCATCTGAATCTGACCCACACTGTCGACACCTTGCCAATCATCACGCTAAGCCTATCAAATCTGGTCAGTCAAATTTGGTTCTAATCTCAGGCTAGCTGTCACACAATCACTATCATCATTAGAAGGGATCACATCACTACTGAGGCTCACAATTGCTCTAGCAGCTCACGCTCCCTGACCATTATCTGTGAAACCATCTCGAGACTCTTTCTGCTCAATGCATCAACCATTACATTAGCCTTTCCTGGGGGTACAATTTCCACAATCATAATACTTCCGAAGCTCTAACCCTCTATGTGATCTCATATTATACTCTTTCTGTGAACACAGATACTCAGGGCTTTTATGATCAGTGCATACCCAAAATTTCTCCCTGTGTACATAGTAGTGCCATATATTCTCCACAAACACTACTGCTGCCAACTTTAAATCATGGGTCGGATATTTTCTTTTATGATCCTTGAGTTGTCTGGATCCATAATCGACTATCTTTCCATTTTGCATCAATACACAGCCCACTCATTATTTTGAGGTATCTGTATACATTGAGAAACCTCTTGAGCTATTGGGTATGGTCAAAATAATTACGGTGGTCAGTTCATACTTCAATACACCAAAACTCACCGAAGTTACTTTCATACTTATCATCCCACTCGTATGCAATCTTTTTCCGAACGAGATGTGTCAACTATGCAGCCCATTTTGAGAAACTCTCAACAATTCATCTATAAAATAGTCTTCAGTTGTTGCTCATGCTCTTCCCTGGACTTCGAATACATCAAAATATCATCGCTAAGGATGACCACAAATCAGTCCAAGTAAAGTTTAAACACCTTGTTCATAAATTCCTTAACGGTTACGAAAATCATTTTGGGCACATTGACATTTCGAATTCTGAACGGATGTTACCCAGACTTCAAATCGATCTCTAAAAAGATCTGTGCTTTTCACAGCTGATCCAATAAATCATCAACAATGGAAGAAAACACTTATTCTTGATGGTAGCCTCATGCGACAAAAAAAAAAAATCAATGCTTAGTCGGAGGCTTTCATCTTTCTTTTCACAAACAGAATCGGTGTTCCTCAAGGTGAAACATTCAATTTGATGAACTTTTATCCAATCACTCCTATAATTGCTTCTTTAGTCCTTCCAGTTCCACTAATATCATTTTATACCGTGGTTAGGATATCGACTCCGTACCAGGTACCAAATCAATACAAAACTCCATTCCTTTAACGGGTGGCAACCTTGGTAGATTATCCAGGAAGATATCAGGAAACTCCCTGACCATAAGGATATCTGTTAACTCCAGATGTGCCTTATCCATATCAACCACATAAGCGAGAAAACATTCCTATCATTACTCATTCCGTGAGTACAATCATTTACTCCTTTAATTTCAACGAGTAAGCAGCTTAAGGAAGTGGAATCACGCATCGCGATTCCAGGTAAGAGAATTTTGTGAGTATATAGAGGTAGCTGCTCGTACTTTGAACTTGTGGGTGAATATTGGGTGTTGTATGAAATGCATGAATTGCTCAAATAAATGATTGATGGTATTCGTGAGTGACGATGAGTATATGCGTGGTTTTGGATTTGAAGTGGAATTTATGAAATGGGATAGTAAGGCTAATAATTGCATAAATCTAATGTTTTGATGTTTTTCCAAAACGAATTGCTTGGCTTTAAGCAAGCTTGTAGATAGGTCGGCTAGTATTGTATTGTTGTTGTGGAAAAGCATTTGTGAGTGCTAAACCTGAATTGTCGGGATTGATAAATTGTATACGAGCCGCCTATCACATTTGTATGACATAAATTGCGCTAGAGCCTCGCTCGCTCTGGATTTCTATGTTTTCATTTGTATGAAACGTGCTGGAGCCTAGCTCGCACCTTGATTTGGAAACTATAATGATATTTATAAACCGTACTGGAGCTTCTGCTCGTACGTGGATTTTGAGTGGTTGTCTTATGAGTATAACCGTACTAGAGCTATGCTCGTACGCGCCTCTTTATGAGAAGATGCATGATGCATGAGTCGTGCTAGAGCTTTGCTCGCACAAGTTTGCACGAGGGGATACGTATAAGGTTGTGAAAGTGGGTAAGATCCTTAAGCCTTACATCCTTAAGCCAACATCCTTAAGCCCAAAGAGGCGGGGAGGCTCTGTTAGGCGGGGAGGCTCTGTTCGGTGGGGAGGCTCTCTTACGGTGGGATCCTTAAGCCAACATCCTTAAGCCCAGGAGGGGCGGGGAGGCTTTGTTAGGCAGGGAGGCTCTCCTACATGGGTACGGTAAGATCCTTAAGCCCTACATCCTTAAGCCAACATCCTTAAACCCAAAGAGGCGGGGAGGCTCTGTTAGGTGGGGAGGCTCTGTTCGGTGGGGAGGCTCTCTTACGGAAGGATCCTTAAGCCAACATCCTTAAGCCCAGGAGGGGCGGGGAGGCTCTCCTACATGGGTACGGTAAGATCCTTAAGCCCTACATCCTTAAGCCAACATCCTTAAGCCCAAAGAGGCGGGGAGGCTCTGTTAGGCAGGGAGGCTCTGTTAGGCGGGGAGGCTCTCTTACGGAAGGATCCTTAAGCCCTACATCCTTAAGCTAACATCCTTAAGCCCGAGGAGGCAGGGAGGCTCTATTAGGCGGGGAGGCTCTGTTCGGCAGGGAGGCTCTCCTTCACGGATATGGGAAACTCATGGTATGGGGTAGGTAAGACCTAGGAATGGCACCCCCAATCACGATATGAGTTGCGGAGTACGTTGTACCGTGTATATCACATGGAGTACGATGTACCGCATGATGGTTATGTGATGAGAAAATCTGGCGAGGGATAATCCATCTTCGTGCCAACATGATACCCCGCACACCTGGATGCGTGTGGTCTGGGATGATTTATGATGTAATGGTTCACATAGGCACTTTTGATATAGTGACCTAGATTTATACACATGCGTGAATTGTGGAAATGAAAATGTGTTTGTGATTGTGAGTTGATTTGGTGGTGTTTATGGTGTTGGTTTAAAAAGGAGGTTTCTTAAAGAATTGCCCTCTTATGAATTTAAACAAGATTGAGCATGAGATGATTTATACATGATGTTTCTACCATGTTTTATATGCCAATGCACATGATTTTGATACATGATATATATGTATACTCACATGGCATAGTTTTATTCCTCATGCTCCTACTATAAATGATTTATGCATAACACTATCAGCATGTAGATAGAGTAGTTATCTACCATGCTTGCATTATTGCCTTACTGAGCGTGTGGTTGCTCATCCCACTCTATTTTCCCCTCTACAGAGCGTGCATAGTAGCCCAGTGAGGACTGAGGCGTATTATTTTGGACTCCGCTGCATCTCCATCGCTAAGAGGTATATACACAGTGATTCTTTTTGTATCTAAACAATGTAAAAGCACAGTATTCTTTTGAGTTGTACTTATGGGGGATGTAGATGTCAGTAAAACATGTATTCGTATAAGTACACGATTAAATGCACATGTATGACATCGTTTTAATTAATTGAGAATGAATGAGATGTGGTATTTATTATTGGCTCACAGCCCAACAGTGTGTGGTGAGTTTAGTTCACGACCGGGTAAGGTAACAGTAAAACGCGAAAAATTTTTAGTGATTTTCGGTTAAAGAGAATGGAATTGGGTCGTGACAGAGATTGGTATCAGAGCCATGTTGGCCTGATGTGAGTCATTAATAAAACGTAGGAAAGTACATCCCTATAGTACCGTGCTTTTGTTTAGATATAACTGTGTATACAGTGATGGATTGAGCTTAATGAATTATTATAATACAGGAAGTTAGGCACTATGCCAGTTACACGCCAAGGTAGAGGGGCGAGAGCACGTGCTAGAGGCCGTAGAGGTAGGCCTGAGAGCTGTGCGGAGCCACAGACTGGGCAGGCTCCACAGAACCCTGCTGGGAGAGCAGAGGATACTGAGGCTCGCTTCGCTAGATTAGAGCGGAGTATTGAGAGTTTGGTGGAGATAGTCACGCAGGCCTTGGGCGCCGGTGACAGACGAGGTCCCGCGGCACAGCCTACTACTGAACAGGCAGCTGCAGAGGCGGAGAGACCTCAGACTGCTGAGACAGCTACTGTTACACCACCTCCAGCTCAAGATATAGCTTCTCCTATCGCTCCACAGTAGAGCGGTAGTGATTTAGGTTATGACTGCGACTTGAGCAGGCTGCGAGAGTTTCAAGCGCTTAAACCCCCAGTGTTTAGAGGGGTGAAGGACCCAGTGATTACGGAGGATTGGGTGTATGAGATGGAGAAACTGTATAGGTTTTTTCGATGCACTTCAAGAGAGAAGGTTACCTTTACCGTGTTTATGCTGAAAGGCGAGGCCGAGCATTGGTGGAGGTCCACCGAGGTTATTTTGAGGGCCAGACACTCTGAGATCTCATGGGAGATATTTCTAGAGGCCTTCAGGAGACAATATATTCTAGCTACCGCACAAAGGAAATTGCGGATGGAATTTATGAATTTGGTTCAGGGGAACCGGACTGTGGACGAGTATGAGTCCAAGTTTATGTCATTGGGGAGATATGACCCTGACACGATGGGTAGTGAGACCCGAAAGATTCAGAAGTTCATGGATGGATTGAGATTGGCCATCCGGACTAAGCTAGCTCCCTTTGACATCTTGACCTATGAGGAGGCTGTACATAAGGCTCAGTTGTGTGAGCAAGACTTTGAGCGAAATGCCTCCGAGCTTGGGAGAGTCAGTGTTAGGAAGGACAGCGACCGGAAGAGATCCGGGTTTGGAAGAGTGGCCAAGAGAGATGGCCAAAGATTTTTCGAGAAGAGGCCAAAGATTGAGGAGGTGCGGGAGAGAGCTGCTAGACCTCCCGTATACCCAGCCTTGACTGCGCCGAGGGGCATGACTATTGGGGGACCACGACCTACCACTGATCAGTGTAGGAGATGTGGGAGATTTCATGGGAATAGGCCCTATCTGATGACCCCTATGGTGTGTTTTAGATGCGAGAGACCAGGACATATGGCTAAGCATTGTCCCGAGAAGATGGAGATTGCCCCACAGAAGGGCAAGGAGCCTGAGGGAGCTCCAATTGAGACAGTAGCCCCGAGGAGGAGGGCTACAGCTGAGGAAAAAGGGAAACAGGCTGCGGGTGTGAGCAGAGGAAGAGTACATGCACTGGATCAGGACACCGCAAATGCTTCGACTGATGTGATTAAAGGTACCATCCGAATCTTTGATTTAGAAGCATTGGTATTATTTGATCCTGGTGCACGCATTCTTTCATATCACCTTCCTTTGCACATAAATTGTTGAAATATGTGAAACCAACATTGTTGGATAAAATGTTGATGATTTCCACACCCATGAATGATAGTCAATTGACTGAGCATGTATGTAGAGATTGTAAGTTAAAGATAGAGGGGAAGGAAATGATAGCCAATCTGATTTTATTGAATATGAATGATTTTGATGTAATTTTGGGAATGGATTGGTTGGCTACCAATCGTGTTGTGATGGATTGTCATGCCAAAACATTGATGTTTTCAGGATTAGACAATCTTATTGTAAATTTTGATGAAAAGAAATGATATGAAACTTGTATAATTGTGGTAAATAAAAGAGTATGATTTTAAATGCATGTTGCTGAGAGATAAATTATTCATTTTTGATAAATGTTGAATGTGGAGTGATGGTTTATGTTACTAATGATGGAGAGGATATTGTGAAGGGTTCATTGCCTATGTGGTCGATATAGATGAGGCACACCCGGAATTGAAAGACATACCCGTAATTACGGATTACCCTGATGTCTTTTCGGATGAATTACCAGGACTACCACCTGAAAGGGAAATGGAATTTTGCATTGAGTTAGTGCCTGGTACAGAGCCGATATCGAAACCACCCTATAGAATGGCTCCGATAGAATTGGAAGAGCTGAAGAAACAGCTGCAAGAGTTGTTGGAGAAGGGGTTTATTAGACCGAGTGTCTCACCTTGGGGAGCACCGGTTCTATTTGTAAAGAAAAAGGATGGAAGCCTCCGACTGTGTATAGATTACCGGTTGTTGAATAAGGCCACCATTAAGAACAAGTATCCCCTTCCAAGAATCGATGATTTGTTGGATCAGCTCCAAGGAGCCGAAGTATTTTCTAAGATAGATCTGCAGTCAGGGTATCATCAATTGAGGATCAGGAGTGGAGATATACCCAAGACAGCATTTCGTACCCGTTATGGCCACTACGAGTTTTTTGTGATGCCATTCGGATTGACGAATGCTCCCGCAGCATTTATGGCATTGATGAATGACATATTCACGCCATACCTGGACAAGTTTGTGATTGTTTTCATAGATGATATTTTGGTGTATTCCAAGTCCAGGGAAGATCATGAGGAGCACTTGAGGATAGTTCTGCAGACCCTCAGAGAGAGAGAATTGTATGCCAAACTCAGCAAGTGTAACTTTTGGTTGAAACAGATCTCGTTTCTGGGGCATGTCGTGTCAAAGGATGGGGTATCAGTGGATCCATCCAAGATAGAGGCAGTTGTGCAGTGGGAACAGCCCAAGACAGTAACTGAGATCAGGAGTTTTCTGGGATTGGCAGGATATTATCGGAGATTTATAGAGGGTTTCTCCAGACTAGCTGCTCCATTGACACGCCTCACGCGAAAAGATGTTAAGTTTGTGTGGGATGAGGCATGTGAGAGGAGTTTTGAGGAGCTTAAGCGTCGATTGACGACTGCTCCAGTTCTCACCATTCCTACCAGCTCAGGAGGATTCTCGGTGTATATGGATGCATCACACCAGGGACTGGGCTGTGTACTTATGCAGGATGGGAAGGTAGTTGCCTATGGATCTAGACAGTTGAAAGATCATGAGAGGAACTACCCGACACATGATTTGGAGTTGGCGGCTGTAGTATTTGCTTTGAAAATATGGCGCCACTATCTCTATGGTGAGAAATTTCAGGTGTTCACAGATCATAAGAGCCTTAAGTACCTGTTCTCGCAGAAAGAGCTGAATATGAGACAGAGGAGATGGCTCGAACTCCTGAAAGACTATGATTGTGAAATCATGTACCACCCGGGTAAGGCAAATGTAGTTGCTGATGCTTTGAGTAGAAAGAACCTTGGGTTGGTGTCCTATATGATGGTACGGGAACATGAATTGTTAGAACACTTTGCGAATCTCAGTTTGGATGTAACCCCACCTGGATCTGAGAGACTCGAGATCATGGCTAGTTTGAGACTAGAGCCAGAGTTGATTGGCCATATTCGGCAAGCCCAGCAGAGTGATCGACGGTGCATCGATTGGCTGAGGCAGGTACAGACAGGTGTGGGTATTGATTTTGAGCAGAGTGCTGATGGCTTATTGAGGTTCAGAGGCAGAGTATGCGTTCCCAGGGATCCTGAGATAAGGAGAATGATTTTATCAGAGGCTCACTCATCGAAGTATACGATACATCCGGGAAGTACCAAGATGTATCAAAACCTTCGGAAGGTTTATTGGTGGTCTGGAATGAAGAGAGACATCGCTGAATATGTCGCTAAGTGTCTCGTTTGTCAGCAAGTGAAGGTAGAGCATCAGAAGCCTGCAGGATTATTGCAGCCTCTACTGATACCGACATGGAAGTGGGAGCATGTCACCATGGATTTTGTGATGGGGTTGCCGAGGACCCGCAGAGGTCCTGATGCCATATGGGTTATTGTGGACCGGTTGACTAAGTCCGCCCATTTCTTGGCTATGAGAGCTACCGATACACTGAGTCAGTTGGCGAACCTGTATATTCGAGAGATAGTACGGCTACATGGTGTACCAGTGAGTGTTGTTTCTGATAGGGATGCCCGCTTCACTTCCCATTTCTGGGAACATTTTCAGGAAGCGCTGGGGACCCGATTGAGTTTTAGCACCGCTTTTCATCCTCAGACAGATGGGCAGTCAGAGAGGACTATACAGACCCTCGAGGATATGTTGAGAGCGTGTGTACTGGATTTTAGAGGCTCCTGGGATGACCACTTGTAGTTAGCCGAGTTCGCTTATAATAATAGCTATCATGCTAGTATCGGGATGGCACCCTATGAGGCATTATACGGGCGTAGATGCCGTTCCCCTATTGGATGGGAAGAGGTTGGTGACAGACAGATTTTTGCTCCGGACTTAGTGCAGCAGGCATCTGAGGACGTCCAGTTGATATGTGAGAGATTACAGACAGCTCAGAGCCGGCAAAAGAGTTATGCTGACAAGAGACGAAGACCACTGGAGTTTGATGAGGGTGAGTCAGTATTTCTGAGAATTTCACCATCGAAGGGTATTATGAGATTCGGTAAGAAGGGCAAGCTGAGCCCTAGATATATCGGACCCTTCGAGATTTTGGAGAGAGTGGGAGATAAGGCTTATAGATTGGCATTGCCACCGAACTTGGCAAATGTCCACAACGTCTTCCACGTCTCGATGCTTCGGAAGTATCACCCGAACCTGGCACACGTGATAAGATATGAGCCGTTGGAGCTCCATGAGAGTATGACGTATGTTGAGAAGCCGGTTCGGATATTGGACAGGAAAGAGAAAGTGTTGCGGAATAAGACAATTCCCTTGGTGAAAGTGCTTTGGCAACACCACACGGCGGAAGAGGCCACGTGGGAATTGGAGAACTTGATACGGGAGAAGTACCCCCAACTGTTTGAAGAGTGACTTGGTTCTAATTTGGAGGACCAAATTCCTTGAAGGAGGGGAGAATGTAAGACCCCGTATATGTATAAGGGTAATGTGTGTAATTGGATCAAATAATATGATTGGACTTGTAATGTAAAGTATGATCGATGTAAGTCCATGGATTCAATGTATGTATGTGTAATATAAATTGTAACATACATATAAGTTTCATTGAGTATGAATACGGAGAAATGTGTTCTAGCAAGTGATGGATGTGATTGAGACTCAAGATGAGTAGTGTGGTAAAATGGAATGGAGTTATGCTTCCATTTGGTTTTATGTAGCATACCTTTGAACATACAATGAATGCACACAAGTTTCAATGTGCATAAGGTATGAATGGATGCCATTTTCAAGTTATAAAGGTTGATGGATGAGAAAATGGCCATGGCAATAGATTAATGATATGTTGGTGTGAGTTGCAGCAAGGAAACTGCAGGAAATCTGGAAAACATGAGGCCCAGATCGATCTCATAGGATGAGAGATTGATCTGGAAGAGCCAGAATGCTCTTAGTTGGGCGAAAGAATAGAGCAGATCGATCTCCAATGGAGCCAGATCGATCTCCCAAGCATTCTGTAGTGGAAAGATCGATCCCCAAGCACCCAGATCGATCTCCTTAGCTCTCTGTTTGGGACCAAATCGATCTCATGCTTCGACAGATCGATCTCATGCTTCAACAGATCGATCTCATTGCGTCGACAGATCGATCTCAGGCTTAAAAATGCCGTGAAAAAGAGGGATTTTAAGGGACCAGATCGATCTCCTCTTGGACCAGATCGATCTCCTCAAGCCATTTCTATATAAGGAGAGCTGAAAAATCTGGAAATCTCAGAAAAACATTTAACCTTACAATCTCAACCCAAAAACCTAACTTTCCCTCTCTAAAATCAGCCATTTTCAGTGAGATTTGAAGAGAGATCATTAGAGGCAAAGTTGTTCCTATCAAAGAGAAGAACAACATAGTGAGAGGGCATTTTCCCATTTTTGGAATTGAAGAAGTTAAGGGCATTACCATTGGAGCAAGAAGAGAAATCATATTGGTAAGATTCTAACACTCCAATCCAAATGCATTAGCTATTTAATTGATTTTGGAGTTGATTGGTATTATTGATGGATAAACTACTTAGGAATGTAGTGGAATTGGTGTGACCTAGAAATCTAAAATGGGTATAATGTGAGGATATGTGGGATTGAATGAACTTATGGTTTATGGCATGCTAAAGTTGTTATTGGGGTAATGTTATGATTTTAGATGGTTAGATGGAATTACATGGTGAGTTGGAAGAATTGTGAAAATGGATATGTATGTGATGGATAAATGCCATAGTGAGGGAATTCATGGAATATGAACACTATGAGCTTAATGTCGATTTAACATCGATTTTAAATAAGTTAATAGGCCTAAGAAGATCCATAGACTCGAGTTATGGATAAAGTAATGAAACGAGGCTAAATAAGCTTTAATAGAGGCTATAGATTAAATTGACTATAGCAAGCACAAGGGTTGCAATATATGGATCGAATATAATGCGGGATACGATTTTGTGCAGTCCCGAAGAGTTCGTTGAAGGTGAACCGAATCGTACGAGTAAGTAGCTTAAAGAAGTGGAATCACGCATCCCGATTCCAGGTAAGGGAATTTTGTGAGTATATAGAGGTAGCTGCTCGTACTTTGAACTTGTGGGTGAATATTGGGTGTTGTATGAAATGCATGAATTGCTCAAATAAATGATTGATGGTATTCGTGAGTGACGATGAGTATATGCGTGGTTTTGGATTTGAAGTGGAATTTATGAAATGGGATAGTAAGGCTAATAATTGCATAAATCTAATGTTTTGATGTTTTTCCAAAACGAATTGCTTGGCTTTAAGCAAGCTTGTAGATAGGTCGGCTAGTATTGTATTGTTGTTGTGGAAAAGCATTTGTGAGTGCTAAACCCGAATTGTCGGGATTGATAAATTGTATATGAGCCGCCTATCACATTTGTATGACATAAATCGCGCTAGAGCCTCGCTCGCGCTGGATTTCTATGTTTTCATTTGTATGAAACGTGCTGGAGCCTAGCTCGCACCTTGATTTGGAAACTATAATGATATTTATAAATCGTACTGGAGCTTCTGCTCGTACGTGGATTTTGAGTGGTTGTCTTACGAGTATAACCGTACTAGAGCTATGCTCGTACGCGCCTCTTTATGAGAAGATGCATGATGCATGAGTCGTGCTAGAGCTTTGCTCGCACAAGTTTGCACGAGGGGATACGTATAAGGTTGTGAAAGTGGGTAAGATCCTTAAGCCTTACATCCTTAAGCCAACATCCTTAAGCCCAAAGAGGCGGGGAGGCTCTGTTAGGCGGGGAGGCTCTATTCGGTGGGGAGGCTCTCTTACGGTGGGATCCTTAAGCCAACATCCTTAAGCCCAGGAAGGGCGGGGAGGCTCTGTTAGGTAGGGAGGCTCTCCTACATGGGTACGGTAAGATCCTTAAGCCCTACATCCTTAAGCCAACATCCTTAACCCAAAGAGGCGGGGAGGCTCTGTTAGGCGGGGAGGCTCTGTTACGGAAGGATCCTTAAGCCAACATCCTTAAGCCCATGAGGGGCGGGGAGGCTCTGTTAGGCAGGGAGGCTCTCCTACATGAGTACGGTAAGATCCTTAAGCCCTACATCCTTAAGCCAACATCCTTAAGCCCAAAGAGGCGGGGAGGCTCTGTTAGGCGGGGAGGCTCTGTTCGGTGGGGAGGCTCTCTTACGGAAGGATCCTTAAGCCCTACATCCTTAAGCTAACATCCTTAAGCCGGAGGAGGCAGGGAGGCTCTGTTAGGCGGGGAGGCTCTGTTCGGCAGGGAGGCTCTCCTTCACGGATATGGGAAACTCATGGTATGGGGTAGGTAAGACCTAGGAATGGCACCCCCAATCACGATATGAGTTGCGGAGTACGCTGTACCGTGTATATCACATGGAGTACGATGTACCGCATGATGGTTATGTGATGAGAAAGTCTGGCGAGGGATAATCCATCTTCGTACCAGCATGATACCCCGCACACCTGGATGCGTGTGGTCTGGGATGATTTATGATGTAATGGTTCACATAGGCACTTTTGATATAGTGACCTAGATTTATACACATGCGTGAATTGTGGAAATGAAAATGTGTTTGTGATTGTGAGTTGATTTGGTGGTGTTTATGGTGTTGGTTTAAAAAGGAGGTTTCTTAAAGAATTGCCCTCTTATGAATTTAAACGAGATTGAGCATGAGATGATTTATACATGATGTTTCTACCATGTTTTATATGCCAATGCACATGATTTTGATACATGATATATATGTATACTCACATGGCATAGTTTTATTCCTCATGCTCCTACTATAAATGATTTATGCATAACACTATCAGTATGTAGATAGAGTAGTTATCTACCATGCTTGCATTATTGCCTTACTGAGCGTGTGGTTGCTCATCCCACTCTATTTTCCCCCCTACAGAGCGTGCATAGTAGCCCAGTGAGGACTGAGGCGTATTATTTTGGACTCCGCTGCATCTCCATCGCTAAGAGGTATATACACAGTGATTCTTTTTGTATCTAAACAATGTAAAAGCACAGTATTCTTTTGAGTTGTACTTATGGGGGATGTAGATGTCAGTAAAACATGTATTCGTATAACTACACGATTAAATGCACATGTATGACATCGTTTTAATTAATTGAGAATGAATGAGATGTGGTATTTATTATTGGCTCACAGCCCAACAGTGTGTGGTGAGTTTAGTTCACGACCGGGTAAGGTAACAGTAAAACGCGAAAAATTTTCATTGATTTTCGGTTAAAGAGAATGGAATTGGGTCGTGACAACATGTGATTAACTACGAGCCTTTGGAGCTCCGAGAGGACTTGTCATATGTAGAGAGACCGATTCGGATATTAGATAGGAAGGAGAAGGTATTGAGATCGAAGACCATCGAATTAGTGAAGATTCTCTGGCAGCATCATACTTCAAAGGAAGCTACTTGGGAGCTAGAGAGTCTGATGCGAGAGAAGTACCCTCACCTATTTGAGGACTGACTTGGTTCTAATTTGGAGGATCAAATTTTCTGAGTGGGGGAGGATTGTCATACCTAAATTTTTGTAGCTTGTACCTTATGATTCCTATGTGTATGAACACTATGTAATTATAGTTGAATCATAAGAAGAGTATTTACTAGACTTAAAGTGTTAGTGAAATGATTTAACACGCAATAGCTACATAAAAGGCCTAATGTGAGCGATAAGTATCACAGGCTAAACCGAGTTATTCTAAATCATTCTGACTGAAAATAAGAACTTAAAATGAAAGAGCATAGAGAGCTCATGAAGGAAAGTCAGCTTGATTTAGTCCCGAACATAGAAAACGAGAGTAAAAGCTACAAAGGGTAAAATGGACCTTTTTAGCAAGAAAAGGTGTTACGGGTATAATTATCCACCGGAAGTGGTTGGAATATAAAGATGAGAGTGTAAGACATAAGGTATGACACTTTTGGAATTTTAAGAAAAAGTCAACTTAGTCAATGGTTAAGGAAAAAGTCAACTATAGTTAAGAAAGTGGACTTTTACCATAGTTGACTAAGCATGGTTAAAAATTTACCCAAGTATGGAGGAAAATTTAGGAAAAAATATTCTTAGTCAGAATATAAGATAATCATCCCCGGAAGTAAGAAAAATTTATTCGGAAGGATTTCGGAATAAATTTAATGGTTAAAAACGCAATGGGCCTAAGGTGAAAATTTTAAAGCCCATTAAGGTATACTAAACGTATATCGAAATTCTTAGGTTCTTTAGACCGAATTGTTGGGCCAATTGATTGGTCAAATTTTAAGACAATTAAAGGCCCGAGGTATAGTAAAAATTTCAGTCCGAAAGCCCATTTAGAAAGCCCAAACCGAGAAGCCCAAATGGAAAAGCCCATGAGATAAATATCTAACCATAGTTAAAGTTAACTATGACTCATAAGGTGACTCATGGCTAAGGTTTGGAAAGTCAAGTTAAATGGCTGAAAAGTAAAGCTTAATGTCTAAGTATATGGCTTATAAATTCAGCCACACCATTGTCATCTTCATCACACCAAATCCGGCTAGAAGAAGAAACCATTAAAACATATTTTCCAAGCTTTCTCTCACTAGAAATCACTAGGAATTAGGCATATTTGGAACTTGCATTCTTCATGGAAGTTGTTCCAAATTGAAAAGAGAGTGACATATGTTGGAATTGGCTATCAAGGAGCCATAGAGTGCAAACCGAGAGCCTCCAAAGTTTCGGCCAAAGGGTGAACACAACAATTGGTATATTTTCTAATTTCCAATTTCATATATGTTAATGTATGAATGATTTTAAGTATGTTGATATATGTTTTAAGCATTGAAACATATTAAATCACCATGAAGTGGGTTAGGCCGAGAGTGAGTAATGGGATATTGATTTATGTCAATATGATTTTAAGACATAAATGGATTAGTGTACATGTATTAATGAAAATGGTGTAATTAGAATTAATCAATTTGATTAATTAATACATGTAAATTGTTGGCAATAAAGGTGTTTGATAAAATGCCTAAATGAACTATACGATGATTGGTAATGTTGCCTACCAAGTGTTTGTGAAAATGCCTAAGTGAAATTGGCTAAATAATAGGCATGGATGGCATGCCATGGTGAAACCGAGGCATGGGTAGCTCTCGGCCATGGCATGTGGCCGAGAGGCCCAATGGGCCAAGCCCAAATATTTTAGGCCGAATAAGGTGTAATGGGCCTAGAACAAGCCCAATAAGAGTTGGTGGGCCACACAAGCCCAATAGGCCCAACAAAAATGAATAGTAAAATGAAAATGGGCTTAAGGTATAGTTAGGCCCATTAAGGATTATTAAGGCCCATTAAGGGAAAATAGACTGTATTAATGTGTAATACAGTAGGAAAATTTTAATTTAACCTGAGGAATGGTTATTTACAGCTCCGGAGTTTACATTGAGAGCTGATCGGACTGCGAGAGTTGCAGCACCGAGGAAGTGAGGTCACTTGACGTGATCCGAGGTAAGGGACTTTTGCGAGTAGTTAGAGATACCTGCACGTATTTTCGTCTGCTTTTACATTCACTTAAAAACTCTGAGGGTCAGAGAAAGTGAATAATAATTATTGCGGCCCGATAGTGACAAATTATGATATTGCCCATTGTTAGACAAAAAGTCAACTTTTGTGAAAAGTTACAAAAAGCATGGAAACTATTATTGTGAGTGTTTAACTGCTGTTTAGCATGAAAATAAATAGATGGGCTAATGATTTTAAGGTTGATGTGACTTAAGCACACTTTATAGTGCTGATTTTAATATTTTGTAAACAATCCCTTTTTAAAGAGCCATCTATCATATTATGTGAGAATGAACCGTGCTAGAGCACAGCTCGCACTGGATTTCGTATTTTTTTTATACATATATTAGTGCTGGATTTTGATACGCACTAGATTTCCATGACATGTATGATAGAGTACTGGAGTTTTACTCGTACTCAATTTTATATGATATATGCATGACAGAGTGCTGGAGTGATTAGCTCGTACTCGAGTTTTACATAAGATACATGACAGAGTGCTGGAGCGTTGCTCGTACTCGATTCTTCATGGTTTATACATGATATAGTACTGGAGCTATTGGTCATACTTGATTTGATATTGTGCATAGCATGGTACTGGAGCTATTGCTCGTACTTGATTTAATACATGAATTATGCATTGACCTAGTTGCTGGAGGTTTACTTGAACTAGAGTTGAGTTTGTGATGTGAAACATTGTTTGAGCGGAGTGTCGACTGTGGGTCGTACTCAAAACGCACACTGTATGTGATATATAATACATGTTAAAACCCATTCCCGAGTCCTTGTGTGACTGTGTGTCACATCTTGTGAGAGGATATCCGCATGAGGTTAATATAGACGTGGTATGATATTCCACAAGTGCGAGGGCTACGACCTATGGCAGGTACCCTGGCTGTGATGTAGGGTCCATGGGTGTACTTTGTACCGTGCCTGGGGGCGCGAGGAGTACGCTGTACCGTGTGTTACGTATAGCTGGCGGCTGTAGTAGACTGACCATCCTCCCGTTGCAGCAGTGATACCCCGCACACCAAGATATGTGTTGCTTGGGATCACATTTCGGATATGATCATAGTCCAGGATACTATTTACATTTAACCACAGAGTCTCACATGATATATCACATTTATTGATTGACTGATTTAAATTGCGGATAGACCTGAGGGATGGGTCGGACTCCGATTTTGTGATGTGAATTATTTAATGCCATATTTATTATGATTTAAATATACATGGCATGATTGACATAAAGGCATGATTTATATAAAGATGCATTGTTTTACACTACATGCCTACATTTGAGAAAGAAAGCATGATTTCTGTACATGGGATTTAATCTGTACAAGTATATATATTATATTTCAAGACATGCTTTTAAAGTGAGTTAAGGAAATAATGTTTTTAAGGCATAGCATTATTTTGAGTAGATAGTGTAGATATCTACTTGCTTGCCTGATTTCCTTATTGAGCGCGTTGTATGCTCACCCCCCTTTCTTTACATCTCTCTATAGAGAGTCAGTAGAGCGAGAGCTATCGAGGGATCGTATTCCTGAGTCCACTGCTAATTCCTATCGATCGCCAGGTATACCTAGTTTGTACAGTTGTGTATCTAAACATAGAAACAGCACAGTGATGTATACGATATATATTATGGGGAATGTATTTGTATTAGATTTTATATAATCTTACATGTATAATAAAAACAGTTATAGTCAGTGGTAGTATATTGACATGTATGTATGATATTGGATGATGTGGTAAGCGAGGACTCTGACATCGAATCACAGCCCAACCATTGAAGAGAGGAAAGGTAAGTTAAAAATGTGAAAAATTTGTAGTGATTTTTGGTTAAGTCATGGATTGAGAATGGGGTCCTTACACTGGACCACCCGAGGGAGGGGTTGGATCGTGACTGATGATATTGGTTTTGTTGTGAATAAATGAAATTTTTAATGTTTTTGAAAATGCTTGGAAATAAATGATTTTATGTGGATCAGGATCACCAGAGGGAGGGGTTGAGTCTTGATGAGTGTGATGGATGTGGATTTTTGAAATGAATTAAGTGTTTTCTATGGTTTTGTGGAAACTATGCATGATGTATTTTTCATAATTATTTATAATTCATGCAATGAAATATTTTAGCATGAGGAGGTTATCCATGCTTTAATTGCAAATGCATGATTTTGATTTAATTCATGCATTTTATGATTTTACATGAGATGCCATTGAGGCATGAGTTGCATGATTTCCATAAGCATGAACAGCCTTTATAAATTATGGCATTGATGTGTGCATGATTTCGTACGTGAGCTTTAAACGAAAAGAATTGGATTTAAGGGCATGGCATTATGAGCATGTAGATAGTTAAGCTATCTACTTACTTGTATAATTGCCTTATTGAGCGTGTGGTTGCTCACCCCCCTTATTTTCCCCCTCTACAGAGTACTTTCAGTGGATAGAAAGCGACAGTGATCGTGCATTCCTGTTATCCGTTGTTTCCCACAGAGAAAAAGTATACACACTTGTATAATTTTGTATCTAAATATGTAAATGCATAGTACTGTAAACGTATATGACGTCGAGGATGTAAGGTTATGTAAATGCAATTGTGAACGTATTAGTTAAAGTCAAAGGATAAAAAAATTCTAATGTGTAAATGTAACATGGAAATGGAATGGTAAGTAGTGTGAGGGGATTAACACTGAATCATAGCCCAACTGTTGGGAGGATGGTGACAATGAAAGGAAGGTAAGAATTAAATAACAAACAAAAAATGAAAAAAAAAATTAGTGATTTATTTTTTTAGGTAATTTGGGTCGTGACAAAAAAAGGTGGTATCAGAGCTAAGTTGGCCTGATATAAGTCGGTGTTAGCGGTTAAGGAAGTTTACATATCTTGATTTTGATTTATGCATGATGATTTTCCATGCTATGTTTTGAGAACTGTGCACTGATTTAAATAGCATGAATTGCTTTACATGTAATAACACAAGCGTGAGCATACATTTTGGAGTATGACAAATAAATGTGTGATTTAAGCATGGCATCACGACCACGTAGATAGTACAGTTATCTACCTGCTCGCATAATTGCCTTACTGAGCGCATGGTTTACTCACCCCCATTATTTTACCCCTCTACGAAGCACTTTCAGTAAATAGAGAGCGACTAAGGATTGGATTTTGGAGTCCGTTGCATCCCATCACACGAGGTATACACATTTGTATAGTTTTTGTATCTAGACATGTCCAAGCACAGTAATGTCTTTAAATGTAATTTTGGGGATGTAAAAGATTGTAAACACATGTAAACAATAACTCTGATTTAGAAATACAAGTGTTTACATTTAATTGAATTGTAAATTAAAATGATTTGATTGGATGAGGTTGGCACCGATACACAGCCCAACTGTTGGAGGTGTAGGTAAGGCAAAGGTAAAGAACAAACGATAAGAATTGGATTAAATAATAATCGATAAATGAAAAACGAAAAAATTTGTTGTGGATTTTCGATGGATTGAGGGTCGTGAGAGTTTCATCTTCCAAGATTCAAATACAATAAAAGTATATGAATAGACTACAATTTTTAGTTTTAAGCGTAGTTTTTTGTGGCTCAATCTCAATATTTCGTCTTTCAAGATTCAAGTACATTAAAGTATATAGATAGACTATGGTTTTTGTTTCAAATATAGCTTTTGTGACTCAAGGCTTAATGTTTCATCTTTCAAGATTCAAGCATGTTGGAAAATCATTTCAGTTTTAGGCAAGGTTGTTGTAAAGTAATATGTGAAAAGACATTTTCCTGTTTGAATAAATTTAACTATGATTTTTATTTATTAGTAGACTATAGTCATTGCATTTAAACATAGTCTTTTTTATAGTTGGATAATTTTTTCTTCTAAGATTCCTGCACATTGAAAATGATTTAGTTTCAAGTAAGGCTAACACAACGTCATTTATGATAGAGATTTTACTATTTTGATAAATTTAATTATGGTTTATGGTTTATGGTTTTAAACACATTTTTTGTGTCTGCTATTTCACCTTTTGAGATTTAGGTACAATAATCAAAGACTACGAGTTTTATCCTAATTGTAATCTAATTTCAAAATAGACTACAGTTTTAATATTAAGCATAGTTGTTTTATGAATTTTAAAATTAAATTACCATTATGAAAGACCATTGTTTTCAATTATAATCATAGTCTTTGTCTGTTTTTATCTAGATTATAAGCAGATTTAGGATTCACTACTCACTCTTAAAATCCTTCCCTTATTATGAAGACATAATTTTCCTTTTATCTATCTCCCTTTGCTGATTTGCCAAAAAAAAATTACTGTTACCTCATGTTGAAAATAAAATCATTTAATCAAATGATAACATACCCTAAACATTGTTTATTTTAGTGTAACCTCATTTTGACTGAAAAACCCATAGAAAACCATTTTCGTTTCTAGATCGACTTTAACGATAGAAGAAATACCATGAAACATCTATAGTAGTGATGGTTAACCATTTACATTTATGAATCACGTAATGTAACCCCTTTACCAATGACTACAATTTTTTTTTTTACTTTATCATTTTAATTCTTTATAATTTTTGGTTTGTCACTTGTTTATATAGATTTGAATGACATTTATTACTTACCTCATATGGTTCATATACAAAAAGGGTTCCCTTTCCAAAAAGCATCTTTTTAGATTTCTAAAGTTTAATTTCTACTAATTTTTAGTTTAAGGTTTTTTGTTCTTATAACTTTGTTTAGTTTGGTTGTTTTTACAGATTTAAATGAGATTTTTAGTTGTACATGTCATTAGAGGTTTTCTAGTTCCTTTGTTATTTCACATTAGTTTTCTTACCAGAAAATGAAAGATTAAACTATTATAGAAAGATTTCAGAGGACACTATTGGTGGGAAACATTTCGTTTCTAGTTTTGTAAGGTTAAACTATTGCAGAAGGATTTGGGGAATACTATTAGTGACAAACATTTCATCTCTACTTTTGTGAGGTTACGGTTCTTTTCTCATTATTTCCACGACTGAACAAATTTTTACTATATGCGTTTAATTAATGTGATTTTTTTGAATTTATCAAGTTTCTATACAAGGAGTTAGACCTCATCTTAAGTTGCAAACTGCCGAAAAAGCTTATACGTAATGGGTACTCTACCATTTCGCTCAAAAGGGTGGGTTTTAAAATTAATGAACCAAGTTATTTGTGGAATGCATGCATTATACTAGCAAAGTATTCATTATAATTTATGGTACGATATTGTTTATGTACATTTTAGTTTAAGGTTTTTAAGTTTAGGGATTACAATATATGGTTTAAGCTTAGTTGCATTTTAGCTCATTTTAATGCATCCATTTATTATTTAAATTTCAATACACTGATATTACTTCTTTCAAATTTTATTTAATTCCACTTGTTTCCATGTAGTTTCTGTAACTTTATTTCAGCCCCCATTTACTTTTTTTTTCCTTTTCCTATTTGTCTTTTTCTAATTTTGCAAATTTACAATTTTGCCTTTCTATTTTATTTTATTTTTACATTTTTATCCTTTTAATTTTTTACAATTTTACAATTTAGTCCATTGTTTAAAGTATTTCTTTTCCGCACTTTTAATTTCATGTTTAACTTTAATAGCATTTAACTTTCTTGTTTTTAAGTACATGTTATAATTTTTGAAAAAAAATGTAATTATGACCATTTGAATATACTTAGGATGACTTAGTATGTTATTTAGCCAAGCTAATTTCATCAATCATTGTAGGATGATATTAGGAACTTATGTAAGACCCGAATTTATTTAAAATATGAAATGAATGAGTATTCGTGAAGAGAAGTCGGGTTTAATTAATCCCGAACACGTGCAAGGGCAGAATGGTCAAAAGACCGAAAGTTGGAATAATTTCGATAAGGAAAAATTAATTAAAAATATGGATTTGAGAAATCTTGGTCAATAAAGGAGAAATAAATTTATTTCGGGTTAAAATGATCAAGATATGAATTTATGGGAATTAATCGGGATTTTTAGTTCAAAAAAATAATCCAGAAAATAATCGAAAAATATACTGAAAAGTCATTCGGGACAATATCCCGAAAATACAGAGAAATTATACCCGAAAAAAGATTAAAATATAATAAATAAATTAAATTAAATTAATTAATTTGAAATAAAATAATAATTTTAAGGGATATTTGGGTATTTTTAAGGTATTTGAATGATTAAAATAATAAAAGATAAATAATAAATGAATTAAAAAAAAGAAGGAAATCTGAAAACCAAATCGGGGAGAGAGAAAGAGAAGCAGAGACGAAAAATGAAGCAGCCGACCGAGGGAGCCCGAGGATGCACCGGCGACCGACAGGCTCCGACGAGGCCACGAGGAGGTAGAGGAGAGACCGGCGAGCACGTGGGCATGGGAATCGCACCTTGCAGTGGCCAGAGGAAGCCGATCGGAGGAGGGAAAGCACCGAGGAGAAACGGCCTGATTTCCGGCGATCCACGGCGACTGGGCGTGAACGGAGGCCAGCGGCGTGACCGTGAGGAGGAGGCGGTCCTTTTGAGACCGGTAGCAGCCGACGAGATGGCCGAAATCGCCGGCAACGGCCAAGACCGAAAATGGGTTTTCGACGCCGGGGAGAAGAGGCCGAACCGGCAGCGTCCCGACGACCCCGACCGAAACCGAGGGTAGATTCGTGCTGCAGACAACCTTGCGGAGCCACTGGCGGTGGAAGCCGGTGGAGAACCGGCCGGCAAGGCGGTGAACCGGCGGTGAACCGGCCAAACCGGAGTGAACCGGGGTGAACCGGCGGGTTTGAACCGGTCCGAACTGGACTGAACCGGTTCAGCCAAAAAGAGGAGGAAAAAAAGAAGAAAAAGGGAAAAAGAAAAAGAGAAAAAATTGGAGAAAATTCCTGTGATGCAATCGAGCTTCGGGTAAGTCAGTAGTTGTCATGCCCCGCTTTCGGGAACCCTTCTATCTATACATTCTCTACTACGGTTGGGCTGTGAGAAGATGCAATTACTAAAAATTTATTTATTTACAGCGGAATATTTAAATCTTTAATTCACACTCCCAGGTGTGTGTGTAAATACACAAAATTAATTGTATAAATACCATGTGCTTACATATCATCCCCATAATACTGATTACAATTCCAAGATATAACTGTGCGATACGATATATTAGATACAAAATACTCGTGTATACAAATCTTATACCTTTGCGGATTGTGGGAGCTGTTCAACACAAAAGACTTAGAGACCACCGCTCTCTTACTTCTCAGTACCTGGAGGGGGAAAAATAGTGGGATGAGCAAACCACGGCTCAGTAAGGAAATGTATGCTAGCAGGTAGATATCGTACTACCTACATAGCCCATGCATGCATAAACCAAAACCATGTTTTCGTTATAAATGGAAATATCATACGAACAATGCATTTAAATACATATTTCTCAAGAGCATTTTCGTGTAAATCAAATGTCAAACTTCCATTTAAAACATGTTCATAAATAGTGCCCCCATGGCACGAATGTGAAATCGGAGATTTATTAAAACACAAAATCTCTTTCACTTCTCAAATCATTCTCTTTCACAAATCTCTTTCTTTTTCTGAGATTGTCTCTGTTTCTCGATTCTCTGAGATAGGCATGGAATTTTAGGCAATCAAATATCCACGACTTATGGCCACAGTCAGTGATCCCAGGCCTCACTGATCGGGTGTGCACAGGGTATCACTTCGCCTGAAGGGGGATGGGTCAGTCCTACCCTCCGGCTCATCTCAATCCACCTCATCTCCTCGTATACTCACGGTGAAGATACGTCGTGTGTCATCTACGCGATACTCGTACTCACGTGCACCCAGCACGGTACATAGTATACCAACGGGTGACTACACTATTCTACGTACAACCGTGGACCCAAGTCCATACTCCAACTCCGATGGACTTTTTATCCTTAAACCATGTCTCATATACCAGGCGAGCAAGCAGCGTGACACACAGTCAACGCAAAGCTCCAGCGCGGTACGATCTATCGTTAAGGCCCAGCCCGTTCAATTGGCCGTCGGCTGGTATCCCCTTGGGTCCCAGACCCCCAGGTTTACCTTAACTCAACAAAACAGGTACGAGCATAGTTCTCGCATTTTCTCAAAACCTCCGTGCGAGTTAATCTCCCGCACGGTACATCAAGGCTTTAAACCGGGTGTGAGCTAACGCTTCTACACCAAATCTCATCTCAAAACTGATAGATGGCTATTTTCTCTTTTTAAAAACTCAAAACAAGTTTATTCACATAGCATGCCTTTTCATGCCAAAACATGTAAAATTAGCCAAACTATCATTAACATTTCTCAATCATCAATAACCATGTAAAATGGAGAGTTTCATTGAAAACATGCATATCATGCTATTTCCTTACCCTATCCCATTTCTCAATACATATATATACATCATAGTACTTTTCATATTTCCACATCATTTCATAAACTTATAATATCGTACTAGTCCTAGCAATATATCTACGAAATTGCTGTAATTACGTACGAACATCTCTATAGCTAACACACAGTCCCTTACCTCATTTTACTTGTGTGCAACTATCCGCCTTTACGCTTCTTGCGTTCTCATCTCGACTTGCTCCGGCGTATCATCCGAAACCGAAATTCATCCACCAACATTTGAGTTAATGTTTCTAACTCTTATTCAACTAAGCATTTATCCAATGCCTTAATTACCCATTTTTACCCTTTGTGGTAAATCTCCCAATTTATCCTAATATCAACATTTCCAAACCATTTCCACAACATACTCATCCACTCAAGATATCCCATTCATTAAAAATACTCCCACATTCCACTTTCTCACACTTGACTTTTTTCTAAGCTATATGCATTTCATACCATTTTAGGTAATTCTATTCACAATATGCACACCCAAATATCTTTATAATCATTAACTAACTCAATGTACTTGGATTTGTGCATTAGATCTTACCTCATTGGATTTCCTCTTGCTCCAATTAGGATTGCCCTCTATTTCTTCAATCCTTCAAATGGGAAAATGCCTCTAGACTATGTTGTTCTTCTCTTTGATGTGAACAACTTTGTCTCTAATAGCCTCTCCTTAAATCTCACTGAAAATGGCTGGATTTAGGAGTGAGAAACTAGATTTCTTTGAGTTGAAGTGAAATGGAAATGTTTGTCCCGAAATTCTGATGATCCAACTGCTCCCATTTATAGATTTGACTTGATGAGATCGATCTTCCTTGGGTGGAGATCGATCTGTTCCTCAAAAATCCCTCTTTTCTGAGACGTTTAAAGGTAGGAGATCGATCTGTCGAGGCTGGAGATCGATCTGCTGTCAAACAGAAGCTTAAGGAGATCGATCTGGTCTTATGGGAGATCGATCTGCTTCCAACCCGAGAGCTAAGGAGATCGATCTGCTTCCTTTGGAGATCGATCTGTTCCCTTCCAATTCTCACATAAGGGCATTCTGGCTCTCCCAGATCGATCTCTCATCCTATGAGATCGATCTGGCCTTCACAAATTCCAGATTTCCTGCAGTTTTTCTACAATAACCCTTACCAAACACCCTTAATTTACTACCATGATCATTTTCTCATTCATTCATCTATGAGACTTCAAAATGGGATCCATCCTCACTACTTACACATTAAAACTTGTGTAGAATCTTTGTATGACCAAATGTATACGATATTGCTCAAATGGAAATATACACTTATGTAAATCTTTCCTTCCATTTTACTATACTACTCATATTCCATTTCGATCACATTCTTCTCGTGTTCAAGTTTATTTCTTCCTACTCATTCATAATGCAACTTGTACGTATAATCACAATTCTTACTACAAGTGCGTACATAATCTTATGAACTTACATTGCATACACTTCACATTACAATACATCATTTTACTTATGATTTTATTTACATTCCCATGTTCCTACATACAGCTATACATATACGGGGTCTCACATTCTCCCCCACTTAAAGAATTTGGTCCTCCAAATTAGAACCAATTCAATCTGTGAATAACTCGGGATACTTTTCCCGCATCAAACTTTCCAGTTCCCATGTGGCCTCTTCCACAGTGTGATGTTGCCACAAAATCTTAACCAATGAAATTGTCTTGTTCCGCAACACCTTCTCTTTCCTGTCCAACACCCTGATCGGTCTCTCGACATACGACATATCTTTCTTGAGCTCCAACGGCTCATAATTAATTACATGTGTCGGATCCGGGTAGTACTTCCGAAGCATAGAAACGTGGAAGACATTGTGGACTTCTGCTAGCTCAGGTGGTAAGGCTAGCCTATATGCTCCTTCTCCCACTCTATCCAAAATCTCGAAGGGACCAATGTAACGAGGACTTAATTTTCCTTTCTTCCCAAACCTCATTATTCCCTTAGAGGGAGATACTTTCAAAAATACGGACTCGCCAACATCAAACTCAAGTGGTCTCCGTCTCTTGTCAGCGTAGCTCTTTTGTCGACTTTGAGCTGTTCGCAGTCTCTCGCATATTATCTGAACATCTTCGGAGGCTTGCTTAACCAAATCGGGAGCGAGCAATTGTCTGTCACCAACTTCTTCCCAACCAATGGGCGATCGGCATCTACGACCGTATAGTGCCTCATAAGGGGCCATACCAATACTTGAGTGATGACTGTTATTGTAGGCGAACTCAATCAATGGCAAGTGATCGTCCCATGAGCCTCTAAAATCCAGCACACACGCTCTCAACATATCCTCCAGGGTCTGTATAGTCCTCTCTGACTGACCATCTGTCTGAGGATGAAAAGCGGTGCTAAAACTCAACTGGGTCCCCATCGCTTCCTGGAAATGTCCCCAAAAGTGGGAAGTGAAGCGAGCATCCCTATCAGAAACAACACTCACTGGGACTCCATGCAATCTCACTATTTCTCGTACATACAGGTTCGCCAGTGCACTCAATGTATCAGTAGATCTCATGGCTAAGAAATGTGCCGATTTCGTTAACCGATCTACTATCACCCATATCGCATCATGGTTCTTACGGGTTCTCGGTAACCCCATCACAAAATCCATGGTGACATGCTCCCACTTCCATGTTGGTATCGATAGAGGTTGTAATAATCCTCCTGGTTTCTGATGTTCGACTTTTACTTGCTGACAAGTGAGACATCTAGCGACATACTCAGCTATGTCTCTCTTCATTCCAGACCACCAATATACTTTTCGGAGGTTTTGATACATCTTACCACTCCCCGGGTGTATCGTGTATCTCGACGAGTGTGCCTCTGATAAGATCAGCTTTCTCAGCTCTAAATCCTTAGGAACACATATTCTATCTCCAAACCTTAGTATTCCATCTGGACTCAATATAAACTCAGCACCCTTCCCTTTCCGGATTTGGCTAATCATGACAATACACCATTGATCGATTTGCTGAGCTTGTCGGATTCTCTCAATCAACTCCGGTTCTAATCTCAAGCTAGCAATGATCCCATAGCTGCCAATCTCAGGTAGGGTCATATCCAGACTAAGGTTCGTGAATTGTTCCAACAACTCGTGCTCTCTAACCATCATATGTGATACCAACCCGAGACTCTTCCGACTCAATGCATCGGCAACCACATTTGCCTTCCCCGGGTGGTACAAGATCTCACAATCATAGTCCTTGAGGAGTTCCAACCACCTCCTCTGTCTCATGTTTAAGTCCTTTTGCGAGAATAGATATTTCAGACTCTTATGATCCGTAAAGATCTGAAATCTCTCACCATACAAGTAGTGGCGCCATATTTTCAACGCAAACACTACGACCGCTAACTCCAAATCGTGAGTGGGGTAGTTCTTCTCATGATCTTTCAGCTGTCTAGATCCATAAGCTACTACCCTTCCATCTTGCATCAAAACACAGCCTAGTCCTTGATGTGAAGCATCAGTATACACCGAGTAATTCCCTGAACTGTTAGGGATGACAAGAACTGGCGCGGTAGTTAATCTGCGCTTAAGCTCCTGAAAACTTCTCTCACATGCTTCATCCCATGAAAACTCCACACTCTTCCTCGTAAGACGTGTCAATGGAGCCGCTAATCTAGAGAAACCTTCTACAAATCTCCTGTAGTAACCAGCCAAACCTAGAAAACTTCTGATCTCTGTGACTGTCCTAGGTTGTTCCCACTGAACAACTGCCTCAATCTTGGATGGATCTACTGACACCCCATCCTTCGATATAACATGGCCTAGAAAAGAAATCTGTTCTAGCCAAAAGTCACATTTGTTAAGCTTGGCATATAACCTTTTCTCTCGAAGGGTTTGCAAAATAATCCTTAAGTGCTGCTCATGCTCTTCTCTGGACCTTGAATACACCAATATGTCATCAATGAAAATAATCACGAATTGGTCCAGGTATGGCTTGAATACTTCATTCATTAGAGCCATAAAAGCTGCCGGCGCATTGGTCAACCCAAACGGCATCACTAAGAATTCGTAATGGCCATAACGGGTACGAAATGCTGTCTTGGGCACATCTTCCTTCCGAATCTTCAATTGATGATACCCAGACCTCAGATCTATCTTGGAGAAGATCTGTGCTCCCCGAAGTTGATCCAGTAAATCATCAATGCGTGGCAAGGGGTACTTGTTCTTGATGGTAGCCTTGTTTAACATCCGATAGTCAATGCACAACCTGAGGCTCCTATCTCTCTTCTTCACAAATAATACCGGAGCTCCCCATGGCGAGACGCTCGGTCTTATGAACCCCTTCTCTAACAACTCTTGCAGCTGTTTCCTTAATTCCTCTAACTCAACTGGGGCCATCCTATATGGTGACTTAGATATTGGTTCGGTTCCAGGCGTCAAGTCTATACCGAATTCCGTTTCTCTATCAGGTGGCAATCCTGGTAGATCGTCTGGAAAGACATCAGGGAATTCTCTGACCACTGAGATGTCCTCCATATCCGGATGTACTTTGTTCACATCCACCACATAAGCAACAAAACCTTCAAAACAACACTCAAGCCATTTATACCAAAGTACTTTACTTAACACAAAATTTAAGATTTCATTTCTTCTCTTAAAATCTTACAACACATTCTTCAGGTAGAGAAAACTTAATGGACTTAGAACGACAGTCTATGACAGCATGATTGGCGGCTAACCAATCCATTCCCAAAATTACATCAATGTCATACATATTTAACAAAATCAAGTTGGCTGTCATGCACTTATCTCCTACCCTCACTTTACAATCTTTATACACTTGCTCAACTAATTGGCTAACTCTCATTGGAGTACTTATTAGTAAGGTCCTACTCAAGTATGTGGGTTCTATAAAACCTTTTAACTTAGATGCACATGCAGGTGATATGAAGGAATGCGTAGCTCCAGAATCAAACAAAGCTATAACCTCTAGATTGAAAATCAAGATTGTACCTTTTATCACTTCAGAAGAGGTATCAGCCGATGCCTGGTCTATCGCATACACCCTGCCTTGACCCGCAACTTGTTTTCCTTTCTCTTCAGCCGAGGCTTTCTTTCTTGCAGGAGGTGCAACTGTAGGAACCCTCTCTGGCTCTTTACCCCTTTGTGGAACTGCCTCAACTATCTCCGGGCACTCTCTGGCATAATGTTCAAATTTACCACATCTGAAACATTGGGTACCCTAAAGATGACATGGCCTACCACCATGGTATCGACCGCATAGCCTACACGGATCTGTAGTCGGTCGGGGTCCACCAATCACTATACCCCTGGCTGGTGTCTGAGTCGGAGGCATAAAAGGTCTAGCAATCTTTTTCTGGAACTCATCTACCTCTCTCCGACGTTTACTCATGAATTTTCGACCAAATTTGGCACTCTTGCCATCTCCCAGCTTCCTCGGACCCTTGTCCTTACCCCAACTAAATTCAGAAATCTGCAAGTCATGATCCTGCTCGCATAACTGGGCCCGTCGCACAGCCTTTCTATATGTAGCGACATCAAATGGGGCCAACTTCGCTCGGATCGAAGGCCTCAGTCCATCTACAAATCTACGGACTCTGACAGCTTCACTCCTGATCGAGTCCGGATCATATCGACCCAGTGAAGTGAATCGTGACTCGTACTCATCAACTGTTCGATTCCCTTGAGTCAGATTCAGAAATTCCATCTGTAGTCTCCGTCGAGCAGTATCTGGGATGTATTGCTCTCTGAAAACGTCCAAGAACATATCCCACGTGATAACCATTCCTTGAGCTCTTAACATCGGCCTGACGGACTTCCACCAGTGCTCTGCTTCGCCTCTCAATACAAAGGCAGCAAGTGCTACTCTCTTCGTAGCTGAACATCTACAGAAGTCGAATAACTTCTCCATTTGACTGATCCAGTCCTCAGCCACCGTCGGATCCTTTACCCCGCTAAACGAAGGAGGCTTAAAGTCCATAAAGTGCCTCAATCTTTCCATATCACAATCATATCCATACCCCAAATCATCATCATGCTGATGTGGGGCTACCGGAGGAGGTACCGGTCGAATATGAGGTTCCCGTGGCCTAGCCGGTTCAGCTTGCGCAGGTGCAACATTCTCAGGTTCAGGTGCAGCTGCTGGGGGATTCGGTGCAGCCTGTCCCGCTGTACCAGGTGTACCCTCAAACCTAGCCATGATCTGACCCATCATGGTCATCATCGTGCGCATGTCTTCCTCCAATCGAGTGATTCGAGGATCAGAAGCCTCTATCTGTTCCTGGGGCTCATGACTAGAGGATGATCTACTGTGCCTCTCAGTCCTGTCATTTTGCCCTCGAGCCCTCGAGCTCTCTCCCCTCTTGCGGTGTCTCTCAGGCATAACTCACTAGCCTGATAACTTTCCTGCGTTATAACAAACATTTAATTCGCTACCAGCTCCGTATACACATTTGTATCTAAATATCGCACAGTAACTTGGGGATGTATGTTTTCTTAGTCCTAAGCATCAACTCACATCAGACCAACCAAGCTCTGATACCAAGCCTATCATGCCCCGCTTTCGGGAACCCTTCTATCTATACATTCTCTACTACGGTTGGGCTGTGAGAAGATGCAATTACTAAAAATTTATTTATTTACAGCGAAATATTTAAATCTTTAATTCACACTCCCAGGTGTGTGTGTAAATACACAAAATTAATTGTATAAATACCATGTGCTTACATATCATCCCCATAATACTGATTACAATTCCAAGATATAACTGTGCGATACGATATATTAGATACAAAATACTCGTGTATACAAATCTTATACCTTTGCGGATTGTGGGAGCTGTTCAACACAAAAGACTTAGAGACCACCGCTCTCTTACTTCTCAGTACCTGGAGGGGGAAAAATAGTGGGATGAGCAAACCACGGCTCAGTAAGGAAATGTATGCTAGCAGGTAGATATCGTACTACCTACATAGCCCATGCATGCATAAACCAAAACCATATTTTCGTTATAAATGGAAATATCATACGAACAATGCATTTAAATACATATTTCTCAAGAGCATTTTCGTGTAAATCAAATGTCAAACTTCCATTTAAAACATGTTCATAAATAGTGCCCCCATGGCACGAATGTGAAATCGGAGATTTATTAAAACACAAAATCTCTTTCACTTCTCAAATCATTCTCTTTCACAAATCTCTTTCTTTTTCTGAGATTGTCTCTGTTTCTCGATTCTCTGAGACAGGCATGGAATTTTAGGCAATCAAATATCCACGACTTATGGCCACAGTCAGTGATCCCAGGCCTCACTGATCGGGTGTGCACAGGGTATCACTTCGCCTGAAGGGGGATGGGTCAGTCCTACCCTCCGGCTCATCTCAATCCACCTCATCTCCTCGTATACTCACGGTGAAGATACGTCGTGTGTCATCTACGCAATACTCGTACTCACGTGCACCCAGCACGGTACATAGTATACCAACGGGTGACTACACTATTCTACGTACAACCGTGGACCCAAGTCCATACTCCAACTCCGATGGACTTTTTATCCTTAAACCATGTCTCATATACCAGGCGAGCAAGCAGCGTGACACACAGTCAACGCAAAGCTCCAGCGCGGTACGATCTATCGTTAAGGCCCAGCCCGTTCAATTGGCCGTCGGCTGGTATCCCCTTGGGTCCCAGACCCCCAGGTTTACCTTAACTCAACAAAACAGGTACGAGCATAGTTCTCGCATTTTCTCAAAACCTCCGTGCGAGTTAATCTCCCGCACGGTACATCAAGGCTTTAAACCGGGTGTGAGCTAACGCTTCTACACCAAATCTCATCTCAAAACTGATAGATGGCTATTTTCTCTTTTTAAAAACTCAAAACAAGTTTATTCACATAGCATGCCTTTTCATGCCAAAACATGTAAAATTAGCCAAACTATCATCAACATTTCTCAATCATCAATAACCATGTAAAATGGAGAGTTTCATTGAAAACATGCATATCATGCTATTTCCTTACCCTATCCCATTTCTCAATACATATATATACATCATAGTACTTTTCATATTTCCACATCATTTCATAAACTTATAATATCGTACTAGTCCTAGCAATATATCTACGAAATTGCTGTAATTACGTACGAACATCTCTATAGCTAACACACAGTCCCTTACCTCGTTTTACTTGTGTGCAACTATCCGCCTTTACGCTTCTTGCGTTCTCATCTCGACTTGCTCCGGCGTATCATCCGAAACTGAAATTCATCCACCAACATTTGAGTTAATGTTTCTAACTCTTATTCAACTAAGCATTTATCCAATGCCTTAATTACCCATTTTTACCCTTTGTGGTAAATCTCCCAATTTATCCTAATATCAACATTTCCAAACCATTTCCACAACATACTCATCCACTCAAGATATCCCATTCATCAAAAATACTCCCACATTCCACTTTCTCACACTTGACTTTTTTCTAAGCTATATGCATTTCATACCATTTTAGGTAATTCTATTCACAATATGCACACCCAAATATCTTTATAATCATTAACTAACTCAATGTACTTGGATTTGTGCATTAGATCTTACCTCATTGGATTTCCTCTTGCTCCAATTAGGATTGCCCTCTATTTCTTCAATCCTTCAAATGGGAAAATGCCTCTAGACTATGTTGTTCTTCTCTTTGATGTGAACAACTTTGTCTCTAATAGCCTCTCCTTAAATCTCACTGAAAATGGCTGGATTTAGGAGTGAGAAACTAGATTTCTTTGAGTTGAAGTGAAATGGAAATGTTTGTCTCGAAATTCTGATGATCCAACTGCTCCCATTTATAGATTTGACTTGATGAGATCGATCTTCCTTGGGTGGAGATCGATCTGTTCCTCAAAAATCCCTCTTTTCTGAGACGTTTAAAGGTAGGAGATCGATCTGTCGAGGCTGGAGATCGATCTGCTGTCAAACAGAAGCTTAAGGAGATCGATCTGGTCTTATGGGAGATCGATCTGCTTCCAACCCGAGAGCTAAGGAGATCGATCTGCTTCCTTTGGAGATCGATCTGTTCCCTTCCAATTCTCACATAAGGGCATTCTGGCTCTCCCAGATCGATCTCTCATCCTATGAGATCGATCTGGCCTTCACAAATTCCAGATTTCCTGCAGTTTTTCTACAATAACCCTTACCAAACACCCTTAATTTACTACCATGATCATTTTCTCATTCATTCATCTATGAGACTTCAAAATGGGATCCATCCTCACTACTTACACATTAAAACTTGTGTAGAATCTTTGTATGACCAAATGTATACGATATTGCTCAAATGGAAATATACACTTATGTAAATCTTTCCTTCCATTTTACTATACTACTCATATTCCATTTCGATCACATTCTTCTCGTGTTCAAGTTTATTTCTTCCTACTCATTCATAATGCAACTTGTACGTATAATCACAATTCTTACTACAAGTGCGTACATAATCTTATGAACTTACATTGCATACACTTCACATTACAATACATCATTTTACTTATGATTTTATTTACATTCCCATGTTCCTACATACAGCTATACATATACGGGGTCTCACAGTAGTGGTCGAAATTGACCCGATTTAAATTTTGGAGTATTTAATTTAATTAATCTTGGGCTGAAAACTTACTCGGAAAAAATTATGAAATTATGTAGCTCAATGATTGGCATCCACCGAGAGCTCGAGACAGCCTCGAATTTCATACTAGCACGGAATCTCGGGTAAGTGACCCTTATTTACGACAATTTACATCGTTATGCGTGTTTCAGATTTAAATTTCGCATAAATTGAATTAAATTATGGAAATTTAGATAAATTGTCGTAAATATTAAATTTAGCTATTCGGGAGTTAGAACGAGGCCCAATAAATTGTTGGAGGGCCCAATGAGCCCAATAGGCCTCGATAAAGTGAAAATTAAGTGGAAAACGGGCTTACGGCCGATTAAGGCCCATTAAGGTGCAATCGGGCCCAATAGGGGTAAACGGGCCCAATGATTTAAATTAAGCCCAGAAAATAGGAAATACAATTAAATTGTATGTTATCTGACCTGAGGAATATTGATACGCAGTTCCGGGCATTGGATTGAGAGCAGATCGGACTGCGCGACGTGACATCAGTGGAAAGGTCAGACTCGACAGGAAAATAAGGTAAGGGAATTCTACGGACTGCTAGAGGTAAACTTTACGCAATTTCAAGTTCATATACAGTCTTTAAAAATTATCTGAAGGGTCTAGAGGTCAAATAATAATTTTAGTGCCCCGAATGGGCAAATTACTAAAATACCCTTGTTAAGGGTAGAACTTACAAATTTAGGAAAAATTAGGAGGAGCAAGGACAAGAGGTTCCTGCTCGTTCTGGAGGTATTTTAACACATGCATGAGTAGGCTGGCTCACTTTTAAAGAAAAATGCATAGCATTGCATACCTTAAACGATGTAATTTCTGTGAAAACTATTTGGAGATAACCGAGCCGCCTACGTGTTTTTATTTACATGTGACGTGCTAGAGCTCAGCTCGCACGATGTTTGATTTGTGTGATGCATGCATTAGTGCTGGAGCGAGAGCTCGCACTAGAGTTTTACATGCATAGGTGCTAGAGTATAACTCGCACCAGATTTCACATGCTTGTTTCGTGACACGGTGCTAGAGTCTAACTCGCACCAGATTTTACATGATTTTCGTGACAGGGTGCTGGAGTTTAACTCGCACCAGATTTTATAAGATTTTCAGGTGATTTATATATAGAGTGCTAGAGCCTAGCTCGCACTAGTTTTACTGGATTTGTGGAGTAGCGCTGTCTGCCCTTGGAGTCAGCCAAAAGGCCCAACAGGCTCAAAAGACCTCTTAAGTAGGGTGAGAGTGAGGGATGAGTTTGGCGGCCTTGTGGGGATGTAAAGCGGGCTCTGCTGATTTTACTTGATTTGATGAGAGTGCTGAGCATCGCTCGCAATGATTTTATGAGAACATGCGATGAGCCGTGCTTGGAGCATCGGGTAGACTGTGTGTCACCGATTTAATAGGCTCGCACGTGCATTTTGAGACATGGCATGAGTATTGAGAAACAAAACCTCTCTGTGGGAAGCAGGCCATTTGGGCTAGAGTACCTAGAGTGATATGGGTCCATGGAGTACGATGTACCGTGCAAGTATCATGGAGTACGATGTACCGTGGGGTATCTTCGGATACGGTATCTTTGTGATACGGGGTATCTTCGGATACGGCATCTTCGGATGCGTGAGATCGGATAAGACTGACGGGTTGGATTGACCCACCTCCCGGGCGGTTCCCGATCAGGATGAGACCTCGCACACTGGGATCCGTGAAGCTAGAGGGACTCACGAGGACACATATTGGCCAGTCCTGGTTATTGCCGATATACAGATGTTGCCTAGTCTCGTATGTCGACGATTTTGATGAGATCAAATCGGGTTTTAAATTAAATGTGCATGATGGTTATTTCCATGCTTTTTAAAACCCATATGTGATGTAAACGGATTTTCATGATTTTGTGTGAGTCAGGATCACCCGAAGGAGGGGTCGAGTCCTGACTTTACTGTGAAATTTTAAACGAGAAAGATATGATTTTGAATATAATTGCATGTTGAATTTTCCGTGCAAACTTGATTTACATAACATCATAACTCATACCATCTGTTTTAAAATGTGTGGAGAAAGGGTGGTTTATGCATGGCACTACGTTCATGTAGGTAGTATGGTTACCTACTTGTTCGTAGGGTTGCCTTACTGAGCTTGATGTGCTCACCCCTTTCATTTTCTCCCACAGATAATCTCCAGTTGAAGTTGAGGCGACTCAGTACTGCATTCCGGATATCCGCTGCTGCCCATCAACATAAGGTATATACACTTGTACATATTGTATCTACATAAGCATAGCACAGTAACATTGTCACGACCCAAACTACCCAAAAATCAGAGTTAATTTTTCACGTTTTATTATTTTCTTTCATTGCTTACCTGTCCTCTGATCGTGACCACACTCCACTAACAAATTGGGCTGTGCGTCAATGCCAGTCCCACCATACATTTACCATCTAACTTATTTCTTCTCTAGTCATTTATAAAATGTCTACAATATTTATACATCCCCTAGAGACACTTACAAACATGTTACTGTGCTATGCTTATGTAGATACAATATGTACAAGTGTATATACCTTATGTTGATGGGCAGCAGCGGATATCCGGAATGCAGTACTGAGTCGCCTCAACTTCAACTGGAGATTATCTGTGGGAGAAAATGAAAGGGGTAAGCACATCAAGCTCAATAAGGCAACCCTACGAACAAGTAGGTAACCATACTACCTACATGAACGTAGTGCCATGCATAAACCACCCTTTCTCCACACATTTTAAAACAAATGATATGAGTTACGATGTTATGTAAAACACATTTGCACGGAAAATTCAACATGCAATTATTTCAAATCATTTCTTTCTCAATTAAAATTTTCACAATAAAGTCAGGACTCGACCCCTCCTTCGGGTGATCCTGACTCACACAAAACCATAAAAATCGATTTACATCCACACATGGGTTTAAAAAGCATGGAAATACCATCATGCAAATTTAGTTTAAAACCCAGTTTCAAACATCGTCAAGATCATCAACATGCGAGACTAGGCAACGTCTGTATATCGGCAATAACCAGGACTATGGCCATATATGTCCTCGGGAGTTCCTCAGCTACACGGATCCTAGTGTGCGGGTTCTCACCATGATCGGGAACCGCCCAGGAGGTGGGTCAATCCATCCCGTCAGTCTTATCCGATCCCAGGCATCCGAAGATGCTGCATCCGGAGATGCCGTATCCGAAGATACCACACAGTACATCGTACTCCATGCTACTTGCACGGTACATCGTACTCCATGGACCCATATCACTCTAGGTACTCCAGCCCAAATGGCCTGCTTCCCACAGAGAGATTTTGTTTCTCAATACTCATGCCAAGTCTCAAAACGCATGTGCGAGCCTATTAAATCGGTGACACACAGTCTACCCGATGCTCCTAGCACGGCTCATCGCATGTTCTCATAAAATCAGTGCGAGCGATGCTCAGCACTCTCATCAAATCAAGTAAAATCAGCAGAGCCCACTTTACATCCCCACAAGGCCGCCAACCTCATCCCTCACTGTCACGCCACCTAAGAGGTCTTTTGAGCCTGTTGGGCCTTTTGGCTGACTCCAAGGGCAGACAGCGCTACTCCACAAATCCAGTAAATCTAGTGCGAGCTAAGCTCAACACTTTGTATATAAATCACATGAAAATCTTATAAAATCTGGTGCGAGTTAGACTATAGCACCGTGTCACGAAAAAGCATGTGAAATCTGGTACGAGTTATACTCTAGCACCTATGCATGTAAAACTCTAGTGCGAGCTCTCACTCCAGCACCAATGCATGCATCACCCAAATCAAAACATCGTGCGAGCTGAGCTCTAGCACGTCACATGTAAATAAAAACACGTAGGCGGCTCTGTTTTCTCAAAACAGTTTCCAAAACAGTTATATCATTGAAAGTATGCAATGCTGTGCATTTTCTTTCAAGGTTAGCCAGCCTACTCATGCATGCATTAAAATGTCTCCAGAACGAGCAGAACCCTCTTGTTCTTGCTCCTCCCAATTTTTTCTAAATTTGTAAATTTTACCCTTAACAAGGGTATTTTAGTAATTTGCCCATTCGAGGCACTAAAATTATTATTCAACCTCTAGACCCTTCAGATAAATTTTAAAGACTGCATATGAACTTGAAATTGCGTAAAGTTTACCTTTAGCAGTCCGTAGAATTCCCTTACCTTATTTTCCTGTCGAGTCTGACCTTTTCTTTTCCACTGTTGTCTCGTCGCGCAGTCCGATATGCTCCCAATCAAATGCCCGAAACTGCGTATCAATATTCCTCAGGTCAGATATTATACAATTTAATTGTATTTCCTATTTTCTGGGCTTAATTTAAATCATTGGGCCCGTTTACCCCTATTGGGCCCGATTGCACCTTAATGGGCCTTAATCGGCCTTAAGCCCGTTTTCCACTTAATTTTCACTTTATCGAGGCCTATTGGGCTCATTGGGCCCACTAATAATTTATTGGACCTCGTTCTAGCTCTCGAATAGCTAAATTCATTATTTACAAGAATTTATCTAAATTTTCGTAATTTAATTCAATTTATGCGGAATTTAAATTCATATCACGCATAACGATGTAAATTGTCTTAAATAAGGGTCACTTACCCGAGATTCCATGCTAATACGTAAATCGAGGCTATCTCGAGCTCTCGGTGGATGCCAATCGTCGAGCTACATAATTTCATAATTTTTCGGGTAAATTTTCAGTCAAAAATTAATTAAATAAAATATTTCAAAATTTAAATCGGGTCAATTTCGACCACTATTGACTTACTCGTAGCTCGATTGCATCGTCGGGATTTCTCCCCAATTTTTCCTCTTTTTCTTTTTCCCTTTTTCTTCTTTTTTTTCCTTCTCTTTTGGCTGAACCTGTTCAGTCAGGTTCGGACCGGTTCAGACCCCCGGTTCTCTCCGGTTCGGCCGGTTCACCGTCGGTTCACCGCCTTGCCAGCCGGCTTCCACCGCCAGCAGCTCCGTTGGGTCGTCCGCATCTCAGATCAGCCCTCGGTTTCACCCAAGTCCGCCGGAACGCCGCCGATTCGGCCTCTTCTCCTCGGCGTCGGAAACCCATTTTCTTCCCTTGGCCGTCGCCGGCGATTCCCGCCATTTCGCCAGCATCCAATGGCCTCAACAGAATCGTCTCGGCCTGGGGATCATTTTGTGGGGTCGGATCGGAGCCAAGACGCCGCCGTTCGCCGGGACCGAGCTCTTCTCTCCGTCGATCTTTCTCTCCCTGATTCGTCGGATTCCGTCGTCGGTTGGTCGTGCTGCCGGTGCCAGGGAGATCGTCGGCCTCTCCTCTTCCTTTTCCGACCCTTGGCCTGGCCGTTGGCCGCCGGACGGCTCACCGGTCTCCCTCGGGTTCGTCGGGCTCCGTTTCGTCTCCGCTTCTCTTTCTCTCTCCCCGACCCGTTTCTCTCTTCTTTTTTTTGTTTCAGATTCTTTTTTTTATTTATTATTATTATTATTATTATTATTTAATTATTTCACTATTCATTAAAATACTCCATAAAATCCAAAATATATACACTTATATTATTTTTATTCTAATTTAATTTATTTAATTTTAATTTAATTTATTAAATATATTTTTCTCCAAATTTTTGATATTATTTCTTCGCGTTTTTCGAGATATTGTTCCGATAATTTTTCGGTATTTTTAAAATTTCTGAATCTTGATCAATTGACCCAAATTGTATAATTTCTTCATTATCGATCAAGATATCTTACATCCTTATTTTTAATTAAAATTTTCTTATCGCCTTATTACCGGGTTTTGGTATTTTTACCATTTTACCCCTGCTCTTATTTCGAAAATCAATTTTACCTGACCTTCCTTCATACATTCCCCATCTTTTCTTATTTAATTTTCGTATTTTTAATTAAATTCGGGTCTTACAACTCTCCCCCACTTAAGGAATTTGGTCCTCCAAATTAGAACCAATTCATATGAGTCCATAGACTACTCCGGGTACATCAATCGTATCATACTCTTAAATTCTTATGTGACTTTCTCCGGAGTGTATTACTACCAAAGGACTTTAATTAGGGAGATCATCTTAAACCTCAATACTTTCTCTTTCCTGTTTAATGCCCGAATCAACTTATCAATATACTTATATTTGCATTAAGCTGAACTGTTGGATCTCATATCTTATCACCTATGCTGGATCTGGATAGTATTCCCGAATCATCAAAAGATGGGACACATTGTGGGTGCCTGCTTATTCAAGTGGAAATGCCACCTACAGGTCTTATCTTCCACTTGTCCAATTTCTCAAAATATTCCATCCAGCGCAACTCAATTTACCTTCTTCCAAAAGTTCACTATGTCCTTATTCTCTTAGGACAATAAACATTTCAATCATACTAATTCACCATCGGTGAATTTCGATACTTTTCTATCTGCTCTGAGGTGTTCTTAATCTCTCATCCTTAACTAAACATCCTCAGAGACTTATTATCCAAGGTCAAAAATAATTCTATCTGTCATCCACTTTTTCTTATCCCCTACAGCCATACACTGCCTTATATCTTGTTATCCCGATACTCAAGAGACAACTGTCACTATTGGCGAATTCGATTTGTAATTACTGATCATTCCAGGAGCATAAAAATCAATGGCACACGGTTTCATCGGATCCTCCAGAACCTGTACAGTCCTCTCTGACTGACCATCTGTCCGAGGATGGAAAGCTGTGCTAATACTCAGTCGGGTTCTCATAGCTTCCTAAAAATATCCTCAGAGGTGGGAAGTGAAGCGGGAATCCCTATATGATACCATGCTCACTGGAACGCTACTTAATGTTCCACAATCTTCCTTATACATAAATCCTTATATACACTCTGAGTATTTGGGGATTTCATAACCAAAAGGTGGGTAGACTTAGTCACTCTATCGACTATCATCTAAATAGCTTCGTAATTCACCTGGGTTCTCTATAACCCATCACGACTTTCATGGAGACTTGCTCTCATTTTTCGTGCCGTGTCGATATAGGTAGGTGCTGCAATAACTCTGCAGACTTTTAATACTCTACCTTTTTCTGCTGACATATTAAGCACTTTTCCACAATCTCTACCATATCTCTTTTCATATCTGACCACCAATACCCTTTTCGAGATTTTAATATATTCTTATTACCTTTCGTATGCACTGTATATCCTGAAGAGTGAGCTTCTGACAAAATTACTATCTCATCAACTGTGGTCCTAGGGAGCACTCATACTGTCTCTGAACCTCTCTGTAAATCATTATCATACTCTGTGAACTCTGTCACTGTACCCTTCTGAATCTGACCCAAACCATCGACATCCTGCCGATCATCACGCTAAGCCTGTCAAATCCGGGCACTCTCATCCGGTTCTAATCTCAGGCTAGCCGTCACACAATCACTGTCATCATCAGAAGGGATCACATCAATACTGAGGTTCTCAACTGCTCTAGCAGCTCACGCTCCCTGACCATCATATGTAGTACCATCCCGAGGCTCTTTCTGCTCGAGGTATAAGCCATTACATTAGCTTTTCCTAGGTGGTACAATTTTCACAAATCAAAATCTCTCAGAAGCTCTAACCCACTATGTATTCTCATATTCGCCTCTTTCTGTGAAAACAGATACTTGGGACTTTTATGATAAGTGCATATCCATAATTTCTCACCTTGTACATAATAGTACCATATCCTCGGTACAAACACTACCGTTGCCAACTTAAAATCATGTGTCAGATAGTTTATTTCATGATCAAGGAGTGGTCTGACTCCAAAATTGACTATCTTCTCATTATACATCAATACACAGCTCCTTCATAATTTTGAGGTATCCATACTCACTAAGAACCTCTTGAGCTGTTGGATATGGTGAAAATAATCACGGTGGTCAGTTCATACTTCATTACACCAAATTCCCATCACATCTATCATCTTATTTATCATCTCATTTAAAGATCATGTTTTCTTAGTTAAACGTGTCAACCAAGTGGACCATATTAAGAACTCACCACAACCCTTTGTAAAAGCAATTTCCAATTGTTGCTTATAATTTGCCCTAGACTTTAACTACACCCAACATATCATCGATAATGATGATTACAAATTGGTCCAATCCTTGACTTATTTAGGCATAAGCGTATAAAATCCTTCAAATCGTTTACGTTTTCAGGTACTAACCTGCGTCATTTCCTTTTCTTATCTTAACGGCTCTTATTAAATTTTACTATGTTAACCTTTATGATTTGTTGAATTTTAATATTCTTATCGTCTTAGTAAAGGTATCCTAATGCTAAAGGTATTTATTACGACGATCGATTTCACGTTATAGGTTATATATATACTTTTAGACGCTGTCAAGTCTTCAGGCGGGGAGGTATTTTGAAATACCTTTATTAACCTTCAGACTTAACCACAGTTACTTTATATGTCAGTCCATGTGGTCACAATTTATATTCGCTAATAATTGCTTCAATCCTAATTACTTCATATCGTAAAGATGTTCTTACCTAGCATACGCCTCTTACTCCAGTACATCTGGTATTTAAAATCAAGCATATCTCAAAGATTATCTCCTTAGTGTATCAATTATAACGAAACTCTTGTCATTATTCATTTCGTGAGTATAATCCTTTACTCCTTTAATTTCAACTGTTGCACCCCTTTTTGTCACTTAAAATCTCTATATCCATATTCCGTTAATTAATCCTCCTCTATTGGGGTACTCATTTATCAATATTGTGCCCGATGATGTAGGCATTCATACTTTTTACTCACTTATATGCGAATGAAGGTGGTATGAATAAATGTGTGGCACCAGGATCAATGAACATATGTACTTCATTATTCATAACAAGTGTGGTATCTTACACCACATCCCTGAAACATCAATAGTGTCCTGGTCCAAGACATCCTCTCGCCTTCGTCCAACAACCTACTTTCCTTTTTCTTTTCGGCTATTGCTTCCCTTCTCGTTGCAGCTGTACCAATGAAGTTTTTTTCTCTCTTTACTTTTCTGTGGGGCGATCTCGCTCAACCCTGTGCAATCAAAATCAATGGTCCATCTTACCACACTTAACGGCCATTTTCATCAATACAGTGTACGTATAGACCCTCCTTCCGTGGTATCTACCACACATCCCACACTGCTTCTAGTGCTTACACTGCTACACTGCTTTGTAGCAGGTCGGGGTCCTCCAATTACAATGCCCCCCCCCCAAGAGTGCCAAAATCGGATGTACTGGGGCCTTACCAATTATCTTACTCCATGACTCGTCAAATTAAATCTTTTACCAATTTCCATTTTCCCATTTTAACATCTCTATCATTTCTCGATTCTCTTTTCTGTTTCTATTTCAGCCCTCACTACCTTTCCCAATCTCAGAGGCGTGCAATTTATGTTCTTATTTACCCAACTGTAAATCTGCGCACTGCCTCGGTATAGGTAATATCTCACGGGGCCAATTGGACTCTAATTGACAATATGAGCCCTTCCATAAACTTTTAGACATCTCGACTGTCACTTGTTCATAGTGTCGAGGTAATATCTGCCCAAGAATATAATCGAGCTTCATACTCATCAATAAATCAAATCCTCTGGGTCAGAGTAAGGACTTTTATCCATAATTTTCTTTAAATCATGTCCGGGATATTCTATCACCGGAATACATCCAAATATTTCTCACGTCAGCTTTGGATGTTTAATACTTAAGATGGGTCGAGCGGACTTCCACTAATGCTCCGCTGCGCCCTTTGATCTTATTCATAATCTGAGCAATTAGCTCCTCAAAATAATCTCCACACTCCGCTCCAATCTCGCGAAGTGTGTCTCAATACTGTCCGATCTCTCTGTCGGACTCAGTGGGGCATGCTCAACATTAGCCTCTATTTCAATCTCATACTGATTCTCATAGTCAAACTCAACACGACTTAGCAGACTCAGGTCTACCTCTACGACCTCTGCCTCGTGCACTTTCTCATCTAACGCGACTCATATTAGTCATTCCTGCATTCTCAACCATTTCTTAGTCAAAGCCCATCTCGATATACACTATTGTATCTAACCAAGCACAGTAACACGGGGATGTAATTTCCTAATTACTGACACTGACACACATCAGACCAATTGCTGCTCTGATACCACCTTTATATGTCACGACCCAAACTACCCAAAAATCAGAGTTAATTTTTCACGTTTTATTATTTTCTTGAATTGCTTACCTGTCCTCTGATCGTGACCACACTCCACTGACAAATTGGGCTGTGCGTCAATGCCAGTCCCACCATACATTTACCATCTAACTTATTTCTTCTCCAGTCATTTATAAAATGTCTACAATATTTAAACATCCCCTAGAGACACTTACAAACATGTTACTGTGCTATGCTTATGTAGATACAATATGTACAAGTGTATATACCTTATGTTGATGGGCAGCAGCGGATATCCGGAATGCAGTACTGAGTCGCCTCAACTTCAACTGGAGATTATCTGTGGGAGAAAATGAAAGGGGTGAGCACATCAAGCTCAGTAAGGCAACCCTACGAACAAGTAGGTAACCATACTACCTACATGAACGTAGTGCCATGCATAAACCACCATTTCTCCACACATTTTAAAACAAATGATATGAGTTATGATGTTATGTAAAACACATTTGCACGAAAAATTCAACATGCAATTATTTCAAATCATTTCTTTCTCAATTAAAATTTTCACAATAAAGTCAGGACTCGACCCCTCCTTCGGGTGATCCAGACTCACACAAAACCATAAAAATCGATTTACATTCACACATGGGTTTAAAAAGCATGGAAATACCATCATGCAAATTTAGTTTAAAACCCAGTTTCAAACATCGTCAAGATCATCAACATGCGAGACTAGGCAACGTTTGTATACCGGCAATAACCAGGACTATGGCCATATGTGTCCTCGGGAGTTCCTCAGCTACACGGATCCTAGTGTGCGGGTTCTCACCATGATCGGGAACAGCCCAGGAGGTGGGTCAATCCATCTCGTCAGTCTTATCCGATCCCAGGCATCCGAAGATGCTGCATCCGGAGATGCCGTATCCGAAGATACCACACGGTACATCGTACTCCATGCTACTTGCACGGTACATCGTACTCCATGGACCCATATCACTCTAGGTACTCCAGCCCAAATGGCCTGTTTCCCACAGAGAGATTTTGTTTCTCAATACTCATGCCATGTCTCAAAACGCACGTGCGAGCCTATTAAATCGGTGACACACAGTCTACCCGATGCTCTAAGCACGGCTCATCGCATGTTCTCATAAAATCAGTGCGAGCGATGCTCAGCACTCTCATCAAATCAAGTAAAATCAGCAGAGCCCACTTTACATCCCCACAAGGCCGCCAACCTCATCCCTCACTCTCACCCCACCTAAGAGGTCTTTTGAGCCTGTTGGGCCTTTTGGCTGACTCCAAGGGCAGACAGCGCTACTCCACAAATCCAGTAAATCTAGTGCGAGCTAAGCTCAACACTTTGTATATAAATCACATGAAAATCTTATAAAATCTGGTGCGAGTTAGACTATAGCACCGTGTCACGAAAAAGCATGTGAAATCTGGTGCGAGTTATACTCTAGCACCTATGCATGTAAAACTCTAGTGCGAGCTCTCGCTCCAGCACCAATGCATGCATCACCCAAATCAAAACATCGTGCGAGCTGAGCTCTAGCACGTCACATGTAAATAAAAACACGTAGGCGGCTCTGTTTTCTCAAAACAGTTTCCAAAACAGTTATATCATTGAAAGTATGCAATGCTGTGCATTTTCTTTCAAGGTTAGCCAGCCTACTCATGCATGCATTAAAATGTCTCCAGAACGAGCAGAACCCTCTTGTTCTTGCTCCTCCCAATTTTTCCTAAATTTGTAAATTTTACCCTTAACAAGGGTATTTTAGTAATTTGCCCATTCGAGGCACTAAAATTATTATTCAACCTCTAGACCCTTCAGATAAATTTTAAAGACTGCATATGAACTTGAAATTGCGTAAAGTTTACCTTTAGCAGTCCGTAGAATTCCCTTACCTTATTTTCCTATCGAGTCTGACCTTTTCTTTTCCACTGTTGTCTCGTCGCGCAGTCCGATATGCTCCCAATCAAATGCCCGAAACTGCGTATCAATATTCCTCAGGTCAGATATTATACAATTTAATTGTATTTCCTATTTTCTGGGCTTAATTTAAATCATTGGGCTCGTTTACCCCTATTGGGCCCGATTGCACCTTAATGGGCCTTAATCGGCCTTAAGCCCGTTTTCCACTTAATTTTCACTTTATCGAGGCCTATTGGGCTCATTGGGCCCACTAATAATTTATTGGACCTCGTTCTAGCTCTCGAATAGCTAAATTCATTATTTACGACAATTTATCTAAATTTTCATAATTTAATTCAATTTATGCGGAATTTAAATTCATATCACGCATAACGATGTAAATTGTCGTAAATAAGGGTCACTTACCCGAGATTCCATGCTAATACGTAAATCGAGGCTATCTCGAGCTCTCGGTAGATGCCAATCATCGAGCTACATAATTTCATAATTTTTCGGGTAAATTTCCAGTCGAAAATTAATTAAATAAAATATTTCGAAATATAAATCGGGTCAATTTCGACCACTATTGACTTACCCGTAGCTCGATTGCATCGTCGAGATTTCTCCCAAATTTTTCCTCTTTTTCTTTTTCCCTTTTTCTTCTTTTTTTTCCTTCTCTTTTGGCTGAACCGGTTCAGTCCGGTTCGGACCAGTTCAGACCGCCTGTTCTCTCCGGTTCGGCCGGTTCACCGCCTTGCCGACCGGTTCTCCATCGACTTCCACCGCCAGCAGCTCCGTTGGGTCATCCGCATCTCAGATCATCCCTCGGTTTCACCCAAGTCCGCCGGAACGTCGCCGGTTCGGCCTCTTCTCCTCGGCGTCGAAACCCATTTTCTTCCCTTGGCCGTCGCCGGCGATTCCCGCCGTTTCGCCAGCATCCAATGGCCTCAACAGAACCGTCTCGGCCTGGGGATCATTTTGTGGGCTCAGATCAGAGCCAAGACGCCGCCGTTCACCGAGACCGAGCTCTTCTCTCCGTCGATCTTTCTCTCCCCGATTCGTCGGATTCCGCCGTCGGTTGGTCGTGCTGCCGGTGCCAGGGAGATTGTCGGCCTCTCCTCTTCCTTTTCCGACCCTTGGCCTGGCCGTTGGCCGCCGGACGGCTCACCGGTCTCCCTCGGGTTCGTCGGGCTCCGTTTCGTCTCCGCTTCTCTTTCTCTCTCCCCGACCCGTTTCTCTCTTCTTTTTTTTTGTTTCAGATTCTCTTTTATTTATTTATTATTATTATTATTATTTAATTATTTCACTATTCATTAAAATACTCCATAAAATCCAAAATATCTACACTTATATTATTTTTATTCTAATTTAATTTATTTAATTTAAATTTAATTTATTAAATATATTTTTTCCAAATTTTTGATATTATTTCTTCGCGTTTTTCGAGATATTGTTCCGGTAATTTTTCGGTATTTTTAAAATTTCTGAATCTTGATCAATTGACCCAAATTGTATAATTTCTTCATTATCGATCAAGATATCTTACATCCTTATTTTTAATTAAAATTTTCTTATCGCCTTATTACCAGGTTTTGGTATTTTTACCATTTTACCCCTGCTCTTGTTTCGGAAATCAATTTTACCTGACCTTCCTTCATACATCCCCCATCTTTTCTTATTTAATTTTCGTATTTTTAATTAAATTCGGGTCTTACAAACATGTTTGTAAGTAACCTTAGGGGATGTATAAATATTGTAGACATTTTATAAATGACTGAGAAAGAATTAAGTTATATGGTAAATGTATGGTGGGACTGGCATTGACGCACAACCCAATTTGTTAGTGGAGTGTGGTCACGATCAGAAGACAGGTAAGAATTTAAGTAAGAAAATAACAAAACGCGAAAAATTAACTCTGATTTTTGGGTAGTTCGGGTCGTGACAACTTACCCTGCATTACTTGCTTGATGGTGTACACTTATGCGTTAGAAACCTTTCGGTCGTAAAAGGTAAAAAGATGTATATTGATATAAATGACATAGTAATATATAACGTAAATATTATTAATACCTCACCTACTATAGAAGAACTAAACTGCAATCTTCCTTCATTAATTTCATTAACTGTGCTATTATATTTTAGGATGTTGTTTATATGCATGTAATTGCTTTTATATGGCATATTAATGTTAGGGTCTTTTGTCTAAATTGAAAAAGAACTTGGGTTTAATGAACCTAACCTTGACCATCATTATTTTCTTAGTTATCTTGTCTTAGAGATCTCAAATTCTTTCGTGAATCCATTAAAATTCATCATAATTTTTTTATTACATGATCACTAATAATTTCGTGAAGCATTTGAGGTCTCCTACACAAGATAACCTAAAAATAATGAAGGTTAAGTTTGGGTTTATAAATTCAAGTTCCTTCCAGATCTTAACAATGACATGCGAAATAAAATCAATTACATGAACATAAATGTCATCCTAAGATATAATACAATTGTGTATAAGCTCTTGGTCCACGGACAGTCATAATCGAGATGTGACACTTTGTATAGATAATCCATAAAGAAATTATCAAAAGCCATTAAGATACAATAAATAGAGTTAGCTTTGAAATGTTTAGGATTTTAATATGTCCTTATAAACTTAGGAGATTTGAATTTTCCTTACTTGCATTAGTTTTAGAAAGGTGCTAAAATTTAAGTCATGTGTAATTCTCTTAAGAGAAAATAGGGATGCATTTGGTAGTTAAAGATTAATCGAAAACGTTTTTGAGTATTAGACTAAGTATCGACACTCTAAACAAGGTATCAGTATTTTACCCTTCTTCTGATACCCTTCTATTACCTTTGAACAAAAGCTTCACTATGTGCTAGTATTGATACATGAGAATTAGCTATTGATACAAAATCAAATATGTTTTTGCAGGATCTCCTTTCAAACAATTGATACAACAAAGTCACATATTGATACCTCTTAAGTCTAAAAGGTGGTAATAACTAGTTCTTATGAGCTTCAACGGGAAGGTTTGCATTTATTGCTTACCTACCACTTGATTCAAAGTGAGAATGTATTCATTCAAGCATTAAAGAACAACTCAAGACAAGAAGCTAACAAGAGAGATATTCATTGTTGCACTAAAAAAGGTCTTTATTGTAATTCCTTTGATTCTACTTGGATTGTACTCATCCATACTTAAATTCACTATCTTGGCTCTAAGAATCATAGTTACTTACTATAAAAAGAATACTTAGGTATCTAAAAGATACTCCAAACCTAAGATTTTGGTATTATAAAGATTCACCCTAAAGCTTTTATGCTTATTCATGTGCAGATTTTAGAGGATGCAATGTTGATAGAAAAAGTGCCTCAAGTACATGTTAATTTCCTGGTTCTCCAAGAAACGGCATAATGTTGCTCAATCCACCACTGAAGTAGAATATGTAGCATTGGAGAGTTATTTGCACATCTCTTGTGGATTCTGAAAGAGTTAAAAATATTATGGGATAAAAATGAGTCAAAATTCCAATCAAATGTGACAATACGAGTGCTATAAATCTCACAAAAATTCTCATTCAACATTGAAGAACCAAATACATTGAAATAAGACATCACTTCATCAAAAATCATGTACAGAAGGGAGATGTAGTTCTTGAATATGTTAACACCTCTCATCAATTAGTAGATATTTTCACAAAACATTTTGATAAAGATAGATTTATTGCTATTAGAGGTGAAATAGGAATAATGGATGCACCATAGATCTTGAACATATGCTTGCTGAATTTCTTGATATTTTCTTTAGATGATATGCCATAAATATTTTTGTTCTATACATTTACCTATTGACAATCAACCTCTGAACTTCTTGGGATTAACATATGCATAAACATGTATTGATATTCTAGTATCGATACCTCTCGTGTCCATTTTAAAAGGAGTATTACACAAAATTTTAAGCATTGTTATCAAAATCTATCTAAATATCATATTTTCCTATTGAAAACCCTTTCTCAAAAAATCATTCTCACTTCTACATTGTGACGCCCCGGAAGCGCGGAAAATAGGGCAATTTAAAACTTTTTCCTCATCAATACACAATTAATGGTGCATTCCTGTGCAGTGCCATACATCATCATACTTATCATGCCTCAAGATCTTATCATAAAATAATATATATCATATCATATACATTTCTCAATTTTAAGTTAATTAATCCTAATACATCCCATACGTCATTGTACAACAAGTGTCTGTAAATATAACTCTAATCTGGATACATGAATATCAAATATATACCTCAATATAGAAAATACGGCCTGGAGCTCAAGTCCTCCACTAGCCTCAAATCCATACGTCGCAGGGAACTCACTTCACATGAAGAAATCTGGGGGGAGAGAAAACAGAGTGAACTTCTAAATCGCTTATTAGTGGGGATAAGAGAACTCAGTTATACAAACCATATCACATCTCACAAATATGTGTTTGTATATGAAATTCAGTATAGTCATTTGAAATTGTAGCATGAAAGTTCTCAAAATATCATCATCTCATAGCTCATAAATCATGTGAAAACATGAAGGTAAAAAGGCTCAATATAGAGCATTCACAAACATGTGTAAATATAGGCGACAATGGTTTTTTCTCAAAATATGTGATAAAAATCACCTTAGAAATTAGCACGTGACAAAGTCACAAAACGCAACTCATGTGTAAAATGAGACTAGGCAATAAACTCATATAAAACTCGTCATGGCACATCAAATATATATAATCTCCTCTGGGTGCGCATCCCAGGCATCCTCGTAAGAGGGAAAGTCGACAATATGGTCGTATGCATGGTATATTAGACTTATATGTTACCAGAACAAGGCTCGGCCTTACATGCTACCAGAGCAATGCCTCGCTTCATGCACACTATCACGTGGTCCCTGGGTCGATTCCCAGGTGGCCCACTATCTCACGTGGTCCTTGGGTCGGTTCCCAGGTGGCCCACTCTATCGGTCTTACGTGATACCAAAGCAAGGCTTGGACTTACATGCTACCAAAGCAAAGCCACCCAACATTACCAGAATGGTGGTCATCTCACGTTACCTAAACGGAGGCATCTCTCGTTACCAAAACGGAGGAATATTGGACTTACATGCTACCAGAGCAATGCCCGGACTTACATGCTACCAAAGCAAGGCCCGATGTGTATTCAACATGCCACGCCTAAGTCTCAATCATTAGCCATTATCATAAAAGAAATCATTTTGCCTTCACGTAGAACTCATAATGGTTTTCTCTCATAAAACTCATTTAAAACATTCATGTACTTAACACAAAACATATTTAAACCGAGTTCCAACCGACAAAACACGCACACATTTTCTCAAATCTCAATATTGCCTTAACGTAAAGCCTAATTTACTTTTCATGTAAACTCAACGGTTTATTAAGCTATTTCACACTTAGCCTATAAACTCATAAAACAATGGGCTCCAACCGGCTATAAAAATCATGTGCAATCATATCACGACACAACGTTAAACATGCTTGTATTCTCAAATCATGGTTCATGCTACAAATATTTTATTAAAACACATACACAAATGGTTTAGTTTTCCCTTACCTCTTTGCACAACATATAGTGCAAATTCCCTCGTATCACGGACTAGCCTCGCATTCCACTTTGGAACTCCCGAGCTGTCCAAACGATGTTAAAAACATCAATAACCACTCAATCGCATTATTGAGCACACGTTTACTCATATTCTCATTAATATTTCAATCAACTCCATTCTCACAATTCTATCACCATTCATAATCTCGTCCACTACATCTCAACCTTCTACATTTCTCATGCATACTACCTATGCCAAAATCACCTCATTGTCTAAATTTCTAATTTATATATAAAAATCCCAATTTACCACAAATTGCATAATAACATCTCTATTCCAACCAAATCACAATTTCATCTATTTCTAATAATTTTCCAACTATTCCATCACAATGCCCATGTTCACAATCACCAAAGATTACTTCAGAATTAAGGATTGAAGTTTAGAGATTAGCCAAACTTGTGGAGTGCTCAACTCACACCTCGATTCGATTCGTCTTTCGATTTCCAAGTATGTTGTTCTCTTTTGGATGAGGAACAACTTCCCTTCTTGCCGCAACTCTTGATTTGGACGAAAATGGGCGATTTAGAAGAGAGAGAAAGCTAGGGCTCGGCTAAAATGGAGGTTTGGAAGAGAGAGAAAAGATGACGTGTAGGAAAACACATGGGCCCTTTTATAGACGGAGGGTAGGAGATCGATCTGGCCCTTAATGAGATCGATCTATATTTGAATTTGGGGACGTTTTAGGGTAATTTTATGCCTAGGAGATTGATCTATCGTGGGGTAAGATCGATCTCTTAATGGCTTTATGAGATCGATCTGTTCCAATTATAAGATCGATTTGTACTTTACAGAATGCTTCATGAGATCGATCTGCTGTTTGAGGAGATCGATCTTCTCCCTAACAGAAACATTTTGAGATCAATTCCTTCCTCATGAGATCGATCTTTTCGTTACAGAATCATAAGGAGATCGATCCTCCTTCATTGGAGATCGATCTATTCGCTTAAATTCTTCATTCCTTGCCATTTTTGACCTACCAAATCGATCCTCTCTTCTCCAAGATCGATCTGGCCCCATAGTTTCACACTTTAACATAAAATCTCATTTATAACTCATTCATCACTTAAAATTTCAATCCATACCACCTCAACATATGAGTACATCATGTTTAGTTCAATCAATTACACTTCATGTTCTCATTACAAAATTTGATATGTGTAAAATTCTTAGATCTCACATCCTCCCCACCTTAAAAAGAATTTAGTCCTCCAAATTCAACTCAACTTGCCAAATAGATGAGGGTATTCCTTCTTCATGAGACTTTCCAATTCCCACGTTGCCTCTTCCATTGAGTGATGTTTCGATAGAACTTTCACGAATAGGATGCTCTTGGTTCTAAGTACCTTCTCTTTTCTATCGAGAATCTGGACGGGCTCCTCAGTGTAGCTCATGTCCTCTTGTATGTCTATCTCGTCATACTCTATGACATGAGAAGGGTCCGGGTGGTACTTCCTCAACATAGACACATGAAAGACGTTTTGTATTCCGAACATCTGTGGGGGTAATGCCAGCCTGTAGGCCACCTCTCCCACTCTCTCAAGGATCTCAAAAGGTCCTATGTATCGAGGACTCAATTTCCCTTTCCTTTCAAATCTCATGATACCCTTACTCGGTGATATCTTCAAAAATACTGCATCACCAACATCAAACTCAAGTGGCTGTCTAAGCACATCTGCGTAGCTTTTCTGTCTACTCTGTGCAGCCCGTAACCTCTCACATATGAGTTTCACACTCTGTACAACTTGCTCAACAAGCTTGGGAGAATTTATCTTTCTGTCACCGACTTCTTCCCAAGCTACAGGGGATCTACACCTCCTACCATATAGAGCCTCAAAAGGTGCCATTTCAATACTCGCATGATAGATGTTATTGTACGCAAACTCTGCTAGGGGTAGGTGATCATCCCATGATCCCTTAAAATCCATCGTACACGCCCTCAACATATCCTCTAGGGTTTGAATAGTCCTCTCTGACTGACCATCTGTCTGAGGATGATAGGCGGTACTAAAGCTCAATCGAGATCCCATGGACTCCTGAAACTCGGTCTAAAATCTGGAAGTAAATCGAGAATCTCTGTCAGAAGTAATACTTACTTGAGCCCCATGTAATCTAGCTATCTCGTTGACATACAACTCAGCTAAGGCATCCACAGTATCTGTGCTCTTGATGGCAAGGAAGTGGGCACTCTTGGTCAGTCTATCCACTATGACCCATATCGCATCACGACCTCTCCAGGTCCTTGGTAAACCCATAATAAAATCCATGGTGACATGCTCCCATTTCCAAGTAGGTACAGGTAAAGGCTGTAGTAGTCATCCGGGCTTTCGATGCTTAGCTTTCACTTGTTGGCATACTAAACATCTGGCCACATAATCTGCCACGTCTCGCTTCATACCACTCACCAGTACACCTTTCTCAAGTCTCAGTACATCTTAGTACTCCTTGGGTGCATGGTGTATGGCGAGCAGTGAGATTCTTTCAGTACCTGTCTCTTTAGGGTATCATCGTCCGGTACACAGATTTATCCTCTGAACCTCAATAGTCTATCCTCACTAATTATGAGATCCGACTATGAAGTCTGCTTAGCTTGGCTAACCATATCTATCAACCTCTGATCACTGTGCTGCTCAGTTCTAATCTGATCCATAATCCTGGGCTCTATTCGCAGGCTAGCCAAAAATCCAATCTTTACCTCTTTAACTTTGATCTGAAGTTCAAAAAACTGCTCTAGTAGATCCCATTCCCTGATCATCATTGCAGATATCATACTCTTCCTGTCACGACCCTCAACTTACCAAAATACATACAAATTTTTCGCATTTTCATGCATCAATTGTTAATCATCCTTCCTCGATCGTGAACAACCACACTCTTAACAGTTGGGCTGTGTGTCGACGTCTAACTCATTCCACCATACCCATTCAATTTAAACATTATTAATGAGTAAACACTTGTATAAATGTATATATATATATATATATATATATATATATATATATCAGAGTCGTTACATGTGTTTACATTGTTTTACATCCCCAATAGTTACATACAAAATGCTACTGTGCTATGTCTAGTTTAGATACAAAATAATTCAAGTGTGTATACCTTTAGCGATGGGATGCAATAGATTACCAAAAGGGAAACGCCTCCAGTCACGCTCAATCTATACTCAACACTCTGTAGAGAGGGGGAAAATAAGGGGGTGAGCAAACCACACGCTCAGTAAGGCAATCATGCAAACAGGTAGATACTGCACTATCTACGTGATCGTGATGCCATGCTCAAAAGCATTTAATTCATCATTTATCTCAAAACATGAGTGTATGATTGTGTTAATGGTATGTAAAGCATTCATGCTATTAAAATCTAGTGCACATTTCAACTCAAAGCATGGTATAAATCGTCATGCATAATCCACAATAAAAGCATGGCATTACCCATCATGCATTTTCTCAAATAGCATGGGATTAACCATCATGCATTTTCACAATAAAGCATGGCATTAAACATCATGCATTTTCACAATAAAGCATGGCATTAAACATCATGCATCCGTGCACTTTAAAAACCATTAACAAATCAATCTAACACTGGTCAGGTCTCAGCCCACCCTTGGACTTTCCTGACCCACAAATCATTTCAAACATGGATTTATTCTCAAAGCAATAGACATGTGAGATAGGCAGTTCAACAACAGGTAATAACCTCAAGACCTATGTACATAACCTGTGATACCGGCTACACGGATCAGGTGTGTGGGATATCACCACTATCTGCTTCCACACGGGAGGTGGGTCAAATCCTACCCGTCGATCCATAGCAGATCTTGTCCAAAGACGACACATCACAATTCAACACGGTACAACGTACTCCATGATACATGCACGGTACAACGTACTCCGTGGACCCAATCAACACATCATATCACGCCACATCTCAAAAGCACGTGTAAGCCTATTTAATCGGTACGACCTCTTGTCTACTCGAAGCTCCTAACACGGCTAATTAATCATGTCAAAACAATGCACGTGTGAGCCTATTTAATCGATGTGACACTCAGTCTACTCGAAGCTCCAAACACGGCAACATGCAAGGTGGGCATCTAGTGCGAGACAAACTCCAAGCACAATGCCAAAACAAATATGAAATCCATGTGAAAACTAGTACCTCTAGCACTCATGTGTATAAAACACGTCAAATCTCGTGCGAATCATACTCTAGCATGTTTTCATACTCACGAAATCATGTAGGTGGCTCAAAACTTTGCAACGTATGGTTAACAAAACCAAAACACACTCATTTCTTTTGTAAATCATTTCAATGTCAGCCAACCTACCAATCATTTGCTAAAAAGCAACAAAACATGATTTTCAAAGCAATATGCTTCTGTTTTCATGCACATTTTGTCAAACACCCAACTTTTGCCCTTCAATCAACCAACATCATTTCCTAATGTCTCATGCATTCTAGCAAAGCATTTACTGCACCCAAGTTACGCATAAATATCTCTAAGAGTTCACACAATTCCCTTACCTCAATTTACTTGGTGTGACTCCTTTCCTTTTAGCTTCTCACGCTCTTGGCTCAACTCGCCCCAGCGTATCCTCGGAAGCTGCGATTCATTCATTCAAATCATTTGAGTTAATGTTTTTAACCCATATTTGACCTCACTATTCAATATAGTTCACTTATGCATTTTACCAATGCCTTAATCCATATTTTACCCCTTTTAGGTAAATCTTACAATTTATTCACCAACAACATCTTAAAATCATACCCGTAACACTATTATTAACTTCTACATATCCCATTTCTCATTAACCTCCAAACATTCCACTTTTTCACACTAGGTTCAATCCATTTTCTAGGTCATAATCATTCCAATGCATTTTAGATAGTTTCTAACCATCCATACTCATGTCAAACAATTCCAAAATCAATTAAATAGACAATGTACCATAGTTGGAGTGTTAGAATCTTACCAAATCTGATTTCTCTTCTTGCTCCAAATGGCAATGCCCTTAACTCCTTCAATACCAATAATGGGAAAATGCCTTCCAACTATGTTATTCTTCTCTTTGATAGGAACAACTTTGCCTCTAATGGTCTCTCTTCAAATCTTACTGAAAATGGCTGATTTTAGAGTGAGAAAGTTAGGTTTTTGGGTTGAAAATGGAAAAATGGTGTTTTTCTCGAAATTTTCAGATTTTCAGTACTCCTTTTATAGAAATAGCTTGAGAAGATCGATCTGGACCAAGAGGAGATCGATCTGGTCCCCTTAAATCCCTCATTTTCACGGCATTTTAAGCATGAGATCGATCTGTCGAAGCATGAGATGGATCTGCTCCCAAACAGAGAGCTAAGAAGATCGATCTTGGTGCTTGAGGATCGATCTGGGTGCTTGAGGATCGATCTTTTCATTACAGAATGATTAGGAGATCGATCTGGCTCCATTGGAGATCAATCTGCTCTATTCCATTGCCCAAATAAGAGCATTCTGGCTCTTCCAGATCAATCTCTCATCCCATGAGATCGATCTACCCTTCATAGTTTCCAGATTTTCTGCAGTTCTTCTGCAACAACTCATACTCAAACATCCTTAATTTGCTACCATGATCATTTTCTCATTCATTCATCTTTGAGGCTTAACAATGACATCCATACATACCTTATTCCTATTGAAACTTGTGTGGAATCCTTGTATAACCAAAAGTATACGATTTAAACCAAATTGAAGTGCACAACTTATGTAATTCTACTTCCATTTTACCACACTACTCATAATCCATTCTACTCACATTCTCCACATGTTTAAGTCCATTTCTTTACATTCATACATAATGTAACTTCTATGTACAATCACAACTCTTATTACAAGTGTGTTTATTAACTTATGGGCTTGCATCACATATACTTCACTTATGAATTCATAATACAACTCTATTTACATTTCTATGTACATATATACCATTATACATATACGGGGTCTCACATTCTCCCCCACTTAGAAAATTTGGTCCTCCAAATTAGAACCAATTACTCTGTGAACAACTCGGGATACTTCTCCCATATCAAACTTTCCAATTCCCATATGGCTTCTTCCACAGTGTGATGTTGCCAAAGTATTTTCACCAAGGGAATTGTCTTTGCCCTCAACACTTTCTTTTTTCTGTCCAATACCCGAACTGGCTTCTCAATGTATGTCTTACCCTCATTGAGCTCCAATGGCTCATATCTTATTACATGCGTCGGATCCGGGTGATACTTCCTTAACATGGATACGTGGAAGACGTTATGCACACTTGCCAACTCTGGTGGCAATGCCAATCTATAAGCCTTATCTCCCACCTTATCAAGTATCTCAAATGGCCCTATATATCGAGGGCTCAACTTTCCCTTCTTCCCGAATCTCATAGTTCCCTTCGAAGGGGAAACTTTCAAAAACACTGACTCACCCACACCAAACTCTAGTGGTCTTCGTCTCCTGTCAGCATAACTCTTTTGCCTACTCTGAGCTGTCCGTAACCTCTCACATATGAATTGGACGTCCTCAGAGGCTTGTCTAACTAAGTCAGGAGCAAAGATCTGTTTGTCACCAACCTCTTCTCATCCAATAGGGAAACAGCATCTACGCCCATACAATGCCTCATATGGTGCCATCCCGATACTCGCATGAAAACTATTATTATATGCGAACTCTGCGAGTGGCAAATAGTCATCCCAGGAGCCTCCAAAATTCAATGCACACGCTCTCAACAAATCCTCCAGTGTCTGTACAGTCCTCTCTGACTGACCATCTGTTTGAGGATGAAATGCGGTGCTAAAATTCAACTAGGTCCCCATCGCTTCCTGAAAACGTTCCCAGAAGTGGGAAATGAAGTGGGCATCCCTATCAGAAACAACGCTCCCTGGAATTCCATGTAGCCTCACTATCTCATGCACATATAGGTTCGCTAACTGGCTCAGAGTATCGGTAGCTCTCATAGCTAGAAAATGGGCTGACTTCGTCAACCGATCCACAATCACCCATATGGCATCATGACCTTTAGAGTCCTCAGCAATCCCATCACAAAATCCATGGTGACATGGTCCCACTTCCAAGTCGGTATCGGTAGAGGCTGCAATAACCCTGCAGGCTTCTGATGCTCTACCTTCACCTGCTGATAAATGAGACAATTAGCAACATATTCAGCAATATGTGTTTTCATTCCAGACCACCAATAAACCTTTCGAAGGTTTTGATACATCTTGGTACTCCCTGGATGTATCGTATACTTTGATGAGTGAGCCTCTGTCAACATCAACCTTTTGATCTCTGCATCATCAGGAACACATATCCTACCTCTGAACCTCAACAACCCATCCGAAATCAACTCAAAGTCTGTGTCTATACCCCTCTGTATCTGCCCGACAATATCACTACACTGTTGATCAACTCGCTGAGCCTATCGAATTCGATCTACCAGATTCGGTTCCAACTGCAAGCTAGCTATCATAAATCCACTATCAGCGTTAGGCGGGGTCATATCCAAACTGAGGTTCGTGAACTGTTCCAACAGCTCGTGTTCCCTGATCATCATAAATGATACCATCCCGAGATGCTTCCTACTCAATGCATCAGCAACCACATTTGCTTTACCCGGATGGTATAGGATTTCACAATCATAATCCTTTAACAGCTCGAGCCATCTCCTCTGTCTCATGTTAAACTCTTTCTGTGAGAACAGGTACTTAAGGCTCTTATGATCTGTATAAACCTAAAATCTCTCACCATAAAGGTAGTGGCGCCATATCTTCAACGCAAACACCACCACTGCCAACTCCAAGTCATTGGTCGGGTAGTTCCTCTCATGATCCTTTAACTGTCTTGATCCATAAGCTACTACCTTCCCATCCTGCATCAATACACAGCCCAGTCCCAGATGTGAAGCATCTGCATACACCGAGAAACCTCCTGAGCTGGTAGGAATAGTGAGTGTTGGAGCTGTAGTTAATCTCCTTTTCAACTCCTCAAAGCTTTCCTCACACTTATCGTCCCACACAAACTCCACATGCTTTCTTATGAGGTGTGTCAAAGGAGCAGCTAACCTCGAAAATCCCTCTACAAACCTTCGATAATATCCAGCTAAACCGAGAAAACTCCTGATCTCTATCACTGTCTGGGGTCTCTGCCACTGAACTACGGCCTCAATCTTGGATGGATCCACTGATACTCCATCCTTCGATACTATGTAACCCAGAAAAGAGATTTGTTCCAACCAAAAGTCGCACTTACTGAGTTTAGCGTATAACTTCTTCTCTCGAAGGGTCTGTAGCACTATCCTTAGATGCCTCTCATGCTCCTCTCTAGACCTTGAGTACACCAGTATATCATCAATAAACACGATCACAAATCGGTCCAAATACTGGTAGAATACCTCATTCATCAACGACATAAAAGCTGCGGGAGCATTCGTCAACCCGAATGGCATAACCATAAACTCATAATGTCCATACCGGGTGCGAAAAGCTGTCTTGGGTACATCTCCACCTCGTATCTTCAACTGATGGTACCCTGATCTCAGATCTATCTTGGAAAAGACCTGTACTCCCTTAAGTTGATCCAACAAGTCATCGATGCGTGGAAGGGGATACTTATTCTTGATGGTGGCCTTATTCAACAACCGGTAATCTATACACAGTCGGAGGCTTCCATCCTTCTTCCTTACAAACAGAACCGATACTCCCCAAGGTGAGACGCTCGGTCTGATGAACCCCTTCTCTAGCAACTCTTGCAGCTGTTTCCTTAGTTCTTCCAACTCAACTTGAGCCATTCTGTACGGTGGCTTGGATATCGGCTCTGTACCAGGTGCCAAGCCTATACCAAACTCCATCTCCCTATCTGGAGGTAACCCTGGTAACTCATCCGGAAAGACATCTGGAAATTTCCTAACCACTGGAATGTCTCCCAATTCTGGACGTGCCTTATCCGTCTCAATCACAAAAGCGATGAATCCTTCACATTATTCTTTCCACCATTAGTAATCATAAATTATCACATCATATACATAAATGAAATCAAATTTATCTTTTGTACATTATGTATCAAGATTGTACTCATCACACTTATAAAAATCATGTTCTTTAGCTTCATTCCACAAAATTTACTACAAGATTGTCTATCTTGGGAAACATCAAAGTTTTTGCATGACAATCCATAATAACATGATTGGCAGCCAACCAATCCATTCCTAGGATCACATCAAAATCACTCATATTTAATAAAATTAAATCAGCTGCCATCTCTTTACCTCCTATCTTTATCTTACAATCCTTATATACATGCTCAGTCAACTGACTATCATTCATAGGGGTAGATATCAACAACATCTTATCAAGTAGTGTGGGTTTTACATGCTTCAACAAATTACATGTAAAGGATGGTGATACAAAAGAATGCGTGGCACCCGGATCAAACAGTATATAAGCTTCTAAATCAAAGATTTGGATGGTACCTTTTACCATATCCGATTACTGATCTGTAGTGTCCTAGTCCAGTGCATGCACTCGCCTCTACTCACACCCACTGCTTGCTTCCCCTTTTCCTCAGCTGTAGCCCTCCTCTTCAGAGCAACTGTACTAACTGGAGCTCTCTCTGGCTCCTTGCCCTTCTGTGGGGCTCTCTCTGTCATCTCTGGGGAATCTCTGATTATGTGCCCTGGCTTCCCACATCTGTAGCATACTACAGGAGATCCATAGCATGGTCGAGTACCATGGTACCTGCCACACTTGCCACACTGTTCCGTAGTAGACCGTGGTCCTCCAATCATAATTCCCTTAGCTGGAGCAATGGTTGGATACATGGGAGTATTAACTGTCCTCTCCCGGATCTCATCAATCATCGGCCTCTTCCCAGCAAACCTCTTGCTTCCTTTATAGCTGAAGCCTCTATCCATCATAGGTTTCTTCTTATCTCTGTCCCTCATCTTACCAACCTTTCCAAACTCTGAGGCGATTCTATAAACATCTTGTTCACACAATTGCGCCCTGCGCACTGCCTCCTCATAGGTCAGTATATCCAGGGGAACCAATCTGGACCTGATGGTCGGTCTCAATCCATCCATAAATTTTTAGATCTTCTCGACCTCATTACTCATTGTGTTGGGATCATACCTGCCCAAGGAGATAAAAGCAGTCTCATACTAATCCACAGTCCTGCTCCATTGGGTCAGTCCCAAAAATGCCCTTTTCATCTTCCACTGTGCGGTATCTGGAACGTACTGTCTCCAGAAGGCCTCCAAAAATATATCCCAGCTGATCACAGTATGTCGGGCTCTCAAAATAGGCCTGATGGACTTCCACCACTATTCTGCTAATCCTTTCAGCATAAAAGCGGCAAACGCTACCATCTCGGTAGTAATGCACTCAAAGAACCTATATAATTTCTCGATCTCATTGATCAATTCTCAGACGCTACTGTGTCCTTTACTCCTCTAAAAGACAGCGGTCCAAACTTCTGGAACTGCCGCAATCTATCCAAATCACAACCGTAACCCCAGCCTCTACTAGCCTGTGGTGTAACAACATGTGTAGGTATATCTTGTGCAGGTGGGGTATCTATTGTCTGAGGTCTCTGGGCTGGCCCGCCCGTGCCTCAGGAGCTGCCGCCTGCTCGGCATCACCCTGTGTAGCGGGACTATGTCTACCGCCAACTCCAGATAAAGATTGGGTAACCAACTCCACAATCATCTCAATGCTTCGTTCAATCCTCGCGAAGCGAGCCTCAGTACTCTCGGGCCTCTCATTTGGACCCTGTGGAGCGTGCTCAACATCAGCCTCCACCTTAACATCATCCTGAGCCTCGTGTGTTTCTGGCTCAACACGACCCCCAGGCCTACCTCTACAGCCTCGAGCCTGTGCTCTCATCCCTTTACCGTGACTGGTATTAGGCATATTTACTCAATTCCCTACATTCACAACCAATTACTTAGTCAACCCATCGGCACACACACAATTGTATCTAAACAAGCACAGTAACATGAGGATGTAATTTTCCAACTTTTTAAGTATTTTAGACACGACACACGTCAGACCAACTCAGCTCTGATACCAACTTCTGTCACGACACTCAACTTACCAAAATTCATACAAAATTTTCACATTTTCATGCATCAATTGTTAATCATCCTTCCTCGATCGTGAACAACCACACTCTTAACAGTTGGGCTATGTGTCGACGTCTAACTCATTCCACCATACCCATTCAATTTGAACATTATTTATGAGTAAGCACTTGTATAAATGTATATATATATATATATATATCAGAGTCGTTACATGTGTTTACATTGTTTTACATCCCCAATAGTTACATACAAAATGCTACTGTGCTATGTCTAGTTTAGATACAAAATAATCCAAGTGTGTATACCTTTAGCGATGGGATGCAACGGATTACCAAAAGGGAAACGCCTCTAGTCACGCTCAATCTATACTCAACACTCTGTAGAGAGGGGGAAAATAAGGGGGGTGACAAACCACACGCTCAGTAAGGTAATCATGTGAACAGGTAGATACTACACTATCTACGTGATCGTGATGCCATGCTCAAAAGCATTTAATTCATCATTTATCTCAAAACATGAGTGTATGATTGTGTTAATGGTATGTAAAGCATTCATGCTATTAAAATCCAGTACACATTTCAACACAAAGCATGGTATAAATCATTATGCGTAATTCACAATAAAAGCATGGCATTACCCATCATGCATTTTCTCAAATAGCATGACATTAACCATCATGCATTTTCACAATAAAGCATGGCATTAAACATCATTCATTTTCACAATAAAGCATGGCATTAAACATCATGCATCCGTGCACTTTAAAAACCATTAACAAATCAATCCAACACTGGGCAGGTCTCAGCCCACCCTTGGACTTTCCTGACCCACAAATCATTTCAAACATGGATTTATTCTCAAAGCAATAGACATGTGAGATAGGCAGTTCAACAACAGGTAATAACCTCAAGGCCTATGTACATAAATTGTGATACCGGCTACACGGATCAGGTGTGCGGGAGATCACCACTATCTCATTCCACACGGGAGGTGGGTCAAATCCTACCCTTCGGTCCATAGCAGATCTCGTCCAAAGATAGCACTTCACAACTCAACACGGTACAACGTACTCCATGCTACATGCACGGTATAACGTACTCCGTGGACCCAATCAACACATCATATCACATCACATCTCAAACGCAAGTGTGAGCCTATTTAATTGGTACGACCTCTTGTCTACCGAAAGCTCCTAACATGGATAATTAATCATGTTAAAATAATGCACGTGTGAGCCTATTTAATCGATGTGACACTCAGTCTACTCGAAGCTCCAAACACGGCAACATGCAAGGTGGGCATCTAGTGCGAGACAAACTCCAAGCACAATGCCAAAACAAATATGAAATCCATGTGAAAACTAGTGCCTCTAGCACTCATGTGTATAAAACACGTCAAATCTCGTGCGAGTCATACTCTAGCATGTTTTCATACTCACGAAATCATGTAGGTGGCTCAAAACTTTGCAACGTATGGTTAACAAAACCAAAACACACTCATTTCTTTTGCAAATCATTTCAATGTCAGCCAACCTACCAATCATTTGCTAAAAAGCAACAAATCATGATTTTCAAAGCAATATGCTTTTGTTTTCATGCACATTTTGTTAAACACCCAAATTTTTCCCTTCAATCACCCAACATCATTTCCTAATGTCTCATGCATTCTAGCAAAGCATTTAATGCGCCCAAGTTGCGCACAGATATCTCTAAGAGTTCAGACAATTCCCTTACCTTGATTTACTTGGTGTGACTCCTTTCCTTTTAGCTTCTCACGCTCTTGGCTCAACTCGCCCCGGCGTATCCTCGGAAGCTGCGATTCATTCATTCAAATCATTTGAGTTAATGTTTTTAACCCATATTTGACCTCACTATTCAATATAGTTCACTTATGCATTTTACCAATGCCTTAATCCACATTTTACCCCTTTTAGGTAAATCTTACAATTTATTCACCAACATCTTAAAATCATACCTGTAACACTATTATTAGCTTTTACATATCCCATTTCTCATTAACCTCCAAACATTCCACTTTCTCACATTAGGTTCAATCCATTTTCTAGGTCATAATCATTCTAATGCATTTTAGATAGTTTCTAACCATCCATACTCATGTCAAACAATTCCAAAATTAATTAAATAGACAATGTACCATAGTTGGAGTGTTAGAATCTTACCAAATCTAATTTCGCTTCTTACTCCAAATGGCAATGCCCTTAACTCCTTCAATACCAGCAATGGGAAAATGCCTTCCAACTATGTTGTTCTTCTGTTTGATAGGAACAACTTTGCCTCTAATGGTCTCTCTTCAAATCTTACTGAAAAGGGATGATTTTAGAGAGAGAAAGTTAGGTTTTTGGGTTGAAAATGGAAGAATGGTGTTTTTCTTGAAATTTTCATATTTTCAGTGCTTCTTTTATAGAAATAGCTTGAGGAGATCGATCTGCACCAATAGGAGATCGATCTGGTCCCCTTAAATCCCTCATTTTCATGGTATTTTAAGCATGAGATCGATCTGTCGAAGCATGAGATCGATCTGCTCCCAAACAGAGAGCTAAGAAGATCGATCTGGGTGCTTGAGGATCGATCTTTTCATTACAGAATGATTAGGAGATCGATCTGGCTCCATTGGAGATCGATCTGCTCTATTCCATTGCCCAAATAAGAGCATTCTGACTCTTTCAGATCGATCTCTCATCCCATGAGATCGATCTGCCCTTCATAGTTTCCAGATTTTCTGCAGTTCTTCTGCAGCAACTCATACTCAAACATCCTTAATTTGCTACCATGATCATTTTCTCATTCATTCATCTTTGAGGCTTGACAATGACATCCATACATACCTTATTCCTATTGAAACTTGTGTGGAATCCTTGTATAACCAAAAGTATACGATTTAAACCAAATTGAAGTGCACAACTTATGCAATTCTACTTCCATTTTACCACACTACTCATAATCCATTCTACTCACATTCTCCACATGTTTAAGTCCATTTCTTTACATTCATACATAATGTAACTTGTATGTACAATCACAACTCTTATTACAAGTGTGTTCATTAACTTATGGACTTACATCACATATACTTCACTTATGAATTCATAGTACAACTCTATTTACATTTCTATGTACATATATACCATTATACATATACGGGGTCTCACACTTCCTGCTTAGGGCATCAGCAACTACGTTCGCCTTACCCGGATGGTATAAAATCTCATAGTCATAATCCTTAAGGAGTTTCATCCATCTCCTTTGTCTCATATTTAACTCCTTCTGATCAAAGAGATACCTCAAACTCTTATGATCAGTGAAAATCTGGAATCTTTCCATGTATAAGTAGTGCCGCTAGATCTTCAAGGCAAATACAACAGCAGCTAACTCCAGATCATGCGTGGGGTAATTTCGCTCATGGTCTTTCAATTGTAGTGATCCATAAGCGACCACTCTTCAATGCTGCATAAGTACACACCTCAATCCTTGATGGGATGCATCACTATACATCGTAAATCATCCTGATCCCTCCGGGATAGTCAACACAGGAGCCACTGTTAATCTCCTCTTTAACTCCTAAAAATTGAGCTCACATTGATCAGTTCATATAAATGGAGTCTCCTTACGTGTGAGTTTAGTCAAAGGAGCAGCAATTCTGGAAAATCCTTCCACAAATCTTCTGTAATACCCCTACCAAACCAAGGAAGCCTCGCACTTCTATAACTGTCCTTAGTCTTTCCCAATTAAGCACAGCCTCTACTTTACTTGGATCCACTGATACTCATTCCTCTGAAATTATATGTCTAAGGAAAACTATCTGATCCAGCCAAAACTCACACTTACTAAGCTTTCCATATAATTGTTTATCTCGGAGTATCTAAAGTACTAACCACAAATGCTGTGCATGCTCCTCACATGACCGAGAGTACACCATGATATCATCAATAAAGACTATCACAAACTTATCTAGATTGTCTCTGAACACCTCATTCATTAATCTCATAAAGGCTGCAGGGGCGTTCATCAATCCAAAGGACATCACTAGAAATTCATAATAGCCATACCTTGTCCTGAAGGTCGTCTTCGAAATATCTTCTTCCTTAATCCTCAATTGGTGATAGCCAGATCTCAAATCAATCTTAGAAAAGACTGAGACACCTCTTAGCTGATCAAGTAGATCATCAATCCCGGGCAATGGGTATTTATTCTTCACCGTGGCTTTATTTAATAATCGGTAGTCTACACATAATCTGAGACCACCATCCTTCTTCTTAACAAATAAAACTAGTGCTCCCCAGGGTGAAACACTGGGTTTAATAAACCCTTGATCCAATAACTCTTGTTATTGTTTCTTCAATTCCTCAAGTTCTACTAATGCCATCCTATATGGAGGTCTAGAGATAGGCTGAGTATCCGGTACTAAATCAATGGTAAACTCCAGCTCTTTCTTTGGTGGCAAACTTGGTAACTCATATGGGAAAACATCTGGAAATTCACGCACCACAGGTATATCCTTAATCCTCGGATGTTCTCGATCATCATCTGAGATGAGGGTTTCATAACCTTCACATAAACAATCATATTTAGTACTCTCAAGAGCAATATCAAAATTTCAATTTCCTTACAGAATTTCACACGTGTATTTACTCAATATTTCAAACGTACACTGTAAGGTTTAGGTAGGGAGAAAGTTACAATCTTAGTGTAGTAGTCTAAACTCACTTGATTGGTTGCCAGCCAATCCATTCCCAAAATTACATCAAACCCATGTATATTTTACATGATTAGGTCTGCTAACATCACTCTATCTCCTACCTTTACTTCACACCCACTACAGATTAACTCAGTTCTCTGGGAATCACGCATAGGGGTATTTACATGTAGTATATACTCTAGGGGTTCAAACTTCACGTTTAATCTACATGCAAAGTGCTCTGAAATAAACGAATACGTGGATCCTAGATCAATCAACACATGAGCCTCATAATTACAGACAATGAGTGTACCTCTTATAGTTTTTGCTGAAGTGTCTATTGTTCTTTGTCCAGAGTAAACACACGTCCCTGTGTGACAGGTTTCTTTCATTTCTCTGCCGCAGTGGCCCGTCTCTGGGGATTCACTCTTTGAGGCTGCTGTTTAGAAGGCTCCGGAGCATGTGGTATATGAGGTTGAGGACAGTCCTTCACTCTGTGACCCATGTCACCACATCTAAAACATCCACGGATCGACCCAATACAACTCCCATCATGCGGTCGGCCACAATCTTTGTAATTCCTTATCTCAGGTCTAACATACTGAGGAGTCTCCTTGATAATAGGATAAGCTCTGGGTCTCTCCAATCTGCCATTTTGTACCTCAATCCTTCCTCTCTTGAAGAAACCTCTTCGAACATCTGCTTGGGACATCGCTGGCCTCTTACCCTTATCCCTAACAAACTGCTCCGAACTCATTCTAGGATTGTACAATTTCAATTCCCCTCTCAATCTCTTATGCTCATCTCAAAGCATCTCCAAACTCAGTAATACACAACCCAATGAATCAATCTCTAATGATGGGCTTCAATCTATACATAAATCTCTAGGTATGGAGCTGTTCTTTCTTGAAGGTCTCTGGGTCATATCTCAACAGAGCGGTAAATCGGCTCTTATAATCATCCACAGACATGTCACCCTATACCAAACTTAAAACTCTGCTTGCCTCTTTCTTTGGGCAGCTCGTGGTACGTATTGGGCTCTGAAAGCTGTCTAAAACTCTTCCAAACCAATCACATCCAGGTGGGACATCAGAATACCCTGGGTAGTACCCCACCAATCTCGAGCTCTCCCTTTCAACATATAAGCACTCATACTGACCCTCTCAGCATCTGTGCACCCTAGATAGTCAAATATAACTCTCAACTGCATCAGCTACTCCTCAACCTCTGTAGGATCCTTCTTTCCCTTAAATGCGGGTGGATTCATTTTCAAAAAGTCCTTCAGTCGGACCATACTTCTGTCATCAGGCTGAGTGATGGGAGGCACTGGGTCTATCTGTACTGGGGGTACAGGAGGTCCTTATGGTGGTGTAGGAGTAGTACCCGAGGCATTAACTCCAAAATGTTATGCGAATAGCCCTGTCATTTACTCAAATCCCTACCTCACATCGGTCTAAATCCGATTAAATCGAGAGTTAGGACTCTCTGGTTGTGGGGCAGGCGGCAGAGGGGACTCCGCCTACCTCCTCGAACGACCTCGTCGTTTACTGATTCTCTATCTCAACTCGTCTCCTACGCGTACATATCAAAATAGATTGAAATCTCAATCCTCCATTTCAATTCATGACCAGACAATTACAAACACTTGGGATGTATTCTAATTCACTTGACCGACACTGACAGTACTGAACACCCTAAGCTTTGATACCAAGAAAACTCTGTGACGTCCCGAAAGCGTGGAAAATAGGGCAATTTAAAACTTTTTACTCATCAATACACAATTAAGGGTGCATTCTTGTCACGCCCCGAAAATGTGGAAAATAGGGCTAATTTAAAACTTTTTGTTCATTAATTCACAATTAAAGGTGCATTCATGTGCAGTGTCATACATCATCATAATTATCATGCCTCAGGATCTCATCATGATATAATAATTATTGTGTTATACCCATTACTCGATTACAAGTTAATTAATCCTAATACATCCCCTACAATAACATACTTCAAGTGTCTGTAATCACATTAATAGTCTGGGTACATGAAAAGATAAAATATACCTCAAATACAATATATATAGGGCCTGGAGCTCAAGTCCTCCACTAGCCACTACTCCGTACGCCGCAGGGAGATCCTTCTTCACTTGAAGTACTCTGGGAGGGGGAGGAAAATAGGGTGAGCTTCTAAATCGCTCAGTAAGGGGGTAAAGGAATCAGTTATATAAACCATTTCACACATCACAAATATGTATTTGTTCATAAAGCTCATTTGAAATCGTAGCATGAAAGTTCTCAAAACATCATCTCATAACTCGTTAAATCATGTGAAAACATGAAGATAAAAGGCTCCACATCGAGCACTCACAAGCCTGTGTAAAGATATGCAATAATGGCTGTTCTCAAATACGTGATAAAAATCACCTCGGTAAATCACACGTGACAAGGTCACAAAACACAACTCATGTGTAAAACGAGACTAGGCAATAAAACTCAATTAAAACTCGTCATGGCACATCAAATATATATAAGCTCCTCTGGGTGCGCATCCCAGGCATCCTCGTATAGAGGGAACGTCGACAATATGGTCGTGTGCAAAGTATATTGGACTTATATGTTACCAGAACAAGGCCCGGCCTTACTTGCTACCAGAGCAATGCCTCGCCTAATGCACATGACACGTGGTCCCTGGGTCGGTTCCCAGGCGGCCCACTCTCTCGGTCTTACATGCTACCAGAGCAATGCCTCCCAACGCTACCAGAGCGGAGGAATAATCGGACTTATATGTTACCAGAACAATGCCTGTGGTCCCTGGGTCGGTTCCCAGGCGTCCCACAATATCGATCTTATATGCTACCAGAGCAAGGCCCGTGGTCCCTGGGTCGGTTCCCAGGCATCCCACTATATCGGTCTTATATGCTACCAGAGCAATGCCCGATGTGTGTTCAACATGACACGCCTAAGTCTCTATCATTAGCCATTATCTTATAAAACGTTATGCCTTCACGTAGAACTCATAATGGTTTTCTCTTAAAAACTCATTTAAAACATTTGTGTACTCAACAAAAAAACACATATAAAAATCGAGTTCCAACCGGCAAAACATGCACACATTTTCTCAAATCTCAATATCGCCTTAACGTAGAGCCCAATTTACTTTTCACGCAGCTCAAAGGTTTATAAAGTAATTTCACACTTAGCTTATAAACTCATAAAATAATGGGCTCCAACCGGCTATAAAAACCGTGTGCAGTTACATCACAACACAAAACATGCTTGTATTCTCAAATCATGGTTCATGCTAACAATTCATCAAAATACATACACAAAATGGTTTAGTTTTCCCTTACCTCTTTGCACCTCGTATAGTGCAATCGTTCCCCCCGTATCACGGACTAGTCTCGCATTCCACTCTGGAACTCCCGAGCTGTCCAAACGATGTTAAAACATCAATACTCCACATCACATAACCTCAATTCTCAAAATCGAGCATAATTGCTCATAACACCTCAATTCTCTTGATTTCTCGTAACTCAACCCTAAGCTACAACCTCATTCACAATATCCCAATATCCTACATTCCTCATGCCAATTATTTAGGCTAATTCTCCATATTGTCCAATTTTCCATTTATAGCTCACAATTTCCTAAATTCACCAAAATTCTCAAATATACATATCACTCCTACCACATTGAAATTTAATCAATCCCCAGTCATTTCTCAACCATTTCAACACAATTACAACCACCAATAACATCAAAATCAACTCAAATATCAAGATCGAGGTTTAGAAATTACCCAAAGTTTGTGAGACGCACAACTCACGCCTCGATCCGATTCGTCCTTCGATTTCCAAGTATGTTGTTCTCCCTTTGATGAGGAACAACTTTCCTTCTTCCCACAATAGCTGATTCGGCCGAAAATGGGTGATTTGGAAGAGTGAGAAACTAGGTTTTTGGAAAAATGGAGGTTTGGAAGAGAGAGAAAGTGAGATTTCAGGAGAAAACACGGGTCCCTTATATAGATTGGAGGTAGGAGATCGATCTGCCTCTTGCTGAGATCGATCTGTGTTTGAAATTTGGGGGCGATCTGGGTAATTTTATGCCCAGGAGATCGATCTGTCGAGGGGTGAGATCGATCTCTTTATGGCTTTATGAGATCGATCTGCTCCTAAAGAGATCGATCTTCTCCCCAAACAGAAGCATTTGGAGATCGATCTCTTCCTCATGAGATCGATCCCTTCTCAAACAGATTCATTTGGAGATCAATCTCTTCCTCATGAGATCGATCCCTTCTCAAACAGATTCATAAAGAGATCGATCTCTTCCATTGGAGATCGATCTGCTTCTCAAATTTCCCATCCCTCGTCATTCTTAACTCACCAGATCGATCTCTCCTTCTCCCAGATCGATCTGTCCTCATGCTTCATGCCTATTTTACACACTTAACATATAAATCTCCAATTATAATTCCCACAATTCATTTAATTCAATAAATTACACTTCAAATTCTTATTACATTATTAAAATATGTCTAAAATTCTCAGATCTCACAATTCTTGTGTAGTGTCATACATCATCATAGTTATCATGCCTCAAGATCTCATCATAAAATAGTATGTATCATATCATATACTTTTCTCAATTTCGAGTTAATTAATCCTAATACATCCCATACGTCATTATACAGCAAGTATCTGTAAATATAACTCTAGTCTAGATACATGAATATCAAATATATACCTCAATACAGAAAATACGGCCTGGAGCTCAAGTCCTCCACTAGCCTCAAATCCGTACGTCGCAGGGAACTCACTTCACTTGAACAAATCTGGGGGGAGAGAAAATAAGGTGAGCTTCTAAATCGCTCTGTAAGTGAGGATAAGGGAACTCAGTTATACAGACCATATCACACCTCACAAATATGTATTTGTATATGAAACTCAGTATACTCATTTGAAATTGTAGCTTGAAAGTTCTCAAAACATCATCATCTCATAGCTCATAAATCATGTGAAAACATGAAGGTAAAAAGGCTCAATATAGAGCATTCACAAGCATGTGTAAATATATACGACAACGGCTTTTTCTCAAAATATGTGATAAAAATCACCTCAGAAATTAGCACGTGACAAAGTCACAAAACACAACTCATGTGTAAAACGAGACTAGGCAATAAACTCATATAAAACTCGTCATGGCACATCAAATATATATAATCTCCTCTGGGTGCACATCCCACACATCCTCGTAAGAGGGAACATCAACAATATAAATGGTCATATGCATGGTATATTGGACTTATATGTTACCAGAACAAGGCCCGACCTTACATGCTACCAGAGCAATGCCTCACCTTATGCACACTATCACGTGGTCCCTGGGTCGGTTCCTAGGCGACCCACTATCTCACGTGGTCCCTAGGTCGGCTCCCAAGTGACCCATTCTATCGGTCTTACATGCTACCAAAACAAGACTCAGACTTACATGCTACCAAAGTAAAGCCACCTAGCGTTACCAGAACGAGGGTCATCTCACGTTACATAAACGGAGGCATCTCTCGTTACCAAAACAGAGGAATATCAAACTTACATGCTACCAGAGCAATGCCCGGACTTACATGCTACCAATGTAAGGCCCGATGTGTATTCAACATGACACGCCTAAGTCTCAATCATTAGCTATTATCATAAAAGAAATCGTTTTGCCTTCACGTAGAACTCATAATGGTTTTCTCTCATAAAAGTCATTTAAAACATTCATGTACTCAACACACAACATATTAAAATCGAGTTCCAACCGACAAAACACGCACACATTTTCTCAAATCTCAATATTGCCTTAACGTATAGCCCAATTTACTTTTCACGCAAACTCAACAGTTTATAAAGCGATTTCACACTTAGCTTATAAACTCATAAAACAATGGGCTCAACCGGTTATAAAAACCGTGTGCAATCATATCACGACACAACGCTAAACATGCTTGTATTCTCAAATCATGGTTCATGCTACAAACAGTTCATTAAAACACATACATAAATGGTTTAGTTTTCCCTTACCTCTTTGCACCTTGTATAGTGTAATCATTCCCTCGTATCACGGACTAGCCTCACATTCCACTCTGAAACTCTTGAGTTATCTAAACGATGTTAAGAACATCAATAACCCGACTCAATCACATTATTGAGCACACGTTTGCTCATATTCTCATTAATATCTCAATCAAATCAAATCTCACAATTCTATCACCATTCATAATCTCGTCCACTACATCTGAACCTTCTACATTTCTCATGCATACTACCTATGCCAAAATCACCTCATTGTCTAAATTTCTAATTTATAGACAAAAATCCCAATTTACCACAAATTGCATACTAACATATCTACTCCAACTAAGTCACAATTTCATCTATTTCTAATCATTTTCCAACTATTCCATCACAATGCCCATGCTCACAGTCACCAAAGATTACTTTAAAATTAAGGATTGAAGTTTAGAGATTACCCAAACTTATGGAGTGCTCAACTCACACCTCGATTCGATTCATCTTTCGATTTTCAAGTATGTTTTTCTCCTTTGGATGAGGAACAACTTCCCTTCTTGCCGCAACTCTTGATTTGGACAAAAATGGGTGATTTGAAAGAGAGAAAAAGCTAAGGCTCGACTAAAATAGAGGTTTGGAAGAGAGAGAAAAGATGAAGTGCAGGAAAACACAAGGGTCCTTTTATAGACGGAGGGTAGGAGATCAATCTGGCCCTTGATGAGATCGATCTGCATTTGAATTTGAGGACAATTTAGGGTAAGTTTATACCTAGGAGATCGATCTGTCGTGGTGTAAGATCGATCTCTTAATGGCTTTATGAGATCGATCTGTTCCAATTATAAGATCGATCTGTAGTTTACAGAATGCTTCATGAGATCGATCGGCTCCTTGAGGAGATCGATCTTCTCCCTAACAGAAACATTTTGAGATTGATTCCTTCCTCATGAGATCGATCTTTTCATTACAGAATCATAAGGAGATCGATCCTCCTCCATTGGAGATCGATCTGCTCGCTTAAATTCCTCCTTCCTTGTCATTTTTGACCTACCAGATCGATCCTCTTTTCTCCAATATCGATCTGGCCCCATAGTTTCACACTTTAACATAAAATCTCATTTATAACTCATTCATTACTTAAAATTTCAATCCATACCACCTCAATATATGAGTACATCATATTTTGTTCAATCAATTACACTTGATGTTCTCATTACAAAATTTGATATGTGTAAAATTCACAGATCTCACATACACATCATAGGCAAGTTTTATGTTGTCTATGTTGGACATAAGCCTGGTGTCTATGATAACTAGTTGGATGTATGAAAACAAGTTTTCAAATTTAATGTTCTGTTCATGAATCTTTTCCAACAAAACCTTAAGCTTATTAGGCCTTTCTAAACTTCTGGGGATTAATAGAACTCTTGATGATGGATATTCAACCTCTAATTGCGAGAATCACAATTTTCAATACGTATTAAGGAAGCACTTTGTCAAATTGAAGAGTGTTTAATTTCCAGATGGTGATATTTTAATTTTCTAGTATGGGGACTTGAGCTTTTGCACGACAAGTAGTGGGCCCCACAGAAGCTCACACGCATCTACAAAAGTTGGAAATGTCGTATATTGACAAGATATAGCCTCGAGTGAGGCATATGAACTCATGAAATTACAATTATACCTTTGTCTTAGAATTATGCATAAGCCGACCTAACCGGATTAAAAGCAAAAAGATCCTAATTTAAGTATTAATGTCGGCCACATTTAAGTTAATTAGACATGGGAGTAATGAATTGAATGTATAAGGGGGATTGGAATTTAACTTATGACTACAATACATTAGAATTGGAAAAGTAAGTTAGTAGAAAGGAATAAATACTAAAGTACATCTAATTAATGAACTTATGGCATTTAGGATTGAAACGTTTTCGTGAAAGAGTTTGAAAGCCAAAAATTGGCTAAAAGAAAAGGGCAACTGGTAGCCATTTAAAGACCGAAAACCTAACAATCCTTTTGTTGTAAAACCCATCAGTCACCTTGTTTTAGAGAGAGATGCAAACACCTTTGGAAGAGGAAGAGGAAATCAGGAAGTGGAATGAGAGAAAGAAGAAATTTAGGTGAAACAACCCTATTCAAACCCAATTCTACCTTTCTCTTAAAACAGAACCCTTTGATTTCATTATTTTAAGAGATTAAGGTTGAATTTTATATGGTATAGAGAGAGTGGGTCGTCCGTTAAAGGATTTTTAACAGGTAAGTTAAATTTTTCCTTTAATCTTCGTGCATGTTGTTAAATACTTATTTTTATGGTGTTTATGATTTTAATTGAAGTAGGGAGTTAGGAATTATTAAGCGAGGGTTCGACCAATTGAAGATTTTAGGTAAGGATTTCAATTTTTCAAATCCTATGAATAGATGCAATGAAAATGAGTGATTGTTGATCTGAGGCGCAATGGCATGAAAATTTTAAGAAAATCGCTTTAGGTATTCGACTAAAGTGAGGGATTTTTTGGAAGACTATAATTTTACTTTTATAATTATGGAAGAGAGTAATTAAATGAATAATTAATTGGTATTTAATTAAATGGCAAGGATATTTTTAGGACACATAATGAATGTATTCGACCAATTTAGGAATTTAAGTAGGATTGTTATTCTATTTTTGAAATTGGTAAATGTGAGTTGTATGGTGACTATTATGTGTTATTAAGGTGTTAATTGCAAGGATAAACCTTGTATGACATGCAAATGGGAAATCATCTAAGGTATCAACTGACACGAAATTAGGCTAGTTTATAGGCTATGTGAAAGCTATATGATTTTATTATGAAATTGGTATTGTTGGTTTGCAAAGGAAATTAGAGGAAAATAGTTTTGTCTTTTTAATTCTAGGGTGACAAAGTGTAAGGGTGTCGTGATATGAATCCATTGCGGGCTTAAGTGTATATATATCAGACCTATATTTCTACTATATACCTTATGATTCCTATGTATAAACATTTGATTATGTTATTTGAATCATAAGAAGAGTATTTACTGAAACGAAAATACAAGTGAAATGACTTCATGTGTATAAGACACGTAATGGGCAAATAAGGGTCGAGATGGCCACAGACTAAACCGAAGGGATTCAAATCCTTCTGATTGAAGAGAAGAACTTAAAATGTTATAATATAGAGGGCTCATGAAGGAAAATTAGTTCGGTTTGATCCCAAATATGTCGAAGTAGAGGAAATGCCAAAAAGGGGCTAAATGAACTCGAAATGAATCGTTCGATGTGTTTTTAGCTATTTCACGTCCCGAAAATAACCAAAACGCAAAGATGAGCATGTTAACTATGAGTATTGACACTTTTGGATTTTTAAGAAAAAAGTCAAACGTGGTCAATGGTCAAGAAAAGTTAAGGTTAGTTAAGAAATGTTGACTTTGACCATAGTTAACTAATCATGGTTAAATTTTAACCCAACCAAGGTTAAAAAGTAGGGAAGAATTATTTTTAGCTAAAACTCTCGATCTTCAATTTCTTAAGTAAGGAAAATTAATTTAATTGAAATCATATTTAAATTAAATAGATTGAAATCGATAGGCCAATTGGTGGAAAATTTAAAGCCCATTAAGGTGGATCCAAAGTGGGTCAAATTTTGTAGGCCCATTGGGTCGAATAGTTGGGCCATTTGATGGGCCTAATATTGACCAATTGAAGGCCCAATTGGTAGAAAACTTTCTTGCCCAAAGCCCAAACCGAAAGCCTAATCGAAAAACCCAAAAGTTAGGCCCATTAGTTAATAGTTTAGGCCCAAAATATAAGCCCAAATTGCCAAGCCTAATTAGTGGGCTGAAAGTTAAGACTGAATAGGTTAATTAATTAAGTTAAAAACTAGCCAAACTTAGTCTTCTTCTCCATAAGCTCTCGACAATAGGAAGAAAAGTCATTAAAACATAGGTGTTCAAGCTTTATCTCATTAGAAATCACTAACCTAGAGACATTTTGAACAACTGATCTTCATGAAAGTTGTTCCAAATTAAGAGAGGATTAACATACCTTGGAATTGGCTATCAATGAGCCATATTGGAGGGGGCAAAATTCTTCAAAGTTTCAGCCAAAGTGAGAACAACAAGCTAGGTGAGTTTTCAAGCTTCCAACTTCTAATATGTTAATTTATGAAATATTCTAAGATGATTAGTGTATGTTTTATGGATCAAAACACACAAAATCACTAAAAACTTATATTGGCCGAAAATGAGCATTTGTGTTTTGATGAATACCCATATGATTTGAAGGCATGGATGGATTGGTATGCATGTATACATGATTATGGCATAGTTAATTTTAATCAATTTGGTCAATTGGTTGATGAATTGGTGATGACACATAAGATGTTCAATAAAATACCTTATTGAACAAAAACTAAAGGCTTAAGGCATGCATAGAATGTTTTTGATGAAATTCCTAAGTGAATGGCTAGAAAAATGACCAATGGTGGCATGATGATGGCGTGACCGACGACATAGGCGGCATGCATGGCTCTCAGCCACATGCCATGGCCGAGAGGCTAAATGGGCCAAGCCAAATTAGTTTCGACCCAATAAGAGTTGATGGGCCTCAAACCAAGCCCAATAAGTGTTAGAGGGCCTTACAAGCCTAATAGGCTCCAATGAAATGAATAGTTAAGTGAAATGGGCTTAAGATAGTGTTAGGCCCATTAAGATGCAATTAGGCCCAATAAGAGTAAACAAGCCCATTAAGTGAAATGGACTGCATTAAATGTGAAATACAATTGAAAAAGTGTAATTAACTGGATAAATGGTTATATTTAGCTCCGGAGATTATATTGGGAGCTAATCAGACAGCGCGATCGAGCAGCGTTGGGAAAGTAGATTTACTTGACCTAATTCGAGGTAAGGGAATTTTGCGAGTAGTTAGAGATATATGCATGTATTTTCATCAGCTTTTACATTCACTTAAAAATTCTGAGGGTTAGAGAAAGTTAATAAAATTTATAGAGACCCGATAAGAAAACATTACCATTTTACCCCTATTAAGGGTAAAATTAGGAAAATTAGGAAAAGTCCTAAAAAGCATGGAAAGCATGTTTTTGAGTGTTTTCACTATTGTTTAGTAGATACATTGATAGGTTGGCTGATGTTTTTATGATTTATGCGAAAACAGCACAATATGGTGCCGGTTTAATTTAATTGAATGAATCTATTTTAAATGAGTGATCTATCGAGTTGTGGGAAAACAAATCCTGCTGGAGTACTGTTCGCACTGGATTTTATATGTTTTCTACTTAAATTAGTACTGGAGTGTTACTCGTACTAGATTTTACATGATATGCATGACTAGGTATTGGAGCGTTGCTCGTATTCAATTTTTACATGATTTGCACATGATATAGTTCTAGAGCCTTGCTTGCACTAGATTTTATGTGATTTGTGCATGAAACTATGTTAGACTTTACTCGCACGTACTAGCTTTGAAATGGATGACATAAAGAGCTGTGTTGGAAGCCTCGTGTAGACTGTGTGTCACACGTATGAGATGCTTGGACATGCATTTTGAGACATGGCAATGACTATTGACTTGAAATAGGGTCCACGGAGTATGTTGTACCGTGTACGAAACACGAAGTGCGTTGTACCGTACGTATTTGGTGTTGAGTAGATATGTGGAGTTGTGGAGTTGTTAGCTGGCGAGTAGGATTTGACCCACCTACCGTTGTAACAGTGATGCCCCGCATACTAGGATCTGTGTAGCCTAGGATCACCGAACTGGGATATGATCATAGTCCTTGAAATTATCACAGTAGTCATTAATCTCAATTGATTATGTCACATGATTTCCTGAGAACAAGGGTAGACCTAAGGGATGGGTCAAGCCTTGATAAATGTTTAGTGGTTTATATGTATGCATATATTTATGAATAAGTGTAATCCTAAGGGATGGGTTGAGCCCCGTTTTACATGTTTTTACATGATGAAATGCCATATTTTTATGATTGAAATGAAATGAAATGGCATGATATGTTTTATAAGATTCATATGAGAATGTAATTATTTTTGTATGAATTATCTGTGTTTATAAATAAAGCATGATTTCAGTATATACGAGTGAATGTATATATGAATTGCATAAGTTTTACATAAAAAGCTTCATGCTTCAGATGCAAATAAAAATACAACGATTTACAACATGGTATTATGTTCATGTAAGTAGCATGGTTATCTACTTGCTTGCATAATTGCCTTACTGAGCTAGTGAGCTCACCTCTTTCATTTCCCCCCTCTATAGAGCATTCGCAGTAGATAGAGGACGACTGAGGATTTGTATTCCTGTTGTCCGCTGCATTCCCGTCGATCGAAAGGTATACACAATCGTACGATTTTGTATCTGAACATATAATAGCACAGTGATGTAAACGAATGTAATGTTGGGGATGTATTTATATATAAATATACATGAGTTCACTTATAAGATAAAAGTATTTACAGTCAATCAGTAGTTTATATTAACATGTATGTATGACATAGAATGGATGATAAGGTAAGTAAGGAAATGTGACTAATACCAAATCACAGCCCAACGAATGTTAAAAATTGTCACGAAGGGAAAGGTAAGGAAAAAGCAAAAAAATTGAAATAATTTTAAGTAAAAAAGGTCGTGACAATATACGTGATTGGAATTAATAAGTTATACAATTTGAATGTAGGAATCATGAGGGACATCCTAAGAAGCTCTCGGATTAGGGTAGTTCATAAGGGTAAAGCTAATTGAAGTGATTAAATATTAAATCACTATGATTTTTATGATCGATTCTATTAAATGTTTGTTGTGTGCAATTGTAGTAGAATCAACAAAAGGTGGTGGGTTATTTTTTTCATCCTAGCCTTAAATATTGGCTAAGATTGTAGCTTACATTAAGTTAATCTTACAAGTTGCAAGTTAGTTTTGAATGGCGTAGGTATGATTGAGTTATGAATTAACATGTGATAAGGTTAATTGATATGTGTGTGTGTGTGTGTGTATGAATGATGGATTTTGAGTATGATGCCTTGCTTGGATATGATTGTATTGATTAGGCTCGTTTAATGTAGGATCAAAAATTGAACTTGAGGTCACCTAGCTATGCATTTGGTCTAAGTGCATTGTGTGTGTATGTGTGATCTATGTCATGTTATGCTTTTGACATAGTTCATATGGTTTTAAAGTATGCATTGAACTGTGGTTTCATATACATAGCATACTCATGCATAACCTGCCACCAATGAGATTTTAAGAGTGTGTATATACCTTCTTATGCATATGTGAAACTTTTGAAATCTCATATTACATGTTTTGATCTGTAGTAGCATATGGCATCATTGCATAAATGAAAATGGTGTGAGAAAAGCCTACATTGGCTTTTAAAACCGATAGTGTGAATGACTTTCAAAAACATATGAGTAACTAATTTGTAAATAGTTGTCAGTTCTATGTGATTATCTGTGAATCAGTAAAGCACAAGGGAAACTACCCAAGTACTAGTTACTCTAATCTGGGAGTTTCGACTTGTTCAATACGAGTAGTTGACATGTTTCAGTCTCTACCTAATTAGTAAGATTAAAGTTATCGATCTATGGCCATAGGTAAAACCCTTATGTTTTTGGGGTAATCGGCTAACTAATAACTACAGTGAGATAAGACTTTATTAATGTATGTGTATATATGGGGAGTCAAGCCTAATCTCATAGTGAACATTGTTTATTAAACAATGTAATATTGATTTAGTGATTTATGTGAGTAATGCATTGTTTTTCCTAGTAGGAATTTAATGAATGGTGCATTGCTTTATGGATTTGTTTTATCGATTAATATCTATTTATTTGCAAGTTATTTCTGTAAGACCCGAATTTAATTAAAATACAAAAATTAAATAAGAAAAGATGGGGGAAGTATGACGGAAGTCGGGTTAAATTAATCCCGAATATGTGTAAGGGTAAAATGGTCAAAAGATCAAAGGTCGGTATAATTTCGATAAGGAAATTTTAATTAAAAATATGGATTTAAGAAATCTTGGTCAATAAAAGTGAAATAAATTTATTTCGGGTTAAATTGATCAAGATATTAGTTTATGGAAATTAATCGGGATTAATCGAAATTTTTAGTTCGAAAAAATAATCCCGAAAATAATCGAAAAATATATCGAAAAGTCACCCGGGACAATATCCCGAAAATACGGAGAAATTATACCCGAAAAAAAGGGGTTAAAATATAATAAATTAAATTAAATTAAATTAAATTAAAGAATTTAGAATTTAAATAATAATTTTTGAGAGATATTTTGGGTATTTTAATGTATTTTAATGAATAGTAAAATAATTAAAATAAATAATAATAATAATAAAATTAAAAAAAAAGAAGCTGAAAAAAAAAAGAACAGAAAACGCGAAAACGCGAAAGGAAGAGGAGAAAACGGAAGCAAAGGCCGGCGTGACCACCGGCGACTGGAGACCCAGGCGAGGCCGGCAAAAGGGAACCCGATGAGGCCCGACCCACCACCGGCCCCTTGGAGACCCGAACGGCGGCAAACGGCGGCGAACGGAGCGAAAAAACGAAACCGAGAGGGGGAGAGAAAATCGTCGGCGACCGGCGCGATTCAGGCCCGATCGACCCCAGCCGAAGCTTCCCCAGGCGATGGTGAGCAGATTGGTGGTGGTGGCAGCCACCGAATCTGGCGGACGGCGCCGAAAACGGCAGAAAAGCAAATGGGTCCGACGGCCGGAGGAGAACAGGCCGGACCGGCCATTTTCCGGCGACGTTGAGGCGAACCAAGCCCAGATCTGAGATGCGGACAGCCTTGCGGAGCCACTGGCGGTGGAAGCCGGCGGAGAACCGGCCGGCAAGGTGGTGAACCGGCGGTGAACCGGCCGAACCGGAGAGAACCGACGGTCTGAACCGGTCGGAACCGGACTGAACCGGTTTAGCCAAAAAGAGGGGAAAAAAGGAGAAAAAAGGGAAAAAAAAGAGAAAAAAATTGGAGAAAATTTCTGTGATGCAATCGAGCTTCGGGTAAGTCAGTAGTGGTCGAAATTTACCCGATTTAAATTTCGGAGTATTTAATTTAATTAATTTTGGGCTGAAAACTTACCCGGAAAAATTGTGGAATTATGTAGCTCGACGATTGGCATCCAACGAGAGCTCGAGATAGCCTCGATTTGTGGACTAGCATGGAATCTCGGGTAAGTAACCCTTATTTACGACAATTACCTCGTTATGCGTGATATTGATTTGATTTCCGCATAAATTGAATTAAATTATGAAAATTTAGGAAAATTGTCGTAAATAATAAATTTAGCTATTCAAGAATTAGAACGAGGCCCAATAAATTATTAGTGGACCCAATGAGCCCAATAGGCCTCGATAAAGTGAAAATTAAGTGGAAAACGGGCTTAAGGCCGATTAAGGCTCATTAAGGTGCAATCGGGCCTAATATGGGTAAACGGGCCCAATGATTTAAATTAAGCCCAGAAAATATTAAATACAATTAAATTGTATGTTATCTGACCTGAGGAATAATTATACGCAGTTTCGGACATTTGATTGGGAGCATATCGGACTGCGCGACGAGACAACAGTGGAAAAGAAAAGGTCAGACTCGACAGGAAAATAAGGTAAGGGAATTCTACGGACTGCTAGAGGTAATTTTACGAAATTTCAAGTCATATGCAGTCTTTTAAAATTTATCTGAAGGGTCTAGAGGTCGAATAATAATTTTAGTGCCCCGAATGGGCAAATTACTAAAATACCCTTGTTAAGGGTAAAATCTATAAATTTAGGAAAAATTGGGAGGAGCAAGAACAAAAGGTTCCTGCTCATTCTGGAGGTATTTTAACACATGCATGAGTAGGCTGGCTCACTTTTAAAGAAAAATGCATAGCATTGCATACCTTAAACGATGTAATTTTCTGTGAAAACTATTTTGAGATAACCGAGCCGCCTACGTGTTTTTATTTACATGTGACGTGCTAGAGCTCAGCTCGCACGATGTTTGATTTGTGTGATGCATGCATTGGTGCTGGAGCGAGAGCTCGCACTAGAGTTTTACATGCATAGGTGCTAGAGTATAACTCGCACCAGATTTCACATGCTTTTTCGTGACACGGTGCTAGAGTCTAACTCGCACCATATTTTTACATGATTTTCAAGACAGGGTGCTGGAGTTTAACTCGCACCAGATTTTATAAGATTTTCATATGATTTATATACAGAGTGTTGAGCCTAACTCGCACTAGTTTTACTGGATTTGTGGAGTAGCGCTGTCTGCCCTTGGAGTCAGTCAAAAGGCCCAACAGGCTCAAAAGACCTCTTAAGTAGGGTGAGAGTGAGGGATGAGGTTGGCGGCCTTGTGGAGATGTAAAGCGGGCTCTGCCAATTTTACTTGATTTGATGAGAGTGCTGAGCATCGCTCGCACCGATTTTTATGAGAACATACGATGAGCCGTGCTTGGAGCACCGGGTAGACTGTGTGTCACCGATTTAATGGGCTCACACGTGCGTTTTGAGACATGGCAATGCGTATTGAGAAATAAAACCTCTCTGTGTGAAGCAGGCCATTTGGGCTGGAGTACCTAGAGTGATATGGGTCCATGGAGTACGATGTACCGTGCAAGTAGCATGGAGTACGATGTACCGTGGGGTATCTTCAGATACGGTATCTTTGTGATACGGGGTATCTTTGTGATACGGTATCTTTGTGATACGGGGTATCTTCGGATACGGCATCTTCGGATGCGTGAGATCGGATAAGACTGACGGGTTGGATTGACCCACCTCCCGGGCGGTTCCCGATCAGGGTGAGACCTCGCACACTGGGATCCGTGAAGCTAGAGGGACTCACGAGGACACATATTGACCAGTCCTGGTTATTATCGATATACAGTTATTGCCTAGTCTCGTATCTTGTATATATATACATATGTTTTCGGATATCGATGCTTTCGAGAAACTCAATTTTCATGATTTTGTGTGAGTCAGGATCACCCGAAGGAGGGGTTGAGCCCTGACTTTATTGTGAAATTTTTAAAGAGAAAGAAATGATTTAAAATAATTGCATGTTGAATTTTTCGTACAAACTCGATTTACATAACATCATAAGCTCATGTCATTTGTTTTAAAATGTGTGGAGAAAGGGTGGTTTATGCATGGCACCACGTTCATGTAGGTAGTATGGTTACCTACTTGTTCGTAGGATTGCCTTACTAAGCTTGATGTGCTCACCCCTTTCATTTTCTCCCACAGATAATCTCCAGTTGAAGTTGAGGCGACTTAGTACTGCATTCTGGATATCCGCTGCTGCCCATCACTTAAGGTATATACACTTGTACATATTGTATCTACATAAGCATAGCACAGTAACATGTTTGTAAGTAACTTTAGGGGATGTATAAATAATGTAAACAATTATAAATGACTGGAGAAGAAATAAGTTAGATGGTAAATGTATGGTGGGACTAGCATTGACGCACAGCCCAATTATTAGTAGAGTGTGGTCACGATTCGAGGACAGGTAAGAGTTTAAGTAAGTAAATAAACAAAACGCAAAAAAATTAACTCTGATTTTTGGGTAGTTTGGGTCGTGACATATAAAGGTGGTATCAGAGCAACAATTGGTCTGATGTGTGTCAGTGTCAGTAATTGAGAAATTACATCCCCGTGTTACTGTGCTTGGTTAGATACAATAGTGTATATCGAGATGGGTTTTGACTAAGAAATGATTGAGAATGCAGGAATGCATAATATGAGTCGCGTTAGATGAGATAGTGCATGAGGCAGAGGTCATAGAGGTAGACCTGAGTCTGCTAAGTCGTGCTGAGTTGACCTGTGAGAACCAGGATGAAATTGAAATGGAGGCTAATGTTGAGCATGCCCCACTGAATCCGATAGAGAGATCGGACAGTATTGAGACACGCTTCGCGAGATTGAAGCGGAGCATGGGAATTATCTTGAGGAGCTAATTGCTCAGAGTAGACATAAGATCAGAGGGCGCAGCGGAGCATTGGTGGAAACCCGCTCGACCCATCTTAAGAGTTGATATGAGAAATGTTTATGGATGTATTCCGGTGATAGAATATTTCGGACATGATTTAAAGGAAAAATTTCTTACACTGCCCAGGAATACTAAATTGATTATGAGTATGAAACTCAGTTATATTCTTTGGTAGATATTACATCGACACTATGAACAAGTGACAGTCGAGATGTCTAAAAGTTCATAAAATGACTCGACTTTTCAGTTAGAGTCTGATTGGCCCGTAAGATATTACCTATACCGAGGCAGTGCGCAGATTTACAGTTGGGTAAATAAGAACATGAATTGCACGCCTCTGAGATTGGGAAAGGTAGTAAGGGCTGAAATAGAGACAGAAAAGAGAATCGAGAAATGACAAAGATGTTAAAATGGGAAAATGGAAATTGGTAAAAGATTTAATTTGATGAGTCATGGAGTAAGATAATTGGTAAGGCCCCAGTGCATCCAATTTTGGCACTCTTGGGGGGGTCATTGTGATTGGAGGACCCCGACCTGCTACGAAGCAGAGTAGCAGTGTGATCACTGTAGAATGTGTGATGGATACCACGGAAGGAGGGTCTATACCTACACTGTATTAATGAAAATGGCCGTTAAGTGTGGTAAGACGGACCATTGATTTGATTTGCACAGAGTTGGGCGAGATCGCCCCACAGAAAAGTAAAACGACAGAGAAAAAACTTCATTAGTATAGCTGCAACGAGAAGGGAGGCAATAGCCGAAAAGAAAAAGGAAAGTAAGTTGTTGGACGAAGGCGAGAGGATGTCTTGGACCAGGACACTATTGATGTTTCATGGATGTGGTGTAAGATACCACACTTGTTATGAATAATGAAGTACATATGTTCATTGATCCTGGTGCCACACATTTATTCATACCGCCTTCATTCGCATATAAGTGAGTAAAAGGCATGAATGCCTACATCATTGGGCATAATACTGATAAATGAGTACCCCAATAGAGGAGGATTAATTAACGGAATGTGGATATAGAGATTTTAAGTGACAAAAAGGGGTGCAACAGTTGAAATTAAAGGAGTAAAGGATTATACTCACGAAATGAATAATGACAAGAGTTTCGTTATAATTGATACACTAAGGAGATAATCTTTGAGATATGCTTGATTTTAAATACAAGATGTATTGGAGTAAGAGGCGTATGCAAGGTGAGAACATCCTTACGATATGAAGTCATTAGGATTAAAGCAATTAGTAGCGAATACAAATTGTAACCACATGGATTGGTATATAAAGTAATTGTGGTTAAGTCTGAAGGTTAATAAAGGTATTTCAAAATACCTCCCCGCCTGAAGACTTGACAGCGTCTAAAAGTATATATGTATAACCTATAACGTGAAATCGAGCGTCGTAATAAATACCTTTAGCATTAGGATACCTTTACTAAGACGATGAGAATATTAAAATTCGACGAATCATAAAGGTTAACATAGTAAAAATTTAATAAGAGTCGTTAAGATAAGAAAAGGAAATGACGCAGGTTAGTACCTGAAAACGTAAGCGATTTTGAAGTATCTTATATGCTTATGCGTAAATAAGTCAAGGATAGGGACGATTGAAATAAGTAGTGGAGCTCGACTACGATGAAGTATTTAAACTTTACCTGGACCGATTTGTAATCATCATTATTGATGATATGTTGAGTGTAATTAAAGTCTAGGGCAAATTATAAGCAACAATTGGAAAATGACTTTTACAATTGGGTTGTTGTGAATTCTCAAAAATGGTATACCTTGTGACACGTTTAACAAAGAAAACGTGGTCTTTAAATAAGATGATAGACGTGACAGGAATTTCGGTGTAATGAAGTATGAACTGACCACCGTGATTATTTTCACCATACCTAACAGCTCAAGAGGTTCTCAGTGAGTATGGATACCTCGAAATAATGAAGGAGCTGTGTATTGATGTATAATGGGAAGATAGTCAATTATGGAGTCAGACAACTCCTTGATCATGAAATAAACTATCTGACCCATGATTTAAAGTTGGCAACAGTATTTGTACCGAGGATATGGTACTATCATGCATATGGTGAGAAATTGTGGATATGCACTGATCATAAAGCCCGAGTATCTGTTTTCACAGAAAGAGGCAAATATGAGAATATATAGTGGGTTAGAGCTTCTGAGAGGTTTTGATTGTGGAAAATTTTTACCACCTAGGAAAGGCTAATGTGATGACTGATGCCTTGAGCAGAAAGAGCCTCGGGATGGTATTACATATGATGGTCAGGGAGCGTGAGCTTCTAGAGCAGTTATGAGCCTCCGTATTGATGTGATCCCTTCTGATGATGACAGTGATTGTGTGACAGCTAGCCTGAGATTAGAACCGGATGAGAGTGCCCGGATTTGACAGGCTTAGCAGGATGATCGGCACGATGTCGATAATGTGAGTTAGATTCAGAAGGGTGCAGTGACAGAGTTCACAGAGTATGATAATGATTTACAGAGAGGTTCAGAGACAGTATGAGTGCTCCCTAGGACCACAGTTGATGAGATAATAATATTGTCAGAAGCTCACTCTTCGGGATATACAGTGCATACGGAAGGTAATAAGAATATATTAAAATCTCGAAAAGGGTATTGGTGGTCAGATGTTAAAAGAGATATTGTAGAGGTTGTGAAAAAGTGCCTAGTATGTCAGCAGAATAAGGTAGAGTATTAAAAGTCTGCAGAGTTATTGCAGGCTCTACCTATATCGACACGGCACAGAAATGGGAGCAAGTCTCCATGAATGTCGTGATGGGTTACAGAGAACCCAGGTGAATTATGAGGCTATTTGGATAATAGCCGACAGATTGCCTAAGTGTACCCACCTTCTGGTTATGAAATCCCTAAATACTCAGAGTGTATATGAGGATTTTTAAGTAGCTTTCCAGTGAGCATGGTATCATATAGGGATTCCCGCTTCACTTCCTACCTCTGAGAATATTTTTTAGGAAGCTATGGGAACCCGACTGAGTATTAGCACAGCTTTCCATCCTCAGACAGATGGTCAGTCAGAGAGGACTGTACAAGTTCTGGAGGATCCGATGAAAGTGTGTGCCATTGATTTTATAAGCTCTTGGAATGATCAGTTGATTTCTAATTGAATTCGCCAATAGTGACAGTTGTCACTTGAGTATCGGGATAACAAGATATGAGTGTATGGTTGTAGGGGTTGTTCCCCAAATTGGATAAGAAAAAGTGGGTGACAGATAGAATCATTTTCGACTTTGGATAATAAGTCTCTGAGGATGTTTAGTTAAGGATGAGAGATTAAGAACACCTCAGAGCAGATAGACAAGTATTGGAATTCACCTTTGGTGAATTAGTATGGTTGAAAGTTACTCGTCCTAAGGGAATAAGGACATAGCGAGCTTTTGGAAGAAGGTAAATTGAGTTGCGCTGGATGGAATATTTTAAGAGATTGGACAAGTGGGAGATAAGACCTGTAGGTGGCATTTCCACTTGAATAAGCAGGCACCCACAATGTGTCCCATCTTTTGATACTTCGAAAATACTATCCAGATCCAGCATAGGTGATGGGATATGAAATCTAAAAGTTCAGTTTAATGAAAATATGAGTATATTGATAAGTTGATTCGGGCATTAAACAGGAAAGAGGAAGTATTGAGGTTTAAGATGATCTCCCTAATTAAAGTCCTTTGGTAGTATTACACTCCGGAGAAGGTCACACAAGAATTTGAGAGTATGATACGATAGATATACCCGGAGTTGTATATGGACTCATATGACTTGGTTCTAATTTGGAGGACCAAATTCTTTAAGTGGGGGAGAGTTGTAAGACCCGAATTTAATTAAAATACAAAAATTAAATAAGAAAAGATGGGGGAAGTATGACGGAAGTCGGGTTAAATTAATCCCGAATATGTGTAAGGGCAAAATGGTCAAAAGATCAAAGGTCGGTATAATTTCGATAAGGAAATTTTAATTAAAAATATGGATTTAAGAAATCTTGGTCAATAAAAGTGAAATAAATTTATTTCGGGTTAAATTGATCAAGATATTAGTTTATGGGAATTAATCGGGATTAATCGGAATTTTTAGTTTGGAAAAATAATCCCGAAAATAATCGAAAAATATATCGAAAAGTCACCCGAGACAATATCCCGAAAATACAGAGAAATTATACCCGAAAAAAAAGGGGTTAAAATATAATAAATAAATTAAATTAAATTAAATTAAAGAATTTAGAATTTAAATAATAATTTTTGAGAGATATTTTGGGTATTTTAATGTATTTTAATGAATAGTAAAATAATTAAAATAAATAATAATAATAATAATAAAATTAAAAAAAAAGAAGCTGAAAAAAAAAGAACAGAAAACGCGAAAACGCGAAAGGAAGAGGAGAAAACGGAAGCAAAGGCCGGCGTGACCACCGGCGACTGGAGACCCAGGCGAGGCCGGCAAAAGGGAACCCGATAAGGCCCGACCCACCACCGGCCCCTTGGAGACCCGAACGGCGGCAAACGGCGGCGAACGGAGTGAAAAAACGAAACCGAGAGGGGGAGAGAAAATCGTCGGCGACCGGCGCGATTCAGGCTCGATCGACCCCAGCCGAAGCTTCCCCAGGTGATGGTGAGCAGATTGGTGGTGGTGGCAGCCACCGAATCTGGCGGACGGCGCCGAAAACGGCAGAAAAGCAAATGGGTCCGACGGCCGGAGGAGAACAGGCCGGACCGGCCATTTTTCGACGACGTTGAGGCGAACCAAGCCCAGATCTGAGATGCGGACAGCCTTGCGGAGCCACTGGCGGTGGAAGCCGACGGAGAACTGGCCGGCAAGGTGGTGAACCGACGGTGAACCGGTCGAACCGGAGAGAACCGGCGGTCTGAACCGGTCCGAACCGGACTGAACCGGTTCAGCCAAAAAGAGGGAAAAAAAGGAGAAGAAAGGGAAAAAGAAAAAGAGAAAAAAATTGGAGAAAATTCCTGTGATGCAATCGAGCTTCGGGTAAGTCAGTAGTGGTCGAAATTGACCCGATTTAAATTGCGGAGTATTTAATTTAATTAATTTTGGGCTGAAAACTTACCCGAAAAAATTGTGGAATTATGTAGCTCGACGATTGGCATCCAACGAGAGCTCGAGATAGCCTCGATTTATGGACTAGCATGGAATCTCGGGTAAGTAACCCTTATTTATGACGATTACCTCGTTATGCGTGATATTGATTTGATTTCCGCATAAATTGAATTAAATTATGAAAATTTAGGAAAATTGTCGTAAATAATAAATTTAGCAATTCAAGAATTAGAACGAGGCCCAATAAATTATTAGTGGGCCCAATGAGCCCAATAGGCCTCGATAAAGTGAAAATTAAGTGGAAAACAGGCTTAAGGCCGATTAAGGCCCATTAAGGTGCAATCGGGCCCAATATGGGTAAACGGGCCCAATGATTTAAATTAAGCCCAGAAAATATTAAATACAATTAAATTGTATGTTATCTGACCTGAGGAATAATTATACGCAGTTCCAGACATTTGATTGGGAGCATATCAGACTGCGCGACGAGACAACAGTGGAAAAGAAAAGGTCAGACTCGACAGGAAAATAAGGTAAGGGAATTCTACGGACTGCTAGAGGTAATTTTACGAAATTTCAAGTCATATGCAGTCTTTTAAAATTTATCTGAAGGGTCTAGAGGTCAAATAATAATTTTAGTGCCCCGAATGGGCAAATTACTAAAATACCCTTGTTAAGGGTAAAATCTATAAATTTAGGAAAAATTGGGAGGAGCAAGAACAAAAGGTTCCTACTCATTCTGGAGGTATTTTAACACATGCATGAGTAGGCTGGCTCACTTTTAAAGAAAAATGCATAGCATTGCATACCTTAAACGATGTAATTTTCTGTGAAAACTATTTTGAGATAACCGAGCCGCCTACATGTTTTTATTTACATGTGACGTGCTAGAGCTCAGCTCGCACGATGTTTGATTTGTGTGATGCATGCATTGGTGCTGGAGCGAGAGCTCGCACTAGAGTTTTACATGCATAGGTGCTAGAGTATAACTCGCACCAGATTTCACATGCTTTTTTCGTGACACGGTGCTAGAGTCTAACTCGCACCATATTTTTACATGATTTTCAAGACAGGGTGCTGGAGTTTAACTCGCACCAGATTTTATAAGATTTTCATATGATTTATATATAGAGTGCTGAGCCTAACTCGCACTAGTTTTACTGGATTTGTGGAGTAGCGCTGTCTGCCCTTGGAGTCAGCCAAAAGGCCCAACAGGCTCAAAAGACCTCTTAAGTAGGGTGAGAGTGAGGGATGAGGTTGGCGGCCTTGTGGAGATGTAAAGCGGGCTCTGCCAATTTTACTTGATTTGATGAGAGTGCTGAGCATCGTTCGCACTGATTTTTATGAGAACATACGATGAGCCGTGCTTAGAGCACCGGGTAGACTGTGTGTCACCGATTTAATGGGCTCGCACGTGCGTTTTGAGACATGGCAATGAGTATTGAGAAACAAAACCTCTCTGTGGGAAGCAGGCCATTTGGGCTGGAGTACCTAGAGTGATATGGGTCCATGGAGTATGATGTACCGTGCAAGTAGCATGGAGTACGATGTACCGTGAGGTATCTTCGGATACGGTATCTTTGTGATACGGGGTATCTTTGTGATACGGTATCTTTGTGATACGGGGTATCTTCGGATACGGCATCTTCGGATGCGTGAGATCGGATAAGACTGAAGGGTTGGATTGACCCACCTCCCGGGCGGTTCCCGATCAGGGTGAGACCTCGCACACTGGGATCCGTGAAGCTAGAGGGACTCACGAGGACACATATTGGCCAGTCATGGTTATTACCGATATACAGTTATTGCCTAGTCTCGTATCTTGTATATATATATACATATGTTTTCGGATATCGATGCTTTCGAGAAACTCAATTTTCATGATTTTGTGTGAGTCAGGATCACCCGAAGGAGGGGTCGAGCCCTGACTTTATTGTGAAAATTTTAAAGAGAAAGAAATGATTTAAAATAATTGCATGTTGAATTTTTCGTACAAACTTGATTTACATAACATCATAAGCTCATGTCATTTGTTTTAAAATGTGTGGAGAAAGGGTGGTTTATGCATGGCACCACGTTCATGTAGGTAGTATGGTTACCTACTTGTTCGTAGGATTGCCTTACTGAGCTTGATGTGCTCACCCCTTTCATTTTCTCCCACAGATAATCTCCAGTTGAAGTTGAGGTGACTCAGTACTGCATTCTGGATATCCGCTGCTGCCCATCACTTAAGGTATATACACTTGTACATATTGTATCTACATAAGCATAGCACAGTAACATGTTTGTAAGTAACTTTAGGGGATGCATAAATAATGTAAACAATTATAAATGACTGAAGAAGAAATAAGTTAGATGGTAAATGTATGGTGGGACTGGCATTGACGCACAGCCCAATTATTAGTAGAGTGTGGTCACGATTCGAGGACAGGTAAGAGTTTAAGTAAGTAAATAAACAAAACACAAAAAAATTAACTCTGATTTTTGGGTAGTTTGGGTCGTGACAATTTCAGACAGTGCATTTTTTATCCGGTAGAGATTTTACATAAAATGTGTTGTTTTCTTGATTAGTTTATCCATTTATTGATATGGAAAGTGTTCATTGCATAAATGCATCATACCCCATGTAATGAAGTGATAGGTGTAAAAGTTCAATGATTATCAATCGGTATAGTGTTATTGAAATGTCTTGTATTAATTAGAGATAAATCAATAAAGTGCATTTATGTGTTTGATCATAAAAAGAAGCAAATTATCGTTAGTAAATCGTTTGAAAATATTGTGCAGTGTACTATGCTGTTTAGTTGTATAATAGAAAGTGTGTTTTGCAGACTACCTAATTATAGAAGTTGGGTTATTATGAAGATGGGGTATTTTAAAGTACTTATTGACTTATTCCCTAAGGGAACCTCGACTAAATTGTTTGAGTCCTAGTTTCTATGTGAAAGTGAAATGAATATAAATGTGTTATACGATCATATGAGATATTGTAAATTGATAATATATAAATTGTGATCATATGAATTTATTTGTATCTAGAATGTGAAGTGTATATAATGTCACACCCTAACTCTGGGTACCCTTCATCCATACTTATACTACTTACGGTTGGGCTGTGAGTCAATGTAATTACTAAATTCCGTACATTTATAGCGGAAATATTTAAAACTTTAAAACATAAACTCCCAGACATGTGTATATATATATATAATCAATTGTTTAATATATTATCCTTACATAACATCCCCATATGACTGTTTACATTTTCAATTCCTAATTGTGCGATACATTACGATAGATACAAAATGCTTTTGTGTATACAATTCTTATACCTTTGCAACTGTTGGGAGCTATCCAATACAAAAGAGATCCGGAGACCACTACACTGTCCTACATCTCAGTATCTGGAAGGGGAAATTAATGGGATGAGCAAACCATAGCTCAGTAAGGAAATGAATGCTAACAGGTAGATACTGTACTATCTACATAGCCCATGTATGATAAACAAACCATGTTTCATTATAAATGGAAATATCACTAGTAAATGCATTTAAACATGCTTCTCTCATAAGCATTTTCATAAAAACCAATGTTCAATACTTCCATTTAAAAACATGTCATAAAATATGCTATCACAGCACAAGTATTCAAATCAAGGGATTTATCTACTCATAATTTCTTTGCTTTTCTCAAATCATTTCTTTTCATCAAATCTCTTGCTTTCTAAGTTTCTCAATTTCTCTAATCTCTGAGCAGGCATGGAATTCTCAGCAAACTAATATCCACAACATATGGCCATAGTTAGTGATCCCAGGCCTCATTGATCAAGTGTGCACATGGCATCACTTGCCTGAAGGGGGATGGGTTAGTCCTACTCTCCGGCTCATCTCAATAATCATCATCATCTTCCTCATCATATCATATATACTCATGGTATAATGTACGCCATATGTCATCTACGTGATACTCGTACTCACGTGAACCCAGCACAGTACATAGTATTCCACAGACAACTGCACAGTTCAATGTATGATCGTGGACGCAGTCCATCCACCATACTCCGATGGACTCATCATCCTGTACCTTGTCTCATATACCAGGTGAGCAGAATCAACGTGACACATAGTCATCGCCATGCTCCAGCGCGGTACCTCTCAGTGCGAGCAACTGCTTCTAGCACTGTATCATCTCAAAAGTCGTGTGTAAGCTAAGGTCCAGCACATCATCATCATCATGAAACCATTAAAAATTTTGCGAGCTAAACTCCAGCACAAAATCATCATCATAAAACCACGTACGAGCTACGTTCCAGCACGGTTTATCAAAACATGCAACATATGTGAGCAAAACTCCAGCATAGTTTAAATCATTAAAACTGGTGCGAGCTAGTGCTCCAACACCAAATCACATCTCAAATCCGACAAGTGGCTATTTTCTCTTTTAAAAATTCAAAACATGTTTGTTTATGTAACATGCCATCCCATGCTAAACATGTAAAACTAGCCAACCTATCCATCATCATTTCTCAATCACAAAATCAATACATAGCTGAGAAAATATCAAAATCATGCATGTCATGCTATTTCCTTACCTTATCCCATTTTCACAATATATATATATATATATCATAATACATTTCCTGCTCTCATATCATTTCATAGCTCAATAGCTAAACACACTACTTCTAGCGTCATACCTACTAAAATTGATGTAAAATACGTACAAATACCTCTATCGCTAACATAAAATCCCTTACCTCAAATCATGCTTGTATTCCCTTCGTCTCGTTTGCTCCGTTCGTGATCCAGGTTAATCGTGTTCCGACGTCTTCCAATTTACACGTTTAAATCACTAAGTTATTTTCCCTTTTCTTCTCTTAAACATTCATATTGTCATTTACTTATCCATTGATACTCCCCAAGCCTTTAAATCATATTTCACCATTTCCATTTGTATCACTATATTTCATCTTAAGTTTTCCATCACTTTTTCATGGATTTTCCCTTCATAAATTCCTCTTAATATTACTCACTCATCACTAGATTCATTATTCCTATCAAGATTTCACATACCATTCAACCCAAAAAATGTCTAGAAATCTATATTTAAAGCTTGAGGGTTGAAAAACTTACCTAGCTTACCTCTTTCCTTAGCCAAGCTTATGGTGGCCAAATTTCTTTCTCTTGGTCAAGCCAATGTGTGATTTTTGGGTATGTTGTTCTCCTTACTTCAAGGAACAACTTTCCCTTCTTGAGCTTCTTCAGATTCTAGCTGGAATGTAGTGATATTTAGAGTGAGAAAGCTTAGTTCTTTGAGAGAAATGGAAAGGTGCGGGTTTGGTGGGAGGAAATCTGATTTTCAATCCAAATCTCGTGCTCTTTTTATAGATACAGACACATGAGATCGATCTCGTCCTTGTGGAGGTCGATCTCTGCATGGTTTGTAGTCCTTTTTACCAAACATAACTACTACCAGATTGATCTGCTCATCATGATGAGATCGATCTGTTTGTGAATGGGAGATTGATTATGTTCCTTAAGGGAGATCGATCTCTTCCAGGCTGAGAGTTAAGGAGATCGATCTTCCTTCCCATGAGATCGATCTACCTTGTTCAATTGAACTAATTCCTGGCATTTCATGAGAGGAGATCGATCCCTCCTTCATATGAGATCGATCTCTCTTCCCCTGCACCCTCTTTTCTGCAATTTTCTGCAGATTTTTCTAATGTACACTCATCCTTATTTGTTTCATACCTCAATTTACAATTCGTGCACAATTAACATACAATGGCATCCATTCCATATAGTTCATAGGTATTAAAACTTGTGCATACAACTTGAAATCATGGATGTTTCATAGAAGTCATAATCCTTACATCCTTTTATTACTTATAATCTGGTAACAAATGTACATATACATTATATCCTCATAGAAATAAATACGCGTGAAATTATGGGTATTACATTTCTTCCCTCCTTAGAGAATTTGGTCATCCAAATTGAACCAAGTCTATTCCTCAAAAAGTTGAGGGTACTTCTCTTTCATCAGGTCCTCTAACTCCCAGGTGGCTTCCTTTGATGTTTGATATTGCCACAGAACCTTAACCAATGAAATCGACTTGTTTCACAACACCTTCTCCTTCCTATCCAATATCTGGATCGATTTCTCTATATATGACATATTCTCCTTGAGCTCCAATGGCTCGTAGCTAATTACATGTGCTTTATCCGGATGGTACTTCCTGAGCTTGGAAACATGGAAGACATTGTAGACCTCTGCTAGCTCAGGTGGTAAAGCTAGTCTATATGCTCTATCTCTCACTCTATCTAAAATCTCAAAGGGTCCAATATAACGAGGACTTAGTTTTCCTTTCTTCTTGAACCTCGTTATTCTATTAGAATGAGATACCTTCAGAAATATAGACTCACCCACAGTGAACTCGAGTGGCCTACGTCTCCTGTCAGCATAGCTCTTTTGTTGGCTTTGAGCGGTACACAACATCTCACATATTATCTGAACATCCTCTGATGCTTGTCTAACCAAATCGGGAGTGAGCAGCTGTTTGTCACCAACTTCTTCCCAACTAATAGGTGATCGGCACATACGACCATATAGTGCCTCATAAGGGGCCATACCAATACTTGAGTGTTAGCTGTTATTGTAGGCGAACTCAATCAATGGCAAAAGATCGTCTCATAAGCCTCTAAAATCCAACAAACACACCTTCAACATATCCTTCAAGGTCTGTATAGTCCTCTCTAACTGACCATTTGTCTGAGGATGAAAAGTGGTGGTAAAGCTCAATCGGGTCCCCATCGCTTCCTGAAAATGTTCCCAAAAGTGGGAAGTGAAGCGGGCATCCTGATCAGAAACAAACTCACCGGGACTCCATGCAATCTCACTATCTCCTGTAATACAAGTTCGCCAGCGCACTCAAAGTATCTATAGATCCTATAGCTAGAAAGTGTGTCGATTTTGTCAACCTATCCGCTATCACCCATATAGCATCGTGGTTCTTACAGGTTCTCTGTAACCCCATCACAAAATCCATGGTGACGTGCTTCCACTTCCATGTCGGTATTGGTAGAGGTCGTAATAATCCTCCCGATTTCTAATGCTCTACCTTAACTTGCTGGCAGATGAGACATCTAGCAACATACTCAACTATATCTCTTTTCATCCCAGACCACCAATATATTTTTCAGAGATTTTGATGCATTTTACTGCTCCCTGGATGCACTGTGTATCTCGATGAGTGAGCCTCTGATAAAATCAACTTCCTAAGCTCTAGATCGTTAAGGATACACATTCTATTTTCAAACCTTAGTACACCATTTGAACTTAATACAAAATCTACGCCTCCACCTTTCTGAATTTGGCTTATTACATCAATACACCATGGGTCATTCTGCTGAGCTTGCTGGATTCTCTAAATCAACTCTGATTTTAATCTCAAGCTGGCTATAATCCCATAACTGCCAATCTCAGGTGGGGCCACATTCAAACTAAGGCTCGTGAATTATTCTAATAACTCGTGCTCCCTAACCATCATATATGATACCAACCTGAGACTATTTCTACTCAATGCATCGGTAACCACATTCGCCTTCTTCGGGTGGTACAAAATCTCACAATCATAGTCTTTGAGGAGTTCTAACCACCTTCTCTGTCTCATATTTAACTCCTTCTGTGAGAACAGATACTTAAGACTCTTGTGATCCATGAAAATCTGAAATCTCTCACCATACAAGTAGTGGCGCCATATCTTTAATGCAAATACTACGGTCTCCAACTATAACTCGTGAGTCTGGTAGTTCTTGTGAGACCCCGTATAGGTTTAACCTTGTACATATGTAAATGAATTCATGAAGTATGGTAACGTACTAGTAATGTGAAGCATACATGATGTAAAGTCCATAAGATTAATGTACACACTTGTAATAAGAGTTGTGATGTACGTACAAGTTGCATTAAATATGAATATGAAGAAATGGACTTTGATATATGATGAATGTGAGTGGAATGGAAAATGAGTATTGGGGTAAAATGGAATAAGTTGCATAAGTGTTGTAACTATTGGCACTTCCATTTATCTAAGTATGGTATACTTTTAGTTATACAAAGATTTTCCACAAGTTTTAATGGGTACAAAGTGTAAATGGATTCCATTTTCAAGTCTCAAAGATGATTGGATGAGAAAATGACTATGGTAGTAAATTTATGATGTTTTGGGTGAAGTTACTACAGAAAAACTGCAGAAAATTTGGAAAATATGAAGTCAGATCGATCTCATAGGATGAGAGATTGATCTGGAAGAGCCAAATGAACTTATTTTGAGCTTGGAGTAGGACAGATCAATCTCTAATGGAGCCAGATCGATCTGCTAAGCATTCTGTAATGAGAAGATCGATTCTTAAGGAAATCAGATCGATCTCCTTAACTCTCTATTTGAGACAGATCAATCTCAAGACTCGACAGATCGATTTCCTTTAGGGTTTTGTAAAGAGCAGATCGATCTCCGTTAGGGTTCTATAAAGAGCATATCGATCTCCTATAAGGGGCAGATCGATCTCCAAGAGGAAAATTGATCTTCGACAAATCGATCTCCTCATGGAAGAAGATCGATCTTGTAGTGGTTGTATTTGGTAAAAAGGACTACCAAACCTTACAAAGATCGATCTCTATAAGGACCAGATCGATCTCCTTAGCCTGCATCTATAAAAAGAGCATGGGATTGAGATGAAAACTCAAAACTATTCGCCACCAAACTTCACCTGCCATTTTCTCTTAAGAACCCAAGCTTTCTCTCTCTAGAAATCACCACATTTTGTCCAGTTTTAGATGAAGTTCAAGAAGGGAAAGTTATTCCTTGGAGCAAGGAGAACAACATACCCAAAAATCACATATTGGTGTGGTCAAGAGAAGGAGTTGTGGCTACCACAAGTTTGACTAAGTAAAGAGTAAGCTCTTCAACCTTTAAGATTCTAAATATGGTTTCTAGACATTTATGGGATTGAATGAGATGTGAAATATTGTTAGAAATGGTGAGTGTAGTGATGAGTGAGTAATATTGAAAGGGATTTATGGAGAGAAGATCCATGAGAAATGGTGAAAAACTTAAGAGAACTATAATGAGATTTGTGAGAAAGATGAAATGTGATTTAATAGGTTGAGGAGTATAAATAAATAAATAAATAAATGACAATGTGGAGGTTTAGAAGAGGAAAAACAAAATAAATTGATGATTTATACGTGTAGCTTGAAATACGGGGAACACGGATAACCCGAATAGCGAACGGAGCAAACGTGAGAGAGGAAATATGTGTACGATTCGAGGTAAGGGACTGTGTGTTAGCTATAGAGATGTTCGTGCGTATTTTATAGTAATTTCGTAGATATAATGCTAGAATTAGTACGATACTACGATTCTATGAAATGATATGGAGCATGAAATGTACTATGATATATATGTATTGAGAAATAGGATGGAGTAAGGAAATAGCATGATATGCATGTTTTCAATGTTTTTCTCAATTTTGTGTTGATATTGGTGATTGAGAAATGATGATGATAGGTTGGCTAATTTTACATGTTTTAGCATGGAGATGTATGCTGCATGAATAAACATGTTTTGAGTTTTAAAAAGAGAAAATAGCAACCTATCGAATTTAAGATGAGATTTAGTGTTGGAGCTCTAGCTGACACCCGTTTTAATGACTTTGACTATGTGCTGGAGTGTTAGCTCCCACATGTTTCTATGCTTTTGATGTGTCGTACTGGACTTTAACTCGCACGATGGTTTTGAGAAAGTGTTGGAGCATTGCTCGCACCCGTTTTTACTGAGTTGAGGTAAACCTGGGTTTGGGACCCAAGGGGATGCCAGCCGACGGCCTCGTAATGGGCTGGACCTTAACAATAAATCGTACCATGCTAGAGCCTTGCGATGACTATGAGATATGAGAATTTCAGATATATTTTAGTTATGTAATATGAACTTGAAGTGTACTTTATTGAGCTGCGTGAAATGTATAAGTAATGAATCAAAAATAATCAAAATAGTGAATTGTGGAAATTATATTTGGAGATTTATGTGCAAGTGTCTAACCAAAGTGGGAAACTATGAGATCAGATCGATCTTAGAGAAGAATGATCGATCTGGTGGGTAAAAATGACAAGGAAGGAGGAATTTCAGTGAACAGATCGATCTCCAATGGAAGAGGATCGATCTCCTTATGATTCTGTATTGAAGAGATCAATCTCATGAGGAAGGAATCGATCTCAGAATGTTTCTATTTGGGAGAAGATCATCTCCTCAAGGAGCATATCGATCTCATGAAGCATTCTGTAAACTAGAGATCGATCTCATAAATGGAGAAGATCGATCTCATGAAGCCATTAAGAGATCGATCTTACCCCACGACAGATCGATCTCCTAGGCATAAAATTACCCCAAATTATCCCTAAATTTAAATGCAAATCGATCTCATCAAGAGCCAGATCGATCTCCTACCCTCCGTCTATAAAAGGACCCCTGTGTTTTCCTGTATTTCATCTTTTCTCTCTCTTCCAAACCTCCATTTCAATATAGCCCTACCTTTTTCTCTCTTCTAAATCGCCCATTTTCGTCCAAATCAAGAGTTACGGCAAGAAGAAAAGTTGTTCCTCATCCAAAGGAGAACAACATATTTGGAAATCGAAAGATGAATCGAATCAAGGTGTGAGTTGAGCACTCCACAAGTTTGGGTAATCTCTAAACCTCGATCTTTGATTTTGAAGTAATCTTTGGTGATTGTGAGCATGGGCATTGTGATGAAATAGTTGGGAAATGATTAGGGATTGATGAAACTATGATTTTGTTGGAGTAGGGATGTTATTATGCAATTATGGTAATTTTAGGAATTATGACTATAAATTGGAATTGAGACAATGTGGTGAATTTAGATTGGAATATAGTACAAGAAATGTAAAATTTTGAGATGTAGTGGGTGAGATTATGAGTTATGATAGAATTGTGAAGATTTAAGTTAATTGAGGTGTTAATGAGAAAATGAGCAAATGTGTGCTCAATAATGCGATTGAGTTGGGTTATTGATGTTTTAAACATCGTTTGGACAGCTCGGGAGTTCCAGAGTGGAATGCGAGGCTAGTCCGTGATACGGGGGAACGATTGCACTATATGAGGTGCAAAGAGGTAAGGGAAAACTAAACCATTTGTGTATGTGTTTTGATGAACTGTTATAGCATGAACCGTGATTTGAGAATACAAGCATGTTTACTGTTGTGTTGTGATATGATTGCACACAGTTTTTATAGCCGGTTGGAGCCCATTGTTTTATGAGTTTATAAGTTAAGTGTGAAATTGCTTTATAAACCGTTGAGTTTGCGTGAAAAGTAACATGGGCTCTACGTTAAGGCAATGTTGAGATTTGAGAAAATGTGTGCGTGTTTTACCAGTTGGAACTTGATTTTAATATGTTTTGTGTTGAGTACACAAATGTTTTAAATGAGTTTTATGAGAGAAAACCACTATGAGTTCTACGTGAAGATAAAACGTTTTATATGATAATGGCTAATGATTGAGACTTAGGCGTGTCATGTTGAACACATATCGGGCCTTACTTGATAGCATGTAAGACCGATATAGTGGGACACCTGGGAACTGACCCAGGGACCACAGGCATTGCTTTGGTAGCATGTAAGTCCGATATTCCTCCGTTCTGGTAACGAGAGATGCCTCCGTTTTGGTAATGTGAGATGACCCTCGTTCTGGTAACACTGGGTGGCCTTGTTCTGGTAACATGTAAGTCTGATTATTCCTCCGCTTTGGTAGCGTTGGGAGGCCTTGCTTTGGTGGCATGTAAGACCAATATAGTGGGCCGCCTGGGAACCAACCCAGGGACCACATGATAGTGTGCATGAGGTGAGGCATTACTCTGGTAGCATGTAAGGTCGGGCCTTATTCTGGTAACATATAAGTCCAATATACCATGCATAGGACCATATTGTCAACGTTCCCTCTTACGAGAATGCTTGGGATGCGCACCCAGAGGAGATTATATATTTGATGTGCCATGACAAGTTTTATATGAGTTTTATTGCCTAGTCTCGTTTTACACATGAGTTGTGTTTTGTGACCTTGTCACGTGCTATTTACTGAGGTGATTTTTATCATATATTTTGAGAAAAGCCATTATCACAAATATTTACACATGCTTGTGAATGCTCTATATTGAGCCTTTTTACCTTCATGTTTTCACATGATTTATGAGGTATGAGATGATGATATTTTGAGAACTTTCATGCTACATTTTCAAATGAGTATACTGAGTTCATATACAAATACATATTTGTGATGTGTGATATGGTTTATATAACTGAGTTCCCTTATCCCCCTTACTGAGCGATTTAGAAGCTCACCCTATTTTTTTCCCCCTCCAGATTTCTTCAAGTGAAGTGAGTTCCCTGCGACGTACGGATTTGAGGCTAGTGGAGGACTTGAGCTCTAGGCCATATTTTTTGTATTGAGGTAGATATTTAATATTCATGTATCCAAACTAGAGTTATATTTACAGACACTTGTTGTATAATGATGTATGGGATGTATTAGGATTAATTAACTCGAAATTGAGTAATGTATATGATATGATATATACTAATTTATGATAAGATCCTGAAGTATGATAAGTATGATGATGTGTGACAATGCATAGGAATGCACCCTTAATTGGGATTTGATGAGTAAAAAGTTTTAAATTTTCCCTATTTTCTACGTTTTCGGGGCGTCACAGAGTTTTCTTAGTATAAGAGCTTAGGGTGTCTAGTATGTCGGTGTCGGTTAAGTGAAATAGAATACATCCCAAGTGTCTATATAAGTCTGGTCATGAATTGAAATTGAGGATTGAGATTTCAATCTATTTTGATATGTACGCGTAAGAGACGAGTTAAGATAGAGAATGAGTAAATGACGAGTTCGTTCGAGGAGGCTGGTAGAGTCCCCTCCGCCACCTGCCCCACAACCAGAGAGTCTTAACTCTCGATTTAATCGGATTGAGACCGATGTGAGGCAAGGATTTGAGCAAATGGTTGCGCTATTCGTGCAACATTTTGGAGTTAATACCTCGGGTACTACTCCTACACCACCACAAAGACCTCCCGTACCCCAGTACAGATGGACCCAGTGCCTCCCGTCACTCAGCCTGATGACAGAAGTATGGTCCGACTGAAGGACTTTTTGAAAATGAATCCACCTGCATTTAAGGGGAAGAAGGATCCTTCAGAGGCTGAGGAGTGGCTGACAGAGTTAAGAGTTATATTTGACTATCTGGGGTGCACCGATGCTGAGAGGGTCAGTATGAGTGCTTATATGTTGAAAGGGAGAGCTCGAGATTGGTGGGGTACTACCCAAGGTATTCTGATGTCCCACCAGGATGTGATTAGTTGGGAAGAGTTCCAGGCAGCTTTTCGAGCCCAATACGTACCACGAGCTGCCCAGAGAAGGAGGTAAGCAGAGTTTTTGAGTTTGGTACAGGGCGACATGTCTGTGGATGATTATGAGAGCTGATTTACTGCTCTGCTAAGATATGATCCAGAAACCTTCAAGCATGAAGAGCTCCGTACCGAGAGATTTATGTATGGATTGAAGCCCATCATCAAAGATCGATTGATTGGGTTGTGTATTACTTAGTTTGGAGATACTCTAAGACGAGCATAAGAGATTGAGAGGGGAATTGAAATTGTACAATCCCAGAATGAGTTCGGAGCAGTGACTAGGGACAAGGGCAAGAGACCAGTGATGTCCCAAGCAGATGTTCGGAGAGGTTCCTTCAGGAGAGGAAGGATTGAGGTGCAGAAGGGCAGATTGGGGAGACCCAGAGCTTATCCTATTATCAAGGAGACCCCTCGATATGTCAGGCCTGAGATAAGGGTTTGTAGAGACTGTGGCCGATCGCATAAGGGAAGTTGTACTGGGTCGATCTGTGGATGTTTTAGATGTGGTGACATGGGTCACAGAGTGAAGGACTGTCCTCAACCTCAGATACCACATGTTTCGGAGCTTACTAGACAGCAGCCTCAGAGAGTGAATCCCCAGAGACGGGCTACTGCTGCAGAGAAAGGGAAAAAGCCTGTTACACAGGGACGTGTGTTTGCCCTAAATAAGGAAACTGCGGACACTTCTGCAAAAACTATAAGAGGTACACTCTCTGTCTGTAATCATAAGGCTCATGTGTTGATTGATTCAGGGTTCACGCATTCGTTTATTTTTGAGTATTTTGCATGTAGATTAAATTGGAAGTTTGAACCTCTAGAGTATATACTACATGTAAATACCCCCATGCATGAATCCCAGAAAACTAAGTTAATTTGTAGAAGATGTGAAATAAAGGTGGGAGATAGAGTAATGTTAGCAGATTTAATAATGTTAAATATACTTGGGTTTGATGTAATTTTAGGAATGGATTGGCTGGCAACCAATCGAGTGAGTTTAGACTGCTACACTAAGATTGTAACTTTCTCCCTACTTGAACCTTACAGTGTACGGTTGAGATATTGAGGAAATGAATATATGGAATTCTAGTAAGTAATTTAAAATTTTAATATTATTTTTGAGAGTATTAAATATGATTGTTCATGTGAAGGTTATGAAACACTCATCTCAGATGATGAGAGGGAACATCCGAGGATTGAGGATATACCTGTGGTGAATTTTTGGATGTTTTCCCAGGTGAGTTGCCAGGTTTGCCACCAGAGAGAGAGCTGGAGTTTACCATTGATTTGGTAACGGATACTCAGCCTATCTCTAGACCTCCATACAGGATGGCACTAGTGGAACTTGAGGAATTGAAGAAACAACTACAGGAGTTAGTGGATCAAGGGTTTATTAGTGTCACGCCCCGAAAATTGCGGAAAATAGGGCAATTTAAAACTTTTTATTCATTAATTCATAATTAAGAGTGCATTCCTGTGCAGTGTCATACATCATCAAAATTATCATGCCTCGGGGTCTCATCATAATATAGTGTATATTGAATCATATACATTACTCAATTCCAAGTTAATTAATCCTAATACATCCCATACAATGATATACATCAAGTGTCTGCAATTACAATAATAGTCTGGGTACATGAAGAGATAAAAGATACCTCAAAATACAATATATGGCCTGGAGCTCAAGTCCTCCACTAGCCACTACTCCGTACGTCGCAGGGAGATCCTTTTTCACTTGAAGAACTCCGGGGGGAAAAGAAAACAGGGTGAGCTTCTAAATCGCTCAGTAAGGGGGGTAAGGAACTCATTTCATAAACCAAAATGCACATCACAAAATATTTATTTGTATGTGAAACTCATTTGAAAACCATAGCATGAAAGTACTCAAAACGACATTCTCATGTCTCAAGTCATGTGAAAACATGAAGTAAAAAGGCTCACTCTAGAGCAATAACAAAGCATGTGAAAACAATGCGATAAACGCTTTCTCAAATACGTGATAAAATCACTGAAATAGTAATGCACGTGGCGCAGCCACTAAACACACGTGGCATAGCCACTGATTTAAATTCACACGTGGCATAGCCACTAAACACACGTGGCATAGCCACTGATTTAATTTCACACGTGGCATAGCCACTAATCTCACGTGGCATGGCCACTGATTCAGATTCACACGTGGCATAGCCACTATCTCACGTGGCAAAGCCACTGATTTAAATTCACACGTGGCACAGCCACAGAATAGGGTTTCATGTGGCAACGGCCACCAAATTGGGTTTCTCACGTGGCAACGGCCACCAAATAGGGTATCACGTGGCAACGGCCACCAATGGGGTTTCTCACGTGGCAACGGCCACTAATGGGGTTTCTCACGTGGCAACGGCCACCAAGTATACATGGCATAGCCACATAATGGGTTATTCTCACGTTACCAGAACGGAGAGGATATCGGGCTTACATGCTACCAGAGCAATGCCCGGTGTGTACTCAAAATTACACACCTAAGTCTTATCACACAAGACTGGTTTGCCTTCGCGTAGAACTCATAATGGTTTTTCTCTCATAAAACTCATTTGAAATCGTTTTGTACTCAACACAAAACATAATAAAACCGAGTTCCAACCGGCAAAGCACGCACACATTTCTCAAATCTCGATATTGCCTTAACGTAGAGCCCAATTCATTACTCACACAAATTCGACGGTTTATAAAGCGATTTCACACTCAGCTTATAAACGCATAAAACAATGGGCTCCAACCAGCTATAAAAACCGTGTGCAAATATAACTCAACACAACACTCAACATGCTTGTTTTATAAACCATAAATCATGCTATAATAGTTTACAAATCACATACACAAATGGTTTAGATTTCCCTTACCTCTTTGCACCTCGTATAGTGCAATTGTTTCCCCCGTATCACGGACTAGTCTCGCATTCCACTCTGGAACTCCCGAGCTGTCCAAACAATGTTAAAACATCAATACTCAATTATCTCATAAACCTCAATTCTCAAAATCGAGCATAATTGCTCATAACTCCTTAAATCTCTCGATTCTCGTAACTCTACCCTAAACTACAACCTCATTCACAATATCTCAACGTCCTACATTTCTCGTGTCAATTATCTATGCTAATTCACCACATTGTCTAAATTTCCATTTATAGCACAAATTCTCAAAATTGCCAAAATTTCCAAATATCAACATTACTCCAACTACATTGCAATTTCATCAATCCCTAATCATTTATCAACTATTTCAACGCAATGACAACCACTAATATCATCAAAATCATCTCAAATATCAAGATCGAGGTTTAGAAATTACCCAAAGCTTGTGAGACGCACAACCCACGCCTCGATCCGATTCGTCCTTCGATTTCCAAGTATGTTGTTCTCCCTTTGATGAGGAACAACTTTCCTTCTTACCACAACTCTTGATTTGGCCGGAAATGGGTGTTTTGGATGAGTGAGAAAGTTAGGTTTCGGTGAAAATGGGGGTTGGAAGAGAGAGAAAGTGAAATTGCAGGAGAAAAATAGGGGTTCCTTATATAGACTGGAGGTAGGAGATCGATCTGTCGAGGGGTGAGATCAATCTGCGTTTGAATTTTGGGGACGATCTGGGCAATTTTATGCCTAGGAGATCGATCTGTCGAGGGGTGAGATCGATCTCTTTATGGCTTTATGAGATCGATCTGCTCCTTGAGGAGATCGATCTTCTCCCAAACAGAATCATTTGGAGATCGATCTCTTCCTCATGAGATCGATCTTCTCTCAAACAGATTCATAAGGAGATCGATCCTCTTCCATTGAAGATCGATCTGCTCCTTAAATTCCTCATTCCTTGTCATTTTTAGCTCACCAGATCGATCTCTCCTTCTCCCAGATCGATCTGCTCCTTAAATTTCTCCTTCTTTGTCGTTTATAACTCACCAGATCGATCTCTCCTTCTCCCAGATTGATCTGTCCTCATAGTTTCACATTTATTTTAACACTTAACATATAAATCTCCAATTATCATTCCCCAATTCACTTAGCTCAATGAATTACACTTCAAATTATTATTACATCAATAAAATATGTCTGAAATTCTCAGATCTCACATCCTCCCCACCTTAAATAGAATTTAGTCCTCCAAATTCAACTCAACTAGTCGAATAGACGGGGGTATTTCTCCTTCATGAGACTCTCTAGTTCCCACATTGCCTCTTCCCTTGAGTGATGTTTCCACAAAACTTTCACTAATGGGATGCTCTTGGTTCTCAGTACCTTCTCCTTTCTATCGAGAATCCGGACGGGTTCCTCAGTGTAGCTCATGTCCTCCTGTATGTCCATCTCATCATACTCTATAACATGAGAAGGGTCCGGGTGGTACTTCCTCAACATAGACACATGAAAAACGTTGTGCATTCCAGACATCTGTGGGGGTAATGCTAATCTGTAAGCTACCTCTCCCACTCTCTCAAGAATCTCGAATGGTCCCACGTATCGAGGACTCAATTTCCCTTTCTTCCCAAATCGCATGATACCCTTACTCGGTGATATTTTTAGAAATACTGCATCACCAACCTCAAACTCGAGTGGCCGTCTACGCACATCCGCGTAGCTTTTCTGTCTACTTTGTGCAGCCCGTAACCTCTCACATATGAGTTTCACACTCTGTACGGCTTGCTCAACAAGCTCGGGAGCATTTATCTTTCTGTCACCGACTTCTTCCCAAGCTACAGGGGATCTACACCTCCTACCATATAGAGCCTCAAAAGGTGCCATTCCAATACTCGCATGATAGCTGTTATTGTATGCAAACTCTGCTAGGGGCAGGTGATCATCCCATGATCCCTTAAAATCCATCGTACACACCCTCAACATATCCTCCAGGGTCTAAATAGTCCTCTCTGACTGACCATCTGTCTGAGGATGATAGGTGGTACTAAAACTCAATCGAGATCCCATGGACTCCTGAAACTGGGTCCAAAATCTAGAAGTAAACCGGGAGTCTCTATCAGAAGTAATACTCACTGGAGCCCCATGTAATCTAGCTATCTCACTGACATACAGCTCAGCTAAGGCATCCACAGTATCTGTGCTCTTGATGGCAAGAAAGTGGGCACTCTTGGTCAATCTATCCACTATAACCCATATAGCGTCATGACCTCTTCGGGTCCTCGGTAAACCCATAATAAAGTCCACAGTGACATGCTCCCATTTCCATGTAGGTACAGGTAAGGGCTGTAGTAGTCCTCCGGGCTTCCGATGCTCAGCTTTCACTTGCTGGCATACTAAACACCTGGCCACGTACTCTGCCACGTCTCGCTTCATACCACTCCACCGATACACCTTTCTCAAGTCTCGGTACATCTTAGTACTCCCTGGGTGCATGGTGTATCGCGAGCAGTGGAATTTTCTCAATATCTGTCTCTTTAGGGTATCATCGTCTGGTACACAAATCCGTCCTCTGAATCTTAACAATCCATCCTCACTGATGGTGAGATCCGACTGCGAACTCTGCTAAGCTTGGCTAACCATATCTATCAATCTCTGATCACTGCGCTGCCCAGTTCTAATCTGATCTATGATCCTGGGCTCTATCCGCAGGCTAGCCAAAAATCCAGTCTCTACCTCTTTAACTCTGATCTGAAGTTCGACGAACTGCTCTAACAAATCCCATTCCCTGATCATCATAGCAGATATCATACTCTTCCTGCTCAGGGCATCAGCAACTACATTCGCCTTACCCGGATGATAAAGAATCTCACAGTCATAATCTTTAAGGAGTTCCATCCATCTCCTTTGTCTCATGTTTAACTCTTTCTGATCAAAGAGATATCTCAAACTCTTGTGATCAGTAAAGATCTGGAATCTTTCCCCATATAAGTAGTGTCGCCAGATCATCAAAGTAAATACCACAGCAGCTAACTCCAAATCATGCGTGGGGTAATTCCGCTCATGGTCTTTCAGCTGTTACGATCCATATGCGACCACTCTTCCGTGCTGCATAAGCACACACCCCAATCCTTGATGAGATGCATCACTATACACTGAGAATCCTCCTGATCCCTCGGGGATAGTTAACACAGGTGCCGCTGTTAATCTCCTTTTTAATTCTTGAAAACTGAGCTCACATTGATCAGTCCATATAAATGGAGTCTCTTTGCGCGTGAGCTTAGTCAAAGGGGCGGCAATCCGGGAAAATCCTTCCACAAATCTTCTGTAATACCCTGCCAAACCAAGGAAGCTTCGTACCTCAGTAACTGTGCTCGGCCTCTCCCAATTGAGCACAGCCTCCACCTTGCTTGGGTCCACTGATACTCCTTCCTCTGAGACTATATGACCAAGGAAAGCTATCCGGTTCAGCCAAAACTCACGCTTACTAAGCTTTCCGTACAATTTCTTATCTCGGAGTATCTGAAGTACTAACCACAAATGCTGTGCATGCTCCTCATGCGACTGAGAGTACACCAGGATATCATCAATAAAGACTATCACAAACTTATCCAGATACTCTCTAAACACCTCGTTCATCAATCTCATGAATGCTGCAGGGGCATTCGTCAATCCAAAGGACATCACCAGAAATTCGTAATGGCCATACCTTGTCCTGAAGGCCGTCTTTGGAATATCTTCTTCCTTGATCCTCAATTGGTGATAGCCCGATCTCAAATCAATCTTAGAAAAGACTGATGCCTCTCTCAGCTGATCAAGTAGATCATCAATCCTGGGTAGTGGGTATTTGTTCTTCACCGTGGCTTTATTCAACAACCGGCAGTCTACACATAATCTGAGACTATCATCCTTCTTCTTAACAAATAATACTGGCACTCTCCACGGTGAAACACTGGGTCTAATAAACCCTTGATCCAATAACTCTTGTAGTTATTTCTTCAATTCCTCAAGTTCCACTAATGCCATCCTGTAAGGAGGTTTAGAGATCGGCTGAGTGTCTGGTACCAAATCAATGGTAAACTCCAGCTCTCTCTCTGGTGGTAAACCTGGCAATTCATCTGGGAAAACATCTAGAAATTCACATACCACAGGTATATCCTCAATCCTCGGATGTTCCCGCTCATCGTCTGAGATGAGTGTCTCATAACCTTCACATGAATAATCATATTTAATATTTTCCAAAATAATATCAAAATTCTCAAATTACTGACTAGAAATCCACATAATCACTTCCTCAATATCTCAATCGTACACTGTAAGGTTCAGGTAGGGAGAAAGTTACAATCTTAGTGTAGCAGTCTAAACTCACTCGATTGGTCGCCAACCAATCCATTCCCAGAATTACATCAAACCCATGAATATGCAACAGGATTAAATCTGCTAACATCACTCTATCTCCCACCTTTATTTCACATCCTCTACAGATTAACTCAGTTCTCTGGGATTCACGCATAGGGGTATTTACATGTAGTATGTATTCTAGAGGTTCAAACTTCAAGTTTAATCTACATGCAAAATGCTCAGAAATAAAGGAATGCGTGGATCCTGAGTCTATGAACACATGAGCCTTATGATTACAGACAGAGAGTGTACCTCTTATAGTTTTTGCCGAAGTGTCTGCGGTCTCCTTATCTAGGGCAAACACACGTCCCTGTGCCACAGTTTCTTCCCTTTCTCGGCCGTAGTGGCCCGTCTCCGGGGGTCCACTCTCTGAGGCTGTTGTCTAGTGGGCTCCAAGACATGTGGTTTCTGAGGTTGAGGGCAATCCTTCACCATGTGACCCATGTCTCCACATCTAAAACATCCATGGATCGACCCAGTACAACTTCCCTCATGCATTCGGCCACAATTTCTGCAAAACCTTGTCTCAGGCCTGACATCTTGAGGGGTCTCTCTAATATTAGGGTAACCTCTGGGCCTCTCTAATCTGCCCTTCTGTACCTCAATCCTTCCTCTTCTGAAGGAACCTCTTCGAGCCTCTGTTTGAAAAATCGCTGGCCTCTTGCCCTTATCTCTATTCACCGCTCTGAGCTCATTTTGGGATTGTACCATCTCAATTCCTCTTTCAATCTCTTGTGCTCATCTCAGAGCATCTCCAAACTCAGTAATACATAGCCCTATCAATCTATCTCTGATGACGGGCTTCAACCCTTACACAAACTTCTCTGTGCGGAGCTCTTCACTCTTGAAGGTCTCTGGGTCATATCTCAATAGCGCTGTGAATTGGCTCTCATAGTCATCCACAGACATGTCACCCTGTACCAAACTCAAAAACTTGGCCTGTTTCTTTCTCTGAGCGGCTCATGGTACATATTGGGTCCTAAAGGCTGTCTGAAACTCTTCCCACCCAATCACATCCTAGTGGGACATCAAAATACCCTGGGTAGTACCCCACTAATCTCGAGCTCTCCCCTTCAGCATATAGGCACTCATACTGACCCTCTCAGCATCGGTGCACCCCAGAAAATGAAATATAATTCTCAATTCCGTCAACCACTCCTCAGCCTCTGTAGGATCCTTCTTTCCCTTAAATGTGGGTGGATTCATCTTCAGAAAATCCCTTAGTCGGACCATACTTCTATCCTCAGGCTGAGTGACGGGAGGCACTGGGGGTATGGGAGGTCCTTGTGGTGGTGTAGGGGTAGTGTCCGAGGCATTAACTCCAAAGTGTTGCACGAATAACGCTGCCATCTGCTCAAAACCTTGCCTCACATCGGTCTCAATCCGATTAAATCGAGAGTTAGGACTCTCTGGTTGTGGGACAGGTGGCGGAGGGGACTCTGCCTGCCTCCTCGAACGACCTCGTCGTTTACTCATTCTCTATCTCAACTCGTCTCCTGCGTGTACATATCACAATCGATTGAAATCTCAATCCTCAATTTCAGTTCATGACCAGACTATTACAGACACTTGGGATGTATTCTATTTCACTTAACCGACACTGACAGTACTAGACACCCTAAGCTCTGATACCAAGAAAACTCTTTCACGCCCCGAAAATTGTGAAAAATAGGGCAATTTAAAACTTTTTATTCATTAATTCACAATTAAGAGTGCATTCTGTGCAGTGTCATACATCATCATAATTATCATGCCTCAGGGTCTCATCATAATATAGTGTATATTGAATCATATACATTACTCAATTCCAAGTTAATTAATCCTAATACATCCCATACAATGATATACATCAAGTGTCTGCAATTACAATAATAGTATGGGTACATGAAGAGATAAAAGATACCTCAAAATACAATATGTGGCCTGGAGCTCAAGTCCTCCACTAGCCACTACTCCGTACGTCGCAGGGAGATCCTTTTTCACTTGAAGAACTCTGGGGGGAAAAGAAAACAGGGTGAGCTTCTAAATCGCTCAGTAAGGGGGGTAAGGAACTCATTTCATAAACCAAAATGCACATCACAAAATATTTATTTGTATGTGAAACTCATTTGAAAACCATAGCATGAAAGTACTCAAAACGACATTCTCATGTCTCAAGTCATGTGAAAACATGAAGTAAAAAGGCTCACTCTAGAGCAATAACAAAGCATGTGAAAATAATACGATAAACGCTTTCTCAAATACGTGATAAAATCACTGAAATAGTAATGCACGTGGCGCAGCCACTAAACACACGTGGCATAGCCACTGATTTAAATTCACACGTGGCATAGCCACTGATTTAATTTCACACGTGGCATAGCCACTAATCTCACGTGGCATGGCCACTGATTTAGATTCACACGTGGCATAGCCACTATCTCACGTGGCAAAGCCACTGATTTAAATTCACACGTGGCACAGCCACAGAATAGGGTTTCACGTGGCAACGGCCACCAAATTGGGTTTCTCACGTGGCAACGGCCACCAAATAGGGTATCACGTGGCAACGGCCACCAAATGGGGTATCACGTGGCAACGGCCACCAATGGGGTTTCTCACGTGGCAACGGCCACCAATGGGGTTTCTCACGTGGCAACGGCCACCAAGTATACGTGGCATAGCCACAGAATGGGTTATTCTCATGTTACCAGAACGGTGAGGAAATCGGGCTTACATGCTACCAGAGCAATGCCCGGTGTGTACTCAAAATTACACACCTAAGTCTTATCACACAAGACTGGTTTGCCTTCGCGTAGAACTCATAATGGTTTTTCTCTCATAAAACTCATTTGAAATCGTTTTGTACTCAACACAAAATATAATAAAATCGAGTTCCAACCGGCAAAGCACGCACACATTTCTCAAATCTCAATATTGCCTTAACGTAGAGCCCAATTCATTACTCACACAAATTCGACGGTTTATAAAGCGATTTCACACTCAGCTTATAAACGCATAAAACAATGGGCTCCAACCGGCTATAAAAATCGTGTGCAAATATAACTCAACACAACACTCAACATGCTTGTTTTATAAACCACAAATCATGCTATAATAGTTTACAAATCACATACACAAATGGTTTAGATTTCCCTTACCTCTTTGCACCGTATCACGGACTAGTCTCGCATTCCACTCTGGAACTCCCGAGCTGTCCAAACGATGTTAAAACATCAATACTCAATTATCTCATAAACCTCAATTCTCAAAATCGAGCATAATTGCTCATAACTCCTTAAATCTCTCGATTCTCGTAACTCTACCCTAAACTACAACCTCATTCACAATATCTCAACGTCCTACATTTCTCATGTCAATTATCTATGCTAATTCACCACATTGTCTAAATTTCCATTTATAGCACAAATTCTCAAAATTGCCAAAATTTCCAAATATCAACATTACTCCAACTACATTGCAATTTCATCAATCCCTAATTATTTCTCAACTATTTCAACGCAATGACAACCACCAATATCATCAAAATCATCTCAAATATCAAGATCGAGGTTTAGAAATTACCCAAAGCTTGTGAGACGCACAACCCACGCCTCGATCCGATTCGTCCTTCGATTTCCAAGTATGTTGTTCTCCCTTTGATGAGGAACAACTTTCCTTCTTACCACAACTCTTGATTTGGCCAGAAATGGGTGTTTTGGATGAGTGAGAAAGTTAGGTTTCGGTGAAAATGGGGGTTGGAAGAGAGAGAAAGTGAAATTGCAGGAGAAAAATAGGGGTTCCTTATATAGACTGGAGGTAGGAGATCGATCTGTCGAGGGGTGAGATCGATCTCTTTATGGCTTTATGAGATCGATCTGCTCCTTGAGGAGATCGATCTTCTCCCAAACAGAATCATTTGGAGATCGATCTCTTCCTCATGAGATCGATCTTCTCTCAAACAGATTCATAAGGAGATCGATCCTCTTCCATTGGAGATCGATCTGCTCCTTAAATTCCTCATTCCTTGTCATTTTTAGCTCACCAGATCGATCTCTCCTTCTCCCAGATCGATCTGCTCCTTAAATTTCTCCTTCTTTGTCGTTTATAACTCACCAGATCGATCTCTCCTTCTCCCAGATCGATCTGTCCTCATAGTTTCACATTTATTTTAACACTTAACATATAAATCTCCAATTATCATTCCCCAATTCACTTAGCTCAATGAATTACACTTCAAATTATTATTACATCAATAAAATATGTCTGAAATTCTCAGATCTCACAATTAGACCCAGTGTTTCACCGTGGGGAGCACCAGTTTTATTTATTAAGAAGAAGGATGGTGGTCTCAGATTATGCGTAGACTATCGATTATTAAATAAAGCCACGGTGAAGAATAAATACCCATTGCCCAGGATTGATGATCTACTTGATCAGCTGAGAGGGGCCTCAGTCTTTTCTAAGATTGATTTGAGATCGAGCTATCACCAATTGAGGATTAAGGAAGAAGATATTCTGAAGACGGCCTTCAGGACAAGGTATGGCCATTATGAATTTCTAGTGATGTCCTTTGGATTAAGAATGCCCATGCAGCATTTATGAGATTAATGAACGAGGTGTTTAGAGACTATCTAGATAAATTTGTAATAGTCTTTATTGATGATATCCTGGTATACTCTCGGTCATATGAGGAACATGCACAGCATTTGTGGTTAGTACTTAAGCTACTCCGAGATAAGCAATTATATGGAAAGCTTAGTAAGTGTGAGTTTTGGCTGGATCGGATAGCTTTCCTTGGTCATATAGTCTCAGAGGAAGGAGTATCAGTGGATCCAAGTAAAGTAGAGGCTGTGCTTAACTAGGAAAGACCGAGGACAGTTACTGAAGTACGAAGCTTCCTTAGTTTGGCAGGATATTACAGAAGATTTATGGAAGGATTTTCTAGGATTGTCGTTCCTTTGACTAAGCTCACGCGCAAGGAGACTCCATTCATATGGACTGATCAGTGTAAGCTCAATTTTCAGGAGTTGAAGAGGAGATTGACAGCGGCACCTGTGCTGACTATTCCTGAGGGATTAAGAGGATTTTCAGTTTATAGTGATGCATCCCATCAAGGATTAGGGTGTGTGCTTATGCAGCACGGAAGAGTGGTCGCATATGGATAGCGAAAGTTGAAAGACCATGAGCGGAATTACCCCACGCATGATTTGGAGTTAGTCGTTGTGGTATTTGCCTTGAAGATCTGGCGACACTATTTATATGGGGAAGGATTCCAGATCTTCATTGATCACAAGAGTTTGAGATACCTCTTTGATCAGAAAGAGTTAAATATGAGACAAAGGAGATGGATGAAACTCCTTAAGGATTATGACTGCGAGATTTTGTACATCCGGGTCAGGCAAAAGTAGTTGCTGATGCCCTGAGTAGGAAGAGTATGATATCTGCTATGATGATCGGGGAGTGGGATTTACTGGAGCAGTTTACCGAACTTCGGATCAGAGTTAAAGAGGTAGCGATTGGATTTTTAGCTAGCTTGCAAATAGAACCCAGGATCATGGATCAGATTAGAACTAGGCAGCACAGTGATCAGAGGTTGATAGATATGGTTAGCCAAGCTAAGCAGACTTCGCAGTCGGATCTCACAATCAGTGAGGATGGATTGTTGAGGTTAAGAGGACAAATTTGTGTACCGGACGATGATACCCTGAAGAGACAGAGACTGAGAGAATCTCACTGCTCATAATACACCATGCACCTAGGGAGTACTAAGATGTACCGAGACTTAAGAAAGGTGTACTGGTGGAGTGGTATGAAGCGAGAAGTGGCAGATTATGTGGCCAGATGTTTAGTATGCTAGCAAGTGAAAACTGAGCATCGGAAGCCCGGAGGACTACTACAACCTTTACCTGTACCTACATGGAAATAGGAGCATGTCACCATTGACATTATTATGGGTTTACCGAGGACCCGGAGAGGTCGTGATGCAATATGGGTCATAGTGGATAGACTAACCAAGAGTGCCAACTTCCTTGCCATCTAGAGCATAGATACTGTGGATGCCTTAGCTGAGTTGAATGTCAACGAGATAGCTAGATTACATAAGGCTCCAGTGAGTTTTACTTTTGACAGAGATTCTCGATTTACTTCCAGATTTTGGGCCCAGTTTCAGGAGTCCATGGGATCTCGATTGAGTTTCAGTACCGCCTATCATCCTCAGACAGATGGTCAGTCAGAGAAGGCTATTCAGACCTTGGAGGATATGTTGAGGGCGTGTACGATGGATTTTAAGGGATCATGGGATGATCACCTGCCTCTAGCAGAGTTTGCATATAATAACAGCTATCATGCGAGTATTGGAATGGCACCTTCTGAGGCTCTATATGGTAGGAGGTGTAGATCCCCTGTAGCTTGGGAAGAAGTCGGTGACAGAAAGATAAATGCTCCCGAGCTTGTTGAGCAAGCTGTACAGAGTGTGAAACTCATATGTGAGAGGTTACAGGCTGCACAGAGTAGACAAAAAAGCTACGCAGATGTGCGTAGACGGCCACTTGAGTTTGATGTTGGTGATGCAGTATTTTTGACGATATCACTGAGTAAGGGTATCATGCGATTTGGGAACAAAGGGAAATTGAGTCCTCAATACATAGGACCATTCGAGATTCTTGAGAGAGTGAGAGAGGTAGCCTACAGATTGGCATTACCCCCACAGATGTTCGGAATACACAACGTCTTTCATGTATCAATGTTGAGGAAGTACCACCCGGACCCTTCTCATGTCATAGAGTATGACGAGATGGACATACAAGAGGACATCAGCTACACTGAAGAACCCATCTGGATTCTCGATAGAAACGAGAAGGTACTTAGAACCAAAAGCATACCATTAGTGAAAGTTTTGTGGAAACATCACTCAATGCAAGAGGTAACGTGGGAATTAGAGAGTCTCATGAAGGAGAAACACCCCCATCAATTTGCAAGTTGAGTTGAATTTGGAGGACCAAATTCTCTTTAAGGTGGGGAGGATGTGAGATCTGAGAATTTCATATATATTTTAGTTATGTACTATGAACTTGAAGTGTAATTTATTGAGCTGCGTGAAATGTATAAGTAATGAATGAGAAATAATCAAAGTAGTGAATTGTGGAAATTATATTTGGAGATTTATGTGTAAGTGTCTAACCAAAGTGGGAAACTATGAGGTCAGATCGATCTTAGAGAAGAAAGATCGATCTGGTGGGCTAAAAATAACAAGGAATGAGGAATTTAAGTGAACAGATCGATCTCTAATGGAAGAGGATCGATCTCCTTATGATTCTGTATTGAAGAGATCGATCTCATAAGGAAGGAATTGATCTCAGAATGTTTCTGTTTGGGAGAAGATCCCTCTTCTCAAGGAGCAGATCGATCTCATGAAGCATTCTGTAAACTAGAGATCGATCTCATAAATGGAGCAGATCGATCTCATGAAGCTATTAAGAGATCGATCTTACCCCACAACAGATCGATCTCCTAGGCATAAAATTACCCCAAATCGTCCCCAAATTCAAATGCAGATCGATCTCATCAAGAGCCAGATCGATCTCCTACCCTCCGTCTATAAAAGGACCCCTGTGTTTTCCTAGATTTCATCTTTTCTTTCTCTTTCAAACCTCTATTTCAACTGAGCCCTAGCTTTATCTCTCTTCTAAATCGCCCATTTTCATCTAAATCAAGAGTTGCGACAAGAAGAAAAGTTGTTCCTCATCCAAAGGAGAACAACATACTTGGAAATCCAAAGAAGATTCGAATCGAGGTGTGAGTTGAGCACTCCATAAGTTTGGGTAATCTCTAAACCTCGATCTTTGATTTTGAAGTAATTTTTGGTGATTGTGAGCATGGGCATTATGATGAAATAGTTGGGAAATGATAAGGGATTAATGAAACTATGATTTTGTTGGAGTAGGGATGTTATTATGCAATTATGGTAATTTTGGGAATTATGGCTATAAATTGGAATTGAGACAATGTGGTGAATTTAAGATGGAATATAGTACGAGAAATGTAGAATTTTAAGATGTAGTGGGTGAGATTATGAGTTGTGATAGAATTGTGAAGATTTAAGTTAATTGAGGTGTTAATGAGAAAATGAGCAAATGTGTGCTCAATAATGCGATTGAGTTGGGTTATTGATGTTTTTAACATCGTTTGGATAGCTCGGGAGTTCCAGAGTGGAATACGAGGCTAGCCCGTGATATAGGGGAACGATTGCACTATACGAGGTGCAAAGAGGTAAGGGAAAACTAAACCATTTGTGTATGAGTTTTGATGAACTATTGTAGCATGAACCATGATTTGAGAATACAAGCATGTTTTCTGTTGTGTTGTGATATGATTGCACACGATTTTTATAGCCGATTGGAGCCCATTGTTTTATGAGTTTATAAGCTAAGTGTGAAATTGCTTTATAAACCGTTGAGTTTGCGTGAAAAGTAACTTGGGCTCTACGTTAAGGCATTGTTGAGATTTGAGAAAATGTGTGCATGTTTTGCCGGTTGGAACTTGGTTTTAATATGTTTTGTGTAGAGTACACAAATGTTTTAAATGAGGTTTATGAGAGAAAACCATTATGAGTTCTACATGAAGGAAAAACGTTTTATAAGATAATGGCTAATGATTGAGACTTAGGCGTGTCATGTTGAACACACATCGGGCCTTGCTTGATTGCATGTAAGACCGATATAGTGGGATGCCTGGGAACTGACCCAGGGATCACGAGCATTGCTCTGGTAGCATGTAAGTCTGATATTCCTCCATTCTGGTAACGAGAGATGCCTCCGTTTTGGTAATGTGAGATGACCCCCGTTCTGGTAACGCTGGGTGGCCTTATTCTGGTAACATGTAAGTCCGATTATTCCTCCGCTTTGGTAGCGTTGGGAGGGCTTGCTTTGGTAGCATGTAAGACCGATATAGTGGGCCGCCTGAGAACCGACCCAGGGACCACATGATAGTGCGCATGAGGCGAGGCATTGCTCTTGTAACATGTAAGGTCGGGCCTTGTTCTAGTAACATATAAGTCCAATATACCATGCATATGACCATATTGTCGATGTTCCCTCTTACTAGGATGCCTGGGATGCGCACCCAGAGGAGATTATATATTTGATGTGCCATGACGAGTTTTATATGAGTTTTATTGCCTAGTCTCATTTCACACATGAGTTGTGTTTTGTGACCTTGTCACGTGCTCTTTACTGAGGTGATTTTTATCACATATTTTGAGAAAAGTCATTATCGCATATATTTACACATGCTTGTGAATGCTCTATATTGAGCCTTTTTACCTTCATGTTTTCACATGATTTATGAGCTATGAGATGATGATATTTTGAGAACTTTCATGCTACATTTTCAAATGAGTATACTGAGTTCATATACAAATACATATTTGTGATGTGTGATATGGTTTATATAACTGAGTTCCCTTACCCCCCTTACTGAGCGATTTAGAAGCTCACCATGTTTTCTTCCCCCTCCAGATTTCTTCACATGAAGTGAGTTCCATGCGACATATGGATTTGAGGCTAGTGGAGGACTTGAGCTCCAGGCCATATTTTCTGTATTGAGGTAGATATTTAATATTCATGTATCCAGACTAGAGTTATATTTACAAACACTTATTGTATAATGATGTATGGGATGTATTAGGATTAATTAACTCGAAATTGAGTAATGTATATGATATGATATATACTAATTTATGATGAGATCCTGAGGTATGATAAGTATGATGATGTGTGACACTGCACAGGAATGCACCCTTAATTGTGATTTAATGAGTAAAAAGTTTGAAATTTGCCCTATTTTCCGCGTTTTCAGGGCCTCACAATGACTGTGTGTCATGCTGATTGCTCGCCTGGTATATGAGACATGGTTCAGGATGAAAAGTCCATCGGAGTTGGCGTATGGACTTGGGTCCACGGTCATACATAGTACTGTGTAGTTGTCCATTGGTATACTATGTACCGTGCTGGCTGCACGTGAATACGAGTATCGTGTAGATGACACATGGCATACCTTATACCATGAGTATATAAGGAGATGAGGTTGTTTGAGATGAGTCAGAGGGTAGGACTGACCCACCCCCCCTTCAGGCGAAGTGATGCCCTGTGCACACCTGATCAGTGAGACCTGGGATCACTGACTATGGCCATACGTCATGGATATTTGATTTTCGAAAATTCCATGCATGTCTTAGAGATTCGAGAAACAGAGACAACTCAGAAAGAAAGAGATTTGAGGAAAAGAAATGATTGAGAAAGTAAAGAGATTTTTTGTTTTGATAAATCTATGATTTAAACACTTGTGCCATGAAGGCATTGTTTTATGAATCATGTTTTAAAATGGAAGCATGACATATATGATTTACATGAAAATGCAAATGAGAAATGTATGTTTAAAAGCATTTTCATATAATATTTCCATTTATAATGAAAACGTGGTTTTAGTTTATACATGCATGGGTTATGTAGGTAGTACGATATCTACCTGCTAGCATTCATTTCCTTACTGAGCTGTGGTTTGCTCATCCCACTATTTTCCCCTTTAGGTACTGAGAAGTAGGAGAGCGGTTGTAAGACCCGAATTTTTATCATATTTCCTTATGATTCACTTGATGTAAATATGATTATATGTAATTTGAATAATAAGAAGAGTTTTACGTGAATGTAAAATCCAAATGGAATGAATAAAATTCTCGAATGCATTTAGAGATCAAATGGATAATTGAGAACTTGGAATAATATTGTGCAAGTTCGAAACCACTGAAGCACTCGGGTTAGCGGCGTAGGGCCCGCTGGCATGAAAATCGAGGTGAGACCTTAAGTCCAAGAATCTCTTAAGAATTTTATATATGGTCATGAATTGATGATTAGAAATGAAAACTAAGGTATTGGAAGTGGAAAAGTGGGTAAGGTTCGGATATTGCACTAAATCGAGCAAATGAGCTCGGAATTAAAAATAAATTCGGAATAAATTCTAAGAATTCCCAAAAATTATTTTGAGACCATAGAAAACTAATATAAGGTGAAATTATTTGAGGTATCAAAAATCAAGTGGAAATATGGAGGATTCGGGGATCGAATTAATTTTTAAGGTAAATTGCAAACTTTAAGCCATTTTGCTCGGTATTGACCAAATCGTGCAAAATTGGCTCAATCGGGAAAAATTTCTCAAACAAGTGACCCCCAAATTTTTTTGAAACATACTAGGGATATATTATAACACTTGAGAAGTGAGAAATTAGAGAAAATTGGATTAGAAATATTTTTTGGAGATTTTACAAAACAGAACAGCAAGCTGTCCTGTTCCAGCCACCTGACCACCTGATAGAGACTCATGCATAAGTTGACCATAAGGAACCAGATTAATGCACCGTTTTTTCGGATAGAAAATATACTTTTATATCTTTCTGTAACATCCAAGAAAACTCAAAGATATCTTCTCACGCGCTCTCACCTCCCTCTGTAAGTCTCCGCAGACGTTACTGTACACATCCCCTTCCTTGAATTTTTCGAGCCCCTTCCGTCCATCTTTAGACTCCGGCCAAGAAGGATGAAATATTCTCTGTCAAGCTTTATATAACATATAAAAAAATAAACTCAAATTAAGTCCATTTACTAGGTTAAATCTGAGAAAGAAAATCGGGAGACAGAACTGTCCTGTTTCGGGTAAGTGAAGAAATCAATTTTTGAAAGTTTTTGGTTGAGTTTTCTTGTAGTTTTTGATGATTTTAAGTTCTATATATGTTAAGTTTCAGTTGAGGATCAGTTTGGAGGAAGAAAAACGTGGTCAAACTTGGTCAAACCCGAGGTAAAGTTGATGGATGATGATGAAGTTCACATATGTTGTTATTTGGTGCTTTTAGAAGGTTTTTAGTTAAGTGGAATTGGATGATTTAATTTCTATGGATGATTGAGTTCTGGACAGCAAGGTTATGATGTGTTTGAGGTGAAAAATTTGATGGATCTAAGGTTGTTAATGGTTAAATTTATACCGAGAAAGTTCGATTTGTAGCTTAACTCAGTGAAAAATCGAAAAGTGAAAGAATTGAGAATTTGACAAAGTGACTAGTTTGATTTATGAACTTGAATGAGTCATAAGGTTAATGAAATAATGAATTGAGAAATCAGAATAATGAAATTTGCCAAAAACGGCACTAAATCGGTAAAACCGAGAAAACTGAAAAAGTTGATCAAAAAGTCAAAATTGGTCAAACTTCAAGAAGATAAATCAAATTTTAATATGTTAAGATGAACTTGATCAATATATGATGAATTGGTATTGTTTTGGACAGCTCGAGAATTCAACACGCAAATCGAGGTAATCCCGAGAACTGGTAATTTTGAGCTGCCCCAAGATCTACGAGGTAAGAGAATTGTGTGAGTAGCTAGAGGTAGCTACATGTATTTTCGGGTAGAGTTTCGAATAATTAAATTGTATATGAAAATTATGGGTGGAAAACTCGACAAAGCAAAAATTACCGTTTTGCCCCTATTAAGGGAAATTTTGGAAAAGTTAGGATTGGATTGAAATATGCATAAATATCATGCTTTGAGTGTTTTCACAATGAAATATTACTTTTAACACATGATTTAATATTTATTTTGACCCGAGAGGGTAAATGACAATTTTGCCCCTGTGAAGGGTAAAGATTTCTACTTTTAGAAAGTTATGAAAAGCAAGAACTGGGTGTTCTTGATCTATTTTAATGCTTTTCAACAAGAAATTTGGGTAGGCTGGCTGAAGTTTTATCAATTGTATGAAATAGCACGTGACAGGTGCTGATTTTGGTTTTGAAAATCATTCTTTGAAAACTGAGCCACCTACATGATTTTATACATGACATAGTGCTGAGAGCTTTGCTCGCACTAGATTTTTATATGACATGCATAAGGCCGTGCTAGGAGCTTCGGGTAGGCTGTGTGCCACACTGATTAAATAGGCTCGCACGTGCATTTTGAGACATGGCTTTGGATATTGAGATGACATAGGCATGGGGTGTACGTTGTACCGTGCTTGCAGCATGGAGTACGTTGTACCGTGCCGTGATATATGATGAGTAGTCTTCGGACTAGGTATCTGATGGCTGGCGGGATGGTTTGGTACCCACCTCCTAGGGCAGCCTCAGATATGATGTGATACCCCGCACACCTGATCAGTGTAGCCTGGGATCACCGGATATGGTCATACTCCTTGAGTTATTACCCTTATTCTTGCCTAGTCTCACATGTCACTTACTTTATGAAATTGCATGTCACTTACTTGCGAAATCGCATATTATTTGCTTTGCGAAATCACATATTACTCATTACTTGATTTTGTGATTTCATGATTTTATATTGTGGGACTGAGTTCTGATGATTTTAGGGTGGATGTGGATTTGAAATAAATGGCATGTTTTGATATGATGTGCATTATTTAAATAGCATAATGCATAATTCCATGCTTTATCTGCCATTTCATGCAATGAATTGCCAATTTGAAATAAATGGCATGTTTTGACATAATGTGCATTATTTAAACAGCATGAAGTATAATCCCATGCTTTATCTGCCATTTCATGAATTAAATTGTTTTATACGAATTATTTTACCTGGCATAAAAGTATGCATGAAATTCTTATTTAAGCATGATTTCGAAAGAGAATGATTTTATGCATGGCATCATGAGCATTTAGATAGTGTGGTTATCTACTTGTTTGCATGATTGCCTTACTGAGCGCGTGGTTTGCTCATTCCCCTTATTTTCACCTCTTTTCAGAGCACTTGCAGTAATTAGTGAGGGCTGAGGACTTGCATTCTTGGTATCCGCTGCTTTCCCATCATTGAAAGGTATATACATTTGGTATGATTTTATATCTAAACATGTAATAGCACAGTAATCAATTTGGAATGTAATATGGGGGATGTAAATATTAGTAAACACGTACAAGTATAGAGTCTCAATTATAAAGTATACGTGATTGCATTTATATAAATTAAAAGATAGATATAATGGTAAATGGTAAAGGGTGATTAATACTGACTCATAGCCCAACTATTTAGTGGTGAGAATGTTCACGACAGGGAAAGGAAAAGAAAACGAGAAAAATTTGTAGCGATTTTTAGTAAAAATGGGTCGTGACAGAGGTGGTATCAGAGTCGAGTTGGCCTGATATGAGTCGATATTAGTAAGTAAGAAAGTTACATCCCCATATTACTGTGCTTTGTTTAGATATAATTGTGTATACCGAGATGGGATCAAACTAATAAATGGTTATGAATGCAAGAATATAATCATTATAAGTGATAGCCGCTATGATAGAGGGGCGAGTACATATACTTGAGGCCATAAAGGTAGGCCGTTATCACATGAGACTCAAGATGAGATTGAGGTGGAGGTTGATGTTGAGTATACTCCACAGGGTCCCATAGTGAGACCCGAAGATATTGAGACATGCTTCATGAGGTTGAAGCAAAGTATGGAGAATATTTTAGATTTGTTTACTCAGTATATGCAGGGAGCTAAGGGCTGATAAAACCTAGCTGCACAGCCTGCACAGATGCCTCAGACTATAGAAATTTCAACAACTCACTGGTTAAGGATACGTCTTTGCCTACAGCTCTACAGTAGAGTGGTAAAGATTTGGAATAAGATTATGAGCTGGACAGATTAAGGCAATTTTAAAAAGTTCATATTATTGATAATTAGTGAGGTAAAGAACCCAGTAGCTATTGAGGACTAAATGAATGAGATATCAAAGTTATACGGGTTCTATCGGTATAGGTTGACCGAGAAAGTGACTTTTGATGTGTTTATGTTGGAGGACGAGAAGGAACATGAATGAAAGTACGCTTGATCTATCTTAAGAGTTAGACATCCAGAGCTGACATGAGAGATAATTCTGGATGCACAGAGATAGTATATTTCGGACACTGACCCAGAGGAAGAGGTCAATTGACGAGTATGAATCTTGATTTACATCCCTGGGCAGGTATGATTCAACATTATGGACAGTGAGAACCGAAAGGTTTGAAAGTCATGGAAAGACTCAGATCGTCTATCAGAGTCTGATTGGCCCCGTTAGATGTCATTACATACGACGAGGCAGTGCACAGACCACAATGGTATGAATAAGATTATGATTTGCACTCCTCAGAGTTGGGAAAAATAATAAGGGCCGAAATAAAGATAGAAAAGAATAGTGGATGACCAAAGTGTCAGAGTGGAAAAGAGGCCATTTGGCAAGAGATTTAGAGTTAACAAGACATGAGGTAAAATGATTAATAAGCCCCTAGTGTATCTAGTTTCAGCGTTTACAAGGGGTATTGTGATTGGAGGACCCCGACCTACTACTGAACAATGTAAGATGTGTGGTAGATACCACGAAAATAGGCCTCGCATCTTATTGGCTAAAACATGCGTTAAGAGTGATAATACAGGCCATTTATTTAAGGATTACCAAGAGTTGGGTGAGATTGCCCCACAGAAAGGCAAAGAGCCTGAGAAAGCCTTGTTGATACCTTTGTATCAGAAAAGAATGTAACAGCCAAAGAAAAAGGGAAAATAGGCTGTTAATTGAGGACGAGTGTATGCCTTAGACCAGGATACTATTGATGCTTCATCTGATATGGTGGAAAATATCACCTTAATTGTGGATATGAAAGGAATTGATTTAATTAATTCTGGTGCCATGATTTATTCAAATCGCCTTCGTCAGCATAGAAGTTAGTGCAGGATGTGAAGCCTATACCTTTAGGCAAAATGCTGATAGTTAGCACCCCAATGAATAATAATCAGCTAACTGAATGTGTATGTAATGATTGTAAGTTGAAAGTGAGGGAAAATGATATGTTAGCCGATCTTATTCAATTGAATATGAATGATTTTGAGGTAAACCAATCCATTCCCAAATTGGTCGGCTGCAGAATATACTGTTTAGATTACTATTCTAAGATAGTGATATTTTCACTTGGAAAAGTGTATAGTATGTTTTGACAAGTGATGAAACAGTGTAATGGTGGTAATTAAAGGAATGAATGATTGTAATAACAGAATGAGTAATGATGAGAAGATTTCATCGCTTATGTGATTTATATGGATAAGATATATCCGAAGTTGACAGATATCCTAATGGTCAGGAAGTTGCCCGATGTATTTCTGGATGATTTACCAGGTTTGTCACCAGTTAGAAATATGGAATTTTGTATTGATTTGGTAACTGGTGTTGAGCCGATAACAAAACTATTGTATAAAATGACTTTAGTGGAACTGAAGGATCTAAAGAAGCAATTACAGGAGTTGTTGGATAAGAATTTATTAGACTGAGTGTCTCACCATGAGGAGCACTGGTCTTGTTTTGAGAAAAAGAAAAATGGAAGCCTCCGACAAGAAAATTATTATTTGTCGAATAAGGCTACCATCAAGAATAAGTATCCCTTCCATGTATTGATAAGCTATTGGATTAGCTTTGGGGAGCATATATCTTTTTGAGATCGATTTGGAATATGGGTATCATTTGTTGAGGATTTGGGATGTGGATGTACCCAAGACAATTTTTCATACCCATTATGATATTAATGAACGAGGTATTTAAACCTTATCTGGACTGAATTGTTATCATCCGTATTAAAGATATGTTGGTACATTCGAAGTCCAAGGAAGATTATGAGTAGCAATTGAAAATTGTTTTAAGATAATTTGTTGAGGAATTCTTGAATTGGGCTACTCCATTGGCACGTCTCATTCGGAAGAAAGTTGTATTTGAGTGGGATGATAAGTGTGAAAGTAGCTTCTGTGAGTTTTGGTATGTTGAAACATAAACTGACCACCACATTTATTCTCACCATACCTAATAGCCTATGAGATTTCTCAGTATGTATGAATGCCTTAAAATAAAACTTAGGCTGTATATTGATGTAAAACAGGAAGATAGTCGCTTATGGATCCAGACAATTTAAGGACCATGAGAGAAACTATCCGACCCATAATTTAGAAATGGTAGCCATAATGTTTACACTGAGGATATGGCGCCACTACTTATACGGTGAGAAATTTCATGTATGCACTGATCATAAACGCCTTAAGCATTTGTTTGCACAGAAAGAATTGGAAATGAGATAACAAAAAGGGTTAGAGCTTCTGAAGGACTATGATCATGAGATATCGCACCACCCGGGTAAGGCTAATGTTGTGATTGATGCCTTGAGCAAAAGAGCCTCGGGTTACATATGATGGTCAGGGAGCGTGAACTGTTATAACAGTTTGTGAACCTCAATAGTGATGTGATCCCTTCTGATGCTGACAGTGATTATGTGACAACTAGCCTGAGATTAGAACCGAATTGGATTGACCGGATTCGACAGGCTTAGTGTGATGATCGGCAGGATGTCGATAGTATGAGTCAGATTCAGATGGGTATAGTGACAGAGTTCACAGTGAGTGATGATGGTTTACTGAGGTTCAGAGGTAAAATAAATGCTCCCAAGGACCCACAATTGATGAGATTTTTATTGTCAGAAGCTCACTCTTCAAGATATACAGTGCATCAGATGAATAATAAAAATATATAAGAATTTCAAAAAGGGTATTGGTGGTCAGATATGGAAAATAGACATTGTAGAGATTGTAGAAAAGTGTTTCGTATGTCAGCAGAGTAAGGTAGAGTATCATAAGTCTGCAGGGTTATTGCAGCCTCTACCTATATCGACACAGAGATGGGAGCATGTTACCATGAAATTCGTGATGGGATACAGAGGAACCGTGCGAATCACGAGGCTATTTGAGTGATAGTCAATAGATTGACTGAGTCTGATACTCACTAGCTATGAAAGCTACTGATACTCTGAGTGCGTAGGCGGACTTATGTGTTAGAGGATGGCAGAATACCATGTAATTTTCCAATGAGCATTGTATCAGATGGGGATTCCCGCTTCATTTTCCACTTCTAGGAACATTTTCAGGGAGTCATGGGAACCCAGTTGAGTGTTAGCACAGCTTTCCGTCCTTAGACAGATAATCAGTCAGAGAGGACTGTACAGGTTCTGGAGGATATGATGAGAGCGTGTGCAATTGATGTTCAAAGCTCCTGGAATGATCATTTATCATTTGCTAAATTGCCTACAACAATAGTTATCATTCGAGTATCAGGATGACATTATATGAGGCATTGTTTGGTCGTAAGGCTTATTCCCTGATTGGATAGGGAGAAGTGGGTGATTGACTGATAATTGCTCCTGATTTGGTAAGAAAATCCTCTGATGGATGTTCAGCTAATGTTTGAGAGATTAAGAACACCTCAGAACAGACAGAAAAGTTATGCTGACAAAAAACGGAGACCGTTGAAGCTAAAAAAAAAAGAGTAGGTCGTGTGTTAAAAAGTTGATTCGGGTATTGGACGGAAGGAGAAAGTATTGAGATCTAAGATGATCTCCCTGATTAAAGTCCTTTGGAAGTATTACACTTTGAAAAAAGGCACATGGGAATTAAAGAGTATGATGCGATAAATGTAACCAGAGTTGCTTATGGAAACATTTTGTCACGCCCCGGAAGCGGGAAAAATTGGGCTAATTTAAACTTTTTATCCATTAACTATGTTGTTTTCCTGTCCATGTCTAGATTTAAAATCTTTTTCATTTTCCAGGATCTCATTACATTACATACATTCTGTATATATATAATTATTTATAACTATTACATCCCGACTATTATATACAATAGTGTCTATTATGCATCACATGTCTGGAATATAAGTAAGACTGTACCTCAAGGTTACAAGAGTATCTGCTGAAAGGTCGGACTACCTTGTCAACGACCACAGTCTCGTATGTGCAGTAGACTCGCTATAGATAATCTGGGAGATGGAGAGGAGGGGGTGAGTTTTTCAGACTCAGTAAGAGATATATTTAAAATAGCTTTAAATACTCAAAACATGGTAAAACGCATGGTTTTACAAATCAGCATAAATATGTACTGGAGTAGAGATGCTTACATTTCATAAAAGCAGTAAAAACATGCTTAAATCATAAGTTTACACATCATGCATCCTTTTTAGTAAAACTCATATATAATATGCATATCACACCGTGTAAACAGGTAAAAAGCATCTCAAAACTTAATCATGCATATCATAACATGCTTATCACTTTAAAGTGAAATTGTATTGTCATATGCACATTTCGTAAAACATACTCATAGCTACCTTTAAAATCTCATCATAGAAAATATGTGCTCCATAGCAAATCATAAAATAGGTAGCATGAAATGTGCGAAAACATATATATATATATTATTCCGTCAATTCATCGTGTAGGGTCAGGCAATTGTCTCATATACTAGTCCCGAAGGACATCATACATCTGGTCCCGTAGGACAAAATCATAGTACTCATGGCCATAGCACAAGGGAGTCGTAGGACTGGATCAGGGTCGTACGCTGCCCTATCTCTCGTGCACCACTAAATGGGGACTATACGCACGAACTCACGTGCATCACCAAGTGTGGTCTATACGCACGTTTCTCATATCAAGTCAGAGCCTGCCCGTTCCCTGGCCGTCGGCTAGGTAGATCCTCGATCGTCTCCATACGAGATCGATCCCAGATCCTCTGACTTTCTTCATGTCATGCCTTTTTACCCCATAAAAATCATTTTGGGCCTCTTACCCAATTTATCAAAATCATTTCGGGCCTCATACCCGTGTATTAAAATCATTACGGGACTCTAACCCGATTTTCATAAATCATTACGGGACTCTAGCCCGTTTCTCATAGAAAATATGATTTTCATAAATCATTACGGGACTCTAGCCCGTGTAAATATGGAAAGCATAGTTATCAAAGTCAATTCTTGGGACTCATACCCGTACCGTGAAAATATAGCTTAGAAGCTGTTTTGGGACTTTAACCCGTATCATGAAAACATGATTTCATAAAACATATCGGGACTTTAACCCGTAATCTCACATGAAAATACTATGCTTTCGTTTCAGAAGTGAAAAATCACTTTTATAAACAAATATGCTGTAAAATGTATCTCAATTATATAAAACATGCTGAAAACTCGGGAAATGGTTTAGTTTCAGTTTCTAAGGCATTGCAGCATATTTCATAAAATCCCATTCAACTAACATACATCAAGTCATTGGTAAGGTAGGTGGAGCACTAACGCTACTCTAAATTATATCTCTTACCTCTTAGCGATTGATGTAGAGCATTTTCCTCGATGCTCGAATTTACCTCGTAAAACGTGTTGATAGACCGAGCTGCTGCAAAACAAGGTCAACTTATCACATACGACTTAAATTCATTTCAACATATCCAAATATGTGATTATATCGAAGCTTTAGCCAAAAGTTGACTTTTATCGATTTTACTCTTTTTGCTCGGTTTTATCGGTATAAACCTCGATTTAATCGTGTTTAACTCAATAAATATTTTTCTCATATTTATTATTGTCGATTTCGCTAATTGGGCCAATTTCTCTCTTATTAGGCCAAATTGCACCTCAATGGGCCTTAATCCGTTTTAAGCCCGTTTTCACTTATTAATTCTTTCATCGAGGCCTATTGGGCTCATTGGGTCCATTAGTACTTATTAGGCCTTTTTCTAGACTCTTTGAATAGTCTATATATCATTTACGACAATTTAATTAAAAATCTTGATTCAATCCACTAAATGCGCAATTTAATCCGTAACTCGTAAAATAAACTCTTAATGCGCAATAATTACATAGATTGTCGTAAATGAGCTTTACTTACCCGAGATTTTGCGATAGTGCGCAATTCTAAGTTCGACCGGGCTCACGTACGTGATTTATCGTCGAACTGCACAATTTATATATTTAATTCCGGGTGAATTTTTGATCAAATATAATTTAAATAAATTTCTCGAAAATTAAATCGGTCACTTTTGAGCTCTTACCGACTTACTCGAAGTCCGGTGTATCCCCGAAAATTTTTCCTTTTTCCTTTTTCTCTTTTCCTTCCCTTTTTCTCCTTTTTCCCTCTCTTTTTCGGCTGAACCGGTCCGGTCCGGTTCAGACCGGTTCAGACCGGTCCGGTTCAGTCCGGTTCAGTTCCGGTTCAACTTCTCCCTCGCCGTTCGGGGCTTTTCCGGCCGGTTCTTCATCGGCTTCCGCCTCCAGCTTGTCCGCTGGGTAGTCCGATGCACGGATCTGGAGTCAGCTTCGCCAAAGCTCGCCGAAAAGTGGCCGGTCCGGCCTCTTCTCTCCTCCGACGGCGGCACCGAATTTTTCTTCTTCCGTTTTCCGTCGTTTTCGGCCGTTTCCGGCGCCTGGATCGGTGTTGCAGAGGTCCCCTCTGGTCGGTGGTGGTCCGCTCCTCCTTCCCCGGCCGCCGGTCACTTTCTCTCCTCTCTTTTCTCTCTTTCTCTCTCGGTCTCTCTCTTTCTCTCTCGGCTGCCGGCGTTTCCTCTCTCCACTAGCGCCGACGGGATCGGGCTGCTCCGCTGGGCTTGTCGGGTCGCTCCTCCGGTGGTGGTTCGCGGTGACCGGGGCAGACGGGGCTGGGTTCAGGTCCCTGGCTTCGTCTTCCGTTTTCGTTCTCTGTCTCAATTCCCAATTCCTGTTTCAATTTCAATTTTTTTTTTTTTACTTTATTATTATTTTATTATTAATTTTATTATTATTATATTTATTATATTTTATTTTAATCAAATAAAATATAATAAATTATACAAAATATCTTAAAAATCATATTATCTTTAATTAATTAATTAATTTAATTAATTTAATTTATTTTAATTATTTCGGTGTATTTCTCGCATATTTTCGGGATAATGTCCCAGGCGAAAATTATAAAAATTTGTAATATCTCCGTATCTTGACCAATTGGACTCGGAATTTCATAATTTTTCCTTTATCGATCAAGATTTCCTAAATCCATATTTTTAATAAAATTTCTTCATCGAATTTACACCGAAATTAGGATCTTTGACCATTTTACCCTTCTACACGTTCGGGATTAATTTAGATCGATTTTCCTTCTCGGACTCACTATCTTTTCTCATTTAAATTTCGTATCTTTCGTCCAACGATTTAAATCCCTTTAATTTAAATTATGGTCCAAATAATGAACATAGTGGAAAAAATTCGGGTTTCACATTTCTCCCCACCTTTTAAGAATTCAGTCCTCTGAATTCAAGCTGGTTCATCAACCACGTGAGGGTACTTCTCCCTTATTTGGCTCTCTAATTCCCAAGTGGTTTCTTCTATCTTGTGGTGTTACCAGAGAACCTTTACTAGTGGAATAATATTAAATCGTAGCACTTCCTCTTCTCTTTTCTTTTTTTTTTTGAAGTGTACTATACCCTTCATCAGTGACACCTTAACAATTACAAAGTCCCTAACCTGAAATTCAAGAGGATGTCTACGCACATTGGCATAACTTTTCTGTGTGGTCCTCGATCTGTCACGGATGAGCTGAACACCCTCAGCTTCCTGTACCACTAAATCGGAAGCAAGGTGAATCTAGAACAATGGGACTCCTTCAGAATGTTCTGTCTCAAGGTGTTATCATATGGCACACAGATACGGCCCTGGTTGCCTCAGTAATTCATCATCATTGATCGTAAACTCAGACTGCGATCTCTCATCTGCCTGGCTAACCATATCCAATAACCTCTGATCGTTTCGCTATCCAGCTCTAATCTGGTCTAGTATACTTGGTTCAATCTGTAGGCTAACCATATATCCATGTTCAATCTCATCTACACTAATCCTCAGTTCAGTGAATTGTTTCAATAAGTCCCACTCTTTAATCATCATGTAGGACATCATACCCTTTTTGCTTAGGGTATCGGTTACCACGTTCGCCTTACCAGGATGATATAAAATCTTGTAGTCATAAATCTTGAGGAGCTCTATCCATCTCTATTGTCTCATATTCAGCTCCTTCTAATTAAACTAGTACTTAAGATCTTATGGTCAGTGAAAATCTGAAATCTTTCTCCATATAATTAATGCTGTCATATCTTGAGTGCAATCACTACTGCAGCATACTCCAGATCGTGAGTGAAATGATTATGCTCGTGATCCTTTAGCTGACAGGATCCGTAAGCTACTACTCTACCATGCTGCATAATCACATAGTCGAGACCTTGGTGGGAAGCATCATTGTATAACACAAATCCCCCAGACCACTCGGGATGGTCAAGACTGGTGTCGTATTCAACCGACGTTTGAGCTCTTGTAAGCTTTATTCACACTACTCAAACCATATAAACTGAACCTCTTTATGAGTCAGTCTAGTTAATGGAACTGTTATCTGTGAAAACCTTTCGACAATTCGTCGGTAATACCATGCTAATCCCAATAAGCTTCTGACCTCTGTGACTGTCATTGGTCTTTCCCATCTCAATGCTGCATCTACTTTGGACAGATCTATTGGCACCTCGTCCTTAGATACTACATGTCCAAGGAATGCAATCTGTTCTAGCCAAAAACCACAATTACTAAATTTACCATATAGCTTCTTCTCATGGAGAGCCTGGAGCACAGTCCTCAATTGTTATTTGTGCTCTTCCTGAGATCTAGAATAATTCAAGATGTCATTGATGAATACTATCATCAATCTATCTAAGTATTCTCGGAAGACATCATTCATAAGACTCGTAAATGCAGCTGGGGCATTAGTCAATTCAAAAGGGTATAACTAGGAACTCGTAGTGCCCATATCAGGTCCGAAATGCTGTCTTCGGTACATCAGCCTCCCCAAATCCTTAGCTGATGATAACCCGATCTCAAGATCTCAAATCTATCCTTGAAACACGAAAGCCCCTCTCAGCTGATCAAATAAGTCGTCAGTCCTTGACAGGGGATATTTATTCTCAACTGTTGCTTTATTCAAAAACCTGTAGTCTATACATAGACGGAAACTACCATCCTTCTTTCTGGTAAATAGTACTGGTGCATCGCATGGTGACACACTAGGCCTTATAAACCCTTTACCGAGTAATCATTGCAACTGCTTCTTTAATTCTTTCAACTCTACCAATGCCATTTGAAAAAGTGTCTTGGAGATGGGTTGAGTATCTGGTACTAGCTCAATGGCAAACTCAACTTCTCTCTCGGGTGGTAATCCCATTAAGTCCTCTAGGAATACTTCGGAAAACTTACATGTAAATTGTGGTGACACAAACGAGTGTGTGGAACTTGGGTCACCAGTACATGTGCTTCATGATTACAGACAATGAGAGTACCTCGAATAACATCGAAGGATGTATCTGCTGTCTCCTGGTCATAGGCGTACACTCGACCCTGGGAGACAGGCTTCTTGCCCTTGTCTGCGGCTGTGGCTTTCCTCTGTGGAGCCTGAGTCAGTCTCTCTGTCTATCTAAGTGCCTCATGAGGTTCCTGAGATCTCATAAGTGGACACTCTCATTATGTGCCCTACTTCATCGTTTCTATAGCAAGTAATTGTATTTGCTCGACAAGGTCCAGTGTGAATATTATCACATGTCCTGCACCGTGGCACTCGTATCTCAGGGCCTCTAATCATCCCTTACGGCACCAATTGGGGTCTTGGGCTTACCAACCCTTATCTGAGATCCTTCCAACCTCTGTCTCTTGGGCTGATCCCTTCTCAAATCATGTCAAGAAGTAACTACTCTCTTTTCATTAACTCTGACTGATCACCTGAGATCATGCTTTGCTTGAGTATTATCCAAGCCCCTTTCTATCTCTTGGGCTCGTCTCAGAGCATATCAGAAATCTATGATATTTTGACCCAACAGCTTATCTCCGATCCCAGATCTCAATCCTGCCAGAAATCTCTCTATCTGGCGCTCGGGATCTCTAACTGTCTCTGGATCGTATCTCATCAGGGTTGTAAATCTATTCTCATACTTGTCTACTGTAGAACTTCCCTGTTACAAATCTAACAACTCTGCTTGCATCTTCTTTCGAGCTGCAATCGGTACATATTGCTCTCGAAATGCGACTAAAGAAGCATTCCATGTGATCTTTAAGGGATCCTTGGCTAATATCGTCTGTGTGGATCTCCTCCAGAACTTAGCCTGTCCTTTATCATTTAACCTGCCATAGTCACTCTCTCCCTATTAGTACACCCCAAAACTGAAATATCGCCTCAATATCAACAATTCACTCCTCAGCCTTAACCGGGTCCTTAAGCCCTGTGAACTCCGAAGGATGCATACTCAAGAAATCTCGCACCCTCTGAGTCTCTCTGTCATCCCTATGCTGGGGAAACTGCTGGCTGAGGGTTGGGGCTACTGGAGGAACTGGTGGGGGATGAGGATTAGGCATAAGAGTAGCTGTCTTCGTACCAGGTGTACGTACCCCAAAACTGCTGGGTAAACATAGTGGTAAAGGTTGTAAGTCTTTCCCTCATATCCTGTACTATCTCCTCGAGCCTCCTTTTTCTATCAATAGGGCTCTCAAGTTGAGGGGGATGGTGGAGCGGGTTGAGCTCGTCTCTGTGAACGGTCTCGTCTACCACTCATGATTAGCAATCTACTATTTGCACAAAATCCATAAATCAAGTCATACTTTGACAAGTAAGCTTACTTTATTACCAGACATGCATAGACATATTGGGATGTAATACACTCTAATTACTAGACATGACAGTACTACACAACATTTGCTCTGATACCAAGAAAACTGTCACGCCCCGGAAGCGGGAAAAATTGGGCTAATTTAAACTTTTTATCCATTAACTATGTTGTTTTCCTGTCCATGTCTAGATTTAAAATCTTTTTCATTTTCCAGGATCTCATTACATTACATACATTCTGTATATATATAATTATTTATAACTATTACATCCCGACTATTATATACAATAGTGTCTATTATGCATCACATGTCTGGAATATAAGTAAGACTGTACCTCAAGGTTACAAGAGTATCTGCTGAAAGGTCGGACTACCTTGTCAACGACCACAGTCTCGTATGTGCAGTAGACTCGCTATAGATAATCTGGGAGATGGAGAGGAGGGGGTGAGTTTTTCAGACTCAGTAAGAGATATATTTAAAATAGCTTTAAATACTCAAAACATGGTAAAACGCATGGTTTTACAAATCAGCATAAATATGTACTGGAGTAGAGATGCTTACATTTCATAAAAGCAGTAAAAACATGCTTAAATCATAAGTTTACACATCATGCATCCTTTTTAGTAAAACTCATATATAATATGCATATCACACCGTGTAAACAGGTAAAAAGCATCTCAAAACTTAATCATGCATATCATAACATGCTTATCACTTTAAAGTGAAATTGTATTGTCATATGCACATTTCGTAAAACATACTCATAGCTACCTTTAAAATCTCATCATAGAAAATATGTGCTCCATAGCAAATCATAAAATAGGTAGCATGAAATGTGCGAAAACATATATATATATATATATATTATTCCGTCAATTCATCGTGTAGGGTCAGGCAATTGTCTCATATACTAGTCCCGAAGGACATCATACATCTGGTCCCGTAGGACAAAATCATAGTACTCATGGCCATAGCACAAGGGAGTCGTAGGACTGGATCAGGGTCGTACGCTGCCCTATCTCTCGTGCACCACTAAATGGGGATTATACGCACGAACTCACGTGCATCACCAAGTGTGGTCTATACGCACGTTTCTCATATCAAGTCAGAGTCTGCCCGTTCCCTGGCCGTCGGCTAGGTAGATCCTCGATCGTCTCCATACGAGATCGATCCCAGATCCTCTGACTTTCTTCATGTCATGCCTTTTTACCCCATAAAAATCATTTTGGGCCTCTTACCCAATTTATCAAAATCATTTCGGGCCTCATACCCGTGTATTAAAATCATTACGGGACTCTAACCCGATTTTCATAAATCATTACGGGACTCTAGCCCGTTTCTCATAGAAAATATGATTTTCATAAATCATTACGGGACTCTAGCCCGTGTAAATATGGAAAGCATAGTTATCAAAGTCAATTCTTGGGACTCATACCCGTACCGTGAAAATATAGCTTAGAAGCTGTTTTGGGACTTTAACCCGTATCATGAAAACATGATTTCATAAAACATATCGGGACTTTAACCCGTAATCTCACATGAAAATACTATGCTTTCGTTTCAGAAGTGAAAAATCACTTTTATAAACAAATATGCTGTAAAATGTATCTCAATTATATAAAACATGCTGAAAACTCGGGAAATGGTTTAGTTTCAGTTTCTAAGGCATTGCAGCATATTTCATAAAATCCCATTCAACTAACATACATCAAGTCATTGGTAAGGTAGGTGGAGCACTAACGCTACTCTAAATTATATCTCTTACCTCTTAGCGATTGATGTAGAGCATTTTCCTCGATGCTCGAATTTACCTCGTAAAACGTGTCGATAGACCGAGCTGCTGCAAAACAAGGTCAACTTATCACATACGACTTAAATTCATTTCAACATATCCAAATATGTGATTATATCGAAGCTTTAGCCAAAAGTTGACTTTTATCGATTTTACTCTTTTTGCTCGGTTTTATCGGTATAAACCTCGATTTAATCGTGTTTAACTCAATAAATATTTTTCTCATATTTATTATTGTCGATTTCGCTAATTGGGCCAATTTCTCTCTTATTAGGCCAAATTGCACCTCAATGGGCCTTAATCCGTTTTAAGCCCGTTTTCACTTATTAATTCTTTCATCGAGGCCTATTGGGCTCATTGGGTCCATTAGTACTTATTAGGCCTTTTTCTAGACTCTTTGAATAGTCTATATATCATTTACGACAATTTAATTAAAAATCTTGATTTAATCCACTAAATGCGCAATTTAATCCGTAACTCGTAAAATAAACTCTTAATGCGCAATAATTACATAGATTGTCGTAAATGAGCTTTACTTACCCGAGATTTTGCGATAGTGCGCAATTCTAAGTTCGACCGGGCTCACGTACGTGATTTATCGTCGAACTGCACAATTTATATATTTAATTCCGGGTGAATTTTTGATCAAATATAATTTAAATAAATTTCTCGAAAATTAAATCGGTCACTTTTGACCTCTTACCGACTTACTCGAAGTCCGGTATATCCCCGAAAATTTTTCCTTTTTCCTTTTTCTCTTTTCCTCCCCTTTTTCTCCTTTTTCCCTCTCTTTTTCGGCTGAACCGGTCCGGTCCGGTTCAGACCGGTTCAGACCGGTCCGGTTCAGTCCGGTTCAGTTCCGGTTCAACTTCTCCCTCGCCGTTCGGGGCTTTTCCGGCCGGTTCTTCGCCGGCTTCCGCCTCCAGCTTGTCCGCTGGGTAGTCCGATGCACGGATCTGGAGTCAGCTTCGCCAAAGCTCGCCGAAAAGTGGCCGGTCCGGCCTCTTCTCTCCTCCGACGGCGGCACCGAATTTTTCTTCTTCCGTTTTCCGTCGTTTTCGGCCGTTTCCGGCGCCTGGATCGGTGTTGCAGAGGTCCCCTCTGGTCGGTGGTGGTCCGCTCCTCCTTCCCCGGCCGCCGGTCACTTTCTCTCCTCTCTTTTCTCTCTTTCTCTCTCGGTCTCTCTCTTTCTCTCTCGGCTGCCGGCGTTTCCTCTCTCCACTGGCGCCGACGGGATCGGGCTGCTCCGCTGGGCTTGTCGGGTCGCTCCTCCGGTGGTGGTTCGCGGTGACCGGGGCAGACGGGGCTGGGTTCAGGTCCCTGGCTTCGTCTTCCGTTTTCGTTCTCTGTCTCAATTCCCAATTCCTGTTTCAATTTCAAATTTTTTTTTTTTTACTTTATTATTATTTTATTATTAATTTTATTATTATTATATTTATTATATTTTATTTTAATCAAATAAAATATAATAAATTATACAAAATATCTTAAAAATCATATTATCTTTAATTAATTAATTAATTTAATTAATTTAATTTATTTTAATTATTTCGGTGTATTTCTCGCATATTTTCGGGATAATGTCCCAGGCGAAAATTACAAAAATTTGTAATATCTCCGTATCTTGACCAATTGGACTCGGAATTTCATAATTTTTCCTTTATCGATCAAGATTTCCTAAATCCATATTTTTAATAAAATTTCTTCATCGAATTTACACCGAAATTAGGATCTTTGACCATTTTACCCTTCTACACGTTCGGGATTAATTTAGATCGATTTTCCTTCTCGGACTCACTATCTTTTCTCATTTAAATTTCGTATCTTTCGTCCAACGATTTAAATCCCTTTAATTTAAATTATGGTCCAAATAATGAACATAGTGGGAAAAATTCGGGTTTCACACATTTGACTTGATTCTAATTTGGAAGACCAAATTTCTTAAGTGGGGGAGATTGTAAGACCCGAATTTTTATCATATTTCCTTATGATTCACCTGATGTAAATATGATTATATGTAATTTGAATCATAAGAAGAGTTTTACGTGAATGTAAAATCCAAATGGAATGAATAAAATTCTCGAATGCATTTAGAGATCAAATGGATAATTGAGAACTTGGAATAATATTGTGCAAGCTCGAAACCACTGAAGCACTCGGGTTAGCGGCGTAGGGCCCGCTGGCACGAAAATCGAGGTGAGACCTTAGGTCCGAGAATCTCTTAAGAATTTTATATATGGTCATGAATTGATGATTAGAAATGAAAACTAAGGTATTGGAAGTGGAAAAGTGGGTAAGGTTCGGGTATTGCACTAAACCGAGCAAATGAGCTCGGAATTAGAAATAAATTCAGAATAAATTCTAAGAATTTCCAAAAATTATTTTGAGACCATAGAAAACTAATATAAGGTGAAATTATTTGATGTATCAAAAATCAAGTGGAAATATGGAGGATTCGGGGATCGAATTAATTTTTAAGGTAAATTGCAAACTTTAAGCCATTTTGCTCGGTATTGACCAAATCGTGCAAAATTGGCTCAATCGGGAAAATTTTCTCAAACAAGTGACCCCCAAATTTTTTTGAAACATACTAGGGATATATTATAACACTTGATAAGTGAGAAATTAGAGAAAATTGGATTAGAAATAATTTTTGGAGATTTTACAAAACAGAACAGCAAGCTGTCCTGTTCCAGCCACCTGACCACCTGATAGAGACTCATGTATAAGTTGCCCATAAGGAACCAGATTAATGCACCATTTTTTCGGATAGAAAATAGACTTTTAAAGCTTTCTGTAACATCCAAGACGACTCATAGATATCTTCTCATGCGCTCTCACCTCCCTCTGTAAGTCTCCGCAGACGTTACTGTACACATCCCCTTCCTTGAATTTTTCGAGCCCCTTCCGTCCATATTTAGACTCTGGCCAAGAAGGATGAGATATTCTCTGTCAAGTTGTATATAACATATAAAAAAATAAACTCAAATTAAGTCCATTTACTAGGTTAAATCTAAGAAAGAAAATCGGGAGACAGAACTGTCCTGTTTCGGGTAAGTGAAGAAATCAATTTTTGAAAGTTTTTGGTTGAGTTTTCTTGTAGTTTTTGATGATTTTAAGTTCTATATATGTTAAGTTTCAGTTGAGGATCAGTTTGGAGGAAGAAAAACGTGGTCAAACTTGGTCAAACTCGAGGTAAAGTTGATGGATGATGATGAAGTTCACATATGTTGTTATTTGGTGTTTTTAGAAGGTTTTTAGTTAAGTTGAATTGGATGATTTAATTTCTATGGATGATTGAGTTCTGGACAGCAAGGTTATGATGTGTTTGAGGTGAAAAATTTGATGGATCTAAGGTTGTTAACGGTTAAATTTATACCGAGAAAGTTTGATTTGTAGCTTAACTCAGTGAAAAATCGAAAAGTGAAAGAATTGAGAATTTGACAAAGTGACTAGTTTGATTTATGAACTTGAATGAGTCATAAGGTTAATGAAATAATGAATTGAGAAATCAGAATAATGAAATTTGCCAAAAACGGCACTAAATCGGTAAAACCGAGAAAACTGAAAAAGTTGACCAAAAAGTCAAAATTGGTCAAACTTCGAGAAGATAAATCAAATTTTAATATGCTAAGATGAACTTAATCAATATATGATGAATTGGTATTGTTTTGGACAGCTCGAGAATTCAGCACGCAAATCGAGGTAATCCCGAGAACTGGTAATTTTGAGCTACCCCAAGATCTACGAGGTAAGGGAATTGTGTGAGTAGCTAGAGGTAGCTACATGTATTTTCGGGTAGAGTTTCAAATAATTAAATTGTATATGAAAATTATGGGTAGAAAACCCGACAAAGCAAAAATTACCGTTTTGCCCCTATTAAGGGAAATTTTGGAAAAATTAGGATTGGATTGAAATATGCATAAATATCATGCTTTGAGTGTTTTCACAATGAAATATTACTTTTAACACATGATTTAATATTTATTTTGACCCGAGAGGGTAAATGACGATTTTGCCCCTGTGAAGGGTAAAGATTTCTACTTTTAGAAAAAGTTATGAAAAGCAAGAAATGGGTGTTCTTGATCTATTTTAATGCTTTTCAACAAGAAATTTGGGTAGGCTGGCTGAAGTTTTATCAATTGCATGAAATATCACGTGGCAGGTGCTGATTTTGGTTTTGAAAATCATTCTTTGAAAACTGAGCCACCTACATGATTTTATACATGACATAGTGCTGAGAGCTTTGCTCGCACTAGATTTTTATATGACATGCATAAGGCCGTGCTGGGAGCTTCGGGTAGGCTGTGTGCCACACTGATTAAATAGGCTCGCTCGTGCATTTCGAGACATGGCTTTGGATATTGAGATGACATAGGCATGGGGTGTACGTTGTACCGTGCTTGCAGCATGGAGTACGTTGTACCGTGCCATGATATATGATGAGTAGTCTTCGGACTAGGGATCTGATGGCTGGCGAGATGGTTTGGTACCCACCTCCTGGGGCAGCCTCAGATATGATGTGATACCTCGCACACCTGATTAGTGTAGCCTGGGATCACCGGATATGGCCATACTCCTCGAGTTATTACCCTTATTCTTGCCTAGTCTCACATGTCACTTACTTTATGAAATTGCATGTCACTTACTTGCGAAATCGCATATTATTTGCTTTGCGAAATCACATATTACTCATTACTTGATTTTGTGATTTCATGATTTTATATTGTGGGACTGAGTTCTGATGATTTTGGGGTGGATGTGGATTTGAAATAAATGGCATGTTTTGATATGATGTGCATTATTTAAATAGCATGATGCATAATTCCATGCTTTATCTGCCATTTCATGCAATGAATTGCCAATTTGAAATAAATGGCATGTTTTGACATAATGTGCATTATTTAAACAGCATGAAGTATAATCCCATGCTTTATCTGCCATTTCATGAATTAAATTGTTTTATACGAATTATTTTACCTGGCATAAAAGTATGCATGAAATTCATATTTAAGCATGATTTCGAAAGAGAATGATTTTATGCATGGCATCATGAGCATTTAGATAGTGTGGTTATCTACTTGCTTGCATGATTGCCTTACTGAGTGCGTGGTTTGCTCATTCCCCTTATTTTCACCTCTTTTCAGAGCACTTGCAGTAATTAGTGAGGGCTGAGGACTTGCATTCTTGGTATCCGCTGCTTTCCCATCATTGAAAGGTATATACATTTGGTATGATTTTATATCTAAACATGTAATAGCACAGTAATCAATTTGGAATGTAATATGCGGGATGTAAATATTAGTAAACACGTACAAGTATAGAGTCTCAATTATAAAGTATACGTGTTTGCATTTATATAAATTAAAAGATAGATATAATGGTAAATGGTAAAGGGTGATTAATACTAACTCATAGCCCAACTATTTAGTGGTGAGAATGTTCACGACAGGGAAAGGAAAAGAAAACGCGAAAAATTTGTAGCGATTTTTAGTAAAAATGGGTCGTGACAGCGGTGGTCTCTAGATTCCTTTTTGAGTTGGATAGCTCCCGCCAGTTGTAAAGGTATAAGAATTGTATACACAAGTGTATTTTGTATCTATCTTGATGTATCGCACAGTTATACCTTGGAATTGTAAATAGCTTTATGAGGATGATATGTAAGTACAATGTATTTATACCATTGATTTTGTATATCTACACACACCTGAGAGTGTGAATTAAAATTTTAAATTTTTCACTGTAATTGTATGAATATAGAAATTGCATCATCTCACAGCCCAACGGTAGTAGCGTAAGTATGGATAAAGGACACTCAGAAGTGGGGTGTGACAGTTCTTCTCATGATCTCTTAACTGTTTGGATCCATAAGCAACCACCCTTCCATTCTGCATCAAAACTCAGCCTAGCCCTTGGTGTGAAGCATTTGTGTAAACAGAATAGTTCCCTGAGCTGTTAGGAATGGTGAGAATTGGCGCAATGGTTAATCTATGTTTAAGTTCTTGAAAACTCCTCTCACACAATTCATCCCATGTAAACTCCACATTCTTCCTCGTAAGACGTGTTAACAGAGCAGCCAATCTAGAGAAACCCTCTGCAAATCTCCTGTAGTATCCTGCCAAACCCAGAAAGCTTCTGATCTCTGTGACTGTCTTGGACTGTTCCCACTGAACAATAGCTTCAATCTTGGATGGATCTACTGACACCCTATCGTTCGATACATTATGGCCCAGAAAAGAAATCTGCTCTAACTAAAAGTCACATTTATTAAGCTTGGCATATAACTTTCTCTCTCGGAGGGTTTACAAAACAATCCTCAGGTGTTGCTCATGCTCTTCCCTGGATCTTGAATACACCAATATGTCATCAATAAATACTATTACAAATTGATCTTGGTATGGCTTGAACACTTTATTCATTAGAGCCATAAAAGCTGCTGGAGCATTTTTCAACCCGAATGGCATCACCAGGAATTCGTAATGACCATAGCGGATACGGAAAGCTATCTTGGGTACATCTACCTTCTGAATCTTCAGTTAATGATAACCAGACCTCAGATCTATCTTGGAAAAGATCCGTTCTCCTCGAAGCTGATCTAATAGATCATCAATGCGCGGCAAGGGATACTTATTCCTGATGGTAGCCTTGTTTAACATCCGATAGTTGATACATAACCTGAGGCTCCCATCTCTCTTCTTCACAAACAATACCGAGGCTCCCCATGGCGAGATGCTCGGTCTTATAAACCCCTTGTCTAGCATATCTTGAAACTACTTCCTTAATTCCTCTAGTTCAACTGGAGCCATCCTATATGGTGGTTTGGATATTAGCTCTGTTCCATGTGTCAAGTTTATACCAAATTCCATTTCTCTATCAGGTGGCAATCCTTGTAGGTCGTCTAGAAAGACATCAGAGAATTCTCTAACCCTTGGAATGTCATCCATATCCGAATATGTTTTGTTCAAATCCATCACATAAGCAATAAAACCTTCAAAATAACATTCATGTCATTTATGTGCCAATGTACTTTAATTGCTACAAAATCAGGATTTCATTTCTCTTTGTAAAATTTTACAATATATTTCCCAGGTATGGAAAATGTAACAGTCCTAGAGCGACAATCTAAGACAGCATGATTGGTAGCTAACCAATCCATTCCTAAGATTACATCAAAGTCATACATATTGAACAAAATCAAATTAGCTGTCTTACACTTATCTCCTACCCTCACTTTACAATCTTTGTATACTTGTTCGACTAATTGACTGACTCTCATTGGATTACTTATTAATAAAGTCATACTCAAGTATGTGGGTTTCACAAAACGTTTTACCTTTGATGCATATGCAGGCGATATAAAGGAATGCGTAGCACCAAAATCAAATAAAGCTATAACTTCCAAATCGGAAATTAGAATTGTACCTTTTATCTCCTTTGAAGAGGTATCTGCAGATGCCTAGTCTATCGCATATACCCTACCTTGACCCACAACTTACTTCCTTTTTTCTTCAGCTGTGGCTCTCTTCCTTGCAGGTGGTGTAACTGTAGGAACTTTCTCTAGCTCCTTGCCCTTCTGCGGGACTAACTCATCTGCTTCTGGACAATCTCTTGCATAGTGGCCAAGCCTACCACATATGAAGCAACGTGTACCCTGAAAATGATAGGGCCTACTACCATGATATCAGCCACATACTCTACAATAATCAGTAGTCAACCGGGGTCAACCAATCACTATACCCTTAGCTGGGGCTGGAGTCAGATTCATATAAGGCCTAACAGTCTTCTTCTGTGACTCATCTGCCTCTCTCCAACGTTTACCAGCACCTCTCTGTCCAAACCTAGCACCCTTACTAACCCCCAATTTCCTCGGACCCTTGTCCTTACCCCAACTAAACTCTGAAATATGCAGGTCATAGTCCTGCTCACACAACTGGGCTCGTCGTACAACTTCTCTATATGTAGCAACATCAAACGGGGAAAATTTAGCTCTAATCGAAGGCCTGAGTCCATCAACAAATCTACGGACCCTAATAGCTTCACTCTTGATAGAGTCTAGATCATATCAGCTCAGTGAGGTGAATCGTGACTCGTACTCATCCACTTTTCTATTCCATTGAGTCAGATTCAAAAAATCTATTTATAGTCTACGTCGAGCAGTATCTGGGATATATTACTCTCTAAAAACACCTAAAACATATCCCACGTGATCCCCGTACCCTGAGTCATCAACATAGGTCTGGTGGACTTCCACTAGTGCTATGCTTTGCCTTTCAACATAACTTCCATAAACGCTACTCTTTCCGTAACCGAGCATCTACAAAAATCAAACAGCTTCTCCATCTGACTTATCCAATCCTCAGCCACTGTCGGGTCCTTTACCCCACTATAGGAAGGAGGCTTGAAGTCCATAAGGTACCTTAATCTCTCCATATCACAATCATAATCATGCCCTAAATCATCATCATCATACTACTGTGGGGCCACTGGAGGAGGAACTGGCTGAATAGGGGGACCTCGTGGTCTATCGGGTTCAGGTGGAGCTGGTGCAGCATTCTCAGGTTCAGGTACAGCTGCTGGGGGAATCGGTGCAGCCTGTCCTGCTGTACCGGGTATACCCTCCAATCTAGACATGATCTGACCCATCATGGTCATCATCTTACGCATGTCTTCCTCTAATCTAGCTATCCAAGGATCGAGAGTCTTTATCTGATCATGGGGTTCATGACTAGAGGACGATCTACTATGCCTCTTCGTCTTATCATTTCGCCCTTAAGCTCGTGAGCTCTCCCCCCTCTTGCGGTGTCTCTCTGGCATAACTCAGAAGCCTGTTGATTTTCCTGCATTTATAACAAACTCTTAGTTCACTACCAGCTCCATGTACACATTTGTATCTAAATATCGCACAGAAATTTGGGGATGTACATTTTCTTAACCCTAGACATCTACTCTCATTAGACCAATCTGGCTCTGATACCAATTTCTGTCACACCCCGATTACGGGTGCCCTTCATCCAAACTTATACTACTTACGGTTGGGCTATGAGTTAATGTAATTACTAAATTCCATACATTTATAGCGAAAATATTTAAAACTTTAAAACATACACTCCCAGGCATGTGTATAAATATATAAAATCAATTGTTTAATATATTATCCTTACATAACATCATCATACGACTGTTTACATTTTCAATTCCTAACTGTGCGATACATTACGATAGATACAAAATGATTTTATGTATACAATTCTTATACCTTTGTAACTGTTGGCTGTTGTCCAATACAAAAGAGATCTGGAGACCACCGCACTGTCCTACTTCTCAGTATCTGGAGGGAGAAAATAGTGGGATGAGCAAACCACAGCTCAGTAAAGGAAATAAATGCTAATAGGTAGATACTGTACTATCTACATAACCCATGCATGATAAACAAACCATGTTTCATTATAAATGGAAATATCACTAGTAAATACATTTAAACATGCTTCTCTCATAAGCATTTTCATAAAAACCAATATTCAGTACTTCCATTTAAAAACATGTCATAAAATACTGCTATCACAACACAAGTATTTAAATCAAGGTTTTATCTAATCATAATTTCTTTGCTTTTCTCAAATCATTTCTTTTCGTCAAATCTCTTGCTTTCTGAGTTTCTCAATTTCTCTAATCTTTGAGACAGGCATGGAATTCTCAGCAAACTAATATCCACACCATATAGCCAGAGTTAGTGATACCAGGCCTCACTGATCAGGTGTGCACAAGGCATCACTTGCCTGAATGGGTATGGGTTAGTTTTATCCTCCGGCTCATCTCAATAATCATCATCATCTTCCTCATCATATCACATATACTCACGGTACAATGTACGCCATGTGTCATCTACGCGATACTTGTACTCACATGCACCCAACACAGTACATAGTATTCCACGGACACTACACAGTTCAACATACGACCGTGGACCCAGTCCATCCACCATACTCCGATGGACTAATCATCCTGTACCTTGTCTCATATACCAGGCGAACAGAATTAGCGTGACACACAATCATCGCCATGCTCTAGCACGGTACCTCTTAGTGCGAGCAATTGCTTCTAGCACTGTATCATCTCAAAAGTCGTGTGTGAGCTAGGCTCCAGCACATCATCATCATCATGAAAACATAAAAAGCTTGTGCGAGCTAAACTCCAGCACAAAATCATCATCATAAAACCACGTGCAAGCTACGCTCCAACACTATTTATCAAAACATGCAACATATGCGAGCAAAACTCCAGCATAGTTTAAATCATTAAAACTGGTGCGGGCTAGTGCTCCAACACCAAATCACATCTCAAATCCGACAGGTGACTATTTTCTCTTTTAAAAATTCAAAACATGTTTGTTTACATAACATGCCATCCCATGCTAAACATGTAAAACTAGCCAACCTATCCATCATTATTTCTCAATCACAAAATCAATACATAGTTGAGAAAATATCAAAATCATGCATGTCATGGTATTTCCTTACCTCATCCCATTTTCACAATATATATATATATATATATATATCATAATACATTTCCTGCTCTCATATCATTTCATAGCTCAATAGCTAAACACACTACTTTTAGCGTCATACCTACTAAAATTGCTGTAAAATACGTACAAATACCTCTATCGCTAACATACATTCCCTTACCTCAAATCGTGCTTGTATTCCCTTCGTCTCGTTTGCTCTGTTCGCGATCTGGGTTAATCGTGTTCCGACGTATTCCGATCTACACACGTAAATCATTAAGTTATTTTCCCTTTTCTTCTTTTAAACATTCACATTGTCATTTACTTATCCATTGATACTCCCTAAGCCTTTAAATCATATTTCACCCTTTCCATTTGTATCACTATATTTCATCTTAAGTTTTTCATCACTTTTCCATGGATTTTCTGTAAGACCCACTTTTATTTCTTGTGATGCATTTCCTTATGATTCATGTGATGTACACTTCCACATATTGATTGAATAATGAGAAGAGCTTTAACTGAATTAAACTTGCAAATGGAATAAAACAAAATATCACTGAATGTATGTAGTAGCCAAATAAGGGTCGAGATAGCCATAGACCAAATGAAAGGGATCGAAATTAAGTTGACGAAAAATACGAATTTAAAATAAGAAAAGATAGTAGTGTATAAAGGAAAGTCGGGTTAAATTGGTTCCAAAACAAGTGCAGGGGTAAAACGATCAAAAGATCGAAATTCAATATAAATTCGATAACAAAATTTTAATTAAAAATATGGATTTAGGATATCTTGATCAATAATGAGGAAATTATAAAATTTCGAGTCTAATGGATCAAGATCCGAAATTATTTAGAAATACCGAAAAGTCACTCGGGACAATATCTCGAAAATACAGAGAAAATATACCGAAAAAAGGTTAAAATACAATTAATAAATTAAATAAATTAATTATTAATAAAATATATAAATTATTAGATACTTTTGGAATTTTTTGAGTATTTTAATGATTATAATATTAATAAAATAAATTATAAATAATAATAATAATAATAATAATAAAAAGAACTGAAAATCAAAATCGGGAAAAACCTGAAACTGGAAAATCGACAGAAAATCGAGGAAGACCCGAAACCCACCAATGGCCATCAACGATCGACGACCCCAGACAAAGACCGAAGGAGAAAGAGGAGAGGCCGACGAACACTTTGGCACCGGTGACGCGCGCCGACGACGGCTGAGTCCAACGAACGGAGGAGGAGAAAAACCGAGAGGAAAATAGCCTGATTCTGACGATCCACGACAGCTGGGCATGAACGGTGGGCACCGACGTGATCAGGAGGAAGAGGCGGTCCTTTTGAGATCGGTAGTGGCCGGCGAATCGACCGACACCACCGGCGATGGTAAACACCCAGAAAACGGCACTGTTTGGTTAAGAGGAAAACGAAGGAAAAGGAAGGAAAATGAAGGAAAAAAGAAGGAAAGGAAAAGAAAAGAAAAGAAAGAAAAAGGAAAAAAAAAAAGAAAAATTTTTGGGGACGACTGGAGATTCAGGTAAGTTAACCGAGGGTCGAGATTGACCTACGGGTAAATTCTGAAAATTTATTTAATTTTATATTTAATGGAAAATAAATCGGATTTACCTAATTGTGCAGTTTTACCACAGAGCCCGGACGAGAGCCGATTGAGCTCTAATTTTTGTACCCCACATAGCATTGGGTAAGTACATTTTAATTACAACAATTAGAGTTCTTAATGTAGAGTTAAGATTATTTTACGGATTAATTCTGCATAAAAGGAATTTTATTTGGAATTTTAAAGTAATTATCGTAAATAGTATATGGGCTATCCAATGAGTTTGGAACGAAGCCTGAGGAGTATTGGTAAGCTATATGAGTCCAATAAAATTCGAAGAAGGGATTTAATAAGTAGAAATGGGCTGGAAATGGGTCGAGGCCCATCAATGTGCAATCGGGCCCAATAAAGTAAAACGGGCCCAGTACTTTAGATTCGATCAGTAAGCATGATATACGAAAAAATATAGTTGAATTGACCCAAATATGTGGTTATATGCAGTTCCATAGACTTGGTTGGCGTGAATTTGGACTGAGAGATCTGATATTATCGAGACGGGATAAGCTTACGCGTGATTCTAGGTAAGGGAATTTCACAGACTGCTAGTGGTAACTTTACGCAATTTCGACATCATTTACATTCTCTAAAATTGTCTAAAGGGTCTAAATTTAAGATAAAAATTTTAGTGCCCCGGATGGGTAAATTACCAAAATACCCTTGTTAAGGGTAAAATTTTCAAAATTAGGAAAAGTTGAGAGGAGCAAGAACAAGAGGTTCCTGCTTGTTCTTGAGGTGTTTTGACACGTGCATGAGTACGCTGGCTAACTTTTAAATAAAATGCACAGCATTGCATAACTTTAATCAATGTGGATTTTCTCTAAAATTGATTTGAGAAATGTAGACGCCTACGTGATTTTCTAGAAATGTGACGTGCTAGAGCTCAGCTCGCACGCGTTTTGATTTATGTGATGCATGCATTAGTGCTGGAGCAAGAGCTCGCACTAGAGTTTTACATGTATTGGTGCTGGAGTGTAACTCGTACCAAATTTTTATATGATTCTCATGACAAGGTGCTAGAGTCTAACTCGCACCAGATTTTCACTTGATTGTTATGACAGAGTGCTGGAGCCAAGCTTGCACTAGTTTTACTTGATTTTATGAGAGTGCTGGAGCATCGCTCGCACTAGTTTTCTGAGAACATGCGATGAGTTGTGCTTGGAACGTCGGATAGACTGTGTGTCACACAGATTAAATAGGCTCGCACGTGCGTTTTGAGACAGGGCATGAGTATGGATATGAGATATAGGTCTATGGAGTACGTTGCACCATGCAAGTACCATGGAGTACGTTGTATCGTGCTAGGATTAATTATGTGGCATCTTCGGATACGAGTGGCATCTTCGAATGCGTGGCATCTTCAGATGCGAGTGATCAGACAGGGCCGACGGGATGGACTGACCCACCTCCCGAGGCGATCCCCAATTGTGATGAGACCCTGCACACTAGGATCCATGTAGCAGTGGGATCACACGGACATATGGCCATAGTCCTAGTTATTTGCCTGAGATATACATATATTGCCTAGTCTCGTATGTTGATGATTTTGAGAAACACATTTTGTGGATTTTTGTGTTAGTCTGGATCACCCGAGGGAGGGGTTGAGTCCTGACTGAGATGTGATTGTGATGAGAATAAAACTGGGATTTAAACTTTTACATGTTATCATTGCTTTGAAAAGTATTTTACTTCATGATTTTATGTGAGTCAGGGACACCCGAGGGATGGGATAAGTTCTAACTTTGTTGTGAAATGTTAACGAGAATGAAATGATTTAAATGGATTTGCATGATGAGTTTCCATGCTCTTTGAAATCCATATGTGTACTTGTTTTACATGACATCATGAATCATAGCATCTGTTTTGAAATGTGTGGAGAAGGGGTGGTTTATGCATGGCACTACATTCATGTAGGTTGTATGGTTATCTACTTATTTGTAGGATTGCCTTACTGAGCTTGATGTGCTCACCCCTTTCATTTTCTCACACAGATTTCTTTCAGTAGACCTTGAGGAGACTGAGTATTGCATTTCACACATCCGTTGCTACCCATCTTTTGAGGTATGTACACATTGTACATAAATATTGTATCTAAATAATATAAGCATGGTACTATATTTTGTATTGACACTGGGATGTATAGACTGGGTACATATGGTAAAGAAATGAAAGAAAATTAGTGCATAACATATGAGTTGTATCTAATTTAAATTGTGCACTATCTATAAATGTATGGTGATGATATGGGCACTGACATATAGCCCAATTACTGGTTGTGGTTGGTCACGATCAGAGGTCAGGTAAGTATGAAAGAAAAATGAAAAATTTACTTTGATTTTTGGGTAGTTTTGGGTCGTGACATTTTCCCTTCATAAATTCCTCTTAATATTACTCACTCATCACTACATTCATTATCCCTATCATGATTTCACATACTATTCAATCCACAAAATGTCTAGAAATCCATATTTAAAGCTTGAGGGTTGAAAAGCTTACCTACCTTACCCTTTTCCTTAGCCAAACTTATGGTAGCCAAATTTCTTTCTCTTGGTTAAACCAATGTGTGATTTTTAGGTATGTTATTCTCCTTACTTCAAGGGACAACTTTCCTTTCTTAAGCTTCTTCAGATTCTAGCTGGAATGTACTGATATTGAGAGTGAGAAAGCTTGGTTCTTTGAGAGAAATGGAAAGGTGTGGGTTTAGTGGGAGGAAATATGATTTTCAGTCCAAATCCTGTGCTCTTTTTATAGATGCAGACACATGAGATCGATCTGGTCCTTGTGGAGATCGACCTCTGCATGGTTTGGTAGTCCTTTTTACCAAATGTAACTACTACCAGATCGATCTGCTCTTTATGATGAGATCGATCTGTTTGTGAATGGGAGATCGATTCTATTCCTTAAAGGAGATCGCTCTCTTCCAGGCTGAGAGTTAAAGAGATCGATCTTCCTTCCTATGAGATCGATCTGCCTTGTTCAATTGAACTAATTCATGGAATTTCATAAGAGGAGATCAATCCCTCCTTCATATGAGATCGATCTCTCTTCCCCTGCACCTTCTTTTCTACAGTTTTCTACAGATTTTTCCAATATACACTCATCCTTATTTGCTTCATACCTCAATTTACAATTCATGCACAATTAACATACAATGGCATCCATTCCATTTAGTTCATAGGTATTAAAACTTGTGCATACAACTTGACATGGATGTTTCATGGAATTCATAATCCTTACATCCTTTTATTACTTATATTTTGGTAACAAATGTACATATACATTACATCCTCGTAGAAATAAATACGAGTGAAATTACGAGTATTACATATGATTATTAGTGAGATCAGTAAAGTGAACTGCATTGGAATTGTGCAAGTGATTGAGGATTGAATATGTTGTATGTTCATATTATGGAATCGATGCATGATAATTGTGTGCATGCAGATAGAACAATATAGTACTAACTATGCACTTGCATGGTTAACTTACTGAGCATTAACTCACTCCCCCAATGTTTTCGCTACAGGTTAAGCTTGAGTTAGACACAGACGTCTCAATCTCAGTATCGCAGTCTCAATTACTAAGGCTTTTCACACTAGCTTTGGTTGTAAAATTGCATATTTCTTAATATTGTACCATTGTACGATCATAGAACAATATAAACTGACCAAAATGCTGTTTTTCTATTTTTTGGTGTAAACAAGACAAGCTTGGGTACAGAAAGGTTCATGAACCCCATAAAAATGAACATTTGTTCAGACATCTTCGAATCGTCATAAAATGATGATATTTTACTTTAACTAATCTCTTTAAAACCTCAAAATTAGAATTTTTGAGTTATCTCGATAAGCATGCAACAATTGTAAAAATGACGATTTTATCCATAGTTTGATTTTTCACATTGACAAAATGGACACTGTGAATAGATTTAAAGGTATAAAATGAGTCATGTCATGCCCTTAAATTATTATGTCAAACTTTGTATCATGATGTCAAATGATAACACCAAAATTAGGGGAAATTCAGTTATTTTAAAACTTATTATAGAATTTTATGAAATTAGATATTTAAGATTAAAATGCACCTATGGTGATAAAATAGACCACTCATAGTCAGTACCCACCTTAAAATCCCATAATTCATGTGCGAAAAATATGAAAAAATAATGAGAGATAGAAAACACCATGGTTTACCTAGTAACCTTCCAAACTATCACCTTCCCCGTGGTTTCTAGCCATTTTTTGCTCAAACTTCCTTTTACAAACTTGTTTTACGACATCTGATCTACAACATACGAAAATTTGGCACCTTAATTCCCTTGTTTGATCAAGGTTCAACAAAGGAAACCAAAAGTACACCATCTTTGGATAAAGCTAGATCCATAGGGTTTTGGTTTGTTTCAATGCATGAGTTTAATATATGTTGAATAAGGACTAATACATATGGAGTATTTTGATGAACTTCAATTGAAGATAGAGGATCCCTAGAGCTTAGGATACCATTCAGCCAACTTGGGTTTTTATAGGTAATGGTTGTTTCAAGTTACCATTTCAGTATATGTTGGTTTGTTTAATGTGTAGTGATGATATATGGCATCAAATGTCACGACCCTTTTTATCCATTTCTTCTAAAAATCACTATAAATTTTTCGCTTTAACCGTTAGCGTACCCGGTTCTGAACATCCCTCACAAATACAGTTGGGCTGTGAGTCAGTAATAATCACCATTTCCATACATCTTCCAATTAATAAAAAACAATTCCATACATTTGAAAGTTAAGTCATGTATTTATACATGACATGTTTACTAAAATTTACATCCCCCATTTTACATTTCAAAATGATTACTGTGCTATCACTTGTTTAGATACAAAAAGAATTCCTGTGTATACCTCTGGGTGATGGAGAGCAGCGGATATCCAACAATAACGCCCCTCCACTAGGCTACTGTGCGCGCTCTGTAGAGGGGAAAAATGAAGGGATGAGTAACCACACGCTCAGTAAGGCAATAATGCAAGCATGGTAGATAACTACACTATCTACATGCTTATAATGTCATGGCATAAATCATTTATATTTAGAGCATGAGGAAATAATAAAACTATGCCACATGTATAAACATATATCATGTACCGAAAACATGGAAATTGGCATTTAAACATGGAAATCATCATGTGAAAACCTCTCATGCTCATTATAGTAAAGACTTATCTATTTCATTTCAAATCATAAAGTTCATCATAAATCCTTCTCTCAAAGTATAACACACTGTAAAAAACATTCGCAAATCTCATCGACATCATGCATCATTCCTTTAAAACACACCACAAGGTTCGACCCCTCCCTCAGGTCTACCCTGGACAACTTAAATTATCATCGGTATCTAAAACCATGTGATATCATGTGAAGCCCAGAAAATATGAAATATAATTATATATATTGTATTTGACCTGATGAATACTTATCCACAGTTCCAGAGATTGGATTCGAAGCAAATCGGACTGTGTGACGAGTCATCAGTGAAAAAGTTAGACTGTACAGAAAAATGAGGTAAGGGAATTGTGTGAGTAGCTAGAGGTAGCTACGCGTATTTTAATAGTTTTTGTATACACTGATTATGTATGTATACACGATTATTATATAATGATCCTAAAAGTGGTTTAAATGATTTTAAGGATTGAAATAGGTAAAAAGGCTATTTTACCCCTATTGAGGGAAGTTCACCTAAGGATGGTGAAAGCATGACATGCATGAAATGCATGATTTAAGGAATTTTCTGAATTAAAGATTTGATTGGTTTTAATCAAAGCAAATCGGTAGATTGGCCAGTAATTGTATAAATTTCACAAGATAACACTACGTAGGTGTTATTCATATTTAAATGAAATTTCTTTGGAAAATGGGCCAACTATCAAGTTTAAATGGAAACAGATAGTGCTGGCGCATAGCTCATACTATATCTACGTTTGTGAGAGTGCATAAACGTGCTTGAGCAGTTGCTCGCACCAACTTGTGTGACATCATATGCATGAAATGTGCTAGAGCGGTTGCTCACACTGATTTTATTCTTGTGACATGCATGAGAAGTGTTGGAGCCTAGCTCGCACTCTGTTTTGACATGTTTTGAATTGTTTTGACTGAATATACATAAAGTGGTGCTTGAGCGATTGCTCGCACTAGTTTTAATGATTTGACATGCATGAGAGGTGCTGGAGCTTAGCTCACATCCTGTTTTGATATGATAATTTCATAAAAGCCGTGCTGGAGTGTAGCTCACACGAGATTTGATTTATTTATGCATAAAATCGTGCTGGAGTGTAACTTGCACAAGATTTGATTTATTGATGCATAACACCATGCTGGAGTTCTCTCGCACGTGATTTTATATGGATTTATGACTCATTCATTTTTAAGTCGTACTAGAGTACTACTCGTACGTAGATTTTACTGATTTTTATGACATCGTGCTAGAGCTTCGCTCGCACGAGATTTTCTGATATCATGAATATGCATGGAGTTGTGCTAGAGCTTTGCTCATACAGGGATTTATATTTCATGCATATAGCTGTGTTGGAGCCTCCTATAGACTGTGTCACAGTGAGATGATATGCTCACACGTGCATACTGAGACAGAGATGATATGGGTGGATAAGACCTATTGCAGGTACCCCTGACTGAGCTTGGGTTCACGGAGTACGTTGTACCGTGTATGTCACGCGGAGTACGCTGTACCATGGGGATTGTTGGAGTGGAGTGGCATTAGCCACGAGGCAGCAAGCCTTGCCCTCGCAATCCTGGTGTTATGTTGTTCTGGAGGGTAGGACGACCCACCTCCCATTTCAGGTGTGATACCCCGCACACTAGGTACCGTGTTGCCAGGGATCACGAGGTTATGGCCATAGTCCTATGTTGTTACTGATAGTCACCTACATGTCTCACATGATATAACTATTAGTCGATAGCCGAGGGAGGGGTCAGGCCCCCGATTTTATGATTTTCTACTGTGATGCTAAATTTCAGATGATTTTATGATATGTGACCCTAAAAGAAGGGTGATTTTATGACAAAATTTTATAACGAGTTGTTTTATGAGTTTTGAGATGTATTTATGAGATGATTGACCCAGAGGGGTTATTTTATACTACGTTTTAAATGAAATGATTTAAATGCAGTAGCATGATGTGTTTTCCATGCTTTAATGATAAATTCATGAAAGGATTGTATCTCATGATTTGTTTTATATCGTATGAAATAATGCATGATTTTGATTTACTTCATGCTAATTATGATTTAAGGATGTCACATAAAATGCTATTGATGCATAAGTAGTATGATTTATATATGCACGAATAGTTTTATAAACTAAGGCATTGATGTATTCATGATTTTGTGCTTGAGATTTTAATGAAAAGAAATGAATTTTTAGGGGCATGGCATTATGAGCATGTAGATAGTGGAGCTATCTACTTACTTGCATAATTGCCTTACTGAGCGTGTGGTTTGTTCACCCCCCTTATTTTCCCATCTTTTCAGAGCACTCGCAATAGTTATTAAGCAGCTGAGGACTTGCAATCTTGGAATCCGTTGCTTCCCATCGAGAGACAAGTATACACATTTGTATAGTTTGTATCTAAATATCTAATGCACAGTACTGTAAATAGATATGATGTCGGGGATGTAGAGTTATAAATACCATTGTGTATATATTTAATTAAAGTCAAAGGATAGTAAACTCTGATATATGAATGTGAATATGGAAACAGAATGGTGAATAGGTGAGAAGTAACAGAATGGTGAATAGGTGAGAAGTGACTAACACCGAATCATAGTCCAACTGTATTGTAGGATGGTCACGATGAGAGAAATGTAAGAATTAAATAATAAATGAAAAAAAGAAAAAAATTTACTCTGATTTTTAGGTAATTTGGGTTGTGACAACCCATGTATGTATAACTTTGTAATATATGTTAATGGAATTATAAGACAAATGATTTCAGATCATGTAAATGTGAATGAATTTGCAATGGGATGAATGAGTGTCAAGATACAAGTAAAGGATAAATAAGGGTCGAAGTGCCTCAAACTAAACAGATATAACTTAAAGCATCCGGACTGGAGATAAGGATTTAAAACACAAAATGATAAATGCATGGATTACGAATTTTGTGTATCCATTCTAATTTCCAAGCAATACACACAAGTTCCATAACACGAAAATCATAGGAAATGAACCTTTCCACGCTCGAAGTGTGAATAGATTGCAAAATGACTAGCGAAGCAATCGAATGCAAGTTCTCCCTTGGAAATTCTGGAAAAATTATAGCAAAAGGGCTACAGATGAAGGCCATATTGATCTCCTATCCAAGGCAGATCGATCCCTTTTGCAAGCAGAGCAATTCCAAGTGAATCTACTAAGGCCAGATCGATTTCCCCATCAAGCATATCGATCTCCCCAATGAGCAGATCGATCTGCATTAGCCTCTGCCAAGCCCAGATCGATCCCCCTTAAGTGCAGATCGATCTCCATTTGATTCTATCAAGAGCAGGTCGATCTCTCCTCATGAGTAGATTGATCTCCTCAAGCTTCTGCCAAGCCAAGATCGATCTCTCCCCAATGAGCAGATCGATCTCTCCCATTCTAAACCTGAGAATTCGATGGCAAAAACTAAAGGAAGATTGATCTCCTCACCCTAGCATATCGATCTCATCACTCTCAATCTATAAAAACCTCACGGTAAAACCTTTTTCTTCAACAAATCAACACACCTCTTCTATTTTTACCTAAAATACCAAGCTTTCTCTCTCTAGAATACACCCTCTTCCAAAAAGGACTGAGGAAAAGCTATTAGAGCAAAGTTGTTCATTGTGAGGAGAAGAACAACATAGCTTGGAGTCAACATTTCATTTGTTCGATTGAAGGAGCTAAGAAGTCTTCTTATTTGGAGCAAGAGGAAAGTCAAGCTAGGTGAGTTTCCAATACACCAACTCTAAGTATATTTATCTAGTGGTTGTTGTGAGTAGATTAGTATATGTATTGATGAATGAAACTACCTAGAATGTAATGAAACAAGCATAACCTAGAATGAGTTTAGTGTGAGAAAATAAAATGTGGTTGATTAGATGATAAAGGGATTATATCAAGTTGTTAATGAGGTGATATGCATGATTTTGAGATGATTGGATGAAGCCATATTGTGAGATTAGTCAAGTGATGAAAATGTGCATAAATGATGTTGTAGAGAATGCGTAAATGATGGAAGGTTATGGATAAACATTTATGCCAAGGGTTTGATAAGTAAGCAAATATGTTGCTAGTTAAATTGACTAGAAATGGCATAATGATGGCTAAATGTGGTAATGGGTCAAACTTAATGAAATAGGCTGGATGAGATATATTGATTAGTTGAAGTCCAAATATGAGTTATTGGTGTTGACTAATATGATTGATGTATATTTGCAGCTCTTGAGGATAAATCCGGAGCAAGTTGAGCCAAATTGTGAAAAGCTAGAAGGAAGGAAGAGTTGCTTCTCAGAGAATTGAGGTAAGGAAATTGTGTTAGCCCTGGGGATATTTGTACGCCTTTTGGGCGCATGGACAGTTTTTAATGCATTTAAGAGTCATAGGATGAAATGATGTTTGAAGGGTAAATAATTGGGTTTTTTGAGAAATGAGCATTAAAAGTAAGAGCATGATGGTTTGAAATCTTTTCATTGCGTTTTTGCATGTGATTGGTAGGTTGGCTAGCATTTGAAGTGATTTGCATAAAAAGTAGCTTGATTTGGTTTCATAATCATACTTTGTAAAGAATGAGCCACCTACATGAGTTTTGTGGGAATGAAACGTGTTAGAGCGCTGCTCGCACGTGATTTGACGTGTTTTATATGTGCATTAGTACTTGAGAGATGCTGTCCAACGCAAAAAGAGATCCAGAGACCACCGCTTTCCTACTTTTCAGTATCTAGAGAGGGAAAATAGTGGGCTGAGCAAACCACAGCTCAGTAAGGAAATGAATGCTAGCAGGTAGATATCGTACTACCTACATAGCCCATGCATGTATAAACCAGAAACCATGTTTTCGATATAAATGGAAATATTATACGAAAATGCGTTTAAACATACATTTCTCATTTGCACTTTCATGTAAATCATATATCTCATGCTTCCATTTTAAAACTTGATTCATAAAACAATGCCCTCGCGGTACAAGCGTTTAAATCAGAGATTTATCAAAACATAAAATCTCTTTACTTTCTCAATCATTTCTTTTCCTCAAGTCTCTTTTTCTTTTTAGATTTTTCTCTGTTTTCTCGAATTTTTGAGACAGACATGGAATTTTCGGCAATCTAATAACCACGACATATGGCCATAGTCAGTGATCCCAGGCCTCATTGATCAGGTGTGCACAGGGCATCACTTCGCCTGAAGGGGGAGGGGTCAGTCCTACCCTCCGGCTTATCTCAATCAACCTCATCTCCTCATATACTCACGGCATAAGGTACGCCATGTGTCATCTACACGATACTCGTACTCATGTGCATCCAGCATGGTACATAGTATACCAAAGGACAACTACACAGTACTACGTACGACTATGGACCCAAGTCCATACTCCAACTTCGATGGACTTTTCATCTTGAACCATGTCTTATTACCAGGCAAGCAATTAGCATGACACACAGTTATTGTAAGGCTCCAGCGCGATACGATTTATCATTAAGGCCTAGCCCATTTCGAGGCCGTCGGCTGACATCCCCTTGGGTCCCAAACCCCCAGGTTTACCTCAACTCAGTAAAAATAGGTGCGAGCAATGCTCCAACACTTTTCTCAAAACCATCGTGCTAGTTAAACTCTAGCACAGCACATCAATAGCATAGAAACATGTGTGAACTAACACTCCGGCACATAGTCAAAGTCATTAAAAAGGGTGTGAGCTAGAGCTCCAACACCAATCTCATCTCAAATCCGATAGATGGCTATTTTCTCTTTTTAAAACTGAAAACATGTTTATTTATGCAGCATGCCTCTCCATGCTAAAACATGTAAAATTAGCCAACCTATCATCATCATTTCTTAATCACCAATATCAATACAAAATTGAGAAAAACATTGAAAACATGCATATCATGATATTTCTTTACCCCATCCCATTTCTCAATACATATATATCATAGTACACTTAATGCTCCCATATCATTTCATAGAATCGTAGTATCATATTAATTCTAGCAATATATCAACGAAATTGTCGTAAAATACGTACGAACATCTTTATAGCTAACACACAGTCCCTTACCTTGAATCGTACACGTATCTACTCTGTCGCGTTTGCTCCATTCGCGATTCGAGTTATTCGTATTCTTTGTATTTCAAGCTACACGTATAAATCATAAAGTTATTTTTTTCCCTCTTCTAAACCTCCACATTGTCATTTGTTTATTTATTCATACTCCTCAACCTATTAAATCACATGTCATCTTTCTCACAAATCTCATTATACTTCTCTTAAGCTTTCCACCATTTCTCATGGATTTTCTCTCCATAAACCCTTTTCAATATTACTCACTCATCACTACACTTATAATTTCTAACCATATTTCACATCTCATTCAACCCATTAAATGATTAGAAACCCATATTTAAAGCTTGAAGGTTGAAGAGCTTACCCTCTTACTTAGTCAATCTTGTGGTAGCCACAACTCCTTTTATTGGTCACACCAATGTGTGATTTTTGGGTATGTTGTTCTCCTTGCTTAAAGGAACAACTTTCCCTTCTTGAGCTTCTTCCAAAACAGGCCGAAATGTGGTGATTTCTAGAGTGAGAAAGCTTGGGTCTTGAGAGAAAAATGGCAGGTGAGGTTCGGTGAGGAAGAGTTCTGAGTTTTCAATCCAATCCCGAGCTTCTTTTTATAGATACAGGCTTGTGAGATTGATTTGGTCCTTGTAGAGATCGATCCCAGCACGTTTGGTAGTCTTTTTCACCTAACGTAACCACTCCCAGATCGATCTTCTCCCTTGATGAGATTGATCTGTCGAAGGGCAATTTTCCTCTTGGAGATCGATCTGCCTCTTGTAGGAGATCGATCTGCTCTTGACAGAACCCTTAAGGAGATCGATCTGTCTAGTCTTGAGATCGATCTGTCTCAAACAGAGAGCTAAGGAGATCGATCTGTTTATCTTAAAATTGATCCTCTCATTGCAGAATACTTAGCAGATCGATCTGGCTCCATTGAAGATCGATCTGTCTTACTCCATAGCTCCAAATAAGTTCATTTTGGCTCTTCCAGATCGATCTCTCATCCCAGGAGATCAATCTGTCTTTCATATTTCTAGATTTTACTGCAGTTTTCTGCATCCACTTCATTCAAAACCTCCTCAATTTCCTGCCATAGTTATTTCCTCATTCACCCATCCTTGAGACTTAAAAATGGCATCCAATCACACTTAGTGCATATTAAAACTTTTGTGTAATCCTTGCATGACCAAATATATACAACATATAACTAAATGGGAACATAATGATTTGCACCACTTGTGCAATTTCATTCCATTTTACTCTACTACTTATTTCCCATTCCACTCACATTCATCATATATCAAAGTCCATTTCTTCATATTCATATTTAATGCAACTTGTATGTACATCACAACTCTTATTACAAGTGTATAGATTAATCTTATGGACTTTACATCACATATGCTTCACATTACTATTACGTCATCATACTTATGAATTTATTTACATATGTTCAAGGTTAAACCTTATACGGGATCTCACATTCTCCCCCACTTAGATAATTTCGTCCTCTAAATTGAACCAAGTCTATTCTTCGAAAAGTTGGGGATATTTCTCTTTCATTAGATCCTCTAACTCCCATGTGGCTTCTTCCGATGTATGATGTTGCCACAAAACCTTAACCAATGAAATCGTCTTGTTCCGCAACACCTTCTCTTTCCTGTCCAATATTCGTATCGGTTCCTCCACATACGAGATATCCTCCTTGAGCTCCAATGGCTCATAACTAATTACATGTGCTGGATCCGGATAGTACTTCCGAAGCATGGAAACGTGGAAGACATTGTGGACTTCTGCTAGCTTAGGTTGTAAGGCTAGCCTATATGCTCCATCTCCCACTATATCCAAGATCTCGAAGGGACCAATGTAAGAAGGACTTAGTTTCCCTTTCTTCCCGAACCTCGTTATTCCCTTAGCAGGAGATACTCTAAAAAATACGGACTCACCCACATCAAACTCAAGTGGTCTCCGTCTCCTGTCAGCGTAGCTCTTTTGTCGACTTTGAGCTATTCGCAGCCTCTCCCATATTATCTGAACATCCTCGGAGGCTTGTTTAACCAAATCGAGAACGAGCAATTGTCTGTCACCAACTTCTTCCCAACCAATGGGCGATTGACATCTATGACCGTATAGTGCCTCATAAAGGGCTATACCAATACTTGAGTGATAACTGTTATTGTAGGCGAACTCAATCAATGGCAAGTCATCGTCCTATGAGTCTCTAAAATCCAGCACACACGCTCTCAACATATCCTCTAGGGTCTGTATAGTCCTCTCTGACTGACCATCTGTCTGAGGATGAAAAGCGGTGCTAAAGCTCAACTGGGTCCCCATCGCTTCCTGAAAATGTCCCCAAAAGTGGGAAGTGAAGCGGGCATCTCGATCAGAAAAAACACTCATTGGGTCTCCATGCAATCTCACTATTTCCCGCACATACAGGTTCACTAGTGCACTAAATGTATCTGTAGATCTCATGGCTAAAAAGTGTGTCAATTTTGTTAACCGATCTACTATCACCCATATAGCATCTTGGTTCTTATGGGTTCTCGGTAACCCCATCACAAAGTCCATGGTGACGTGCTCCCACTTCCATGTTGGTATCGGTAGAGGTTGCAACAATCCCCCTAGTTTCTGATGCTCAACCTTGACCTGCTGACAGATGAAACATCTAGTAACATACTCAGCTATGTCTCTCTTCATTCTAGACCACCAATATGCCTTCCGGAGATTCTGATACATTTTACTACTCCTCGGGTGTACTATATATCTCGATGAGTGAGACTCTGATAAAATCATCTTCCTCAGCTCTAAATCCTTAGGAACACACATTCTATTTCTGAACCTTAGTACTCTATTTGAACTCAATTCAAATTTCGTACCCTTAACCTTCTGGATTTGGCTAATCACATCAAAACACCATTGATCAATTTACTTAGCTTACCGGATTCTTTTAATCAACTCTGGTTCTAATCTCAAGCTAGCAATAATCCCATAGCTGCCAATCTCAGGTATGGTCATATCCAGACTAAGATTCGTGAATTGTTCCAACAACTCGTGTTCTCTAACCATCATATGTGATACCAACCCGAGACTCTTCCTACTAAATGCATAGGCAACCACATTTACCTTCCCCGGGTGGTACAAAATCTCACAATCGTAGTCCTTGAGAAGTTCTAACCACCTTCTCTGTCTCATATTTAACTCCTTCTGTGAGAATAGATACTTCAGACTCTTGTGATCCGTAAAGATCTGAAATCTCTCACCATACAAGTAGTGGCGCCATATCTTCAATGCGAATACTATGACTGCCAACTCCAAATCGTGAGTGGGGTAGTTCTTCTCATGATCTTTTAGCTGTCTAGATCCATATGCAACTACCTTTCCATTCTGCATCAAGACATAGCATAGTCCTTGATGTGAAGCATCTGTATACAGAGAATAGTTTCCTGAACTGTTAGGGATGGTGAGAACTGGCATGGTAGTTAATCTACGCTTAAGTTCCTAAAAACTCCTCTCACATGCTTCATCCCACGTAAACTTCACATTTTTTCCCGTAAGACGTGTCAACGGAGCAGCCAATCTAGAGAAACCCTTTACAAATCTCCTGTAGTAACCAGCCAAACCCAAAAAACTCATAATCTCTGTGACTGTTCTGGGCTGTTCCCACTGAACAACTGCCTCAATCTTGGATGGATATACTCACACGCCATCCTTCAATATAACGTGGCCTAGAAAAGAAATCTGCTCTAGCCAAAAGTCACATTTACTCAGTTTGGCATTTAACTTTCTCTCTCAGAGGGTTTGCAAAACAATCCTTAAGTGCTGCTCATGATCTTCCCTAGACCTTGAATACACCAATATATCATCAATGAATACAATTACGTATTGGTCCAGGTATGGCTTGAATATCTCATTCATTAAAACCATAAAAGCTGCTGGCGCATTAGTCAACCCAAAAGGCATCACTAGGAATTCGTAATGACCATAGTAGGTGCGAAAAGCTATCTTGGGCACATCCTCCTTTCGAATCTTCAATTGATAATACCCAGACCTCAAATCTATCTTGGAAAAGATCTGCGATCCCCGAAGCTGATCCAATAAATCGTCAATGCATGCCAAGGGGTACTTATTCTTGATGGTAGCCTTGTTCAATATCCTATAGTCAATACACAACCTGAGGCTCCCATCTCTCTTCTTCACAAACAATATCGGAGCTCCCCATGGTGAGACGTTTGGTTTTATAAACCCCTTATCTAGCATATCTTGTAACTCTTTCCTTAATTCCTCTAGCTCAACTGGAGCCATCCTATATGGTGATTTTGATATTGGTTCGGTTCCAGGTGTCAAGTCTATACCAAACTCCATTTCTCTATCCAGTGGCAATCCTATTAGGTTGTCTGGAAAGACATTAGGGAATTCAACCATAGGAATGTCCTCCATATCCGGATGTATTTTGTCCAAATCCACCATATAAGCCATAAAACCTTCAAAACAACATTCATGTCATTTTATACCAGTGTACTTTATTTTCCATGAAATTCAAGATTTTATTTCTTCTCTAAAATCTTACAACACATTCCTCGGGTAGAGAAAATGTAATAGACCTTGTGTGGCAATCTAAGACAGTATGATTGGTAGCTAGCCAATCCATTCCCAAGATTACATCAATGTCATACATATTGAACAAGATCAAGTTGGTTGTCGCACACTTATCTCCTACCGTCACCTTACAATCCTTATACACTTGTTCAACTAACTGGCTAACTCTCATTGGAATGCTTATTAACAAAGTCCTATTTAGGCGTGTGGGTTCTACAAGTCCTGTCAACTTTGATGCACATGCAAGTGATATGAAAGAATATGTAGTACCATAATCAAACAAATCTATAGCTTCCAAATTGAAGATCAAAATTGTACCTTTGATCACCTCAGAGGAGGTATTAGCTGATGCCTGGTCTATCGCATACACCCTGCCTTGACCCACAACTTGCTTCCCTTTTTCTTCAGCCGAGGCTCTCTTCCTTGCAGGAGGTGTAACTGTAGGAACTCTCTCTGGCTCCTTACCCCTCTGTGGAATTACCTCAACTGCCTCTGGACATTCCTTTACATAATGTCCAAACTTACCACATCTGAAACATCGTATACTCTAAAGATGACAGGGGTCCATCGATCACTATATCACTAGCTGGTGTGTGAGTCGGAGGCATAAAAGGTCTAGTAGCCTTTTTCTGTGACTCACCTGCCTCTCTCCGACGCTTACTCAAGAATCTCCGACCAAATTTGGCACCTTTGCCATCTCCCAGTTTTCTCGGACCCTTGTCCTTGCCCCAACTAAACTCTGAAACCTACAAGTCATAGTCCCGCTCACACAACTGGGCCCGTCGTACAGCTTCTCTATACGTAGCAACATCAAACGGGGCCAACTTAGCTTGAATCGAAGGCCTCAGTCCATCCACAAATCTGCGAACCCTGATATCTTCACTCCTGATAGAGTCTGGATCATATCAGCCTAATGAAGTGAATCATGACTCATACTCATCTACAGTTTGATTCCTTTGAGTCAGATTCAGAAATTTTATCTGTAACCTACATCGAACGATATCTAGGATGTATTGCTCTCTGAAAACACCTAAGAACATATCCCAAGTGATAGCCATACCTTGAGCTCTCAACATAGGCCTGGTAGACTTCCACCAGTGCTCTGCTTCACCTCTCAATACGAAGGCCACAAGCGCTACTCTCTCCATAGTCGAACACCAATAGAAGTCAAACAGTTTCTCCATTTGGCTGATCCAATCCTCAGCCACTGCCAGATCCTTTACCTCGCTAAAGGAAGGAGGCTTAAAGTCTATAAAATTCCTCAACCTCTCCATATCACAGTCATATCCATACCCCAAATCATCCTCATCATAAGGCTGTGGGGCTATTGGAGGAGGTACTGGTCGAATATGGGGATCTTGTGGCCTAACCGGTTTAGGTTGTGTAGGTGCAACATTCTCACATTCAAGTGCAGCTACTGGGGGATTCGGTGCAGCTTGTCCCACTGTACCAAGTGTACCCTCAAACCTAGCCATGATCTGACCCATCATGGCCATCATCGTGTGCATGTCTTCCTCTAATCGGGCTATCCAAGGATCGCAAGCCTCTATCTGTTCCTGGGCTCATGACTAGAGGACGATCTACTGTGCCTCTCAGTCCTATCATTCCACCCTCGAGCTCTTAAGTTCTCTCCCCTCTTGCAGTGTCTCTCAGGCATATCTCACAAGCCTGTTAACTTTCCTGCGTTTATAACAAACGTTTAATTCACTACCAGCTCCGTATACACATTTGTATCTAAATATCGCACAGTAACTTGGGGATGTATGTTTTCTTAGTCCTAAACATCGACTCACATTAGACCAACCATACTCTGATACCAAATCTATCACACCCCACTATCGGGTGTCCTTTATCCAAACTTACTCTACTACGGTTGGGCTATGAGGCGATGCAATTACTAAAGTTCCTTGAATTTACAGCGAAAATATTTAAAATTTAATTCACACTCCCAAGTGTGTAAATATACAAAATTAATTGTATAATAATAGCTTTACATATCATCCCCATAAAAAGGTTACATTTCCTTAGGTATAACGATACGATACAAGATAATAGATACAAAATGCTCTTGTGTATATTGTTCTTATACCTTTTCAATCGATGGGAGCTGTCTAACGCAAAAAGAGATCCAGAGACCATCGATTTCCTACTTCTCAATATCTGGAGGGGGAAAATAGTGGGGTGAGCAAACCATAGCTCAGAAAGGAAATGAATGCTAGCAGGTAGATATCGTAGTACCTACATAGCCTATGCATGTATAAACCAGAAACCATGTTTTCGATATAAATGGAAATATTATACGAAAATGCATTTAAACATACATTTCTCATTTGCACTTTCATGTAAATCATATATGTCATGCTTCCATTTTAAAACATGACTCATAAAACAATGCCCTCGCGGCACAAATGTTTAAATCAAAGATTTATCAAAACACAAAATCTTTTTACTTTCTTAATCATTTCTTTTCCTCAAGTCTCCTATTCTTTTTTGAGTTTTCTTGAATCTCTAAGACAGGCATGGAATTTTTGACAATCTAATATCTACGACACATGGCCATAGTCAGTGATCCCAGGCTTCACTCATCAGGTGTGCACAGGGGATCACTTCGCCTGAAGGGGGAGGGGTCAGTCCTACTCTCCGACTCATCTCAATTAACCTTATCACCTTATATACTCATGGTATAAGGTACGCCATGTATACATAGTATACCAACAGACAACTACACAGTACTACATATGACCGTGGACCTAAGTCCATACTCTAACTCCGATGGACTTTTCATTCTAAACCATGTCTCATATACCAGGCGAACAATCAGCATGACACACATTCATCGCAAGGCTCCAACACGGTATGATTTATCGTTAAGGCCCAGCCCGTTCCAAGGCCATCGGCTGGCATCCCCTTGGGTCCCAAACCCCTAGGTTTACCTCAACTCAGTAAAAACAGGTGCGAGCAATGCTCCAACACTTTTCTCAAAACCATCATACGAGTTAAACTCTAGCACGACACATCAAAAGCATAGAAACATGTGCGAGCTAACACTCCAGCACATAGTTAAAGTCATTAAAATAGGTGTGAGCTAGAGCTCCAACACCAATCTCATCTCAAATCTGATAGATGGTATTTTCTCTTTTTAAAACTCAAAACATGTTTATTTATGCAGAATGTCTCTCAATGCTAAAACATGTAAAATTAGCTAACCTATCATAATCATTTTTCAATCACCAATATCAATACAAAATTGAGAAAAACATTGAAAACATATATATCATGCTATTTCCTTACCCTATCCCATTTCTCAATACATGTATATCATAATACACTTAATACTCCCATATCATTTCATAGAATCGTAGTATCGTATTAATTCTAGCAATATATCTATGAAATTACTGTAAAATACGTACGAACATCTCTATAGCTAACACACAGTCCCTTACCTTGAATCATACATGTATCTCCTTTGTCACGTTTGCTCCATTCGCGATTCGAGTTATCCATATTTCGCGTATTTCAAGCTACACGTATAAATCATCAAGTTATTTTCTTTTCCCTCTTCTAAACCTCCACATTGTCATTTATTTATTTATTCATACTCCTCAACCCATTAAATCACATTTCATCTTTCTCACAAATCTCATTATACTTCTCTTAAGCTTTCCACCATTTTTCATGGATTTTCTCTCCATAAACCCTTTTCAATATTACTCACTTATCACCACACTTATCATTTCTAACCATATTTCACATCTCATTCAACCCATTAAATGCTTAGAAATCCATATTTAAAGCTTGAAGGTTAAAGAGCTTACCCTCTTACTTAGTCAATCTTGTGGTAGCCACAACTCCTTCTCTTGGTCACACCAATGTGTGATTTTTGGGTATGTTGTTCTCATTGCTTCAAGGAACAACTTTCCCTTCTTGAGCTTCTTCCAAAACTGGTCGAAATGTGGTGATTTCTAGAGTGAGAAAGCTTGGGTCTTGAGAGAAAAATGGTAGGTGAGGTTTGGTGAGGAAGAGTTCTGAGTTTTCAATCCAATCCCAAGCTCCGTTTTATAGACGCAGGCTTGTGAGATCAATTTGGTCCTTGTAGAGATCGATCCTTGCACGTTTGGTAGTCCTTTTCACCTAACGTAACCACTCCCAGATCGATCTTCTCCCTTGATGAGCTCGATCTATCGAAGGGTAATTTTCCTCTTAGAGATCAAACTGCCTCTTGTAGGAGATCGATTTGCTCTTTTCAGAACCCTTAAGGAGATCAAACTGTCTAGTCTTGAGATCAATCTGTCTCAAATAGAGAGCTAAGGAGATCGATCTATTTACCTTAAAATTGATCATTTCATTACAAAATACTTAGCAGATCAATCTGGCTCCATTAGAGATCGATCTGTCTTGCTCCATAGCTCTAAATAAGTTTATTTTGGCTCTTCCAGATCGATTTCTCATCACATGAGATCGATCTATCATTCATATTTCCAGATTTTACTACAGTTTTCTGTAGCCACTTCATTCAAAACCTCCTTAATTTGCTGCTATAGTCATTTCCTCATTCATCCATCCTTGAGACTTGAAAATGGCATCCAATCACACTTAGTACATATTAAAACTTGTGTGTAATCCTTGCATGACCAAATATTTACAACATATAACTAAATGGGAACATAAAGATTTGCACCACTTGTGCAATTTCATTCCATTTTACTCTACCACTCATTTCCCATTCCACTCACATTCATCATATATCAAAGTCCATTTCTTCATATTCATATTTAATGCAACTTATACGTACATCACAATTCTTATTACAAGTGTATACATTAATCTTATGGACTTTACATCACATATGCTTCACATTACTATTACGTCATCATATTTATGAATTCATTTACATATGTTCAAGGTTAAACCTTATACTGGGTCTCACATTATTAATGGTAGAACTACCTAGAATGCCATGGAACAATTATAACGTAGAAATAGGTTAGAGTGAGAAAGTGAAATGTAGTGGTCTTAATGATGAATAGGAGATCTTAAGGTAATAATGGTGTTGTGTGTACGATTTTAAGATGGTGTTATGGAATGAATTGTGAGACTTACCCAAGAAGAGTAAAATATGTATTTAAGACATTGGGTAAAATGCATAAATAAATGAGAGAGTAAGGGTAGAGTATTTTATATCAGGTCTTAAACAAGTAACTAAGTGAGTTACTAGATGAAATTTGTTAGAAGGCTTGATGATGGCCAATTGCAAAAATGAGCTAAACTTAACGAAATAGGCTGATATATTGACTAGTTAAACTCAAAATGTGAGTTAGCAACATTAACTCGAGTGATTGATGAATGATTTGCAGCTCTCGAGGATACACCGAAGCAAGTTGAGCCAAAAGTACGAGAAGCGTAAAGGAAGGGAGTTGTACCCCGAGTAAATCGAGGTAAGGGAATTGTATGGACTCTTAGAGATATCTATGTTCATTTTGGGCTCAAATATGTTTTCTAGAATGCATGTGGTAATAGGAAATGAAATGGGTGATTGAAGGGCAAAGAGTTGGATTTTGAGAAATGTGCATGAAAACAAAAGCATGTTGCTTTGAAAATCCTATTTTATTACTTTTAGCAAGTGATTGGTAGGTTGGCTAATATTTGAAATGATTTGCAAAAGAAATGATTTGATTTGGTTTGTAGTCATGTTTTGCAAAGAATTGACCTACATGGATTTCGTGAGAATAAAAGCATGCTAGAGTATGACTCGCACGAGATTTGATGTGTTTTATACGCATGAGTGCTAAAGCTTAGCTCGCAATAGTTTTCACATGGATTTCTATGATGTTGTGCTGGAGTTTAGCTCGCACAGATTTTATACTAGTTTTGACATGGTGCTGGAGGGTAGCTCGCATTAGATGTCCACCATCCTTATGCCATGCTTGAGATTACTCGCATGTGGTTTAATGACATGATTGATAGTCGTGCTAGGAGCTTCGGGTAGACTGGGTGTCGCACTGATTAAATAGGCTCGCACGTGCATTTTAAGATGTGGCATGATATGATGTGTTGATATGGGTTCACGGAGTACGCTGTACCGTGCAGGTAGCATGGAGTACGTTGTACCGTGTTAAGATTGTGATATGCCATCTTCGGACAATGTTTATATATGCTATGCACTGGCGGGCTGGACGTAACCCACCTCCCGTGTGGAAGCAGATAGTGGTGATACCTCGCACACTTGATCAGTGTAGCTTAGGATCACAGGATATGGCCATAGTCCTAGTGGAGATTTTGGTTATTATATTGCCTATCTCACATGTCTATTGTTTTATGAATAAATCCACGTTTGAAATGTTTTGTGGGTTAGGACAATTCGAGGGAGGGGCTGATGTCCTGACAAGTAATGATTTTATTGAGATGAGAAAGTTTGTTAATGGTTTTAAAGTGTACTTACGCATGATGGTTTCCCATGCTTTTACTTATGAAATATGCATGATGATTTATGCCATGCTAGAATTTGATTTGTGCACTAACAAATAGCATGATTTGCTTTACATGCTATTAACACAAGCATGAACTAATGCTTTTGAGATGTGAATAAGAAACTGTATGTTTTTTAGCATGATATTACGATGACGTAAATAGTACAATATCTACCTGTTCCCATGATTGCCTTACAGAGCGTGTGATTTGCTCACCCCCTTATTTTCCCTTCTCTACAAAACATTAAGTATAGGCTGAGGGTGACTGAAGGTTTCCCCTTTTGATATCCACTGCATCCCATCGCGTAAGGTATACACACTGATGAAATTTTATATCTAAACTTTCTATAGCACAGTAGCATTTTGTATGTAACTATCGGGGATGTGAAACAATGTAAACACATGTAAATAACAACTCTGATTTATTTATACATGTGTTTACTTTTAGATTAAAATGCAAATTAAATTGTTATGGTTGGATGAGGTAGACACTAACACACAGCCCAACTGTTGAGAGTGTCGCTGATCACGATCGAGGTAAGAAAGAACGAATATAAATAATGTATGAAAAGTAAAAACTTTACGCTGATTTTTGGTAAGTTGAGGGTCATGACATTCCGGAGGCAATATGTTCCAGATACTGTGCAACGGAGACTGCAAATGGAATTCTTGGACTTGACCCAGGGGAGCTGATCGATGGATGAGTTCGAGACTAAATTCATCTCCCTGGGTAGGTATGATCCTGACACGATAGACAGTGAGGTCAAGAAGGTCCGAAAGTTTGTGGAATGATTGAGACCATCCATCAAGTCCCGATTGGTTCCTTTTGACATACCGACCTACGAGGAGGCTGTGCATAAGGCACAATTGTGTGAGGAAGATATTGAGAGGTTTGCCTCAGAGTTTGGAAAGGTTAGTAGAGTGAGGGATAGAGATAGAAAGATACAGACAGTGGATAGAGGCTTCAGTTATAGAGGAAGCAAGAGATTTTTTAGAAAGAGGCTGAGGATTGAAGAGATCCGAGAGAGGACAGTTAAGCCTCCCGTGTATTCGATCATAGCTCTAGCAAAGGGAATAGTGATTGGAGGGCCACGACCTATGATAGAATAGTGCAGTAAGTGTGGTAGGTCCCATGGTACTCGGCCATGTTATGGATCTCTTACAGTATGTTTTCGATGCGGGAAACTAGGGCATGTGATCAGAAATGGCCCAAAGATGACTGAGAGTGCCCTACATAAGGGCAAGGAGCCGGAGAGAGCTCCTGCTGATACTTTGTCACACCTCGCTTCCGGGTGCCCTTCATCCATACATACTCTACTTTCGATTGGGCTGTGAGACATGTAATTACTAAATTCCATATAATTTAAAACGGAAATATTTAACACTTTAATTCACACTCCCAGGTGTGTGTAGCTATACAAAATCAATTGTATAATGTATTATCTTTTCATAACATCCCTATACAACCGTTTAAAACTTTAATTCATAACTTTGCGACACATTACAATAGATACAAAATGCTCATGTGTATACAAATCTTGTACCTTAGCAACTAGTAAAAGCTGTCCAACCCAAAAGGAATCTAGAGACCACCGCACTACTTTACTTCTCAATATCTGGGGGGGGGGGGGGGAGGAAGTAGTGGGATGAGCAAACCACAGCTCAGTAAGGAAATGGATGTTAACAGGTAGATATTGTACTATCTACATAGCCCATGCATGCATAAACAAAATCATGTTTCAATAATGGAGGAAATATTACTAGAAAATGCATTTAAACATTTATTTCTCATAAGCATTTTCATGTAAAACCGTTTGCAATATTCCCAATTAAAACATGTCATAAAACAGTGCCATCATAGCACGAGTAATCAAATCAAGAGATTTATCAAACCAAAATATCTCTTTACTTTTCTCAAATCATTTCTTTCGTCAAATCCCTTTCCTTTCTTTCTGAGTTTCTTATTTTCTCGTATCTCTGAGACATGCATGGAATTCTTGATAAACTAATATCCACGACATATGGCCATAGTCAGTGATTCCAGGCCTCACTGATCAGGTGTGCACAGGGCATCACTTCGCCTGAAGGGGGATGTGTCAGTCCTACCCTCCGGCTCATCTCAATCAACCTCATCTCCTCATATCACATATACTAACGGTACCAGGTACGCCATGTGTCATCTACACGATACTCGTACTCATGTGCACCCAGCACGGTACATAGTATACCAACGAACAACTACACAGTTTAACATACGACCGTGGACCTAGTCCATCTCCCAATTTTAATGGACTTTTCATCCTGAACCATGTCTCATATACCAAGTGAGCAGTCAGCGTGACACACAGTTATCGTAAGGCTCCAGCGCGGTACATTTTATTGTTAAGGCCTAGCCTGCTCCAAGGCTATCGGCTGGTATCTCCTCGGGTCCCAGACCCCTAGGTTTACCTCAACTTAGTAAGACTGGTGCGAGCAATGCTCCAACACTTTTCTCAAAACCCATCGTGCGAGATGAACTCTAGCAAAGTATATCAAAACATAGAAACATGTACGAGCTAAAACTCCAGCACATTATCATTATAAAACCTCGTGCGAGTCACGCTCCGGCATGATTTATCAAAACATGTAGACATATGTGAGTGAAACTCAAGCATAGTCAAAATCATTATAACAGGTGCGAGCTAGAGCTCCAACACCAATTCACATCTCAAATCTGACAAATGGCTATTTTTTCTTAAAAAAAAAACTAAAAACATGTTTGTTTACATTGCATGTCGTCCCATGCTAAACATGTAAAACTAGCCAACCTATCCATCCTCATTTCTCAATCACAAAACAACATATAGTTGTAAAAACATTAAAAACATGCATGTCAGGCTAACTTCCTTCCCATATCCCATTTTCACAATATATATATATACACATGATACATTTCATGCTTTTCATATCAATTTTCATAGCTCAATAGCTAAACATGCTATTTCTAGCGTCGTAACTACTCAAATCGTAGTAAAATACGTACAAATACCTCTATCGCTAACATACAGTCCCATTACCTCAAATCGCGCACGTAATTCCTCCGTCACGTTTACTCCGTTAGCGATTCGAGTTATCCGTGTTTCGCATATTTCAATCTACACGTGTAAATCATAAAGTTATTTTCCTTTCCCTCTACTAAACATACACATTGTCTTCTATCTCTCTATTCATGCTTCCCAATCCATAAATCACATTTCACTCTTCCACTAATATCATTTTATCAACTCTTAATCTTTCCATCACTTTTCCATGGATTTCCTCTTTACAAATCTCTTTTAATATTATTCACCCATCACTACATTCATAATTCCTATCCATATTTCACATATTATCCAACTCACAAATGTCTAAAAACCCATATTTAAAGCTTGGAGGTTGAAAAACTTACCTCTTTTACTTAGTAAAACTTGTGGTAGCCAAAACTCCTTCTCTTGGTCAAACCAATGTGTGATTTTTGGATATGTTGTTCTCCTTGCTTCAAGGAACAACTTTCCCTTCTTGAGCTTCTTCCTAAACTGGTTGGAATGTAGTGATTTTTAGAGTGAGAAAGCTTGGGTCTTTGAGAGAAAATGGCAAGAGCGGATTTGGTGGGAGGGAAATCTGATTTTCAGTCCAAATCTCGTGCCCTTTTTATAGATGCAGAGACATAAGATCGATCTGGTCCTTGTGGAGATCGATCTCTACAAGGTTTGGTAGTCCTTTCTACCAAATGCAACTACTACTAGATCGATCTTCTTCCCTGATGAGATCGATCTATTTGCAGGCAAATTCCTTCTTGGAGATCGATCTACTTCTTGTAGGAGATCGATTTGCTCTTTACAGAACCTTAAGGAGATCAATTTGTCAAGGCTTGAGATCAATCTGTCTCAAATAGAGAGTTAACGAGATCGATCTGTCTTCCCATGAGATCAATCTGCCTAGTTCCATTCAACAATTTCTGGGTATTTTATGAGGGGTGATCGATCTCTCCTTCATATGAGATCGATCTCTCATCCCCTGCACCCTCATTTTCTACAGTTTTCTATAGATTTTTGCCTATACACTCATCCAAATTTGCTGTATACCTCAATTTGCATTCCGTGCACACTTTGCACACAATGGCATCCATTCCACCTAGTTCATGTTAATGAAACTTGTGCACACAACTTAGAATCATGGAGGTTTCATTAAACTTCTAAATTCCTTACATTCATTTTTATCACTTATACACATGTAAAAATACATATATATACATCATAGCTTCTCAAGCTATTTTTGTAACAACGTACGTGTATATTATATTTTCATATAAACAAATACATGAGAAATTATGGGTATTACTTTTCTACCCTCCTTAGAAAATTTGGTCCTCCAAATTGAACCAAGTCTAGTCCTCGAAAAGTTGGGGATATTTCTCCTTCATTAGATCCTCTAACTCTCATGTGGCTTCCTCCAATGTATGGTGCCGCCACAGGACTTTAACCAATGAAATCGACTTGTTTCTTAACACCTTCTCTTTTCTATCCAATATCTGGATCGGTTTCTCAACATACGACATATCCTCCTTGAGGTCCAACGGCTCATAGCTAATTACATGTGTTGGATTCGGATAGTACTTTCAAAGCATAGAAACATGAAAGACATTATGGACCTTCGCTAGCTCAGGTGGTAAGGCTAGCCTATATGCTCTATCTCCCACTTTATCCAAAATCTCGAAGGGACCAATGTGACGAGAACTTAGTTTTCCTTTCTTTTCGAACCTCGTTATTCCCTTATAAGGAGATACTCTAAAAAATACAGACTCACCCGCATCAAACTCGAGTGGTCTCCGTCTCTTGTCAGCATAGCTCTTTTGTCGACATTGAGCTGTTCGCAGCTTCTCACATATTATCTGAACATCCTCGGAGGCTTGTTTAACCAAATCAAAAGCAAGCAACTGTCTATCACTAACTTCTTCCCAACCAATGGATGATCGGCATCTACGACCATATATTGCCTCATACGGGGCCATAACAATACTTGAGTGATAACTGTTATTATAGGCGAACTCAATCAATGGCAAGTGATCATCCCAAGAGCCTCTAAAATCCAGCATGCACGCTCTCAACATATCCTCCAGGGTCTGTATAGTCCTCTATGACTGACCATCTTTCTGAGGATGAAAAGCGGCGCTAAAGCTCAATTGGGTCCCTATCGCTTCCTGAAAATGTCCCCAAAAATGGGAAGTGAAGCGGGCATCCCTATCAGAAACAACACTCACTGGGACTCCATGCAATCTCACTATTTCCCGTACATACAGGTTCACCAATGCACTTAAAGTATCTGTAGATTTCATGGCTAAAAAGTGTACCAATTTCATTAACCGATCTACTATAACCCATATAGCATCATGGTTCTTACGGGTTCTCGGTAATCCCATCACAAAGTCCATGGTGACGTGCTCCCACTTCCATGTCGGTATCGATAGAGGTTGCAATAATCCTCCTGGTTTTTTATGCTTTACCTTAACTTGATGACATATGAGACATCATACTCAGCTATGTCTCTCTTCATTCCACACCACTAATATATCTTATAGAGATTCTGATACATTTTACTACTCCCCGGGTGTACTGTATATCTCGATGAGTGAGCCTTTGATAAGATCAACTTCCTCAGCTCTGCATCCTTAGGAACACATATTCTATCTCTAAACCTTAGTACTCCATTTGAACTCAATAAAAAATCTATGCCCTCACCTTTCTGAACTTGGCTAATTACATCAATACACCATTGATCAATTTGCTGAGCTTGTCGGATTCTCTCAATCAACTCTGGTTCTAATCTCAAGCTAGTAATAATCCCATAGTTGCCAACCTTAGGTGGGGTCATATCCAAACTAAGGTTCATGAATTATTCCAACAACTCATGGTCTCAAACCATCATATATGATACCAACCCGAGACTCTTTCTACTCAATGCATCAGTAACCACATTTGCCTTCCCCAGGTGGTACAAAATCTCATAATCGTAGTCCTTTAGGAGTTCTAACCACCTCTCTGTCTCATATTTAACTCCTACTGTGAGAACATATACTTAAGACTCTTGTGATCCGTAAAGATTTGAAATCTCTCACCATACAAGTAGTGGTGCCATATCTTCAATGCAAATACTACGGTTGCCAACTCTAAATCGTGAGTGGGGTAGTTCTTCTCATGATCTTTCAGCTGTCTAGATTCATAAGCGACTACCCTTCCATCTTGCATTAAAACATATCCTAGCCCTTGATGTGAAGCATTTGTATAAACAAAATAGTTCCCTAAGCTGTCAAAGATGATAAGAACTGGCACAATGGTTAATCTGGGCTTAAGTTCCTGAAAGCTCCTCTCACAAGCTTCATACCACGTAAACTCCACATTCTTCCTTGTAAGACGAGTCAACGGAGTATCCAATCTAGAGAAACCATCTACAAATCTCCTGTAGTAACATGCTAAACCTAGAAAACTTCTTATCTCTATGACTGTCGTAGGCTGTTCCCACTGAACAATAGCCTCAATCTTGGATAGATCTACTAACACCCCATCCTTCGATACGACATGGCCTAGAAGAGAAATCTATTCTAGCCAAAAGTCACATTTACCAAGTTTGGCATATAACTTTCTCTCTCAGAGGGTTTACAAAACAATCCTTAAGTGTTGTTCATGATCTTCCCTAGACCTTAAATACACCAATATATCATCAATGAAAAAGATCACAAACTGATCCAGGTATGGCTTGAATATCTCATTCATTAGAGCCATAAAAGTTGCTAGCTCATTCGTCAACCCAAAAGGCATCACCAAGAATTCGTAATGGCCATAGCGGGTGCGAAAAGCTATCATGGGCACATCCTCATTCCGAATCTTCAATTAATTGTACCTAGACCTCAGATCTATCTTGGAGAAAATCTGCGCTCCCTGAAGCTGATCCAATAAATCATCGATGCATGACAAAGGGTACTTATTCTTGACAGTAGCCTTGTTCAACATCTGATAATCAATACACAACCTAAGGCTCCCATCTCTCTTCTTCACAAATAATACCGGAGCTCCCCATGGTGGGACGCTCGGTCTTATAAGCCCCTTATCTAGCATATCTTGTAACTGCTTCCTTAATTCCTCCAGCTCAACTGGAGCCATCCTATATGGTGACTTGGATATCGACTCTGTTCTAAGTGTCAAGTCTATAACAAACTTCATTTCTCTATGCAGTGGCAATCCCGGTAGCTCGTCTGGAAAGACATCAGGGAATTCTCTAACCACTGGAATGTCCTCCATGTCCGGATGTGTTTTGTCCAAATCCACCACATAAGCAATAAAACCTTCAAAACAACATTTAAGTCATTTTATACCAATGTACTTTATGTGTCACAAAATTCGGATTTCATTATTTCTCTTAAAATCTTACAACACATTCTTCGGGTAGAGAAAATGTAATAGACTTAGTGTGGCAGTCTAAGACATCATGATTGGTAGCTAACCAATCCATTCCTAAGATTACATCAATGTCATACACATTTAATAAGATCAAATTGGCTATCGTACACTTATCTTATACCCTTAGCTTACAATCCTTATACACTTGTTCAGCTAATTAACTAACTCTCATTGGAGTACTTATTAGCAAAGTCCATTTAGGTGTGTGGGTCCTACAAGACTTTTCAGCTTTGATGCACATGTAGGTGATATGAAAGAATACATAGCACCATAATCAAACAAATCTATAGCTTCCAAATCAAAAATCAAGATTGTACCTTTTATCACCGCAGAAGAGGTATCTGCTGATGCCTAGTCTATCGCATACACCTTGCCTTGACCCACAACTTGCTTCCCTTTTTCATAGTGCCCCTTACCCCTCTGTGGGACTACCTCAACGGCTTATGGGCAATCTCTTGCATAGTGCCCAAACCTACTATATATGAAGCATCGTGTACCCTGAAGATGATAAGGCCTACCACCATGATATCGATCACTCACTCGACATTGATCAGTAGTTGGCTGGGGTCCACCAATCACTATATCTCTAGCTGGTGTCTGAGTCAGAGGTGTAAAAGGTCTAGTGGCCTTCTTCTGTGACTCATATACCTCTCTTCGATGCATACTCATAGTTTTTCGTCTAAATTTGGCACTCTTACCATCTCTCAATTTCCTCAGACCCTTATCCTTACCTCAACTGAACTCAGAAATATGTAGGTTATAATCTTGCTCACATAACTGGGCTCGTCACATAGCCTCTCAGTATGTAGCAACATCAAACGGAGCCAACTTAGCTCGAATCGAAGGCCTCAATCCATTTACAAATCTGTGGACCCTAATAGCTTCACTCCTTATAGAGTCTGGATCATATTGGCCCAATAAGGTGAATCGTGACTCGTACTCATGAACTGTTCAATTCCCTTGAGTCAGATTCAGGAATTCCATCTGTAACCTACGTCGAGTGGTATCGAGGATGTATTGCTCTCTAAAAGCACCCAAAAACATATCCCACGTGATAGCCATACCCTGAGCTCTCAACATAGACCTGGTGGACTTCTACTAGTGCTCTGCTTCGCCTCTCAGTACAAAGGTAGCAAGTGTTACTCTCTCTATAGCCGAACATCTGCAAAAGTTAAATAACTTCTCCATCTGACTGATCCAATCCTCAACCATTGTCGAATCCCTTACCCATTAAAAGAAGGAGGCCTAAAATCCATGAAATGCCTCAACCTCTCCATATCACAATCCTATCCATACCCCAGATCATCCTCATCATACTGCTGTGGGCCTACTGGAGGAGGTACTGGTCGAATATAGGGATCTCGTAGCCTAACCGGTTCAGGTTGTGCATATGCAATATTCTTAGGTTCAGGTGCAGTTGCTGGGAGATTCGATGCAGTCTGTCCTACTGTACCAGGTATACCCTCAAACCTAACCATAATCTGACTCATCATGATCATCATCGTGTGCATGTCTTCCTCTAATCGGGCTATACGAGGGTCGAAAGCCTCTATCTGTTCCTGGGGCTCATGACTAGAGGACGATCTACTGTGCCTCTCAGTCCTATCATTCCGCCCTCGAGCTCTCAAGCTCTCTCCCCTTTTACGGTGTCTCTCATGCATATCTCACAAGCTTGATAAATTCCTCCATTTAGAACAAACTTTTAATTTACTACCAGCTCCATATACACATTTGTATCTATATATCGCACAGTAACTTAGGGATGTATGTTTTCTTAGTCTTAAAAATCGACTCACATCAGACCAACAAAGCTCTAATACCAAATCTGTCACACCTCGCTTCAGGGTGCCCTTCATCCATAAATACTCTACTTTCGGTTGGGCTGTGAGACGTTGCAATTATTAAATTACATATAATTTATAGAAAAAATATTTAAAACTTTAATTCACACTCCTAGGTTTATGTAGCTATACAAAATCAATTGTATAATGTATTATCTTTTCATAACATCCCTATACAACTGTTTACAACTTTAATTCATAACTGTGCGACACATTACAATAGATACAAAATACTCATGTGTATATAAATCTTGTACCTTAGCAACTGGTATGAGCTATCCAACCCAAAAGGAATCCATAGACCACCGCACTACTCTACTTCTCAATATCTAGGGGGAAAAGTAGTGGGAACAACAAACCACAGCTTAGTAAGGAAATAGATGTTAACAGGTAGATATTGTACTATCTACATAGCCCATGCATGCATAAACGAAATCATGTTTCAATAATAGAGGAAATATTACTAGAAAATGCATTTAAACATTTATTTCTCATAAGCATTTTCATGTAAAACCGTATGCAATATTCCATATAAAACATGTCATAAGACAGTGCCATCATATCACGAGTAATCAAATCAAGAGATTTATCAAACTAAAATATCTTTTTACTTTTCTCAAATCATTTCTTTCGTCAAATCTCTTTCTTTTCTTTCTGAGTTTCTTACTTTCTCGTATCTCTAAGACAGGCATGGAATTCTCGCCAAACTAATATCCATGACATATGGCCATAGTCACTGATCCCAGGCCTCACTGATCAGGTGTACACAGGGCATCACTTCGCCTGAAGGGGGATAGGTTAGTCCTACCCTCTGGCTCATCTCAATCAACTTCATCTCCTTATATCCCATATACTCACGATACCAGGTATGCCATGTGTCATCTATGCGATACTTGTACTCACGTGTAGCCAGCACGATACATAGTATACCAACGGACAACTACACAGTTCAACGTACGACCGTGGACCCAGTCCATCTTCCAACTCTAATGGACTTTTCATCTTGAACCATGTCTCATATACCAGGCGAGCAGTCAGCGTAACACACTGTTATCACAAGGCTCCAACGCGATACGTTTTCTTATTAAGGCCCAGCCTGTTCCAAGGCCATCGACTGGTATCCCCTTGGGTCCCAAACCTTTAGGTTTACCTCAACTCAGTAAGACTGGTGTCAGCAATGCTCCATTACTTTTCCCAAAACCCATCGTACGAGATGAACTCCAGCATGGTATATCAAAACATAGAAACATGTACGAGCTCAAACTCCAGCACATTATCATTATAAAATCTCGTACGAGTCACGCTCCAGCACTGTTTATCAAAACATGTAGACATATGCGAGTGAAACTCCAGCATAGTCAAAATCATTAAAACGGGTGCAAGCTAGAGCTCCAACACCAATTCACATCTCAAATCCGATACGTGGCTATTTTCTCTTAAAGAAAACTCAAAACATGTTTGTTTACGTTGCATGTCGTCCCATGCTAAACATGTAAAACTAGCCATCCTATCTATCCTCATTTCTCAATAACAAAACAACATATAGTTGTAAAAACATTAAAAACAAGCATGTCAGGCTAACTTCCTTCCCACATCCCATTTTCACACTATATATATATACACATGATACATTTCATGTTTTTCATATCAATTTCCATAGCTCAATAGCTAAACATGCTATTTCTAGCATCGTAACTACTCAAATCGCAGTAAAATATATACAAATACCTCTATCGCTAACATACAGTCCCTTAATTGGAATCGCGCGCGTAATTCCTCCGTCACGTTTGCTCTGTTCGCGATTCAAGTTATCCTTGTTCCGTGTATTTTAATCTACACATGTAAATCATTAAGTTATTTTCCTTTGTCTCTACTAAACATACACATTGTCTTCTATCTCTATATTCACGCTTCCCAATCCTTAAATCACATTTCACTCTTCCACTAATATCATTTTATCAACTCTTAAGCTTTCCATCACTTTTCCATGGATTTCCTCTTTACAAATCTCTCTTAATATTATTCACCCATTACTACATTCATCATTCCTATCCATATTTCACATATTATCCAACTCACAAATGTCTAAAAACCTATATTTAAACCTTGGAGGTTGAAGAACTTATCCCTTTTACTTGGTCAAACTTGTGGTAGCCAAAACTCCTCTTGGTCACACCAATGTGTGATTTTTGGGTATGTTGTTCTCCTTGCTTCAAGGAACAACTTTCCCTTCTTGAGCTTCTTCCAAAACTGACTGGAATGTAGTGATTTTTAGAGTAAGAAAGCTTGGGTCTTTGAGAGAAAATGGTAGGAACGGGTTTGGAGGGAGGGAAATCTGATTTTCAGTCCAAATCTCATGCCCCTTTTATAGATGCAGAGACATGAGATCGATCTGGTCCTTGTAGAGATCGATCTCTGCAAGGTTTGGTAGTTCTTTTTACCAAACGCAACTACTACCAGATCGATCTTCTTCCTTGATGAGATCGATATATTTACAGGTAAATTCTTTCCTGGAGATCAATCTACCTCTTATAGGAGATCGATCTACTTTTTATAAAACCTTAAGGAGATCAATTTGTCGTGGCTTGTTATCGATCTGTCTTCCTATGAGATCAATCTGCCTAGTTCCATTCAACAATTTATGGGCATTTTATGAGGGGTGATCGATCTCTCCTTCATATGAGATCGATCTTTCATCCCCTGCACCCTCATTTTCTACAGATTTTTGCCTATACACTCATCCAAATTTGATGCATACCTCAATTTACATTCCATACACACTTTACACACAATGGCATCTATTCCACCTAGTTCATAGTTAATGAAACTTGTGCACACAACTTAGAATCATGGAGGTTTCATTAATCTCCAAAATCCTTACATTCCTTTTTATCACCTATACACATGTAAAAATACATATACATGCATCATAGCTTCTCAAGCTATTTTTCTAACAATGTACGTGTACATTATATTTTCATATAAACAAATACATGAGAAATTATGGGTATTACATACTCCTACTCCGAGACGAAGGGCAACAACTAAAGAGAAAGGAAAGAAGGTGGTCAGCAGAGGGCAAGTACACGTCTTGGACCAGGATCTTACAGATCAGCCATCAGATGTGGTGAATGGTACCATCTTAATCTCCAATCTTTAAGCTTATGTTTTGATAGATCCTGGTGCCACACATTCATTTGTATCACCTGCATTTGCATGTAAATTGTTTAAGTATATGAAGCTTACCCCGTTAAGTAGGAGGATGCTGATAAGTACTCCCATACAAAATAGTCAGCTAGTGGAATATGTATTTAGAGATTGTAAGTTTAATGTAGGGGAAAAGGAAATGACAACCGACCTCATTTTAATGTATACGAGAGACTTTGATGTAATCCTATGAATGGATTGGTTGGCTGCAAACGTGCTGTAGTAGATTTTTTTCTAAGACGATAACATTTCCAAGGGTAGATAGCGTTACCATAAGTTTTCCCGAGAAATGTAATGTAAAATCCCCTTGAAAAGTAATAAAAATAGTTATGGTTGTGAGTGAAAGATGTGAATGTCTGTACTGATTTGGTGATTGATATTTTGAAAGGTTATATTGCGTACGTGGTTGAGGTGGATAAGGCATGCCCAGAATTGCGAGACATCCCAGTGGTCAAGGAATTTCTAGATGTCTTTTTTGGATGATTTACCAAGGTTACCGCTAGATAGAGAGATGAAATTTTGTATAGATTTGGCACTTGGTACATAGTCGATATCCAAGCCATCGTACAGAATGGCTCCGATTGAGTTAGAGGAACTGAAGAAGTAATTACAGGAGCTGTTAGATAAGGGGTTCATCAGACCGAGTGTATCACATTGGGGAGCACCAGTACTGTTTGTAAAGAAGAAGGATGGGAGCCTCCGATTATGTATTGATTACAGGTTGTTGAATAAGGCGACCATCAAGAACAAATGCCCCATTCCACGCATCGATGACTTGTTGGATCAGCTTCGGGGAGCACAAGTTTTTTCTAAGATAGATTTGAGATCTGGGTACCATCAATTGAGAATTCAGGATGGAGACGTACCCAAGATAGCTTTTCGCACCCAATATGGTCATTTTGAGTTTATGGTTATGCCATTCGGGTTAACGAATGCTCCCGCAGCTTTTATGTCGTTGATGAATGAAGTGTTTCACCAGTATTTAGATCGTTTCATCATTGTATTCATTGATGATATTCTGGTGTATTCAGGATCTAGAGAGAAGCATGAACAACACCTAAGGAGTGCTACAGACCCTTCGAGAGAAAAAGTTGTATGCTAAACTCAGTGTGATTTTTGGCTGGAGCATATCTCTTTTCTAGGTCATATTTTATCGAAGGATGGTGTGTCAGTGGACCCATCTAAGATTGAACTAGTAGTTTAGTGGAAGAGACCCCAGACAGTTATGGAGATCAAGAGTTTTCTGGGTTTAGCTAGATATTACCAATGATTTGTGTAAGGATTCTTGAGATTAGCTACTCCATTGACACGTCTCACGAGAAAGAATGTTAAATTTGTGTGGGATGATAAATGTGAGAAAAGTTTTCAGGACTTGAAGCGGAGATTGACTACAGCTCCGATTCTCACCATTCCTACCAGCTCAAGAGGTTTTTCTATATATACAGATGCTTCATACCAAGGAATAAGTTGTGTACTGATGTAAGATGGGAAGGTAGTAGCCTATGGATCGACACAGCTAAATGATCATGAAAGGAACTACCCAACCCATGATTTAGAGTTGGCTGTCGTGGTATTTGCTTTGAAAATATGGCCCCATTATCTTCATGGTGAGAAATTCCAAGTATTTACAGACCACAAGATCCTTAAGTGTATGTTCTCATAGAAAGAGTTGAACATGAGGCAGAGAAGATGGCTTGAGCTTCTAAAGGACTATGATTGTGAGATCTTGTACCACCTGGGTAAAGCAAATGTAGTAGATGATGCATTGAGTAGAAAACACCTTGAGTTGGTATCATACATGATGATCAGGGAACACGAGTTATTGGAATAGTTTGTAAGCCTCAGTTTGGATGTGACCCTGCCTGATACTGATAGTTGCTTTATGATAGCTAGCCTACGGTTCGAACTGGATTTGGTAAATCGTGTCCGACAGGCTCAGCGAATTGATCAACAATACAGTTATATTATCGGGTAAATACAGAGGGGTACATAGATTGATTTTGAGTTGAGTTCAGATGGTTTGCTGAGGTTCAGGGGTAGGATATGTGTTCCCAATGATCCAGAGATCAGGAGGTTAATCTTGACAGAAGCTCACTCGACGGAGTATACACTGCATCCGGGAAGTAACAAGATGTATCAAAATCTCCGGAGAGTATATTGGTGGTCAGGGATAAAAAGAGATGTAGCTGAATTTGTGGTAAAGTGTCTCGTCTATTAGCAAGTGAAGGTAGAGCATCAGAAACCTGCAGGGCTATTACAACCTCTACCTATACCGACTTGGAAATGGAAGCATGTCACTATGGACTTCGTGATGGGTTTACCTAGGACTCGCTGGAATCATAATGCGATTTGGGTAATAGTGGATAGATTGACGAAGTCGGTATACTTCCTAGCTATGAGAGCCACCGATACTCTGAGTACATTGGCAAAACTATATGTGCGCAAGATAGTGAGATTGCAAGGTGTTCTAGTAAGCGTTGTTTCTGATAGGGATGCCTGCTTCACTTCTCACTTTTGGGAACACTTTTAGGAAGCAATGGGGACCCAACTGAGTTTTAGTAAAGTGTTCCATCCTCAGACAGATGGTCAGTCAGAGATGACTATACAAACCCTAGAGGACATGTTGAGAGCTTGTATGTTGGACTTTGGAGGCTTTTGGGATGACCATTTGCCACTCACAGAGTTCGCCTATAATAATAGTTATCATTCGAGTATCGGGATGGCACCGTATAAAGTCTTGTATGACCACAGTTGTCATTCTCCTATTGGATGGGAAGAGATTGGTGACCGACTGATATTTACTCTCGACTTAGTGAGACAAGCCTTTAAGGATGTCTTATTGATTGGTAAGAGGTTACAGACAGCTCAGAGCAGATAAAAGAGTTATGCTGACAAGATACGGAGACTATTGGAATTCACAGTGGGTGAATCAGTGTTTTTACGAGTTTCTCCTTCCAATGGTATAACAAGGTTCAGAAAGAAAGGAAAGTTAAGTCCTCGTTACATTGGACCCTTCGAGATACTGGATAAAATAGGAGATAAGGCCTACAGGCTAGCATTGCCACTAAGCTCACAGGCGTTCATAACGTCTTCCACATCTCAATTTTACAGAAGTACCACCCAGATCCGGCACATGTGATAAGATATGAGCCAGTTGAGCTCAACAAGAACATGAAATATGTTGAGAAGCCGATTCAGATATTAGATAGGAAAGAGAAGGTGTTGAGATCGAAGATGATCCCATTGGTGAAAGTCCTTTGGCAGCACCACACTGCAGAAGAAGCTACATGGGAGTTTGAGAGTTTGATGTGAGAGAAGTATCCTTGTTCACGGACTGATTTGGTTCCAATTTGGAGGACCAAATTTCCTTATGTGGGGGAGATTGTGAGACCCTATGTACGTATAACTTTGTAATATATGTTAATGGAATTATAAGACAAATGATTTCAGATCATGTAAATGTGAATGAATTTGCAATAGGATGAATGAGTGTCAAGATACAAGTAAAGGATAAATAAGGGCCGAAGTCGCCTTAAACTAAACAAATAAAACTTAAAGCATCTAGAAAACACAAAATGATAAATGCATGGATTATGAATTTTGTGTATCCATTCTAATTTTCAAGCAATACACACAAGTTCCCTAACACGAAAATCATAAGAAATGAACCTTTTTGTGCTCGAAATGCAAATAGATTGTGAAATGACTAGCGAAGCAATCGAATGCAAGTTCTCCCTTGGAAATTTTAGAAAAAGTACAACAAAATGGCTGCAGATGAAGGTCAGATCGATCTCCTATCCAAGGCAGATCAATCCCTTATGTAAGCAGAGTAATTTTAAGTGAATCTGCTAAGGCTAGATCAATCTCCCCATCAAGCAGATCGATCTCCCTAATGAGCAAATCGATCTGCATTAGCCTCTGCCAAGCCCAGATCGATCCCCCTTAAGTGCATATCGATCTCCATTTGATTCTGTCAAGAGAAGATCGATCTCTCCCTATGAGCAGATCGATCTCCTCAAGCTTCTGCCAAGCCAAGATCGATCTCTCCCCAATGAGCAGATCGATCTCTCCCAGTCTAAACTTGAAAATTCGATGGCAAAAACTAAAGAAAGATCGACCTCCTCACCATAGCAGATCAATCTCATTACTCTCAATCTATAAAAACCCAACGACAAAACCTTTTTCTTTAACAAACCAACATACCTCTTCCATTTTTACCTAAAATACCAAGCTTTCTCTCTTTAAAATACACCCTATTCCAAAAAGAATTGAGGAAAAGCTATTAGAGCAAAGTTGTTCATTGTGAGGAGAAGAACAACATAGCTTGGAGTCAACATTTCATTTGTTGGATTGAAGGAGCTATGGAGTCTTCTTATTTGGAGCAAGAGGAAAGTCAAGCTAGGTGAGTTTCCAATACACCAACTCTAAGTATACTTATCTAGTGGTCGATGTGAGTAGATTGATGTATGTATTGTTGAATGAACTACCTAGAATGTAATGAAACAAGCTTAACCTAGAATGAGTTTAGTGTGAGAAAAAAAAATGTGGTTGATTATATGATAAAGGGATTATATCAAGTTGTTACTAAGGTGATATGCATGATTCTGAGATGATTGGATGAAGCCATGTTGTGAGATTAGTCAAGTGATGAAAATGTGCATAAATGATGTTGTAGAGAATGTATAAATGATGAAAGGTTATGGATAAACATTTATGCCAAAGGTTTGATAAGTAACCAAGTATGTTGCTAGTTAAATTGACTAGAAATGGCATAATGACGACTAAATGTGATAATGGGTCAAACTTAATGAAATAGGCTTGATGAGATATATCGATTAGTTGAAGTCCGAATATGAGTTATTGGTGTTGACTCATATGATTGATGTACATTTGCAGCTCTTGAGGATAAATTCGAAACAAGTTTAGCCAAATCGCGAAAAGCGGGAAGGAAAGAATAGTTACTTCTCAGAGAATTGAGGTAAGGGAATTGTGTTTGCCCCAGGGATATTTGTACGCCTTTCAGGTGCATGGACAATTTTAAACGCATCTAAGAGTCATAGGATGAAATGATGTTTGAAGGGCAAAGAATTGGGTTTTTTGAGAAATACGCTTTAAAAGCAAGAGCATGATGCTTTGAAATCTTTTCATTGCTTTTTAGCATGTGATTGATAGGTTGGCTAGCATTTGAAATGATTTGCATAAAAAGTAGCTTGATTCAGTTTCATAATCATATTTTGCAAAGAATGAGCCACCTACATGAGTTTTGTAGAAATAAAACATGCTAGAGCACTGCTCGCATGAGATTTGACGTGTTTTATGCGTGCATTAGTGTTGGAGCGATGCTCGCACTAGAGTTTTACATGTATGAGTTCTGGAGATTAGCTCTCGCTAGTTTTACATGGATTTTTTGACATGGTGTGGAGCATAGCTCACACTAGATGTCCATTACACTTTTTATCATGCTAGAGATTACTCGCACGTGGTTTTATGATATGTTGGGAGTCGTACTGAGAGCTTCGGGTAGGCTATGTGCCAAGCCGATTAAATAGGCTCGCACATGCGTATTGAGATGTGGCAGTGTATGATGTGATGATATGGGTCCATAAAGTACGTTGTACCGTGTAAGTAGCATAGAGTACGTTGAACCGTGTATGATATTATATATATGTCATCTTCAAACGATGGATTTTGCTATGGACTAGCGGGTTGGACATGACCCACCTCCCATACGAAAGCAGATAGTGGTGATACCCCGCACACTAGGATCCGTGTAGCCTGGGATCACAGAGGATATAACCATAGTCCTAGTTATTACCCTTATTGATATTGTATGACTATCTCACATGTCTATTGTTAAATGATAAATCCATGTTTTGAAATGTGTTTGTAGGGTCAGGACAGTCCATGGGGGGGTTGAGTCCTGACGAGTGATGATTTTTGTATAAGCTTGTGTTGAGAATTGAAAATGCTTTTAAGTGCACTTTGCATGATGATTTTTCATGCCTTGATTTTGATTTATGCATGATGATTTTCCATTCTACGTTATGAGAACTGTGAACTGATTTAAATTACATGAATTGCTATACATGTCATAACACAAGCATGAGAATACGTTTTGGAGTATGGCAAATAAATGTGTGATTTAAGCATGGCATCACGACCATGTAGATAGTATAATTATCTACTTGCTCGCATGATTGCCTTACTGAGCGCGTGGTTTGCTCAGCCCTTTTATTTTCCCCCTCTACATAGCATTTTCAGTAAATAGAGGGCGACTGCAGATTGGATTTTGGAGTCCGCTGCATCCCATCACACAAGGTATACACATTTGTATAGTTTTTGTATCTAGACATGTCCAAGAATAGTAATGTCTTTAAAATGTAATTTTGGGGATGGAAAGGATTGTAAACACATGTAAACAGTAACTCTGATTTAGAAATACAAGTGTTTACATTTAAATGAATTGTAATTTGAAATAGTATGATTGGATGAGATTAACACCGATACACAGCCCAACTGTTGGAGGTGTAGCTGTTCACAATCAGGTAAAGTAAAGGTAAAGAATAAACAATAAGAATTGGATTAAAGAATAATCGATAAATGAAAAATGAAAAATTTGTAGTGGATTTTCGATGGATTGAGGATCGTGACATGACGTAAGTGTTATTGTGGTATAAAAATGATGTTAAGGCGATGTTATGTATTCAACCAAAGGAAGGACAAAATGGTAATGTTACCTTTGTAGTGTAATTTCAGTGTTAAGTCAATGGTAAATAGGTGTTAATGTGATAGGTGCGATTAGATTATCATAAAATATAAATTAATAGCTTTTGTCACTTTATAGCTTAAGATGACATAATGGAACCTATGTAAACGTATGGCAATTATGTGACACTAGTGCATACTAAGACGATGTGAAATGAGCACTAAGTGAGATGTAAGACCTGTAAATTTCTATGTAATGTTTATGATTTTGGAATGTACAGACAAGTTACATTACATATGAATCTCAAGAAATGGATGTTTTTAAGCTCTAAATGTGAATGGAATGTAAAATGAGTATAGAAGCAAATGAATGGGAGTTTAACTTTGGAAATCTATGAAAACTGCAGCTGGAATGCTGCAGGATGCAGGGCAGATCGATCTCATTGCAAGGGGACTTATCTACTTGAAATGCCATACCAAGACATTCTGTAAGAGGAAGATCGATCCCTCACTCAAGTAGATCGATCTCAAGTTGTTTCTGTATGGACCAGATTGATGTCCTCCCATAAGGCAGATCGATCTCTCATTGCCTCTGGATAGGCCAGATCGATCTCTTCTCAAAGCCAGATCAATCTCTAAAGCCTTCTGCCTGAACCAGATCGATCCCACCCCATGAACAAAGATCAATCCTATCCTCTCGAGCAGATCGATCTCATGATAATAGGCATATTGATCTCATGCTAATAGGTCAAAATTTTTAAGGAGTTTAAGTAAGGGGAGATCGATCTCTACCCCTTAGAGATCGATCTCATAATGTTGTCAAAATTTTTAAGGAGTTTAAGCAAGGGGAGATCGATCTCATAATGTGAATTCTATAAAAAGCCTGACAATTTGTGTCTTCTTCCTCGAACATTCACATCCTTTCGATTTTAAGTGAAGAAAAATCTAGTTTCTCTCTCTAGAATACCACGCTTTCCAAAAAGATTGGAGGACAAGCTATTTAATCAAAGTTATTGCTTAAAAGGAGGAGAACAACATAATCGAAAACTAGAAGTGGAGAAAATCAATTGAAGGAGAAACAAGAATTTTCCCCAAAATTGGCAAAAGAGGAAAAAGTCAAGCTAGGTAAGATTTCAATACATTATCTTCTAGTATATTAATCTAGACATTTAGATGAGCTGATTGGTGTATATAATGGTGGTTGAAATATTAATATACATGCTTAAACAACCATGACCTAGAATGGGTTTAGTGAGAGAAAGTTGAAATGACATGGAGTTCATGATGATTTAAACATGTAGAGATGTCATTAAGAATGTATAGAGGATTCTAAGATAACTTTGTGAAATCCATATGTTGGAATGGATGATTATTGAAATTAGGCATAAGAAGTGTTTGATAAAAGGCCATAGAATAAGAAAATGATGAGTTTGAGGCATTATGAGGCTAATGCCAGTTCAATATGAACCAATAGACTCGATGAGTCTAAAGAACTCTCGAGAAACGAATAGAACAATCAAAAAGGACTTAAGAGGATATAAGGTCCAAAAGATGTACAAAGTCAAATTTAGTGTAAAATGGCCCCATGTATTGAATTGAAATTCATGCAAATGAGAATTGAGTATATTAAAGAATACTAATGCGAGTAGCAAATTCTTGCAGCTCCTGAAGATTGAATTGGAGCCGACAAAGTCAGAACACGAGCATTAGAAAACGTAGGAAAGTGATTCGCGCGTGATTCGAGGTACGGGATGCAACCATTTTGTGCATATGTATTTCTTACCGATGAAAATGCTCTGGTAGCATGAAAATATTTTATTAATGAGCAGGTGTTTTGAGTAAAGCGTTTAACCTGAGATTTATTACTTGAGTGCATATTTTGCCGGTTTGAGCTAAGTTTTGTGATTTAAATTATTATGAACAAATATAATTTATGATTGAATGAGATTTATAAAACAAAAGTAATATGAGCTCTACGTGAAGGCGAAACTATTTTCAGCATAATAATGGCATGTTTTTTAGACTAAAGACTCGTCATGATATATGCATATCGATGCCTCCGCTTTAGTAGCGTGAGATACCTCCACTTTGGTAGCATGAGATGCCTCCACTTTGGTAGTGTGAGATGTATCTGTTCTGGTAACGAGAGATGCCTTCATTTTGGTAACGAGAGATGTCTCCGCTCTAGTAGTGTAAGATGCCTCCGTTTTGGTAACGTGAGATGATTTCCCTCGTTTTAAGGATGCCCTCATTGAGGATGATGTGATGTGATGATTGTTTTCATGACAACTATGATATGCCTAGTTTCTACAACTGTTTTGAGATAATGATGTTTTGATGAATTGTGATTTTTATCATGTGTTTATAATTATGTGAAATTATGCCATTATTACACTTATCCTTTAATAATGATTGCGAAATCTCATATGTACTCTTTACTGAGTGAGTTGAAAAATCACCCCCTCATTTTCCTCCCCCCCACAGATTGTTTATAGTGAGTGATAGTACCTGCTGCGTACGTGACATAGGATACTGGATAAGACTCTCCCCAGGCTATTGCTTGTACTTACGAGAGGTATAATTCAATTCATTTTGTATCAAGACAATTATGTAACACAGACGCTTATATTTACGTAACGTTGGGATGTAATCAGTATGGTATATGTATAATAAGTGGATTTCTTTTGATATCATATTATTTGGTTAAAAGATTGTGGATGTTGGAATGATCCTCAGAATATTTGGTTGAAGAGGTTAACTAATACTGTATATGAATGTACCTCGAGTAGGAAGATTAATTTAAGAAAATTTTCAATTAGCCCTATTTTTTCGCGCTTTCGGGCTGTCTAGTACTGTCAGTGTCGAGTAATTGGAAATAAATTACATCTCAGCTGTCTATAATTGTTTGATTATGAATTGAATTTAACGGTTAGAAATTATAACCAATGTTTAATGTATATGCGCAGGTACGTAAAATATAAGATATGAGGGGGAAACGAGGTCATCCCTAGAGGCAGGCACAACCACCTCCACCACCTGAACCACAGCTTGAAAGTCCTAACTCTCGAATTAATCTGCTGGAGCAGGATGTACGATAGGGGTTTTAGCAGATGGCAGCACTATTTGCGCAACATTTTGGGGCTAACGCCTCAGGTACCACACCTACCCCAGCTCCGACACCTACGCCACTGCATGATCTGCCCCCACCTCCTATACAGACTGACTCAGTCCCACCCGTTGCTTAGCCTTCGGTGAATATCGAGCTCGATGATAGAGAGATGGACCGGTTGAAGGACTTTCTTAAGATGAATCCGTCCGCATTTAATAGGGTAAAGGGTCCAGCAGAGGCGGAGGAGTAGTTGACAAAGATGAGGATAATCTTTGATTTTTTTGAGGTGCACTCATGCGGAGAGGGTTAGTATGAGTACCTACATGCTTAAGGAACAAGCACAATGTTAGTGGAGTACCACCAAAGTGTATTGACTGCTAGCTATCCAGTAATCAGCTGGGAAACTTTTCAGTTGGCCTTCAGGACCCAATATATCCCTTACGCTGCCTAGAGGAAAATGCAAGCAGATTTTCTAAGGTTAGTACAGGGCAGTATGATAGTTGACTAATATGAGAACCAGTTTATCGCCTTGTTGAGATATGATCCAGGGACTGTCAAGGACAAGGAACGTCGAACAGAGCGGTTTGTTTATGGGCTGAGACTAGCCATTCGAGATAGATTGATGGGGCTCTGCATTACTGAGTTTAATGATACTCTGAGACGAGCATAGGAAGTTGAGAGGGGACTAGAGTTGCTACAGTCCTAGTCTGAGCCTCGAGTGATAACTAGAGATAAGGGTAAGAGACCTGCAGCTTCTTGCACCAACTTCAAGAGGGGTTCTTTTAAGAGGCAAATGGTCGAGGGACCGAGAGGGAGAGTTGATAGATCCAGGGTTCCTCCCATTATTATGGAGACCCCTAGAGGTGCCAAACCCGACACTAAGATCTACAGAGACTGTGGTCGACCGCATGAGTGTACTTGTTTTCGGATAATACAGGGATGTTTTAGATGTAAGGACATGGGTCACAGGGTAAAGGACTGCTCGCAGCCACAGAGACCACATCCTCAAGAGCCTCATTGACAGCAACCTCAGAGAGTGATCCCCAGAGACGAGCCACGACTACTGATAAAGGAAAGAAGCCTGTCACTGAGAGGCGTGTATTTGCTTTGGATAAGGAGACTACAGACACTTCATCCGAGACTATACGAGGTACACTTCATGTCTGTAATCATGAGGCTCATGTGTTGTTTGACCCAGGGTCCACACATTCTTTTATTTCTATACACTTTGCATGTAAATTGAATTTAGAGCCTGAACCCTTAGCTCATTTTTTACATGTAAGTACACCTATGCGTGAGTCGCAGAAGACTGATATGGTATGTTGAAAGTGTGAGATTAAGGTGGGAGATAAGGTAATGTTAGCTAATCTAGCTTTATTAAATATGTGTGATTTTGATGTGATTCTAGGGATGGATTGGTTAGCCGCCAACTGCGTGAGTCTAAACTGTTACACTAAAACTATAACTTTCTCCCTACCTGAAAGTTTTAGTGTACGTTTGAATGTTAAAGAATGAAAATGTGTGAAGATTATTATGTGAAATCTTATTGATATAATTATGATTTCCTGAAAACGCTGATTAGATTATTGATGTGAATGTTACATTGCACTCATCTCTAATATCAGTCAGGAACATCCGAGGATAGATGACATGTAAGGCCCATATTTAATATGTACTCTTTATGATTTTGTGATGTACGGACAAGTCACATTTGATATAAATCATAAGGAATGAATGTTTTTAAATTCGTAAAAATGTATGAAATGCAAAATGGGTACTTAAGCAAATTGAAAATGAAATGTAACAGTGATTTTTTAGAGAATTTATAGCAGAACTGCAGTAGAAGAGGAGCAGATCGATCTCATTAGCAAGGAAGATCGATCTTATGGCTTGGAAATGCAATGTTACAACATCTGCAAGAGGCAGATCGATCCCTCAATAAGAGCAGATCGATCCCTCAGTAATGCAAATCAATCTTGAACATGTTCTGGCTGAAGCAGATTGATTTCCAAAGGGTTTTGGATGGAATAGATCGATCTCATAGCAGGGCCAGATTGATCTCCTTAAGAATCTGAGTAAAGCAGATCGATCTCATGCTGAGAGCATATCGATCCCCTAAGCTTAAAAAAGTCATTTTCTGAAGAGAAAAGTACAGGACAGATCGATCTCATGTAGTTAGGAGATCGATCTCCAATAGCAAATTCTATAAATACATGACTTTGCAACCTCTGTTTTCCCGAGAACACCAAACCCTTCATGAAACAAAGTGAAAACCTAACCTTTCTACTCCAAAAATCTTCATCTTTCAATACGTTTTGAGTGAGATTCATTTTAGAAAAGTTGTTCTTAGTAAAGAGTAGAGCAATATAGTTGGAAATTAGAAGTTGGGATCAAGGATTGAAGGAACAAGGTGGATTTTGCCAAATTTGGTAAAAAAAAAAAAGAGGAAAGTTCAAGCGAGGTAAGATTCAATACACCAACTTTATATATGTTAATCTAGATGATTTGGTGAGTTGATTGGTTTATGTTTAAAATGTTGGAAACAAATTGATCATGAAAAATATCCATGACCTAGTTATTGGCATGAAATTGAGAAAATGATGAGACAATTGAGTAAACATGGATTTAAGGATGAAAGAAGTATGTATGGAAGATTGTAAAATGATTTTATGGAATACATAAATTGGAATAGATGAGAAATGAAAATAGGTATATGAGAAATATGGTAAAATACCATAATGGGAGAAAGTGATGAGATTGAGGCATTGAGAGGAGTTAAAAGCATTGATTTAGAGTCATGCAAGTGAAAACAAGTATATTAAGATATACTGATGTGGATAATTATTAACAATTTCAGAAGTTGATATTGGAAGTTAATTGGACTGCGAAAGTGAGCATCACTGAGGAAGTGAGGTCACACGACGTGATCTGAGGTAAGAGAATTTCGTGAGTAGCTAGAGATAGCTACACGTATTTCAAATAGAATTTCGATTATTATATTGTATATGAAATTCCGTATATAGAAAAGTCGTGATAGGAAATGATAAGGTAAGCCGTGGTTTTATCCAAATTAGGGTATAAAGCCTTAGAAGCATGTTTGTGACTAATTTTATAGTTGCATGGATAGAATGGCTAATGTTTTCATGTATATGCAAAAACAGCACATTTGAGTGCTAATTTGATTTAATTGAGTGAAATTCAATTTGAATAAGCCATATATCAGGTTTGTGTGAAAACCATTGGTGCTAAAGTAACTCGCACTTGATTTTATGAGATACGCATCACATAGTACTTGAGTATATTCTCGCACTGATTTTAATGCGATTTATGCATGATAGAGTACTGGGAGCATTGCTCGTACTCAGTTTTATTAATTGATGCATTATAGAGTATTGGAGCATTGCTCATACTTAGTTTTACATGACATAGTGCTGGGAGCATTGCTCGCACTAGATTTACGTAACTTGTGTATGTGGTCGTATTGGGAGTTTACTCGCACGTATCGGTTTTAAAAGAGATAGCATGAAATAGGCGTGTTGGGAGCCTGTGCTAACTGTGTGTCACACCGATTATATGCTCACACTGCAATATTTTGAGATATGACGGAGGACTATCAAAAATATTACCTATAGTATGAGGGCTAAGACTTATGGCAAGAACCCCAACTATGAGGTATATCCAAGGTATGAGGGCTAAGACTTATGGAAAGCACCCCGACCTTGAGATTGGGTCCATGGAGTACTTTGTACTGTGTATGTCACATGGAGTACGATGTACCGTGAGTACACGATGTGATTAAGTTGTGAGCTGACGGTAAAGATTTGTGTAAGACCCATAAATTTCTATGTAATGTATATGATTATTTGATGTACAGACAAGTTACATTACATATGAATTACAAGAAATGGATGTTTGTAAGTTCTAAGTGTGAATAAATCACAAAACGGATATCGAATGGATTAAATGAGAGTTAACTTGGAAAATTTCAGCTGAAATGCTGCAGGATGAAGGCCAGATCGATCCCATGCAAGGAGAGATCAATCTCATGGCTTGGAGAATACAATGCCAAGCATTCTGTAAGAGAGGAGATCGATCCGTCACTCAAGCAGATCGATCTCCATTGGTCTCGGGTTTGACCAAATCGATCTCCTCTTAATGGCCAGATCGATTTCCTAAGCTTTCTGCCCGAAACAAATCGATCCTATTCCATTGAGCAGATTAGTCTTATGCAACATGGCATATCGATCACATACTTTAACAGATCGATCCCCTGCATGCAAAATGGTCAAAATTCTAAGGATTCAAGTAAGGTCAGATCGATCTCCACCCTATGCAGATCGATCTTCTAAGGTGTTTCTTATAAAAACAGGACAGTTGGATCTGTATTTCACGAGAACAAATCTATTTCTTCCATTATCAACCTTAAACCTAGTTTTCTCTTCTAAAAACCATCTCATTTCCATAAAGATTTGAGAAAAAAGCTATTAGAGCAAAGTTGTTCATTATAAAGAGAAGATCAACATATCTTGGAATCAACACTTCATTGGGTGGATTAAAGGAGCAAAGGAGTATTCTTATTTAGAGCAAGAAGAAAGTCAAGCTAGGTAAGTTTCTAATACACCAACTCAAAGTACATTTATCTAGTTATTGTTATGAGTAGATGGGTGTATGTATTGATGATAGAAACTACCTAGAATGTAAGGGAACAAGTATAACCTAGAATGAGTCTAGTGTAAGAAAATGTGATGTAGGTGAGTTGATAATAAATAGAGTATGCTAAGGTTTTAGTGAAGTAATATGCAAGATTTTGAGATGATTGAGCGAAGCTACATTGTGAGATTAGTTAAGTTATGAAAATAAGTATATGAGGTGTTTGATAAATTGCCATAGTGAAGTAAATGATGGACTAGAGACACTATGAGCTTAATATCGATTTAGTGTGAGTCAATAGGCCTAAAAGAGTTCAATAAACTCTCGAGAAATTAATAAAGCGATCAAAACGGACTTAAGAGGAAGTGAGGCCTTATAAGTGTTAATGAAAACTATAGGCCGAATCGACTATAGTAAATGCAATAATTGTGTTATATTGGACCGAATTGATGTGATATACGATTTCGTGCAGTCCCGGAGATTTCGTTGAAGGTGAATCGAATTGCACAAATGAGCAGCTTTGAGGAAGTGGAATCATTCAACGCAATTCCAAGTAAGGGAATTCTGTAAGTACATAGAGATAACTGCTCGTATTTTATGGGTGAATATAGGGCTTTGTAAATGCATGGTTATCTAGAAAAGTGATTGATGGTATATGTGAATGACTACGAGTATATATATATATATGATTTGGTTTTGAAGTGAATCTTACAAAGGGGATAGTAAGGCTAATAATTGCATAAATCATATGTTTTGATATTTTTACGAAATACATTGCTTTGGTTTATGCAAAATTTACGGATAGGCTAGCTAGTGATTTCATGATTTTGTGAAATAGCACAAGTGAGGTGCTAAATTTGGTTTTTGAAAGTGTTTTGTTGAAAATAGAGCTGCCCATCCTACTTATATGAGTTAAATCGTGCTGGAGCCTAACTCGCACCATATTTTAATTTGTGATATTTTATAAGCCGTATTGGAGCTGATAGCTCGTACGTGGGTATTCCTTGACTTACTTAGCATATAACCGTACTGGAGCTATGGTTGTACATGATTTCTTCATTATTTCTTATGCATAAAGTCGTACTAGAGCGTTTCTCGTACGAGGATATTTTCTGATGATGCATGAAACCGTGCTAGAGCATTGCTCGCACTGAGTTTTCACACTGTGATATGTAATGAGTCGTGCTGGATGCCTCGTGTAGACTTTGTGTCACACAGATGAGATGCTCACGCGAGCCGTGCTGGATGCCTCATGTGGACTGCTAGTCACACGGATGAGATGCTCACATGTGCGCTTGAGACTGAGTCGGTTATACATGGTATGGGGTTGATAAGACCTACGACAGGCACCCCCAACCATGATATGGGTCCGCAGAGTATGTTGTACTATGTAGATCACATGGAGTACGTTATACCGCGTGGTTGTGATGTTGATTTAAAAGTCTAGTGTAGGACTAACCCACTTTCGTTCCGGCATGATGCCCTGCACACCGGGATCTGTGTGGTCTGGAATGATTATGACATAGTTAGCCAACAGAGTCCTTGGTTTACTGTGACCGCCTGTCTCACATGATATCCATCGTTTTAGATACCGATGATGATTTGTGTTGTCGAGGGTAGACCGGGGGGAGGGGTCGAACCTTGTGGTATGTTTTAAAGGAATGATGCATTGTTTTGATGGATTTTGCTAATGTTTTGACAAAGTGTTATGCCTTGAGGGCATGATTTATGATGAACCTTATGATTGGAGATGGAATTAATAAATATTTATTATATTGAGCATGAGAGGTTTTCACATGATGATTTTCCATGATTACATGCCCATTTCCATGTTTTCAGTACATGATATATGTCTATACATGTGGCATAGTTTTATTATTTCCTCATGCTCTGAATATAAATGATTTATGCCTTGACATTATAAGCATGTAGATAGTGTAGTTATCTACCATGCTTGCATTATTGCCTTACTGAGCATGTGGTTGCTCATCCCTTCATTTTCCCCCTCTAGAGAGCGCGCACAGTAGCCTAGTGAAGGACTGAGGCGTTATATTTTGATATCCGCTGCTCTCCATCGCCCAGAGGTATACACACAGGAAATTGTTTTTGTATCTAAACATGTAATAGCACAGTAATCATTATGAATTGTAATATGGGGGATGTAAAATTTAGCAAACATGTCATGTATAGGTACATGACTTAAACTTGCAAATGTATGAAATTGCTTTTGTTTAATTGAAAAAAAATGGATGGTAAATGATGATTGTTATTAACTCACAGCCAAAATGTATTTGTGAGGGTTGTTCACGACCGGGTAAGTTAACGAATAAAGCGAAAAATTTATGGTGATTTTATAAGGAAATGGATAAAATGGGTCGTGACAATTTGACTCACCTCCCATTACAGCAAATGTGAGACCCCGTACACCGAGTACTATGTAGCTTAGGATCACGGATAATGAGTTATGATCGTAATCTTGAAACATGTAGTCGTCTATCTCGTTTCATTCAATTGAGTTTTTCTTGAATGAACTATCACATGATTTTATAATCTAAACATGTGACTTTGTGTGTGAAAAGGGTAACCCGAGGATTGGGTGAGGCCTAGGTTTCCATGTTTTTAAGATAATGATATGCCATATTGTTTTGATTTAATTCAAATGGCAGGATAAAATGTGATTTATATGATTTACAAGAGAAATGCAATATTTTGCATAAACTGCTAAGATTTATTAAACCAACATGTTTTCAGTTTCATAACCAAGGATTTATATCTATATCTATATATTGCATAAATGTTTTAAGAAAGACACATGCTTTAGATATGAATCGATAAGAAAATGATTTCAAGGCATAAGCATTATATTTTGTAGATAGCGTGATTATCTACTCGCTTGCCTTATTTCCTTACTAAGCTGTGAGCTCACCCCCTTTTTATTTCCCCTCTCTACTGAGCGTTCACAGTAGTTGAGCACAGCTGAGGATTGATATTCTTAGATCCGCTGCACACCCATCATACGAAAGGTATACATATTTGAAACATTTTATACTAAACATTGTAAAAGCACATAAACGAATATACGGTCGGAGATGTATATGTATAATGTAATTGTATTAATGTATACGAGTCTACATTTTAAGAAAAGAGTACTTACATACAATAGATAATTGTATTGATATGCATGTATGTTATGGAATGAATGTGGTTGAGGTGACTAATATCGAATCATAGCCCAACTGTTTGGTGTTGAGTTATGACAGAAGGAGAGGTAAGTAAAATGCAAAAATATTATGGTGTTTTAGGTAGTTCATGGGAGGGGAGGTCATGACAGAATGGTATCAGAGTAGTGTTGCTCTGAAATGAGTCGGTATTAGTAATTAGTAAAGTGTACATCCCCATAATACTGTGCTTTGTTCAATTACAATTGTGTATACGAGATAGGAATCAGACTAATTAATGATTATAAATGCAGGGATTGAGCCATTATGGCTAATACCAGCAGTGGTAGAGGGGCTAGAGGTAGGGCTCGAGGCCGTAGAGGTAGGTCGGAGACCCAAGATGAGATGATAGACCCCACTCAGGTACCTAAGAGTACCAAGGCACGCTTCACTAGATTAGAGCGTCGCTTTGAGACTATAGTGGAGTCATTAGCACAGACTCTGCTAGGTAGATAGGGACAGGATGTAGAGATTGCGCCTGGAGAGGCAGCTGTACCTAGTACACCAGTAAGACCAACTCATATGCCATAGCCTACAGATACACCTACACCTCCACCAGCTCAGGATACCCCTTCTCATGTTGCTCCACGACAAGGCAGTAGTAAGATGGGGTATGGTTGTGAGCTCAATAGATTGCGACAATTTCAGAAGCTTGGACCACCGTCGTTTAAAAGGGTGAAGGACCCCGTGGTTGCAGAGGATTGGCTGGGAGAGATGGAGAAGCTTTATAGATTCTTTGAGTATACGACGATCGAGATGGTCGCATTTGCTACGTTCCTACTAAAGGGATCGGCAGAGCATTGGTGGAAGTCCACCAGGGTTATATTGAGAGCACGACACTCAGAGATCACATGTCTCAGACACAGCGCAACGAAAGATGCAAATGGAATTTTTGGGGTTAATCCAAGGGATTCAGTTTGTGGATGAGTATGAGACACGATTTTTATCCCTGGGTAGGTATGACCCTGATACCATGAGTAGTGAAACCAGAAAGGTCTACAGATTTATTGATGGACTGAGACCAGTATTACATTTTAGACTTGTTCCATTTGACATCTGTACCTATGATGAGGCAGTGTGCAAGGCGTAACTCTGTGAGCAAGACTATGAGAGGAATGTCTCGAAGTTCAGGACAGTTGGCAAGGGTAGAGACTGAGATAGGAAGAGGCTGGTGAGTGACAGTGCTAGAGATTTTGGATATTGAGGAGGGAGGAGACTCTTCGGTAAGAGACTAAGGATCAAGGAAGTACAAGAGAAGACCGTTAGATCTTTTGCATATCCGACTATAGCTCCAGCTAGAGGTGTTGTGATTAGAGGACTGAGGCCTACCACTGAGCAGTGTAATAGATGTGGTAGATTCCATAGAGGTAGATCTTGTACTATTTCTAGTGGATTATGCTTCAGATGTTACAAGCCAGGTCACATGGCTAGAGTTTGCCCAGAGGTTATTGATATTGCCCCACAGAAGGGCAAGGAGCCGGAGAGAGCTCCTACTGATTTGTCTGGTTAAGGAGGAGATTGACGACAGAGGCGAAGGTGAAGCAGGTCAGTGGACGAGGATAAGTACATGCCTTGGACTAGGGCACAGCTGATGCTTCGTCGGATGTGATTAAAGGTAACATTCTAATGTATGATTTAGAAGCATATCTTGTAATTGATCCTGGTGCCACGCATTCATTTGTATCACCTTCATTTGCATGTAAGTTAGCAAAACATGTAGAGCGTACACCTTTAAGTAGGATGATGTTGATCAGTACGCCTATGGATAATAGTCAACTAGTTTAGTATGCGTTAAATGACTGCAAGCTAAGAGTAGGGGAAAAGGATATAACAGTAAATCTAATATTGTTAAGTATGAGTGATTTTGATGTAATCTTAGGAATGGATTGGTTATCTACAAACCATGCTGTGTTAGATTGTTATGCTAAGACAGTTATGTTTCCTAACCCTGAAAAATATGTTGTAAAGTTTGAGGGAAATAAATGAAAGTAGTAGTTATTATTACAATAAATAATGTACTATGCTGATTGAGAAATGAAAATCTTGAAGGTTTCATTGCGTACGTGGTTGATATGGATAAGGTACATTCGGAGTTGGCAGATATTTTTGTGGTCAGTGAGTTCCCAGATGTCTTTCCGGATGAATTGCCAAGGTTACCACCAGACAGAGAGATGGAGTTCTGTATAGACTTGGTGCCTGGTACTGGACCTATAACGAAACCACCATATCGCATGGCCTTAGTTGAGCTGGAGGAGCTCAAGAGATAATTACATGAGTTGTTGGATAAGGGTTTCATCAGACCGACTATTTCGCCTTGGGGAGCACCAGTTTTGTCTCTGAAGAAGATGGATGGAAGCCTCCGATTATGTATAGATTACAGATTATTGAATAAGACTACCATTAAGAATAGGTATCCCCTTCCACGTATTGATGACTTATTAGATCAACTCCAAGGAGCGCAAGTCTTTTCTAAGATTGATTTGAGGTCTGGGTTTCATCAGTTGAGAGTTCGGAGTGGAGATGTCATGACCGCCCGTGACTTACCAAAAACCACTACAAATTTTTCGCTTTTTACTTACCTTTCTCCTTACCAACGTTTGGGTTATGATTCGGTATCAATATCATCTCCCTTGCTTACCATATCATTTATACATGTCAATATAAATTATCTATTGGCTGTAAATACTTTTGTCTCATAGTGAGCTCACATATAATAAATGCAATTACAAACACATCCCCCATAATTTACATTGTTTACATCACTGTGTTGTTACATGTTCAAAGACAAGATCGTACGTGTGTACCTTTAGCTCGATGAGAGTGCAGCGGACACAAGGAATGCAAATCCTCAGCCATACTCTATCTACTGCGTAGTCTTTGTAGAGAGGGGAAAGAAAAAAGGGGTAAGCTCACAGCTCAGTAAGGAAATCAGGCAAGCAAGTAGACATCCACACTATCTACTGAAAATAATGCTTAGCCTTGAAAATATTATCTCCTTAACTCACTTCGAAAGCATGAATTTTAATAGATATATATATAATTGTACAGATTAAATCCCATGTACAAAATCATGCGGAGTTCTCAAAAAATAGGCATTTCGTGCAAAACAATGCATCTTTATAATTTCATAATGCCTTTAGATAAATCATGTCATTTATATTCAAATTACAGTAAATATGGCATTTCAATCATTCACAACACATCAATCCGGGTTTCGACCTATCCCTCAGGTCTACTCGTATCATAAAATCAAGTGATATATCATGTGAGACTCAATGGCTATATGTAATAATATCCTGCACTATGGCCATATCCTATAATGGTGATCCTAGGCTACACAGATCTCGGTGTGCGAGGCAATCACTGGTACAACGAGAGGGGGGTCAATCCATCACAACCGCCAGCTATCAACTCCTCAACTCCACAACAACACACGGTACAACGCACTTCGTGCCACATGCACGGTACAACGTACACCCATGGACCCTATCTCATAGTTGGGATGCCTGCCATAGGTCTTAGCCCTTATACCATGAAAAATCAATGCCACATCTCTAAATCCACGTGCGAACATCTCAACAGTGTGACAATCAATCTACACGAGGAAATCGTCATAGTTTTTCTAACATGTCTTATATATCACAATAAAACTATAATGTGTGCCTTTGAGTGCAACTCACAGTCGACACTCTGCTTAAACATTGTTTATGCATCTCAAATATCAAACACTAGTGCGAGTAACCTCCAATACTAGGTCATGCATAGTTATCATTTCAAAACATGTACGAACAATCGCTCCAGTACCATGCTATAAACAAAACTTGTCAAATCAAGTATGAGTAATCGTTCAAGTATTATGTCATGTATAAATCATGAAGAATCGAGTACGAGCAATGTTCTAGCACTCTATTATGCATCTCATGTAAAATTCGAGTATGAGCAATTCGCTCCAGCACTCTGTCATGCATATCATATAAAACTGAGAACGAGCAATGCTCCAGTACTTTATCATACAAGTCATGGAAATCTAGTGCGAGTTATACTCTAGCACTAATTTATGTGGAAAACATATAAAATCAAGTGTGAGTTGTGCTCTAGCACAATTTGTTCTCATATAGTTCGATAGATGGCTCTTTGAAAGGGATGATTTTCAAAACATTAAAATCAGCATTATAAATTGTGCTATTTCACATTAATCATAAAAACATTAGCTCATCTATCTACTCTTCTACCAAACAACAGTAAAAACACTCAAAATCAGGTTTTCCATGCTTTTTACAACTTTTCCTAAAAATTGATTTTTTTCCTAACTAGTGGTAAAATCGTAATTTACCACTACCGGGTCGCTATAATTGTTATTCACTTTCTCTGACCCTCAGGGTTTTTAAGTGAATGCAAAAGCAAATGAAAATACGTGCAGGTATCTTTAACTACTCGCAAAAGTCCATTACCTCGGATCATGTCACGTGACCTCACTTCCTCGATGCTGCTCAATCTCGCAATCTGATTAGCTCCCAATATAAACTCCGGAGCTGCATATAACCATTCATCAGGTTAATTACACTTTTCCTACTACATTACACATTTAATACAGTCTATTTCACTTAATGGGCCCATTGACTCTTGTTGGACTTTAATAACTCTTAATGGGCCTAACATCATCTTAAGCCTATTTCACTTTACTAGCATTTACGTTAGGCCTATTGGGCTTGTGGGACCCACTAACTCTTATTGGGCTTATCCGAGGCCCATAACACCTTATTGGGTTAAAACCAAATCGACTTGACCCATTGGCCTTCTCAGCCATGGCATGTGGCCGAGAGCCATCATGCCGTTGTTCATGCAACACCACACCACTCATGGCCATTTACTAGACAATTCACTTAGACATTTTATCAAACACCTAGTTGGCATGTCTTAAGCCTTCCCTATAATTCATGTTGGCATTTGATCAAAAACCTTATATGCCAACATCATACAACTATCCATATGAACAATTTGATTATAACTAACCATGCCATAATCATGTATATATGCATATCAACCTATACATGTCTTAAAATCACATGAGCATTTATCAAAAGTCATATACTAACTTTCGGCCACCACATGTTCATAATGATTTCATGTGTTTCAATCCATAAAACATATACAAATCAACTCCATATAATCCATAGATTAACATATATGAATTTGGAAGTTTGAAAACTCACCTAGCTTATACTTCCCACTTTGGCTGAAACTTCCTTGATTTTTTTCTCTCTCAATATGGCTCCTTGATAGGTGATTCCAACATATGTTATTACTCTCTCAATATGGAACAACTTTCATGCAGATCACTTGTTCCAAATATGTCTCTAACCTAGTGATTTCTAGTGAGAGTAAGCTTGAAAACTATTTGTTTATGGTTTTTTCACTTTGTCGAAAATGAAAGGATGAAGATGATCATGTGTTGGATGGTATTTATAAGCCAAAAACTTAGCCAGTAAGTCACCAATTTCGTCCACCTTAATTGACTTTTAATGGGTTAAGGTTAAGGTTATCAAATTGGATTTTGCTACCTTTGTTTAAGTGATGGTTACCGAATTGAATTTTGCTACCTTTTATTAATGGTTTTTAACTTATACTAATGGGCTTTTGGTTAGGGCTTTTCCTTTGGGCTTTTGGGTTGAAATTTTTTCTACCAATTGGGCCTACAATTTTCTTCATATTGGGCCCACCAAATGGCCCAACAATTCAGCCTATTGGGTTTTCCAAATTCAGCCCACACTTGTTTATACCTTAATGGGCTTTAAAATTCCAACTTCGGTCCATTGCATTTTTACTCGTTAAATTTAATCCAAAATTCATCCAAATAAATTTTCATTACTTCAGGGGATGAATATCTTGTACTCTAACTAAAAATATTTTTCCCCAATTTTTTCTCCATACTTAGGTTAATTTCTAACCATGGTTAGTCAACTATGGTCAAAGTCCACTTTTCTTAACCATTGATCACGTTTGACTTTTTTCTAAAAAATCCAAAAGTATCACTTTCCATGGTTTACACTCTCATCTTTATGTTTTGGCCATTTTCGGTAGGCGAATATATCAAATACCCCTCAAACAGACCATTTCGGACTCGTTTAGCCCCTTTTTGGCTTTTACTATACTTAAATGTGTTCGGGACCAAATCAAAAAGACTTTCCTTCATGAACCCTCTATATTTTCACATCATAAGTTCTTCTCTTCAGTCAGAATGATTTAGATTCACTCGGTTTAGCTTGTGTCTCTTATAGCCCTTATTCGGCCTTTACGTAGCTTATACGTGTTTAGTCACTTCACTTACAATTTTGTTATAGTAAATACTCTTCTTATGATTCAACCAACATAATAAATGTTCATACTTATATGAATCATAAGGGATAAGCTACATCAAAATCTGAGTCTTATAAGAGATGTGCCCAAGACAGCCTTTAGGACACGATATGGCCACTATGAATTTTTGGTTATGCCATTCGGATTGACGAATGCTCCCGCAACTTTCATGGCTTTGATGAACGATGTGTTCAAGCTATATCTAGATTAGTTTGGTATCATCTTCATCGATGACATATTAGTATACTCGAAATTCGAGGAAGAGCATGAGAAGTACCTCAAGATTATATAGCAGACCCTACGAGAGCAAAAGTTGTATGCTAAACTCAGTAAGAGTAATTTTTGGTTGTCACAGATCTTGTTTTTAGGACACGTTGTGTTGATGGATGGTGTATCAGTAGATCCATCCAAGATCGAGGCTGTAGTTTAGTGGGAATAGCTTAAGATAATTATCGAGATCAGGAGTTTTCTCGGTTTAACAGGATATTATCGGAGATACATTTAGAGATTTTCAAAGTTGGCTGCTCCGTTGACACGTCTCACTTAGAAGGGTGTAGCATTCATGTGGGATGACGATTGTGTGAGACCCCATGTATGTTTAACCTTTTACATATGTAAATGGAATTATAATATGGATGATTTTGGACCAAGTAATTATGAATTCATAGGTAAGGTGATGTACTTGTAATATGAAGCATAAATGATGTAAAGTCCATAAATTCAATGTACACACTTGTAATAAGAGTTTGTGATGTACATACAAGTTTGATTATGTATGAATATGAAGAAATGGACTTTTGTATGTGATGAATGTAAGTGGAATGAAAAATGAGTAGTGTAGTAAAATGGAATGAAGTTGCGTAAGTGGTGTGAATCTTTATGCTTCCATTTGGTTTTGTGTTGTGTACCTTTGGTTATACAATGAATGCACACAAGTTTTAATGTGTATAAAGTGTGAATGGATGTCATTTTGAAGTCTCAAAGGTGATTAGATGAGAAAATGACTATGGCAGCAAATTAAGGATGTTTGGTGTGAGTTACTGTTGAAAACTGCAGCAAAATCTGGAAAATATGAAGGCCAGATCGATCTCATAGGATGATAGATCGATCTAGAAGAGCGAAAAATGCTCTTATTCGAGCAATGGAACAGGGCAGATCGATCTGCTAAACATTCTGTAATGAGAGAATCGATTCTTAAGGCATGCAGATCGATTTCCTTAGCTCTCGGGTGGGAGCAAATTGATCTCCTCCCTAGCCAGATCGATCTCCTTAACTCTCTGCCTAAGACAGATCGATCTCAAGCCCTCGGTAGATCGATCTCATGCTTTCAAAATGTCGTGAAAAATGAGGGATTTAAGAAGACAAGATCGATCTCATCAAGCTAATTCTATAAATAGGAGCAGTTTGATATGCAAATTTTGGGAAACAAACTCACTCTACCATTTTCAATCCAAAACATTTCTTTCTCACTCCTAAATCCACCCATTTTCATAAAGATTTTGTAAGACCCGATTTTTTTTTATCGAAATTCCTTATGATTCATATGATATAAACATGGTTGGATGTAAATTGAATCATAAGAAGAGTTGTACGTGAATGAAAAATGCAAATGGAATAAATAAAAATTCTCGAATGCATTTAAAGATCAAATGAAGGATTAAAATGGCCACAGATTAAATGAATAGGAATCGAACCATTCGGATGAGAGATAAGGATTTAAAACATGAAATGAGAAAGGGTTCATGAAGGGAAGTTGGATTGGTTTGGTCCTGAACACGTTGAAGGGTAAAACGGTTAAAATACCCGAAATTCAGTATCAATTCTGTAAGAAATTGACACTGTAAACATGGATTTAGGGAATCTTGATCAATAAGGGAGCAATAATTAAATTTCAGGTTAAATTGATCAAGATATGAATTTATCGAAATTAATTGAAATTTTCACCTCGAGAAATTATCCCGAAAATACGAAATAATACACCGAAAAGATAAAATAAGACAGATAAATACATTTAATGGATTAAATGAATAAAATATTAATTTACTTGGGATATTTTGGTTTTATTATATTTTATTTGATTTAAAATAAAATATAATAAATAATAAGAGGAAAAAAAGGAAAAAAAGAAAAGAAGAAACACAAAATCATGAATTCGCGATTCTCCAGAAGGGAGAAAGGGAGAAGACAAAACCGAGGGAGTCAGTTCCCTCCATCTGATGGGCCACCGATAGACAGAAGGACAGATGCGTGTGGGCCAGCGGAGCCCAGCACCGTGGGAGCCACCAGTAGACCCCACGCACACCAGTGACGCCTGACGGAGGAGATCAGAAGAGGAGAGTGCCACATGAGAGAAGGTGAGATTCACCGGTGATGGCACCGATTCGACCCACCCGGAGGCCAGTCGAAGGTCCCCCTCGTGATGGCACGCCGATTAGTGCTGAAAACTGCCAGAGAAAAGGTCAGACGACGCATGAATGGCAAAGATGAGCCTCAATCGGTACGAACCTATTCGGTGCAGTGAGGGTATGCTAAACCGAACTGTATCGGTACAGCCAAAAAGAAAAGAAAGAAAAGAAAGAAAAGAAAAGAAACAGAAAAAGGGACAAAGAAAAAAGTGGAAAAATAGGGAAAAAATTTCAAAGATGCAATCGAGCTACGAGTAAGCCGGTAAACGGTCGAAATTGACCGATTTAAATTTTGGAATATTTAATTTGATTAATATTCGTCTAAAAATTTACCAAAAAAATATGTAATTGTGTAGCTCGACAATAGGCATCAAAGGAGAGCTGAGTTAGCCTCGATTTACGTACCATTATCGAATCTCGGATAAGTAACATTTATTTACGACAATTTGCATAGTTATGCATGTTAAAAATTTACCGCATAAATTACGAATTAATTCCGTATAAAATGAATTAAATTATGAAATTTAAGATAAATTGTAGTAAATAATTAATTGAGCTATTTGAGAGTTTAGAATGAGGCCCAATAAATACTTATGGGCCCAGTGAGCCCAATTGGCCTCGATGATGTGAATAATAAGTGGAAAATGGGTTTAAGGCTAGTTAAGGCTCGTTATGATACAATCGGGCCTAAGATGGGTAAACGAGCTTAATGATTTAAATTAATCCCAGAAAATACGAAATACAATTAATTATATTTTATTTTACTTGATGAATATTTATACGCGGTTCCAGAGATTGGATTGAGAGCAAATCAGATTGCGTGACGAGACATTAGTGGAAGGTCAAACCGTACAGAAAAATGAGGTAATGGAATTTTGCGAGTAGCTAGAGGTAGCTACGCGTATTTTGAACAACTTTTACATACACTAAAAATGTATAAAAGGTCCTAAAAATTGATTAAAAATTTTAAGGACCCGGGATGGGTAAAAGACTATTTTACCCCTACTGAGGGAAAATTCACTTAAGGATGGTGAAAGCATAACATGCATGAAATGCATGATTTGGGAAATTTTCGTGGTTTTTAAGCAAAGCAAATTGGTAGATTGGCCAGTGTTTGTATAAATTTCACAAGACAACACTACGTAAGTGTTATTTAGATTTAAATGAAATTCTTTTAAAAATGGGCCAACAATCAAGTTTATATGGAAACAGATGGTGCTAGAGCCTTGCTCGCACTATATCTGAGTTTGTGAGTGTGCATAATGGTGCTGGAGCAGTTGCTCGAGCCGATTTGTGTGACATGATATGCATAAAAAGGTGTTGGAGCGATTGCTCGCACTAGTTTTAATGATTTGACATGCATGAGAGGTGCTGAAGCCTAGCTCGCACACTGTTTTTACTTGATACACATAAAAAGGTACCAGAGCGATTGCTCGTACTAGTTTAATGTTTTGACATGCATAAGAAGTGTTAGAGCTTAGCTCGCACAAGTTTTGAACTCTGTGACGCATGCATTAGTGCTGGAGCAGGGGCTCGCACTAGAGTTTTACATGCATAGGTGCTGGAGCCTCGCTCACACCAGATTTTCACATGATTTTTGTGACAGAGTGAGGAAGCTTAGCTCGCACTAGTTTTACTTGATTTTATGATAGAGTGCTGGAGCATAGCTCGCACTGGTTTCATGAAGAAATTACAGATGTGCTTGGAGCTTCGGGTATATTGTGTGTTACACCGATTAAATAGGCTCGCACGTGCATTTTGATTTGAGACATGCTATGAACCGTGCTTGGAGCTTCGGGTAGATTGTGTGTCACACCGATTAAACATGCTCGCACGTGCGTTTTGAGACATGGCACGAGTATTGATATGAGATATGGGTCTACGGAGTACGTTGTACCATGCAAATCGCATGGAGTACGTTGTACCGTGTTATGATATATTATATTTATGTGGCGTCTCTAGATACGAGTGATCGGGTTGGATTTGACCCACCTCTCGTGGTGATTCCCAATAGTGGTGATACCCCACACACCTGATCCTTGTAGCCTGGGATCACAAGGATATGACCATAGTCCTAGTTATTTCCATGATACATTGCCTAGTCTCGCATGTTACTATCTGACGTTTTGAAAGCTTGAGAATGCTTAGATTTTGTGTGAGTCTGGACCACCCGAGGCAGGGGTTGGATCCTAATTGATGATATTGGTTTTGTTGTGAATAAATGAAATTTTCAATGTTTTCGAAAATGCTCGAAAATAAATAATTTTATATGGATCAGGATCACCCGAGGGAGGGGTTGAGTCCTGATGAGTGTGATGGGTGTGGATTTTTTAAATGAATTAAGTGTTTTCTAAGGTTTTGTGGAAACTCAGCATGATGTATTTTTCATAATTATTTATAATCCATGCAATGAAATGTTTTAGCATGAGGAGGTTATCCATGCTTTAATTGCAAATGCATGATTTTGATTTAATTCATGAGCTTTATGATTTTACATGAGATGCCATTGAGGCATGAGTTGCATGATTTCCATAAGCACGAACAGCTTTTATAAACTATGGCATTGATGTGCGCATGATTTCGTGCGTGAGCTTTAAACAAAAAGAAATGGATTTAAAGGCATGGCATTATGAGCATGTAGATAGTAGAGCTATCTACTTACTTGCATAATTTCCTTACTGAGTGTGTGGTTTCTCACCCCCTTATTCTCCCCCTCTACAGAGTACTTTCAATAGATAGAAAGAGGCAGTGATCGTGCATTCCTGTTATCCGCTGTTTCCTATAGAGAAAAGGTTTACACACTTGTATGGTTTTGTATCTAAATATGTAAATGCACAGTACTGTAAACGTATATGACGTAAGGGATGTAAGGTTATGTAAATGCAATTGGGAACTTATTAGTTAAAGTCAAAGGATAGAAAAATCCTAATGTATATAATGTAATATGAAAATGGAATGGTAAGTAGTGTGAGGGGACTAACACCAAATCATAGCCCAACTGTTAGTAGGATGGTCACAATGAGAGGAAGGAAAGAATTAAATAACAAACGAAAAATGAAAAAAATTGTATTGATTTATTTTTTTAGGTAATTTCGTTCGTGACAAAAAAAGTGGTATCAGAGCTAAGTTGGCATGATATGAGTCGGTGTTAGTGGTTAAGGATGTTTACATCCCCATGTACCGTGCTTTGCTTAGATACAATTGTGTATATCGAGATGGAATTACAGCTAAGAATTTAGTTTTGAATGCAAGAATCTAATTATTATAACTGATAGCCGCTATGGTAGAAGGGCGAGAACATACGTGCTCGAGACTCACGATGAGATTGAAGTGGAGGCTGGTATTGAGTATGCCCCACAGAGTCCGACAGAGAGATCAGACAGTATTGAGACATGCTTCGTGAGGTTGGAGCGGAGTGTGAAGAATATTTTGGGACCTATTTGCTCAGAGTATGCTTGGGATTTGAGGGCGAGTCGGAGCATTGGTGGAAGTCCGCTCAACCCATCTTAAGAGTTAGACATTCAGAGCTGACATGAGAGATAATTCTGGATGTATTCCGGTGACAGCATATCTCGGACATCGTTTAAAGGAAATTACAGATAAAGTTCTTTACTCTAACCTAGAAGAAACTGGTTGACTGACGAGTATGAATCTCAGTTTATATCCCTAGGCAGGTATGACCCCGACACTATGAACAATGAGAGTTAGAATGTCCGAAAGTTAATGGAAGGGATCAGATCATTAATTAGAGTCCAATTGACCCCATTAGATATCACTACCTAGGCTGAGGCAGTGCGCAGACTATAGTTGTGTGAATAAGATTATGAGTTGCATAACTCTAAGATTGGGAAAGGTAGTAAGGGTCGAAATAGAGACAAAAAGAGAATAGTGGATGATAGAGATGTCAGAGCAAGAAAGAGACCATTTGGCAAGAGATTTAGAGCTCTCGAGTCATGGGGTAAGATGATTGGTAACCCCTAGTGTATTCAGTTTCAACACTTACGAGGGGTATTGTGATTGGAGGACCCCGACCTGCTACTGAGCAGGGTTGGATATGTGGTAGTTACCACGAAAATAAGATGTTAGACGAGGGTAAGTGTAAGCCTTGGACCAGGACACTACTGATGCTTCATCTGATGTGGTAGAGGGTACCATCTTCATTGTGAATAATGAAGCAACTATCTTAATTGATCCTGGTGCCATGCATTTATTCATACCGCCCTCATTTGCATATAAGTTAGTGAAAGACGTGAATTCCTACAACCTTGGGCACAATGCTGATAGTTAGCACCCCAATGAAGGAGGGTTAACTAACGGAATAATTATGAAGAGATTATAAGTCGAAAACGGGGGAAGAAGTATAAGCCAGCTGATTTTATTCAATGGAATATGAATAATTTTGAAGTAATATTTGAGAAATAAATTGGTCGGCTGCAAACTATGCTGTTCAGATTTCTATCCTAAGATAGTGATAGGGTTACCCCTGAAAAGTATACTGTAAGTTTTGACAAGTAATGAAAGGGGTGTAGTGATTGAAATTAATGGAGTAAATGACTGTACTCACGTAATGAGTAATGATGGGAATTTTTTCTCGCTTGTGTGGTTGGTATGGATAAGGCACATCCGAAGTTAACATATATCCTTATGGTTAGGGAGTTTCCTGATATCTTCCTGGATAATCTACCAGGGTTGCCACCCTTTAAAGGAATGGAGTTTTGAATTGATTTGGTACATGGTACGGAGCCGATATCCTAACCACGGTATAAAATGGTATTAGTGGAACTGGAAGGACTAAAGAAGCAATTATAGGAGTGATTGGATAAAAGTTCATCAGATCAATTGTTTCACCTTGAGGAACACCGATTCTATTCGTGAGAAGAAAGATGAAAGCCTCCGACTAAGCATTGATTTTTTTTATTGTCGAATGAGGCTACCATCAAGAATAAGTGTTTTCTTCCACTGTTGATGATTTATTGGATCAATTATGAAAAGCTAGATCTTTTTAGAGATCGATTTGAAGTCTGGGTAACATCCGTTAAGAATTTGGAATTTGAATGTGCCCAAAATGATTTTCGTAACCGTTAGGGCATTAATTAACAAGGTATTTAAACTTTACCTAGACTGATTTGTGGTCATCCATAGCAATGATATTTTGATGTATTCGAAGTTCAGGGAAGAGCATGAGCAGCAACTGAAAACTATTTTACAGATGAATTGTTGAGAGTTTGTCGAAATGGGCTGCTCAGTTGACACATCTCGTTCGGAAAATTATTGCATACGAGTGGGATGATAAGTATGAAAGTAGCTTCGGTGAGTTTTGGTGTATTGAAGTATGAACTGACCACCGTAATTATTTTCACTATACCCAATAGCTCAAGAGGTTTCTCAGTGTATATGGATACCTCAAAATAATGAGTGGGCTGTGTATTGATGCAAAATAGGAAGATAGTCGATTACGGATCCAGACAACTCAAGGATCATGAAAGAAACTATCCGACCCATGATTTAAAGTTAGCAGCGGTAGTGTTTGTACTGAGTATATGGCACTACTATGTACACGATGAGAAATTTTGGGTATGCACTGATCATAAAAGCTCCGAGTATCTGTTTTCACTGAAAGAGTAGAATATGAGATAATATAAAGGGTTAGAGCTTCTGAAGGATTATGACTATGGAAATTATACCACCTAGGAAAGGATAATGTAATGGTTGATGCCTTGAGCAGAAAGAGCCTCGGGATGGTATCAAAGATGATGGTCAGGGAGCATGAGCTGCTAGAGCAGTTGTGAGCCTCAGAAGTGATGTGATCCCTTCTGATGATGACAGTGATTTTGTGACAGCTAGCCTAAGATTAAAACCGGATTTGAGTGACCGAATTTGACAGGCTTAGCGTGATGGACGACAGGGTGTCGATAGTGTGGGTCAGATTCAACTGGGTACAGTGACAGAGTTCACAGTGAATAATGATGGCTTACTGAGGTTCGAGACAGTATAAGTGCTCCCTAGGACCACAGTTGATGAGATAGTGTTATTGTCAAAAGCTCACTCTTCAGGATATACAGTGCATCCGAGAAGTAATAAATATATCGAAATCTTTGAAAAGGGTATTGGTGGTCAGTTATGAAAAGAGACATTGCAGAGATTATGGAAAAGTGTCTCGTATGTCAGCAGATTAAAGTAGAGTAGTAAAAGTTTGCAGAGTTATTGCAGCCTCTACCTATATCGACACGAAAATGGGAGCAAGTTGCCATGGATATCGTGATGGGTTATAGAGGACCGCATGAATCACGAGGCTATCTGGGTGATAATCGATAGATTGACTAAGTCTACCCACCTTCTGGTTATGAAACTCTGAATGTGTAGGCGGATTTATGTGTATGAAAAATTATGAAACATTATGTAGCGTCCTAGGGAGCAAGATATCAAATAGGGATTTTCACTTCACTTTCCACTTCTGGGAACGTTTTTCAGGAAGCTATGGGAACCCGATTGAGTGTTAGCGCAGCTTTCCATCCTCAGATAGATGGTCAGTCAAAGAGGATTGTACAGGTTCTGGAGGATATGATGAGAGTGTGTGCCCTTGATTTTATAAGCTCTTGGGATGATCAGTTGCTACTAATTGAATTCACCAATAGCGATAGTTATCACTTGAGTATTGGGATAACATTATATGTGGCATTGTATGGCCGTAGGAGTTGTTCCCGGACTTAGATAGGAAGAAGTGGGTGACAAATAGAAAATTGCTCTCAAATTGGTATAATAAGTCTTTAAAGGTGTTCAGTTGATTGTGAGTGATGGAGAATACCTCAGAGCAGACAGAAAAGCTATGCTAACAAGAGACGGAGACCAGTAAAGCTCAAACAGAGTAGGTCGTATGTTGAAAAATCGATTCGGGCATTAAATAGGGCGGAGAAAGTGTCGAGGTTTAAGACGATCTCCTTAGTCAAAGTCTTTTGGTAGTATTACACTCCGAAAAAAGTCACATGGGAATTAAAGAGTATGATGCGATAGACGTACCCGGAGTTGTTTATGGACCCATTTAACTTAGTTCTAATTTGGATCACCAAATTTCTTAAGTGGGAGAGATTATGTAAAACCCGATTTTTTTTATCGAAATTCCTTATGATTCATATGATGTAAACATGGTTAGATGTAAATTGAATCATAAGAAGAGTTGTACATGAATGAAAAATGCAAATGGAATGAATAAAAATTTTCGAATGCATTTAAAGATCAAATGAAGCATTGAAATGGCCACAAATTAAATGAATGGGAATCGAACCATTCGGATGGGAGATTAGGATTTAAAACATGAAAAGAGAAAGGGTTCGTGAAGGGAAGTTGGATTGGTTTCTTCCTGAACACGTTGAAGGGTAAAACGGTTAAAAGACTTGAAATTCGGTGTCAATTCGGTAAGAAATTGACACTGTAAACATGGATTCAGGGAATCTTAATCAAAAAAGGAGCAATAATTAAATTTCAGGTTAAATTGATCAAGATATGAATTTATCGGAATTAACCAAAATTTTCACCGTGGGAAATTATCCCGAAAATACAGAAAAATACACTGGAAAGATAAAATAAGACAGATAAATACATTTAATGGATTAAATGAATAAAATATTAATTTACTTGGGATATTTTGGGTTTTATTATATTTTATTTGATTTAAAATAAAATATAATAAATAATAAAAGAAAAAAAAGAAAAAAAGAAACACAGAATCGCGAAATCGCGAAATCGGGATTCTGCAGAAAGGCGAAAGGGAGAAGACAAAACCGAGGGAGTCGGTTCCCTCCATCCGGTGAGCCACCGATCGACAGAAGGGCAAGCGCAGGCTGACGAGAGGAGCCCAGCATCGTAGGAGCCACCGGAAGACCTCAGCGCACCGGTGACGCCTGATGGAGGAGATCGGAAGAGGAGAGTGCAGCAGGAGAGAATGGGAGATTCACTGGCGATGGCACCGATTCGACCCACCCTAAGGCCAGTCAAAGGTCCCCCTCACGATGGCGCACCGATTGGTGCCGAAAACTACCGGAGAAACCGCCGGATGACGTCAGAATGGCAAAGATGAGCCTGAACCGGTACGGACCGGTTCAGTGCAGTGAGGGTATGCTAAATCGGACCGGACCGGTTCAGCCAAAAGGAAAAGAAAGAAAAGAAAAGAAAAAGAAAAACGAGGAAAAATTTCGAAGATGCAATCGAGCTATAAGTAAGTCGGTAAGTGGTCAAAATTGACCGATTTAAATTTCAGAATATTTAATTTGATTAATATTCGTCTAAAAATTTACCAAAAAAATATGTAACTGTGTAGCTCGACAATAGGCGTCAAAGGAGAGCTCGAGTCAGCCTCGATTTACGTACCATCATGGAATCTCGGGTAAGTAATATTTATTTACGACAATTTACATAGTTATGCGTGTTAAAAATTTACCGCATAAATTACGACTTAATTCCGTATAAAATGAATTAAATTATGGAATTTAAGATAAATTATAGCAAATAATTAATTGAGCTATTTGAGAGTTTAGAACGAGGTCCAATAAATACTGATGGGCCCAGTGAGCCCAATAAGCCTCGATGATGTGAATAATAAGTGGAAAATGGGTTTAATGCTGGTTAAGGCCCGTTATGGTACAATCGGGCCTAAGATGGGTAAACGAGCTCAATGATTTAAATTAATCCCAGCAAATACGAAATACAATTAATTATATTTTATTTTATCTTATGAATATTTATACGCAATTCCAGAGATTGGATTGAGAGCAAATTAGACTACGTGATGAGACATCAGTGGAAGGTCAAACTGTACAAAAAAATGTGGTAAGGGAATTTTACGAGTAGTTAGAGGTAGCTACGCGTATTTTGAACAGCTTTTACATACACTGAAAATGTATAAAAGGTCCTAAAATTTGATTAAAAATTTTAAGGACCCGGGATGGGTAAAAGACTATTTTACCCCTACTGAGGGAAAATTCACCTAAGGATGGTGAAAGCATGACATGCATGAAATGCATGAAGCAAATTGGTAGATTGGCCAGTGTTTGTATAAATTTCACAAGACAACACTACGTAAGTGTTATTTAGATTTAAATGAAATTCTTTTGAAAATGGGCCAACAATCAAGTTTATATGGAAACAGATGGTGCTGGAGCCTTGCTCGCACTAGGTTTAATGATTTGACATGCATGAGAGGTGCTGGAGCCTAGCTCACACCTTGTTTTGACTTGATACACATAAAAAGGTATGGGAGCGATTGCTCGTACAAGTTTTAATGATTTGACATGCATGAGAAGTACTAGAGCTTAGCTCGCATGAGTTTTAAATTGTGTGACGCATGCATTAGTGCTGGAGGAGGGGCTCGCACTAGAGTTTTACATGCATGGGTGCTGGAGCTTAGCTCGCACTAGATTTTCACATGATTTTTGTGACAGAGTGTTGGCGCTTAGCTTACATTAGTTTTACTTGATTTTATGATAGAGTGTTGGAGCATAGCTCGCATTGGTTTTATGAGGAAATTACAGCCGTGCTTGAAGCTTCGGGTAGACTGTGTGTCACGCCGATTAAACATGCTCGTACCTGCGTTTTGAGACATGGCATGAGTATTGATATGAGATATGGGTCTACAGAGTACGTTGTACCATGCAAATCGCATGGAGTACGCTGTACCGTGTTATGATATATTATATTTATGTGGCGTCTTCAGATGCGAGTGATCAGGTTGGATTTGACCAACCTCTCGTGGCGATTCCCGATAGTGATGATACCCCGCACACCTGATCCGTGTAGCCTGGGATCACAAGGATATGGCCATAGTCCTAGTTATTTTCATGATACATTGCCTAGTCTCGCATGTTACTATCTGATGTTTTGAAAGCTTGAGAATGCATGGATTTTGTATGAGTCTAGACCACTCGTTGGAGGGGTTGGATCCTGACTAATGATATTGGTTTTGTTGTGAATAAATGAAATTTTCAATGTTTTCAAAAATGCTCAGAAATAAATAATTTTATGTGGATCAGGATCACCCAAGGGAGGGGTTGAGTCCTGATGAATGTGATGGATGTGGATTTTTGAAATGAATTAAGTGTTTTCTAAGGTTTTGTGGAAACACAGCATGATGTAATTTTCATAATTGTTTATAATTCATGCAATGAAATGTTTTAGCATGAGGAGGTTATCCATGCTTTAATTGTAAATGCATGATTTTTGATTTAATTCATCCGTTTTATGATTTTACATGAGATGCCATTGAGGCATGAATTGCATGATTTCGATAAGCACGAACAGCGTTTATAAACTATGGCATTGATGTGTGCATGATTTCATGCGTGAGCTTTAAATGAAAAGAAATGGATTTAAGGGCTTGACATTATGAGCATGTCGATAGTGGAACTATCTACTTACTTGCATAATTGCTTTACTGAGCGTGTGGTTGCTCACCCCCCTTATTTTCCCCCTCTACAAATTACTTTCAGTGGATAGAAAGCGACAGTGATCGTACATTCATGTTATCCATTGTTTCCCATCGAGAAAAAGTATACACACTTGTATGGTTTTGTATCTTAATATATAAATGCACAGTACTGTAAGCGTATATGACGTCGGGGATGTAAGGTTATGTAAATGTAATTGTGAACGTATTAGTTAAAGTCAAAGGATAGAAAAAGCTTAGTGTATAAATATAACATGGAAATGGAATGGTAAGTAGTGTGAGGGAACTAACACCGAATCATAGCCCAACTGTTGGTAGGATGGTTACGATAAGAGGAAGGTAAGAATTAAATAACAAACGAAAAATGAAAAAAAACTGTAATGATTTATTTTTTTAGGTAATTTGGGTCGTGATAGATTTGAGAGAAGGCTATTAGATACAAAGTTGTTCACATCCAAGTGAAGAACAACATAGCTTGGAGTCATTTTCCCGTTTGGTGTATTGAATGAGCTAGGAGCATTGTCATTTGGAGTGAGAAAGAAATCCAAAGAGGTGCGTTTCTAAAGCACCAACTCAAGTACACTTGTTTAGTTATTGATTTTGAAGTTGATTGGTATGCATATTAATGGTAGAAACTATCTAGAATGCAATGGAACAACTATAACCTAGAAATGGGTTAGTGTGAGAAATTGAAATGTATTGGAATTAATGATGAATATGATATCTTAAGGTGATAATGTAAGACTCGATTTTTATCGTATTTCCTTATGATTCACACATTGTATGGATATTGTTATATGTTAATGGAATCATAAGACGGATGATTTTGATCATATAAATATGAATGAAGTAGTCGAATGTACGTAAAATCTGAAAATGAACAGTTAAGGAATTTGAAATTAAATTTTTGAGATTTGAATTGTCCAGACAGAGATACGAATTTTAAATGAGAAATTATAGTGGGTCCAAGAAGGAAAGTCGATCTAAATCGGTCCCGAACGTGTAGAAGGGTAAAACGGTCAAAAGATCGAAATCCGGTATAAATTCAATAATAAATTTCATTAAAAATATGGAATTGAGAAATCTTGATCAATAATGAGGAAAATATTGAATTTCGATTCCAATTGATCAAGATATGAATTTATTGGAATTAATCGAAAATTTCACATCGAAAAATTATCCTGAAAATATTGGAAAAATATACCGAAAAGACGAAATAAGACAAATAAATTCATTTATTGATTAAATGAATTAAATAAGATTTTTTTAGATTTTTGGGATTTTTATAATATTTTAATGGATAAAATAATAATAAAATAAATTCTAAATAATAATAATAAAAAAACAGAAATCGCGAAATCGCGATTTCTGGGAAAGGGAGAAGAAGCTGAAACCGAGAGACTCGGTTTCCCTCACCGGCTAGCCATCGGCGAGACAGAGGGGCAGGCGACAACCGGCGAGAATAGCCGACACCCGCTCGACCTACCAGCAGCTGCGACGTGCAGCGACATCGCTGGAGAACGCTGGATCGAGAGGGAGAGTACCGGGGGGAAAAAGGGAGATTCACAGGCGATAGTGCCGTTTCGACCCACCCCGAGGCCAGTCGAAGGTTCTCCTAGCGATGGCATGCTGAACAGCACTAGAATCGAGTCAGGAATCGACCGGAAACGCCACGAATGGCGAAGGAAATGACTGAACCGATACGGACCCGTTCAGTGAAGTGGAACTGTGCTGAACTGGACCGGACCAGTTCAACCAAGAAAGAAAATAAAATAAAAAGAAAAAGGGAAAAAGAAAAGAGGAAAAATTGGAGAAAATTTCGGTGATGCAATCGAGCTACGGGTAAGTCGGTAAGCGGTCAAAATTAACCGATTTAAATTTTAGAATATTTCATTTTATTAATATTCGACTGAAAATTTACCCGAAAAAATATGTAGCTCGACAATTGACGTCAAACGAGAGCTCGACTCAACCTCATTTTGCATACCAGCATGGAATCTCGAGTAAGTAACCCCTATTTACGATGATTTGTATAGCTATGCATGTTAGAAATTTACCGCATAAATTACGGATTTATTTCGTATAAATGAATTAAATTCTGAAAATTGAGATAAATTATCGTAAATAATTAATTAAACTATCCGAGAGTTTAGAACGAGGCCCAATAAATTCTGATGGGCCCAATGAGCCCAATAGGCCTCGATAATGTGAATAGTAAGTGGAAAACAGGCTTAAGGCCGATTAAGGCCCATTATGGTGCAACCGAGCCCAATTGGGGTAAACGAGCCCAATGATTTAAATTAAGCCCAGTAAAAGTGAAATATGGATAAATATGTTTGGATTTAACCCGATAAATGATTATCTGCAGCTCCGGAGAACATATTGGGAGCTAAACGGATCGGGTGATCGGTAGCGTTGGGAAAAGTTAGACTGTACAGAGTAAAATGAGGTAAGGGAATTTTACGGACTGCTCAAGGTAACTTTATGTAATTTTGACCACATTTACATTCCCTAAAATTGTCTGAAGGGTCTAGATTTAAAATAAGAATTTTGGTGCCCGGATGGGCCAATGACCAAAACAACCCTCTGAAGGGTAAAATTTCCAAAATGAGGAAAAGCTGAGAGGAGCAAAAGCAAGAGGTTCCTGCTTATTTTTGAGGTGTTTTGACACGTGCATGGGTAGGTTGGCTAACTTTTAAATAAAAATGCACAACATTGCATATTTTCAACAATGTGATTTCTTTAGGAAATTGTTTTGAGATAACAGAGCCACCTACGTGATTTTAAGAAAGTGTGACGTGCTAGAGCTCAGCTCGCACGAGTTTTGATTTGTGTGATGCATGCATTAGTGCTGGAGCAAGGGCTCGCACTAGAGATTTACATGCATAGGTGCTGGAGTCTAACTCGCACTAGATTTTCATATGATTGTTGTGACAGGGTGTTTGAGTTTAACTCGCACTAAATTTTCACTTCATTTTTATGACACAGTGCTGGAGCCTAGCTCGTATTAGTTTTACATGATTTTGACAGTGTTGGAGCTTAGCTCGCACTAGATCTTATGCGATTTTATGAAATGCGTGCTGGAGTTTTGCTCGCATGATATTTTCATTGATTTTTTTAGAGTGCTGGAGCATCACTCGCACTGATTTGATGGGACATGCGCTGAGCCGTACTTGGAGCGTCGGGTAGTCTATGTGTCACGCTGATTAAATATGCTTGCACGTGCTTTTTAAGACAGGGCACGAGTATGGATATGAGATATGGGTCCACGGAGTACGTTGTACCGTGCAAGTAGCATGGAGTACGTTGTACCGTGCAAGTAGCATGGAGTACACTGTACCATGCTGGGATTGATTATGTTGCATCTTTGGATGCGAGTGGTATCTTCGGATGCGAGTTATCGGACATGACCGACGGGATGGACTGACCCACCTCTCGAGACGATTCCCGATAGTGGTGAGACCTCGCACACAGGATCCGTGTAGCAGAGGGATCACGAGGATATAGCCATAGTCCTGGTTATTTTCCTGAGATGTACATATATTGCCTAGTCTCGAATGTTAGTAATTGATGTTTATGAGAATCATGTTTTGTGGATTTTTGTGTGATTTTGGATCACCCGAGGGAGGGGTTGGATCCTGACTGAGATGTGATTTTGATGAGAATGAAACTGGGATTTAAACTCTCGCATGTTATTATTGCTTTGAAAAGCATCTGATTTCATGATTTTGTGTGAGTCAGGAAGACCCGAGGGAGGGGTTGAGTCCTGGCTGTGTTGTGAAATTTTAACGAGAATGAAATGATTTAAATGGATTTGCATGTTGAGTTTTTCATGCTCTTTGAAATCCATATGTGCACTTATTTTACATGACATCATGAATTGTAGCATCTATTTTAAAATTGTGTAGAGAAAGGGTGGTTTATGCATGGCACCACGTTCATGTAGGTTGTATGGTTACCTACTTGTTCGTAGGATTGCCTTACTGAGCTTGATGTGCTCACCCCTTTCATTTTCTCACACAGATCATTTCCAGTAGACTTTGAGGCGACTGAGTACTGCATTCCTGATATCCGCTGCTGCCCATTACTTGAGGTATATACACTTGCACATATTGTATCTAAATAAGAATAGCATAGTAACATGTTTGTAAATTTCGAGGATGTATAGACATTGTAAACACTAGTAAATGAATGTGAAAAAATTAGTGAAAAACTCATGTGTTTACCTTTCCTTTAATAAGGAATTAAGTTATATGGTGAATGGTGGGACTGGCATTGACGCATAGTGGTCACGATCAGAGGATAGATAAGTATGAAAGAAAAAATGAAAAATTTACTTTGATTTTTAGGTCGTGACAATTGGTGGTATCAGAGCGAAATTGGTCTGATGTGTGTCAGTGTCAGTAATTAGGAAATTATATCCCCGTGTTATTGTGCTTGGTTAGATACAATCGTGTATATTGAGATAGGTTTTAACTAAGAAATGGTTGTGAATGCAAGAATATGGGCATTATGCCGAACACCAATCACGGTAGAGGAGGTAGTGTACGAGGCAGAGGCCGTAAAGGTAGGCTTGAGCCTGCTAGTCATACTGAGTCGACCCATGAGACCCATAAGGAGGTTGAGGTGGAGACTAATGTTGAGCATACTCCACAGGGTCCTATAAAGAGACTAGACAGTATTGAGACACTCTTCACGAGGATGGAGTGGAGTGTAGAAAATATTTTGGAGTTGTTTACTCAGTTTATACAGGTAGTTGACGATAGGCAGGGTAAAGCTTGAACAGATGCCTCAGACTATAGAGCTTTCCCACACCCCTCCGGTATTTAGCGAAGTAAAGAAACCAATAGTTACTGAGGACTGGGTGAATAAGATAGCGAAGTTGTATGGGTTCTGTCGGTGTATGTTGACCGAGAAAGTGACTCGATATGTTTATGTTGGAGGGTGAGGCGGAGCATGGGTGAAAGTCCGCTCGACCTATTTTAATAGTTAGACATCCAAGACTGATATGGGAGATAATTCTAGATGCATTCCAGGTAAAGTATATTCCGAATATTGCACAAAGGAAGTTACAGATGAATTTATGAGTTTAGTTCAGGGAAACCAAATCTATTAATGGGTATGAATCTCAATTTACATCCCTGGGCAGGTATAATCTAACATTATGAATAGTGAGAATCGAAAGGTTTGAAAGTCATGGAAAGACTCAGACCGTCTATCAGAGTCTGATTGGCCCGTTAGATATCACTATTTACGATGAGGCAGTACGCAGATCACAGTGCGTGAATAAGATTAGGAATTGCATGCCTCTGAGTTTGAGAAAGGAAATTAGGGCCGAAAATAAAGACAAAAAGAGAATAGTGGATGATAGAGATGACAAAGCGGGAAAGAGACCATTTGGTAAGAGATTTAGAGCTGTCGAGTTATGGGGTAAGATGATTGGTAAGCCCCAGTGTATCCAGTTTTAGCGCTTACACGGATATTGTGATTGGATGACCCCGACCTACTAATGGGCAGTGTTGGATGTGTGGTAGTTACCATAGAAATAGGCGGTTGAATGATGGTGAGTGTATGCCTAAGACCAGGACACTATTGATGTTTCATTTGATGTGGTGTAAGGTACCATCTTGATTGTTAATATTGAAGCAATTATTTTAATTGATCCTGGCACTACACATTTATTCATATTGTCATCATTTGCATATAAGTTAGTGAAATATGTGAATCCTATGTCATTAGGCGAAATGCTGATAGTTAGCACCCCAATGAAGGATAATCTGCTAATTGAATATGTCGGTAGAGATTGTAAGTTGAAAGTGGGGGAAAGGAACATGCGGACCAATCTCATTCTATGAAATTTGAGTGTTTTGATGTAATATGGGAAATAAATTGATTTGCTGCAAACTATGTTGTTGAAATTGCTATTCTAAGATAGCGATGTTTTACCCTAGAAAAGTGTACAGTAAGTTTCAACAAGTAATGAAAGAGTTTTGTTATAGTTGATATATCAAATGAGATAAGTTTTGAGATGTGATAGATCCTGAATACAAGATATATTGGAATAAGAGGCGTATGTAAGGTAAGAATATCTCTAATATATGAAGAAATCTGGATTAAGTGATATGTAGTGAATATGAATTGAGACCAAGGATAAGGGGGGATATACCCATAACCAGTCCGTGTGGTCAAGTCTGAGGGTTAATAAAGTTTCAAAATACCTCCCTACCTAAAGACTTGACAGCGTCTAGAAGTACACATAACCTATAAATTAAAATCGACAGTCGTAATATATACATTTAAAATTAGGGTACCTGTACTTGTACGATAAAGAAATATAGAATTCGATTAATCATGAAGGTTTAAAAATTAAAATTTTATAAAAGCCGCTAATATAAGAGAAAGGAAATGACGAGGTTTAGTATCTTGAACAGAAGTGATTTCGAAATGACATTTGTTCTGTGGTAGTGAGCTTAAAGGTTGAAAACTAAACTTGATTTATCGAATCAAATAGGATCAGCGTAAGAATAAGTATTTCGTCCACTATTGATGATCCATTGGGTTAGCTGTGAAGAGCGTAAATATTTTTTAGATCGATTGGAAGTCTGGGTTTTATCCGTTGAGAATTTGAAATGTGGAAGTGCCCAAGACAATTCTTTATACTTGTTAGGGCATTAATGAATGAGGTATTTAAAGTTTACCTTGACCGATTTGTTATCATCCTTATTGATGATATTTTGGGTGTATTTAAAGTCCAGGGAAAATCATAAGCAACAATTGGAAATCGTTTTTTTACAGATGATTTGTTAAGAGTTCCCGAAATGGACTACTTTGTTGACACGTTTAACTTAGAAAAAGTTGTAATTGAATGGGATGATAGACGTGACAGGAGTTTGGTGTATTGAAGTATGAACTGACCACCATAATTATTTGCACTATACCCAATAGCTCAAGAGGTTTCGCAGTGTATATGGATACCTCAAAATAATGAGTGGATTGTGTATTTATGCAAAATGGGAAGATAGTCGATTATGGATCCAGACAACTCAAGGATCATGAAAGAAACTATCCGACCCATGATTTAAAGTTGGCAGCGGTAGTGTTTGTACTGAGTATATGGCACTACTATGTACACGGTGAGAAATTTCAGAGATGCACTCGTCATAAAAGCCCCGAGTATCTGTTTTCACAGAAAGAATAGAATATGAGATAACATAGAGGGTTAGAGCTTCTGAAGGATTATGATTGTGGAAATTGTACCACCTAGGAAAAGCTAATGTAATGGCTAATGCCTTGAACAGCAAGAGCTTCGGGATGGTATCACAGATGATGGTCAAGGAGCGTGAGTTGCTAGAGCAATTGTGAGCCTCAATAGTAATGTGATCCCTTCTGATGATGACAGTGATTGTGTGACAGCTAGCTTGAGATTAGAATCGAATTTGAGTGACTGGATTTGACAGGCTTACATGATGATTGGCAGGGTGTCGATAGTGTGGGTCAAATTCAGAAGGGTACAGTGACAGAGTTCACAGTGTGTGATGATGGCTTACTGAGGTTCAGAGATAGTATAAAGTGCTCCTCATGACCACAGTTGATGAGATAGTGTTATTGTCAGAAGCTCACTCTTCGGGATATACAGAAGCTCACTCTTTTCATTAAAAATATGGAATTGAGAAATCTTGATCAATAATGAGGAAAATATTGAATTTCGAGTCCAATTGATCAAGATATGAGTTTCTTGGAATTAATCGAAAATTCTACATCGAAAAATTATCCCAAAAATATTGAAAAAATATACCGAAAAGACGAAATAAGACAAATAAATTCATTTATTGATTAAATGAATTAAATTAGATCTTTTTTAGATATTTTGGGATTTTTATAATATTTTAATGAATAAAATAATAATAAAATAAATTATAAATAAAAATAATAATAAAAAAAACAGATATCACGATTTCTGGGAAAAGGAGAAGAAGTTGAGACCGAGGGACTCGGTTTCCCTCACCGGCGACCCACTGGTGAGATAGAGGGGTAGGCGGCGATTGGCAAGAGGAGCTGACACCCGCGCGACCCACCAGCAGCTGCGACGCGCGCCGACGTCGCCGAAGAACGCTAGATCGAGATGGAGAGTGCCACGGGGGAGAAGGGGAGATTCGCCGGTGATGGCGCCGTTTCGACCCACCCCGAGGCCAGTTGAAGGTTCCCCTCACGATGGCATGCCGAACAGCACCGAAATCGAGCCGGGAACAGGTCGAAAACGTCGCGAACGACGAAGGAAACGACTGAACCGGTACGGACCGGTTCAGTGAAGTGGAATTGTGTTGAACCGGACCGGACCGGTTCAACCAAGAAAGAAAAGAAAAGAAAAAGAAAAAGAAAAAGGGAAAATGAAAAGAGAAAAAATTGGGAAAAATTTTGGTGATGCAATCGAGCTACGGGTAAGTCGGTAAGCGGTCGAAATTGACCGATTTAAATTTCAGAATATTTAATGTGATTAATATTCGATTGAAAATTTACCCGAAAAAATATGTAATTGTGTAGCTCGACAATTAACGTCAAATGAGAGCTCAACTCAACCTCAGTTTGCGTACCATCATGGAATCTCGGGTAAGTAACCCCTATTTATGACAATTTGCATAATTATGTGTGTTAGAAATTTACCGCATAAATTACGGATTTATTTCGTATAAATGAATTAAATTCTAAAAATTGAGATAAATTGTCGTAAATAATTAATTGAACTATCTGAGAGTTTAGAATGAGGTCGAATAAATACTGATGAGCCCAATAGGCCTCGGTAATGTGAATAGTAAGTGAAAAACGGGTTTAAGGTCGATTAAGGCCCATTATGGTGAAACCGGGCCCAATAGGGGTAAACGAGCCCAATGATTTAAATTAAGCCCAGTAAAAGTGAAATATGGATAAATATGTTTGGATTTAACCCGATAAATGATTATCTGCAGCTCCATAGAACATATTGGGAGCTAAACGGATCGGGTGATCGGTAGCGTTGGGAAAAGTCAGACTGTATAGAGTAAAATGAGGTAAGGGAATTTTACGGACTACTAGAGGTAACTTTACACAATTTTGACCGCATTTGCATTCCCTAAAATTTTCTGAAGAGTCTAGATTTAAAATAAGAATTTTAGTGCCCGGATGGGCAAATAACCAAAATACCCCTGTAGAGGATAAAATTTTCAAAATTAGTAAAAGCTGGGAGGAGTAAGAACAAGAGGTTCTTGCTTGTTTTTGAGGTGTTTTGACACATGCATGGGTAGGCTGGCTAACTTTTAAATAAATATGCACAACATTGCATATTTTCAACAATGTGATTTCTTTGGGAAATTGTTTTGAGATAACAAAGCTGCTTACGTGATTTTATGAAATTATGACATGCTAGAGCTCAGCTCGCACGAGTTTTGATATGTGTGATGCATGCATTAGTGCTGGAGAAAGGGCTCACACTAGAGATTTACATACATAGGTGGTGGAGTCTAACTCGCACCAGATTTTCATATGATTTTTGTGACAGGGTGCTGGAGTGTAACTCGCACTAGATTTTCACTTGATTTTTATGACACAGTACTGGAGCCTACCTCGCACTACTTTTACATGATTTTGACAGTGTTGGAGCTTAGCTCGGACTAGATCTTATGAGATTTTATGAAATGCGTGCTGGAGCTTTGCTCGCATGAGATTTTCATTGATTTTATGAGAGTGCTGGAGCATCGTTCGCATCGATTTTATGGGACATGCGATGAGTTGTGCTTCGAGCGTTAGGTAGACTGTGTATCACGTCGATTAAATGTGCTCGCACATGCATTTTGAGACAGGGCACGAGTATGGATATGAGATATGGGTACACGGAGTACGTTGTACAGCGCAAGTAGCATGGAGTACGTTGTACCTTGCTGGGATTGATTATGTGGCATCTTCAGATGTGAGTGGCATCTTCGGATGTGATTGGTATCTACGGATGCGAGTGGCATCTTCGGATGCGAGTTATCGGACAGGACCGACGGGATGGACTGACCCACCTCTCGGGACGGTTCCCGATAGTGGTGAGACCCTGCACACATGATCCGTTTAGTAGAGGGATCACAAGGATATGGCCATAGTCCTGGTTATTTGCCTGAGATGTACGTATATTGCCTAGTCTCGCATGTTAGTACTTAATGTTTTTTAGAATCATGTTTTATGGATTTTTGTATGAGTTTGGATCACCCGAGGGTGGGGTTGGATCTTGACTGAGATGTGATTTTGATGAGTATGAAACTAGGATTTAAACTCTCGCATGTTATTATTGCTTTGAAAAGCATCTAATTTCATGATTTTGTGTGAGTCAGGAACACCCGAGGGAGGGGTTGGGTCTTAGCTGTGTTGTTAAATTTTAACGAGAATGAAATGATTTAAATGGATTTGCATGTTGAGTTTTCCATGCTCTTTGAAATCCATATGTGAACTTGTTTTACATGACTTCATGAATTGTAGCATCTATTTTAAAATTGTGTAGAGAAAGGGTGGTTTATGCATGGCACCACGTTCATGTAGGTTGTATGGTTACCTATTTGTTTGTAGGATTGCTTTATTGAGCTTGATGTGCTCACCCCTTTTATTTTCTCACACAGATCATTTTCAGTAGAGTTTGAGGCGACTGAGTACTGCATTTTTTATATTTGCTATTGCCCATCACTTGAGGTATATACACTTGGACATATTGTATCTAAATAAGAATAGCACATTAATATGTTTGTAACTTTTGGGGATGTATAGACATTGTAAACACTAGTAAATTAATCGGAAAGAATTAGTGAAAAACTCATGTGTTTACCTTTCCTTTAATAAGGAATTAAGTTATATGGTGAATGAATGGTGGGACTGACATTGACGCACAACCCAATTGTTAGTAAAGTGTGGTCACGATCAGAGGCTAGATAAGTATGAAAAAAAATGAAAAATTTAATCTGATTTTTGGGTCATGATAGATAATGGTGTTGTGGGTATGATTTTAAGATGGTGTTAGGGAATGAATTGTGAGACTTACCCAAAAGGGGTAAAATGAGTATTTAAGGCATTTGGGTAAAATGCATAAAAGAAATGAGAGAGTAAGGGTAGAGTATTTCACATCAAGTCTTAAACAAGTAACTAATTGAGTTACTAGATAAATTAGTTAGAAATGGCTTGATGATGGCCAAATGCAAAAATGGGCTAAACTTAACGAAATAGGCTCAATGAAGTATATTGACTAGTTGAAGTCAAAATATGAGTTAGTAACATTAACTCAAGTGATTGGTGAATAATTTACAGCTTCCGAGGATACACCCGGAGCAAGTTGAGCCAAAGCGCGAGAAGCTAAGAGGAAGAGAGTCGTATTCCAAGTAAATCGAGATAAGTGAATTGTGTTGACTCTTAGAGATATCTGTGCGTAATTTGGGCGCATTATGTTTTTCTAGAATGCATGTGGTAATAGGAAATGAAATGAGTAATTGAATGGCAAGAGTTGGGTTTTGAGAAATGTGCATGAAAACAAAAGCATGATGCATTGAAAACCTTGTTTTATTTCTTTTTAGCAAGTGTTTGGTAGGTTGGCTAACATTTGAAATGATTTGCATACGAAATAACTTGATTTGGATTTATAACCATACTTTACAAGGAATTGAGCCACCTACATGGTTTTCGTGAGAATGAAAGCGTGTTAGAGTATGACTCGCATGAGATTTGATGTGTTTTTACACGTATGAGTGCTGGAGCTTAGCTCGTACTAGTTTTCACATGGATTTCTATGATGCTGTGTCGGAGCTTAGCTCGCACATATTTTATACTGGTTTTGACATGATGCTGGAGCATAGCTCGCATTAGATGTCCACCATACTTGTTGTCATGCTTGATATTACTCGCACGTGATTTTATGACATGATTAGCCGTGCTAGGAGCTTCAAGTAGACTGGGTGTCGCACCGATTAAATAGGGTCGCATGTGCATTTTGAGATATGGCGTGATATGATGTGTTGATATGGGTCCACAGAGTACGCTGTACCGTGCAGGTAGAATGGAGTACGTTGTACCGTGTTGAGATTGTGATATGCCGTCTTCGGACGATGTATAGTTTTGGTATGGACCGACGGGTTGGACGTGACCCACCTCCCGTGCTGAAGCAAATAGAGGTGATACCCCGCACACCTGATCAGTGTAGCTTGGGATCACAGAGGATATGGCCATAGTCCTAAAGGATATTTGACATGCCCTAAACATATTACCGCAAGTGCACGGGTCGTACAAGTAATAATGGGATTTTGAGTCCCGACTTATCGTCCCTCAGAAAAGTTGGTTAGCCTAATTAACTACTGGTTAATCTTACCCTAAGTATATCATAGCAAATTATGGAATTTAAGGGAGTGATCTACATAGCTAGAATTAAAAATACTGAAAGCAATAAAATAATAAAAACTAAATAAAACCGAGCAAAATTACTTACAGTGCTCCATGCAATTAAAATAAAAAACCTACAAAAGAAATTAAAACAGTTAAAGCTAATTAACGCAATTAAAATAAAATGCAAATATGGAAATAACAAAACAAGATTAATTAAAATAAAATTAAACTAACCTAACATAAAATATTTATGTAATTAAACTAATTAAAAAAATGCAAATTAAACTAAACTAAAACTTAATGAAAATAAAAACTAAATTAAAAATGCATGAAAAACATTTAATCTAAATTAACTCTAAATGCTTCTAAACTAAAATAAAATCCTAAAACATTTAATATAAAATTATCTACTAACTAATTAACACTACAAATTAACATGCAAAAATAATAAAACTAACCTGCCATTATAATTGACTAAACTAACTAACTAACAACTAACAAATGCATGAAAATGGATTAATTGCTAGAGTTGAATACCAAACAAAGCCTTAGATTTAAATCAACCAATAAATCCCTCCAAACACTGTTCATGCTTCATTTCATTTTTTGGTTTCTAGGTGTGGTCTCGGGTTGGTTGTCTAGGCGTGTCCACTGCTGCATGCTCTGTAATCTCACCAACTCTGCCTCGGGTTCATGTGCTTCCTTCATTTCCTGCACTCAACACACAGCACGGCACCTTACTGCTCAGAAGATTGCGTCCACGGCATGCACTGCTTTAACAATGTCAGCCCGACTAGCATCCCTCTGCTCCACCACGTCTCCAACTGCTTCAGTTTCATTCATCAGCAAGCCCTGCAACTGCTCTAGACCTGCTTCAGCTGCTGTTCGTCCCGCCTTTTTCGTTTCTACTTCTGTCATGCAACTAATTAAAACTTCCACTGATGCTGCTCTGCTGCACGGGTCTTGCACTCTTGGTTTTGTGCAGTTCCTCTCGGTCCTGACCAGAAACAGCTCCATCCTCGGTTCTGTAACATCAAGCTAGATGATAACTTACTGCTGTTCATGATTCATCGTCATTCTTGCCCATTCCTGGTACCGAGAGCCTCCTTAACATATTTGCAGACAACGAATAAGCTATAATAATAGTGGCAGCTCTTAAAACAGAGCAGAACAGAGGCACAAATGGCTCCCTGATCACTACTGCAACATGCCCGAGCATCACTTGCCCAGTGCAGCCCCTCTCTGCAGTCAGTGTATACTTCGCTGCTCCACTCCTATCATCCGAGATCAATGGTGAACAGCAGGACTTCTGCTAGCATAGCCCGTCATTTATGTATCAACTTTGTTGGATGAACCCGTGCCACTATCTGCAGTACAACACAACCAACAAACAGTCGGTGATGAAACCTCCCTACAGCATTATTATTAGCAGCAACTAGCACCGAGATTTTGTCTCTCAGCACTACCCAAAATAAACAAACCCGACAGCTATAACATAAAGGATAAAGGTTCTTCAAATAAAAACACAAGCTTATAGAAACCGAGAGCTCACTAGGAGAAATGGCTATGTAAAATAAAACTTAAAAAAAAAAAAGTGTTGATTTAGCAAAACCGAGAAGCTTGGAATGGTACATTGATTGACATGAAAATGAATTATCCAAGACTAGAAAATGAAGAACATAAAAATGGATTGAACAATAAAAGTAAATGGAAGCTAACGGGAAACTAAACTAAAAGAAACAAGGAAAAATAAATCCTAAGATTAATTCTAACACTATACTACTCCTAACTTACATTACATTACACTACTCCTACTCCTAAAATTACATAGTTTTTCAATTGCCATCCTTTCCTATTTATACACACACTAGGGGTACAACTGTAATTTTTTCATTCTAGATGAGTTGGCAATTTTTTTGGCCACTTGTCTTCACACTATTGGCTCCTTGAAAAGATATTTCTATGTCATCGGTCTTCTTGTCCAATTGGATGTGCTAGGTGGCATGGCTCGTGTTGTCCGCGTGGCTCAATCTCGATTTTAGCTCAATTTCGGTCCATTTTCTACCGAAATATTCAAAATTCATCCGAATTTAATTTATCTGCAAACATGAGATTTTTAATTAAATAAAGGGGATAATTAACAAAATAAATTGGGGCTTTAAATAATTAATTAGGAAATTAAGCACAAATAATTCTAAAAATATAGAATTATCGATATTTCCCTGTTATATTGCCTATCTCACATGTCTTTTGTTTTAGAATAAATCCATGTTTGAAATGTTTTGTGGGTCAGGATAGTCCAAGGGAGGGGCTGAGTCCTAACAAGTGTTGATTTTATGAGATTAGAAAGTTTGATTATGGCTTTAAAGTGCACTGATGCATGATGATTTTTCATGCTTTATTTGTGAAATATGCATGATGGTTTTCCATGCTTGAATTTGATTTGCTCACTGAACGAAATAACATGATTTGCTTTACATGCCATTAACACAAGCATGAACTAATGCTTTTGAGGTGTGAATGAGAAATTGTATGGCTTTGAGCACGGCATCACGATCACGTAGATAGTGCAATATCTACCTATTCGCATGATTGCCTTACTGAGCGTGTTGTTTGCTTACCCCCTTATTTTCCCCCTCTCTACCAAGCATTAAGTATAGACTAAGGGCGACTGGAGGTTTCCTTTTTGGTATCTGTTGTATCCCATCACGAAAGGTCTACACACTTGTATGATTTTGTATCTAAACTTACCATTGCACAATAGCATTTTGAATGTAATCATTTGGGATGTAAAGCAATGTAAACACATGTAAACAACACTCTAATTTATTTATACCAGTGTTTACTTGTAAATTATAATGTAAATTAAATTGTTATGGTTGGATGAGGTAGACATTGACACACAGTCCAACTCTTGAGAGTGTAGCTGATCACGATTGAGGTAAGGTAAGGACGAAAAAGAAATAATGTATGAAAAGCGAAAAACATTTGTGGCGATTTTTGATAAGTTGAGGGTTGTGACAGAAGTTGGTATCAGAGTTGAGTTGGTCTGACGTGTGTCGGTGTCTAAAATACTTAATAAATTGGAAATTTACATCTCCATGTTACTGTGCTTGTTTAGATACAAATTGTGTGTGTGTTGATGGGTTGACTAAGAAATTACTGTGAATGTAGGGAATTGAACATTATGCCAAATACCAGTCGCGGTAGAGGGGTAAGAGTACAAGCTAGAAGCTGTAGAGTTAGGCTTTAGGGGTAGTGTTAAGCTAGAAACACGCGTGTCACGACCCTCAACTTATCAAAATACGTACAAATGTTTCACATTTTCATGCATTTTTTATTATTAGTCTTTCCTCGATCGTGCCAGTCTACCCGAAGCTCCTAGCACGACATCAAGTATGGTGGGCATCTAATGCGAGCTATGCTCTAGCACCATGCCAAAACCAGTATAAAGTTTGTGCAAGTTCCACTCTCGCACAACATCATAAAAATCCATGCTCTTATGCGTATAAAACACATCAAATCTCGTGCGAGTCATGCTCTAACACGCTTTCATTCTCACGAAATCCATATAGGTGGCTCAATTCTTTGCAAAACATAGTTATCAACCAAATCAAATCATTTCTTTTGCAAGTCATTTCAAATGTTAGTCAACCTACCAATCATTTGCTAAAAAGCAACAAAACAAGGTTTTCAAAGCATCATGCTTTTGTTTTCATGCACTTTTCTCAAACACCGAAATTTTTCCCTTCAATCACCCAATTTCATTTCCTAATATCTCATGTATTTTAGCAAAGCATTTAAGTGACCAAATTGTGCACAGATATCTCTAAGAGTCCACACAATTCCCTTACCACGATTTCCTCGGGGTGCAACTCTCCTCCTCTTAGCTTCTCACATCTTAAGCTCCACTTGTCTCGGCGTATCATCGGAAGCTGCAGTTCATTCATCCAAACACTTGAGTTAACGTTCTTAACTCTCATTCAACTATACCTTTTTACTCAATGCCTTAAATACTCATTTTACTCTTTTTGCGTAAGCCTCTTTATTCATTCCATAACATTATCTTAAACTCATACCCACAACACTATTATTACCTTAAGATATCCCATTCATCATCTAATCTTCTACATTTTACTTTCTCACACTACCCCATTTCTAGGTTAAAATCATTCCATTGAATTTTTTATAGTTACTAACATTACTAAGCACCCCAATCAACCCCAAACATCAATAGCTTAATAATGTACTTGAGTTAGTGCTTTAGAAACTCACCTCTTTGGATTTCCTCCTTGCTCCAAATAGAAATGTCCCTTGTTCCTTAAATCCAACAAATGGGGAAAATGCCTCTAAGCTAAGTTCTTCTCTTCGATGTGAACAACTTTGTGTCTAATAGCCTTCCCTCAAATCTTCTTGAAAATGGCTGGATTTAGAGGGTAAAATCTACGTTTTTGGATTGGAAGATGAAAGAAGTTGGTTGTTCCCAAAATCTGCAGATCCACTGCTCATATTTATAGATTCAGCTTGATAAGATCAATCTGCCTTGGGTGGAGATAGATCTGGTCTACTTAAAATCCCTCTTTTTTCATGAAATTTGAAGGCAGGAGATCAATCTGTCAAAGACTGGAGATCAATCTGTCTCAGGCAGTAGCTCAAGGAGATCGACCTGGCTTGGGAGGAGATCGATCTTGCTTCAACCCGAGAGCTAAGGAAATTGATCTGTTTACCTTAAGAATCGATCCTCATTTTACAAAATGCTTAGAAGATCGATCTGGCTCCATTGGAGATCAATTTGTACTATTCCTATCACTCGAATAAGAGCATTTTGGCTCTTCCAGATCGATCTCTCATCCTATGAGATTGATCTGGCCTTCATATTTTTCAGATTTTATTGTAGTTTTTCTGCAGCAACTTCACCAAAAACATCTTTAATTTGCTGCCATAGTCATTTTCTTATTCAATCATCTTTGAGACTTGAAAATGGCATCCATTTATACTTTATACCTATTAAAACTTGTGTGAAATCTACGTATAACCAAAGGTACATGATATAAACCAAATGGAAGTGCACAACTTATGCAATCTTCCTTCCATTTTACCGCACTACTCATATTCCATTCCACTCACATTCTTCACATGTTTAAGTCCATTTCTTCATATTCATATATAATGTAACTTGTACGTATAATCACAACTCTTATTATAAGTGTGTACATTAAACTTATGGACTTACATCACATATACTTCACATTACAAGTATATCAGCATACTTATGATTTCATTTATATATATACAAGGTTTAACCTATACGGGGTCTCACATTCTACCCCACGTAGAAAGTTTGGTCCTCCAAATTGGAACCAATCATTCTGTGAACAACTCGGGATACTTCTCCCACATCAAACTCTCCAATTCCCATGTGGCCTCTTCCACCGTGTGATGTTGCCAAAGAACCTTCACCAAGGGAATTGTCTTTGTCCTCAACACTTTCTCTTTTCTATCCAATATCCGAACTGGCCTTCCATGCACGTCACGCCTTCATTGAGCTCTAAAGGTTCATACCATATTACATGCGATGGGTCTAGATGATACTTCCTTAACATGGATATGTGGAAGACGTTATGAACACTTGCCAACTTTGGTGGCAATGCCAACCTATATGCCTTATCTCCCACCTTATCAAGTATCTCAAATGGCCCTATATACTGAGGGCTCAACATTCCCTTCTTCTCGAATCTCATAATTCCATTCGAAGAAGAGACCTTCAAAAACATTTACTCACCCACATCAAACTCTAATGGTCTCCGTCTCCTGTCAGCATAACTCTTTTGTCTATTCTGAGCTATCTATAACCTCTCACAAATCAGTTGGATATCCTCAGAGGCTTGTCTAACCAAGTCTGGAGCAAAGATTTGTCTTTCCTCAACCTCTTCCCATCCAATAGGGGAACAACATCTACGCCCACATAATGCCTCATATATACTCGCATAAAAATTTTTATTATAAGCGAACTCTGCGAGCAGCAAATGGTCATCCCAAGAGCCTTCAAAATCCAATGCACATGCTCTCAACATATCCTCCAAGGTCTGTATAGTCCTCTTTGACTGACCATCTATCTGAGGTTGAAATGCAGTGCTAAAACTCAGTTGGGTCCCCATCGTTTCCTGAAAACATCCCCAGAAATGGGAAGTGAAGCAGGCATCCCTATCATAAACAACGCTAGCTGGAAATCCATGTAGCCTCACTATCTCGTGCACATACTGGTTTGCTAACTGGCTCAGAGTATCGGTAGATCTCATAGCTAAGAAATGGGCTGATTTTGTCCATCGATCCACAATCACCCATATGGCATCATGACCTCTGTAGGTCCTCGACAATCCCATCACAAAATCCATAGGGATGTGCTTCCACTTCAAAGTCGGTATCGGTAAAGGCTGCAATAATCCTGCAGCTTCTGATGCTCTACCTTCACCTGCTGACAAATAAGACACTTAGCGACATATTCAACAATGTCTTTCTTCATTCCAAACCACCAATAAACTTTTCTCAGGTTTTGATACATCTTAGTGCTCCATGGATGTATTGTATACCTCGATGAGTGAGCCTCTGTCAAGATCAACTTTCTGATCTTCGGATCATTGGGAACACATATCGTGCCTCTGAACCTTAACAATCCATCTGAACTCAATTCAAAGTCTGTTTCTGTACCCCTCTGTATTTACCTGACAATATCACTGCACTGCTGATCTGTACGCTGAGCCTGTCAGATTCGATCTACCAGATCTAGTTCCAACTGCAGGCTAGCTATCATATATCCAGTATCAGCGTCAGGCAGTGTCACATCCAAACTGAAGTTCGCAAACTGTTCCAACAGCTCGTGTTCCCTGATCATCATAAATGACACTAACACAAGTGACACGCCCAAAAGGTATATGTCCGCAAGTGCACGGGTCGTACAAGTAATAATGGGATTTGAGTCCCGAAATTATCGTCCCACAGAGAAGTTGACTAGCCTAATTAACTACCGGTTAATCTTACCCTAAGTATATTCTAGCAAATTATAAAATTAAGGTGGATGATCTACATAGCTAGAATTGAAAATACCGAAAGCAATAAAATAATAAAACTATAAAATAAAGAAAATAAAACCGAGCAAAATTACTTGCCTACCTCCAAGCAATTAAAAGCAAATACCTACGAAAATAATTAAAACAGTTAAAATTGATTAACACAATTAAAATAAAATGCAATTATGAAAATAACAAAGCAAGATAAATTAAATTAAATTTAACAAACCTAAAATGCAATTAAACTACTTAATCAAAATGCAATTTAAACTAATCTAAGATTTAATGAAATAAATTTATTCCTAATCTAATTCTAAATGAACACTTAATTAACTATCATCCTAATTAAAACTAAGTTTTATACTACTATGCAAGAATACTAACATGCAATTTAATTAAAACTGTAAACTAAGCCTAACAAATTAAATTGAAATTAAACTAAACTAATAATGCATGAAAATGGATTAATCACTAAAATGAACTAGCCAAACAAAGCCTTAACCAATTTAAACCATTCCCTCCAAACACTATTCACGTGCCATTTTTCTTTTTTTCATTTCCAGGTATGGCTTTCACAGTTTTAGCAAGGTGTGCTGCTGTTATCCTCTGGTCCAGGCTACTCTCGGTCTGCATTTGTTCTACTCCAGGTTCAGACTACACACTGCATCTAGGCTGCTATTCTCTGCCTCGATTTCTGGTTGCCAACTGCCCTGCTTGGTTCTGCAATGTGCTGCTGCTACAGGAAGGACTCTGTTTCTGCTGTTTCATGTTATCGGCTCTCGGTTCCAGGTGCTAGTGTGCTGGTTCTATCCAGCTGCTGTCTTGGTGTATCTCGGTTTGCTACAATGGTGCTACTTCAGGCCTTCTCGGTCTGCTTCTGCTGTTCCACTGCTGCTGCCCTGGTGTATCTCATATTATGCTCACGGGTTGCCTTCGGTTTTGCTTTGTCCTGGACTCTCAATTCCTGCTGTACAAGGTGAAGGTAGCAGCTTTATTCCCTGTAATCCGCATGTTCTTCGTTGCTCCTATCCTATTATCCAAGCTCGGTACTGAACAGCAGCACTATGGTAACCATTCCAGCTTAAAACAAATGAAAACAAAGCGAAACAGAATGGAATGTTGGTCTATGTTCACTACTGTATCATGCCGGATTTGCTCAGTCCAATCTTACACATCCTCGGCTCCATTCCCTGCACCCATATGCTAGTTCAAGTTTGCATTACAGTTCTATGCCAGCACACACATCCGAGCATCCCAGTAGGCACCGATCAACACTTCAAAACTCAACGCTAGCTGCTGCTACAAATTAGCATGTCCATCTCGACATTACAGCAACAAGCCGTCCTCTCTGTTTCAATAGTAACCTGCAAGAGTCAACCTCCAACACTGCTCATGTGTGTGTGAACAACCGATCATCTCCAGGAGAGAGTCTTGTCTCGGCCAACATCCACAGCAGCATCAACAATGAAAAATGGAAAGGAGAAAATGCCAAACCGAGACTAGCAACTAGAAAGAAAATGCTATGTTAAATAAAACTTGACAATTAACAGAACCAGGTTTAACAAAACTTAGAAGTATGAAAATGATGAAATGGTGGCTGCCAAGAGAATGAAAACTATATTGAAAAGCTTATAAAAATAACAATGGAAATTGTTTGTGAATAGTAAAAATAAATGGTAGCTAAACGGGAAAGAGAAGCTAAAAAAATTCAAACTATTCTAACACTACTCCTAACTACATTACACTACTCCTACTCCTAAAATTACATAACATTTTCAATTGTCATCCTTTCCTATTTATAAACACACTAGGGGTACAATGGTAATTTCTACATCCTTGATGAGTTGGCATTTTTTTAGCCACTTGTCTTTACACCATTGGCTCCTTGAAAAGATATTTCCATGTCATCAGTCTTCTTGTCCAATTGGATGTGCTAGGTGGCATGACTCGTGTTGTCCACGTGGCTCAATCTCGATTTTAGCCCAATTTCGGTCCATTTTCTACCGAAATATTCAAAATTCATCCGGATTTAATTTATCTGCAAACATGAGAATTTTAATTAAATAAAGGGGATAATTAACAAAATAAATTGGGGATTTAAATAATTAATTAAGAAATTAAGCACAAATAATTCTAAAAATATAGAATTATCACACCCCCAAACTTCAGCTTTTACTTGCCCTCAAGCAAAACAAAAATGATTGTAGGAATGACAAGTACAAAACATAATAATTTCCCCAATATCATCCTCAAAGAAAAAGTACAGACTATGAAATCAAAGACTCACAATTACAAGTCCAGCACTTAGAATTATTCAATCATAAGTCCTAACCCAAATTGGACTCCTCGTGAGTGTGTGAAAAATGTCTAAGTCACTTCACAGTACATTATCCAGATCAGATTATGCAACACAGTGAATGCAAAGTCAATGACATGTGATCATTCCCATAAGTTTGTTTTTCACTTCTCTCTCCACTAATGTAGTCACACTCAATCAAAGATCAATAGGACTCATTAAGCTTGTAATGTAAGGCTGGGGCTAAGGTATGATAAAGTCGATTTAGGTTTAATTACCCCTTAACATGCATTACTTCTAGGATCTATAATATAAGAGCTCTAATCATTTCCCCTAAACTTATTTCTTTTGCTAAACATTTTTTTTTAATTTTTCTTCTTTCTTCTTTTCTTTTTCTTTTTCTTTCTTTTTCATCATTTTTTTAACATACTCTTTCACTATCACTTAAAATCCATATAGCTCACAATATATCCTAATGACTTTTCATGCTTTTGGGGTAAGGGATAGGACAAATTATTTAAGCTAAGGAAAATAACGCAGGTATATTTACAGAGAAAAGCTTATTTGGCCCAGATGGGTGACTAGGGGTAGCATATGTACAATGAAGGCTAGAAAGGCTCAAACGATCCAAAGATGGCCTAAATCATCTCCCTAATCAAGTGTGATCTAATATTTTACCTCAGATTAGATCAAATAAATTCTAGAATATAATGCACAAAATCAACTGAACAAATGCAATCCTATGTACACATAAGCTTTCTCTAAATAAATATACCGGTTCATGACATGACATGTGCATAAGATGAGGCAATCGCATTCAGAATCAAGACAAATTCAAGAATTCAACTTCATGCTTTTCCTATAATCATGCTTCTTATTCAATCAAAGTCAGACTAAATCATGGGGTCATATCATCGGAATATGAGAAAACTACATGCTAAGCACTAGATCATCCCAAAATCAAACAATTTAAGCTCATATTATCGAAAAAAAATTTAAAATTCTTTCTCATATTTTTAAAAAAATTTTAAAAATGTTTCCAATTTTTCTCAAAATAACTCAAGTGATATCACCTCCCCCAAACTTAAAGTGCACAGTGTCCTCAGTGTGCAGATAATATAAGAATTTAAGCTCGAGAACAAAGTACTCCCCTTTCTGATGATGATGAACAACTAAAGCTTGATTGAAAGCATAAAACTAGAAAATAAACCTGTAAAATAAACAAGGAAAGAAACAACAGAAAAGAAAAAGAAAAATGAACTATATACAAAGTGAAAATGAAAACACAGCCACTTCAAATGCAGCTGAAAAAAACAACACTCAGCAGCAGGGCGAAGAGTAGGAGGGTCATCCAAAGTGGTGACAAAATGTTAACAGTTAAATCCTCCTGAGCTCTATCTACTTCCCTCCTCCTTTCAAATTTTATGTGCTTAAGCCTTCTATCCTCATTAATCTCCATCTTAAAACACTCTTGAGAGTCATCAGGGAGTTTCAAAGGTTTGAAAACATTAAACTTCACTTCCTGATCTTGCACTCTCATAGTCAACTCCCCCTTTTGTATATCAATTATCGTCCTACCAGTAGCTAGGAAAGGTCTGCCTAAAATAATGGGGACTTCCCTGTCTTCCTCCATATCTAGTACAATAAAATCTGCAGGAAAAATTAACTTGTCCACCTTTACTAAGACATCTTCAATGACCCCCTTTGGATATTTAATGGATCGATCTGCTAGCTGAAGGGTCATTGTAGTGGGCTTCACATCCCTTATTCCTAACTTCTGATAGATAGACAACGGCATTAGGTTGATACTAGCTCCTAAATCACACAGGGCTCTACCAAAGAATAGATTTCTAATAGTACAAGGTATGGTAAAACTCCTGGGATCCTTGAGCTTGGGGGGTAATTTCCTCTGTATAATTGCACTACATTCCCCAGTTGAGGCCACCGTCTCATAATCTTCCAGTCTTCTCTTCCTCGAGAGGATATCCTTTAGAAACTTCACATAACTTGGCATTTGCTCTAAAGCATCTGCAAAAGGAATGTTGATGTGAAGCTTCTTAAAAACCTCAAGAAATTTAGCAAATTGTTGTTCCAGTTTTTGATTTTAAAACCTCTGAGGAAAAGGTACTAGTGGTCTAACTAAAGGTAATGTAGTGGGAACCTGTGTAGAATCAGAGGATGAGGAAGGCGGTAAAGAAGAAGAAGGTAAAGATGAAGAAGTGCCTAGCTTGGATTCTTTTACAGCCTGATCTTGGTGTTCCTGCTCTTTCTGAGCAACTTCGTTAGAACTTATGGGTTTTTCAACTATGGGCTCAACAGGATTGGACTTACTTTGTGGCTCATCTAGCTCTTTGCCGCTTCTAAGGGCGATGGATTTGACATATTCCTCACCCTCCCTTTGCTTAACAGGATTAGCTTCAGTGTTACTAGGAAGGGTCCCTTGAGGACGTTGACTAAGAGCATTTGCTATTTTTCCTACCTGAACCTCTAAGTTCTTAATTGAAGTAGCTTAATTTTACAGGATAGTTGTGAACATTTCCTCAAGTGAGGGCTTCTTCTTAGTTGCTGGTGCATAAAGTTATGGCTACATAGATTGTGGTGGTGGTGGTGGTGGTGGTTGATGGAAGTGAGGTGGATTGTGGCTACATAGATTGTGGTGGTGGTGGTGGTGGTTGATGGAAGTGAGGTGGATGATGTTGAAATTTAGGTGGGGATGGTTGATAAGGCGGATGATATTGATATTATGGCTGTGGTGGTACCTGAATCGGTGGAGCTTGAAAACTAGGGGGTCCTACAGATATGGAGTTAGAAGTTTGCCCTTAGTTTTGGCTCCATGAGAAGTTAGGATGGTTCCTCCACCCTAGATTATAGGTGTTTGAAAAAGGGTTGTTTTGTTGCGTAGGGGGAGAAACATACTGAACCGATTCTAAGTTGAGCGGACACCTATCTACAGAGTGGGTACCACTACACAGCTCGCAGGAAAGAAAAGGACTTTGGACAGAATAAATCAGATTAGGACTGGTGGGAGGATTATGTTGGGTACTGAGCGACTCTACCTTCTTCGTAAGATTAGCTATTTGAGAGGTCAAGGTAGACAGTGTGTCGAGCTCATAACTACCCACCGGCTTCTTTGGCATTTGTCTCTCTGAGGACCATAGATAGTTGTTAGCCGCCATCATGTCTAAAAGCTCGTAAGCTTCCTCCTCTGTTTTGCACATCAGGGCTCCACCCGCTGCAACGTCAACAATGGTCCTATTTGGGCTTGTAAGTCCATTGTAGAAGGTTTGGACTTGCAACCACAAAGGTAGGCCATGGTGAGGGCACTTCCTAAGAAGCTCCTTATATCGTTCCCATGCTTCGTAAAGGGTTTCAGAGTCGTACTGAGCAAAGGAAGATATATTACTACGGAGTTGGGCTATTTTAGAGGGAGGGAAAAACTTAGATAGAAATTGATGGGCTAACTCATCCCATGTAGAAATGGATCCTAGAGGCAGGGAGGTTAACCAGTGTCTCGCCCTATCCCTAAGTGAGAAGGGGAATAATCTAAGCCTAAGCGCATCATCAGATAATCCATTATGTTTAAACGTGTTGCACAAGTCCAAGAATTGCCCAAGGTGAGCATGTGGGTTATCATGTGGAAGCCCACTGAACTATAGAGAAATTTAGATCATCTGGAGGATTGCGGGCTTAATTTCGAAGTTATTTGTACGGATAACTGGTGGCCTAATGCCGGAATAATATCCTCCAATTGTCGGCATTGCATAATCTCCAACAGTTCTAATTTTCCTATTTTCTGCCATGGTGAATTGTAGCGGAGCTAATAATTTCCTAGAGTCCTTTTGAATTTTTCTAAGAGTGTGTTCGATTTTAGGATCTAGAGGAAGGCAATCAAAACTTCTGGCTCTACGCTTGCAATCATCGAAAAGTCCTTAGAAAATTGTTTTTTAAGTTTTTCAATTTTTCAATTTTTTTGATTTTAATTAAGAGAAAATTTAACTAACCTAAGCTAAGGCTCTAAATATTTACACCCTAAATATTCAGAAGCTAGAATTACACCTAAGCATAATTTCACCAATATTAACTAATTGCTAATTAAGACTTACCCGGTAACGGCGCCAAAAACTTGACACGTCCAAAAGGTATATGTCCGCAAGAGCACGAGTCGTACAAGTAATAATGAGATTTGAGTCCCAAAATTATCGTCCCACAGAGAAGTGGACTAGCCTAATTAACTACCGGTTAATCTTACCCTAAGAATATTCTAGAAAATTATAAAATTAAGCTGGATGATCTACATAGCTAGAATTGAAAATACCGAAAGCAATAAAATAATAAAACTATAAAATAAAGAAAATAAAATCGAGCAAAATTAATTACCAACCTCCATGCAATTAAAAGCAAATACCTACGAAAATAATTAAAACAGTTAAAATTAATTAACGCAATTAAAATAAAATGCAATTATGAAAATAACAAAGCAAGATAAATTAAACTAAATTTAACAAACCTAAAATGCAATTAAACTACTTAATCAAATTGCAATTTAAACTAACCTAAGATTTAATGAAATAAATTTACTCCTAATCTAATTCTAAATGAACACTTAATTAACTATCATCCTAATTAAAACTAAGTTTTATACTACTATGCAAGAATACTAACATGCAATTTAATTAAAAACTCTAAACTAAGCCTAACAAATTAAATTGAAATTAAACAAAACTAATAATGCATGAAAATGGATTAATCACTAAAATGAACTAGCCAAACAAAGCCTTAACCAATTTAAACCATTCCCTCCAAACATTATTCACGTGTCATTTTTCTTTTTTTCATTTCCAGGTATAGCTTTCACGGTTTTGGCAAGGTGTGCTGCGGTTGTCCTCTAGTCCAGGCTACTTTAGGTCTGCATTTGTTCTGCTCCAGGTTCGGAGTACACACTGCATCCAGGCTGCTGTTCTCTGCCTCGGTTTCTGGTTGCCAACTACCTTGCTTGGTTCTGCAATCTGTTGCTGCTCCAGGAAGGACTCTGCTTCTGCTGTTTCACGTTATCGGCTCTCGGTTCCAGGTGCTAGTGTGCTGGTTGCCAGCTGCTGTCCTGATGTATCTCGGTTTGCTACAATGGTGCTACTTTAGGTCTTCTCAGTCTGCTTCTGCTGTTCTACTGCTGCTGCCTTGGTGTATCTCAGATTATGCTCAAGGGTTGCCCTCGGTTTTGCTTTGTCCTGGACTCTCAATTCCTGTTGTACAAGGTGAAGGCAGCAGCTTCATTCTCTGTAATCCGCATGTTCTTCGTTGCTCCTATCCTATTATCAAAGCTCGGTACTGAACAACGGCACTACAGTAACCATTCCAGCTTAAAACAAATGAAAACAGAGCAAAATAGAATGAAATGTTGGTCTATGTTCACTGCTGCATCATACCGGATTTGCTCAGTCCAATCTTACACATCTTCGGCTCCATTCCCTGCACTCATCTGCTGGTTCAAGATTGCATTACAGTTTTGTGCCAGCACACACATCCGAGCATCCCAGTAGGCACCGATCAACACTTCAAAACTCAACGCTAGCTGCTGCTGCAAATTAGCATGTCCATCTCGACATTACAGCAACAAGCCTTCCTCTCTGTTTCAGTAGTAACCTGCAAGAGTCAACCTCCAACACTGTTCATGTGCGTGTGAACAACTGGTCATCTCTAGGAGAGAGTCTTGTCTCGGCCAACATCCACAGCAGCATCAATAATTAAAAATAGAAAGGAGAAAAATTCCAAACCGAGACTAGCAACTAGAAAGAAAATGCTATGTTAAATAAAACTTGACAATTAACAGAATCGGGTTTAACAAAACTTAGAAGTATGAAAATGATGAAATAGTGACAGCCAAGAGAATGAAAACTATATTGAAAAGCTTGTAAAAATAACAATGGAAATTGTTTGTGAATAGTAAAAATAAATGGTAGCTAAACGGGAAAGAGAAACTAAAAAAATTCAAACTATTCTAACACTACTCCTAACTACATTACACTACTCCTACTCCTAAAATTACATAACATTTTCAATTGTCATCCTTTCCTATTTATAAACACACTAGGGGTAAAATGGTAATTTCTACATCTTTGATGAGTTGGCATTTGTTTTGGCCACTTGTCTTCACACCATTGGCTCCTTGAAAAAATATTTCCATGTCATCGGTCTTCTTATTCAATTAGATGTGCTAGGTGGCATGACTCGTGTTGTCTGCGTGGCTCAATCTCGATTTTAGCCTAATTTCGATCCATTTTCTATCGAAATATTCAAAATTCATCCGGATTTAATTTATCTGCAAACATGAGAATTTTAATTAAATAAAGGGGATAAGTAACAAAATAAATTGGGGATTTAAATAATTGATTAGGAAATTAAGCACAAATAATTTTAAAAATATAGAATTATCACCGAGATGTTCTTACTCAGTGCATCAGCAACTACATTAGCTTTACCCGGGTGGTACAGGATCTCACAGTCATAATCCTTAAAAAGCTTGAGCCATCTCTTCTGTCTCTTGTTCAACTCTTTTTACGAGAACAGGTACTTAAGGCTCTTATGATCTATGCAAACACTACAGCCGCCAACTCTAAATTATGGGTTGGGTAGTTTCTCTCATGATCCTTCAACTGCCTTGATCCATAGGCCACTACCTTCTCATCCTACATCAATACATAGCCCAGTCCTTAATGTGAAGCATCCGTATACATCGAGAAACCTCCTGAGCTGGTAGGAATGGTGAGAATCAGAGTTGTGGTTAATCTCCTTTTCAAATCCTCAAAACTTTTCTCACACTTATCGTCCCACATAAATTCAACATTCTTTCTCGTGAGACGTGTCAAAAGAGCAGCTAATCTCGAGAATCCCTTCATAAACCTTCAGTAATACCCAGCTAAACCCAGGAAACTTTTGATCTTGGTCGCTGTCTAAGGTCTCTACCACTGAACCATGACCTCAATCTTAGATGGATCCACTGACACTCCATCTTTCGATACTATATGACCCAAAAAAGAGATCTATTCCAACAAAAAATTACACTTACTGAGTCTAGCGTACAGCTTCATCTCTCAGAGGGTCTGCAGCACTATCCTTAGATGTCATTCATGCTCTTCTCTAGATCTTGAGTACACCAGTATATCATCAATAAACACAATGACAAATCGATCCAAGTACTGGCGAAACACCTCATTCATCAATGACATAAAAGCTGAGGGAGCATTCGTTAACTCGAATGGTATGACCATAACCTCATAATGTCCATACCGGGTGCGAAAAGCTGTCATGGGTACATCTCCATTTCGTATCTTCAACTGATGGTACCCAAATCTCAGATTTATCTTAGAGAAGACTTGCGCTCCCTTAAGCTGATCCAACAAGTCATCGATGCGTGAAAATGGATACTTATTCTTGATGGTGGCCTTATTCAACAACCGATAATCTATACACAGTTGGAGGCTTCCATCTTTCTTCCTTACAAATAGAACCGGTGCTCCTCAAGGTGAGACGCACGACCTGATGAACCCCTTCGTCCAACTCTATCGGAGCTATTCTGTATAGTGGCTTGGATATCGACTCTGTACCAGGTGCCAACTCTATACCAAATTTCATCTCTCTATCTGGAGGTAACCCTGGTAATTCATCCAGAAAGATATCTGAAAATTCCCTAGGGAGCACCAGTTCTATTTGTAAGGAAGACGGATGGAAGCCTCCAACTGTGTATAGATTACTGATTGTTGAATAAGGCCACCATCAAGAATAAGTACCCCATTCCACGCATCGATGACTTGTTGGATCAACTTAGGGGAGCATAGGTCTTTTCCAAGATAGATCTAAGATCTGGGTACCATCAGTTGAAAATTTGGGATGGAGATGCACCCAAGATAACTTTTCACACCCGATTTGGTCATTTTGAGTTTATGGTTATGCCATTTGGGTTGACAAATGCTCCCGCAGCTTTTATGTCTGTAATGAATGAGGTATTTCACCAGTACTTAGATTGGTTTGTTATTGTGTTTATTGATGATATACTGGTGTACTCAAGATCTAGAGAGGAACATGAACAACACCTAAGGATAGTGCTTCAAACCCTCCGAGAGAAGAAGTTGTACGTTAAAATCAGTAACTGCGACTTTTAGCTGGAACAGATCTCTTTTTTGGGTCATATGGTATCGAAGTATGGTGTGTCAGTGGATCTATCAAAGATTGAGGCAGTGATACAGTGGCAGAGACCCCAGATAGTGATAGAGATCAGAAGTTTCTTGGGTTTAGCTGGATATTATCGAAGGTTTGTGGAGGGATTCTCGAGATTAGGTGCTCCCTTGACACGTCTCATGAGAAAGAATGTGAAGTTTGTGTGGGACGATAAATGTGAGGAGAGCTTTTAGGGGTTGAAAAGGAGATTAACCATAGCTCCGATTCTCAGCATTCCTACCAGCTGAGGAGGTTTCTCGATGTATACGGATGCTTCACATCAAGGACTGGGCTGTGTATTGATGCAAGATGGGAAGTTAGTAGCCTATTGATCAAGACAGTTGAAGGATCATGAGAGGAACTACCCGATCCACGATTTAGAGTTGGCGGTCATAGTGTTTGCATTGAAAATATAGTGCTACTATCTCTATGGTGAGAGATTTCAAGTTTACATAGATCATAAGAGCCTTAAGTACATGTTCTCGCAGAAAGAGTTAAACATGAGACAGAGGAGATGGCTCAAGCTTTTAAAGGATTATGATTGAAAGATCCTGTACCACCCAGGTAAAGCCAATGTAGTTGTTAATGCGTTGAGTACAAAGCATCTTGGGTTGCTGTCATTTATGATGATCAGGGAACACGAGCTGTTGAAACAGTTCATGAACCTCCGTTTGGGTATGACCCCACCTGACGCTGATAGTGGATTCATGATAGCTAGCCTACGGTTGGAACTAGATTTGGTAGATCGAATTCGACAGGCTCAACGAATTGATCAGCAGTACAGTGATATAGTCGGGCAGATAAGAGGGGTATAAAGACGGATTTTGAATTGAGTTCATATGGATTATTGAGGTTTAGAGGTAGGATATGTGTTCCCGATGATCCAGAGATTAGAAAGTTGATCTTGAAAGAGGCTCACTCATTGAGGTATACGATACATCCAGGGAGTACTAAGATGTATCAAAACCTCTAAAACGTTTATTGGTGATCTGGGATGAAGAAAGACATTACTGAATATGTCATTAAGTGTCTCATTTGTCAGCAGGTGAAGGTAGAGCATTAGATGCCTGTAGGGTTATTGCAGCCTCTACTGATACCGACTTGGAAGTGGGAGCACGTCACCATGGATTTTGTGATGGGATTACCAAGGACCCGCAGAGGTCATGATGCCATATGGGTGATTATGGATTGGTTAACGAAATCAGCCCATTTTCTAGCTATGAGAGCTACCGATACTCTAAGCCAGTTAGCGAACTTGTATATGCGCGAGATAGTAAGGTTACATGGAATTCCAGTGAGCATTGTGTCTCAGAGGGATGCCTGTTTCACTTCCCACTTTTGAAAACATTTTCGGGAAGCTATGGGGACCCAGTTGAGTTTTAGTATCGTGTTTCATCCTCAGACAGATGGTCAGTCGGTTAGAGGACTATATAAACCCTGGAGGATATGTTGAGAGCGTATGCATTGAATTTTGGAGGCTCATGGGATGACCATTTTCCACTCGCAGAGTTTGCCTATAATAATAATTTTCATGCGAGTATCTGGATGGCATTATATGAGGCATTGTATGGGCATAGATACCGTTCCCCTATTAGATGAGAAGAGGTTAGTGACAGACAGATCTTTGCTCCTTACTTGGTTAGACAAGCCTTTGAGGATGTCCAGTTGATTTGTAAGAGATTACAGAGAGCGCATAGCAGACAAAAGAGTTATGCTGATAGGAGACGAAGACCATAGAGTTTAATATGGGTAAGTCAGTGTTTTTGAAGGTTTCTCCCTCGAAGGGGATTATGAGATTCAGGAAGAAGGGGAAGTTGAGCCCTCGATATAAAGGGCCATTTGAGATACTTGATAAAGTGAGAGGTAAGGCATACAGGCTAGCATTACCACTTGAGCTAGCGAATGTACATAACGTCTTCCACATATCCATGTTACGAAAGTATCACCCAGACCCAGTGCATGTGATAAGGTATGAGCCATTGGAGCACAATGAAAGCATGGCATACATTGAGAAGTCGGTTCGGATATTAGATAGAAAAGAGAAAGTGTTAAGGACAAAGACAATTCCCTCGGTGAAAGTTCTTTGGCAACATCACACGGTGGAAGAGGCCATATGGGAATTGGAAAGTTTGATGTGGGAAAGGTACTCGAGTTACTCACGGATTGATTTGTTTCCAATTTGAAGGACTAAATTTTCTAAGTGGGGGAGAATGTGAGACCCCATATATGTTTAACCTTGTATATATGTAAATGGAATTATAATATGGATGATTTTGGACCAAGTAATTATGAATTCATAGGTATGGTGATGTGCTTGTAATGTGAAGTATAAATGATGTAAAGTCCATAAATTCAATGTACACACTTGTAATAAGAGTTTGTGATGTACGTACAAGTTTTATTATGTATAAATATGAAGAAATGGACTTTTGTATGTGATGAATGTGAGTGGAATGAAAAATGAGTAGTGTGGTAAAATGGAATGAAGTTGCATAAAGGGTGTGATCTTTATGCGTCCATTTGGTTTTGTGTTGTGTACCTTTGGTTATACAATGAATGCACACAAGTTTTAATATGTATAAAGTGTGAATGAATGTCATTTTCAAGTCTCAAAGGTGATTAGATGAGAAAATGACTACGACAGCAAATTAATGATGTTTGGTGTGAGTTACTGCAGAAAATTGCAGCAAAATCTAAAAAATATGAAGGCCAGATCGATCTTATAGGATGAGAGATCGATCTGGAAAAGCAAAAAATGCTCTTATTCGAGCAATGGAATATGGCAGATCGATCTGGTAAACATTCAGTAATGAGAGGATCGATTCTTAAGGCAAGCAGATTGATTTTCCTAGCTCTCGGGTTGGAGTAGATTGATCTCCTCCCTAGCCAGATCGATCTCCTTAACTCTCTGCCTGAGACAGATCGATCTCAAGTCCTCGATAGATCGATCTCATGCCTTCAAAATGTCATGAAAAATGAGGAATTTAGGAAGACAAGATCGATGTCCACCCAATGTAGATCGATCTCATCAAGCTAATTCTATAAATAGGAGCAGTTGGATCTGTAAATTTCGAGAAACAACCTCATTCTAGCATTTTCAATCCAAAACATAGCTTTCTCACACCTAAATTTGACCATTTTCATAAAGATTTGAGGGAAGGCTATTAGATACAAAGTTGTTCACATCAAAGAGAAGAACAACATAGCTTGGAGTCATATCCCCATTTGTTGTATTGAAGTTGCTAGGAGCATCGTCATTTAGAGTTAGAAGGAAATCCAAAGAGGTGAGTTTCTAAAGCACCAACTCCAGTACACTTGTTTAGTTATTGATTTTGAAGTTGATTGGTGTGCATATTAATGGTAGAAACTATCTAGAATGCAATGGAACAACTATAACCTAGAAATGGATTAGTGTGAGAAAGTGAAATGTATTGGAATTAATGATGAATACGATATCTTAAGGTGATAATGGTGTTGTGGGTATGATTTTAAGATGGTGTTAGGGAATGAATTGTGAGACTTACCTAAAAGGGATAAAATGAGTTTTTAAGGCATTTGGGTAAAGTGCATGAAAGAAATGAGAGAGTAAGGGTAGAGTATTTCACATCAAGTCTTAAACAAGTAACTAAGTGAGTTACTAGATAAATTAGTTGGAAATGGCTTGATAATGGCCAAATGAAAAAATGGGCCAAACTTAACGAAATAAGCTCAATGAAGTATATTGACTAATTGAAGTCAAAATATGAGTTAGTAACATTAACTCAAGTGATTGGTGAATAATTTCCAGCTTCCGAGGATACACCCGGAGTAAGTTGAGCCAAAACGCAAGAAACTAAGAGGAAGAGAGTCACATTTTAAGTAAATCGAGGTAAGGGAATTGTGCAGACTCTTAGAGATATCTGTGCACAATTTTGGTGCATTATGTTTTCTAGAATGCATGTGGTAATGGGAAATGAAATGAGTGATTGAAGGGCAAGAGTTGGGTTTTGAGAAATGTGCATGAAAACAAAAGCATGATGCTTTGAAAACCTTGTTTTATTTCTTTTTAGCAAGTGTTTGGTAGGTTGGCTAACATTTAAAATTATTTGCATAAGAAATAACTTGATTTGGTTTTATAACCATACTTTGCAAAGAATTGAGCCACCTACATGGTTTTTGTGAGAATGAAAGCATGCTAAAGTATGACTCGCACGAGATTTGATGTGTTTTTACACGCATGAGTGCTGGAGCTTAGCTCGCACTAGTTTTCACATGGATTTCTATGATGTTGTGTCGGAGCTTAGCTCGCACCTATTTTATACTAGTTTTGACATGGTGTTGGAGCATAGCTCGTATTAGATGTCCACCATACTTGTTGCCGTGCTTGAGATTACTCACACTGATTTTATGACATGATTGATAGTCATGATAAGAGCATCGGGTAGACTGGGTGTCGAACCTATTAAATAGGCTCGCATGTGCATTTTGAGATGTGGTGTGATATGATGTGTTGTTATGGGTCCACGGAGTGCGTTGTATTGTGCAGGTACCATGGAGTACGTTGTACCGTGTTAAGATTGTGATATGCCATCTTTGGACGATGTATAGTTCTGTTATGGACCGACGAGTTGGACGTGACCCACCTCCCGTGCGGAAGTAGATAGAGGTGACACCCCGCACACCTGATCAGTGTAGCCTGGGATCACAGAGGATGTGGCCATATCCTAGAGGATATTTCCCTGTTATATTGCCTATCTCACATGTCTTTTGTTTTACGAATAAATCCATGTTTGAAATGCTTTGTGGGTCAGGATAGTCCGAGGGAGGGGCTGAGTCTTGACAAGTATTGATTTTATGAGATGAGAAAGTTTGATAATGGCTTTAAAGTGCACTGATGCATGATAATTTTCCATGCTTTATTTGTGAAATATTCATGATGGTTTTCCTTGCTTGAATTTGATTTGTGCACTGAACTAACTAGCATGATTTGCTTTCCATGCCATTAACACAAGCATGAACTAATGCTTTTGAGGTGTCAATGAGAAATTGTATGGTTTTGAGCATGGCATCACGATCACATAGATAGTGCCGTATCTACCTGTTAGCATGATTACCTTATTGAGCGTGTTGTTTGCTCACCCCCTTATTTTCCCCTCTCTATAGAGTATTGAGAATAGACTGAGGATGACTGGAGGTTTCCTTTTTAGTATCCGCTGTATCCCATCACGAAAGGTATACACACATGTATGATTTTGTATCTAAACTTACCATAGCACAGTAGCATTTTAAATGTAATCATTGGAGATGTAAAGCAATGTAAACACATGTAAACAACACTCTGATTTATTTATACAAGTGTTTACTTCTAAATTATAATGTAAATTAAATTGTTATGGTTTGTTGAGGTAGAGATTGGCATACAACCCAATTATTGAGAGTGTAGCGGATCATAATCGAGGTAAGGTAAGAACGAAAAATAAATAATATATGAAAAATGAAAAAAAAATTGTGGCGATTTTTGGTAAGTTAATGGTCGTGACAAATTGTGAGAGCAGTTTTCAAGAGTTGAAGAGTGGATTGACCACCGCTCCGATTCTCATTATCCCTACCAGCTCAACAGGATTTTCAGTGTATACTGATGCTTCGCATCAGGGACTGGGCTGTGTATTGATGCAGGATGGGAGGGTAGTTGCTTATGGATCCAGACAGCTGAAGGACAATGAAAAGAACTATTTGACACACTATTTGGAGTTAGCAGTAGTAGTGTTTCCATTGAAGGTATGGCGCCACTACTTGTATGGTGAAAAGTTTTAGATTTTTACCTACCATAAGAGCCTCAAGTATCTGTTCTCGTATAAGGAGTTGAACATGAGACAGCGAAGATGGCTAGAGCTTCTGAAGGACTATGATTGTGAGATACTTTATCATCCGGGTAAGGCTAACGTTGTAGCTGATGCTTTGAGCATGAAGAGCCTTGGGATAGTATCGTATATGATGGTCAGGGAACATGAGTTGCTAGAGCAGTTTGCTAGCCTCAGTTTGGGAGTTGTGCTGTATGACATGGATACGGACTGCCTGATTGCTAGTCTAAGCTTAAAGCCTGACATGTTGGATAGGATCAGACAGGCTAAGCAAACTGATCTGTATTGCATTGATGTGAGTAGTCAGATACAGAAGGGCACAGTAACTGATTTTGAGATAAGTTCTGATGGACTTCTGAGGTTCAGAGGTAGATTGTGTGTTCCCGAGGACCCAGAGCTCAAAAGGTTGATTTTGTTGAAAACTCACTCGTCGAGGTACACGTTACATCCAAGGAATAACAAGATGTATTAGAACCTTCAAAAGGTGTATTGGTGGTCGGGTATGAAGAGAGATGTGGTGAATTTCGTGGGAAGATGTCTCGTGTGTCAGCAAGTAAAGGTATATCATCAAAAACCTACAGAATTATTGCAGCCTCTACCTATACCGACATGGAAATGGAAGCATATCACCATGGATTTTATGGTGGGCTTACCGAGGACCCGAAGGAATCACGATGCAATATAGGTGATTGTTGATAGATTGATGAAGTTAGCCCACTTTCTAGCTATGAGAGCTACCGATACTCTAAGTTCATTGGCAGGGTTATATGTACGCGAGGTAGTGAGGTTACATGGTGTTCGAGTGAGCATTATCTCGAATAGGGATTCCCGCTTCACTTCCCTCTTTTGGGAACATCTTCAGGAAGCCATGGGAACCCAGTTGAGTTTGAGCACTGCTTTCGATCCTCAGACAGATGGTCAGTCAAAGAGGACTATACAAAATCTGGAGGATATGTTGAGAGCATGTGTGCTAGATTTCAGAGGCTCTTGGGATGATCATTTGCCACTAGCCGAATTTGCCTATAACAATAGTTATCATGCGAGTATCGGGACAGCGCAGTATCAAGCTTTGTATGGCCGTAGATGTTGTTCCCCTATTGGTTGTGAAGAAGTGGGTGACCAAAAGATTTTTGCTTTTGATTTTGTTGCACAGGCCTCTGAGGATGTCCAGTTGTTTGTTGAGAGATTGAGGACAACTCAGAGTAGATAGAAAAGCTACGCTGACAAGAGACAGAGACCACTTGAGTTCGCAGTCGATGATTCAGTGTTTCTGAAGGTTTCTCCTTCCAAGGGTATAGCGAGATTCGAAAAGAGAGGTAAACTGCATTCTCACTACATTGGACCCTTTGAGATACTTGATCGTGTGAGAGATAAGGCATATAGGTTGGCTTTGCCACTGGAGTTATCGGGAGTGCATAATGTCTTTCACATTTCGATGTTATGGAAGTATCATCAAGATCCAAACCATGTGATTCGGTATGAGCCATTGGAGCTCAAAGATGATCTAACATATGTAGAGAAATCGATACGGATACTGTATAGAAAGGAGAAAGTCTTGAGATCAAACACCATCGGGTTAGTTAAGATTCTCTGGCAACACCACACTTCCAAGGAAGCTACTTAGGAGTTAGAGAGTTTGATGCGAGAGAGATATCCCCAGTTGTTTAAAGATTAACTTGGTTCTAATTTGGAGGGCCAAATTTCTTAAGGTGGGGAGGATTGTAAGACCCGTATTTTAATACGGTCTCTTTATGATTTTGTGATCTACGGACAAGTCACATTTGATATAAATCATAAGGAATGAATGTTTTTAAGTTTGCAAGTGTGTATGAAATGCAAAATGGGTAGTTAAGCAAATCGAAAAGGAATGTAACAGTGATTTTTGGGAGAATTTGCAGCAGAATTGCAGTAGAAGAGGAGCATATTGATCTCATTAGCTAGGAAGATCGATCTCATGGCTTGGAAATACAATGTTACAACATCTGCAATAATTTGAGATATGGCCAAGGGCTATTGAAAATATTATCCATAGTATGAGGGCTAAGACTTATGGTAAGCACCCCGACCTTAAGATTGGGTCCATTGTGTACTTTGTATCGTGTATGTCACATGGAGTACGATGTACCGCGAGGACACGATGTGATTGAGTTGTGAGCTGACGGTAGAGATTTAACCCACCTCTCGTTACAGCAAATATGAGACCCCGCACACCGAGTATTGTGTAGCCTGGGATCATGAAAAATGAGTTATGATCATGAACTCGGAACATGTAGTTGCCTATCTCGTTTCATTCAATTAAGTTTTTCTTAAATGAACTATCACATCATTTTATAATCTGAACATGTGACTTTGTGTGTGAAAAGGGTAACCCGAGGGATGGGTGATGTAAGACCGCAAATTTTCTTATACCGAATGTCTCATTTGCTTATGTTATATCAAAATTTAATTTACGGAGTTATTTCTTTTTTTAGGAACGTGCGGAGTAAGAGTACTCTAGGTTTTAGCTTTTAATAGTTAAGTCAGAATTAGAAGTCCCAATTAATAATGTTAAGCTTTAACCCAAGCTAGCTGAATTTTAGAATAGCAGTGTTAATAAGTTCCGAATTAACATGATTAGAACAAACTAATATAATACTAAGATACTTAAAATAATAGAACATAGGAACATAAAAATTTAGGTGAAAAGTTAAATTTAATTAACATAGTGTGAACATATTTTAAATGCATAATGTATGTGCATGAATGTGTTCATGAACTCAATTTATTAAGTAGTAATAGATTCATGTGACCAGATTAGGATAGATTAAGGTAATCTACCAATAGTTATTAAGTTAAATGTACATTAATGTGGAGTAAGCTTAGGTAGTGTACCGAAATTTAATAGAAACATAAACTAATTCGGTTAAATAGAATTTATCTAGGATAAATTAATTATGATCATTTAAAATTTAGGTAATCTAACCAAGTTAATTAAGAGATAAAATATATTAAGTTAGGATATTTAGTAGCAATAGTTGAGAAGAATTAAGCCTATGTATATATTGCAAATGGAAATTTATGTATATAAAACCTTATGTCTAATAGTTTTTGGAACATGTACATATATATTATAGATATAAATCTGAATACATACATAATATAATTATAAATCTGAAATTAATTACAAATATTATGCATTATAAAACTTTACTAGATAAAATATAAAATAGAAAATTACCTAAAACATTTTTGTTTTACTCTTCTTCTCCCCATTCACGTTTTCCTCCCCAAAAGACCACAATTTTCCTTTCTTTTCTTCCTCTCATACCACCCTCACACTAGAATTGAAAATCCAACAAGCAATTTCCTTTGTTCATGCCTTTAACAACAAGAACAACCCTCTTTCATGTCCTGCATGCATAAATCCAGTTTCCCTTTTTTGTTTAATCGGTCAAACACATTTCTAGCAACCTAAACTCTTCATTTCTAGTTCTGCATGCATTCCTTTCTTCCAACAGAAAATCAATCCTTCCAGCAGCAAGCTTGATTCACGTTTTGCCCCTCTTCACCAGTTCGTAACCTGAAACAACTAAGAAAAATTATGAAATCCAACCTGCATGTTGAAACCGAGAAGTCCCAAGGAGAGAGGAGAGTCTAGATGGTTCGGATAGAGGGAGACCACACCAAATTGAATTGAAAACATGTATAGGCTTAGGAATACACAAAGATTTTTAGGAAATTTCAAAAAACAAATGGGGGATTTTAGTTAAGGTAGTTCGGTTATTGGGAATTAAGGTGAGTAGTGTTCATTTCTGGTATTTCTTGCTTAATTACTATTATATAAGTGTAATCTTTGTGATATTTTGATTCAATTTCAGAATTGTAAGCATGCATGAAAGTTAGGGTTCTTAGTTAGGTAAATTAGGGATTTTGAAATTAGGAAGTTCAAATTAGTATGTCCAACTAAATTATAAACCTGCATGTGACAATTAAATGTATGAATTGATGAATTTTAACAAATTGGAGACAAATTTTTAATGAGCATAAGGAGTAGGGCATTCAGTCATTTTGGAAATGTTAAGAGAGTTGTTGTATTGAGAATTTAAGCTAGAATTATTAAATTTGTAATGTGTTTAAAACAAATGGTAGGTTTGCATGATGTAAATTTTAGCCATGATGGTATGAATGATGAGTATGGATTCAGCTACAACAAGCACAAGGCAAACTGATATTTCATATAGGTAAATTCTTATGTAATTAAAAATCTGGAATTACATAATGTGATAGTTTAATTAAAAATGCAGAATTTAATTGTGGAAAAGTCTAGAGTTCATGAAATTGGGGGAAATCCGAATTTAAGCTAAGATTTTTATGTACTTGGGTAAATTTATAATGCTTAGATGATGAACTAAACGTTTCATAAATAATTATGAAACAGAGTTGGAAATTGTATATGAATGGTGAAAATTGAGTGCTCGGCCAAGGGAGGGTAATTTGGGGATTTCATGTTACATTTGGTTTTGAGAGTTAGATTATAAAACTATCATGAAATCAGTACATACATTGGTTTGCATGTGGTGAATAAGGATAAAAGTTAGAATTTAGATTCACCTTGGCTGAAATTGTATGAATTTACTAGTTTACATAGCAAAGTTTATAAATTGTTGGAATGTCAAGTGAATATAGAAGATTAGGTTCGATCATTTTGAAATGTTTGGGAACAACTTGCTTTGCTGAAATTTAAGGATTAGGTCAGTAAACTGTATTAAGAATAACATAATTTCATGATTAGTATAACCAAAATTAAGTTATTGAGTAGGGATGGTTAAGTGTAAGTTTGGGCTATGATGAAGATCACATGGGGATTTTGAAATTTGGGGATTTTTAGGGAAAATGATTAACTCTGTTTTGAAAGGTAGATTGATGTGTAATTGGATTAGAATTACAATTTACCAAGCTGATATTTAAGCTTTACTGAAATTTAAGTGTGAAAATGGGAGGGAGTGTTCGGCCAATAAGTATGTTTAGAAATAGTTTGTTTGTTGGAAATTTTAGAATTTAAACTTTAAAATACGTTATAAGATATGTTCAAAGAATGATAATGATGATTTCAAGAGGTGAAAATCGAATGGGCAACTATGGTCATGAGTGGGGAGGATAAGCTATAATATTGGAATTTGATAATAGTATGAAATATTGCGGAAATTATATTTAGTCATGCATGAACGTTAAATGACACTTTGTTCTTATATGTTAATTCGCAGCGACTACCTCATCAGGTGCCAAGGAAGCTTAGGCGCATATATGCACGCCTAAGGCGATAAGGGGAAAGTTGCGTGTGACGCTTTTGTGTGGTAAAGGATTTACGTGGCTGTGGGTAGTAGAATGCCCTAGGATTAGTTAAGATTCTTACACAGAAGCGTAAACTGTTAGTTTAGTTAGTTAGCTAGGCCGTATTTAGATTTAAAATCTACCTTACTCCACTTTACTGATTTTTTTCAATTATTGTTCAGTTGCATCACTATGAACTGAATCCTTATTATGCCATGAAAGTTGAATGTTTTGTAAAATATATTTTAAGGTGTTATAAATCATATGCGTGCAAACATTATAGTGTCAATTTTATCACCTCATTCAGTTTTGTTGACGAATGTAAACTTGTTTGCATGGGCTCTTTGACTCTGTTTTGGAGAAAGCATAAAGTTGCAAGAATTGTATATATGTTGATTTTTGAAATGTTAATATCATGTGCGTGTGAGCATTACATCATGATTTTGTAACTCCATTCATCCTGTTTGACATTCGAAGCTGGTTTGCATGGGCTATTTTTAACCACATTTTTGAGAAAGCTTGAACTGATTTTCTGAATTGTGGATATGACAATACAAGCTGTTTTTAAATTGATGGGTTATTTTCCCATACTTGTAAATCGAGAAACTGGGATGATTTATGATTTATTTGAGTATACCCATCGTGATGACATTTTTGAGATTGTTGTGACCATGTTTATTCATGTGTGGCAGTCATGTCCTGTGAGAGCCATCTCTAGGACCCGGTAGGATGTTCTGTGTGATTGCCCTATGGTGGCAAGTGCTTCACTAGGATGCCTTTGTGGCATTGAGATGTTATTGCTACCTAATACTGTTAGACCCTGATCCCATCTTCAGTACCCTAGTTTGAGACTTGATCAGTTAGGATAGGGCGGTAGTCACTATGGCCATAGGTGTTTTTCATTGATATTGGTGATATTGTTTGAGTACTTAGTTCCATGACGAGTTGCAAAAATTACCACATTCTCATTCACTTGTATTGAATTATTTAAGCTTTGCCCATGCATGTATTTTGACAGAATTGTACATTTTGACAAGTGGGTCAAATTTTTGAGAATTTCTAAGTATTTCTTCTAGAACTTAAATTTGCTCAACGATGCATAAATTTTAGTTATGCAGGCATGTCTCAATTGAAGCATAAGCAATATTTTCTTTAATGAAACGTGCATGATGTCTTTACATAATTATCATAATTTACCATTGCATGGTGTGCTTTCCATGGTATTTTACTAGCTTCGGTTATGTAAATTTCTTACTGAGCGTGTGGTTGCTCACCCCGCTTTTCCAAACACTTTTCAGATTAGATTCGCGAGGCGAGCTTCACGTTCTTGCTGACTCCATTCGCCTAGTGAGCAGTTTTTGGATTTCTGAGGTATATGCGACAGACGACATATATATATATGCATGTTTTATTTCAGATCATGTATGCACGGTTGTATTTTGTGGGATGTATTTAGTTGAAAGTTGTTTAATGTATTATCACTATAGAATACACTTAGGTTTCTTCTTTTCGGCTTAAAGTAAATGAATGACTAATATGTTGTATGGTGTTTAACCAACTAGTCAGGTTTGTGGTTATGTGATGCATGATGAAAAATTTTGTTAGTACAGATTAAATATTTCTTTAGTTGAGTACATGTGATGAATATGGTGTAAATTTTAGGAAGGACTTAGTTCGATTATGTATTTATGCTGCCGGATTTGCGAAAGAAACTTGTTCTCACATATATCATAAGTCACGATTAGATATAGATCATTTATGAAAATTTTAAAAGCAGTGGCATGGTTCCTACATTAGACACAAAACAACAAGTAAAACGATCCATAGAAACATTTATGTTATCTTATAACACGATTCCGCTTAACATTGCGCATCTACGTTTAAGGTTAGGTCACGGGGTGCGACAACTTGTCTTGGTATCAGAACGGCTTGTTGTTAGGCCATGTTAGTGTAGGTTAGCTAGTCTAGAGGTATATCTCACAACCGTGCATGTCTGAAATATATATATATATATGTTCGCATATACTTTCGATTGTTATTAAATTTGTTTGGGTCTTTGGTATAGGAATTGCGAGTCAGTATGAGTGGGAGACGAATAAGGGCCAAAGGTAGGCAAGCTCAACCGCCTTCGATACCTCCCCCACAGATAGAGAGTCCGAACTCCAGGATAGAGAGACTCAAGCGGTCAATGGCAGAAATGTCTGCCACATTCACTCAGTTCATGGCGAACTTCGCTAATGCCGCGAATGCATCGTAAGCTCCCCTACCTCCAAAGCCTCAACCACCATGAGAACCACCCCCACCAGTTCCACAGGAACCCGTACCTCCACCACAGCCACTAGTAGTGCAGCCATAAGTTCAAGACTCAATGGAAAAGAACATGGAGCAGGTAAGACAGTTTCAAAAGATGAATCTACCAGTGTTTAAGGGAGATAAGGACCCCAATGCAGCTGAGGAGTGGGTTCTGAAGTTGGAGAAGATATTCAAGATCATGAACTACAGTAGTACAGAGAAGGTGGTATTGGCTACCTATATGCTAGAGGGAGAGACAGAACTATGGTGGACTTCAGTCGAGACCATTCTGTTGGCGAAGCACACGAAGATCACTTGGGAGACTTTCCTCAAGGATTTTAATGATCAATACATCCCGGAGTGTTCACGGAGATAGAAAGAGGTAAAATTTCTAAGATTGGTCTAGGGCAACATGACGGTGGACCAATATGAATCGAAGTTCACTGCACTGCTTCGGTACGAGCCTGATAGTGCTAGAAATGAGTTAAAGAAGACAGTTAGGTTCATCAATGGGCTGAAAGCCGCAATTCGAAGAAAGTTAGCACCTTTGAACATGCAGACCTATAATGAGGCTATCCAGAGAGTGCAGTTTGTAGAGCATGACATGGATTTGTCCCAAGTTGAGTTTCAGCCACGACTGAGGAGTCATGGCAAGAGGTATGATGATAGGAGATCCTTCCAAAATAGATGGCAGAACAAGAAGCCAAAGGTTGGATTCTCTCGTCCCATGGTGACTAGGCCGAGGCCTTTTCCTACACAGAATGCATGTACCCTATCAGATTCCCACATGTGGGAGGAGACTCTAACCAGCCTTGCTGCCGAATCTATGGGACTTGTTTTCAGTGTGGGGAAGTGGGACACATGAAAAGAAATTATCCTAAGTTAGGTACCCCGCTAGCCCAACCTGTAAGAGCTATTCCTCCACCACCACCAACTCTAGTGGATAAAGGCAAGAAAGTTATCAGTCAGGGGTGAGTGTTCACATTAGACAAAGAAGCTGTAGATGCGTCAACATCAGTAGTGAAGGGTAATGTTCTCATCTCAAATTTTAAAGCTTTTATATTAATAGATTCAGGATCAATACACTCTTTTATATCACCTACTTTTGCTAAGAAGTTACCAATAGAACTGAGCCTTTAGGTTATATACATCGTGTAAAACACCAATGAAAGAATCACAAATTACTGAGGCAGTGTATAGGAACTGTGAAGTAAGGATAGGTGACAAGGTTGTACAAGCTAACTTGATATTGCTAGATATGTTGGACTTCGATGTAATACTAGGAATGGATTGGTTAGCTACACAGAGTTAATTTGGACCTTGTACTTACCCGAAAAGTGTGTAGTAACTTTTGGAGATAAATGAATGAATAAGTAAACCTTTTGTTTGTTTAATGTGGTCTTGATAAGTTGATTTTAAATGATGAAGGTTTTATAGCTTTTGTAGAATGTAATGAGAAGCCGAAGCCCAGCTTTCAAGATATCCCAGTGGTGAAAGATTTCCCCGATGTATTTTTTGAAGAGTTGCCAGGATTACCTCCCGATAGAGAGTTAGAGTTTGCCATCGACTTGGTGCCTGAAACCGAACCTTTGACTAAACCTCCATATAGGTTGGCACCTATAGAGTTAGAAGAATTGAAGAAACAACTCTAAGAGCTATTAGAAAAGGGATTCATCTGCCCGAGTGTGTCACCTTGGGGCGCACCCTTGCTCTTTGTGAAGAAGAAGGATGGTAGCTTGAGGCTGTGCATAGATTACCGAATGCTTAATAAGGCTACTATCAAGAATCGGTACCCGTTGTTGAGGATCGATGACTTGTTTGATCAGTTGAAGGGTGCTAAAGTGTTCTCGAAGATAGATATAAGGTCAGGAGATCACCAGCTGAAAGTTAGAGGTGAGGACATCCCCATGACCGCCTTACAAACTCGCTATGCGCATTACGAATTCCTGGTCATGCCATTTGGCTTGACGAATGCCCCTGCTACATTTATGAACCTGATGAACGAAGTCTTCAAGGAGTACATGGATAAGTTCGTGATTGTCTTTATAGACGACATCTTAGTGTATTCCTGTTCTTCAGAGGAACATGAACAACACCTATACCTAGTCTTTCAAACCCTTAGAGAAAGGAGGTTGTATGCTAAGCTGGACAAATGTGAGTTTTGGATGAAGCAGATTAGCTTTTTTGGGCCATGTAGTGAACAAGGATAGAGTGTCTGTTGACCCGACCAAGGTGGAAGCCATAGTGAGCTAGGAGAGACCAAAGACAATGACAAAGATACGAAGCTTTCTTGGATTAGCTGGGTACTACAGAAGGTTTGTAGAAGGATTCTAAAAAATTGCCGCTTCTTTGACACGTCTCACCTGTAAGGATGTTAAGTTTGAGTGGAGTGATGTCTGTGAGCGCATTTTTCAAGAGCTCAAGCATCGATTAACTTCTACACCGATCCTTAATGATGCTTGACTAAATGGATTGGGGTGTGTGTTTATGCAGAATAGCAAAGTGGTAGCGTATGGATCTCGTCAACTAAAGGAGCATGAAAGGAATTACCCCATGCATGATCTAGAACTAGCAACAGTAGTTTTTGCCTTGAAAATATAGAGGCACTACCTTCATGGAGAAAAGTTTCAAATCTATACAGATCACAAGAGCCTCAAATACCTATTCTCCTAGAAATAGCTAATCATGAGGCAGCCTAGATGGATGGAGTTGTTAAAAGACTATGATTGTGAAATTTTGTATCATCCGGGGAAAGATAACGTAGTAGCTGACGCTTTGAGTAGAAAGAATATGGTTATGGTGTCCAATATGATGGTGAAGGAGTGGGAATTGTTGGGACAGTTTGCAAGCTTGGCTATCGACATAGCATTATTAGATCAAAGTCCTTTAGTTGCTAGCCTTAAGATTGAGCTGACATTGATTGATCAGATTAGGAAGGCACAGAAGCTAGATTAAAAGTTGCTTGAGGTATCCAGGTAGATCCAGGAAAGTAGAGATTCTGAGTTTGAGATTGGTTCAGATTGGTTGCTTAGATTTAGAGGTCGGATATGTGTGCCTAGGGATGAGGACCTCAAGAGATTGATTTTGACCGAAGCTCATCTAGTAGATGCACATTACATCCCGGGAGCATCAAAATGTACCATAATATAAGCAAGGTGTATTGGTGGCCTGGAATGAAACACGGTGCTGCCGAGTTTGTAGCTAAGTGTTTGGTGTGTCAGCAAGTGAAGGTAGAACACCAGAAACCGGCAGGTTTACTTCAACCCCTACCCATATCAACTTGGAAGTGGGAACACATAACTATGGACCTTGTTACAGGTATAGCTAGAACTCAGAGGAAGCATGATGCAATCTGGGTGATCGTGGATAGGCTCACCAAGTCAGCACACTTCTTGGCCATTTGCTCTACTACTCCTTTGAATGCATTGGTAGAATTGTTTGTCAAGGAGATAGTGAGACTGCATGGAACCCCAGTAAGTATCACTTCAGATAGGGACTCTAGGTTCACATCTCAGTTTTGGAACCAAATTCAAGAGTCCTTGGGTTCTCGGATACAGTTTAGCATGACATACCACCCTAAGACTGATGTACAGTATGAATGGACGATACAAACTTTGGAGGACATGTTGCATGCTTGTGTTATTGATTTTGGAGGTTCATGGGACGAGCATTTGCCATTGGCGGAGTTTTCTTACAATAATAGTTACAATGCCAGTATAGGGATGGCCCGTACGAACACTTTTATGGCGGAGATGCAAATCACCAATCGATTGGGAAGAGGTTGGTGACAGGAAGATCTATGCTCCGAATTTGGTCGAACAAGCATCAGAAAAGGTTCGCATGATTTGTAGTAGGCTCAAAGTGGCACAAAATCGATAGGAAAGTTATGCAGACCATCAGAGAAGGGATTTGGAGTTTGCAATGGGAGATCATGTGACCTTGAAGGTTTTTTCGACAAAAGGCGTTATGAGGTTTGGATAAAAGGGCAAGCTAAGTCCTCGATACATAGGACCATTCGAGATATTGGAGCGTGTCGATGAGGCAGCATAACGACTAGCCTTACCTCCTCAACTAGCTGAGTTACATAACGTATTTCATGTGTCTATGCATCTCAAGTATCAGCCTGATCTATCTCACATCGTAGCCTATGAGCCATTGGAGTTAAGAAGGGATTTGAGTTATGAGGAGAAACCGGTCCAAATTCTTAGCAGGTAGGACAAAGTTTTGAGATCCAAAACCATTCCTCTCGTCAAAGTTCTCTGGCAACACCACTCTATTGAGGAAGCGACGTGAGAGTTGGAGAGCTTAATGCTGATACGAACTAAACATATTATCCACAAGTGCACGGGTTGTACAAGTAATAATGGGATTTGAGTCCCGGATTATCGTCCCACAGAGAAGTTGAATTACCTAATTAAGTACCGGTTAATCTTACCCTAAGTATATTCTAGCAAATTATGAATTTTCGATGGGTGATCTACAAGGCTAGAAATACTGCAAATAATAAAAACTATAAATTAGAGAAAATAAAACGGAGCATGAAATTACTTACAGAGCTCCAAGGAATTAAAAACAACAACCTACAAAAGAAAATTAAAACAGTTAAAATTAATTAACTAAAATGTAATTAAACTATAATGCAAATATGAAAATAAAGAAACAAATTAATTAAACTAAAATTAAACAAACTTAAAATAAAATATGCATGTAATTAAACTACTTAATAAAAATGAAAACTAACCTAAAATCTAATAAAATAAAATGTCTATTAATTCTAAAGAAATTCTTAAATCAAACTAAGAAATTAACTACCTATAAAATAATCCTAATTAACTCTAACTCTAACTAATTACTAACACTAAAAGAAAATCTAATTAATGCATGAGAAATAATATTTTTGGATTTTTCAATTTAAAATGAAAACTAAAAAATGTATAAAATAATAGTCCTCTAATTTAATCCTAAGTGCAACATCTAATTCCTAAATTCTAATATAGTCACAAATTAGCTACTAATAAAATTAAACTAAACTTTAAACTAATAAACTAAGAAAATTAAACTAATATGCAAATTAATATACACCTAGACTAACAAACAATAAAATGTAAAAGTACCATTTAACAAAACAATATAAAAGCAAAATATAATAATTGGTATTAATTCGAAGGGCTAAACGTGGACTTAGTTTCCCAGCTAACAAATCCCGACTGTGCAATGGTAGTGTGCACGTCCTTCATTTCCAGGTCTGCATGTCCAGCTCCTGCTCTCGGTTCATGCTCAGCTCCCATTCTCAGTTCTATCCTGCACATAGTATAACCCCTGCACGTCTCTAACTGCTTCAAGTTTCATTCATCAACAAGCCAAGCTCCAACACGCCAGCCCCACGTTTGTCTTCCTGCATGTGCTGCCAGCTATTGCTCGTATATCTTCATTAGCTCCCTGGTGCTCCAGCTGTTGGCTCATGCTATCCGCGACCTCTGTATCAGTTGCTGTCCAGGTTCTGCTATCGGCTTGCCTAGCGTGTATCGCAAATTCCTTGTCCTGCTCTGTTTCAGGCTATATCCGCTGGTTCTTGCTCTCTGCCCGACCAAGCACAGTACTATTGTCCTGCATGACCAGCCCCTGCCACCTTTCCATTTCGCGTCAGGGAATAACCACAACATCTGCTGCTTGCTTCAGTCATCTGCACCAACCATCCGCACAATGCTTCAATCCAACTGCCACCATGCTCAGCAAGTAGAATGCACTGGTCACCTAACTTCAGTAGGCAACAAGGAATTAAAAACACTTAAAGGGTGAGAAAATAACAATGGAAATTAAACTCCTGCTAAAATAGAAAATGAAAAGGAGCAAAAGAGAAAAGAAATAAAATGCTCTTGGACCTACTGCACTTAAAACAGAAATAAAAGAGAACCAAACAACAATCAAGTAAACTACAAGATCA